>OX458319.1:17268218-18718497 GCA_949768715.1 Dascillus cervinus | reverse complement strand
GATATCACTTAATCCTTCCTTTACTTCCGTGTCCTCGATCCTTTGTCTGAGTCGTTTCAATTCTACAACATTAGATCTAATTGTTATTAATAAAATGAATTATACACTTAATGACTTGCCGTCCAAAATCGTTGATATCTTAGAAACTTGTTCGTGTAAGTATTTAATTAATTAAAATTCAGGACGATATATTCAGGGCATCGATTTGCGATTTTTCCACGATATCACTTAATCCTTCCTTTACTTCCGTGTCCTCGATCCTTTGTCTGAGTCGTTTCAATTCTACAACATTAGATCTAATTGTTATTAATAAAATGAATTATACACTTAATGACTTGCTGTCCAAAATCGTTGATATCTTAGAAACTTGTTCGTGCAAGAATTTAATTAATTAAAATTCAGGACGATATATTCAGGGCATCGATTTGCATTTTTCCCACGATATCACTTAATCCTTCCTTTACTTCCGTGTCCTCGATCCTTTGTCTGAGTCGTTTCAATTCTACAACATTAGATCTAATTGTTATTAATAAAATGAATTATACACTTAATGACTTGCCGTCCAAAATCGTTGATATCTTAGAAACTTGTTCGTGTAAGAATTTAATTAATTAAAATTCAGGACGATATATATTCAGGGCATTGATTTGCGTTTTTTCCACGATATCACTTAATCCTTCCTTTACTTCCGTGTCCTCGATCCTTTGTCTGAGTCGTTTCAATTCTACAACATTAGATCTAATTGTTATTAATAAAATGAATTATACACTTAATGACTTGCCGTCCAAAATCGTTGATATCTTAGAAACTTGTTCGTGTAAGAATTTAATTAATTAAAATTCAGGACGATATATTCAGGGCATCGATTTGCGATTTTTCCACGATATCACTTAATCCTTCCTTTACTTCCGTGTCCTCGATCCTTTGTCTGAGTCGTTTCAATTCTACAACATTAGATCTAATTGTTATTAATAAAATGAATTATACACTTAATGACTTGCCGTCCAAAATCGTTGATATCTTAGAAACTTGTTCGTGTAAGAATTTAATTAATTAAAATTCAGGACGATATATATTCAAGGCATTGATTTGCGTTTTTTCCACGATATCACTTAATCCTTCCTTTACTTCCGTGTCCTCGATCCTTTGTCTGAGTCGTTTCAATTCTACAACATTAGATCTAATTGTTATTAATAAAATGAATTATACACTTAATGACTTGCCGTCCAAAATCGTTGATATCTTAGAAACTTGTTCGTGTAAGAATTTAATTAATTAAAATTCAGGACGATATATTCAGGGCATCGATTTGCGTTTTTTCCACGATATCACTTAATCCTTCCTTTACTTCCGTGTCCTCGATCCTTTGTCTGAGTCGTTTCAATTCTACAACATTAGATCTAATTGTTATTAATAAAATGAATTATACACTTAATGACTTGCCGTCCAAAATCGTTGATATCTTAGAAACTTGTTCGTGTAAGAATTTAATTAATTAAAATTCAGGACGATATATTCAGGGCATCGATTTGCGTTTTTTCCACGATATCACTTAATCCTTCCTTTACTTCCGTGTCCTCGATCCTTTGTCTGAGTCGTTTCAATTCTACAACATTAGATCTAATTGTTATTAATAAAATGAATTATACACTTAATGACTTGCCGTCCAAAATCGTTGATATCTTAGAAACTTGTTCGTGTAAGAATTTAATTAATTAAAATTCAGGACGATATATATTCAGGGCATCGATTTGCGTTTTTTCCACGATATCACTTAATCCTTCCTTTACTTCCGTGTCCTCGATCCTTTGTCTGAGTCGTTTCAATTCTACAACATTAGATCTAATTGTTATTAATAAAATGAATTATACACTTAATGACTTGCCGTCCAAAATCGTTGATATCTTAGAAACTTGTTCGTGTAAGAATTTAATTAATTAAAATTCAGGACGATATATATTCAGGGCATCGATTTGCGTTTTTTCCACGATATCACTTAATCCTTCCTTTACTTCCGTGTCCTCGATCCTTTGTCTGAGTCGTTTCAATTCTACAACATTAGATCTAATTGTTATTAATAAAATGAATTATACACTTAATGACTTGCCGTCCAAAATCGTTGATATCTTAGAAACTTGTTCGTGTAAGAATTTAATTAATTAAAATTCAGGACGATATATATTCAGGGCATTGATTTGCGTTTTTTCCACGATATCACTTAATCCTTCCTTTACTTCCGTGTCCTCGATCCTTTGTCTGAGTCGTTTCAATTCTACAACATTAGATCTAATTGTTATTAATAAAATGAATTATACACTTAATGACTTGCCGTCCAAAATCGTTGATATCTTAGAAACTTGTTCGTGTAAGAATTTAATTAATTAAAATTCAGGACGATATATTCAGGGCATCGATTTGCGTTTTTTCCACGATATCACTTAATCCTTCCTTTACTTCCGTGTCCTCGATCCTTTGTCTGAGTCGTTTCAATTCTACAACATTAGATCTAATTGTTATTAATAAAAAGAATTATACACTTAATGACTTGCCGTCCAAAATCGTTGATATCTTAGAAACTTGTTCGTGTAAGAATTTAATTAATTAAAATTCAGGACGATATATATTCAGGGCATCGATTTGCGTTTTTTCCACGATATCACTTAATCCTTCCTTTACTTCCGTGTCCTCGATCCTTTGTCTGAGTCGTTTCAATTCTACAACATTAGATCTAATTGTTATTAATAAAATGAATTATACACTTAATGACTTGCCGTCCAAAATCGTTGATATCTTAGAAACTTGTTCGTGTAAGAATTTAATTAATTAAAATTCAGGACGATATATATTCAGGGCATCGATTTGCGTTTTTTCCACGATATCACTTAATCCTTCCTTTACTTCCGTGTCCTCGATCCTTTGTCTGAGTCGTTTCAATTCTACAACATTAGATCTAATTGTTATTAATAAAATGAATTATACACTTAATGACTTGCCGTCCAAAATCGTTGATATCTTAGAAACTTGTTCGTGTAAGAATTTAATTAATTAAAATTCAGGACGATATATATTCAGGGCATCGATTTGCGTTTTTTCCACGATATCACTTAATCCTTCCTTTACTTCCGTGTCCTCGATCCTTTGTCTGAGTCGTTTCAATTCTACAACATTAGATCTAATTGTTATTATTAAAAAGAATTATACACTTAATGACTTGCCGTCCAAAATCGTTGATATCTTAGAAACTTGTTCGTGTAAGAATTTAATTAATTAAAATTCAGGACGATATATATTCAGGGCATCGATTTGCGTTTTTTCCACGATATCACTTAATCCTTCCTTTACTTCCGTGTCCTCGATCCTTTGTCTGAGTCGTTTCAATTCTACAACATTAGATCTAATTGTTATTAATAAAATGAATTATACACTTAATGACTTGCCGTCCAAAATCGTTGATATCTTAGAAACTTGTTCGTGTAAGAATTTAATTAATTAAAATTCAGGACGATATATATTCAGGGCATCGATTTGCGTTTTTTCCACGATATCACTTAATCCTTCCTTTACTTCCGTGTCCTCGATCCTTTGTCTGAGTCGTTTCAATTCTACAACATTAGATCTAATTGTTATTAATAAAATGAATTATACACTTAATGACTTGCCGTCCAAAATCGTTGATATCTTAGAAACTTGTTCGTGTAAGAATTTAATTAATTAAAATTCAGGACGATATATATTCAGGGCATCGATTTGCGTTTTTTCCACGATATCACTTAATCCTTCCTTTACTTCCGTGTCCTCGATCCTTTGTCTGAGTCGTTTCAATTCTACAACATTAGATCTAATTGTTATTAATAAAATGAATTATACACTTAATGACTTGCCGTCCAAAATCGTTGATATCTTAGAAACTTGTTCGTGTAAGAATTTAATTAATTAAAATTCAGGACGATATATATTCAGGGCATCGATTTGCGTTTTTTCCACGATATCACTTAATCCTTCCTTTACTTCCGTGTCCTCGATCCTTTGTCTGAGTCGTTTCAATTCTACAACATTAGATCTAATTGTTATTAATAAAATGAATTATACACTTAATGACTTGCCGTCCAAAATCGTTGATATCTTAGAAACTTGTTCGTGTAAGAATTTAATTAATTAAAATTCAGGACGATATATATTCAGGGCATCGATTTGCGTTTTTTCCACGATATCACTTAATCCTTCCTTTACTTCCGTGTCCTCGATCCTTTGTCTGAGTCGTTTCAATTCTACAACATTAGATCTAATTGTTATTATTAAAAAGAATTATACACTTAATGACTTGCCGTCCAAAATCGTTGATATCTTAGAAACTTGTTCGTGTAAGAATTTAATTAATTAAAATTCAGGACGATATATATTCAGGGCATCGATTTGCGTTTTTTCCACGATATCACTTAATCCTTCCTTTACTTCCGTGTCCTCGATCCTTTGTCTGAGTCGTTTCAATTCTACAACATTAGATCTAATTGTTATTAATAAAATGAATTATACACTTAATGACTTGCCGTCCAAAATCGTTGATATCTTAGAAACTTGTTCGTGTAAGAATTTAATTAATTAAAATTCAGGACGATATATATTCAGGGCATCGATTTGCGTTTTTTCCACGATATCACTTAATCCTTCCTTTACTTCCGTGTCCTCGATCCTTTGTCTGAGTCGTTTCAATTCTACAACATTAGATCTAATTGTTATTATTAAAAAGAATTATACACTTAATGACTTGCCGTCCAAAATCGTTGATATCTTAGAAACTTGTTCGTGTAAGAATTTAATTAATTAAAATTCAGGACGATATATATTCAGGGCATCGATTTGCGTTTTTTCCACGATATCACTTAATCCTTCCTTTACTTCCGTGTCCTCGATCCTTTGTCTGAGTCGTTTCAATTCTACAACATTAGATCTAATTGTTATTAATAAAATGAATTATACACTTAATGACTTGCCGTCCAAAATCGTTGATATCTTAGAAACTTGTTCGTGTAAGAATTTAATTAATTAAAATTCAGGACGATATATATTCAGGGCATCGATTTGCGTTTTTTCCACGATATCACTTAATCCTTCCTTTACTTCCGTGTCCTCGATCCTTTGTCTGAGTCGTTTCAATTCTACAACATTAGATCTAATTGTTATTAATAAAATGAATTATACACTTAATGACTTGCCGTCCAAAATCGTTGATATCTTAGAAACTTGTTCGTGTAAGAATTTAATTAATTAAAATTCAGGACGATATATATTCAGGGCATCGATTTGCGTTTTTTCCACGATATCACTTAATCCTTCCTTTACTTCCGTGTCCTCGATCCTTTGTCTGAGTCGTTTCAATTCTACAACATTAGATCTAATTGTTATTAATAAAATGAATTATACACTTAATGACTTGCCGTCCAAAATCGTTGATATCTTAGAAACTTGTTCGTGTAAGAATTTAATTAATTAAAATTCAGGACGATATATTCAGGGCATCGATTTGCGTTTTTTCCACGATATCACTTAATCCTTCCTTTACTTCCGTGTCCTCGATCCTTTGTCTGAGTCGTTTCAATTCTACAACATTAGATCTAATTGTTATTAATAAAAAGAATTATACACTTAATGACTTGCCGTCCAAAATCGTTGATATCTTAGAAACTTGTTCGTGTAAGAATTTAATTAATTAAAATTCAGGACGATATATATTCAGGGCATCGATTTGCGTTTTTTCCACGATATCACTTAATCCTTCCTTTACTTCCGTGTCCTCGATCCTTTGTCTGAGTCGTTTCAATTCTACAACATTAGATCTAATTGTTATTAATAAAATGAATTATACACTTAATGACTTGCCGTCCAAAATCGTTGATATCTTAGAAACTTGTTCGTGTAAGAATTTAATTAATTAAAATTCAGGACGATATATATTCAGGGCATCGATTTGCGTTTTTTCCACGATATCACTTAATCCTTCCTTTACTTCCGTGTCCTCGATCCTTTGTCTGAGTCGTTTCAATTCTACAACATTAGATCTAATTGTTATTAATAAAATGAATTATACACTTAATGACTTGCCGTCCAAAATCGTTGATATCTTAGAAACTTGTTCGTGTAAGAATTTAATTAATTAAAATTCAGGACGATATATATTCAGGGCATCGATTTGCGTTTTTTCCACGATATCACTTAATCCTTCCTTTACTTCCGTGTCCTCGATCCTTTGTCTGAGTCGTTTCAATTCTACAACATTAGATCTAATTGTTATTATTAAAAAGAATTATACACTTAATGACTTGCCGTCCAAAATCGTTGATATCTTAGAAACTTGTTCGTGTAAGAATTTAATTAATTAAAATTCAGGACGATATATATTCAGGGCATCGATTTGCGTTTTTTCCACGATATCACTTAATCCTTCCTTTACTTCCGTGTCCTCGATCCTTTGTCTGAGTCGTTTCAATTCTACAACATTAGATCTAATTGTTATTAATAAAATGAATTATACACTTAATGACTTGCCGTCCAAAATCGTTGATATCTTAGAAACTTGTTCGTGTAAGAATTTAATTAATTAAAATTCAGGACGATATATATTCAGGGCATCGATTTGCGTTTTTTCCACGATATCACTTAATCCTTCCTTTACTTCCGTGTCCTCGATCCTTTGTCTGAGTCGTTTCAATTCTACAACATTAGATCTAATTGTTATTAATAAAATGAATTATACACTTAATGACTTGCCGTCCAAAATCGTTGATATCTTAGAAACTTGTTCGTGTAAGAATTTAATTAATTAAAATTCAGGACGATATATATTCAGGGCATCGATTTGCGTTTTTTCCACGATATCACTTAATCCTTCCTTTACTTCCGTGTCCTCGATCCTTTGTCTGAGTCGTTTCAATTCTACAACATTAGATCTAATTGTTATTAATAAAATGAATTATACACTTAATGACTTGCCGTCCAAAATCGTTGATATCTTAGAAACTTGTTCGTGTAAGAATTTAATTAATTAAAATTCAGGACGATATATATTCAGGGCATCGATTTGCGTTTTTTCCACGATATCACTTAATCCTTCCTTTACTTCCGTGTCCTCGATCCTTTGTCTGAGTCGTTTCAATTCTACAACATTAGATCTAATTGTTATTAATAAAATGAATTATACACTTAATGACTTGCCGTCCAAAATCGTTGATATCTTAGAAACTTGTTCGTGTAAGAATTTAATTAATTAAAATTCAGGACGATATATATTCAGGGCATCGATTTGCGTTTTTTCCACGATATCACTTAATCCTTCCTTTACTTCCGTGTCCTCGATCCTTTGTCTGAGTCGTTTCAATTCTACAACATTAGATCTAATTGTTATTAATAAAATGAATTATACACTTAATGACTTGCCGTCCAAAATCGTTGATATCTTAGAAACTTGTTCGTGTAAGAATTTAATTAATTAAAATTCAGGACGATATATATTCAGGGCATCGATTTGCGTTTTTTCCACGATATCACTTAATCCTTCCTTTACTTCCGTGTCCTCGATCCTTTGTCTGAGTCGTTTCAATTCTACAACATTAGATCTAATTGTTATTAATAAAATGAATTATACACTTAATGACTTGCCGTCCAAAATCGTTGATATCTTAGAAACTTGTTCGTGTAAGAATTTAATTAATTAAAATTCAGGACGATATATATTCAGGGCATCGATTTGCGTTTTTTCCACGATATCACTTAATCCTTCCTTTACTTCCGTGTCCTCGATCCTTTGTCTGAGTCGTTTCAATTCTACAACATTAGATCTAATTGTTATTAATAAAATGAATTATACACTTAATGACTTGCCGTCCAAAATCGTTGATATCTTAGAAACTTGTTCGTGTAAGAATTTAATTAATTAAAATTCAGGACGATATATATTCAGGGCATTGATTTGCGTTTTTTCCACGATATCACTTAATCCTTCCTTTACTTCCGTGTCCTCGATCCTTTGTCTGAGTCGTTTCAATTCTACAACATTAGATCTAATTGTTATTAATAAAATGAATTATACACTTAATGACTTGCCGTCCAAAATCGTTGATATCTTAGAAACTTGTTCGTGTAAGAATTTAATTAATTAAAATTCAGGACGATATATATTCAGGGCATCGATTTGCGTTTTTTCCACGATATCACTTAATCCTTCCTTTACTTCCGTGTCCTCGATCCTTTGTCTGAGTCGTTTCAATTCTACAACATTAGATCTAATTGTTATTAATAAAATGAATTATACACTTAATGACTTGCCGTCCAAAATCGTTGATATCTTAGAAACTTGTTCGTGTAAGAATTTAATTAATTAAAATTCAGGACGATATATATTCAGGGCATCGATTTGCGTTTTTTCCACGATATCACTTAATCCTTCCTTTACTTCCGTGTCCTCGATCCTTTGTCTGAGTCGTTTCAATTCTACAACATTAGATCTAATTGTTATTAATAAAATGAATTATACACTTAATGACTTGCCGTCCAAAATCGTTGATATCTTAGAAACTTGTTCGTGTAAGTATTTAATTAATTAAAATTCAGGACGATATATTCAGGGCATCGATTTGCGATTTTTCCACGATATCACTTAATCCTTCCTTTACTTCCGTGTCCTCGATCCTTTGTCTGAGTCGTTTCAATTCTACAACATTAGATCTAATTGTTATTAATAAAATGAATTATACACTTAATGACTTGCTGTCCAAAATCGTTGATATCTTAGAAACTTGTTCGTGCAAGAATTTAATTAATTAAAATTCAGGACGATATATTCAGGGCATCGATTTGCATTTTTCCCACGATATCACTTAATCCTTCCTTTACTTCCGTGTCCTCGATCCTTTGTCTGAGTCGTTTCAATTCTACAACATTAGATCTAATTGTTATTAATAAAATGAATTATACACTTAATGACTTGCCGTCCAAAATCGTTGATATCTTAGAAACTTGTTCGTGTAAGAATTTAATTAATTAAAATTCAGGACGATATATTCAGGGCATCGATTTGCGTTTTTTCCACGATATCACTTAATCCTTCCTTTACTTCCGTGTCCTCGATCCTTTGTCTGAGTCGTTTCAATTCTACAACATTAGATCTAATTGTTATTAATAAAATGAATTATACACTTAATGACTTGCCGTCCAAAATCGTTGATATCTTAGAAACTTGTTCGTGTAAGAATTTAATTAATTAAAATTCAGGACGATATATTCAGGGCATCGATTTGCGTTTTTTCCACGATATCACTTAATCCTTCCTTTACTTCCGTGTCCTCGATCCTTTGTCTGAGTGGTTTCAATTCTACAACATTAGCTCTAATTGTTATTAATAAAATGAATTATACACTTAATGACTTGCCGTCCAAAATCGTTGATATCTTAGAAACTTGTTCGTGTAAGAATTTAATTAATTAAAATTCAGGACGATATATTCAGGGCATCGATTTGCGTTTTTTCCACGATATCACTTAATCCTTCCTTTACTTCCGTGTCCTCGATCCTTTGTCTGAGTCGTTTCAATTCTACAACATTAGATCTAATTGTTATTAATAAAATGAATTATACACTTAATGACTTGCCGTCCAAAATCGTTGATATCTTAGAAACTTGTTCGTGTAAGAATTTAATTAATTAAAATTCAGGACGATATATTCAGGGCATCGATTTGCGTTTTTTCCACGATATCACTTAATCCTTCCTTTACTTCCGTGTCCTCGATCCTTTGTCTGAGTCGTTTCAATTCTACAACATTAGATCTAATTGTTATTAATAAAATGAATTATACACTTAATGACTTGCCGTCCAAAATCGTTGATATCTTAGAAACTTGTTCGTGTAAGAATTTAATTAATTAAAATTCAGGACGATATATTCAGGGCATCGATTTGCGTTTTTTCCACGATATCACTTAATCCTTCCTTTACTTCCGTGTCCTCGATCCTTTGTCTGAGTGGTTTCAATTCTACAACATTAGCTCTAATTGTTATTAATAAAATGAATTATACACTTAATGACTTGCCGTCCAAAATCGTTGATATCTTAGAAACTTGTTCGTGTAAGAATTTAATTAATTAAAATTCAGGACGATATATTCAGGGCATCGATTTGCGTTTTTTCCACGATATCACTTAATCCTTCCTTTACTTCCGTGTCCTCGATCCTTTGTCTGAGTCGTTTCAATTCTACAACATTAGATCTAATTGTTATTAATAAAATGAATTATACACTTAATGACTTGCCGTCCAAAATCGTTGATATCTTAGAAACTTGTTCGTGTAAGAATTTAATTAATTAAAATTCAGGACGATATATATTCAGGGCATCGATTTGCGTTTTTTCCACGATATCACTTAATCCTTCCTTTACTTCCGTGTCCTCGATCCTTTGTCTGAGTCGTTTCAATTCTACAACATTAGATCTAATTGTTATTAATAAAATGAATTATACACTTAATGACTTGCCGTCCAAAATCGTTGATATCTTAGAAACTTGTTCGTGTAAGAATTTAATTAATTAAAATTCAGGACGATATATTCAGGGCATCGATTTGCGTTTTTTCCACGATATCACTTAATCCTTCCTTTACTTCCGTGTCCTCGATCCTTTGTCTGAGTCGTTTCAATTCTACAACATTAGATCTAATTGTTATTAATAAAATGAATTATACACTTAATGACTTGCCGTCCAAAATCGTTGATATCTTAGAAACTTGTTCGTGTAAGAATTTAATTAATTAAAATTCAGGACGATATATTCAGGGCATCGATTTGCGTTTTTTCCACGATATCACTTAATCCTTCCTTTACTTCCGTGTCCTCGATCCTTTGTCTGAGTCGTTTCAATTCTACAACATTAGATCTAATTGTTATTAATAAAATGAATTATACACTTAATGACTTGCCGTCCAAAATCGTTGATATCTTAGAAACTTGTTCGTGTAAGAATTTAATTAATTAAAATTCAGGACGATATATTCAGGGCATCGATTTGCGTTTTTTCCACGATATCACTTAATCCTTCCTTTACTTCCGTGTCCTCGATCCTTTGTCTGAGTCGTTTCAATTCTACAACATTAGATCTAATTGTTATTAATAAAATGAATTATACACTTAATGACTTGCCGTCCAAAATCGTTGATATCTTAGAAACTTGTTCGTGTAAGAATTTAATTAATTAAAATTCAGGACGATATATTCAGGGCATCGATTTGCGTTTTTTCCACGATATCACTTAATCCTTCCTTTACTTCCGTGTCCTCGATCCTTTGTCTGAGTGGTTTCAATTCTACAACATTAGCTCTAATTGTTATTAATAAAATGAATTATACACTTAATGACTTGCCGTCCAAAATCGTTGATATCTTAGAAACTTGTTCGTGTAAGAATTTAATTAATTAAAATTCAGGACGATATATTCAGGGCATCGATTTGCGTTTTTTCCACGATATCACTTAATCCTTCCTTTACTTCCGTGTCCTCGATCCTTTGTCTGAGTCGTTTCAATTCTACAACATTAGATCTAATTGTTATTAATAAAATGAATTATACACTTAATGACTTGCCGTCCAAAATCGTTGATATCTTAGAAACTTGTTCGTGTAAGAATTTAATTAATTAAAATTCAGGACGATATATATTCAGGGCATCGATTTGCGTTTTTTCCACGATATCACTTAATCCTTCCTTTACTTCCGTGTCCTCGATCCTTTGTCTGAGTCGTTTCAATTCTACAACATTAGATCTAATTGTTATTAATAAAATGAATTATACACTTAATGACTTGCCGTCCAAAATCGTTGATATCTTAGAAACTTGTTCGTGTAAGAATTTAATTAATTAAAATTCAGGACGATATATTCAGGGCATCGATTTGCGTTTTTTCCACGATATCACTTAATCCTTCCTTTACTTCCGTGTCCTCGATCCTTTGTCTGAGTCGTTTCAATTCTACAACATTAGATCTAATTGTTATTAATAAAATGAATTATACACTTAATGACTTGCCGTCCAAAATCGTTGATATCTTAGAAACTTGTTCGTGTAAGAATTTAATTAATTAAAATTCAGGACGATATATTCAGGGCATCGATTTGCGTTTTTTCCACGATATCACTTAATCCTTCCTTTACTTCCGTGTCCTCGATCCTTTGTCTGAGTCGTTTCAATTCTACAACATTAGATCTAATTGTTATTAATAAAATGAATTATACACTTAATGACTTGCCGTCCAAAATCGTTGATATCTTAGAAACTTGTTCGTGTAAGAATTTAATTAATTAAAATTCAGGACGATATATTCAGGGCATCGATTTGCGTTTTTTCCACGATATCACTTAATCCTTCCTTTACTTCCGTGTCCTCGATCCTTTGTCTGAGTCGTTTCAATTCTACAACATTAGATCTAATTGTTATTAATAAAATGAATTATACACTTAATGACTTGCCGTCCAAAATCGTTGATATCTTAGAAACTTGTTCGTGTAAGAATTTAATTAATTAAAATTCAGGACGATATATTCAGGGCATCGATTTGCGTTTTTTCCACGATATCACTTAATCCTTCCTTTACTTCCGTGTCCTCGATCCTTTGTCTGAGTGGTTTCAATTCTACAACATTAGCTCTAATTGTTATTAATAAAATGAATTATACACTTAATGACTTGCCGTCCAAAATCGTTGATATCTTAGAAACTTGTTCGTGTAAGAATTTAATTAATTAAAATTCAGGACGATATATATTCAGGGCATTGATTTGCGTTTTTTCCACGATATCACTTAATCCTTCCTTTACTTCCGTGTCCTCGATCCTTTGTCTGAGTCGTTTCAATTCTACAACATTAGATCTAATTGTTATTAATAAAATGAATTATACACTTAATGACTTGCCGTCCAAAATCGTTGATATCTTAGAAACTTGTTCGTGTAAGAATTTAATTAATTAAAATTCAGGACGATATATTCAGGGCATCGATTTGCGTTTTTTCCACGATATCACTTAATCCTTCCTTTACTTCCGTGTCCTCGATCCTTTGTCTGAGTCGTTTCAATTCTACAACATTAGATCTAATTGTTATTAATAAAATGAATTATACACTTAATGACTTGCCGTCCAAAATCGTTGATATCTTAGAAACTTGTTCGTGTAAGAATTTAATTAATTAAAATTCAGGACGATATATTCAGGGCATCGATTTGCGTTTTTTCCACGATATCACTTAATCCTTCCTTTACTTCCGTGTCCTCGATCCTTTGTCTGAGTCGTTTCAATTCTACAACATTAGATCTAATTGTTATTAATAAAATGAATTATACACTTAATGACTTGCCGTCCAAAATCGTTGATATCTTAGAAACTTGTTCGTGTAAGAATTTAATTAATTAAAATTCAGGACGATATATTCAGGGCATCGATTTGCGTTTTTTCCACGATATCACTTAATCCTTCCTTTACTTCCGTGTCCTCGATCCTTTGTCTGAGTGGTTTCAATTCTACAACATTAGCTCTAATTGTTATTAATAAAATGAATTATACACTTAATGACTTGCCGTCCAAAATCGTTGATATCTTAGAAACTTGTTCGTGTAAGAATTTAATTAATTAAAATTCAGGACGATATATTCAGGGCATCGATTTGCGTTTTTTCCACGATATCACTTAATCCTTCCTTTACTTCCGTGTCCTCGATCCTTTGTCTGAGTGGTTTCAATTCTACAACATTAGCTCTAATTGTTATTAATAAAATGAATTATACACTTAATGACTTGCCGTCCAAAATCGTTGATATCTTAGAAACTTGTTCGTGTAAGAATTTAATTAATTAAAATTCAGGACGATATATTCAGGGCATCGATTTGCGTTTTTTCCACGATATCACTTAATCCTTCCTTTACTTCCGTGTCCTCGATCCTTTGTCTGAGTCGTTTCAATTCTACAACATTAGATCTAATTGTTATTAATAAAATGAATTATACACTTAATGACTTGCCGTCCAAAATCGTTGATATCTTAGAAACTTGTTCGTGTAAGAATTTAATTAATTAAAATTCAGGACGATATATATTCAGGGCATCGATTTGCGTTTTTTCCACGATATCACTTAATCCTTCCTTTACTTCCGTGTCCTCGATCCTTTGTCTGAGTCGTTTCAATTCTACAACATTAGATCTAATTGTTATTAATAAAATGAATTATACACTTAATGACTTGCCGTCCAAAATCGTTGATATCTTAGAAACTTGTTCGTGTAAGAATTTAATTAATTAAAATTCAGGACGATATATATTCAGGGCATTGATTTGCGTTTTTTCCACGATATCACTTAATCCTTCCTTTACTTCCGTGTCCTCGATCCTTTGTCTGAGTAGTTTCAATTCTACAACATTAGATCTAATTGTTATTAATAAAATGAATTATACACTTAATGACTTGCCGTCCAAAATCGTTGATATCTTAGAAACTTGTTCGTGTAAGAATTTAATTAATTAAAATTCAGGACGATATATTCAGGGCATCGATTTGCGTTTTTTCCACGATATCACTTAATCCTTCCTTTACTTCCGTGTCCTCGATCCTTTGTCTGAGTCGTTTCAATTCTACAACATTAGATCTAATTGTTATTAATAAAAAGAATTATACACTTAATGACTTGCCGTCCAAAATCGTTGATATCTTAGAAACTTGTTCGTGTAAGAATTTAATTAATTAAAATTCAGGACGATATATATTCAGGGCATCGATTTGCGTTTTTTCCACGATATCACTTAATCCTTCCTTTACTTCCGTGTCCTCGATCCTTTGTCTGAGTCGTTTCAATTCTACAACATTAGATCTAATTGTTATTAATAAAATGAATTATACACTTAATGACTTGCCGTCCAAAATCGTTGATATCTTAGAAACTTGTTCGTGTAAGAATTTAATTAATTAAAATTCAGGACGATATATTCAGGGCATCGATTTGCGTTTTTTCCACGATATCACTTAATCCTTCCTTTACTTCCGTGTCCTCGATCCTTTGTCTGAGTCGTTTCAATTCTACAACATTAGCTCTAATTGTTATTAATAAAATGAATTATACACTTAATGACTTGCCGTCCAAAATCGTTGATATCTTAGAAACTTGTTCGTGTAAGAATTTAATTAATTAAAATTCAGGACGATATATTCAGGGCATCGATTTGCGTTTTTTCCACGATATCACTTAATCCTTCCTTTACTTCCGTGTCCTCGATCCTTTGTCTGAGTCGTTTCAATTCTACAACATTAGATCTAATTGTTATTAATAAAATGAATTATACACTTAATGACTTGCCATCCAAAATCGTTGATATCTTAGAAACTTGTTCGTGTAAGAATTTAATTAATTAAAATTCAGGACGATATATTCAGGGCATCGATTTGCGTTTTTTCCACGATATCACTTAATCCTTCCTTTACTTCCGTGTCCTCGATCCTTTGTCTGAGTCGTTTCAATTCTACAACATTAGATCTAATTGTTATTAATAAAAAGAATTATACACTTAATGACTTGCCGTCCAAAATCGTTGATATCTTAGAAACTTGTTCGTGTAAGAATTTAATTAATTAAAATTCAGGACGATATATTCAGGGCATCGATTTGCGTTTTTTCCACGATATCACTTAATCCTTCCTTTACTTCCGTGTCCTCGATCCTTTGTCTGAGTGGTTTCAATTCTACAACATTAGATCTAATTGTTATTAATAAAATGAATTATACACTTAATGACTTGCCGTCCAAAATCGTTGATATCTTAGAAACTTGTTCGTGTAAGAATTTAATTAATTAAAATTCAGGACGATATATATTCAGGGCATTGATTTGCGTTTTTTCCACGATATCACTTAATCCTTCCTTTACTTCCGTGTCCTCGATCCTTTGTCTGAGTCGTTTCAATTCTACAACATTAGATCTAATTGTTATTAATAAAATGAATTATACACTTAATGACTTGCCGTCCAAAATCGTTGATATCTTAGAAACTTGTTCGTGTAAGAATTTAATTAATTAAAATTCAGGACGATATATTCAGGGCATCGATTTGCGTTTTTTCCACGATATCACTTAATCCTTCCTTTACTTCCGTGTCCTCGATCCTTTGTCTGAGTGGTTTCAATTCTACAACATTAGCTCTAATTGTTATTAATAAAATGAATTATACACTTAATGACTTGCCGTCCAAAATCGTTGATATCTTAGAAACTTGTTCGTGTAAGAATTTAATTAATTAAAATTCAGGACGATATATATTCAGGGCATTGATTTGCGTTTTTTCCACGATATCACTTAATCCTTCCTTTACTTCCGTGTCCTCGATCCTTTGTCTGAGTCGTTTCAATTCTACAACATTAGATCTAATTGTTATTAATAAAATGAATTATACACTTAATGACTTGCCGTCCAAAATCGTTGATATCTTAGAAACTTGTTCGTGTAAGAATTTAATTAATTAAAATTCAGGACGATATATTCAGGGCATCGATTTGCGTTTTTTCCACGATATCACTTAATCCTTCCTTTACTTCCGTGTCCTCGATCCTTTGTCTGAGTCGTTTCAATTCTACAACATTAGATCTAATTGTTATTAATAAAATGAATTATACACTTAATGACTTGCCGTCCAAAATCGTTGATATCTTAGAAACTTGTTCGTGTAAGAATTTAATTAATTAAAATTCAGGACGATATATTCAGGGCATCGATTTGCGTTTTTTCCACGATATCACTTAATCCTTCCTTTACTTCCGTGTCCTCGATCCTTTGTCTGAGTCGTTTCAATTCTACAACATTAGATCTAATTGTTATTAATAAAATGAATTATACACTTAATGACTTGCCGTCCAAAATCGTTGATATCTTAGAAACTTGTTCGTGTAAGAATTTAATTAATTAAAATTCAGGACGATATATTCAGGGCATCGATTTGCGTTTTTTCCACGATATCACTTAATCCTTCCTTTACTTCCGTGTCCTCGATCCTTTGTCTGAGTGGTTTCAATTCTACAACATTAGCTCTAATTGTTATTAATAAAATGAATTATACACTTAATGACTTGCCGTCCAAAATCGTTGATATCTTAGAAACTTGTTCGTGTAAGAATTTAATTAATTAAAATTCAGGACGATATATTCAGGGCATCGATTTGCGTTTTTTCCACGATATCACTTAATCCTTCCTTTACTTCCGTGTCCTCGATCCTTTGTCTGAGTGGTTTCAATTCTACAACATTAGCTCTAATTGTTATTAATAAAATGAATTATACACTTAATGACTTGCCGTCCAAAATCGTTGATATCTTAGAAACTTGTTCGTGTAAGAATTTAATTAATTAAAATTCAGGACGATATATTCAGGGCATCGATTTGCGTTTTTTCCACGATATCACTTAATCCTTCCTTTACTTCCGTGTCCTCGATCCTTTGTCTGAGTCGTTTCAATTCTACAACATTAGATCTAATTGTTATTAATAAAATGAATTATACACTTAATGACTTGCCGTCCAAAATCGTTGATATCTTAGAAACTTGTTCGTGTAAGAATTTAATTAATTAAAATTCAGGACGATATATTCAGGGCATCGATTTGCGTTTTTTCCACGATATCACTTAATCCTTCCTTTACTTCCGTGTCCTCGATCCTTTGTCTGAGTGGTTTCAATTCTACAACATTAGCTCTAATTGTTATTAATAAAATGAATTATACACTTAATGACTTGCCGTCCAAAATCGTTGATATCTTAGAAACTTGTTCGTGTAAGAATTTAATTAATTAAAATTCAGGACGATATATTCAGGGCATCGATTTGCGTTTTTTCCACGATATCACTTAATCCTTCCTTTACTTCCGTGTCCTCGATCCTTTGTCTGAGTCGTTTCAATTCTACAACATTAGATCTAATTGTTATTAATAAAATGAATTATACACTTAATGACTTGCCGTCCAAAATCGTTGATATCTTAGAAACTTGTTCGTGTAAGAATTTAATTAATTAAAATTCAGGACGATATATTCAGGGCATCGATTTGCGTTTTTTCCACGATATCACTTAATCCTTCCTTTACTTCCGTGTCCTCGATCCTTTGTCTGAGTGGTTTCAATTCTACAACATTAGCTCTAATTGTTATTAATAAAATGAATTATACACTTAATGACTTGCCGTCCAAAATCGTTGATATCTTAGAAACTTGTTCGTGTAAGAATTTAATTAATTAAAATTCAGGACGATATATTCAGGGCATCGATTTGCGTTTTTTCCACGATATCACTTAATCCTTCCTTTACTTCCGTGTCCTCGATCCTTTGTCTGAGTGGTTTCAATTCTACAACATTAGCTCTAATTGTTATTAATAAAATGAATTATACACTTAATGACTTGCCGTCCAAAATCGTTGATATCTTAGAAACTTGTTCGTGTAAGAATTTAATTAATTAAAATTCAGGACGATATATTCAGGGCATCGATTTGCGTTTTTTCCACGATATCACTTAATCCTTCCTTTACTTCCGTGTCCTCGATCCTTTGTCTGAGTCGTTTCAATTCTACAACATTAGATCTAATTGTTATTAATAAAATGAATTATACACTTAATGACTTGCCGTCCAAAATCGTTGATATCTTAGAAACTTGTTCGTGTAAGAATTTAATTAATTAAAATTCAGGACGATATATATTCAGGGCATCGATTTGCGTTTTTTCCACGATATCACTTAATCCTTCCTTTACTTCCGTGTCCTCGATCCTTTGTCTGAGTCGTTTCAATTCTACAACATTAGATCTAATTGTTATTAATAAAATGAATTATACACTTAATGACTTGCCGTCCAAAATCGTTGATATCTTAGAAACTTGTTCGTGTAAGAATTTAATTAATTAAAATTCAGGACGATATATATTCAGGGCATCGATTTGCGTTTTTTCCACGATATCACTTAATCCTTCCTTTACTTCCGTGTCCTCGATCCTTTGTCTGAGTCGTTTCAATTCTACAACATTAGATCTAATTGTTATTAATAAAATGAATTATACACTTAATGACTTGCCGTCCAAAATCGTTGATATCTTAGAAACTTGTTCGTGTAAGTATTTAATTAATTAAAATTCAGGACGATATATTCAGGGCATCGATTTGCGATTTTTCCACGATATCACTTAATCCTTCCTTTACTTCCGTGTCCTCGATCCTTTGTCTGAGTCGTTTCAATTCTACAACATTAGATCTAATTGTTATTAATAAAATGAATTATACACTTAATGACTTGCTGTCCAAAATCGTTGATATCTTAGAAACTTGTTCGTGCAAGAATTTAATTAATTAAAATTCAGGACGATATATTCAGGGCATCGATTTGCATTTTTCCCACGATATCACTTAATCCTTCCTTTACTTCCGTGTCCTCGATCCTTTGTCTGAGTCGTTTCAATTCTACAACATTAGATCTAATTGTTATTAATAAAATGAATTATACACTTAATGACTTGCCGTCCAAAATCGTTGATATCTTAGAAACTTGTTCGTGTAAGAATTTAATTAATTAAAATTCAGGACGATATATATTCAGGGCATTGATTTGCGTTTTTTCCACGATATCACTTAATCCTTCCTTTACTTCCGTGTCCTCGATCCTTTGTCTGAGTCGTTTCAATTCTACAACATTAGATCTAATTGTTATTAATAAAATGAATTATACACTTAATGACTTGCCGTCCAAAATCGTTGATATCTTAGAAACTTGTTCGTGTAAGAATTTAATTAATTAAAATTCAGGACGATATATTCAGGGCATCGATTTGCGATTTTTCCACGATATCACTTAATCCTTCCTTTACTTCCGTGTCCTCGATCCTTTGTCTGAGTCGTTTCAATTCTACAACATTAGATCTAATTGTTATTAATAAAATGAATTATACACTTAATGACTTGCCGTCCAAAATCGTTGATATCTTAGAAACTTGTTCGTGTAAGAATTTAATTAATTAAAATTCAGGACGATATATATTCAAGGCATTGATTTGCGTTTTTTCCACGATATCACTTAATCCTTCCTTTACTTCCGTGTCCTCGATCCTTTGTCTGAGTCGTTTCAATTCTACAACATTAGATCTAATTGTTATTAATAAAATGAATTATACACTTAATGACTTGCCGTCCAAAATCGTTGATATCTTAGAAACTTGTTCGTGTAAGAATTTAATTAATTAAAATTCAGGACGATATATTCAGGGCATCGATTTGCGTTTTTTCCACGATATCACTTAATCCTTCCTTTACTTCCGTGTCCTCGATCCTTTGTCTGAGTCGTTTCAATTCTACAACATTAGATCTAATTGTTATTAATAAAATGAATTATACACTTAATGACTTGCCGTCCAAAATCGTTGATATCTTAGAAACTTGTTCGTGTAAGAATTTAATTAATTAAAATTCAGGACGATATATTCAGGGCATCGATTTGCGTTTTTTCCACGATATCACTTAATCCTTCCTTTACTTCCGTGTCCTCGATCCTTTGTCTGAGTCGTTTCAATTCTACAACATTAGATCTAATTGTTATTAATAAAATGAATTATACACTTAATGACTTGCCGTCCAAAATCGTTGATATCTTAGAAACTTGTTCGTGTAAGAATTTAATTAATTAAAATTCAGGACGATATATATTCAGGGCATCGATTTGCGTTTTTTCCACGATATCACTTAATCCTTCCTTTACTTCCGTGTCCTCGATCCTTTGTCTGAGTCGTTTGAATTCTACAACATTAGATCTAATTGTTATTAATAAAATGAATTATACACTTAATGACTTGCCGTCCAAAATCGTTGATATCTTAGAAACTTGTTCGTGTAAGAATTTAATTAATTAAAATTCAGGACGATATATATTCAGGGCATCGATTTGCGTTTTTTCCACGATATCACTTAATCCTTCCTTTACTTCCGTGTCCTCGATCCTTTGTCTGAGTCGTTTCAATTCTACAACATTAGATCTAATTGTTATTAATAAAATGAATTATACACTTAATGACTTGCCGTCCAAAATCGTTGATATCTTAGAAACTTGTTCGTGTAAGAATTTAATTAATTAAAATTCAGGACGATATATATTCAGGGCATTGATTTGCGTTTTTTCCACGATATCACTTAATCCTTCCTTTACTTCCGTGTCCTCGATCCTTTGTCTGAGTCGTTTCAATTCTACAACATTAGATCTAATTGTTATTAATAAAATGAATTATACACTTAATGACTTGCCGTCCAAAATCGTTGATATCTTAGAAACTTGTTCGTGTAAGAATTTAATTAATTAAAATTCAGGACGATATATTCAGGGCATCGATTTGCGTTTTTTCCACGATATCACTTAATCCTTCCTTTACTTCCGTGTCCTCGATCCTTTGTCTGAGTCGTTTCAATTCTACAACATTAGATCTAATTGTTATTAATAAAAAGAATTATACACTTAATGACTTGCCGTCCAAAATCGTTGATATCTTAGAAACTTGTTCGTGTAAGAATTTAATTAATTAAAATTCAGGACGATATATATTCAGGGCATCGATTTGCGTTTTTTCCACGATATCACTTAATCCTTCCTTTACTTCCGTGTCCTCGATCCTTTGTCTGAGTCGTTTCAATTCTACAACATTAGATCTAATTGTTATTAATAAAATGAATTATACACTTAATGACTTGCCGTCCAAAATCGTTGATATCTTAGAAACTTGTTCGTGTAAGAATTTAATTAATTAAAATTCAGGACGATATATATTCAGGGCATCGATTTGCGTTTTTTCCACGATATCACTTAATCCTTCCTTTACTTCCGTGTCCTCGATCCTTTGTCTGAGTCGTTTCAATTCTACAACATTAGATCTAATTGTTATTAATAAAATGAATTATACACTTAATGACTTGCCGTCCAAAATCGTTGATATCTTAGAAACTTGTTCGTGTAAGAATTTAATTAATTAAAATTCAGGACGATATATATTCAGGGCATCGATTTGCGTTTTTTCCACGATATCACTTAATCCTTCCTTTACTTCCGTGTCCTCGATCCTTTGTCTGAGTCGTTTCAATTCTACAACATTAGATCTAATTGTTATTATTAAAAAGAATTATACACTTAATGACTTGCCGTCCAAAATCGTTGATATCTTAGAAACTTGTTCGTGTAAGAATTTAATTAATTAAAATTCAGGACGATATATATTCAGGGCATCGATTTGCGTTTTTTCCACGATATCACTTAATCCTTCCTTTACTTCCGTGTCCTCGATCCTTTGTCTGAGTCGTTTCAATTCTACAACATTAGATCTAATTGTTATTAATAAAATGAATTATACACTTAATGACTTGCCGTCCAAAATCGTTGATATCTTAGAAACTTGTTCGTGTAAGAATTTAATTAATTAAAATTCAGGACGATATATATTCAGGGCATCGATTTGCGTTTTTTCCACGATATCACTTAATCCTTCCTTTACTTCCGTGTCCTCGATCCTTTGTCTGAGTCGTTTCAATTCTACAACATTAGATCTAATTGTTATTAATAAAATGAATTATACACTTAATGACTTGCCGTCCAAAATCGTTGATATCTTAGAAACTTGTTCGTGTAAGAATTTAATTAATTAAAATTCAGGACGATATATATTCAGGGCATCGATTTGCGTTTTTTCCACGATATCACTTAATCCTTCCTTTACTTCCGTGTCCTCGATCCTTTGTCTGAGTCGTTTCAATTCTACAACATTAGATCTAATTGTTATTAATAAAATGAATTATACACTTAATGACTTGCCGTCCAAAATCGTTGATATCTTAGAAACTTGTTCGTGTAAGAATTTAATTAATTAAAATTCAGGACGATATATATTCAGGGCATCGATTTGCGTTTTTTCCACGATATCACTTAATCCTTCCTTTACTTCCGTGTCCTCGATCCTTTGTCTGAGTCGTTTCAATTCTACAACATTAGATCTAATTGTTATTAATAAAATGAATTATACACTTAATGACTTGCCGTCCAAAATCGTTGATATCTTAGAAACTTGTTCGTGTAAGAATTTAATTAATTAAAATTCAGGACGATATATATTCAGGGCATCGATTTGCGTTTTTTCCACGATATCACTTAATCCTTCCTTTACTTCCGTGTCCTCGATCCTTTGTCTGAGTCGTTTCAATTCTACAACATTAGATCTAATTGTTATTAATAAAATGAATTATACACTTAATGACTTGCCGTCCAAAATCGTTGATATCTTAGAAACTTGTTCGTGTAAGAATTTAATTAATTAAAATTCAGGACGATATATATTCAGGGCATCGATTTGCGTTTTTTCCACGATATCACTTAATCCTTCCTTTACTTCCGTGTCCTCGATCCTTTGTCTGAGTCGTTTCAATTCTACAACATTAGATCTAATTGTTATTAATAAAATGAATTATACACTTAATGACTTGCCGTCCAAAATCGTTGATATCTTAGAAACTTGTTCGTGTAAGAATTTAATTAATTAAAATTCAGGACGATATATATTCAGGGCATCGATTTGCGTTTTTTCCACGATATCACTTAATCCTTCCTTTACTTCCGTGTCCTCGATCCTTTGTCTGAGTCGTTTCAATTCTACAACATTAGATCTAATTGTTATTAATAAAATGAATTATACACTTAATGACTTGCCGTCCAAAATCGTTGATATCTTAGAAACTTGTTCGTGTAAGTATTTAATTAATTAAAATTCAGGACGATATATTCAGGGCATCGATTTGCGATTTTTCCACGATATCACTTAATCCTTCCTTTACTTCCGTGTCCTCGATCCTTTGTCTGAGTCGTTTCAATTCTACAACATTAGATCTAATTGTTATTAATAAAATGAATTATACACTTAATGACTTGCTGTCCAAAATCGTTGATATCTTAGAAACTTGTTCGTGCAAGAATTTAATTAATTAAAATTCAGGACGATATATTCAGGGCATCGATTTGCATTTTTCCCACGATATCACTTAATCCTTCCTTTACTTCCGTGTCCTCGATCCTTTGTCTGAGTCGTTTCAATTCTACAACATTAGATCTAATTGTTATTAATAAAATGAATTATACACTTAATGACTTGCCGTCCAAAATCGTTGATATCTTAGAAACTTGTTCGTGTAAGAATTTAATTAATTAAAATTCAGGACGATATATTCAGGGCATCGATTTGCGATTTTTCCACGATATCACTTAATCCTTCCTTTACTTCCGTGTCCTCGATCCTTTGTCTGAGTCGTTTCAATTCTACAACATTAGATCTAATTGTTATTAATAAAATGAATTATACACTTAATGACTTGCCGTCCAAAATCGTTGATATCTTAGAAACTTGTTCGTGTAAGAATTTAATTAATTAAAATTCAGGACGATATATTCAGGGCATCGATTTGCGATTTTTCCACGATATCACTTAATCCTTCCTTTACTTCCGTGTCCTCGATCCTTTGTCTGAGTCGTTTCAATTCTACAACATTAGATCTAATTGTTATTAATAAAATGAATTATACACTTAATGACTTGCCGTCCAAAATCGTTGATATCTTAGAAACTTGTTCGTGTAAGAATCTAATTAATTAAAATTCAGGACGATATATTCAGGGCATCGATTTGCGATTTTTCCACGATATCACTTAATCCTTCCTTTACTTCTGTGTCCTCGATCCTTTGTCTGAGTCGTTTCAATTCTACAACATTAGATCTAATTGTTATTAATAAAATGAATTATACACTTAATGACTTGCCGTCCAAAATCGTTGATATCTTAGAAACTTGTTCGTGTAAGAATTATTAATTAAAATTCAGGACGATATATTCAGGGCATCGATTTGCGTTTTTTCCACGATATCACTTAATCCTTCCTTTACTTCCGTGTCCTCGATCCTTTGTCTGAGTCGTTTCAATTCTACAACATTAGATCTAATTGTTATTAATAAAATGAATTATACACTTAATGACTTGCCGTCCAAAATCGTTGATATCTTAGAAACTTGTTCGTGTAAGAATTTAATTAATTAAAATTCAGGACGATATATATTCAAGGCATTGATTTGCGTTTTTTCCACGATATCACTTAATCCTTCCTTTACTTCCGTGTCCTCGATCCTTTGTCTGAGTCGTTTCAATTCTACAACATTAGATCTAATTGTTATTAATAAAATAAATTATACACTTAATGACTTGCCGTCCAAAATCGTTGATATCTTAGAAACTTGTTCGTGTAAGAATTTAATTAATTAAAATTCAGGACGATATATTCAGGGCATCGATTTGCGTCTTTTCCACGATATCACTTAATCCTTCCTTTACTTCCGTGTCCTCGATCCTTTGTCTGAGTGGTTTCAATTCTACAACATTAGCTCTAATTGTTATTAATAAAATGAATTATACACTTAATGACTTGCCATCCAAAATCGTTGATATCTTAGAAACTTGTTCGTGTAAGAATTTAATTAATTAAAATTCAGGACGATATATTCAGGGCATCGATTTGCGTTTTTTCCACGATATCACTTAATCCTTCCTTTACTTCCGTGTCCTCGATCCTTTGTCTGAGTCGTTTCAATTCTACAACATTAGCTCTAATTGTTATTAATAAAATGAATTATACACTTAATGACTTGCCGTCCAAAATCGTTGATATCTTAGAAACTTGTTCGTGTAAGAATTTAATTAATTAAAATTCAGGACGATATATATTCAGGGCATCGATTTGCGTTTTTTCCACGATATCACTTAATCCTTCCTTTACTTCCGTGTCCTCGATCCTTTGTCTGAGTCGTTTCAATTCTACAACATTAGATCTAATTGTTATTAATAAAATGAATTATACACTTAATGACTTGCCGTCCAAAATCGTTGATATCTTAGAAACTTGTTCGTGTAAGAATTTAATTAATTAAAATTCAGGACGATATATTCAGGGCATCGATTTGCGTTTTTTCCACGATATCACTTAATCCTTCCTTTACTTCCGTGTCCTCGATCCTTTGTCTGAGTCGTTTCAATTCTACAACATTAGATCTAATTGTTATTAATAAAATGAATTATACACTTAATGACTTGCCGTCCAAAATCGTTGATATCTTAGAAACTTGTTCGTGTAAGAATTTAATTAATTAAAATTCAGGACGATATATTCAGGGCATCGATTTGCGTTTTTTCCACGATATCACTTAATCCTTCCTTTACTTCCGTGTCCTCGATCCTTTGTCTGAGTCGTTTCAATTCTACAACATTAGATCTAATTGTTATTAATAAAATGAATTATACACTTAATGACTTGCCGTCCAAAATCGTTGATATCTTAGAAACTTGTTCGTGTAAGAATTTAATTAATTAAAATTCAGGACGATATATATTCAGGGCATCGATTTGCGTTTTTTCCACGATATCACTTAATCCTTCCTTTACTTCCGTGTCCTCGATCCTTTGTCTGAGTCGTTTCAATTCTACAACATTAGATCTAATTGTTATTAATAAAATGAATTATACACTTAATGACTTGCCGTCCAAAATCGTTGATATCTTAGAAACTTGTTCGTGTAAGAATTTAATTAATTAAAATTCAGGACGATATATATTCAGGGCATTGATTTGCGTTTTTTCCACGATATCACTTAATCCTTCCTTTACTTCCGTGTCCTCGATCCTTTGTCTGAGTCGTTTCAATTCTACAACATTAGATCTAATTGTTATTAATAAAATGAATTATACACTTAATGACTTGCCGTCCAAAATCGTTGATATCTTAGAAACTTGTTCGTGTAAGAATTTAATTAATTAAAATTCAGGACGATATATTCAGGGCATCGATTTGCGTTTTTTCCACGATATCACTTAATCCTTCCTTTACTTCCGTGTCCTCGATCCGTTGTCTGAGTCGTTTCAATTCTACAACATTAGATCTAATTGTTATTAATAAAAAGAATTATACACTTAATGACTTGCCGTCCAAAATCGTTGATATCTTAGAAACTTGTTCGTGTAAGAATTTAATTAATTAAAATTCAGGACGATATATATTCAGGGCATCGATTTGCGTTTTTTCCACGATATCACTTAATCCTTCCTTTACTTCCGTGTCCTCGATCCTTTGTCTGAGTCGTTTCAATTCTACAACATTAGATCTAATTGTTATTAATAAAATGAATTATACACTTAATGACTTGCCGTCCAAAATCGTTGATATCTTAGAAACTTGTTCGTGTAAGAATTTAATTAATTAAAATTCAGGACGATATATTCAGGGCATCGATTTGCGTTTTTTCCACGATATCACTTAATCCTTCCTTTACTTCCGTGTCCTCGATCCTTTGTCTGAGTCGTTTCAATTCTACAACATTAGATCTAATTGTTATTAATAAAATGAATTATACACTTAATGACTTGCCGTCCAAAATCGTTGATATCTTAGAAACTTGTTCGTGTAAGAATTTAATTAATTAAAATTCAGGACGATATATTCAGGGCATCGATTTGCGTTTTTTCCACGATATCACTTAATCCTTCCTTTACTTCCGTGTCCTCGATCCTTTGTCTGAGTCGTTTCAATTCTACAACATTAGATCTAATTGTTATTAATAAAATGAATTATACACTTAATGACTTGCCGTCCAAAATCGTTGATATCTTAGAAACTTGTTCGTGTAAGAATTTAATTAATTAAAATTCAGGACGATATATTCAGGGCATCGATTTGCGTTTTTTCCACGATATCACTTAATCCTTCCTTTACTTCCGTGTCCTCGATCCTTTGTCTGAGTCGTTTCAATTCTACAACATTAGATCTAATTGTTATTAATAAAATGAATTATACACTTAATGACTTGCCGTCCAAAATCGTTGATATCTTAGAAACTTGTTCGTGTAAGAATTTAATTAATTAAAATTCAGGACGATATATATTCAGGGCATCGATTTGCGTTTTTTCCACGATATCACTTAATCCTTCCTTTACTTCCGTGTCCTCGATCCTTTGTCTGAGTCGTTTCAATTCTACAACATTAGATCTAATTGTTATTAATAAAATGAATTATACACTTAATGACTTGCCGTCCAAAATCGTTGATATCTTAGAAACTTGTTCGTGTAAGAATTTAATTAATTAAAATTCAGGACGATATATATTCAGGGCATCGATTTGCGTTTTTTCCACGATATCACTTAATCCTTCCTTTACTTCCGTGTCCTCGATCCTTTGTCTGAGTCGTTTCAATTCTACAACATTAGATCTAATTGTTATTAATAAAATGAATTATACACTTAATGACTTGCCGTCCAAAATCGTTGATATCTTAGAAACTTGTTCGTGTAAGAATTTAATTAATTAAAATTCAGGACGATATATTCAGGGCATCGATTTGCGTTTTTTCCACGATATCACTTAATCCTTCCTTTACTTCCGTGTCCTCGATCCTTTGTCTGAGTCGTTTCAATTCTACAACATTAGATCTAATTGTTATTAATAAAATGAATTATACACTTAATGACTTGCCGTCCAAAATCGTTGATATCTTAGAAACTTGTTCGTGTAAGAATTTAATTAATTAAAATTCAGGACGATATATTCAGGGCATCGATTTGCGTTTTTTCCACGATATCACTTAATCCTTCCTTTACTTCCGTGTCCTCGATCCTTTGTCTGAGTCGTTTCAATTCTACAACATTAGATCTAATTGTTATTAATAAAATGAATTATACACTTAATGACTTGCCGTCCAAAATCGTTGATATCTTAGAAACTTGTTCGTGTAAGAATTTAATTAATTAAAATTCAGGACGATATATTCAGGGCATCGATTTGCGTTTTTTCCACGATATCACTTAATCCTTCCTTTACTTCCGTGTCCTCGATCCTTTGTCTGAGTCGTTTCAATTCTACAACATTAGATCTAATTGTTATTAATAAAAAGAATTATACACTTAATGACTTGCCGTCCAAAATCGTTGATATCTTAGAAACTTGTTCGTGTAAGAATTTAATTAATTAAAATTCAGGACGATATATATTCAGGGCATCGATTTGCCTTTTTTCCACGATATCACTTAATCCTTCCTTTACTTCCGTGTCCTCGATCCTTTGTCTGAGTCGTTTCAATTCTACAACATTAGATCTAATTGTTATTAATAAAATGAATTATACACTTAATGACTTGCCGTCCAAAATCGTTGATATCTTAGAAACTTGTTCGTGTAAGAATTTAATTAATTAAAATTCAGGACGATATATATTCAGGGCATCGATTTGCGTTTTTTCCACGATATCACTTAATCCTTCCTTTACTTCCGTGTCCTCGATCCTTTGTCTGAGTCGTTTCAATTCTACAACATTAGATCTAATTGTTATTAATAAAATGAATTATACACTTAATGACTTGCCGTCCAAAATCGTTGATATCTTAGAAACTTGTTCGTGTAAGAATTTAATTAATTAAAATTCAGGACGATATATATTCAGGGCATCGATTTGCGTTTTTTCCACGATATCACTTAATCCTTCCTTTACTTCCGTGTCCTCGATCCTTTGTCTGAGTCGTTTCAATTCTACAACATTAGATCTAATTGTTATTATTAAAAAGAATTATACACTTAATGACTTGCCGTCCAAAATCGTTGATATCTTAGAAACTTGTTCGTGTAAGAATTTAATTAATTAAAATTCAGGACGATATATATTCAGGGCATCGATTTGCGTTTTTTCCACGATATCACTTAATCCTTCCTTTACTTCCGTGTCCTCGATCCTTTGTCTGAGTCGTTTCAATTCTACAACATTAGATCTAATTGTTATTAATAAAATGAATTATACACTTAATGACTTGCCGTCCAAAATCGTTGATATCTTAGAAACTTGTTCGTGTAAGAATTTAATTAATTAAAATTCAGGACGATATATTCAGGGCATCGATTTGCGATTTTTCCACGATATCACTTAATCCTTCCTTTACTTCCGTGTCCTCGATCCTTTGTCTGAGTCGTTTCAATTCTACAACATTAGATCTAATTGTTATTAATAAAATGAATTATACACTTAATGACTTGCTGTCCAAAATCGTTGATATCTTAGAAACTTGTTCGTGCAAGAATTTAATTAATTAAAATTCAGGACGATATATTCAGGGCATCGATTTGCGTTTTTTCCACGATATCACTTAATCCTTCCTTTACTTCCGTGTCCTCGATCCTTTGTCTGAGTCGTTTCAATTCTACAACATTAGATCTAATTGTTATTAATAAAATGAATTATACACTTAATGACTTGCCGTCCAAAATCATTGATATCTTAGAAACTTGTTCGTGTAAGAATTTAATTAATTAAAATTCAGGACGATATATATTCAGGGCATTGATTTGCGTTTTTTCCACGATATCACTTAATCCTTCCTTTACTTCCGTGTCCTCGATCCTTTGTCTGAGTCGTTTCAATTCTACAACATTAGATCTAATTGTTATTAATAAAATGAATTATACACTTAATGACTTGCCGTCCAAAATCGTTGATATCTTAGAAACTTGTTCGTGTAAGAATTTAATTAATTAAAATTCAGGACGATATATTCAGGGCATCGATTTGCGATTTTTCCACGATATCACTTAATCCTTCCTTTACTTCCATGTCCTCGATCCTTTGTCTGAGTCGTTTCAATTCTACAACATTAGATCTAATTGTTATTAATAAAATGAATTATACACTTAATGACTTGCCGTCCAAAATCGTTGATATCTTAGAAACTTGTTCGTGTAAGAATTTAATTAATTAAAATTCAGGACGATATATATTCAAGGCATTGATTTGCGTTTTTTCCACGATATCACTTAATCCTTCCTTTACTTCCGTGTCCTCGATCCTTTGTCTGAGTCGTTTCAATTCTACAACATTAGATCTAATTGTTATTAATAAAATGAATTATACACTTAATGACTTGCCGTCCAAAATCGTTGATATCTTAGAAACTTGTTCGTGTAAGAATTTAATTAATTAAAATTCAGGACGATATATTCAGGGCATCGATTTGCGATTTTTCCACGATATCACTTAATCCTTCCTTTACTTCCGTGTCCTCGATCCTTTGTCTGAGTCGTTTCAATTCTACAACATTAGATCTAATTGTTATTAATAAAATGAATTATACACTTAATGACTTGCCGTCCAAAATCGTTGATATCTTAGAAACTTGTTCGTGTAAGAATTTAATTAATTAAAATTCAGGACGATATATTCAGGGCATCGATTTGCGATTTTTCCACGATATCACTTAATCCTTCCTTTACTTCCGTGTCCTCGATCCTTTGTCTGAGTCGTTTCAATTCTACAACATTAGATCTAATTGTTATTAATAAAATGAATTATACACTTAATGATTTGCCGTCCAAAATCGTTGATATCTTAGAAACTTGTTCGTGTAAGAATTATTAATTAAAATTCAGGACGATATATTCAGGGCATCGATTTGCGTTTTTTCCACGATATCACTTAATCCTTCCTTTACTTCCGTGTCCTCGATCCTTTGTCTGAGTCGTTTCAATTCTACAACATTAGATCTAATTGTTATTAATAAAATGAATTATACACTTAATGACTTGCCGTCCAAAATCGTTGATATCTTAGAAACTTGTTCGTGTAAGAATTTAATTAATTAAAATTCAGGACGATATATTCAGGGCATCGATTTGCGATTTTTCCACGATATCACTTAATCCTTCCTTTACTTCCGTGTCCTCGATCCTTTGTCTGAGTCGTTTCAATTCTACAACATTAGATCTAATTGTTATTAATAAAATGAATTATACACTTAATGACTTGCCGTCCAAAATCGTTGATATCTTAGAAACTTGTTCGTGTAAGAATTTAATTAATTAAAATTCAGGACGATATATTCAGGGCATCGATTTGCGATTTTTCCACGATATCACTTAATCCTTCCTTTACTTCCGTGTCCTCGATCCTTTGTCTGAGTCGTTTCAATTCTACAACATTAGATCTAATTGTTATTAATAAAATGAATTATACACTTAATGACTTGCCGTCCAAAATCGTTGATATCTTAGAAACTTGTTCGTGTAAGAATTTAATTAATTAAAATTCAGGACGATATATATTCAGGGCATTGATTTGCGTTTTTTCCACGATATCACTTAATCCTTCCTTTACTTCCGTGTCCTCGATCCTTTGTCTGAGTCGTTTCAATTCTACAACATTAGATCTAATTGTTATTAATAAAATGAATTATACACTTAATGACTTGCCGTCCAAAATCGTTGATATCTTAGAAACTTGTTCGTGTAAGAATTTAATTAATTAAAATTCAGGACGATATATTCAGGGCATCGATTTGCGATTTTTCCACGATATCACTTAATCCTTCCTTTACTTCCGTGTCCTCGATCCTTTGTCTGAGTCGTTTCAATTCTACAACATTAGATCTAATTGTTATTAATAAAATGAATTATACACTTAATGACTTGCCGTCCAAAATCGTTGATATCTTAGAAACTTGTTCGTGTAAGAATTTAATTAATTAAAATTCAGGACGATATATTCAGGGCATCGATTTGCGATTTTTCCACGATATCACTTAATCCTTCCTTTACTTCCGTGTCCTCGATCCTTTGTCTGAGTCGTTTCAATTCTACAACATTAGATCTAATTGTTATTAATAAAATGAATTATACACTTAATGACTTGCCGTCCAAAATCGTTGATATCTTAGAAACTTGTTCGTGTAAGAATTATTAATTAAAATTCAGGACGATATATTCAGGGCATCGATTTGCGTTTTTTCCACGATATCACTTAATCCTTCCTTTACTTCCGTGTCCTCGATCCTTTGTCTGAGTCGTTTCAATTCTACAACATTAGATCTAATTGTTATTAATAAAATGAATTATACACTTAATGACTTGCCGTCCAAAATCGTTGATATCTTAGAAACTTGTTCGTGTAAGAATTTAATTAATTAAAATTCAGGACGATATATTCAGGGCATCGATTTGCGATTTTTCCACGATATCACTTAATCCTTCCTTTACTTCCGTGTCCTCGATCCTTTGTCTGAGTCGTTTCAATTCTACAACATTAGATCTAATTGTTATTAATAAAATGAATTATACACTTAATGACTTGCCGTCCAAAATCGTTGATATCTTAGAAACTTGTTCGTGTAAGAATTTAATTAATTAAAATTCAGGACGATATATATTCAGGGCATTGATTTGCGTTTTTTCCACGATATCACTTAATCCTTCCTTTACTTCCGTGTCCTCGATCCTTTGTCTGAGTCGTTTCAATTCTACAACATTAGATCTAATTGTTATTAATAAAATGAATTATACACTTAATGACTTGCCGTCCAAAATCGTTGATATCTTAGAAACTTGTTCGTGTAAGAATTTAATTAATTAAAATTCAGGACGATATATTCAGGGCATCGATTTGCGATTTTTCCACGATATCACTTAATCCTTCCTTTACTTCCGTGTCCTCGATCCTTTGTCTGAGTCGTTTCAATTCTACAACATTAGATCTAATTGTTATTAATAAAATGAATTATACACTTAATGACTTGCCGTCCAAAATCGTTGATATCTTAGAAACTTGTTCGTGTAAGAATTTAATTAATTAAAATTCAGGACGATATATATTCAAGGCATTGATTTGCGTTTTTTCCACGATATCACTTAATCCTTCCTTTACTTCCGTGTCCTCGATCCTTTGTCTGAGTCGTTTCAATTCTACAACATTAGATCTAATTGTTATTAATAAAATGAATTATACACTTAATGACTTGCCGTCCAAAATCGTTGATATCTTAGAAACTTGTTCGTGTAAGAATTTAATTAATTAAAATTCAGGACGATATATTCAGGGCATCGATTTGCGATTTTTCCACGATATCACTTAATCCTTCCTTTACTTCCGTGTCCTCGATCCTTTGTCTGAGTCGTTTCAATTCTACAACATTAGATCTAATTGTTATTAATAAAATGAATTATACACTTAATGACTTGCCGTCCAAAATCGTTGATATCTTAGAAACTTGTTCGTGTAAGAATTATTAATTAAAATTCAGGACGATATATTCAGGGCATCGATTTGCGTTTTTTCCACGATATCACTTAATCCTTCCTTTACTTCCGTGTCCTCGATCCTTTGTCTGAGTCGTTTCAATTCTACAACATTAGATCTAATTGTTATTAATAAAATGAATTATACACTTAATGACTTGCCGTCCAAAATCGTTGATATCTTAGAAACTTGTTCGTGTAAGAATTTAATTAATTAAAATTCAGGACGATATATTCAGGGCATCGATTTGCGATTTTTCCACGATATCACTTAATCCTTCCTTTACTTCCGTGTCCTCGATCCTTTGTCTGAGTCGTTTCAATTCTACAACATTAGATCTAATTGTTATTAATAAAATGAATTATACACTTAATGACTTGCCGTCCAAAATCGTTGATATCTTAGAAACTTGTTCGTGTAAGAATTTAATTAATTAAAATTCAGGACGATATATATTCAGGGCATTGATTTGCGTTTTTTCCACGATATCACTTAATCCTTCCTTTACTTCCGTGTCCTCGATCCTTTGTCTGAGTCGTTTCAATTCTACAACATTAGATCTAATTGTTATTAATAAAATGAATTATACACTTAATGACTTGCCGTCCAAAATCGTTGATATCTTAGAAACTTGTTCGTGTAAGAATTTAATTAATTAAAATTCAGGACGATATATTCAGGGCATCGATTTGCGATTTTTCCACGATATCACTTAATCCTTCCTTTACTTCCGTGTCCTCGATCCTTTGTCTGAGTCGTTTCAATTCTACAACATTAGATCTAATTGTTATTAATAAAATGAATTATACACTTAATGACTTGCCGTCCAAAATCGTTGATATCTTAGAAACTTGTTCGTGTAAGAATTTAATTAATTAAAATTCAGGACGATATATATTCAAGGCATTGATTTGCGTTTTTTCCACGATATCACTTAATCCTTCCTTTACTTCCGTGTCCTCGATCCTTTGTCTGAGTCGTTTCAATTCTACAACATTAGATCTAATTGTTATTAATAAAATGAATTATACACTTAATGACTTGCCGTCCAAAATCGTTGATATCTTAGAAACTTGTTCGTGTAAGAATTTAATTAATTAAAATTCAGGACGATATATTCAGGGCATCGATTTGCGATTTTTCCACGATATCACTTAATCCTTCCTTTACTTCCGTGTCCTCGATCCTTTGTCTGAGTCGTTTCAATTCTACAACATTAGATCTAATTGTTATTAATAAAATGAATTATACACTTAATGACTTGCCGTCCAAAATCGTTGATATCTTAGAAACTTGTTCGTGTAAGTATTTAATTAATTAAAATTCAGGACGATATATTCAGGGCATCGATTTGCGATTTTTCCACGATATCACTTAATCCTTCCTTTACTTCCGTGTCCTCGATCCTTTGTCTGAGTCGTTTCAATTCTACAACATTAGATCTAATTGTTATTAATAAAATGAATTATACACTTAATGACTTGCCGTCCAAAATCGTTGATATCTTAGAAACTTGTTCGTGTAAGAATTATTAATTAAAATTCAGGACGATATATTCAGGGCATCGATTTGCGTTTTTTCCACGATATCACTTAATCCTTCCTTTACTTCCGTGTCCTCGATCCTTTGTCTGAGTCGTTTCAATTCTACAACATTAGATCTAATTGTTATTAATAAAATGAATTATACACTTAATGACTTGCCGTCCAAAATCGTTGATATCTTAGAAACTTGTTCGTGTAAGAATTTAATTAATTAAAATTCAGGACGATATATATTCAAGGCATTGATTTGCGTTTTTTCCACGATATCACTTAATCCTTCCTTTACTTCCGTGTCCTCGATCCTTTGTCTGAGTCGTTTCAATTCTACAACATTAGATCTAATTGTTATTAATAAAATAAATTATACACTTAATGACTTGCCGTCCAAAATCGTTGATATCTTAGAAACTTGTTCGTGTAAGAATTTAATTAATTAAAATTCAGGACGATATATTCAGGGCATCGATTTGCGTCTTTTCCACGATATCACTTAATCCTTCCTTTACTTCCGTGTCCTCGATCCTTTGTCTGAGTCGTTTCAATTCTACAACATTAGATCTAATTGTTATTAATAAAATGAATTATACACTTAATGACTTGCCGTCCAAAATCGTTGATATCTTAGAAACTTGTTCGTGTAAGAATTTAATTAATTAAAATTCAGGACGATATATTCAGGGCATCGATTTGCGATTTTTCCACGATATCACTTAATCCTTCCTTTACTTCCGGGTCCTCGATCCTTTGTCTGAGTCGTTTCAATTCTACAACATTAGATCTAATTGTTATTAATAAAATGAATTATACACTTAATGACTTGCCGTCCAAAATCGTTGATATCTTAGAAACTTGTTCGTGTAAGTATTTAATTAATTAAAATTCAGGACGATATATTCAGGGCATCGATTTGCGATTTTTCCACGATATCACTTAATCCTTCCTTTACTTCCGTGTCCTCGATCCTTTGTCTGAGTCGTTTCAATTCTACAACATTAGATCTAATTGTTATTAATAAAATGAATTATACACTTAATGACTTTCCGTCCAAAATCGTTGATATCTTAGAAACTTGTTCGTGTAAGAATTTAATTAATTAAAATTCAGGACGATATATTCAGGGCATCGATTTGCGTTTTTTCCACGATATCACTTAATCCTTCCTTTACTTCCGTGTCCTCGATCCTTTGTCTGAGTCGTTTCAATTCTACAACATTAGATCTAATTGTTATTAATAAAATGAATTATACACTTAATGACTTGCCGTCCAAAATCGTTGATATCTTAGAAACTTGTTCGTGTAAGAATTTAATTAATTAAAATTCAGGACGATATATTCAGGGCATCGATTTGCGATTTTTCCACGATATCACTTAATCCTTCCTTTACTTCCGGGTCCTCGATCCTTTGTCTGAGTCGTTTCAATTCTACAACATTAGATCTAATTGTTATTAATAAAATGAATTATACACTTAATGACTTGCCGTCCAAAATCGTTGATATCTTAGAAACTTGTTCGTGTAAGTATTTAATTAATTAAAATTCAGGACGATATATTCAGGGCATCGATTTGCGATTTTTCCACGATATCACTTAATCCTTCCTTTACTTCCGTGTCCTCGATCCTTTGTCTGAGTCGTTTCAATTCTACAACATTAGATCTAATTGTTATTAATAAAATGAATTATACACTTAATGACTTTCCGTCCAAAATCGTTGATATCTTAGAAACTTGTTCGTGTAAGAATTTAATTAATTAAAATTCAGGACGATATATTCAGGGCATCGATTTGCGTTTTTTCCACGATATCACTTAATCCTTCCTTTACTTCCGTGTCCTCGATCCTTTGTCTGAGTCGTTTCAATTCTACAACATTAGATCTAATTGTTATTAATAAAATGAATTATACACTTAATGACTTGCCGTCCAAAATCGTTGATATCTTAGAAACTTGTTCGTGTAAGAATTTAATTAATTAAAATTCAGGACGATATATATTCAAGGCATTGATTTGCGTTTTTTCCACGATATCACTTAATCCTTCCTTTACTTCCGTGTCCTCGATCCTTTGTCTGAGTCGTTTCAATTCTACAACATCAGATCTAATTGTTATTAATAAAATGAATTATACACTTAATGACTTGCCGTCCAAAATCGTTGATATCTTAGAAACTTGTTCGTGTAAGAATTTAATTAATTAAAATTCAGGACGATATATTCAGGGCATCGATTTGCGATTTTTCCACGATATCACTTAATCCTTCCTTTACTTCCGTGTCCTCGATCCTTTGTCTGAGTCGTTTCAATTCTACAACATTAGATCTAATTGTTATTAATAAAATGAATTATACACTTAATGACTTGCCGTCCAAAATCGTTGATATCTTAGAAACTTGTTCGTGTAAGTATTTAATTAATTAAAATTCAGGACGATATATTCAGGGCATCGATTTGCGATTTTTCCACGATATCACTTAATCCTTCCTTTACTTCCGTGTCCTCGATCCTTTGTCTGAGTCGTTTCAATTCTACAACATTAGATCTAATTGTTATTAATAAAATGAATTATACACTTAATGACTTGCCGTCCAAAATCGTTGATATCTTAGAAACTTGTTCGTGTAAGTATTTAATTAATTAAAATTCAGGACGATATATTCAGGGCATCGATTTGCGATTTTTCCACGATATCACTTAATCCTTCCTTTACTTCCGTGTCCTCGATCCTTTGTCTGAGTCGTTTCAATTCTACAACATTAGATCTAATTGTTATTAATAAAATAAATTATACACTTAATGACTTGCCGTCCAAAATCGTTGATATCTTAGAAACTTGTTCGTGTAAGAATTTAATTAATTAAAATTCAGGACGATATATATTCAAGGCATTGATTTGCGTTTTTTCCACGATATCACTTAATCCTTCCTTTACTTCCGTGTCCTCGATCCTTTGTCTGAGTCGTTTCAATTCTACAACATTAGATCTAATTGTTATTAATAAAATAAATTATACACTTAATGACTTGCCGTCCAAAATCGTTGATATCTTAGAAACTTGTTCGTGTAAGAATTTAATTAATTAAAATTCAGGACGATATATATTCAAGGCATTGATTTGCGTTTTTTCCACGATATCACTTAATCCTTCCTTTACTTCCGTGTCCTCGATCCTTTGTCTGAGTCGTTTCAATTCTACAACATTAGATCTAATTGTTATTAATAAAATGAATTATACACTTAATGACTTGCCGTCCAAAATCGTTGATATCTTAGAAACTTGTTCGTGTAAGAATTTAATTAATTAAAATTCAGGACGATATATTCAGGGCATCGATTTGCGTTTTTTCCACGATATCACTTAATCCTTCCTTTACTTCCGTGTCCTCGATCCTTTGTCTGAGTGGTTTCAATTCTACAACATTAGCTCTAATTGTTATTAATAAAATGAATTATACACTTAATGACTTGCCGTCCAAAATCGTTGATATCTTAGAAACTTGTTCGTGTAAGAATTTAATTAATTAAAATTCAGGACGATATATTCAGGGCATCGATTTGCGTTTTTTCCACGATATCACTTAATCCTTCCTTTACTTCCGTGTCCTCGATCCTTTGTCTGAGTCGTTTCAATTCTACAACATTAGATCTAATTGTTATTAATAAAATGAATTATACACTTAATGACTTGCCGTCCAAAATCGTTGATATCTTAGAAACTTGTTCGTGTAAGAATTTAATTAATTAAAATTCAGGACGATATATTCAGCGCATCGATTTGCGTTTTTTCCACGATATCACTTAATCCTTCCTTTACTTCCGTGTCCTCGATCCTTTGTCTGAGTCGTTTCAATTCTACAACATTAGATCTAATTGTTATTAATAAAATGAATTATACACTTAATGACTTGCCGTCCAAAATCGTTGATATCTTAGAAACTTGTTCGTGTAAGAATTTAATTATTTAAAATTCAGGACGATATATTCAGCGCATCGATTTGCGTTTTTTCCACGATATCACTTAATCCTTCCTTTACTTCCGTGTCCTCGATCCTTTGTCTGAGTCGTTTCAATTCTACAACATTAGATCTAATTGTTATTAATAAAATGAATTATACACTTAATGACTTGCCGTCCAAAATCGTTGATATCTTAGAAACTTGTTCGTGTAAGAATTTAATTATTTAAAATTCAGGACGATATATTCAGCGCATCGATTTGCGTTTTTTCCACGATATCACTTAATCCTTCCTTTACTTCCGTGTCCTCGATCCTTTGTCTGAGTGGTTTCAATTCTACAACATTAGCTCTAATTGTTATTAATAAAATGAATTATACACTTAATGACTTGCCGTCCAAAATCGTTGATATCTTAGAAACTTGTTCGTGTAAGAATTTAATTAATTAAAATTCAGGACGATATATTCAGGGCATCGATTTGCGTTTTTTCCACGATATCACTTAATCCTTCCTTTACTTCCGTGTCCTCGATCCTTTGTCTGAGTGGTTTCAATTCTACAACATTAGCTCTAATTGTTATTAATAAAATGAATTATACACTTAATGACTTGCCGTCCAAAATCGTTGATATCTTAGAAACTTGTTCGTGTAAGTATTTAATTAATTAAAATTCAGGACGATATATTCAGGGCATCGATTTGCGATTTTTCCACGATATCACTTAATCCTTCCTTTACTTCCGTGTCCTCGATCCTTTGTCTGAGTCGTTTCAATTCTACAACATTAGATCTAATTGTTATTAATAAAATGAATTATACACTTAATGACTTGCCGTCCAAAATCGTTGATATCTTAGAAACTTGTTCGTGTAAGTATTTAATTAATTAAAATTCAGGACGATATATTCAGGGCATCGATTTGCGATTTTTCCACGATATCACTTAATCCTTCCTTTACTTCCGTGTCCTCGATCCTTTGTCTGAGTCGTTTCAATTCTACAACATTAGATCTAATTGTTATTAATAAAATGAATTATACACTTAATGACTTGCCGTCCAAAATCGTTGATATCTTAGAAACTTGTTCGTGTAAGAATTTAATTAATTAAAATTCAGGACGATATATTCAGGGCATCGATTTGCGTTTTTTCCACGATATCACTTAATCCTTCCTTTACTTCCGTGTCCTCGATCCTTTGTCTGAGTCGTTTCAATTCTACAACATTAGATCTAATTGTTATTAATAAAATGAATTATACACTTAATGACTTGCCGTCCAAAATCGTTGATATCTTAGAAACTTGTTCGTGTAAGAATTTAATTAATTAAAATTCAGGACGATATATATTCAGGGCATTGATTTGCGATTTTTCCACGATATCACTTAATCCTTCCTTTACTTCCGTGTCCTCGATCCTTTGTCTGAGTCGTTTCAATTCTACAACATTAGATCTAATTGTTATTAATAAAATGAATTATACACTTAATGACTTGCCGTCCAAAATCGTTGATATCTTAGAAACTTGTTCGTGTAAGTATTTAATTAATTAAAATTCAGGACTATATATTCAGGGCATCGATTTGCGATTTTTCCACGATATCACTTAATCCTTCCTTTACTTCCGTGTCCTCGATCCTTTGTCTGAGTCGTTTCAATTCTACAACATTAGATCTAATTGTTATTAATAAAATGAATTATACACTTAATGACTTGCCGTCCAAAATCGTTGATATCTTAGAAACTTGTTCGTGTAAGAATTTAATTAATTAAAATTCAGGACGATATATTCAGGGCATCGATTTGCGTTTTTTCCACGATATCACTTAATCCTTCCTTTACTTCCGTGTCCTCGATCCTTTGTCTGAGTCGTTTCAATTCTACAACATTAGATCTAATTGTTATTAATAAAATGAATTATACACTTAATGACTTGCCGTCCAAAATCGTTGATATCTTAGAAACTTGTTCGTGTAAGAATTTAATTAATTAAAATTCAGGACGATATATTCAGGGCATCGATTTGCGTTTTTTCCACGATATCACTTAATCCTTCCTTTACTTCCGTGTCCTCGATCCTTTGTCTGAGTCGTTTCAATTCTACAACATTAGATCTAATTGTTATTAATAAAATGAATTATACACTTAATGACTTGCCGTCCAAAATCGTTGATATCTTAGAAACTTGTTCGTGTAAGAATTTAATTAATTAAAATTCAGGACGATATATTCAGGGCATCGATTTGCGTTTTTTCCACGATATCACTTAATCCTTCCTTTACTTCCGTGTCCTCGATCCTTTGTCTGAGTCGTTTCAATTCTACAACATTAGATCTAATTGTTATTAATAAAATGAATTATACACTTAATGACTTGCCGTCCAAAATCGTTGATATCTTAGAAACTTGTTCGTGTAAGAATTTAATTAATTAAAATTCAGGACGATATATATTCAGGGCATCGATTTGCATTTTTTCCACGATATCACTTAATCCTTCCTTTACTTCCGTGTCCTCGATCCTTTGTCTGAGTCGTTTCAATTCTACAACATTAGATCTAATTGTTATTAATAAAATGAATTATACACTTAATGACTTGCCGTCCAAAATCGTTGATATCTTAGAAACTTGTTCGTGTAAGAATTTAATTAATTAAAATTCAGGACGATATATTCAGGGCATCGATTTGCGTTTTTTCCACGATATCACTTAATCCTTCCTTTACTTCCGTGTCCTCGATCCTTTGTCTGAGTGGTTTCAATTCTACAACATTAGCTCTAATTGTTATTAATAAAATGAATTATACACTTAATGACTTGCCGTCCAAAATCGTTGATATCTTAGAAACTTGTTCGTGTAAGAATTTAATTAATTAAAATTCAGGACGATATATTCAGGGCATCGATTTGCGTTTTTTCCACGATATCACTTAATCCTTCCTTTACTTCCGTGTCCTCGATCCTTTGTCTGACTGGTTTCAATTCTACAACATTAGCTCTAATTGTTATTAATAAAATGAATTATACACTTAATGACTTGCCGTCCAAAATCGTTGATATCTTAGAAACTTGTTCGTGTAAGAATTTAATTAATTAAAATTCAGGACGATATATTCAGGGCATCGATTTGCGTTTTTTCCACGATATCACTTAATCCTTCCTTTACTTCCGTGTCCTCGATCCTTTGTCTGAGTCGTTTCAATTCTACAACATTAGATCTAATTGTTATTAATAAAATGAATTATACACTTAATGACTTGCCGTCCAAAATCGTTGATATCTTAGAAACTTGTTCGTGTAAGAATTTAATTAATTAAAATTCAGGACGATATATATTCAGGGCATCGATTTGCGTTTTTTCCACGATATCACTTAATCCTTCCTTTACTTCCGTGTCCTCGATCCTTTGTCTGAGTCGTTTCAATTCTACAACATTAGATCTAATTGTTATTAATAAAATGAATTATACACTTAATGACTTGCCGTCCAAAATCGTTGATATCTTAGAAACTTGTTCGTGTAAGAATTTAATTAATTAAAATTCAGGACGATATATATTCAGGGCATCGATTTGCATTTTTTCCACGATATCACTTAATCCTTCCTTTACTTCCGTGTCCTCGATCCTTTGTCTGAGTCGTTTCAATTCTACAACATTAGATCTAATTGTTATTAATAAAATGAATTATACACTTAATGACTTGCCGTCCAAAATCGTTGATATCTTAGAAACTTGTTCGTGTAAGAATTTAATTAATTAAAATTCAGGACGATATATTCAGCGCATCGATTTGCGTTTTTTCCACGATATCACTTAATCCTTCCTTTACTTCCGTGTCCTCGATCCTTTGTCTGAGTCGTTTCAATTCTACAACATTAGATCTAATTGTTATTAATAAAATGAATTATACACTTAATGACTTGCCGTCCAAAATCGTTGATATCTTAGAAACTTGTTCGTGTAAGAATTTAATTATTTAAAATTCAGGACGATATATTCAGCGCATCGATTTGCGTTTTTTCCACGATATCACTTAATCCTTCCTTTACTTCCGTGTCCTCGATCCTTTGTCTGAGTGGTTTCAATTCTACAACATTAGCTCTAATTGTTATTAATAAAATGATTTATACACTTAATGACTTGCCGTCCAAAATCGTTGATATCTTAGAAACTTGTTCGTGTAAGAATTTAATTAATTAAAATTCAGGACGATATATTCAGGGCATCGATTTGCGTTTTTTCCACGATATCACTTAATCCTTCCTTTACTTCCGTGTCCTCGATCCTTTGTCTGAGTGGTTTCAATTCTACAACATTAGCTCTAATTGTTATTAATAAAATGAATTATACACTTAATGACTTGCCGTCCAAAATCGTTGATATCTTAGAAACTTGTTCGTGTAAGTATTTAATTAATCAAAATTCAGGACGATATATTCAGGGCATCGATTTGCGATTTTTCCACGATATCACTTAATCCTTCCTTTACTTCCGTGTCCTCGATCCTTTGTCTGAGTCGTTTCAATTCTACAACATTAGATCTAATTGTTATTAATAAAATGAATTATACACTTAATGACTTGCCGTCCAAAATCGTTGATATCTTAGAAACTTGTTCGTGTAAGTATTTAATTAATTAAAATTCAGGACGATATATTCAGGGCATCGATTTGCGATTTTTCCACGATATCACTTAATCCTTCCTTTACTTCCGTGTCCTCGATCCTTTGTCTGAGTCGTTTCAATTCTACAACATTAGATCTAATTGTTATTAATAAAATGAATTATACACTTAATGACTTGCCGTCCAAAATCGTTGATATCTTAGAAACTTGTTCGTGTAAGAATTTAATTAATTAAAATTCAGGACGATATATTCAGGGCATCGATTTGCGTTTTTTCCACGATATCACTTAATCCTTCCTTTACTTCCGTGTCCTCGATCCTTTGTCTGAGTCGTTTCAATTCTACAACATTAGATCTAATTGTTATTAATAAAATGAATTATACACTTAATGACTTGCCGTCCAAAATCGTTGATATCTTAGAAACTTGTTCGTGTAAGAATTTAATTAATTAAAATTCAGGACGATATATATTCAGGGCATTGATTTGCGATTTTTCCACGATATCACTTAATCCTTCCTTTACTTCCGTGTCCTCGATCCTTTGTCTGAGTCGTTTCAATTCTACAACATTAGATCTAATTGTTATTAATAAAATGAATTATACACTTAATGACTTGCCGTCCAAAATCGTTGATATCTTAGAAACTTGTTCGTGTAAGTATTTAATTAATTAAAATTCAGGACTATATATTCAGGGCATCGATTTGCGATTTTTCCACGATATCACTTAATCCTTCCTTTACTTCCCTGTCCTCGATCCTTTGTCTGAGTCGTTTCAATTCTACAACATTAGATCTAATTGTTATTAATAAAATGAATTATACACTTAATGACTTGCCGTCCAAAATCGTTGATATCTTAGAAACTTGTTCGTGTAAAAATTTAATTAATTAAAATTCAGGACGATATATTCAGGGCATCGATTTGCGTTTTTTCCACGATATCACTTAATCCTTCCTTTACTTCCGTGTCCTCGATCCTTTGTCTGAGTCGTTTCAATTCTACAACATTAGATCTAATTGTTATTAATAAAATGAATTATACACTTAATGACTTTCCGTCCAAAATCGTTGATATCTTAGAAACTTGTTCGTGTAAGAATTTAATTAATTAAAATTCAGGACGATATATATTCAAGGCATTGATTTGCGTTTTTTCCACGATGTCACTTAATCCTTCCTTTACTTCCGTGTCCTCGATCCTTTGTCTGAGTCGTTTCAATTCTACAACATTAGATCTAATTGTTATTAATAAAATGAATTATACACTTAATGACTTGCCGTCCAAAATCGTTGATATCTTAGAAACTTGTTCGTGTAAGAATTTAATTAATTAAAATTCAGGACGATATATTCAGGGCATCGATTTGCGTTTTTTCCACGATATCACTTAATCCTTCCTTTACTTCCGTGTCCTCGATCCTTTGTCTGAGTGGTTTCAATTCTACAACATTAGCTCTAATTGTTATTAATAAAATGAATTATACACTTAATGACTTGCCGTCCAAAATCGTTGATATCTTAGAAACTTGTTCGTGTAAGAATTTAATTAATTAAAATTCAGGACGATATATATTCAAGGCATTGATTTGCGTTTTTTCCACGATATCACTTAATCCTTCCTTTACTTCCGTGTCCTCGATCCTTTGTCTGAGTCGTTTCAATTCTACAACATTAGATCTAATTGTTATTAATAAAATGAATTATACACTTAATGACTTGCCGTCCAAAATCGTTGATATCTTAGAAACTTGTTCGTGTAAGAATTTAATTAATTAAAATTCAGGACGATATATTCAGGGCATCGATTTGCGTTTTTTCCACGATATCACTTAATCCTTCCTTTACTTCCGTGTCCTCGATCCTTTGTCTGAGTGGTTTCAATTCTACAACATTAGCTCTAATTGTTATTAATAAAATGAATTATACACTTAATGACTTGCCGTCCAAAATCGTTGATATCTTAGAAACTTGTTCGTGTAAGAATTTAATTAATTAAAATTCAGGACGATATATTCAGGGCATCGATTTGCGTTTTTTCCACGATATCACTTAATCCTTCCTTTACTTCCGTGTCCTCGATCCTTTGTCTGAGTCGTTTCAATTCTACAACATTAGATCTAATTGTTATTAATAAAATGAATTATACACTTAATGACTTGCCGTCCAAAATCGTTGATATCTTAGAAACTTGTTCGTGTAAGAATTTAATTAATTAAAATTCAGGACGATATATATTCAGGGCATCGATTTGCGTTTTTTCCACGATATCACTTAATCCTTCCTTTACTTCCGTGTCCTCGATCCTTTGTCTGAGTCGTTTCAATTCTACAACATTAGATCTAATTGTTATTAATAAAATGAATTATACACTTAATGACTTGCCGTCCAAAATCGTTGATATCTTAGAAACTTGTTCGTGTAAGAATTTAATTAATTAAAATTCAGGACGATATATTCAGGGCATCGATTTGCGTTTTTTCCACGATATCACTTAATCCTTCCTTTACTTCCGTGTCCTCGATCCTTTGTCTGAGTCGTTTCAATTCTACAACATTAGATCTAATTGTTATTAATAAAATGAATTATACACTTAATGACTTGCCGTCCAAAATCGTTGATATCTTAGAAACTTGTTCGTGTAAGAATTTAATTAATTAAAATTCAGGACGATATATATTCAGGGCATCGATTTGCATTTTTTCCACGATATCACTTAATCCTTCCTTTACTTCCGTGTCCTCGATCCTTTGTCTGAGTCGTTTCAATTCTACAACATTAGATCTAATTGTTATTAATAAAATGAATTATACACTTAATGACTTGCCGTCCAAAATCGTTGATATCTTAGAAACTTGTTCGTGTAAGAATTTAATTAATTAAAATTCAGGACGATATATTCAGCGCATCGATTTGCGTTTTTTCCACGATATCACTTAATCCTTCCTTTACTTCCGTGTCCTCGATCCTTTGTCTGAGTCGTTTCAATTCTACAACATTAGATCTAATTGTTATTAATAAAATGAATTATACACTTAATGACTTGCCGTCCAAAATCGTTGATATCTTAGAAACTTGTTCGTGTAAGAATTTAATTATTTAAAATTCAGGACGATATATTCAGGGCATCGATTTGCGTTTTTTCCACGATATCACTTAATCCTTCCTTTACTTCCGTGTCCTCGATCCTTTGTCTGAGTGGTTTCAATTCTACAACATTAGATCTAATTGTTATTAATAAAATGAATTATACACTTAATGACTTGCCGTCCAAAATCGTTGATATCTTAGAAACTTGTTCGTGTAAGAATTTAATTAATTAAAATTCAGGACGATATATTCAGGGCATCGATTTGCGTTTTTTCCACGATATCACTTAATCCTTCCTTTACTTCCGTGTCCTCGATCCTTTGTCTGAGTGGTTTCAATTCTACAACATTAGCTCTAATTGTTATTAATAAAATGAATTATACACTTAATGACTTGCCGTCCAAAATCGTTGATATCTTAGAAACTTGTTCGTGTAAGAATTTAATTAATTAAAATTCAGGACGATATATATTCAGGGCATCGATTTGCGTTTTTTCCACGATATCACTTAATCCTTCCTTTACTTCCGTGTCCTCGATCCTTTGTCTGAGTCGTTTCAATTCTACAACATTAGATCTAATTGTTATTAATAAAATGAATTATACACTTAATGACTTGCCGTCCGAAATCGTTGATATCTTAGAAACTTGTTCGTGTAAGAATTTAATTAATTAAAATTCAGGACGATATATTCAGGGCATTGATTTGCGTTTTTTCCACGATATCACTTAATCCTTCCTTTACTTCCGTGTCCTCGATCCTTTGTCTGAGTCGTTTCAATTCTACAACATTAGATCTAATTGTTATTAATAAAATGAATTATACACTTAATGACTTGCCGTCCAAAATCGTTGATATCTTAGAAACTTGTTCGTGTAAGAATTTAATTAATTAAAATTCAGGACGATATATATTCAGGGCATCGATTTGCGTTTTTTCCACGATATCACTTAATCCTTCCTTTACTTCCGTGTCCTCGATCCTTTGTCTGAGTCGTTTCAATTCTACAACATTATATCTAATTGTTATTAATAAAAAGAATTATACACTTAATGACTTGCCGTCCAAAATCGTTGATATCTTAGAAACTTGTTCGTGTAAGAATTTAATTAATTAAAATTCAGGACGATATATTCAGGGCATCGATTTGCGTTTTTTCCACGATATCACTTAATCCTTCCTTTACTTCCGTGTCCTCGATCCTTTGTCTGAGTCGTTTCAATTCTACAACATTATATCTAATTGTTATTAATAAAAAGAATTATACACTTAATGACTTGCCGTCCAAAATCGTTGATATCTTAGAAACTTGTTCGTGTAAGAATTTAATTAATTAAAATTCAGGACGATATATATTCAGGGCATCGATTTGCGTTTTTTCCACGATATCACTTAATCCTTCCTTTACTTCCGTGTCCTCGATCCTTTGTCTGAGTCGTTTCAATTCTACAACATTAGATCTAATTGTTATTAATAAAATGAATTATACACTTAATGACTTGCCGTCCAAAATCGTTGATATCTTAGAAACTTGTTCGTGTAAGAATTTAATTAATTAAAATTCAGGACGATATATTCAGGGCATCGATTTGCGTTTTTTCCACGATATCACTTAATCCTTCCTTTACTTCCGTGTCCTCGATCCTTTGTCTGAGTCGTTTCAATTCTACAACATTAGATCTAATTGTTATTAATAAAATGAATTATACACTTAATGACTTGCCGTCCAAAATCGTTGATATCTTAGAAACTTGTTCGTGTAAGAATTTAATTAATTAAAATTCAGGACGATATATATTCAGGGCATCGATTTGCGTTTTTTCCACGATATCACTTAATCCTTCCTTTACTTCCGTGTCCTCGATCCTTTGTCTGAGTCGTTTCAATTCTACAACATTAGATCTAATTGTTATTAATAAAATGAATTATACACTTAATGACTTGCCGTCCAAAATCGTTGATATCTTAGAAACTTGTTCGTGTAAGAATTTAATTAATTAAAATTCAGGACGATATATTCAGGGCATCGATTTGCGATGTTTCCACGATATCACTTAATCCTTCCTTTACTTCCGTGTCCTCGATCCTTTGTGTGAGTCGTTTCAATTCTACAACATTAGATCTAATTGTTATTAATAAAATGAATTATACACTTAATGACTTGCCGTCCAAAATCGTTGATATCTTAGAAACTTGTTCGTGTAAGAATTTAATTAATTAAAATTCAGGACGATATATTCAGGGCATCGATTTGCGATTTTTCCACGATATCACTTAATCCTTCCTTTACTTCCGTGTCCTCGATCCTTTGTCTGAGTCGTTTCAATTCTACAACATTAGATCTAATTGTTATTAATAAAATGAATTATACACTTAATGACTTGCCGTCCAAAATCGTTGATATCTTAGAAACTTGTTCGTGTAAGAATTTAATTAATTAAAATTCAGGACGATATATATTCAGGGCATTGATTTGCGTTTTTTCCACGATATCACTTAATCCTTCCTTTACTTCCGTGTCCTCGATCCTTTGTCTGAGTCGTTTCAATTCTACAACATTAGATCTAATTGTTATTAATAAAATGAATTATACACTTAATGACTTGCCGTCCAAAATCGTTGATATCTTAGAAACTTGTTCGTGTAAGAATTTAATTAATTAAAATTCAGGACGATATATTCAGGGCATCGATTTGCGATGTTTCCACGATATCACTTAATCCTTCCTTTACTTCCGTGTCCTCGATCCTTTGTGTGAGTCGTTTCAATTCTACAACATTAGATCTAATTGTTATTAATAAAATGAATTATACACTTAATGACTTGCCGTCCAAAATCGTTGATATCTTAGAAACTTGTTCGTGTAAGAATTTAATTAATTAAAATTCAGGACGATATATTCAGGGCATCGATTTGCGATTTTTCCACGATATCACTTAATCCTTCCTTTACTTCCGTGTCCTCGATCCTTTGTCTGAGTCGTTTCAATTCTACAACATTAGATCTAATTGTTATTAATAAAATGAATTATACACTTAATGACTTGCCGTCCAAAATCGTTGATATCTTAGAAACTTGTTCGTGTAAGAATTTAATTAATTAAAATTCAGGACGATATATATTCAGGGCATTGATTTGCGTTTTTTCCACGATATCACTTAATCCTTCCTTTACTTCCGTGTCCTCGATCCTTTGTCTGAGTCGTTTCAATTCTACAACATTAGATCTAATTGTTATTAATAAAATGAATTATACACTTAATGACTTGCCGTCCAAAATCGTTGATATCTTAGAAACTTGTTCGTGTAAGAATTTAATTAATTAAAATTCAGGACGATATATATTCAGGGCATTGATTTGCGTTTTTTCCACGATATCACTTAATCCTTCCTTTACTTCCGTGTCCTCGATCCTTTGTCTGAGTCGTTTCAATTCTACAACATTAGATCTAATTGTTATTAATAAAATGAATTATACACTTAATGACTTGCCGTCCAAAATCGTTGATATCTTAGAAACTTGTTCGTGTAAGAATTTAATTAATTAAAATTCAGGACGATATATTCAGGGCATCGATTTGCGATTTTTCCACGATATCACTTAATCCTTCCTTTACTTCCGTGTCCTCGATCCTTTGTCTGAGTGGTTTCAATTCTACAACATTAGCTCTAATTGTTATTAATAAAATGAATTATACACTTAATGACTTGCTGTCCAAAATCGTTGATATCTTAGAAACTTGTTCGTGCAAGAATTTAATTAATTAAAATTCAGGACGATATATTCAGGGCATCGATTTGCGTTTTTTCCACGATATCACTTAATCCTTCCTTTACTTCCGTGTCCTCGATCCTTTGTCTGAGTCGTTTCAATTCTACAACATTAGATCTAATTGTTATTAATAAAATGAATTATACACTTAATGACTTGCCGTCCAAAATCGTTGATATCTTAGAAACTTGTTCGTGTAAGAATTTAATTAATTAAAATTCAGGACGATATATTCAGGGCATCGATTTGCGATTTTTCCACGATATCACTTAATCCTTCCTTTACTTCCGTGTCCTCGATCCTTTGTCTGAGTCGTTTCAATTCTACAACATTAGATCTAATTGTTATTAATAAAATGAATTATACACTTAATGACTTGCCGTCCAAAATCGTTGATATCTTAGAAACTTGTTCGTGTAAGAATTTAATTAATTAAAATTCAGGACGATATATATTCAGGGCATTGATTTGCGTTTTTTCCACGATATCACTTAATCCTTCCTTTACTTCCGTGTCCTCGATCCTTTGTCTGAGTCGTTTCAATTCTACAACATTAGATCTAATTGTTATTAATAAAATGAATTATACACTTAATGACTTGCCGTCCAAAATCGTTGATATCTTAGAAACTTGTTCGTGTAAGAATTTAATTAATTAAAATTCAGGACGATATATTCAGGGCATCGATTTGCGATTTTTCCACGATATCACTTAATCCTTCCTTTACTTCCGTGTTCTCGATCCTTTGTCTGAGTCGTTTCAATTCTACAACATAAGATCTAATTGTTATTAATAAAATGAATTATACACTTAATGACTTGCCGTCCAAAATCGTTGATATCTTAGAAACTTGTTCGTGTAAGAATTTAATTAATTAAAATTCAGGACGATATATATTCAGGGCATTGATTTGCGTTTTTTCCACGATATCACTTAATCCTTCCTTTACTTCCGTGTCCTCGATCCTTTGTCTGAGTCGTTTCAATTCTACAACATTAGATCTAATTGTTATTAATAAAATGAATTATACACTTAATGACTTGCCGTCCAAAATCGTTGATATCTTAGAAACTTGTTGGTGTAAGAATTTAATTAATTAAAATTCAGGACGATATATTCAGGGCATCGATTTGCGATTTTTCCACGATATCACTTAATCCTTCCTTTACTTCCGTGTCCTCGATCCTTTGTCTGAGTCGTTTCAATTCTACAACATTAGATCTAATTGTTATTAATAAAATGAATTATACACTTAATGACTTGCCGTCCAAAATCGTTGATATCTTAGAAACTTGTTCGTGTAAGAATTTAATTAATTAAAATTCAGGACGATATATATTCAGGGCATTGATTTGCGTTTTTTCCACGATATCACTTAATCCTTCCTTTACTTCCGTGTCCTCGATCCTTTGTCTGAGTCGTTTCAATTCTACAACATTAGATCTAATTGTTATTAATAAAATGAATTATACACTTAATGACTTGCCGTCCAAAATCGTTGATATCTTAGAAACTTGTTCGTGTAAGAATTTAATTAATTAAAATTCAGGACGATATATATTCAAGGCATTGATTTGCGTTTTTTCCACGATATCACTTAATCCTTCCTTTACTTCCGTGTCCTCGATCCTTTGTCTGAGTCGTTTCAATTCTACAACATTAGATCTAATTGTTATTAATAAAATGAATTATACACTTAATGACTTGCCGTCCAAAATCGTTGATATCTTAGAAACTTGTTCGTGTAAGAATTTAATTAATTAAAATTCAGGACGATATATTCAGGGCATCGATTTGCGATTTTTCCACGATATCACTTAATCCTTCCTTTACTTCCGTGTCCTCGATCCTTTGTCTGAGTCGTTTCAATTCTACAACATTAGATCTAATTGTTATTAATAAAATGAATTATACACTTAATGACTTGCTGTCCAAAATCGTTGATATCTTAGAAACTTGTTCGTGTAAGTATTTAATTAATTAAAATTCAGGACGATATATTCAGGGCATCGATTTGCGATTTTTCCACGATATCACTTAATCCTTCCTTTACTTCCGTGTCCTCGATTTTTTGTCTGAGTCGTTTCAATTCTACAACATTAGATCTAATTGTTATTAATAAAATGAATTATACACTTAATGACTTGCCGTCCAAAATCGTTGATATCTTAGAAACTTGTTCGTGTAAGTATTTAATTAATTAAAATTCAGGACGATATATTCAGGGCATCGATTTGCGATTTTTCCACGATATCACTTAATCCTTCCTTTACTTCCGTGTCCTCGATCCTTTGTGTGAGTCGTTTCAATTCTACAACATTAGATCTAATTGTTATTAATAAAATGAATTATACACTTAATGACTTGCCGTCCAAAATCGTTGATATCTTAGAAACTTGTTCGTGTAAGAATTTAATTAATTAAAATTCAGGACGATATATATTCAGGGCATTGATTTGCGTTTTTTCCACGATATCACTTAATCCTTCCTTTACTTCCGTGTCCTCGATCCTTTGTCTGAGTCGTTTCAATTCTACAACATTAGATCTAATTGTTATTAATAAAATGAATTATACACTTAATGACTTGCCGTCCAAAATCGTTGATATCTTAGAAACTTGTTGGTGTAAGAATTTAATTAATTAAAATTCAGGACGATATATTCAGGGCATCGATTTGCGATGTTTCCACGATATCACTTAATCCTTCCTTTACTTCCGTGTCCTCGATCCTTTGTGTGAGTCGTTTCAATTCTACAACATTAGATCTAATTGTTATTAATAAAATGAATTATACACTTAATGACTTGCCGTCCAAAATCGTTGATATCTTAGAAACTTGTTCGTGTAAGAATTTAATTAATTAAAATTCAGGACGATATATTCAGGGCATCGATTTGCGATTTTTCCACGATATCACTTAATCCTTCCTTTACTTCCGTGTCCTCGATCCTTTGTCTGAGTCGTTTCAATTCTACAACATTAGATCTAATTGTTATTAATAAAATGAATTATACACTTAATGACTTGCCGTCCAAAATCGTTGATATCTTAGAAACTTGTTCGTGTAAGAATTTAATTAATTAAAATTCAGGACGATATATATTCAGGGCATTGATTTGCGTTTTTTCCACGATATCACTTAATCCTTCCTTTACTTCCGTGTCCTCGATCCTTTGTCTGAGTCGTTTCAATTCTACAACATTAGATCTAATTGTTATTAATAAAATGAATTATACACTTAATGACTTGCCGTCCAAAATCGTTGATATCTTAGAAACTTGTTCGTGTAAGAATTTAATTAATTAAAATTCAGGACGATATATATTCAGGGCATTGATTTGCGTTTTTTCCACGATATCACTTAATCCTTCCTTTACTTCCGTGTCCTCGATCCTTTGTCTGAGTCGTTTCAATTCTACAACATTAGATCTAATTGTTATTAATAAAATGAATTATACACTTAATGACTTGCCGTCCAAAATCGTTGATATCTTAGAAACTTGTTCGTGTAAGAATTTAATTAATTAAAATTCAGGACGATATATTCAGGGCATCGATTTGCGATTTTTCCACGATATCACTTAATCCTTCCTTTACTTCCGTGTCCTCGATCCTTTGTCTGAGTGGTTTCAATTCTACAACATTAGCTCTAATTGTTATTAATAAAATGAATTATACACTTAATGACTTGCTGTCCAAAATCGTTGATATCTTAGAAACTTGTTCGTGCAAGAATTTAATTAATTAAAATTCAGGACGATATATTCAGGGCATCGATTTGCGTTTTTTCCACGATATCACTTAATCCTTCCTTTACTTCCGTGTCCTCGATCCTTTGTCTGAGTCGTTTCAATTCTACAACATTAGATCTAATTGTTATTAATAAAATGAATTATACACTTAATGACTTGCCGTCCAAAATCGTTGATATCTTAGAAACTTGTTCGTGTAAGAATTTAATTAATTAAAATTCAGGACGATATATTCAGGGCATCGATTTGCGATTTTTCCACGATATCACTTAATCCTTCCTTTACTTCCGTGTCCTCGATCCTTTGTCTGAGTCGTTTCAATTCTACAACATTAGATCTAATTGTTATTAATAAAATGAATTATACACTTAATGACTTGCCGTCCAAAATCGTTGATATCTTAGAAACTTGTTCGTGTAAGAATTTAATTAATTAAAATTCAGGACGATATATATTCAAGGCATTGATTTGCGTTTTTTCCACGATATCACTTAATCCTTCCTTTACTTCCGTGTCCTCGATCCTTTGTCTGAGTCGTTTCAATTCTACAACATTAGATCTAATTGTTATTAATAAAATGAATTATACACTTAATGACTTGCCGTCCAAAATCGTTGATATCTTAGAAACTTGTTCGTGTAAGAATTTAATTAATTAAAATTCAGGACGATATATTCAGGGCATCGATTTGCGATTTTTCCACGATATCACTTAATCCTTCCTTTACTTCCGTGTCCTCGATCCTTTGTCTGAGTCGTTTCAATTCTACAACATTAGATCTAATTGTTATTAATAAAATGAATTATACACTTAATGACTTGCTGTCCAAAATCGTTGATATCTTAGAAACTTGTTCGTGTAAGTATTTAATTAATTAAAATTCAGGACGATATATTCAGGGCATCGATTTGCGATTTTTCCACGATATCACTTAATCCTTCCTTTACTTCCGTGTCCTCGATTTTTTGTCTGAGTCGTTTCAATTCTACAACATTAGATCTAATTGTTATTAATAAAATGAATTATACACTTAATGACTTGCCGTCCAAAATCGTTGATATCTTAGAAACTTGTTCGTGTAAGTATTTAATTAATTAAAATTCAGGACGATATATTCAGGGCATCGATTTGCGATTTTTCCACGATATCACTTAATCCTTCCTTTACTTCCGTGTCCTCGATCCTTTGTCTGAGTCGTTTCAATTCTACAACATTAGATCTAATTGTTATTAATAAAATGAATTATACACTTAATGACTTGCTGTCCAAAATCGTTGATATCTTAGAAACTTGTTCGTGCAAGAATTTAATTAATTAAAATTCAGGACGATATATTCAGGGCATCGATTTGCGTTTTTTCCACGATATCACTTAATCCTTCCTTTACTTCCGTGTCCTCGATCCTTTGTCTGAGTCGTTTCAATTCTACAACATTAGATCTAATTGTTATTAATAAAATGAATTATACACTTAATGACTTGCCGTCCAAAATCGTTGATATCTTAGAAACTTGTTCGTGTAAGTATTTAATTAATTAAAATTCAGGACGATATATTCAGGGCATCGATTTGCGATTTTTCCACGATATCACTTAATCCTTCCTTTACTTCCGTGTCCTCGATCCTTTGTCTGAGTCGTTTCAATTCTACAACATTAGATCTAATTGTTATTAATAAAATGAATTATACACTTAATGACTTGCCGTCCAAAATCGTTGATATCTTAGAAACTTGTTCGTGTAAGAATTTAATTAATTAAAATTCAGGACGATATATTCAGGGCATCGATTTGCGATTTTTCCACGATATCACTTAATCCTTCCTTTACTTCCGTGTCCTCGATCCTTTGTCTGAGTCGTTTCAATTCTACAACATTAGATCTAATTGTTATTAATAAAATGAATTATACACTTAATGACTTGCCGTCCAAAATCGTTGATATCTTAGAAACTTGTTCGTGTAAGTATTTAATTAATTAAAATTCAGGACGATATATTCAGGGCATCGATTTGCGATTTTTCCACGATATCACTTAATCCTTCCTTTACTTCCGTGTCCTCGATCCTTTGTCTGAGTCGTTTCAATTCTACAACATTAGATCTAATTGTTATTAATAAAATGAATTATACACTTAATGACTTGCCGTCCAAAATCGTTGATATCTTAGAAACTTGTTCGTGTAAGAATTTAATTAATTAAAATTCAGGACGATATATTCAGGGCATCGATTTGCGATTTTTCCACGATATCACTTAATCCTTCCTTTACTTCCGTGTCCTCGATCCTTTGTCTGAGTCGTTTCAATTCTACAACATTAGATCTAATTGTTATTAATAAAATGAATTATACACTTAATGACTTGCCGTCCAAAATCGTTGATATCTTAGAAACTTGTTCGTGTAAGAATTTAATTAATTAAAATTCAGGACGATATATATTCAGGGCATTGATTTGCGTTTTTTCCACGATATCACTTAATCCTTCCTTTACTTCCGTGTCCTCGATCCTTTGTCTGAGTCGTTTCAATTCTACAACATTAGATCTAATTGTTATTAATAAAATGAATTATACACTTAATGACTTGCCGTCCAAAATCGTTGATATCTTAGAAACTTGTTCGTGTAAGAATTTAATTAATTAAAATTCAGGACGATATATATTCAGGGCATCGATTTGCGATTTTTCCACGATATCACTTAATCCTTCCTTTACTTCCGTGTCCTCGATCCTTTGTCTGAGTCGTTTCAATTCTACAACATTAGATCTAATTGTTATTAATAAAATGAATTATACACTTAATGACTTGCCGTCCAAAATCGTTGATATCTTAGAAACTTGTTCGTGTAAGAATTTAATTAATTAAAATTCAGGACGATATATATTCAGGGCATTGATTTGCGTTTTTTCCACGATATCACTTAATCCTTCCTTTACTTCCGTGTCCTCGATCCTTTGTCTGAGTCGTTTCAATTCTACAACATTAGATCTAATTGTTATTAATAAAATGAATTATACACTTAATGACTTGCCGTCCAAAATCGTTGATATCTTAGAAACTTGTTCGTGTAAGAATTTAATTAATTAAAATTCAGGACGATATATATTCAGGGCATTGATTTGCGTTTTTTCCACGATATCACTTAATCCTTCCTTTACTTCCGTGTCCTCGATCCTTTGTCTGAGTCGTTTCAATTCTACAACATTAGATCTAATTGTTATTAATAAAATGAATTATACACTTAATGACTTGCCGTCCAAAATCGTTGATATCTTAGAAACTTGTTCGTGTAAGAATTTAATTAATTAAAATTCAGGACGATATATATTCAGGGCATTGATTTGCGTTTTTTCCACGATATCACTTAATCCTTCCTTTACTTCCGTGTCCTCGATCCTTTGTCTGAGTCGTTTCAATTCTACAACATTAGATCTAATTGTTATTAATAAAATGAATTATACACTTAATGACTTGCCGTCCAAAATCGTTGATATCTTAGAAACTTGTTCGTGTAAGAATTTAATTAATTAAAATTCAGGACGATATATTCAGGGCATCGATTTGCGATTTTTCCACGATATCACTTAATCCTTCCTTTACTTCCGTGTCCTCGATCCTTTGTCTGAGTCGTTTCAATTCTACAACATTAGATCTAATTGTTATTAATAAAATGAATTATACACTTAATGACTTGCCGTCCAAAATCGTTGATATCTTAGAAACTTGTTCGTGTAAGAATTTAATTAATTAAAATTCAGGACGATATATATTCAGGGCATTGATTTGCGTTTTTTCCACGATATCACTTAATCCTTCCTTTACTTCCGTGTCCTCGATCCTTTGTCTGAGTCGTTTCAATTCTACAACATTAGATCTAATTGTTATTAATAAAATGAATTATACACTTAATGACTTGCCGTCCAAAATCGTTGATATCTTAGAAACTTGTTCGTGTAAGAATTTAATTAATTAAAATTCAGGACGATATATATTCAGGGCATTGATTTGCGTTTTTTCCACGATATCACTTAATCCTTCCTTTACTTCCGTGTCCTCGATCCTTTGTCTGAGTCGTTTCAATTCTACAACATTAGATCTAATTGTTATTAATAAAATGAATTATACACTTAATGACTTGCCGTCCAAAATCGTTGATATCTTAGAAACTTGTTCGTGTAAGAATTTAATTAATTAAAATTCAGGACGATATATTCAGGGCATCGATTTGCGATTTTTCCACGATATCACTTAATCCTTCCTTTACTTCCGTGTCCTCGATCCTTTGTCTGAGTGGTTTCAATTCTACAACATTAGCTCTAATTGTTATTAATAAAATGAATTATACACTTAATGACTTGCTGTCCAAAATCGTTGATATCTTAGAAACTTGTTCGTGCAAGAATTTAATTAATTAAAATTCAGGACGATATATTCAGGGCATCGATTTGCGTTTTTTCCACGATATCACTTAATCCTTCCTTTACTTCCGTGTCCTCGATCCTTTGTCTGAGTCGTTTCAATTCTACAACATTAGATCTAATTGTTATTAATAAAATGAATTATACACTTAATGACTTGCCGTCCAAAATCGTTGATATCTTAGAAACTTGTTCGTGTAAGAATTTAATTAATTAAAATTCAGGACGATATATTCAGGGCATCGATTTGCGATTTTTCCACGATATCACTTAATCCTTCCTTTACTTCCGTGTCCTCGATCCTTTGTCTGAGTCGTTTCAATTCTACAACATTAGATCTAATTGTTATTAATAAAATGAATTATACACTTAATGACTTGCCGTCCAAAATCGTTGATATCTTAGAAACTTGTTCGTGTAAGAATTTAATTAATTAAAATTCAGGACGATATATATTCAGGGCATTGATTTGCGTTTTTTCCACGATATCACTTAATCCTTCCTTTACTTCCGTGTCCTCGATCCTTTGTCTGAGTCGTTTCAATTCTACAACATTAGATCTAATTGTTATTAATAAAATGAATTATACACTTAATGACTTGCCGTCCAAAATCGTTGATATCTTAGAAACTTGTTCGTGTAAGAATTTAATTAATTAAAATTCAGGACGATATATTCAGGGCATCGATTTGCGATTTTTCCACGATATCACTTAATCCTTCCTTTACTTCCGTGTTCTCGATCCTTTGTCTGAGTCGTTTCAATTCTACAACATAAGATCTAATTGTTATTAATAAAATGAATTATACACTTAATGACTTGCCGTCCAAAATCGTTGATATCTTAGAAACTTGTTCGTGTAAGAATTTAATTAATTAAAATTCAGGACGATATATATTCAGGGCATTGATTTGCGTTTTTTCCACGATATCACTTAATCCTTCCTTTACTTCCGTGTCCTCGATCCTTTGTCTGAGTCGTTTCAATTCTACAACATTAGATCTAATTGTTATTAATAAAATGAATTATACACTTAATGACTTGCCGTCCAAAATCGTTGATATCTTAGAAACTTGTTGGTGTAAGAATTTAATTAATTAAAATTCAGGACGATATATTCAGGGCATCGATTTGCGATTTTTCCACGATATCACTTAATCCTTCCTTTACTTCCGTGTCCTCGATCCTTTGTCTGAGTCGTTTCAATTCTACAACATTAGATCTAATTGTTATTAATAAAATGAATTATACACTTAATGACTTGCCGTCCAAAATCGTTGATATCTTAGAAACTTGTTCGTGTAAGAATTTAATTAATTAAAATTCAGGACGATATATATTCAGGGCATTGATTTGCGTTTTTTCCACGATATCACTTAATCCTTCCTTTACTTCCGTGTCCTCGATCCTTTGTCTGAGTCGTTTCAATTCTACAACATTAGATCTAATTGTTATTAATAAAATGAATTATACACTTAATGACTTGCCGTCCAAAATCGTTGATATCTTAGAAACTTGTTCGTGTAAGAATTTAATTAATTAAAATTCAGGACGATATATATTCAAGGCATTGATTTGCGTTTTTTCCACGATATCACTTAATCCTTCCTTTACTTCCGTGTCCTCGATCCTTTGTCTGAGTCGTTTCAATTCTACAACATTAGATCTAATTGTTATTAATAAAATGAATTATACACTTAATGACTTGCCGTCCAAAATCGTTGATATCTTAGAAACTTGTTCGTGTAAGAATTTAATTAATTAAAATTCAGGACGATATATTCAGGGCATCGATTTGCGATTTTTCCACGATATCACTTAATCCTTCCTTTACTTCCGTGTCCTCGATCCTTTGTCTGAGTCGTTTCAATTCTACAACATTAGATCTAATTGTTATTAATAAAATGAATTATACACTTAATGACTTGCTGTCCAAAATCGTTGATATCTTAGAAACTTGTTCGTGTAAGTATTTAATTAATTAAAATTCAGGACGATATATTCAGGGCATCGATTTGCGATTTTTCCACGATATCACTTAATCCTTCCTTTACTTCCGTGTCCTCGATTTTTTGTCTGAGTCGTTTCAATTCTACAACATTAGATCTAATTGTTATTAATAAAATGAATTATACACTTAATGACTTGCCGTCCAAAATCGTTGATATCTTAGAAACTTGTTCGTGTAAGTATTTAATTAATTAAAATTCAGGACGATATATTCAGGGCATCGATTTGCGATTTTTCCACGATATCACTTAATCCTTCCTTTACTTCCGTGTCCTCGATCCTTTGTCTGAGTCGTTTCAATTCTACAACATTAGATCTAATTGTTATTAATAAAATGAATTATACACTTAATGACTTGCTGTCCAAAATCGTTGATATCTTAGAAACTTGTTCGTGCAAGAATTTAATTAATTAAAATTCAGGACGATATATTCAGGGCATCGATTTGCGTTTTTTCCACGATATCACTTAATCCTTCCTTTACTTCCGTGTCCTCGATCCTTTGTCTGAGTCGTTTCAATTCTACAACATTAGATCTAATTGTTATTAATAAAATGAATTATACACTTAATGACTTGCCGTCCAAAATCGTTGATATCTTAGAAACTTGTTCGTGTAAGTATTTAATTAATTAAAATTCAGGACGATATATTCAGGGCATCGATTTGCGATTTTTCCACGATATCACTTAATCCTTCCTTTACTTCCGTGTCCTCGATCCTTTGTCTGAGTCGTTTCAATTCTACAACATTAGATCTAATTGTTATTAATAAAATGAATTATACACTTAATGACTTGCCGTCCAAAATCGTTGATATCTTAGAAACTTGTTCGTGTAAGAATTTAATTAATTAAAATTCAGGACGATATATTCAGGGCATCGATTTGCGATTTTTCCACGATATCACTTAATCCTTCCTTTACTTCCGTGTCCTCGATCCTTTGTCTGAGTCGTTTCAATTCTACAACATTAGATCTAATTGTTATTAATAAAATGAATTATACACTTAATGACTTGCCGTCCAAAATCGTTGATATCTTAGAAACTTGTTCGTGTAAGTATTTAATTAATTAAAATTCAGGACGATATATTCAGGGCATCGATTTGCGATTTTTCCACGATATCACTTAATCCTTCCTTTACTTCCGTGTCCTCGATCCTTTGTCTGAGTCGTTTCAATTCTACAACATTAGATCTAATTGTTATTAATAAAATGAATTATACACTTAATGACTTGCCGTCCAAAATCGTTGATATCTTAGAAACTTGTTCGTGTAAGAATTTAATTAATTAAAATTCAGGACGATATATATTCAGGGCATTGATTTGCGTTTTTTCCACGATATCACTTAATCCTTCCTTTACTTCCGTGTCCTCGATCCTTTCTCTGAGTCGTTTCAATTCTACAACATTAGATCTAATTGTTATTAATAAAATGAATTATACACTTAATGACTTGCCGTCCAAAATCGTTGATATCTTAGAAACTTGTTCGTGTAAGAATTTAATTAATTAAAATTCAGGACGATATATTCAGGGCATCGATTTGCGATTTTTCCACGATATCACTTAATCCTTCCTTTACTTCCGTGTCCTCGATCCTTTGTCTGAGTCGTTTCAATTCTACAACATTAGATCTAATTGTTATTAATAAAATGAATTATACACTTAATGACTTGCCGTCCAAAATCGTTGATATCTTAGAAACTTGTTCGTGTAAGAATTTAATTAATTAAAATTCAGGACGATATATATTCAGGGCATTGATTTGCGTTTTTTCCACGATATCACTTAATCCTTCCTTTACTTCCGTGTCCTCGATCCTTTGTCTGAGTCGTTTCAATTCTACAACATTAGATCTAATTGTTATTAATAAAATGAGTTATACACTTAATGACTTGCCGTCCAAAATCGTTGATATCTTAGAAACTTGTTCGTGTAAGAATTTAATTAATTAAAATTCAGGACGATATATATTCAGGGCATTGATTTGCGTTTTTTCCACGATATCACTTAATCCTTCCTTTACTTCCGTGTCCTCGATCCTTTGTCTGAGTCGTTTCAATTCTACAACATTAGATCTAATTGTTATTAATAAAATGAATTATACACTTAATGACTTGCCGTCCAAAATCGTTGATATCTTAGAAACTTGTTGGTGTAAGAATTTAATTAATTAAAATTCAGGACGATATATTCAGGGCATCGATTTGCGATTTTTCCACGATATCACTTAATCCTTCCTTTACTTCCGTGTCCTCGATCCTTTGTCTGAGTCGTTTCAATTCTACAACATTAGATCTAATTGTTATTAATAAAATGAATTATACACTTAATGACTTGCCGTCCAAAATCGTTGATATCTTAGAAACTTGTTCGTGTAAGAATTTAATTAATTAAAATTCAGGACAATATATATTCAGGGCATTGATTTGCGTTTTTTCCACGATATCACTTAATCCTTCCTTTACTTCCGTGTCCTCGATCCTTTGTCTGAGTCGTTTCAATTCTACAACATTAGATCTAATTGTTATTAATAAAATGAATTATACACTTAATGACTTGCCGTCCAAAATCGTTGATATCTTAGAAACTTGTTCGTGTAAGAATTTAATTAATTAAAATTCAGGACGATATATATTCAAGGCATTGATTTGCGTTTTTTCCACGATATCACTTAATCCTTCCTTTACTTCCGTGTCCTCGATCCTTTGTCTGAGTCGTTTCAATTCTACAACATTAGATCTAATTGTTATTAATAAAATGAATTATACACTTAATGACTTGCCGTCCAAAATCGTTGATATCTTAGAAACTTGTTCGTGTAAGAATTTAATTAATTAAAATTCAGGACGATATATTCAGGGCATCGATTTGCGATTTTTCCACGATATCACTTAATCCTTCCTTTACTTCCGTGTCCTCGATCCTTTGTCTGAGTCGTTTCAATTCTACAACATTAGATCTAATTGTTATTAATAAAATGAATTATACACTTAATGACTTGCTGTCCAAAATCGTTGATATCTTAGAAACTTGTTCGTGTAAGAATTTAATTAATTAAAATTCAGGACGATATATTCAGGGCATCGATTTGCGATTTTTCCACGATATCACTTAATCCTTCCTTTACTTCCGTGTCCTCGATCCTTTGTCTGAGTCGTTTCAATTCTACAACATTAGATCTAATTGTTATTAATAAAATGAATTATACACTTAATGACTTGCCGTCCAAAATCGTTGATATCTTAGAAACTTGTTCGTGTAAGTATTTAATTAATTAAAATTCAGGACGATATATTCAGGGCATCGATTTGCGATTTTTCCACGATATCACTTAATCCTTCCTTTACTTCCGTGTCCTCGATCCTTTGTCTGAGTCGTTTCAATTCTACAACATTAGATCTAATTGTTATTAATAAAATGAATTATACACTTAATGACTTGCCGTCCAAAATCGTTGATATCTTAGAAACTTGTTCGTGTAAGTATTTAATTAATTAAAATTCAGGACGATATATTCAGGGCATCGATTTGCGATTTTTCCACGATATCACTTAATCCTTCCTTTACTTCCGTGTCCTCGATCCTTTGTCTGAGTCGTTTCAATTCTACAACATTAGATCTAATTGTTATTAATAAAATGAATTATACACTTAATGACTTGCTGTCCAAAATCGTTGATATCTTAGAAACTTGTTCGTGCAAGAATTTAATTAATTAAAATTCAGGACGATATATTCAGGGCATCGATTTGCGTTTTTTCCACGATATCACTTAATCCTTCCTTTACTTCCGTGTCCTCGATCCTTTGTCTGAGTCGTTTCAATTCTACAACATTAGATCTAATTGTTATTAATAAAATGAATTATACACTTAATGACTTGCCGTCCAAAATCGTTGATATCTTAGAAACTTGTTCGTGTAAGAATTTAATTAATTAAAATTCAGGACGATATATTCAGGGCATCGATTTGCGTTTTTTCCACGATATCACTTAATCCTTCCTTTACTTCCGTGTCCTCGATCCTTTGTCTGAGTCGTTTCAATTCTACAACATTAGATCTAATTGTTATTAATAAAATGAATTATACACTTAATGACTTGCCGTCCAAAATCGTTGATATCTTAGAAACTTGTTCGTGTAAGAATTTAATTAATTAAAATTCAGGACGATATATTCAGGGCATCGATTTGCGATTTTTCCACGATATCACTTAATCCTTCCTTTACTTCCGTGTCCTCGATCCTTTGTCTGAGTCGTTTCAATTCTACAACATTAGATCTAATTGTTATTAATAAAATGAATTATACACTTAATGACTTGCCGTCCAAAATCGTTGATATCTTAGAAACTTGTTCGTGTAAGTATTTAATTAATTAAAATTCAGGACGATATATTCAGGGCATCGATTTGCGATTTTTCCACGATATCACTTAATCCTTCCTTTACTTCCGTGTCCTCGATCCTTTGTCTGAGTCGTTTCAATTCTACAACATTAGATCTAATTGTTATTAATAAAATGAATTATACACTTAATGACTTGCCGTCCAAAATCGTTGATATCTTAGAAACTTGTTCGTGTAAGAATTTAATTAATTAAAATTCAGGACGATATATTCAGGGCATCGATTTGCGATTTTTCCACGATATCACTTAATCCTTCCTTTACTTCCGTGTCCTCGATCCTTTGTCTGAGTCGTTTCAATTCTACAACATTAGATCTAATTGTTATTAATAAAATGAATTATACACTTAATGACTTGCCGTCCAAAATCGTTGATATCTTAGAAACTTGTTCGTGTAAGTATTTAATTAATTAAAATTCAGGACGATATATTCAGGGCATCGATTTGCGATTTTTCCACGATATCACTTAATCCTTCCTTTACTTCCGTGTCCTCGATCCTTTGTCTGAGTCGTTTCAATTCTACAACATTAGATCTAATTGTTATTAATAAAATGAATTATACACTTAATGACTTGCCGTCCAAAATCGTTGATATCTTAGAAACTTGTTCGTGTAAGAATTTAATTAATTAAAATTCAGGACGATATATTCAGGGCATCGATTTGCGATTTTTCCACGATATCACTTAATTCTTCCTTTACTTCCGTGTCCTCGATCCTTTGTCTGAGTCGTTTCAATTCTACAACATTAGATCTAATTGTTATTAATAAAATGAATTATACACTTAATGACTTGCCGTCCAAAATCGTTGATATCTTAGAAACTTGTTCGTGTAAGAATTTAATTAATTAAAATTCAGGACGATATATTCAGGGCATCGATTTGCGATTTTTCCACGATATCACTTAATCCTTCCTTTACTTCCGTGTCCTCGATCCTTTGTCTGAGTCGTTTCAATTCTACAACATTAGATCTAATTGTTATTAATAAAATGAATTATACACTTAATGACTTGCCGTCCAAAATCGTTGATATCTTAGAAACTTGTTCGTGTAAGAATTTAATTAATTAAAATTCAGGACGATATATATTCAAGGCATTGATTTGCGTTTTTTCCACGATATCACTTAATCCTTCCTTTACTTCCGTGTCCTCGATCCTTTGTCTGAGTCGTTTCAATTCTACAACATTAGATCTAATTGTTATTAATAAAATGAATTATACACTTAATGACTTGCCGTCCAAAATCGTTGATATCTTAGAAACTTGTTCGTGTAAGAATTTAATTAATTAAAATTCAGGACGATATATTCAGGGCATCGATTTGCGTTTTTTCCACGATATCACTTAATCCTTCCTTTACTTCCGTGTCCTCGATCCTTTGTCTGAGTCGTTTCAATTCTACAACATTAGATCTAATTGTTATTAATAAAATGAATTATACACTTAATGACTTGCCGTCCAAAATCGTTGATATCTTAGAAACTTGTTCGTGTAAGTATTTAATTAATTAAAATTCAGGACGATATATTCAGGGCATCGATTTGCGATTTTTCCACGATATCACTTAATCCTTCCTTTACTTCCGTGTCCTCGATCCTTTGTCTGAGTCGTTTCAATTCTACAACATTAGATCTAATTGTTATTAATAAAATGAATTATACACTTAATGACTTGCCGTCCAAAATCGTTGATATCTTAGAAACTTGTTCGTGTAAGTATTTAATTAATTAAAATTCAGGACGATATATTCAGGGCATCGATTTGCGATTTTTCCACGATATCACTTAATCCTTCCTTTACTTCCGTGTCCTCGATCCTTTGTCTGAGTCGTTTCAATTCTACAACATTAGATCTAATTGTTATTAATAAAATGAATTATACACTTAATGACTTGCCGTCCAAAATCGTTGATATCTTAGAAACTTGTTCGTGTAAGAATTTAATTAATTAAAATTCAGGACGATATATTCAGGGCATCGATTTGCGATTTTTCCACGATATCACTTAATCCTTCCTTTACTTCCGTGTCCTCGATCCTTTATCTGAGTCGTTTCAATTCTACAACATTAGATCTAATTGTTATTAATAAAATGAATTATACACTTAATGACTTGCCGTCCAAAATCGTTGATATCTTAGAAACTTGTTCGTGTAAGAATTTAATTAATTAAAATTCAGGACGATATATATTCAGGGCATTGATTTGCGTTTTTTCCACGATATCACTTAATCCTTCCTTTACTTCCGTGTCCTCGATCCTTTGTCTGAGTCGTTTCAATTCTACAACATTAGATCTAATTGTTATTAATAAAATGAATTATACACTTAATGACTTGCTGTCCAAAATCGTTGATATCTTAGAAACTTGTTCGTGCAAGAATTTAATTAATTAAAATTCAGGACGATATATTCAGGGCATCGATTTGCGTTTTTTCCACGATATCACTTAATCCTTCCTTTACTTCCGTGTCCTCGATCCTTTGTCTGAGTCGTTTCAATTCTACAACATTAGATCTAATTGTTATTAATAAAATGAATTATACACTTAATGACTTGCCGTCCAAAATCGTTGATATCTTAGAAACTTGTTCGTGTAAGAATTTAATTAATTAAAATTCAGGACGATATATATTCAGGGCATTGATTTGCGTTTTTTCCACGATATCACTTAATCCTTCCTTTACTTCCGTGTCCTCGATCCTTTGTCTGAGTCGTTTCAATTCTACAACATTAGATCTAATTGTTATTAATAAAATGAATTATACACTTAATGACTTGCCGTCCAAAATCGTTGATATCTTAGAAACTTGTTCGTGTAAGAATTTAATTAATTAAAATTCAGGACGATATATTCAGGGCATCGATTTGCGATTTTTCCACGATATCACTTAATCCTTCCTTTACTTCCGTGTCCTCGATCCTTTGTCTGAGTGGTTTCAATTCTACAACATTAGATCTAATTGTTATTAATAAAATGAATTATACACTTAATGACTTGCTGTCCAAAATCGTTGATATCTTAGAAACTTGTTCGTGCAAGAATTTAATTAATTAAAATTCAGGACGATATATTCAGGGCATCGATTTGCGTTTTTTCCACGATATCACTTAATCCTTCCTTTACTTCCGTGTCCTCGATCCTTTGTCTGAGTCGTTTCAATTCTACAACATTAGATCTAATTGTTATTAATAAAATGAATTATACACTTAATGACTTGCCGTCCAAAATCGTTGATATCTTAGAAACTTGTTCGTGTAAGAATTTAATTAATTAAAATTCAGGACGATATATTCAGGGCATCGATTTGCGATTTTTCCACGATATCACTTAATCCTTCCTTTACTTCCGTGTCCTCGATCCTTTGTCTGAGTCGTTTCAATTCTACAACATTAGATCTAATTGTTATTAATAAAATGAATTATACACTTAATGACTTGCCGTCCAAAATCGTTGATATCTTAGAAACTTGTTCGTGTAAGAATTTAATTAATTAAAATTCAGGACGATATATATTCAGGGCATTGATTTGCGTTTTTTCCACGATATCACTTAATCCTTCCTTTACTTCCGTGTCCTCGATCCTTTCTCTGAGTCGTTTCAATTCTACAACATTAGATCTAATTGTTATTAATAAAATGAATTATACACTTAATGACTTGCCGTCCAAAATCGTTGATATCTTAGAAACTTGTTCGTGTAAGAATTTAATTAATTAAAATTCAGGACGATATATTCAGGGCATCGATTTGCGATTTTTCCACGATATCACTTAATCCTTCCTTTACTTCCGTGTCCTCGATCCTTTGTCTGAGTCGTTTCAATTCTACAACATTAGATCTAATTGTTATTAATAAAATGAATTATACACTTAATGACTTGCCGTCCAAAATCGTTGATATCTTAGAAACTTGTTCGTGTAAGAATTTAATTAATTAAAATTCAGGACGATATATATTCAGGGCATTGATTTGCGTTTTTTCCACGATATCACTTAATCCTTCCTTTACTTCCGTGTCCTCGATCCTTTGTCTGAGTCGTTTCAATTCTACAACATTAGATCTAATTGTTATTAATAAAATGAATTATACACTTAATGACTTGCCGTCCAAAATCGTTGATATCTTAGAAACTTGTTCGTGTAAGAATTTAATTAATTAAAATTCAGGACGATATATTCAGGGCATCGATTTGCGATTTTTCCACGATATCACTTAATCCTTCCTTTACTTCCGTGTCCTCGATCCTTTGTCTGAGTCGTTTCAATTCTACAACATTAGATCTAATTGTTATTAATAAAATGAATTATACACTTAATGACTTGCCGTCCAAAATCGTTGATATCTTAGAAACTTGTTCGTGTAAGAATTTAATTAATTAAAATTCAGGACGATATATATTCAGGGCATTGATTTGCGTTTTTTCCACGATATCACTTAATCCTTCCTTTACTTCCGTGTCCTCGATCCTTTGTCTGAGTCGTTTCAATTCTACAACATTAGATCTAATTGTTATTAATAAAATGAATTATACACTTAATGACTTGCCGTCCAAAATCGTTGATATCTTAGAAACTTGTTCATGTAAGAATTTAATTAATTAAAATTCAGGACGATATATTCAGGGCATCGATTTGCGATTTTTCCACGATATCACTTAATCCTTCCTTTACTTCCGTGTCCTCGATCCTTTGTCTGAGTCGTTTCAATTCTACAACATTAGATCTAATTGTTATTAATAAAATGAATTATACACTTAATGACTTGCCGTCCAAAATCGTTGATATCTTAGAAACTTGTTCGTGTAAGTATTTAATTAATTAAAATTCAGGACGATATATTCAGGGCATCGATTTGCGATTTTTCCACGATATCACTTAATCCTTCCTTTACTTCCGTGTCCTCGATCCTTTGTCTGAGTCGTTTCAATTCTACAACATTAGATCTAATTGTTATTAATAAAATGAATTATACACTTAATGACTTGCCGTCCAAAATCGTTGATATCTTAGAAACTTGTTCGTGTAAGTATTTAATTAATTAAAATTCAGGACGATATATTCAGGGCATCGATTTGCGATTTTTCCACGATATCACTTAATCCTTCCTTTACTTCCGTGTCCTCGATCCTTTGTCTGAGTCGTTTCAATTCTACAACATTAGATCTAATTGTTATTAATAAAATGAATTATACACTTAATGACTTGCCGTCCAAAATCGTTGATATCTTAGAAACTTGTTCGTGTAAGTATTTAATTAATTAAAATTCAGGACGATATATTCAGGGCATCGATTTGCGATTTTTCCACGATATCACTTAATCCTTCCTTTACTTCCGTGTCCTCGATCCTTTGTCTGAGTCGTTTCAATTCTACAACATTAGATCTAATTGTTATTAATAAAATGAATTATACACTTAATGACTTGCCGTCCAAAATCGTTGATATCTTAGAAACTTGTTCGTGTAAGTATTTAATTAATTAAAATTCAGGACGATATATTCAGGGCATCGATTTGCGATTTTTCCACGATATCACTTAATCCTTCCTTTACTTCCGTGTCCTCGATCCTTTGTCTGAGTCGTTTCAATTCTACAACATTAGATCTAATTGTTATTAATAAAATGAATTATACACTTAATGACTTGCCGTCCAAAATCGTTGATATCTTAGAAACTTGTTCGTGTAAGAATTTAATTAATTAAAATTCAGGACGATATATATTCAGGGCATTGATTTGCGTTTTTTCCACGATATCACTTAATCCTTCCTTTACTTCCGTGTCCTCGATCCTTTGTCTGAGTCGTTTCAATTCTACAACATTAGATCTAATTGTTATTAATAAAATGAATTATACACTTAATGACTTGCCGTCCAAAATCGTTGATATCTTAGAAACTTGTTCGTGTAAGAATTTAATTAATTAAAATTCAGGACGATATATATTCAGGGCATCGATTTGCGATTTTTCCACGATATCACTTAATCCTTCCTTTACTTCCGTGTCCTCGATCCTTTGTCTGAGTCGTTTCAATTCTACAACATTAGATCTAATTGTTATTAATAAAATGAATTATACACTTAATGACTTGCCGTCCAAAATCGTTGATATCTTAGAAACTTGTTCGTGTAAGAATTTAATTAATTAAAATTCAGGACGATATATATTCAGGGCATTGATTTGCGTTTTTTCCACGATATCACTTAATCCTTCCTTTACTTCCGTGTCCTCGATCCTTTGTCTGAGTCGTTTCAATTCTACAACATTAGATCTAATTGTTATTAATAAAATGAATTATACACTTAATGACTTGCCGTCCAAAATCGTTGATATCTTAGAAACTTGTTCGTGTAAGTATTTAATTAATTAAAATTCAGGACGATATATTCAGGGCATCGATTTGCGTTTTTTCCACGATATCACTTAATCCTTCCTTTACTTCCGTGTCCTCGATCCTTTGTCTGAGTCGTTTCAATTCTACAACATTAGATCTAATTGTTATTAATAAAATGAATTATACACTTAATGACTTGCTGTCCAAAATCGTTGATATCTTAGAAACTTGTTCGTGCAAGAATTTAATTAATTAAAATTCAGGACGATATATTCAGGGCATCGATTTGCGTTTTTTCCACGATATCACTTAATCCTTCCTTTACTTCCGTGTCCTCGATCCTTTGTCTGAGTCGTTTCAATTCTACAACATTAGATCTAATTGTTATTAATAAAATGAATTATACACTTAATGACTTGCTGTCCAAAATCGTTGATATCTTAGAAACTTGTTCGTGCAAGAATTTAATTAATTAAAATTCAGGACGATATATTCAGGGCATCGATTTGCGTTTTTTCCACGATATCACTTAATCCTTCCTTTACTTCCGTGTCCTCGATCCTTTGTCTGAGTCGTTTCAATTCTACAACATTAGATCTAATTGTTATTAATAAAATGAATTATACACTTAATGACTTGCCGTCCAAAATCGTTGATATCTTAGAAACTTGTTCGTGTAAGAATTTAATTAATTAAAATTCAGGACGATATATTCAGGGCATCGATTTGCGATTTTTCCACGATATCACTTAATCCTTCCTTTACTTCCGTGTCCTCGATCCTTTGTCTGAGTCGTTTCAATTCTACAACATTAGATCTAATTGTTATTAATAAAATGAATTATACACTTAATGACTTGCCGTCCAAAATCGTTGATATCTTAGAAACTTGTTCGTGTAAGTATTTAATTAATTAAAATTCAGGACGATATATTCAGGGCATCGATTTGCGATTTTTCCACGATATCACTTAATCCTTCCTTTACTTCCGTGTCCTCGATCCTTTGTCTGAGTCGTTTCAATTCTACAACATTAGATCTAATTGTTATTAATAAAATGAATTATACACTTAATGACTTGCCGTCCAAAATCGTTGATATCTTAGAAACTTGTTCGTGTAAGAATTTAATTAATTAAAATTCAGGACGATATATTCAGGGCATCGATTTGCGATTTTTCCACGATATCACTTAATCCTTCCTTTACTTCCGTGTCCTCGATCCTTTGTCTGAGTCGTTTCAATTCTACAACATTAGATCTAATTGTTATTAATAAAATGAATTATACACTTAATGACTTGCCGTCCAAAATCGTTGATATCTTAGAAACTTGTTCGTGTAAGTATTTAATTAATTAAAATTCAGGACGATATATTCAGGGCATCGATTTGCGATTTTTCCACGATATCACTTAATCCTTCCTTTACTTCCGTGTCCTCGATCCTTTGTCTGAGTCGTTTCAATTCTACAACATTAGATCTAATTGTTATTAATAAAATGAATTATACACTTAATGACTTGCCGTCCAAAATCGTTGATATCTTAGAAACTTGTTCGTGTAAGAATTTAATTAATTAAAATTCAGGACGATATATATTCAGGGCATCGATTTGCGATTTTTCCACGATATCACTTAATCCTTCCTTTACTTCCGTGTCCTCGATCCTTTGTCTGAGTCGTTTCAATTCTACAACATTAGATCTAATTGTTATTAATAAAATGAATTATACACTTAATGACTTGCCGTCCAAAATCGTTGATATCTTAGAAACTTGTTCGTGTAAGAATTTAATTAATTAAAATTCAGGACGATATATATTCAGGGCATTGATTTGCGTTTTTTCCACGATATCACTTAATCCTTCCTTTACTTCCGTGTCCTCGATCCTTTGTCTGAGTCGTTTCAATTCTACAACATTAGATCTAATTGTTATTAATAAAATGAATTATACACTTAATGACTTGCCGTCCAAAATCGTTGATATCTTAGAAACTTGTTCGTGTAAGTATTTAATTAATTAAAATTCAGGACGATATATTCAGGGCATCGATTTGCGATTTTTCCACGATATCACTTAATCCTTCCTTTACTTCCGTGTCCTCGATCCTTTGTCTGAGTCGTTTCAATTCTACAACATTAGATCTAATTGTTATTAATAAAATGAATTATACACTTAATGACTTGCCGTCCAAAATCGTTGATATCTTAGAAACTTGTTCGTGTAAGTATTTAATTAATTAAAATTCAGGACGATATATTCAGGGCATCGATTTGCGATTTTTCCACGATATCACTTAATCCTTCCTTTACTTCCGTGTCCTCGATCCTTTGTCTGAGTCGTTTCAATTCTACAACATTAGATCTAATTGTTATTAATAAAATGAATTATACACTTAATGACTTGCCGTCCAAAATCGTTGATATCTTAGAAACTTGTTCGTGTAAGAATTTAATTAATTAAAATTCAGGACGATATATATTCAGGGCATTGATTTGCGTTTTTTCCACGATATCACTTAATCCTTCCTTTACTTCCGTGTCCTCGATCCTTTGTCTGAGTCGTTTCAATTCTACAACATTAGATCTAATTGTTATTAATAAAATGAATTATACACTTAATGACTTGCCGTCCAAAATCGTTGATATCTTAGAAACTTGTTCGTGTAAGTATTTAATTAATTAAAATTCAGGACGATATATTCAGGGCATCGATTTGCGATTTTTCCACGATATCACTTAATCCTTCCTTTACTTCCGTGTCCTCGATCCTTTGTCTGAGTCGTTTCAATTCTACAACATTAGATCTAATTGTTATTAATAAAATGAATTATACACTTAATGACTTGCCGTCCAAAATCGTTGATATCTTAGAAACTTGTTCGTGTAAGAATTTAATTAATTAAAATTCAGGACGATATATTCAGGGCATCGATTTGCGATTTTTCCACGATATCACTTAATCCTTCCTTTACTTCCGTGTCCTCGATCCTTTGTCTGAGTCGTTTCAATTCTACAACATTAGATCTAATTGTTATTAATAAAATGAATTATACACTTAATGACTTGCCGTCCAAAATCGTTGATATCTTAGAAACTTGTTCGTGTAAGTATTTAATTAATTAAAATTCAGGACGATATATTCAGGGCATCGATTTGCGATTTTTCCACGATATCACTTAATCCTTCCTTTACTTCCGTGTCCTCGATCCTTTGTCTGAGTCGTTTCAATTCTACAACATTAGATCTAATTGTTATTAATAAAATGAATTATACACTTAATGACTTGCCGTCCAAAATCGTTGATATCTTAGAAACTTGTTCGTGTAAGAATTTAATTAATTAAAATTCAGGACGATATATATTCAGGGCATCGATTTGCGATTTTTCCACGATATCACTTAATCCTTCCTTTACTTCCGTGTCCTCGATCCTTTGTCTGAGTCGTTTCAATTCTACAACATTAGATCTAATTGTTATTAATAAAATGAATTATACACTTAATGACTTGCCGTCCAAAATCGTTGATATCTTAGAAACTTGTTCGTGTAAGAATTTAATTAATTAAAATTCAGGACGATATATATTCAGGGCATTGATTTGCGTTTTTTCCACGATATCACTTAATCCTTCCTTTACTTCCGTGTCCTCGATCCTTTGTCTGAGTCGTTTCAATTCTACAACATTAGATCTAATTGTTATTAATAAAATGAATTATACACTTAATGACTTGCCGTCCAAAATCGTTGATATCTTAGAAACTTGTTCGTGTAAGAATTTAATTAATTAAAATTCAGGACGATATATTCAGGGCATCGATTTGCGATTTTTCCACGATATCACTTAATCCTTCCTTTACTTCCGTGTCCTCGATCCTTTGTCTGAGTCGTTTCAATTCTACAACATTAGATCTAATTGTTATTAATAAAATGAATTATACACTTAATGACTTGCCGTCCAAAATCATTGATATCTTAGAAACTTGTTCGTGTAAGAATTTAATTAATTAAAATTCAGGACGATATAGATTCAGGGCATTGATTTGCGTTTTTTCCACAATATCACTTAATCCTTCCTTTACTTCCGTGTCCTCGATCCTTTGTCTGAGTCGTTTCAATTCTACAACATTAGATCTAATTGTTATTAATAAAATGAATTATACACTTAATGACTTGCCGTCCAAAATCGTTGATATCTTAGAAACTTGTTCGTGTAAGAATTTAATTAATTAAAATTCAGGACGATATATTCAGCGCATCGATTTGCGATTTTTCCACGATATCACTTAATCCTTCCTTTACTTCCGTGTCCTCGATCCTTTGTCTGAGTCGTTTCAATTCTACAACATTAGATCTAATTGTTATTAATAAAATGAATTATACACTTAATGACTTGCCGTCCAAAATCGTTGATATCTTAGAAACTTGTTCGTGTAAGAATTTAATTAATTAAAATTCAGGACGATATATTCAGGGCATCGATTTGCGATTTTTCCACGATATCACTTAATCCTTCCTTTACTTCCGTGTCCTCGATCCTTTATCTGAGTCGTTTCAATTCTACAACATTAGATCTAATTGTTATTAATAAAATGAATTATACACTTAATGACTTGCCGTCCAAAATCGTTGATATCTTAGAAACTTGTTCGTGTAAGAATTTAATTAATTAATATTCAGGACGATATATATTCAGGGCATTGATTTGCGTTTTTTCCACGATATCACTTAATCCTTCCTTTACTTCCGTGTCCTCGATCCTTTGTCTGAGTCGTTTCAATTCTACAACATTAGATCTAATTGTTATTAATAAAATGAATTATACACTTAATGACTTGCCGTCCAAAATCGTTGATATCTTAGAAACTTGTTCGTGCAAGAATTTAATTAATTAAAATTCAGGACGATATATTCAGGGCATCGATTTGCGTTTTTTCCACGATATCACTTAATCCTTCCTTTACTTCCGTGTCCTCGATCCTTTGTCTGAGTCGTTTCAATTCTACAACATTAGATCTAATTGTTATTAATAAAATGAATTATACACTTAATGACTTGCCGTCCAAAATCGTTGATATCTTAGAAACTTGTTCGTGTAAGTATTTAATTAATTAAAATTCAGGACGATATATTCAGGGCATCGATTTGCGATTTTTCCACGATATCACTTAATCCTTCCTTTACTTCCGTGTCCTCGATCCTTTGTCTGAGTCGTTTCAATTCTACAACATTAGATCTAATTGTTATTAATAAAATGAATTATACACTTAATGACTTGCCGTCCAAAATCGTTGATATCTTAGAAACTTGTTCGTGTAAGAATTTAATTAATTAAAATTCAGGACGATATATTCAGGGCATCGATTTGCGATTTTTCCACGATATCACTTAATCCTTCCTTTACTTCCGTGTCCTCGATCCTTTGTCTGAGTCGTTTCAATTCTACAACATTAGATCTAATTGTTATTAATAAAATGAATTATACACTTAATGACTTGCCGTCCAAAATCGTTGATATCTTAGAAACTTGTTCGTGTAAGAATTTAATTAATTAAAATTCAGGACGATATATATTCAGGGCATTGATTTGCGTTTTTTCCACGATATCACTTAATCCTTCCTTTACTTCCGTGTCCTCGATCCTTTGTCTGAGTCGTTTCAATTCTACAACATTAGATCTAATTGTTATTAATAAAATGAATTATACACTTAATGACTTGCCGTCCAAAATCGTTGATATCTTAGAAACTTGTTCGTGTAAGTATTTAATTAATTAAAATTCAGGACGATATATTCAGGGCATCGATTTGCGATTTTTCCACGATATCACTTAATCCTTCCTTTACTTCCGTGTCCTCGATCCTTTGTCTGAGTCGTTTCAATTCTACAACATTAGATCTAATTGTTATTAATAAAATGAATTATACACTTAATGACTTGCCGTCCAAAATCGTTGATATCTTAGAAACTTGTTCGTGTAAGTATTTAATTAATTAAAATTCAGGACGATATATTCAGGGCATCGATTTGCGATTTTTCCACGATATCACTTAATCCTTCCTTTACTTCCGTGTCCTCGATCCTTTGTCTGAGTCGTTTCAATTCTACAACATTAGATCTAATTGTTATTAATAAAATGAATTATACACTTAATGACTTGCCGTCCAAAATCGTTGATATCTTAGAAACTTGTTCGTGTAATTATTTAATTAATTAAAATTCAGGACGATATATTCAGGGCATCGATTTGCGATTTTTCCACGATATCACTTAATCCTTCCTTTACTTCCGTGTCCTCGATCCTTTGTCTGAGTCGTTTCAATTCTACAACATTAGATCTAATTGTTATTAATAAAATGAATTATACACTTAATGACTTGCCGTCCAAAATCGTTGATATCTTAGAAACTTGTTCGTGTAAGAATTTAATTAATTAAAATTCAGGACGATATATATTCAGGGCATCGATTTGCGATTTTTCCACGATATCACTTAATCCTTCCTTTACTTCCGTGTCCTCGATCCTTTGTCTGAGTCGTTTCAATTCTACAACATTAGATCTAATTGTTATTAATAAAATGAATTATACACTTAATGACTTGCCGTCCAAAATCGTTGATATCTTAGAAACTTGTTCGTGTAAGAATTTAATTAATTAAAATTCAGGACGATATATATTCAGGGCATTGATTTGCGTTTTTTCCACGATATCACTTAATCCTTCCTTTACTTCCGTGTCCTCGATCCTTTGTCTGAGTCGTTTCAATTCTACAACATTAGATCTAATTGTTATTAATAAAATGAATTATACACTTAATGACTTGCCGTCCAAAATCGTTGATATCTTAGAAACTTGTTCGTGTAAGAATTTAATTAATTAAAATTCAGGACGATATATTCAGGGCATCGATTTGCGATTTTTCCACGATATCACTTAATCCTTCCTTTACTTCCGTGTCCTCGATCCTTTGTCTGAGTCGTTTCAATTCTACAACATTAGATCTAATTGTTATTAATAAAATGAATTATACACTTAATGACTTGCCGTCCAAAATCATTGATATCTTAGAAACTTGTTCGTGTAAGAATTTAATTAATTAAAATTCAGGACGATATAGATTCAGGGCATTGATTTGCGTTTTTTCCACGATATCACTTAATCCTTCCTTTACTTCCGTGTCCTCGATCCTTTGTCTGAGTCGTTTCAATTCTACAACATTAGATCTAATTGTTATTAATAAAATGAATTATACACTTAATGACTTGCCGTCCAAAATCGTTGATATCTTAGAAACTTGTTCGTGTAAGAATTTAATTAATTAAAATTCAGGACGATATATTCAGCGCATCGATTTGCGATTTTTCCACGATATCACTTAATCCTTCCTTTACTTCCGTGTCCTCGATCCTTTGTCTGAGTCGTTTCAATTCTACAACATTAGATCTAATTGTTATTAATAAAATGAATTATACACTTAATGACTTGCCGTCCAAAATCGTTGATATCTTAGAAACTTGTTCGTGTAAGAATTTAATTAATTAAAATTCAGGACGATATATTCAGGGCATCGATTTGCGATTTTTCCACGATATCACTTAATCCTTCCTTTACTTCCGTGTCCTCGATCCTTTATCTGAGTCGTTTCAATTCTACAACATTAGATCTAATTGTTATTAATAAAATGAATTATACACTTAATGACTTGCCGTCCAAAATCGTTGATATCTTAGAAACTTGTTCGTGTAAGAATTTAATTAATTAATATTCAGGACGATATATATTCAGGGCATTGATTTGCGTTTTTTCCACGATATCACTTAATCCTTCCTTTACTTCCGTGTCCTCGATCCTTTGTCTGAGTCGTTTCAATTCTACAACATTAGATCTAATTGTTATTAATAAAATGAATTATACACTTAATGACTTGCCGTCCAAAATCGTTGATATCTTAGAAACTTGTTCGTGCAAGAATTTAATTAATTAAAATTCAGGACGATATATTCAGGGCATCGATTTGCGTTTTTTCCACGATATCACTTAATCCTTCCTTTACTTCCGTGTCCTCGATCCTTTGTCTGAGTCGTTTCAATTCTACAACATTAGATCTAATTGTTATTAATAAAATGAATTATACACTTAATGACTTGCTGTCCAAAATCGTTGATATCTTAGAAACTTGTTCGTGCAAGAATTTAATTAATTAAAATTCAGGACGATATATTCAGGGCATCGATTTGCGTTTTTTCCACGATATCACTTAATCCTTCCTTTACTTCCGTGTCCTCGATCCTTTGTCTGAGTCGTTTCAATTCTACAACATTAGATCTAATTGTTATTAATAAAATGAATTATACACTTAATGACTTGCCGTCCAAAATCGTTGATATCTTAGAAACTTGTTCGTGTAAGAATTTAATTAATTAAAATTCAGGACGATATATTCAGGGCATCGATTTGCGATTTTTCCACGATATCACTTAATCCTTCCTTTACTTCCGTGTCCTCGATCCTTTGTCTGAGTCGTTTCAATTCTACAACATTAGATCTAATTGTTATTAATAAAATGAATTATACACTTAATGACTTGCCGTCCAAAATCGTTGATATCTTAGAAACTTGTTCGTGTAAGAATTTAATTAATTAAAATTCAGGACGATATATATTCAGGGCATTGATTTGCGTTTTTTCCACGATATCACTTAATCCTTCCTTTACTTCCGTGTCCTCGATCCTTTGTCTGAGTCGTTTCAATTCTACAACATTAGATCTAATTGTTATTAATAAAATGAATTATACACTTAATGACTTGCCGTCCAAAATCGTTGATATCTTAGAAACTTGTTCGTGTAAGTATTTAATTAATTAAAATTCAGGACGATATATTCAGGGCATCGATTTGCGATTTTTCCACGATATCACTTAATCCTTCCTTTACTTCCGTGTCCTCGATCCTTTGTCTGAGTCGTTTCAATTCTACAACATTAGATCTAATTGTTATTAATAAAATGAATTATACACTTAATGACTTGCCGTCCAAAATCGTTGATATCTTAGAAACTTGTTCGTGTAAGTATTTAATTAATTAAAATTCAGGACGATATATTCAGGGCATCGATTTGCGATTTTTCCACGATATCACTTAATCCTTCCTTTACTTCCGTGTCCTCGATCCTTTGTCTGAGTCGTTTCAATTCTACAACATTAGATCTAATTGTTATTAATAAAATGAATTATACACTTAATGACTTGCCGTCCAAAATCGTTGATATCTTAGAAACTTGTTCGTGTAATTATTTAATTAATTAAAATTCAGGACGATATATTCAGGGCATCGATTTGCGATTTTTCCACGATATCACTTAATCCTTCCTTTACTTCCGTGTCCTCGATCCTTTGTCTGAGTCGTTTCAATTCTACAACATTAGATCTAATTGTTATTAATAAAATGAATTATACACTTAATGACTTGCCGTCCAAAATCGTTGATATCTTAGAAACTTGTTCGTGTAAGAATTTAATTAATTAAAATTCAGGACGATATATATTCAGGGCATCGATTTGCGATTTTTCCACGATATCACTTAATCCTTCCTTTACTTCCGTGTCCTCGATCCTTTGTCTGAGTCGTTTCAATTCTACAACATTAGATCTAATTGTTATTAATAAAATGAATTATACACTTAATGACTTGCCGTCCAAAATCGTTGATATCTTAGAAACTTGTTCGTGTAAGAATTTAATTAATTAAAATTCAGGACGATATATATTCAGGGCATTGATTTGCGTTTTTTCCACGATATCACTTAATCCTTCCTTTACTTCCGTGTCCTCGATCCTTTGTCTGAGTCGTTTCAATTCTACAACATTAGATCTAATTGTTATTAATAAAATGAATTATACACTTAATGACTTGCCGTCCAAAATCGTTGATATCTTAGAAACTTGTTCGTGTAAGAATTTAATTAATTAAAATTCAGGACGATATATTCAGGGCATCGATTTGCGATTTTTCCACGATATCACTTAATCCTTCCTTTACTTCCGTGTCCTCGATCCTTTGTCTGAGTCGTTTCAATTCTACAACATTAGATCTAATTGTTATTAATAAAATGAATTATACACTTAATGACTTGCCGTCCAAAATCATTGATATCTTAGAAACTTGTTCGTGTAAGAATTTAATTAATTAAAATTCAGGACGATATAGATTCAGGGCATTGATTTGCGTTTTTTCCACGATATCACTTAATCCTTCCTTTACTTCCGTGTCCTCGATCCTTTGTCTGAGTCGTTTCAATTCTACAACATTAGATCTAATTGTTATTAATAAAATGAATTATACACTTAATGACTTGCCGTCCAAAATCGTTGATATCTTAGAAACTTGTTCGTGTAAGAATTTAATTAATTAAAATTCAGGACGATATATTCAGCGCATCGATTTGCGATTTTTCCACGATATCACTTAATCCTTCCTTTACTTCCGTGTCCTCGATCCTTTGTCTGAGTCGTTTCAATTCTACAACATTAGATCTAATTGTTATTAATAAAATGAATTATACACTTAATGACTTGCCGTCCAAAATCGTTGATATCTTAGAAACTTGTTCGTGTAAGAATTTAATTAATTAAAATTCAGGACGATATATTCAGGGCATCGATTTGCGATTTTTCCACGATATCACTTAATCCTTCCTTTACTTCCGTGTCCTCGATCCTTTATCTGAGTCGTTTCAATTCTACAACATTAGATCTAATTGTTATTAATAAAATGAATTATACACTTAATGACTTGCCGTCCAAAATCGTTGATATCTTAGAAACTTGTTCGTGTAAGAATTTAATTAATTAATATTCAGGACGATATATATTCAGGGCATTGATTTGCGTTTTTTCCACGATATCACTTAATCCTTCCTTTACTTCCGTGTCCTCGATCCTTTGTCTGAGTCGTTTCAATTCTACAACATTAGATCTAATTGTTATTAATAAAATGAATTATACACTTAATGACTTGCCGTCCAAAATCGTTGATATCTTAGAAACTTGTTCGTGCAAGAATTTAATTAATTAAAATTCAGGACGATATATTCAGGGCATCGATTTGCGTTTTTTCCACGATATCACTTAATCCTTCCTTTACTTCCGTGTCCTCGATCCTTTGTCTGAGTCGTTTCAATTCTACAACATTAGATCTAATTGTTATTAATAAAATGAATTATACACTTAATGACTTGCTGTCCAAAATCGTTGATATCTTAGAAACTTGTTCGTGCAAGAATTTAATTAATTAAAATTCAGGACGATATATTCAGGGCATCGATTTGCGTTTTTTCCACGATATCACTTAATCCTTCCTTTACTTCCGTGTCCTCGATCCTTTGTCTGAGTCGTTTCAATTCTACAACATTAGATCTAATTGTTATTAATAAAATGAATTATACACTTAATGACTTGCTGTCCAAAATAGTTGATATCTTAGAAACTTGTTCGTGCAAGAATTTAATTAATTAAAATTCAGGACGATATATTCAGGGCATCGATTTGCGTTTTTTCCACGATATCACTTAATCCTTCCTTTACTTCCGTGTCCTCGATCCTTTGTCTGAGTCGTTTCAATTCTACAACATTAGATCTAATTGTTATTAATAAAATGAATTATACACTTAATGACTTGCCGTCCAAAATCGTTGATATCTTAGAAACTTGTTCGTGTAAGAATTTAATTAATTAAAATTCAGGACGATATATTCAGGGCATCGATTTGCGATTTTTCCACGATATCACTTAATCCTTCCTTTACTTCCGTGTCCTCGATCCTTTGTCTGAGTCGTTTCAATTCTACAACATTAGATCTAATTGTTATTAATAAAATGAATTATACACTTAATGACTTGCCGTCCAAAATCGTTGATATCTTAGAAACTTGTTCGTGTAAGTATTTAATTAATTAAAATTCAGGACGATATATTCAGGGCATCGATTTGCGATTTTTCCACGATATCACTTAATCCTTCCTTTACTTCCGTGTCCTCGATCCTTTGTCTGAGTCGTTTCAATTCTACAACATTAGATCTAATTGTTATTAATAAAATGAATTATACACTTAATGACTTGCCGTCCAAAATCGTTGATATCTTAGAAACTTGTTCGTGTAAGAATTTAATTAATTAAAATTCAGGACGATATATTCAGGGCATCGATTTGCGATTTTTCCACGATATCACTTAATCCTTCCTTTACTTCCGTGTCCTCGATCCTTTGTCTGAGTCGTTTCAATTCTACAACATTAGATCTAATTGTTATTAATAAAATGAATTATACACTTAATGACTTGCCGTCCAAAATCGTTGATATCTTAGAAACTTGTTCGTGTAAGTATTTAATTAATTAAAATTCAGGACGATATATTCAGGGCATCGATTTGCGATTTTTCCACGATATCACTTAATCCTTCCTTTACTTCCGTGTCCTCGATCCTTTGTCTGAGTCGTTTCAATTCTACAACATTAGATCTAATTGTTATTAATAAAATGAATTATACACTTAATGACTTGCCGTCCAAAATCGTTGATATCTTAGAAACTTGTTCGTGTAAGAATTTAATTAATTAAAATTCAGGACGATATATATTCAGGGCATCGATTTGCGATTTTTCCACGATATCACTTAATCCTTCCTTTACTTCCGTGTCCTCGATCCTTTGTCTGAGTCGTTTCAATTCTACAACATTAGATCTAATTGTTATTAATAAAATGAATTATACACTTAATGACTTGCCGTCCAAAATCGTTGATATCTTAGAAACTTGTTCGTGTAAGAATTTAATTAATTAAAATTCAGGACGATATATATTCAGGGCATTGATTTGCGTTTTTTCCACGATATCACTTAATCCTTCCTTTACTTCCGTGTCCTCGATCCTTTGTCTGAGTCGTTTCAATTCTACAACATTAGATCTAATTGTTATTAATAAAATGAATTATACACTTAATGACTTGCCGTCCAAAATCGTTGATATCTTAGAAACTTGTTCGTGTAAGTATTTAATTAATTAAAATTCAGGACGATATATTCAGGGCATCGATTTGCGATTTTTCCACGATATCACTTAATCCTTCCTTTACTTCCGTGTCCTCGATCCTTTGTCTGAGTCGTTTCAATTCTACAACATTAGATCTAATTGTTATTAATAAAATGAATTATACACTTAATGACTTGCCGTCCAAAATCGTTGATATCTTAGAAACTTGTTCGTGTAAGTATTTAATTAATTAAAATTCAGGACGATATATTCAGGGCATCGATTTGCGATTTTTCCACGATATCACTTAATCCTTCCTTTACTTCCGTGTCCTCGATCCTTTGTCTGAGTCGTTTCAATTCTACAACATTAGATCTAATTGTTATTAATAAAATGAATTATACACTTAATGACTTGCCGTCCAAAATCGTTGATATCTTAGAAACTTGTTCGTGTAAGAATTTAATTAATTAAAATTCAGGACGATATATTCAGGGCATCGATTTGCGATTTTTCCACGATATCACTTAATCCTTCCTTTACTTCCGTGTCCTCGATCCTTTGTCTGAGTCGTTTCAATTCTACAACATTAGATCTAATTGTTATTAATAAAATGAATTATACACTTAATGACTTGCCGTCCAAAATCGTTGATATCTTAGAAACTTGTTCGTGTAAGAATTTAATTAATTAAAATTCAGGACGATATATATTCAGGGCATTGATTTGCGTTTTTTCCACGATATCACTTAATCCTTCCTTTACTTCCGTGTCCTCGATCCTTTGTCTGAGTCGGTTCAATTCTACAACATTAGATCTAATTGTTATTAATAAAATGAATTATACACTTAATGACTTGCCGTCCAAAATCGTTGATATCTTAGAAACTTGTTCGTGTAAGTATTTAATTAATTAAAATTCAGGACGATATATTCAGGGCATCGATTTGCGATTTTTCCACGATATCACTTAATCCTTCCTTTACTTCCGTGTCCTCGATCCTTTGTCTGAGTCGTTTCAATTCTACAACATTAGATCTAATTGTTATTAATAAAATGAATTATACACTTAATGACTTGCCGTCCAAAATCATTGATATCTTAGAAACTTGTTCGTGTAAGAATTTAATTAATTAAAATTCAGGACGATATATTCAGGGCATCGATTTGCGATTTTTCCACGATATCACTTAATCCTTCCTTTACTTCCGTGTCCTCGATCCTTTGTCTGAGTCGTTTCAATTCTACAACATTAGATCTAATTGTTATTAATAAAATGAATTATACACTTAATGACTTGCCGTCCAAAATCATTGATATCTTAGAAACTTGTTCGTGTAAGAATTTAATTAATTAAAATTCAGGACGATATATTCAGGGCATCGATTTGCGATTTTTCCACGATATCACTTAATCCTTCCTTTACTTCCGTGTCCTCGATCCTTTGTCTGAGTCGTTTCAATTCTACAACATTAGATCTAATTGTTATTAATAAAATGAATTATACACTTAATGACTTGCCGTCCAAAATCATTGATATCTTAGAAACTTGTTCGTGTAAGAATTTAATTAATTAAAATTCAGGACGATATATTCAGGGCATCGATTTGCGATTTTTCCACGATATCACTTAATCCTTCCTTTACTTCCGTGTCCTCGATCCTTTGTCTGAGTCGTTTCAATTCTACAACATTAGATCTAATTGTTATTAATAAAATGAATTATACACTTAATGACTTGCCGTCCAAAATCGTTGATATCTTAGAAACTTGTTCGTGTAAGAATTTAATTAATTAAAATTCAGGACGATATATTCAGGGCATCGATTTGCGATTTTTCCACGATATCACTTAATCCTTCCTTTACTTCCGTGTCCTCGATCCTTTATCTGAGTCGTTTCAATTCTACAACATTAGATCTAATTGTTATTAATAAAATGAATTATACACTTAATGACTTGCCGTCCAAAATCGTTGATATCTTAGAAACTTGTTCGTGTAAGAATTTAATTAATTAAAATTCAGGACGATATATATTCAGGGCATTGATTTGCGTTTTTTCCACGATATCACTTAATCCTTCCTTTACTTCCGTGTCCTCGATCCTTTGTCTGAGTCGTTTCAATTCTACAACATTAGATCTAATTGTTATTAATAAAATGAATTATACACTTAATGACTTGCCGTCCAAAATCATTGATATCTTAGAAACTTGTTCGTGTAAGAATTTAATTAATTAAAATTCAGGACGATATATTCAGGGCATCGATTTGCGATTTTTCCACGATATCACTTAATCCTTCCTTTACTTCCGTGTCCTCGATCCTTTGTCTGAGTCGTTTCAATTCTACAACATTAGATCTAATTGTTATTAATAAAATGAATTATACACTTAATGACTTGCCGTCCAAAATCATTGATATCTTAGAAACTTGTTCGTGTAAGAATTTAATTAATTAAAATTCAGGACGATATATTCAGGGCATCGATTTGCGATTTTTCCACGATATCACTTAATCCTTCCTTTACTTCCGTGTCCTCGATCCTTTGTCTGAGTCGTTTCAATTCTACAACATTAGATCTAATTGTTATTAATAAAATGAATTATACACTTAATGACTTGCCGTCCAAAATCGTTGATATCTTAGAAACTTGTTCGTGTAAGAATTTAATTAATTAAAATTCAGGACGATATATTCAGGGCATCGATTTGCGATTTTTCCACGATATCACTTAATCCTTCCTTTACTTCCGTGTCCTCGATCCTTTATCTGAGTCGTTTCAATTCTACAACATTAGATCTAATTGTTATTAATAAAATGAATTATACACTTAATGACTTGCCGTCCAAAATCGTTGATATCTTAGAAACTTGTTCGTGTAAGAATTTAATTAATTAAAATTCAGGACGATATATATTCAGGGCATTGATTTGCGTTTTTTCCACGATATCACTTAATCCTTCCTTTACTTCCGTGTCCTCGATCCTTTGTCTGAGTCGTTTCAATTCTACAACATTAGATCTAATTGTTATTAATAAAATGAATTATACACTTAATGACTTGCTGTCCAAAATCGTTGATATCTTAGAAACTTGTTCGTGCAAGAATTTAATTAATTAAAATTCAGGACGATATATTCAGGGCATCGATTTGCGTTTTTTCCACGATATCACTAAATCCTTCCTTTACTTCCGTGTCCTCGATCCTTTGTCTGAGTCGTTTCAATTCTACAACATTAGATCTAATTGTTATTAATAAAATGAATTATACACTTAATGACTTGCCGTCCAAAATCGTTGATATCTTAGAAACTTGTTCGTGTAAGAATTTAATTAATTAAAATTCAGGACGATATATTCAGGGCATCGATTTGCGATTTTTCCACGATATCACTTAATCCTTCCTTTACTTCCGTGTCCTCGATCCTTTGTCTGAGTCGTTTCAATTCTACAACATTAGATCTAATTGTTATTAATAAAATGAATTATACACTTAATGACTTGCCGTCCAAAATCGTTGATATCTTAGAAACTTGTTCGTGTAAGAATTTAATTAATTAAAATTCAGGACGATATATTCAGGGCATCGATTTGCGATTTTTCCACGATATCACTTAATCCTTCCTTTACTTCCGTGTCCTCGATCCTTTGTCTGAGTCGTTTCAATTCTACAACATTAGATCTAATTGTTATTAATAAAATGAATTATACACTTAATGACTTGCCGTCCAAAATCGTTGATATCTTAGAAACTTGTTCGTGTAAGAATTTAATTAATTAAAATTCAGGACGATATATTCAGGGCATCGATTTGCGATTTTTCCACGATATCACTTAATCCTTCCTTTACTTCCGTGTCCTCGATCCTTTGTCTGAGTCGTTTCAATTCTACAACATTAGATCTAATTGTTATTAATAAAATGAATTATACACTTAATGACTTGCCGTCCAAAATCGTTGATATCTTAGAAACTTGTTCGTGTAAGAATTTAATTAATTAAAATTCAGGACGATATATATTCAGGGCATTGATTTGCGTTTTTTCCACGATATCACTTAATCCTTCCTTTACTTCCGTGTCCTCGATCCTTTGTCTGAGTCGTTTCAATTCTACAACATTAGATCTAATTGTTATTAATAAAATGAATTATACACTTAATGACTTGCCGTCCAAAATCGTTGATATCTTAGAAACTTGTTCGTGTAAGAATTTAATTAATTAAAATTCAGGACGATATATTCAGGGCATCGATTTGCGATTTTTCCACGATATCACTTAATCCTTCCTTTACTTCCGTGTCCTCGATCCTTTGTCTGAGTCGTTTCAATTCTACAACATTAGATCTAATTGTTATTAATAAAATGAATTATACACTTAATGACTTGCCGTCCAAAATCGTTGATATCTTAGAAACTTGTTCGTGTAAGAATTTAATTAATTAAAATTCAGGACGATATATATTCAGGGCATTGATTTGCGTTTTTTCCACGATATCACTTAATCCTTCCTTTACTTCCGTGTCCTCGATCCTTTGTCTGAGTCGTTTCAATTCTACAACATTAGATCTAATTGTTATTAATAAAATGAATTATACACTTAATGACTTGCCGTCCAAAATCGTTGATATCTTAGAAACTTGTTCGTGTAAGAATTTAATTAATTAAAATTCAGGACGATATATATTCAGGGCATTGATTTGCGTTTTTTCCACGATATCACTTAATCCTTCCTTTACTTCCGTGTCCTCGATCCTTTGTCTGAGTCGTTTCAATTCTACAACATTAGATCTAATTGTTATTAATAAAATGAATTATACACTTAATGACTTGCCGTCCAAAATCGTTGATATCTTAGAAACTTGTTCGTGTAAGAATTTAATTAATTAAAATTCAGGACGATATATTCAGGGCATCGATTTGCGTTTTTTCCACGATATCACTTAATCCTTCCTTTACTTCCGTGTCCTCGATCCTTTGTCTGAGTCGTTTCAATTCTACAACATTAGATCTAATTGTTATTAATAAAATGAATTATACACTTAATGACTTGCCGTCCAAAATCGTTGATATCTTAGAAACTTGTTCGTGTAAGAATTTAATTAATTAAAATTCAGGACGATATATTCAGGGCATCGATTTGCGTTTTTTCCACGATATCACTTAATCCTTCCTTTACTTCCGTGTCCTCGATCCTTTGTCTGAGTCGTTTCAATTCTACAACATTAGATCTAATTGTTATTAATAAAATGAATTATACACTTAATGACTTGCCGTCCAAAATCGTTGATATCTTAGAAACTTGTTCGTGTAAGAATTTAATTAATTAAAATTCAGGACGATATATTCAGGGCATCGATTTGCGTTTTTTCCACGATATCACTTAATCCTTCCTTTACTTCCGTGTCCTCGATCCTTTGTCTGAGTGGTTTCAATTCTACAACATTAGCTCTAATTGTTATTAATAAAATGAATTATACACTTAATGACTTGCCGTCCAAAATCGTTGATATCTTAGAAACTTGTTCGTGTAAGAATTTAATTAATTAAAATTCAGGACGATATATTCAGGGCATCGATTTGCGTTTTTTCCACGATATCACTTAATCCTTCCTTTACTTCCGTGTCCTCGATCCTTTGTCTGAGTGGTTTCAATTCTACAACATTAGCTCTAATTGTTATTAATAAAATGAATTATACACTTAATGACTTGCCGTCCAAAATCGTTGATATCTTAGAAACTTGTTCGTGTAAGAATTTAATTAATTAAAATTCAGGACGATATATTCAGGGCATCGATTTGCGTTTTTTCCACGATATCACTTAATCCTTCCTTTACTTCCGTGTCCTCGATCCTTTGTCTGAGTCGTTTCAATTCTACAACATTAGATCTAATTGTTATTAATAAAATGAATTATACACTTAATGACTTGCCGTCCAAAATCGTTGATATCTTAGAAACTTGTTCGTGTAAGAATTTAATTAATTAAAATTCAGGACGATATATATTCAGGGCATCGATTTGCGTTTTTTCCACGATATCACTTAATCCTTCCTTTACTTCCGTGTCCTCGATCCTTTGTCTGAGTCGTTTCAATTCTACAACATTAGATCTAATTGTTATTAATAAAATGAATTATACACTTAATGACTTGCCGTCCAAAATCGTTGATATCTTAGAAACTTGTTCGTGTAAGAATTTAATTAATTAAAATTCAGGACGATATATATTCAGGGCATCGATTTGCGTTTTTTCCACGATATCACTTAATCCTTCCTTTACTTCCGTGTCCTCGATCCTTTGTCTGAGTCGTTTCAATTCTACAACATTAGATCTAATTGTTATTAATAAAATGAATTATACACTTAATGACTTGCCGTCCAAAATCGTTGATATCTTAGAAACTTGTTCGTGTAAGTATTTAATTAATTAAAATTCAGGACGATATATTCAGGGCATCGATTTGCGATTTTTCCACGATATCACTTAATCCTTCCTTTACTTCCGTGTCCTCGATCCTTTGTCTGAGTCGTTTCAATTCTACAACATTAGATCTAATTGTTATTAATAAAATGAATTATACACTTAATGACTTGCTGTCCAAAATCGTTGATATCTTAGAAACTTGTTCGTGCAAGAATTTAATTAATTAAAATTCAGGACGATATATTCAGGGCATCGATTTGCATTTTTCCCACGATATCACTTAATCCTTCCTTTACTTCCGTGTCCTCGATCCTTTGTCTGAGTCGTTTCAATTCTACAACATTAGATCTAATTGTTATTAATAAAATGAATTATACACTTAATGACTTGCCGTCCAAAATCGTTGATATCTTAGAAACTTGTTCGTGTAAGAATTTAATTAATTAAAATTCAGGACGATATATATTCAGGGCATTGATTTGCGTTTTTTCCACGATATCACTTAATCCTTCCTTTACTTCCGTGTCCTCGATCCTTTGTCTGAGTCGTTTCAATTCTACAACATTAGATCTAATTGTTATTAATAAAATGAATTATACACTTAATGACTTGCCGTCCAAAATCGTTGATATCTTAGAAACTTGTTCGTGTAAGAATTTAATTAATTAAAATTCAGGACGATATATTCAGGGCATCGATTTGCGATTTTTCCACGATATCACTTAATCCTTCCTTTACTTCCGTGTCCTCGATCCTTTGTCTGAGTCGTTTCAATTCTACAACATTAGATCTAATTGTTATTAATAAAATGAATTATACACTTAATGACTTGCCGTCCAAAATCGTTGATATCTTAGAAACTTGTTCGTGTAAGAATTTAATTAATTAAAATTCAGGACGATATATATTCAAGGCATTGATTTGCGTTTTTTCCACGATATCACTTAATCCTTCCTTTACTTCCGTGTCCTCGATCCTTTGTCTGAGTCGTTTCAATTCTACAACATTAGATCTAATTGTTATTAATAAAATGAATTATACACTTAATGACTTGCCGTCCAAAATCGTTGATATCTTAGAAACTTGTTCGTGTAAGAATTTAATTAATTAAAATTCAGGACGATATATTCAGGGCATCGATTTGCGTTTTTTCCACGATATCACTTAATCCTTCCTTTACTTCCGTGTCCTCGATCCTTTGTCTGAGTCGTTTCAATTCTACAACATTAGATCTAATTGTTATTAATAAAATGAATTATACACTTAATGACTTGCCGTCCAAAATCGTTGATATCTTAGAAACTTGTTCGTGTAAGAATTTAATTAATTAAAATTCAGGACGATATATTCAGGGCATCGATTTGCGTTTTTTCCACGATATCACTTAATCCTTCCTTTACTTCCGTGTCCTCGATCCTTTGTCTGAGTCGTTTCAATTCTACAACATTAGATCTAATTGTTATTAATAAAATGAATTATACACTTAATGACTTGCCGTCCAAAATCGTTGATATCTTAGAAACTTGTTCGTGTAAGAATTTAATTAATTAAAATTCAGGACGATATATATTCAGGGCATCGATTTGCGTTTTTTCCACGATATCACTTAATCCTTCCTTTACTTCCGTGTCCTCGATCCTTTGTCTGAGTCGTTTCAATTCTACAACATTAGATCTAATTGTTATTAATAAAATGAATTATACACTTAATGACTTGCCGTCCAAAATCGTTGATATCTTAGAAACTTGTTCGTGTAAGAATTTAATTAATTAAAATTCAGGACGATATATATTCAGGGCATCGATTTGCGTTTTTTCCACGATATCACTTAATCCTTCCTTTACTTCCGTGTCCTCGATCCTTTGTCTGAGTCGTTTCAATTCTACAACATTAGATCTAATTGTTATTAATAAAATGAATTATACACTTAATGACTTGCCGTCCAAAATCGTTGATATCTTAGAAACTTGTTCGTGTAAGAATTTAATTAATTAAAATTCAGGACGATATATATTCAGGGCATTGATTTGCGTTTTTTCCACGATATCACTTAATCCTTCCTTTACTTCCGTGTCCTCGATCCTTTGTCTGAGTCGTTTCAATTCTACAACATTAGATCTAATTGTTATTAATAAAATGAATTATACACTTAATGACTTGCCGTCCAAAATCGTTGATATCTTAGAAACTTGTTCGTGTAAGAATTTAATTAATTAAAATTCAGGACGATATATTCAGGGCATCGATTTGCGTTTTTTCCACGATATCACTTAATCCTTCCTTTACTTCCGTGTCCTCGATCCTTTGTCTGAGTCGTTTCAATTCTACAACATTAGATCTAATTGTTATTAATAAAAAGAATTATACACTTAATGACTTGCCGTCCAAAATCGTTGATATCTTAGAAACTTGTTCGTGTAAGAATTTAATTAATTAAAATTCAGGACGATATATATTCAGGGCATCGATTTGCGTTTTTTCCACGATATCACTTAATCCTTCCTTTACTTCCGTGTCCTCGATCCTTTGTCTGAGTCGTTTCAATTCTACAACATTAGATCTAATTGTTATTAATAAAATGAATTATACACTTAATGACTTGCCGTCCAAAATCGTTGATATCTTAGAAACTTGTTCGTGTAAGAATTTAATTAATTAAAATTCAGGACGATATATATTCAGGGCATCGATTTGCGTTTTTTCCACGATATCACTTAATCCTTCCTTTACTTCCGTGTCCTCGATCCTTTGTCTGAGTCGTTTCAATTCTACAACATTAGATCTAATTGTTATTAATAAAATGAATTATACACTTAATGACTTGCCGTCCAAAATCGTTGATATCTTAGAAACTTGTTCGTGTAAGAATTTAATTAATTAAAATTCAGGACGATATATATTCAGGGCATCGATTTGCGTTTTTTCCACGATATCACTTAATCCTTCCTTTACTTCCGTGTCCTCGATCCTTTGTCTGAGTCGTTTCAATTCTACAACATTAGATCTAATTGTTATTATTAAAAAGAATTATACACTTAATGACTTGCCGTCCAAAATCGTTGATATCTTAGAAACTTGTTCGTGTAAGAATTTAATTAATTAAAATTCAGGACGATATATATTCAGGGCATCGATTTGCGTTTTTTCCACGATATCACTTAATCCTTCCTTTACTTCCGTGTCCTCGATCCTTTGTCTGAGTCGTTTCAATTCTACAACATTAGATCTAATTGTTATTAATAAAATGAATTATACACTTACTGACTTGCCGTCCAAAATCGTTGATATCTTAGAAACTTGTTCGTGTAAGAATTTAATTAATTAAAATTCAGGACGATATATATTCAGGGCATCGATTTGCGTTTTTTCCACGATATCACTTAATCCTTCCTTTACTTCCGTGTCCTCGATCCTTTGTCTGAGTCGTTTCAATTCTACAACATTAGATCTAATTGTTATTAATAAAATGAATTATACACTTAATGACTTGCCGTCCAAAATCGTTGATATCTTAGAAACTTGTTCGTGTAAGAATTTAATTAATTAAAATTCAGGACGATATATATTCAGGGCATAGATTTGCGTTTTTTCCACGATATCACTTAATCCTTCCTTTACTTCCGTGTCCTCGATCCTTTGTCTGAGTCGTTTCAATTCTACAACATTAGATCTAATTGTTATTAATAAAATGAATTATACACTTAATGACTTGCCGTCCAAAATCGTTGATATCTTAGAAACTTGTTCGTGTAAGTATGTAATTAATTAAAATTCAGGACGATATATTCAGGGCATCGATTTGCGATTTTTCCACGATATCACTTAATCCTTCCTTTACTTCCGTGTCCTCGATCCTTTGTCTGAGTCGTTTCAATTCTACAACATTAGATCTAATTGTTATTAATAAAATGAATTATACACTTAATGACTTGCTGTCCAAAATCGTTGATATCTTAGAAACTTGTTCGTGCAAGAATTTAATTAATTAAAATTCAGGACGATATATTCAGGGCATCGATTTGCATTTTTCCCACGATATCACTTAATCCTTCCTTTACTTCCGTGTCCTCGATCCTTTGTCTGAGTCGTTTCAATTCTACAACATTAGATCTAATTGTTATTAATAAAATGAATTATACACTTAATGACTTGCCGTCCAAAATCGTTGATATCTTAGAAACTTGTTCGTGTAAGAATCTAATTAATTAAAATTCAGGACGATATATTCAGGGCATCGATTTGCGATTTTTCCACGATATCACTTAATCCTTCCTTTACTTCCGTGTCCTCGATCCTTTGTCTGAGTCGTTTCAATTCTACAACATTAGATCTAATTGTTATTAATAAAATGAATTATACACTTAATGACTTGCCGTCCAAAATCGTTGATATCTTAGAAACTTGTTCGTGTAAGAATTATTAATTAAAATTCAGGACGATATATTCAGGGCATCGATTTGCGTTTTTTCCACGATATCACTTAATCCTTCCTTTACTTCCGTGTCCTCGATCCTTTGTCTGAGTCGTTTCAATTCTACAACATTAGATCTAATTGTTATTAATAAAATGAATTATACACTTAATGACTTGCCGTCCAAAATCGTTGATATCTTAGAAACTTGTTCGTGTAAGAATTTAATTAATTAAAATTCAGGACGATATATATTCAGGGCATCGATTTGCGTTTTTTCCACGATATCACTTAATCCTTCCTTTACTTCCGTGTCCTCGATCCTTTGTCTGAGTCGTTTCAATTCTACAACATTAGATCTAATTGTTATTAATAAAATGAATTATACACTTAATGACTTGCCGTCCAAAATCGTTGATATCTTAGAAACTTGTTCGTGTAAGAATTTAATTAATTAAAATTCAGGACGATATATATTCAGGGCATTGATTTGCGTTTTTTCCACGATAGCACTTAATCCTTCCTTTACTTCCGTGTCCTCGATCCTTTGTCTGAGTCGTTTCAATTCTACAACATTAGATCTAATTGTTATTAATAAAATGAATTATACACTTAATGACTTGCCGTCCAAAATCGTTGATATCTTAGAAACTTGTTCGTGTAAGAATTTAATTAATTAAAATTCAGGACGATATATTCAGGGCATCGATTTGCGTTTTTTCCACGATATCACTTAATCCTTCCTTTACTTCCGTGTCCTCGATCCGTTGTCTGAGTCGTTTCAATTCTACAACATTAGATCTAATTGTTATTAATAAAAAGAATTATACACTTAATGACTTGCCGTCCAAAATCGTTGATATCTTAGAAACTTGTTCGTGTAAGAATTTAATTAATTAAAATTCAGGACGATATATATTCAGGGCATCGATTTGCGTTTTTTCCACGATATCACTTAATCCTTCCTTTACTTCCGTGTCCTCGATCCTTTGTCTGAGTCGTTTCAATTCTACAACATTAGATCTAATTGTTATTAATAAAATGAATTATACACTTAATGACTTGCCGTCCAAAATCGTTGATATCTTAGAAACTTGTTCGTGTAAGAATTTAATTAATTAAAATTCAGGACGATATATTCAGGGCATCGATTTGCGTTTTTTCCACGATATCACTTAATCCTTCCTTTACTTCCGTGTCCTCGATCCTTTGTCTGAGTCGTTTCAATTCTACAACATTAGATCTAATTGTTATTAATAAAATGAATTATACACTTAATGACTTGCCGTCCAAAATCGTTGATATCTTAGAAACTTGTTCGTGTAAGAATTTAATTAATTAAAATTCAGGACGATATATATTCAGGGCATCGATTTGCGTTTTTTCCACGATATCACTTAATCCTTCCTTTACTTCCGTGTCCTCGATCCTTTGTCTGAGTCGTTTCAATTCTACAACATTAGATCTAATTGTTATTAATAAAATGAATTATACACTTAATGACTTGCCGTCCAAAATCGTTGATATCTTAGAAACTTGTTCGTGTAAGAATTTAATTAATTAAAATTCAGGACGATATATTCAGGGCATCGATTTGCGTTTTTTCCACGATATCACTTAATCCTTCCTTTACTTCCGTGTCCTCGATCCTTTGTCTGAGTCGTTTCAATTCTACAACATTAGATCTAATTGTTATTAATAAAATGAATTATACACTTAATGACTTGCCGTCCAAAATCGTTGATATCTTAGAAACTTGTTCGTGTAAGAATTTAATTAATTAAAATTCAGGACGATATATTCAGGGCATCGATTTGCGTTTTTTCCACGATATCACTTAATCCTTCCTTTACTTCCGTGTCCTCGATCCTTTGTCTGAGTCGTTTCAATTCTACAACATTAGATCTAATTGTTATTAATAAAATGAATTATACACTTAATGACTTGCCGTCCAAAATCGTTGATATCTTAGAAACTTGTTCGTGTAAGAATTTAATTAATTAAAATTCAGGACGATATATTCAGGGCATCGATTTGCGTTTTTTCCACGATATCACTTAATCCTTCCTTTACTTCCGTGTCCTCGATCCTTTGTCTGAGTGGTTTCAATTCTACAACATTAGCTCTAATTGTTATTAATAAAATGAATTATACACTTAATGACTTGCCGTCCAAAATCGTTGATATCTTAGAAACTTGTTCGTGTAAGAATTTAATTAATTAAAATTCAGGACGATATATTCAGGGCATCGATTTGCGTTTTTTCCACGATATCACTTAATCCTTCCTTTACTTCCGTGTCCTCGATCCTTTGTCTGAGTCGCTTCAATTCTACAACATTAGATCTAATTGTTATTAATAAAATGAATTATACACTTAATGACTTGCCGTCCAAAATCGTTGATATCTTAGAAACTTGTTCGTGTAAGAATTTAATTAATTAAAATTCAGGACGATATATTCAGGGCATCGATTTGCGTTTTTTCCACGATATCACTTAATCCTTCCTTTACTTCCGTGTCCTCGATCCTTTGTCTGAGTCGTTTCAATTCTACAACATTAGATCTAATTGTTATTAATAAAAAGAATTATACACTTAATGACTTGCCGTCCAAAATCGTTGATATCTTAGAAACTTGTTCGTGTAAGTATTTAATTAATTAAAATTCAGGACGATATATTCAGGGCATCGATTTGCGATTTTTCCACGATATCACTTAATCCTTCCTTTACTTCCGTGTCCTCGATCCTTTGTCTGAGTCGTTTCAATTCTACAACATTAGATCTAATTGTTATTAATAAAATGAATTATACACTTAATGACTTGCCGTCCAAAATCGTTGATATCTTAGAAACTTGTTCGTGTAAGAATTTAATTAATTAAAATTCAGGACGATATATATTCAGGGCATCGATTTGCGTTTTTTCCACGATATCACTTAATCCTTCCTTTACTTCCGTGTCCTCGATCCTTTGTCTGAGTCGTTTCAATTCTACAACATTAGATCTAATTGTTATTAATAAAATGAATTATACACTTAATGACTTGCCGTCCAAAATCGTTGATATCTTAGAAACTTGTTCGTGTAAGAATTTAATTAATTAAAATTCAGGACGATATATATTCAGGGCATCGATTTGCGTTTTTTCCACGATATCACTTAATCCTTCCTTTACTTCCGTGTCCTCGATCCTTTGTCTGAGTCGTTTCAATTCTACAACATTAGATCTAATTGTTATTATTAAAAAGAATTATACACTTAATGACTTGCCGTCCAAAATCGTTGATATCTTAGAAACTTGTTCGTGTAAGAATTTAATTAATTAAAATTCAGGACGATATATATTCAGGGCATCGATTTGCGTTTTTTCCACGATATCACTTAATCCTTCCTTTACTTCCGTGTCCTCGATCCTTTGTCTGAGTCGTTTCAATTCTACAACATTAGATCTAATTGTTATTAATAAAATGAATTATACACTTAATGACTTGCCGTCCAAAATCGTTGATATCTTAGAAACTTGTTCGTGTAAGAATTTAATTAATTAAAATTCAGGACGATATATTCAGGGCATCGATTTGCGATTTTTCCACGATATCACTTAATCCTTCCTTTACTTCCGTGTCCTCGATCCTTTGTCTGAGTCGTTTCAATTCTACAACATTAGATCTAATTGTTATTAATAAAATGAATTATACACTTAATGACTTGCTGTCCAAAATCGTTGATATCTTAGAAACTTGTTCGTGCAAGAATTTAATTAATTAAAATTCAGGACGATATATTCAGGGCATCGATTTGCGTTTTTTCCACGATATCACTTAATCCTTCCTTTACTTCCGTGTCCTCGATCCTTTGTCTGAGTCGTTTCAATTCTACAACATTAGATCTAATTGTTATTAATAAAATGAATTATACACTTAATGACTTGCCGTCCAAAATCATTGATATCTTAGAAACTTGTTCGTGTAAGAATTTAATTAATTAAAATTCAGGACGATATATATTCAGGGCATTGATTTGCGTTTTTTCCACGATATCACTTAATCCTTCCTTTACTTCCGTGTCCTCGATCCTTTGTCTGAGTCGTTTCAATTCTACAACATTAGATCTAATTGTTATTAATAAAATGAATTATACACTTAATGACTTGCCGTCCAAAATCGTTGATATCTTAGAAACTTGTTCGTGTAAGAATTTAATTAATTAAAATTCAGGACGATATATTCAGGGCATCGATTTGCGATTTTTCCACGATATCACTTAATCCTTCCTTTACTTCCATGTCCTCGATCCTTTGTCTGAGTCGTTTCAATTCTACAACATTAGATCTAATTGTTATTAATAAAATGAATTATACACTTAATGACTTGCCGTCCAAAATCGTTGATATCTTAGAAACTTGTTCGTGTAAGAATTTAATTAATTAAAATTCAGGACGATATATATTCAAGGCATTGATTTGCGTTTTTTCCACGATATCACTTAATCCTTCCTTTACTTCCGTGTCCTCGATCCTTTGTCTGAGTCGTTTCAATTCTACAACATTAGATCTAATTGTTATTAATAAAATGAATTATACACTTAATGACTTGCCGTCCAAAATCGTTGATATCTTAGAAACTTGTTCGTGTAAGAATTTAATTAATTAAAATTCAGGACGATATATTCAGGGCATCGATTTGCGATTTTTCCACGATATCACTTAATCCTTCCTTTACTTCCGTGTCCTCGATCCTTTGTCTGAGTCGTTTCAATTCTACAACATTAGATCTAATTGTTATTAATAAAATGAATTATACACTTAATGACTTGCCGTCCAAAATCGTTGATATCTTAGAAACTTGTTCGTGTAAGAATTTAATTAATTAAAATTCAGGACGATATATTCAGGGCATCGATTTGCGATTTTTCCACGATATCACTTAATCCTTCCTTTACTTCCGTGTCCTCGATCCTTTGTCTGAGTCGTTTCAATTCTACAACATTAGATCTAATTGTTATTAATAAAATGAATTATACACTTAATGACTTGCCGTCCAAAATCGTTGATATCTTAGAAACTTGTTCGTGTAAGAATTATTAATTAAAATTCAGGACGATATATTCAGGGCATCGATTTGCGATTTTTCCACGATATCACTTAATCCTTCCTTTACTTCCGTGTCCTCGATCCTTTGTCTGAGTCGTTTCAATTCTACAACATTAGATCTAATTGTTATTAATAAAATGAATTATACACTTAATGACTTGCCGTCCAAAATCGTTGATATCTTAGAAACTTGTTCGTGTAAGAATTATTAATTAAAATTCAGGACGATATATTCAGGGCATCGATTTGCGATTTTTCCACGATATCACTTAATCCTTCCTTTACTTCCGTGTCCTCGATCCTTTGTCTGAGTCGTTTCAATTCTACAACATTAGATCTAATTGTTATTAATAAAATGAATTATACACTTAATGACTTGCCGTCCAAAATCGTTGATATCTTAGAAACTTGTTCGTGTAAGAATTTAATTAATTAAAATTCAGGACGATATATTCAGGGCATCGATTTGCGATTTTTCCACGATATCACTTAATCCTTCCTTTACTTCCGTGTCCTCGATCCTTTGTCTGAGTCGTTTCAATTCTACAACATTAGATCTAATTGTTATTAATAAAATGAATTATACACTTAATGACTTGCCGTCCAAAATCGTTGATATCTTAGAAACTTGTTCGTGTAAGAATTTAATTAATTAAAATTCAGGACGATATATTCAGGGCATCGATTTGCGATTTTTCCACGATATCACTTAATCCTTCCTTTACTTCCGTGTCCTCGATCCTTTGTCTGAGTCGTTTCAATTCTACAACATTAGATCTAATTGTTATTAATAAAATGAATTATACACTTAATGACTTGCCGTCCAAAATCGTTGATATCTTAGAAACTTGTTCGTGTAAGAATTTAATTAATTAAAATTCAGGACGATATATATTCAAGGCATTGATTTGCGTTTTTTCCACGATATCACTTAATCCTTCCTTTACTTCCGTGTCCTCGATCCTTTGTCTGAGTCGTTTCAATTCTACAACATTAGATCTAATTGTTATTAATAAAATGAATTATACACTTAATGACTTGCCGTCCAAAATCGTTGATATCTTAGAAACTTGTTCGTGTAAGAATTTAATTAATTAAAATTCAGGACGATATATTCAGGGCATCGATTTGCGATTTTTCCACGATATCACTTAATCCTTCCTTTACTTCCGTGTCCTCGATCCTTTGTCTGAGTCGTTTCAATTCTACAACATTAGATCTAATTGTTATTAATAAAATGAATTATACACTTAATGACTTGCCGTCCAAAATCGTTGATATCTTAGAAACTTGTTCGTGTAAGAATTTAATTAATTAAAATTCAGGACGATATATTCAGGGCATCGATTTGCGATTTTTCCACGATATCACTTAATCCTTCCTTTACTTCCGTGTCCTCGATCCTTTGTCTGAGTCGTTTCAATTCTACAACATTAGATCTAATTGTTATTAATAAAATGAATTATACACTTAATGACTTGCCGTCCAAAATCGTTGATATCTTAGAAACTTGTTCGTGTAAGAATTTAATTAATTAAAATTCAGGACGATATATATTCAGGGCATTGATTTGCGTTTTTTCCACGATATCACTTAATCCTTCCTTTACTTCCGTGTCCTCGATCCTTTGTCTGAGTCGTTTCAATTCTACAACATTAGATCTAATTGTTATTAATAAAATGAATTATACACTTAATGACTTGCCGTCCAAAATCGTTGATATCTTAGAAACTTGTTCGTGTAAGAATTTAATTAATTAAAATTCAGGACGATATATTCAGGGCATCGATTTGCGATTTTTCCACGATATCACTTAATCCTTCCTTTACTTCCGTGTCCTCGATCCTTTGTCTGAGTCGTTTCAATTCTACAACATTAGATCTAATTGTTATTAATAAAATGAATTATACACTTAATGACTTGCCGTCCAAAATCGTTGATATCTTAGAAACTTGTTCGTGTAAGAATTTAATTAATTAAAATTCAGGACGATATATTCAGGGCATCGATTTGCGATTTTTCCACGATATCACTTAATCCTTCCTTTACTTCCGTGTCCTCGATCCTTTGTCTGAGTCGTTTCAATTCTACAACATTAGATCTAATTGTTATTAATAAAATGAATTATACACTTAATGACTTGCCGTCCAAAATCGTTGATATCTTAGAAACTTGTTCGTGTAAGAATTATTAATTAAAATTCAGGACGATATATTCAGGGCATCGATTTGCGTTTTTTCCACGATATCACTTAATCCTTCCTTTACTTCCGTGTCCTCGATCCTTTGTCTGAGTCGTTTCAATTCTACAACATTAGATCTAATTGTTATTAATAAAATGAATTATACACTTAATGACTTGCCGTCCAAAATCGTTGATATCTTAGAAACTTGTTCGTGTAAGAATTTAATTAATTAAAATTCAGGACGATATATTCAGGGCATCGATTTGCGATTTTTCCACGATATCACTTAATCCTTCCTTTACTTCCGTGTCCTCGATCCTTTGTCTGAGTCGTTTCAATTCTACAACATTAGATCTAATTGTTATTAATAAAATGAATTATACACTTAATGACTTGCCGTCCAAAATCGTTGATATCTTAGAAACTTGTTCGTGTAAGAATTTAATTAATTAAAATTCAGGACGATATATATTCAGGGCATTGATTTGCGTTTTTTCCACGATATCACTTAATCCTTCCTTTACTTCCGTGTCCTCGATCCTTTGTCTGAGTCGTTTCAATTCTACAACATTAGATCTAATTGTTATTAATAAAATGAATTATACACTTAATGACTTGCCGTCCAAAATCGTTGATATCTTAGAAACTTGTTCGTGTAAGAATTTAATTAATTAAAATTCAGGACGATATATTCAGGGCATCGATTTGCGATTTTTCCACGATATCACTTAATCCTTCCTTTACTTCCGTGTCCTCGATCCTTTGTCTGAGTCGTTTCAATTCTACAACATTAGATCTAATTGTTATTAATAAAATGAATTATACACTTAATGACTTGCCGTCCAAAATCGTTGATATCTTAGAAACTTGTTCGTGTAAGAATTTAATTAATTAAAATTCAGGACGATATATATTCAAGGCATTGATTTGCGTTTTTTCCACGATATCACTTAATCCTTCCTTTACTTCCGTGTCCTCGATCCTTTGTCTGAGTCGTTTCAATTCTACAACATTAGATCTAATTGTTATTAATAAAATGAATTATACACTTAATGACTTGCCGTCCAAAATCGTTGATATCTTAGAAACTTGTTCGTGTAAGAATTTAATTAATTAAAATTCAGGACGATATATATTCAAGGCATTGATTTGCGTTTTTTCCACGATATCACTTAATCCTTCCTTTACTTCCGTGTCCTCGATCCTTTGTCTGAGTCGTTTCAATTCTACAACATTAGATCTAATTGTTATTAATAAAATGAATTATACACTTAATGACTTGCCGTCCAAAATCGTTGATATCTTAGAAACTTGTTCGTGTAAGAATTTAATTAATTAAAATTCAGGACGATATATTCAGGGCATCGATTTGCGATTTTTCCACGATATCACTTAATCCTTCCTTTACTTCCGTGTCCTCGATCCTTTGTCTGAGTCGTTTCAATTCTACAACATTAGATCTAATTGTTATTAATAAAATGAATTATACACTTAATGACTTGCCGTCCAAAATCGTTGATATCTTAGAAACTTGTTCGTGTAAGAATTATTAATTAAAATTCAGGACGATATATTCAGGGCATCGATTTGCGTTTTTTCCACGATATCACTTAATCCTTCCTTTACTTCCGTGTCCTCGATCCTTTGTCTGAGTCGTTTCAATTCTACAACATTAGATCTAATTGTTATTAATAAAATGAATTATACACTTAATGACTTGCCGTCCAAAATCGTTGATATCTTAGAAACTTGTTCGTGTAAGAATTTAATTAATTAAAATTCAGGACGATATATTCAGGGCATCGATTTGCGATTTTTCCACGATATCACTTAATCCTTCCTTTACTTCCGTGTCCTCGATCCTTTGTCTGAGTCGTTTCAATTCTACAACATTAGATCTAATTGTTATTAATAAAATGAATTATACACTTAATGACTTGCCGTCCAAAATCGTTGATATCTTAGAAACTTGTTCGTGTAAGAATTTAATTAATTAAAATTCAGGACGATATATATTCAGGGCATTGATTTGCGTTTTTTCCACGATATCACTTAATCCTTCCTTTACTTCCGTGTCCTCGATCCTTTGTCTGAGTCGTTTCAATTCTACAACATTAGATCTAATTGTTATTAATAAAATGAATTATACACTTAATGACTTGCCGTCCAAAATCGTTGATATCTTAGAAACTTGTTCGTGTAAGAATTTAATTAATTAAAATTCAGGACGATATATTCAGGGCATCGATTTGCGATTTTTCCACGATATCACTTAATCCTTCCTTTACTTCCGTGTCCTCGATCCTTTGTCTGAGTCGTTTCAATTCTACAACATTAGATCTAATTGTTATTAATAAAATGAATTATACACTTAATGACTTGCCGTCCAAAATCGTTGATATCTTAGAAACTTGTTCGTGTAAGAATTTAATTAATTAAAATTCAGGACGATATATATTCAAGGCATTGATTTGCGTTTTTTCCACGATATCACTTAATCCTTCCTTTACTTCCGTGTCCTCGATCCTTTGTCTGAGTCGTTTCAATTCTACAACATTAGATCTAATTGTTATTAATAAAATGAATTATACACTTAATGACTTGCCGTCCAAAATCGTTGATATCTTAGAAACTTGTTCGTGTAAGAATTTAATTAATTAAAATTCAGGACGATATATTCAGGGCATCGATTTGCGATTTTTCCACGATATCACTTAATCCTTCCTTTACTTCCGTGTCCTCGATCCTTTGTCTGAGTCGTTTCAATTCTACAACATTAGATCTAATTGTTATTAATAAAATGAATTATACACTTAATGACTTGCCGTCCAAAATCGTTGATATCTTAGAAACTTGTTCGTGTAAGTATTTAATTAATTAAAATTCAGGACGATATATTCAGGGCATCGATTTGCGATTTTTCCACGATATCACTTAATCCTTCCTTTACTTCCGTGTCCTCGATCCTTTGTCTGAGTCGTTTCAATTCTACAACATTAGATCTAATTGTTATTAATAAAATGAATTATACACTTAATGACTTGCCGTCCAAAATCGTTGATATCTTAGAAACTTGTTCGTGTAAGAATTATTAATTAAAATTCAGGACGATATATTCAGGGCATCGATTTGCGTTTTTTCCACGATATCACTTAATCCTTCCTTTACTTCCGTGTCCTCGATCCTTTGTCTGAGTCGTTTCAATTCTACAACATTAGATCTAATTGTTATTAATAAAATGAATTATACACTTAATGACTTGCCGTCCAAAATCGTTGATATCTTAGAAACTTGTTCGTGTAAGAATTTAATTAATTAAAATTCAGGACGATATATATTCAAGGCATTGATTTGCGTTTTTTCCACGATATCACTTAATCCTTCCTTTACTTCCGTGTCCTCGATCCTTTGTCTGAGTCGTTTCAATTCTACAACATTAGATCTAATTGTTATTAATAAAATAAATTATACACTTAATGACTTGCCGTCCAAAATCGTTGATATCTTAGAAACTTGTTCGTGTAAGAATTTAATTAATTAAAATTCAGGACGATATATTCAGGGCATCGATTTGCGTCTTTTCCACGATATCACTTAATCCTTCCTTTACTTCCGTGTCCTCGATCCTTTGTCTGAGTCGTTTCAATTCTACAACATTAGATCTAATTGTTATTAATAAAATGAATTATACACTTAATGACTTGCCGTCCAAAATCGTTGATATCTTAGAAACTTGTTCGTGTAAGAATTTAATTAATTAAAATTCAGGACGATATATTCAGGGCATCGATTTGCGATTTTTCCACGATATCACTTAAACCTTCCTTTACTTCCGGGTCCTCGATCCTTTGTCTGAGTCGTTTCAATTCTACAACATTAGATCTAATTGTTATTAATAAAATGAATTATACACTTAATGACTTGCCGTCCAAAATCGTTGATATCTTAGAAACTTGTTCGTGTAAGTATTTAATTAATTAAAATTCAGGACGATATATTCAGGGCATCGATTTGCGATTTTTCCACGATATCACTTAATCCTTCCTTTACTTCCGTGTCCTCGATCCTTTGTCTGAGTCGTTTCAATTCTACAACATTAGATCTAATTGTTATTAATAAAATGAATTATACACTTAATGACTTTCCGTCCAAAATCGTTGATATCTTAGAAACTTGTTCGTGTAAGAATTTAATTAATTAAAATTCAGGACGATATATTCAGGGCATCGATTTGCGTTTTTTCCACGATATCACTTAATCCTTCCTTTACTTCCGTGTCCTCGATCCTTTGTCTGAGTCGTTTCAATTCTACAACATTAGATCTAATTGTTATTAATAAAATGAATTATACACTTAATGACTTGCCGTCCAAAATCGTTGATATCTTAGAAACTTGTTCGTGTAAGAATTTAATTAATTAAAATTCAGGACGATATATTCAGGGCATCGATTTGCGATTTTTCCACGATATCACTTAATCCTTCCTTTACTTCCGGGTCCTCGATCCTTTGTCTGAGTCGTTTCAATTCTACAACATTAGATCTAATTGTTATTAATAAAATGAATTATACACTTAATGACTTGCCGTCCAAAATCGTTGATATCTTAGAAACTTGTTCGTGTAAGTATTTAATTAATTAAAATTCAGGACGATATATTCAGGGCATCGATTTGCGATTTTTCCACGATATCACTTAATCCTTCCTTTACTTCCGTGTCCTCGATCCTTTGTCTGAGTCGTTTCAATTCTACAACATTAGATCTAATTGTTATTAATAAAATGAATTATACACTTAATGACTTTCCGTCCAAAATCGTTGATATCTTAGAAACTTGTTCGTGTAAGAATTTAATTAATTAAAATTCAGGACGATATATTCAGGGCATCGATTTGCGTTTTTTCCACGATATCACTTAATCCTTCCTTTACTTCCGTGTCCTCGATCCTTTGTCTGAGTCGTTTCAATTCTACAACATTAGATCTAATTGTTATTAATAAAATGAATTATACACTTAATGACTTGCCGTCCAAAATCGTTGATATCTTAGAAACTTGTTCGTGTAAGAATTTAATTAATTAAAATTCAGGACGATATATATTCAAGGCATTGATTTGCGTTTTTTCCACGATATCACTTAATCCTTCCTTTACTTCCGTGTCCTCGATCCTTTGTCTGAGTCGTTTCAATTCTACAACATCAGATCTAATTGTTATTAATAAAATGAATTATACACTTAATGACTTGCCGTCCAAAATCGTTGATATCTTAGAAACTTGTTCGTGTAAGAATTTAATTAATTAAAATTCAGGACGATATATTCAGGGCATCGATTTGCGATTTTTCCACGATATCACTTAATCCTTCCTTTACTTCCGTGTCCTCGATCCTTTGTCTGAGTCGTTTCAATTCTACAACATTAGATCTAATTGTTATTAATAAAATGAATTATACACTTAATGACTTGCCGTCCAAAATCGTTGATATCTTAGAAACTTGTTCGTGTAAGTATTTAATTAATTAAAATTCAGGACGATATATTCAGGGCATCGATTTGCGATTTTTCCACGATATCACTTAATCCTTCCTTTACTTCCGTGTCCTCGATCCTTTGTCTGAGTCGTTTCAATTCTACAACATTAGATCTAATTGTTATTAATAAAATGAATTATACACTTAATGACTTGCCGTCCAAAATCGTTGATATCTTAGAAACTTGTTCGTGTAAGTATTTAATTAATTAAAATTCAGGACGATATATTCAGGGCATCGATTTGCGATTTTTCCACGATATCACTTAATCCTTCCTTTACTTCCGTGTCCTCGATCCTTTGTCTGAGTCGTTTCAATTCTACAACATTAGATCTAATTGTTATTAATAAAATAAATTATACACTTAATGACTTGCCGTCCAAAATCGTTGATATCTTAGAAACTTGTTCGTGTAAGAATTTAATTAATTAAAATTCAGGACGATATATATTCAAGGCATTGATTTGCGTTTTTTCCACGATATCACTTAATCCTTCCTTTACTTCCGTGTCCTCGATCCTTTGTCTGAGTCGTTTCAATTCTACAACATTAGATCTAATTGTTATTAATAAAATAAATTATACACTTAATGACTTGCCGTCCAAAATCGTTGATATCTTAGAAACTTGTTCGTGTAAGAATTTAATTAATTAAAATTCAGGACGATATATATTCAAGGCATTGATTTGCGTTTTTTCCACGATATCACTTAATCCTTCCTTTACTTCCGTGTCCTCGATCCTTTGTCTGAGTCGTTTCAATTCTACAACATTAGATCTAATTGTTATTAATAAAATGAATTATACACTTAATGACTTGCCGTCCAAAATCGTTGATATCTTAGAAACTTGTTCGTGTAAGAATTTAATTAATTAAAATTCAGGACGATATATTCAGGGCATCGATTTGCGTTTTTTCCACGATATCACTTAATCCTTCCTTTACTTCCGTGTCCTCGATCCTTTGTCTGAGTGGTTTCAATTCTACAACATTAGCTCTAATTGTTATTAATAAAATGAATTATACACTTAATGACTTGCCGTCCAAAATCGTTGATATCTTAGAAACTTGTTCGTGTAAGAATTTAATTAATTAAAATTCAGGACGATATATTCAGGGCATCGATTTGCGTTTTTTCCACGATATCACTTAATCCTTCCTTTACTTCCGTGTCCTCGATCCTTTGTCTGAGTGGTTTCAATTCTACAACATTAGCTCTAATTGTTATTAATAAAATGAATTATACACTTAATGACTTGCCGTCCAAAATCGTTGATATCTTAGAAACTTGTTCGTGTAAGAATTTAATTAATTAAAATTCAGGACGATATATTCAGGGCATCGATTTGCGTTTTTTCCACGATATCACTTAATCCTTCCTTTACTTCCGTGTCCTCGATCCTTTGTCTGAGTCGTTTCAATTCTACAACATTAGATCTAATTGTTATTAATAAAATGAATTATACACTTAATGACTTGCCGTCCAAAATCGTTGATATCTTAGAAACTTGTTCGTGTAAGAATTTAATTAATTAAAATTCAGGACGATATATTCAGCGCATCGATTTGCGTTTTTTCCACGATATCACTTAATCCTTCCTTTACTTCCGTGTCCTCGATCCTTTGTCTGAGTCGTTTCAATTCTACAACATTAGATCTAATTGTTATTAATAAAATGAATTATACACTTAATGACTTGCCGTCCAAAATCGTTGATATCTTAGAAACTTGTTCGTGTAAGAATTTAATTATTTAAAATTCAGGACGATATATTCAGCGCATCGATTTGCGTTTTTTCCACGATATCACTTAATCCTTCCTTTACTTCCGTGTCCTCGATCCTTTGTCTGAGTCGTTTCAATTCTACAACATTAGATCTAATTGTTATTAATAAAATGAATTATACACTTAATGACTTGCCGTCCAAAATCGTTGATATCTTAGAAACTTGTTCGTGTAAGAATTTAATTATTTAAAATTCAGGACGATATATTCAGCGCATCGATTTGCGTTTTTTCCACGATATCACTTAATCCTTCCTTTACTTCCGTGTCCTCGATCCTTTGTCTGAGTGGTTTCAATTCTACAACATTAGCTCTAATTGTTATTAATAAAATGAATTATACACTTAATGACTTGCCGTCCAAAATCGTTGATATCTTAGAAACTTGTTCGTGTAAGAATTTAATTAATTAAAATTCAGGACGATATATTCAGGGCATCGATTTGCGTTTTTTCCACGATATCACTTAATCCTTCCTTTACTTCCGTGTCCTCGATCCTTTGTCTGAGTGGTTTCAATTCTACAACATTAGCTCTAATTGTTATTAATAAAATGAATTATACACTTAATGACTTGCCGTCCAAAATCGTTGATATCTTAGAAACTTGTTCGTGTAAGTATTTAATTAATTAAAATTCAGGACGATATATTCAGGGCATCGATTTGCGATTTTTCCACGATATCACTTAATCCTTCCTTTACTTCCGTGTCCTCGATCCTTTGTCTGAGTCGTTTCAATTCTACAACATTAGATCTAATTGTTATTAATAAAATGAATTATACACTTAATGACTTGCCGTCCAAAATCGTTGATATCTTAGAAACTTGTTCGTGTAAGTATTTAATTAATTAAAATTCAGGACGATATATTCAGGGCATCGATTTGCGATTTTTCCACGATATCACTTAATCCTTCCTTTACTTCCGTGTCCTCGATCCTTTGTCTGAGTCGTTTCAATTCTACAACATTAGATCTAATTGTTATTAATAAAATGAATTATACACTTAATGACTTGCCGTCCAAAATCGTTGATATCTTAGAAACTTGTTCGTGTAAGAATTTAATTAATTAAAATTCAGGACGATATATATTCAGGGCATTGATTTGCGATTTTTCCACGATATCACTTAATCCTTCCTTTACTTCCGTGTCCTCGATCCTTTGTCTGAGTCGTTTCAATTCTACAACATTAGATCTAATTGTTATTAATAAAATGAATTATACACTTAATGACTTGCCGTCCAAAATCGTTGATATCTTAGAAACTTGTTCGTGTAAGTATTTAATTAATTAAAATTCAGGACTATATATTCAGGGCATCGATTTGCGATTTTTCCACGATATCACTTAATCCTTCCTTTACTTCCGTGTCCTCGATCCTTTGTCTGAGTCGTTTCAATTCTACAACATTAGATCTAATTGTTATTAATAAAATGAATTATACACTTAATGACTTGCCGTCCAAAATCGTTGATATCTTAGAAACTTGTTCGTGTAAGAATTTAATTAATTAAAATTCAGGACGATATATATTCAGGGCATTGATTTGCGTTTTTCCACGATATCACTTAATCCTTCCTTTACTTCCGTGTCCTCGATCCTTTGTCTGAGTCGTTTCAATTCTACAACATTAGATCTAATTGTTATTAATAAAATGAATTATACACTTAATGACTTGCCGTCCAAAATCGTTGATATCTTAGAAACTTGTTCGTGTAAGAATTTAATTAATTAAAATTCAGGACGATATATATTCAGGGCATTGATTTGCGTTTTTCCACGATATCACTTAATCCTTCCTTTACTTCCGTGTCCTCGATCCTTTGTCTGAGTCGTTTCAATTCTACAACATTAGATCTAATTGTTATTAATAAAATGAATTATACACTTAATGACTTGCCGTCCAAAATCGTTGATATCTTAGAAACTTGTTCGTGTAAGAATTTAATTAATTAAAATTCAGGACGATATATTCAGGGCATCGATTTGCGTTTTTTCCACGATATCACTTAATCCTTCCTTTACTTCCGTGTCCTCGATCCTTTGTCTGAGTCGTTTCAATTCTACAACATTAGATCTAATTGTTATTAATAAAATGAATTATACACTTAATGACTTGCCGTCCAAAATCGTTGATATCTTAGAAACTTGTTCGTGTAAGAATTTAATTAATTAAAATTCAGGACGATATATATTCAGGGCATTGATTTGCGATTTTTCCACGATATCACTTAATCCTTCCTTTACTTCCGTGTCCTCGATCCTTTGTCTGAGTCGTTTCAATTCTACAACATTAGATCTAATTGTTATTAATAAAATGAATTATACACTTAATGACTTGCCGTCCAAAATCGTTGATATCTTAGAAACTTGTTCGTGTAAGTATTTAATTAATTAAAATTCAGGACTATATATTCAGGGCATCGATTTGCGATTTTTCCACGATATCACTTAATCCTTCCTTTACTTCCGTGTCCTCGATCCTTTGTCTGAGTCGTTTCAATTCTACAACATTAGATCTAATTGTTATTAATAAAATGAATTATACACTTAATGACTTGCCGTCCAAAATCGTTGATATCTTAGAAACTTGTTCGTGTAAGAATTTAATTAATTAAAATTCAGGACGATATATATTCAGGGCATTGATTTGCGTTTTTCCACGATATCACTTAATCCTTCCTTTACTTCCGTGTCCTCGATCCTTTGTCTGAGTCGTTTCAATTCTACAACATTAGATCTAATTGTTATTAATAAAATGAATTATACACTTAATGACTTGCCGTCCAAAATCGTTGATATCTTAGAAACTTGTTCGTGTAAGAATTTAATTAATTAAAATTCAGGACGATATATATTCAGGGCATTGATTTGCGTTTTTCCACGATATCACTTAATCCTTCCTTTACTTCCGTGTCCTCGATCCTTTGTCTGAGTCGTTTCAATTCTACAACATTAGATCTAATTGTTATTAATAAAATGAATTATACACTTAATGACTTGCCGTCCAAAATCGTTGATATCTTAGAAACTTGTTCGTGTAAGTATTTAATTAATTAAAATTCAGGACTATATATTCAGGGCATCGATTTGCGATTTTTCCACGATATCACTTAATCCTTCCTTTACTTCCGTGTCCTCGATCCTTTGTCTGAGTCGTTTCAATTCTACAACATTAGATCTAATTGTTATTAATAAAATGAATTATACACTTAATGACTTGCCGTCCAAAATCGTTGATATCTTAGAAACTTGTTCGTGTAAGAATTTAATTAATTAAAATTCAGGACGATATATATTCAGGGCATTGATTTGCGTTTTTCCACGATATCACTTAATCCTTCCTTTACTTCCGTGTCCTCGATCCTTTGTCTGAGTCGTTTCAATTCTACAACATTAGATCTAATTGTTATTAATAAAATGAATTATACACTTAATGACTTGCCGTCCAAAATCGTTGATATCTTAGAAACTTGTTCGTGTAAGAATTTAATTAATTAAAATTCAGGACGATATATTCAGGGCATCGATTTGCGATTTTTCCACGATATCACTTAATCCTTCCTTTACTTCCGTGTCCTCGATCCTTTGTCTGAGTCATTTCAATTCTACAACATTAGATCTAATTGTTATTAATAAAATGAATTATACACTTAATGACTTGCCGTCCAAAATCGTTGATATCTTAGAAACTTGTTCGTGTAAGAATTTAATTACAGTGAAACCTCCCTAAGGCGACCACTTGTGGTTCTGCCCATATTTGGTCTTTTCCGGAGGTGGTCTTCTTAGAGAACTATAATAAATGTCTAACTACATAATATAATGTTCATATTTTAACTAAACCAAAGCAGAGTAAATGTGAAATGTTGTTTATTCAATAAGAAATACAGAAAATGTTTTATGACGCAAAAAAAAAAAATTAAAAAGCAAAAATTAATGATTAATAAAATATACTAGAAATACAATATACAAATATATGTACATGATTAATATTAACATTTTTTAAAGAAATCTTCGATTGTACTTTGTCGGCTTGATGTTGCTTTTTTATTTAAAATTTCCTTTTCCAATAGATTTTGGAATTTTGTAATTAATTCAACCGTTTCATATTTTCCAAAATTATAAGACGTACAATAGCTTAAGACCATTAACATAATTTAAGTTATCAGTCAGGGGAATTTCACCAATTTTTTCATCCTCTTCTGACAGTGACTCTTCATCCTGTTGATATTGGGCATTGTGAATGTCAAGAATTTGATTTTCCCAATCGGCTACGTCTTCACATTCTTCATCTTCATTAAATTGAATGTCAATATCGAAGTTAATTTGTTTTGCTAGTTGTATGACTTCTTCTTCACTTAAATCTCGTTCTGTATCATTTTCAATAATGTTGCAATTAATACCGCATTTATTGAAACACTTTTGTATGTTGGTTTGAGTCACAGAATTCCATGCCTCTTTGACATATTCAATCACATCTGCCAATGAAATTTTTTTAATTAGATCGTCTATGTTTTCTGCCGCATCCATATGTGCCAAGAGAGTTGTGATAATGTGGCGTCGATAAAGCAACTTAAAAGAATGAATGACCCCTTGATCTAGTGGCTGTGATGTACTTGATGTGTTTGCAGGCAGAAACAACACATTAATGTTACTGAGCTTCAAATTTTTAGGATGGCATGGAGCGTTGTCCATAAGCAATAATATTTTTCTTTTTTCCTTCTTCATCTTTTTATTAAAATTTTCAATCCACTCTGTGAAAATGGAACCAGTCATCCATGCTTTTTTATTAGCGTACCATTGCACATTCATTTTGGACATGTTCACATTTTTAAAACATCTTGGTCGTAATGCATTGTTTATTATTAACGGTTGTTCTTTTTCGCCCAAAGCATTAGCGCAAAATATTATTGTAATTCGGTTCTTTAATTTTTTAGATCCGTGCGAATTAGAACCTTTAAACGCCAAAGATTTTGTAGGCAAAGCACGATAAAAAAGGCCCGTTTCATCGACATTAAAAATGTCTTTTAAATCGTATCCCTTTAGCAGAGACGGTAATTGTTGAACCCACTCAGCTACATCATTTTTATTTACGGATTCACTTTCACCACATAAAGTCTTTAAAACAATATTATTACGGCGACAAAATTTTTCTAGCCAGCCACCACTTGCCGTAAATGTTTCAATTTTTAACGTCCGTGCAAAGTTAATGGCTTTTTCCTGCAAAATTGGACCACTAATAGGAATTTTCCTGGCCCGTGCACCTTCAAACCAGGCTAACGTTAATTCGTTAATTTCCTTATAAGGTTGATATGTTTCACGTTTTTGATTTTTGTTGGCGTTTTTATGCCATTTTTCTTTTATTGCGGCTTTGTCCTTTAAAATTTTTTGGATTTGAGTTTTTCCGCACTTATATTTCCCGGACAGTTTTCTTTGGGATAAACCGCTTTCTGCATCTTCAATTACTTTTATACGCGTCTATAAATTTAGAGCAATTGGCGCACTTTTGCCAGACATTATCAATCGTTTACACAACACGATCTTTATCCTTTGACTAAAAACCTGTTGACTAAATAAAATACGAAGGAAACTTGAAGTTGTAGGCAGATTAGGACAAGTAACGATATCGACACCCCTCGTTTTCAAACCGGGATAATTTAGAAACCAGCCGAATAACGGTACTAAATAATAAAAGTCAAGTCCCGTTAAAATTTTGCAGCCCGACAAAGTCATTCCCCATTAAACCATTAAAAAAAACGGTCGCCAATACCCAAAAAGGAGCGGTCTCGGTCGGGTTAGAGGGTGGTCGCTTTAGGGAAAAATAAATATATGGAATTTTCATTAATTCAAAACTGTTCTTAACAAAACTGGTCATATTTGGAGGCGGTCGCCTAAAAGAGGTGGTCGTCGCGAGAGATTTCACTGTAATTAAAATTCAGGACGATATATATTCAGGGCATTGATTTGCGTTTTTTCCACGATATCACTTAATCCTTCCTTTACTTCCGTGTCCTCGATCCTTTGTCTGAGTCGTTTCAATTCTACAACATTAGATCTAATTGTTATTAATAAAATGAATTATACACTTAATGACTTGCCGTCCAAAATCGTTGATATCTTAGAAACTTGTTGGTGTAAGAATTTAATTAATTAAAATTCAGGACGATATATTCAGGGCATCGATTTGCGATTTTTCCACGATATCACTTAATCCTTCCTTCACTTCCGTGTCCTCGATCCTTTGTCTGAGTCGTTTCAATTCTACAACATTAGATCTAATTGTTATTAATAAAATGAATTATACACTTAATGACTTGCCGTCCAAAATCGTTGATATCTTAGAAACTTGTTCGTGTAAGAATTTAATTAATTAAAATTCAGGACGATATATATTCAGGGCATTGATTTGCGTTTTTTCCACGATATCACTTAATCCTTCCTTTACTTCCGTGTCCTCGATCCTTTGTCTGAGTCGTTTCAATTCTACAACATTAGATCTAATTGTTATTAATAAAATGAATTATACACTTAATGACTTGCCGTCCAAAATCGTTGATATCTTAGAAACTTGTTCGTGTAAGAATTTAATTAATTAAAATTCAGGACGATATATTCAGGGCATCGATTTGCGATTTTTCCACGATATCACTTAATCCTTCCTTTACTTCCGTGTCCTCGATCCTTTGTCTGAGTCGTTTCAATTCTACAACATTAGATCTAATTGTTATTAATAAAATGAATTATACACTTAATGACTTGCCGTCCAAAATCGTTGATATCTTAGAAACTTGTTCGTGTAAGAATTTAATTAATTAAAATTCAGGACGATATATTCAGGGCATCGATTTGCGATTTTTCCACGATATCACTTAATCCTTCCTTTACTTCCGTGTCCTCGATCCTTTGTCTGAGTCGTTTCAATTCTACAACATTAGATCTAATTGTTATTAATAAAATGAATTATACACTTAATGACTTGCCGTCCAAAATCGTTGATATCTTAGAAACTTGTTCGTGTAAGTATTTAATTAATTAAAATTCAGGACGATATATTCAGGGCATCGATTTGCGATTTTTCCACGATATCACTTAATCCTTCCTTTACTTCCGTGTCCTCGATCCTTTGTCTGAGTCGTTTCAATTCTACAACATTAGATCTAATTGTTATTAATAAAATGAATTATACACTTAATGACTTGCCATCCAAAATCGTTGATATCTTAGAAACTTGTTCGTGTAAGTATTTAATTAATTAAAATTCAGGACGATATATTCAGGGCATCGATTTGCGATTTTTCCACGATATCACTTAATCCTTCCTTTACTTCCGTGTCCTCGATCCTTTGTCTGAGTCGTTTCAATTCTACAACATTAGATCTAATTGTTATTAATAAAATGAATTATACACTTAATGACTTGCCGTCCAAAATCGTTGATATCTTAGAAACTTGTTCGTGTAAGAATTTAATTAATTAAAATTCAGGACGATATATTCAGGGCATCGATTTGCGATTTTTCCACGATATCACTTAATCCTTCCTTTACTTCCGTGTCCTCGATCCTTTGTCTGAGTCGTTTCAATTCTACAACATTAGATCTAATTGTTATTAATAAAATGAATTATACACTTAATGACTTGCCGTCCAAAATCGTTGATATCTTAGAAACTTGTTCGTGTAAGAATTTAATTAATTAAAATTCAGGACGATATATATTCAGGGCATTGATTTGCGTTTTTCCACGATATCACTTAATCCTTCCTTTACTTCCGTGTCCTCGATCCTTTGTCTGAGTCGTTTCAATTCTACAACATTAGATCTAATTGTTATTAATAAAATGAATTATACACTTAATGACTTGCCGTCCAAAATCGTTGATATCTTAGAAACTTGTTCGTGTAAGAATTTAATTAATTAAAATTCAGGACGATATATTCAGGGCATCGATTTGCGATTTTTCCACGATATCACTTAATCCTTCCTTTACTTCCGTGTCCTCGATCCTTTGTCTGAGTCATTTCAATTCTACAACATTAGATCTAATTGTTATTAATAAAATGAATTATACACTTAATGACTTGCCGTCCAAAATCGTTGATATCTTAGAAACTTGTTCGTGTAAGAATTTAATTACAGTGAAACCTCCCTAAGGCGACCACTTGTGGTTCTGCCCATATTTGGTCTTTTCCGGAGGTGGTCTTCTTAGAGAACTATAATAAATGTCTAACTACATAATATAATGTTCATATTTTAACTAAACCAAAGCAGAGTAAATGTGAAATGTTGTTTATTCAATAAGAAATACAGAAAATGTTTTATGACGCAAAAAAAAAAAATTAAAAAGCAAAAATTAATGATTAATAAAATATACTAGAAATACAATATACAAATATATGTACATGATTAATATTAACATTTTTTAAAGAAATCTTCGATTGTACTTTGTCGGCTTGATGTTGCTTTTTTATTTAAAATTTCCTTTTCCAATAGATTTTGGAATTTTGTAATTAATTCAACCGTTTCATATTTTCCAAAATTATAAGACGTACAATAGCTTAAGACCATTAACATAATTTAAGTTATCAGTCAGGGGAATTTCACCAATTTTTTCATCCTCTTCTGACAGTGACTCTTCATCCTGTTGATATTGGGCATTGTGAATGTCAAGAATTTGATTTTCCCAATCGGCTACGTCTTCACATTCTTCATCTTCATTAAATTGAATGTCAATATCGAAGTTAATTTGTTTTGCTAGTTGTATGACTTCTTCTTCACTTAAATCTCGTTCTGTATCATTTTCAATAATGTTGCAATTAATACCGCATTTATTGAAACACTTTTGTATGTTGGTTTGAGTCACAGAATTCCATGCCTCTTTGACATATTCAATCACATCTGCCAATGAAATTTTTTTAATTAGATCGTCTATGTTTTCTGCCGCATCCATATGTGCCAAGAGAGTTGTGATAATGTGGCGTCGATAAAGCAACTTAAAAGAATGAATGACCCCTTGATCTAGTGGCTGTGATGTACTTGATGTGTTTGCAGGCAGAAACAACACATTAATGTTACTGAGCTTCAAATTTTTAGGATGGCATGGAGCGTTGTCCATAAGCAATAATATTTTTCTTTTTTCCTTCTTCATCTTTTTATTAAAATTTTCAATCCACTCTGTGAAAATGGAACCAGTCATCCATGCTTTTTTATTAGCGTACCATTGCACATTCATTTTGGACATGTTCACATTTTTAAAACATCTTGGTCGTAATGCATTGTTTATTATTAACGGTTGTTCTTTTTCGCCCAAAGCATTAGCGCAAAATATTATTGTAATTCGGTTCTTTAATTTTTTAGATCCGTGCGAATTAGAACCTTTAAACGCCAAAGATTTTGTAGGCAAAGCACGATAAAAAAGGCCCGTTTCATCGACATTAAAAATGTCTTTTAAATCGTATCCCTTTAGCAGAGACGGTAATTGTTGAACCCACTCAGCTACATCATTTTTATTTACGGATTCACTTTCACCACATAAAGTCTTTAAAACAATATTATTACGGCGACAAAATTTTTCTAGCCAGCCACCACTTGCCGTAAATGTTTCAATTTTTAACGTCCGTGCAAAGTTAATGGCTTTTTCCTGCAAAATTGGACCACTAATAGGAATTTTCCTGGCCCGTGCACCTTCAAACCAGGCTAACGTTAATTCGTTAATTTCCTTATAAGGTTGATATGTTTCACGTTTTTGATTTTTGTTGGCGTTTTTATGCCATTTTTCTTTTATTGCGGCTTTGTCCTTTAAAATTTTTTGGATTTGAGTTTTTCCGCACTTATATTTCCCGGACAGTTTTCTTTGGGATAAACCGCTTTCTGCATCTTCAATTACTTTTATACGCGTCTATAAATTTAGAGCAATTGGCGCACTTTTGCCAGACATTATCAATCGTTTACACAACACGATCTTTATCCTTTGACTAAAAACCTGTTGACTAAATAAAATACGAAGGAAACTTGAAGTTGTAGGCAGATTAGGACAAGTAACGATATCGACACCCCTCGTTTTCAAACCGGGATAATTTAGAAACCAGCCGAATAACGGTACTAAATAATAAAAGTCAAGTCCCGTTAAAATTTTGCAGCCCGACAAAGTCATTCCCCATTAAACCATTAAAAAAAACGGTCGCCAATACCCAAAAAGGAGCGGTCTCGGTCGGGTTAGAGGGTGGTCGCTTTAGGGAAAAATAAATATATGGAATTTTCATTAATTCAAAACTGTTCTTAACAAAACTGGTCATATTTGGAGGCGGTCGCCTAAAAGAGGTGGTCGTCGCGAGAGATTTCACTGTAATTAAAATTCAGGACGATATATATTCAGGGCATTGATTTGCGTTTTTTCCACGATATCACTTAATCCTTCCTTTACTTCCGTGTCCTCGATCCTTTGTCTGAGTCGTTTCAATTCTACAACATTAGATCTAATTGTTATTAATAAAATGAATTATACACTTAATGACTTGCCGTCCAAAATCGTTGATATCTTAGAAACTTGTTGGTGTAAGAATTTAATTAATTAAAATTCAGGACGATATATTCAGGGCATCGATTTGCGATTTTTCCACGATATCACTTAATCCTTCCTTCACTTCCGTGTCCTCGATCCTTTGTCTGAGTCGTTTCAATTCTACAACATTAGATCTAATTGTTATTAATAAAATGAATTATACACTTAATGACTTGCCGTCCAAAATCGTTGATATCTTAGAAACTTGTTCGTGTAAGAATTTAATTAATTAAAATTCAGGACGATATATATTCAGGGCATTGATTTGCGTTTTTTCCACGATATCACTTAATCCTTCCTTTACTTCCGTGTCCTCGATCCTTTGTCTGAGTCGTTTCAATTCTACAACATTAGATCTAATTGTTATTAATAAAATGAATTATACACTTAATGACTTGCCGTCCAAAATCGTTGATATCTTAGAAACTTGTTCGTGTAAGAATTTAATTAATTAAAATTCAGGACGATATATTCAGGGCATCGATTTGCGATTTTTCCACGATATCACTTAATCCTTCCTTTACTTCCGTGTCCTCGATCCTTTGTCTGAGTCGTTTCAATTCTACAACATTAGATCTAATTGTTATTAATAAAATGAATTATACACTTAATGACTTGCCGTCCAAAATCGTTGATATCTTAGAAACTTGTTCGTGTAAGAATTTAATTAATTAAAATTCAGGACGATATATTCAGGGCATCGATTTGCGATTTTTCCACGATATCACTTAATCCTTCCTTTACTTCCGTGTCCTCGATCCTTTGTCTGAGTCGTTTCAATTCTACAACATTAGATCTAATTGTTATTAATAAAATGAATTATACACTTAATGACTTGCCGTCCAAAATCGTTGATATCTTAGAAACTTGTTCGTGTAAGTATTTAATTAATTAAAATTCAGGACGATATATTCAGGGCATCGATTTGCGATTTTTCCACGATATCACTTAATCCTTCCTTTACTTCCGTGTCCTCGATCCTTTGTCTGAGTCGTTTCAATTCTACAACATTAGATCTAATTGTTATTAATAAAATGAATTATACACTTAATGACTTGCCATCCAAAATCGTTGATATCTTAGAAACTTGTTCGTGTAAGTATTTAATTAATTAAAATTCAGGACGATATATTCAGGGCATCGATTTGCGATTTTTCCACGATATCACTTAATCCTTCCTTTACTTCCGTGTCCTCGATCCTTTGTCTGAGTCGTTTCAATTCTACAACATTAGATCTAATTGTTATTAATAAAATGAATTATACACTTAATGACTTGCCGTCCAAAATCGTTGATATCTTAGAAACTTGTTCGTGTAAGAATTTAATTAATTAAAATTCAGGACGATATATTCAGGGCATCGATTTGCGATTTTTCCACGATATCACTTAATCCTTCCTTTACTTCCGTGTCCTCGATCCTTTGTCTGAGTCGTTTCAATTCTACAACATTAGATCTAATTGTTATTAATAAAATGAATTATACACTTAATGACTTGCCGTCCAAAATCGTTGATATCTTAGAAACTTGTTCGTGTAAGTATTTAATTAATTAAAATTCAGGACGATATATTCAGGGAATCGATTTGCGATTTTTCCACGATATCACTTAATCCTTCCTTTACTTCCGTGTCCTCGATCCTTTGTCTGAGTCGTTTCAATTCTACAACATTAGATCTAATTGTTATTAATAAAATGAATTATACACTTAATGACTTGCCGTCCAAAATCGTTGATATCTTAGAAACTTGTTCGTGTAAGAATTTAATTAATTAAAATTCAGGACGATATATATTCAGGGCATTGATTTGCGTTTTTTCCACGATATCACTTAATCCTTCCTTTACTTCCGTGTCCTCGATCCTTTGTCTGAGTCGTTTCAATTCTACAACATTAGATCTAATTGTTATTAATAAAATGAATTATACACTTAATGACTTGCCGTCCAAAATCGTTGATATCTTAGAAACTTGTTGGTGTAAGAATTTAATTAATTAAAATTCAGGACGATATATTCAGGGCATCGATTTGCGATTTTTCCACGATATCACTTAATCCTTCCTTTACTTCCGTGTCCTCGATCCTTTGTCTGAGTCGTTTCAATTCTACAACATTAGATCTAATTGTTATTAATAAAATGAATTATACACTTAATGACTTGCCGTCCAAAATCGTTGATATCTTAGAAACTTGTTCGTGTAAGAATTTAATTAATTAAAATTCAGGACGATATATTCAGGGCATCGATTTGCGATTTTTCCACGATATCACTTAATCCTTCCTTTACTTCCGTGTCCTCGATCCTTTGTCTGAGTCGTTTCAATTCTACAACATTAGATCTAATTGTTATTAATAAAATGAATTATACACTTAATGACTTGCCGTCCAAAATCGTTGATATCTTAGAAACTTGTTGGTGTAAGAATTTAATTAATTAAAATTCAGGACGATATATTCAGGGCATCGATTTGCGATTTTTCCACGATATCACTTAATCCTTCCTTTACTTCCGTGTCCTCGATCCTTTGTCTGAGTCGTTTCAATTCTACAACATTAGATCTAATTGTTATTAATAAAATGAATTATACACTTAATGACTTGCCGTCCAAAATCGTTGATATCTTAGAAACTTGTTCGTGTAAGAATTTAATTAATTAAAATTCAGGACGATATATATTCAAGGCATTGATTTGCGTTTTTTCCACGATATCACTTAATCCTTCCTTTACTTCCGTGTCCTCGATCCTTTGTCTGAGTCGTTTCAATTCTACAACATTAGATCTAATTGTTATTAATAAAATGAATTATACACTTAATGACTTGCCGTCCAAAATCGTTGATATCTTAGAAACTTGTTCGTGTAAGTATTTAATTAATTAAAATTCAGGACGATATATTCAGGGCATCGATTTGCGATTTTTCCACGATATCACTTAATCCTTCCTTTACTTCCGTGTCCTCGATCCTTTGTCTGAGTCGTTTCAATTCTACAACATTAGATCTAATTGTTATTAATAAAATGAATTATACACTTAATGACTTGCTGTCCAAAATCGTTGATATCTTAGAAACTTGTTCGTGCAAGTATTTAATTAATTAAAATTCAGGACGATATATTCAGGGCATCGATTTGCGATTTTTCCACGATATCACTTAATCCTTCCTTTACTTCCGTGTCCTCGATCCTTTGTCTGAGTCGTTTCAATTCTACAACATTAGATCTAATTGTTATTAATAAAATGAATTATACACTTAATGACTTGCCGTCCAAAATCGTTGATATCTTAGAAACTTGTTCGTGTAAGTATTTAATTAATTAAAATTCAGGACGATATATTCAGGGCATCGATTTGCGATTTTTCCACGATATCACTTAATCCTTCCTTTACTTCCGTGTCCTCGATCCTTTGTCTGAGTCGTTTCAATTCTACAACATTAGATCTAATTGTTATTAATAAAATGAATTATACACTTAATGACTTGCCGTCCAAAATCGTTGATATCTTAGAAACTTGTTCGTGTAAGTATTTAATTAATTAAAATTCAGGACGATATATTCAGGGCATCGATTTGCGATTTTTCCACGATATCACTTAATCCTTCCTTTACTTCCGTGTCCTCGATCCTTTGTCTGAGTCGTTTCAATTCTACAACATTAGATCTAATTGTTATTAATAAAATGAATTATACACTTAATGACTTGCCGTCCAAAATCGTTGATATCTTAGAAACTTGTTCGTGTAAGAATTTAATTAATTAAAATTCAGGACGATATATATTCAAGGCATTGATTTGCGTTTTTTCCACGATATCACTTAATCCTTCCTTTACTTCCGTGTCCTCGATCCTTTGTCTGAGTCGTTTCAATTCTACAACATTAGATCTAATTGTTATTAATAAAATGAATTATACACTTAATGACTTGCCGTCCAAAATCGTTGATATCTTAGAAACTTGTTCGTGTAAGAATTTAATTAATTAAAATTCAGGACGATATATTCAGGGCATCGATTTGCGTTTTTTCCACGATATCACTTAATCCTTCCTTTACTTCCGTGTCCTCGATCCTTTGTCTGAGTCGTTTCAATTCTACAACATTAGATCTAATTGTTATTAATAAAATGAATTATACACTTAATGACTTGCCGTCCAAAATCGTTGATATCTTAGAAACTTGTTCGTGTAAGAATTTAATTAATTAAAATTCAGGACGATATATTCAGGGCATCGATTTGCGATTTTTCCACGATATCACTTAATCCTTCCTTTACTTCCGTGTCCTCGATCCTTTGTCTGAGTCGTTTCAATTCTACAACATTAGATCTAATTGTTATTAATAAAATGAATTATACACTTAATGACTTGCCGTCCAAAATCGTTGATATCTTAGAAACTTGTTCGTGTAAGTATTTAATTAATTAAAATTCAGGACGATATATTCAGGGCATCGATTTGCGATTTTTCCACGATATCACTTAATCCTTCCTTTACTTCCGTGTCCTCGATCCTTTGTCTGAGTCGTTTCAATTCTACAACATTAGATCTAATTGTTATTAATAAAATGAATTATACACTTAATGACTTGCCGTCCAAAATCGTTGATATCTTAGAAACTTGTTCGTGTAAGTATTTAATTAATTAAAATTCAGGACGATATATTCAGGGCATCGATTTGCGATTTTTCCACGATATCACTTAATCCTTCCTTTACTTCCGTGTCCTCGATCCTTTGTCTGAGTCGTTTCAATTCTACAACATTAGATCTAATTGTTATTAATAAAATGAATTATACACTTAATGACTTGCCGTCCAAAATCGTTGATATCTTAGAAACTTGTTCGTGTAAGAATTTAATTAATTAAAATTCAGGACGATATATATTCAGGGCATTGATTTGCGTTTTTTCCACGATATCACTTAATCCTTCCTTTACTTCCGTGTCCTCGATCCTTTGTCTGAGTCGTTTCAATTCTACAACATTAGATCTAATTGTTATTAATAAAATGAATTATACACTTAATGACTTGCCGTCCAAAATCGTTGATATCTTAGAAACTTGTTCGTGTAAGAATTTAATTAATTAAAATTCAGGACGATATATATTCAGGGCATTGATTTGCGTTTTTTCCACGATATCACTTAATCCTTCCTTTACTTCCGTGTCCTCGATCCTTTGTCTGAGTCGTTTCAATTCTACAACATTAGATCTAATTGTTATTAATAAAATGAATTATACACTTAATGACTTGCCGTCCAAAATCGTTGATATCTTAGAAACTTGTTCGTGCAAGAATTTAATTAATTAAAATTCAGGACGATATATTCAGGGCATCGATTTGCGTTTTTTCCACGATATCACTTAATCCTTCCTTTACTTCCGTGTCCTCGATCCTTTGTCTGAGTCGTTTCAATTCTACAACATTAGATCTAATTGTTATTAATAAAATGAATTATACACTTAATGACTTGCCGTCCAAAATCGTTGATATCTTAGAAACTTGTTCGTGTAAGAATTTAATTAATTAAAATTCAGGACGATATATTCAGGGCATCGATTTGCGTTTTTTCCACGATATCACTTAATCCTTCCTTTACTTCCGTGTCCTCGATCCTTTGTCTGAGTCGTTTCAATTCTACAACATTAGATCTAATTGTTATTAATAAAATGAATTATACACTTAATGACTTGCTGTCCAAAATCGTTGATATCTTAGAAACTTGTTCGTGCAAGAATTTAATTAATTAAAATTCAGGACGATATATTCAGGGCATCGATTTGCGTTTTTTCCACGATATCACTTAATCCTTCCTTTACTTCCGTGTCCTCGATCCTTTGTCTGAGTCGTTTCAATTCTACAACATTAGATCTAATTGTTATTAATAAAATGAATTATACACTTAATGACTTGCTGTCCAAAATCGTTGATATCTTAGAAACTTGTTCGTGCAAGAATTTAATTAATTAAAATTCAGGACGATATATTCAGGGCATCGATTTGCGTTTTTTCCACGATATCACTTAATCCTTCCTTTACTTCCGTGTCCTCGATCCTTTGTCTGAGTCGTTTCAATTCTACAACATTAGATCTAATTGTTATTAATAAAATGAATTATACACTTAATGACTTGCCGTCCAAAATCGTTGATATCTTAGAAACTTGTTCGTGTAAGTATTTAATTAATTAAAATTCAGGACGATATATTCAGGGCATCGATTTGCGATTTTTCCACGATATCACTTAATCCTTCCTTTACTTCCGTGTCCTCGATCCTTTGTCTGAGTCGTTTCAATTCTACAACATTAGATCTAATTGTTATTAATAAAATGAATTATACACTTAATGACTTGCCGTCCAAAATCGTTGATATCTTAGAAACTTGTTCGTGTAAGTATTTAATTAATTAAAATTCAGGACGATATATTCAGGGCATCGATTTGCGATTTTTCCACGATATCACTTAATCCTTCCTTTACTTCCGTGTCCTCGATCCTTTGTCTGAGTCGTTTCAATTCTACAACATTAGATCTAATTGTTATTAATAAAATGAATTATACACTTAATGACTTGCTGTCCAAAATCGTTGATATCTTAGAACCTTGTTCGTGCAAGAATTTAATTAATTAAAATTCAGGACGATATATTCAGGGCATCGATTTGCGTTTTTTCCACGATATCACTTAATCCTTCCTTTACTTCCGTGTCCTCGATCCTTTGTCTGAGTCGTTTCAATTCTACAACATTAGATCTAATTGTTATTAATAAAATGAATTATACACTTAATGACTTGCCGTCCAAAATCGTTGATATCTTAGAAACTTGTTCGTGTAAGAATTTAATTAATTAAAATTCAGGACGATATATTCAGGGCATCGATTTGCGTTTTTTCCACGATATCACTTAATCCTTCCTTTACTTCCGTGTCCTCGATCCTTTGTCTGAGTCGTTTCAATTCTACAACATTAGATCTAATTGTTATTAATAAAATGAATTATACACTTAATGACTTGCCGTCCAAAATCGTTGATATCTTAGAAACTTGTTCGTGTAAGTATTTAATTAATTAAAATTCAGGACGATATATTCAGGGCATCGATTTGCGATTTTTCCACGATATCACTTAATCCTTCCTTTACTTCCGTGTCCTCGATCCTTTGTCTGAGTCGTTTCAATTCTACAACATTAGATCTAATTGTTATTAATAAAATGAATTATACACTTAATGACTTGCCGTCCAAAATCGTTGATATCTTAGAAACTTGTTGGTGTAAGAATTTAATTAATTAAAATTCAGGACGATATATTCAGGGCATCGATTTGCGATTTTTCCACGATATCACTTAATCCTTCCTTTACTTCCGTGTCCTCGATCCTTTGTCTGAGTCGTTTCAATTCTACAACATTAGATCTAATTGTTATTAATAAAATGAATTATACACTTAATGACTTGCCGTCCAAAATCGTTGATATCTTAGAAACTTGTTCGTGTAAGAATTTAATTAATTAAAATTCAGGACGATATATTCAGGGCATCGATTTGCGATTTTTCCACGATATCACTTAATCCTTCCTTTACTTCCGTGTCCTCGATCCTTTGTCTGAGTCGTTTCAATTCTACAACATTAGATCTAATTGTTATTAATAAAATGAATTATACACTTAATGACTTGCCGTCCAAAATCGTTGATATCTTAGAAACTTGTTCGTGTAAGTATTTAATTAATTAAAATTCAGGACGATATATTCAGGGCATCGATTTGCGATTTTTCCACGATATCACTTAATCCTTCCTTTACTTCCGTGTCCTCGATCCTTTGTCTGAGTCGTTTCAATTCTACAACATTAGATCTAATTGTTATTAATAAAATGAATTATACACTTAATGACTTGCCGTCCAAAATCGTTGATATCTTAGAAACTTGTTCGTGTAAGAATTTAATTAATTAAAATTCAGGACGATATATTCAGGGCATCGATTTGCGATTTTTCCACGATATCACTTAATCCTTCCTTTACTTCCGTGTCCTCGATCCTTTGTCTGAGTCGTTTCAATTCTACAACATTAGATCTAATTGTTATTAATAAAATGAATTATACACTTAATGACTTGCCGTCCAAAATCGTTGATATCTTAGAAACTTGTTCGTGTAAGTTGCTACGGGTTTCCCGGCCGCGTAGAAATGTTTGCTTGGCTAAGCTCAAGTCGGCGAGGGGGTAGGTTGAAATTTAATCCTCGAGGTTATGTGGGAAGCGTTCTCTCATTCTTCTCCGGAGGTTGATAGGGCGCCACTGCTTTGGGGTGGTCGAAATATCTCGAGAATAGACAAAGCAGAATTCTCTCTCGACAATGGGGTTACAGAAACAATCACGAACAAGATAACAAGTGTATTGACTAGTTAAGTGATTAAACAATTTACAATTACTGATAAAGTTAAATTAAAAAGTTAGGGTACCCAAAAGGCTGAAAGCCATCAATTTGCAACAATGCAACACAAATGCTCGAATAACATTAAATACAAGAAATGTTTGAATTACACGAAGCATCAAATTCGACAAGTATCAATACGGTCAACTTAACTACAACATCGACACGGCTCCATGCGCTGGCGGCTTTTCCTCAATCATCCCGCCCTGGAGAAGTCATCCGTGTAGATCGCCTGGGCTGCTGGTATCCCGGTGGACCGGCAGATATTTACGGCACCGTATTTTTCACTACTTGCACTGCGAATTCCCTTTAGGAATACCTCAACTTGTCGACGCTGAATCCACGCGTGACCATCATTCAACACACCCAGTCAGGTTCTGTCGCTCACTTTTAATTTTTGTCGAACTTCGCGCACTGACCTCAACGACCTTAAGATTCCCTGCTTGTCGAGAGAGAGAGAAATTGACTTCCGCGCGAATTGAAATTAATTAATGAATCAGTACCGTAACAAAGTATTTAATTAATTAAAATTCAGGACGATATATTCAGGGCATCGATTTGCGATTTTTCCACGATATCACTTAATCCTTCCTTTACTTCCGTGTCCTCGATCCTTTGTCTGAGTCGTTTCAATTCTACAACATTAGATCTAATTGTTATTAATAAAATGAATTATACACTTAATGACTTGCCGTCCAAAATCGTTGATATCTTAGAAACTTGTTCGTGTAAGAATTTAATTAATTAAAATTCAGGACGATATATATTCAGGGCATCGATTTGCGTTTTTTCCACGATATCACTTAATCCTTCCTTTACTTCCGTGTCCTCGATCCTTTGTCTGAGTCGTTTCAATTCTACAACATTAGATCTAATTGTTATTAATAAAATGAATTATACACTTAATGACTTGCCGTCCAAAATCGTTGATATCTTAGAAACTTGTTCGTGTAAGAATTTAATTAATTAAAATTCAGGACGATATATTCAGGGCATCGATTTGCGTTTTTTCCACGATATCACTTAATCCTTCCTTTACTTCCGTGTCCTCGATCCTTTGTCTGAGTCGTTTCAATTCTACAACATTAGATCTAATTGTTATTAATAAAATGAATTATACACTTAATGACTTGCCGTCCAAAATCATTGATATCTTAGAAACTTGTTCGTGTAAGAATTTAATTAATTAAAATTCAGGACGATATATTCAGGGCATCGATTTGCGATTTTTCCACGATATCACTTAATCCTTCCTTTACTTCCGTGTCCTCGATCCTTTGTCTGAGTCGTTTCAATTCTACAACATTAGATCTAATTGTTATTAATAAAATGAATTATACACTTAATGACTTGCCGTCCAAAATCGTTGATATCTTAGAAACTTGTTCGTGTAAGTATTTAATTAATTAAAATTCAGGACGATATATTCAGGGCATCGATTTGCGATTTTTCCACGATATCACTTAATCCTTCCTTTACTTCCGTGTCCTCGATCCTTTGTCTGAGTCGTTTCAATTCTACAACATTAGATCTAATTGTTATTAATAAAATGAATTATACACTTAATGACTTGCCGTCCAAAATCGTTGATATCTTAGAAACTTGTTCGTGTAAGAATTTAATTAATTAAAATTCAGGACGATATATTCAGGGCATCGATTTGCGATTTTTCCACGATATCACTTAATCCTTCCTTTACTTCCGTGTCCTCGATCCTTTGTCTGAGTCGTTTCAATTCTACAACATTAGATCTAATTGTTATTAATAAAATGAATTATACACTTAATGACTTGCCGTCCAAAATCGTTGATATCTTAGAAACTTGTTCGTGTAAGTTGCTACGGGTTTCCCGGCCGCGTAGAAATGTTTGCTTGGCTAAGCTCAAGTCGGCGAGGGGGTAGGTTGAAATTTAATCCTCGAGGTTATGTGGGAAGCGTTCTCTCATTCTTCTCCGGAGGTTGATAGGGCGCCACTGCTTTGGGGTGGTCGAAATATCTCGAGAATAGACAAAGCAGAATTCTCTCTCGACAATGGGGTTACAGAAACAATCACGAACAAGATAACAAGTGTATTGACTAGTTAAGTGATTAAACAATTTACAATTACTGATAAAGTTAAATTAAAAAGTTAGGGTACCCAAAAGGCTGAAAGCCATCAATTTGCAACAATGCAACACAAATGCTCGAATAACATTAAATACAAGAAATGTTTGAATTACACGAAGCATCAAATTCGACAAGTATCAATACGGTCAACTTAACTACAACATCGACACGGCTCCATGCGCTGGCGGCTTTTCCTCAATCATCCCGCCCTGGAGAAGTCATCCGTGTAGATCGCCTGGGCTGCTGGTATCCCGGTGGACCGGCAGATATTTACGGCACCGTATTTTTCACTACTTGCACTGCGAATTCCCTTTAGGAATACCTCAACTTGTCGACGCTGAATCCACGCGTGACCATCATTCAACACACCCAGTCAGGTTCTGTCGCTCACTTTTAATTTTTGTCGAACTTCGCGCACTGACCTCAACGACCTTAAGATTCCCTGCTTGTCGAGAGAGAGAGAAATTGACTTCCGCGCGAATTGAAATTAATTAATGAATCAGTACCGTAACAAATTCCCCCTTTTCTCCCTACGAGGAATTCTGATGAAGTCAGGATTCCTCGACAATCCTACCATCGCTAGACCTAAACTATCCATATCCTAAATCTACTATACAGTGATAACCCTATTATCGCTAGTCCTAAACTACCCATAACCTAGACCTAACTACTATCATTAACAACCCTATTTACAACCAACCCAAAAAAAAAACAAGCCTTCCCCGGTCATCATGACCAAGGATGACTCCCAACCCCTGTTAGTTTATAGACACCAACGACGACTCATATTATACGAGAAAACAATTCCTTTTTCCCTAATTAGCTTGAAGAGCAAAAATCGTCACGTCCAGAATAACTCGGCTCAAAGCCTAAAACTTAAAATCGTCCCTCGAAGGGATCGCCCTCAAAAGAAATCTCAACCAAATCAATAAATCAATTTACTTTCCACCTACCATGGGTGAAAGAACAACAACTAGGCCTCTCCTGCCTACCAACTAAATATTTGTCCTCGACCTTTTTTTTTCAAAAGTCAAATCATGTTATGGTTAAATGTGTAGGCTAAAATCCGACAACGTCGGTATGGTGCTAGAGGTAAATTCCACTACCCACAACTCTGGCACCTGCGGATACTACTACTGAAATCCTGAACCTAGCGACCCTATTGGTCCTTAGCAGTAACCACTACCTACCTACTATCATAAACCCGTCAAATCCATTTTGTGTTACTGTTACATCCGAGATCACATTCATACTATTCGAAGTAATAAGCCAGGGCTACAAATCCGGCAAGCCGATAGTTGAAATCTGTTCCACGAACCAAAATTTACAACCTACATCGTCCTGGGTGAGTAAATCCAAATACCGTCGCTCCCGTTGAGCTGATTCACCCGAGGACTACCCTGCTTACTTCGCATTCACACTCACACTTACTCACTAGTTCTATCCAAAGTCTGAACACTCTAAGTGCAACACTCGATGAGGCGCGTATCTTCGAGGGGGTGCGCCGAGCGTCACGAGATCAGCTCTTTGCAAGTTTCCCACAAGAAGAGTCACGACACCTCGGGGTACGAATGATTCATAAAACCATGTCCGGATGTTAAGACCTAAAACAATGTGTTCTACCACGTACGTCTACGTGCCCCATTCTTACAAGTAGCTTATCACATCGACCTTTGATAACAACCGAACGGATTGGGAAAGCCGAATATAAATCCATGTCAAGATGATATGACCTATAAAGCATTGCGTTCTACCACGTGTGCCTACGTGCCCCATTCTTACAAGTAGATCAACGGATTCTACCGTCAACAACCGAACGGTTTGGGGAAAGCCGGATATAAATCCATGTCAAGATGATATGACCTATAAAGCATTGCGTTCTACCACGTGTGCCTACGTGCCCCATTCTTACAAGTAGATCAACGGATTCTACCGTCAACAACCGAACGGTTTGGGGAAAGCCGGATATAAATCCATGTCAAGATGATATGACCTATAAAGCATTGCGTTCTACCACGTGTGCCTACGTGCCCCATTCTTACAAGTAGATCAACGGATTCTACCGTCAACAACCGAACGGTTTGGGGAAAGCCGGATATAAATCCATGTCAAGATGATATGACCTATAAAGCATTGCGTTCTACCACGTGTGCCTACGTGCCCCATTCTTACAAGTAGATTAACGGATTCTACCGTCAACAACCGAACGGTTTGGGGAAAGCCGGATATAAATCCATGTCAAGATGATATGACCTATAAAGCATTGCGTTCTACCACGTGTGCCTACGTGCCCCATTCTTACAAGTAGATTAACGGATTCTACCGTCAACAACCGAACGGTTTGGGGAAAGCCGGCACAACTAACAATTATTTCCGTTCATACTAAAAATGATCAAACGGAACTCACATTAATACAATTGAGACGAAGGACAACGCGAAGATTTTAAATTTGCATGCTTAAAAATATTGTATAATCTCGAAACCCTACTTCAACCTACGGATAACCTCAAAATTCTCTACCTACAAACTCTAAAAAAAAAATCCTTTTATGCCGACCAGAGGTTTTGGGACATGGCTCCGCAAGCTCAGAGGTCTTGGAACATGGTCGCATAAAACACAGTATATCCCAATACTCCTACTCAGTATATCACAATACTCCACTATAACAAGTACCTACTAGTACCCTTAAAAAAAACCTAACCGCTATAATACACCAAAAGTGTTCCCCTATAGCAAGTACCTAGTAGTACACTTAACAACCAACAAAAGAACCTGCCCCTTTACTGTGCTAATAAAAATCCTAAGCTAAAATTGATTTCCTACGGCACTGTCGCAAATTTTTAAACACAAATTTTTAACACCCGATAACAAACTGGTCCGATAACGATAACGGACCGGTTTCCGTGGCTTAACTAGACAAAATCGTGACCCAAAAATTCGACCACCTGATACAATGTGAAAGAGAGAGAACAACTTCGAACGCAACCCCGAGCTACAAAATACTAAGGGTCCCACGTTGGGCGACAAAATATTGCTACGGGTTTCCCGGCCGCGTAGAAATGTTTGCTTGGCTAAGCTCAAGTCGGCGAGGGGGTAGGTTGAAATTTAATCCTCGAGGTTATGTGGGAAGCGTTCTCTCATTCTTCTCCGGAGGTTGATAGGGCGCCACTGCTTTGGGGTGGTCGAAATATCTCGAGAATAGACAAAGCAGAATTCTCTCTCGACAATGGGGTTACAGAAACAATCACGAACAAGATAACAAGTGTATTGACTAGTTAAGTGATTAAACAATTTACAATTACTGATAAAGTTAAATTAAAAAGTTAGGGTACCCAAAAGGCTGAAAGCCATCAATTTGCAACAATGCAACACAAATGCTCGAATAACATTAAATACAAGAAATGTTTGAATTACACGAAGCATCAAATTCGACAAGTATCAATACGGTCAACTTAACTACAACATCGACACGGCTCCATGCGCTGGCGGCTTTTCCTCAATCATCCCGCCCTGGAGAAGTCATCCGTGTAGATCGCCTGGGCTGCTGGTATCCCGGTGGACCGGCAGATATTTACGGCACCGTATTTTTCACTACTTGCACTGCGAATTCCCTTTAGGAATACCTCAACTTGTCGACGCTGAATCCACGCGTGACCATCATTCAACACACCCAGTCAGGTTCTGTCGCTCACTTTTAATTTTTGTCGAACTTCGCGCACTGACCTCAACGACCTTAAGATTCCCTGCTTGTCGAGAGAGAGAGAAATTGACTTCCGCGCGAATTGAAATTAATTAATGAATCAGTACCGTAACAAAGTATTTAATTAATTAAAATTCAGGACGATATATTCAGGGCATCGATTTGCGATTTTTCCACGATATCACTTAATCCTTCCTTTACTTCCGTGTCCTCGATCCTTTGTCTGAGTCGTTTCAATTCTACAACATTAGATCTAATTGTTATTAATAAAATGAATTATACACTTAATGACTTGCCGTCCAAAATCGTTGATATCTTAGAAACTTGTTCGTGTAAGAATTTAATTAATTAAAATTCAGGACGATATATATTCAGGGCATTGATTTGCGTTTTTTCCACGATATCACTTAATCCTTCCTTTACTTCCGTGTCCTCGATCCTTTGTCTGAGTCGTTTCAATTCTACAACATTAGATCTAATTGTTATTAATAAAATGAATTATACACTTAATGACTTGCCGTCCAAAATCGTTGATATCTTAGAAACTTGTTCGTGCAAGAATTTAATTAATTAAAATTCAGGACGATATATTCAGGGCATCGATTTGCGTTTTTTCCACGATATCACTTAATCCTTCCTTTACTTCCGTGTCCTCGATCCTTTGTCTGAGTCGTTTCAATTCTACAACATTAGATCTAATTGTTATTAATAAAATGAATTATACACTTAATGACTTGCCGTCCAAAATCGTTGATATCTTAGAAACTTGTTCGTGTAAGAATTTAATTAATTAAAATTCAGGACGATATATTCAGGGCATCGATTTGCGTTTTTTCCACGATATCACTTAATCCTTCCTTTACTTCCGTGTCCTCGATCCTTTGTCTGAGTCGTTTCAATTCTACAACATTAGATCTAATTGTTATTAATAAAATGAATTATACACTTAATGACTTGCTGTCCAAAATCGTTGATATCTTAGAAACTTGTTCGTGCAAGAATTTAATTAATTAAAATTCAGGACGATATATTCAGGGCATCGATTTGCGTTTTTTCCACGATATCACTTAATCCTTCCTTTACTTCCGTGTCCTCGATCCTTTGTCTGAGTCGTTTCAATTCTACAACATTAGATCTAATTGTTATTAATAAAATGAATTATACACTTAATGACTTGCTGTCCAAAATCGTTGATATCTTAGAAACTTGTTCGTGCAAGAATTTAATTAATTAAAATTCAGGACGATATATTCAGGGCATCGATTTGCGTTTTTTCCACGATATCACTTAATCCTTCCTTTACTTCCGTGTCCTCGATCCTTTGTCTGAGTCGTTTCAATTCTACAACATTAGATCTAATTGTTATTAATAAAATGAATTATACACTTAATGACTTGCCGTCCAAAATCGTTGATATCTTAGAAACTTGTTCGTGTAAGTATTTAATTAATTAAAATTCAGGACGATATATTCAGGGCATCGATTTGCGATTTTTCCACGATATCACTTAATCCTTCCTTTACTTCCGTGTCCTCGATCCTTTGTCTGAGTCGTTTCAATTCTACAACATTAGATCTAATTGTTATTAATAAAATGAATTATACACTTAATGACTTGCCGTCCAAAATCGTTGATATCTTAGAAACTTGTTCGTGTAAGTATTTAATTAATTAAAATTCAGGACGATATATTCAGGGCATCGATTTGCGATTTTTCCACGATATCACTTAATCCTTCCTTTACTTCCGTGTCCTCGATCCTTTGTCTGAGTCGTTTCAATTCTACAACATTAGATCTAATTGTTATTAATAAAATGAATTATACACTTAATGACTTGCTGTCCAAAATCGTTGATATCTTAGAAACTTGTTCGTGCAAGAATTTAATTAATTAAAATTCAGGACGATATATTCAGGGCATCGATTTGCGTTTTTTCCACGATATCACTTAATCCTTCCTTTACTTCCGTGTCCTCGATCCTTTGTCTGAGTCGTTTCAATTCTACAACATTAGATCTAATTGTTATTAATAAAATGAATTATACACTTAATGACTTGCCGTCCAAAATCGTTGATATCTTAGAAACTTGTTCGTGTAAGAATTTAATTAATTAAAATTCAGGACGATATATTCAGGGCATCGATTTGCGTTTTTTCCACGATATCACTTAATCCTTCCTTTACTTCCGTGTCCTCGATCCTTTGTCTGAGTCGTTTCAATTCTACAACATTAGATCTAATTGTTATTAATAAAATGAATTATACACTTAATGACTTGCCGTCCAAAATCGTTGATATCTTAGAAACTTGTTCGTGTAAGTATTTAATTAATTAAAATTCAGGACGATATATTCAGGGCATCGATTTGCGATTTTTCCACGATATCACTTAATCCTTCCTTTACTTCCGTGTCCTCGATCCTTTGTCTGAGTCGTTTCAATTCTACAACATTAGATCTAATTGTTATTAATAAAATGAATTATACACTTAATGACTTGCCGTCCAAAATCGTTGATATCTTAGAAACTTGTTGGTGTAAGAATTTAATTAATTAAAATTCAGGACGATATATTCAGGGCATCGATTTGCGATTTTTCCACGATATCACTTAATCCTTCCTTTACTTCCGTGTCCTCGATCCTTTGTCTGAGTCGTTTCAATTCTACAACATTAGATCTAATTGTTATTAATAAAATGAATTATACACTTAATGACTTGCCGTCCAAAATCGTTGATATCTTAGAAACTTGTTCGTGTAAGAATTTAATTAATTAAAATTCAGGACGATATATTCAGGGCATCGATTTGCGATTTTTCCACGATATCACTTAATCCTTCCTTTACTTCCGTGTCCTCGATCCTTTGTCTGAGTCGTTTCAATTCTACAACATTAGATCTAATTGTTATTAATAAAATGAATTATACACTTAATGACTTGCCGTCCAAAATCGTTGATATCTTAGAAACTTGTTCGTGTAAGTATTTAATTAATTAAAATTCAGGACGATATATTCAGGGCATCGATTTGCGATTTTTCCACGATATCACTTAATCCTTCCTTTACTTCCGTGTCCTCGATGCTTTGTCTGAGTCGTTTCAATTCTACAACATTAGATCTAATTGTTATTAATAAAATGAATTATACACTTAATGACTTGCCGTCCAAAATCGTTGATATCTTAGAAACTTGTTCGTGTAAGAATTTAATTAATTAAAATTCAGGACGATATATATTCAGGGCATTGATTTGCGTTTTTTCCACGATATCACTTAATCCTTCCTTTACTTCCGTGTCCTCGATCCTTTGTCTGAGTCGTTTCAATTCTACAACATTAGATCTAATTGTTATTAATAAAATGAATTATACACTTAATGACTTGCCGTCCAAAATCGTTGATATCTTAGAAACTTGTTGGTGTAAGAATTTAATTAATTAAAATTCAGGACGATATATTCAGGGCATCGATTTGCGATTTTTCCACGATATCACTTAATCCTTCCTTTACTTCCGTGTCCTCGATCCTTTGTCTGAGTCGTTTCAATTCTACAACATTAGATCTAATTGTTATTAATAAAATGAATTATACACTTAATGACTTGCCGTCCAAAATCGTTGATATCTTAGAAACTTGTTCGTGTAAGAATTTAATTAATTAAAATTCAGGACGATATATATTCAGGGCATTGATTTGCGTTTTTTCCACGATATCACTTAATCCTTCCTTTACTTCCGTGTCCTCGATCCTTTGTCTGAGTCGTTTCAATTCTACAACATTAGATCTAATTGTTATTAATAAAATGAATTATACACTTAATGACTTGCCGTCCAAAATCGTTGATATCTTAGAAACTTGTTCGTGTAAGAATTTAATTAATTAAAATTCAGGACGATATATTCAGGGCATCGATTTGCGATTTTTCCACGATATCACTTAATCCTTCCTTTACTTCCGTGTCCTCGATCCTTTGTCTGAGTCGTTTCAATTCTACAACATTAGATCTAATTGTTATTAATAAAATGAATTATACACTTAATGACTTGCCGTCCAAAATCGTTGATATCTTAGAAACTTGTTCGTGTAAGAATTTAATTAATTAAAATTCAGGACGATATATTCAGGGCATCGATTTGCGATTTTTCCACGATATCACTTAATCCTTCCTTTACTTCCGTGTCCTCGATCCTTTGTCTGAGTCGTTTCAATTCTACAACATTAGATCTAATTGTTATTAATAAAATGAATTATACACTTAATGACTTGCCGTCCAAAATCGTTGATATCTTAGAAACTTGTTCGTGTAAGAATTTAATTAATTAAAATTCAGGACGATATATATTCAAGGCATTGATTTGCGTTTTTTCCACGATATCACTTAATCCTTCCTTTACTTCCGTGTCCTCGATCCTTTGTCTGAGTCGTTTCAATTCTACAACATTAGATCTAATTGTTATTAATAAAATGAATTATACACTTAATGACTTGCCGTCCAAAATCGTTGATATCTTAGAAACTTGTTCGTGTAAGTATTTAATTAATTAAAATTCAGGACGATATATTCAGGGCATCGATTTGCGATTTTTCCACGATATCACTTAATCCTTCCTTTACTTCCGTGTCCTCGATCCTTTGTCTGAGTCGTTTCAATTCTACAACATTAGATCTAATTGTTATTAATAAAATGAATTATACACTTAATGACTTGCCGTCCAAAATCGTTGATATCTTAGAAACTTGTTCGTGTAAGAATTTAATTAATTAAAATTCAGGACGATATATATTCAGGGCATTGATTTGCGTTTTTTCCACGATATCACTTAATCCTTCCTTTACTTCCGTGTCCTCGATCCTTTGTCTGAGTCGTTTCAATTCTACAACATTAGATCTAATTGTTATTAATAAAATGAATTATACACTTAATGACTTGCCGTCCAAAATCGTTGATATCTTAGAAACTTGTTCGTGTAAGAATTTAATTAATTAAAATTCAGGACGATATATATTCAGGGCATTGATTTGCGTTTTTTCCACGATATCACTTAATCCTTCCTTTACTTCCGTGTCCTCGATCCTTTGTCTGAGTCGTTTCAATTCTACAACATTAGATCTAATTGTTATTAATAAAATGAATTATACACTTAATGACTTGCCGTCCAAAATCGTTGATATCTTAGAAACTTGTTCGTGCAAGAATTTAATTAATTAAAATTCAGGACGATATATTCAGCGCATCGATTTGCGTTTTTTCCACGATATCACTTAATCCTTCCTTTACTTCCGTGTCCTCGATCCTTTGTCTGAGTCGTTTCAATTCTACAACATTAGATCTAATTGTTATTAATAAAATGAATTATACACTTAATGACTTGCCGTCCAAAATCGTTGATATCTTAGAAACTTGTTCGTGTAAGAATTTAATTAATTAAAATTCAGGACGATATATTCAGGGCATCGATTTGCGTTTTTTCCACGATATCACTTAATCCTTCCTTTACTTCCGTGTCCTCGATCCTTTGTCTGAGTCGTTTCAATTCTACAACATTAGATCTAATTGTTATTAATAAAATGAATTATACACTTAATGACTTGCTGTCCAAAATCGTTGATATCTTAGAAACTTGTTCGTGCAAGAATTTAATTAATTAAAATTCAGGACGATATATTCAGGGCATCGATTTGCGTTTTTTCCACGATATCACTTAATCCTTCCTTTACTTCCGTGTCCTCGATCCTTTGTCTGAGTCGTTTCAATTCTACAACATTAGATCTAATTGTTATTAATAAAATGAATTATACACTTAATGACTTGCTGTCCAAAATCGTTGATATCTTAGAAACTTGTTCGTGCAAGAATTTAATTAATTAAAATTCAGGACGATATATTCAGGGCATCGATTTGCGTTTTTTCCACGATATCACTTAATCCTTCCTTTACTTCCGTGTCCTCGATCCTTTGTCTGAGTCGTTTCAATTCTACAACATTAGATCTAATTGTTATTAATAAAATGAATTATACACTTAATGACTTGCCGTCCAAAATCGTTGATATCTTAGAAACTTGTTCGTGTAAGTATTTAATTAATTAAAATTCAGGACGATATATTCAGGGCATCGATTTGCGATTTTTCCACGATATCACTTAATCCTTCCTTTACTTCCGTGTCCTCGATCCTTTGTCTGAGTCGTTTCAATTCTACAACATTAGATCTAATTGTTATTAATAAAATGAATTATACACTTAATGACTTGCCGTCCAAAATCGTTGATATCTTAGAAACTTGTTCGTGTAAGTATTTAATTAATTAAAATTCAGGACGATATATTCAGGGCATCGATTTGCGATTTTTCCACGATATCACTTAATCCTTCCTTTACTTCCGTGTCCTCGATCCTTTGTCTGAGTCGTTTCAATTCTACAACATTAGATCTAATTGTTATTAATAAAATGAATTATACACTTAATGACTTGCTGTCCAAAATCGTTGATATCTTAGAAACTTGTTCGTGCAAGAATTTAATTAATTAAAATTCAGGACGATATATTCAGGGCATCGATTTGCGTTTTTTCCACGATATCACTTAATCCTTCCTTTACTTCCGTGTCCTCGATCCTTTGTCTGAGTCGTTTCAATTCTACAACATTAGATCTAATTGTTATTAATAAAATGAATTATACACTTAATGACTTGCCGTCCAAAATCGTTGATATCTTAGAAACTTGTTCGTGTAAGAATTTAATTAATTAAAATTCAGGACGATATATTCAGGGCATCGATTTGCGTTTTTTCCACGATATCACTTAATCCTTCCTTTACTTCCGTGTCCTCGATCCTTTGTCTGAGTCGTTTCAATTCTACAACATTAGATCTAATTGTTATTAATAAAATGAATTATACACTTAATGACTTGCCGTCCAAAATCGTTGATATCTTAGAAACTTGTTCGTGTAAGTATTTAATTAATTAAAATTCAGGACGATATATTCAGGGCATCGATTTGCGATTTTTCCACGATATCACTTAATCCTTCCTTTACTTCCGTGTCCTCGATCCTTTGTCTGAGTCGTTTCAATTCTACAACATTAGATCTAATTGTTATTAATAAAATGAATTATACACTTAATGACTTGCCGTCCAAAATCGTTGATATCTTAGAAACTTGTTGGTGTAAGAATTTAATTAATTAAAATTCAGGACGATATATTCAGGGCATCGATTTGCGATTTTTCCACGATATCACTTAATCCTTCCTTTACTTCCGTGTCCTCGATCCTTTGTCTGAGTCGTTTCAATTCTACAACATTAGATCTAATTGTTATTAATAAAATGAATTATACACTTAATGACTTGCCGTCCAAAATCGTTGATATCTTAGAAACTTGTTCGTGTAAGAATTTAATTAATTAAAATTCAGGACGATATATTCAGGGCATCGATTTGCGATTTTTCCACGATATCACTTAATCCTTCCTTTACTTCCGTGTCCTCGATCCTTTGTCTGAGTCGTTTCAATTCTACAACATTAGATCTAATTGTTATTAATAAAATGAATTATACACTTAATGACTTGCCGTCCAAAATCGTTGATATCTTAGAAACTTGTTCGTGTAAGTATTTAATTAATTAAAATTCAGGACGATATATTCAGGGCATCGATTTGCGATTTTTCCACGATATCACTTAATCCTTCCTTTACTTCCGTGTCCTCGATCCTTTGTCTGAGTCGTTTCAATTCTACAACATTAGATCTAATTGTTATTAATAAAATGAATTATACACTTAATGACTTGCCGTCCAAAATCGTTGATATCTTAGAAACTTGTTCGTGTAAGAATTTAATTAATTAAAATTCAGGACGATATATATTCAGGGCATTGATTTGCGTTTTTTCCACGATATCACTTAATCCTTCCTTTACTTCCGTGTCCTCGATCCTTTGTCTGAGTCGTTTCAATTCTACAACATTAGATCTAATTGTTATTAATAAAATGAATTATACACTTAATGACTTGCCGTCCAAAATCGTTGATATCTTAGAACCTTGTTCGTGTAAGAATTTAATTAATTAAAATTCAGGACGATATATATTCAGGGCATTGATTTGCGTTTTTTCCACGATATCACTTAATCCTTCCTTTACTTCCGTGTCCTCGATCCTTTGTCTGAGTCGTTTCAATTCTACAACATTAGATCTAATTGTTATTAATAAAATGAATTATACACTTAATGACTTGCCGTCCAAAATCGTTGATATCTTAGAACCTTGTTCGTGTAAGAATTTAATTAATTAAAATTCAGGACGATATATTCAGGGCATCGATTTGCGATTTTTCCACGATATCACTTAATCCTTCCTTTACTTCCGTGTCCTCGATCCTTTGTCTGAGTCGTTTCAATTCTACAACATTAGATCTAATTGTTATTAATAAAATGAATTATACACTTAATGACTTGCCGTCCAAAATCGTTGATATCTTAGAAACTTGTTCGTGTAAGAATTTAATTAATTAAAATTCAGGACGATATATATTCAGGGCATTGATTTGCGTTTTTTCCACGATATCACTTAATCCTTCCTTTACTTCCGTGTCCTCGATCCTTTGTCTGAGTCGTTTCAATTCTACAACATTAGATCTAATTGTTATTAATAAAATGAATTATACACTTAATGACTTGCCGTCCAAAATCGTTGATATCTTAGAAACTTGTTGGTGTAAGAATTTAATTAATTAAAATTCAGGACGATATATTCAGGGCATCGATTTGCGATTTTTCCACGATATCACTTAATCCTTCCTTTACTTCCGTGTCCTCGATCCTTTGTCTGAGTCGTTTCAATTCTACAACATTAGATCTAATTGTTATTAATAAAATGAATTATACACTTAATGACTTGCCGTCCAAAATCGTTGATATCTTAGAAACTTGTTCGTGTAAGAATTTAATTAATTAAAATTCAGGACGATATATATTCAAGGCATTGATTTGCGTTTTTTCCACGATATCACTTAATCCTTCCTTTACTTCCGTGTCCTCGATCCTTTGTCTGAGTCGTTTCAATTCTACAACATTAGATCTAATTGTTATTAATAAAATGAATTATACACTTAATGACTTGCCGTCCAAAATCGTTGATATCTTAGAAACTTGTTCGTGTAAGTATTTAATTAATTAAAATTCAGGACGATATATTCAGGGCATCGATTTGCGATTTTTCCACGATATCACTTAATCCTTCCTTTACTTCCGTGTCCTCGATCCTTTGTCTGAGTCGTTTCAATTCTACAACATTAGATCTAATTGTTATTAATAAAATGAATTATACACTTAATGACTTGCTGTCCAAAATCGTTGATATCTTAGAAACTTGTTCGTGCAAGAATTTAATTAATTAAAATTCAGGACGATATATTCAGGGCATCGATTTGCGTTTTTTCCACGATATCACTTAATCCTTCCTTTACTTCCGTGTCCTCGATCCTTTGTCTGAGTCGTTTCAATTCTACAACATTAGATCTAATTGTTATTAATAAAATGAATTATACACTTAATGACTTGCCGTCCAAAATCGTTGATATCTTAGAAACTTGTTCGTGTAAGAATGTAATTAATTAAAATTCAGGACGATATATTCAGGGCATCGATTTGCGTTTTTTCCACGATATCACTTAATCCTTCCTTTACTTCCGTGTCCTCGATCCTTTGTCTGAGTCGTTTCAATTCTACAACATTAGATCTAATTGTTATTAATAAAATGAATTATACACTTAATGACTTGCCGTCCAAAATCATTGATATCTTAGAAACTTGTTCGTGTAAGAATTTAATTAATTAAAATTCAGGACGATATATTCAGGGCATCGATTTGCGATTTTTCCACGATATCACTTAATCCTTCCTTTACTTCCGTGTCCTCGATCCTTTGTCTGAGTCGTTTCAATTCTACAACATTAGATCTAATTGTTATTAATAAAATGAATTATACACTTAATGACTTGCCGTCCAAAATCGTTGATATCTTAGAAACTTGTTCGTGTAAGTATTTAATTAATTAAAATTCAGGACGATATATTCAGGGCATCGATTTGCGATTTTTCCACGATATCACTTAATCCTTCCTTTACTTCCGTGTCCTCGATCCTTTGTCTGAGTCGTTTCAATTCTACAACATTAGATCTAATTGTTATTAATAAAATGAATTATACACTTAATGACTTGCCGTCCAAAATCGTTGATATCTTAGAAACTTGTTCGTGTAAGAATTTAATTAATTAAAATTCAGGACGATATATTCAGGGCATCGATTTGCGATTTTTCCACGATATCACTTAATCCTTCCTTTACTTCCGTGTCCTCGATCCTTTGTCTGAGTCGTTTCAATTCTACAACATTAGATCTAATTGTTATTAATAAAATGAATTATACACTTAATGACTTGCCGTCCAAAATCGTTGATATCTTAGAAACTTGTTCGTGTAAGAATTTAATTAATTAAAATTCAGGACGATATATATTCAGGGCATTGATTTGCGTTTTTTCCACGATATCACTTAATCCTTCCTTTACTTCCGTGTCCTCGATCCTTTGTCTGAGTCGTTTCAATTCTACAACATTAGATCTAATTGTTATTAATAAAATGAATTATACACTTAATGACTTGCCGTCCAAAATCGTTGATATCTTAGAAACTTGTTGGTGTAAGAATTTAATTAATTAAAATTCAGGACGATATATTCAGGGCATCGATTTGCGATTTTTCCACGATATCACTTAATCCTTCCTTTACTTCCGTGTCCTCGATCCTTTGTCTGAGTCGTTTCAATTCTACAACATTAGATCTAATTGTTATTAATAAAATGAATTATACACTTAATGACTTGCCGTCCAAAATCGTTGATATCTTAGAAACTTGTTCGTGTAAGAATTTAATTAATTAAAATTCAGGACGATATATATTCAAGGCATTGATTTGCGTTTTTTCCACGATATCACTTAATCCTTCCTTTACTTCCGTGTCCTCGATCCTTTGTCTGAGTCGTTTCAATTCTACAACATTAGATCTAATTGTTATTAATAAAATGAATTATACACTTAATGACTTGCCGTCCAAAATCGTTGATATCTTAGAAACTTGTTCGTGTAAGAATTTAATTAATTAAAATTCAGGACGATATATATTCAGGGCATTGATTTGCGTTTTTTCCACGATATCACTTAATCCTTCCTTTACTTCCGTGTCCTCGATCCTTTGTCTGAGTCGTTTCAATTCTACAACATTAGATCTAATTGTTATTAATAAAATGAATTATACACTTAATGACTTGCCGTCCAAAATCGTTGATATCTTAGAAACTTGTTGGTGTAAGAATTTAATTAATTAAAATTCAGGACGATATATTCAGGGCATCGATTTGCGATTTTTCCACGATATCACTTAATCCTTCCTTTACTTCCGTGTCCTCGATCCTTTGTCTGAGTCGTTTCAATTCTACAACATTAGATCTAATTGTTATTAATAAAATGAATTATACACTTAATGACTTGCCGTCCAAAATCGTTGATATCTTAGAAACTTGTTCGTGTAAGAATTTAATTAATTAAAATTCAGGACGATATATATTCAAGGCATTGATTTGCGTTTTTTCCACGATATCACTTAATCCTTCCTTTACTTCCGTGTCCTCGATCCTTTGTCTGAGTCGTTTCAATTCTACAACATTAGATCTAATTGTTATTAATAAAATGAATTATACACTTAATGACTTGCCGTCCAAAATCGTTGATATCTTAGAAACTTGTTCGTGTAAGTATTTAATTAATTAAAATTCAGGACGATATATTCAGGGCATCGATTTGCGATTTTTCCACGATATCACTTAATCCTTCCTTTACTTCCGTGTCCTCGATCCTTTGTCTGAGTCGTTTCAATTCTACAACATTAGATCTAATTGTTATTAATAAAATGAATTATACACTTAATGACTTGCTGTCCAAAATCGTTGATATCTTAGAAACTTGTTCGTGCAAGAATTTAATTAATTAAAATTCAGGACGATATATTCAGGGCATCGATTTGCGTTTTTTCCACGATATCACTTAATCCTTCCTTTACTTCCGTGTCCTCGATCCTTTGTCTGAGTCGTTTCAATTCTACAACATTAGATCTAATTGTTATTAATAAAATGAATTATACACTTAATGACTTGCCGTCCAAAATCGTTGATATCTTAGAAACTTGTTCGTGTAAGAATGTAATTAATTAAAATTCAGGACGATATATTCAGGGCATCGATTTGCGTTTTTTCCACGATATCACTTAATCCTTCCTTTACTTCCGTGTCCTCGATCCTTTGTCTGAGTCGTTTCAATTCTACAACATTAGATCTAATTGTTATTAATAAAATGAATTATACACTTAATGACTTGCCGTCCAAAATCATTGATATCTTAGAAACTTGTTCGTGTAAGAATTTAATTAATTAAAATTCAGGACGATATATTCAGGGCATCGATTTGCGATTTTTCCACGATATCACTTAATCCTTCCTTTACTTCCGTGTCCTCGATCCTTTGTCTGAGTCGTTTCAATTCTACAACATTAGATCTAATTGTTATTAATAAAATGAATTATACACTTAATGACTTGCCGTCCAAAATCGTTGATATCTTAGAAACTTGTTCGTGTAAGTATTTAATTAATTAAAATTCAGGACGATATATTCAGGGCATCGATTTGCGATTTTTCCACGATATCACTTAATCCTTCCTTTACTTCCGTGTCCTCGATCCTTTGTCTGAGTCGTTTCAATTCTACAACATTAGATCTAATTGTTATTAATAAAATGAATTATACACTTAATGACTTGCCGTCCAAAATCGTTGATATCTTAGAAACTTGTTCGTGTAAGAATTTAATTAATTAAAATTCAGGACGATATATTCAGGGCATCGATTTGCGATTTTTCCACGATATCACTTAATCCTTCCTTTACTTCCGTGTCCTCGATCCTTTGTCTGAGTCGTTTCAATTCTACAACATTAGATCTAATTGTTATTAATAAAATGAATTATACACTTAATGACTTGCCGTCCAAAATCGTTGATATCTTAGAAACTTGTTCGTGTAAGAATTTAATTAATTAAAATTCAGGACGATATATATTCAGGGCATTGATTTGCGTTTTTTCCACGATATCACTTAATCCTTCCTTTACTTCCGTGTCCTCGATCCTTTGTCTGAGTCGTTTCAATTCTACAACATTAGATCTAATTGTTATTAATAAAATGAATTATACACTTAATGACTTGCCGTCCAAAATCGTTGATATCTTAGAAACTTGTTGGTGTAAGAATTTAATTAATTAAAATTCAGGACGATATATTCAGGGCATCGATTTGCGATTTTTCCACGATATCACTTAATCCTTCCTTTACTTCCGTGTCCTCGATCCTTTGTCTGAGTCGTTTCAATTCTACAACATTAGATCTAATTGTTATTAATAAAATGAATTATACACTTAATGACTTGCCGTCCAAAATCGTTGATATCTTAGAAACTTGTTCGTGTAAGAATTTAATTAATTAAAATTCAGGACGATATATATTCAAGGCATTGATTTGCGTTTTTTCCACGATATCACTTAATCCTTCCTTTACTTCCGTGTCCTCGATCCTTTGTCTGAGTCGTTTCAATTCTACAACATTAGATCTAATTGTTATTAATAAAATGAATTATACACTTAATGACTTGCCGTCCAAAATCGTTGATATCTTAGAAACTTGTTCGTGTAAGTATTTAATTAATTAAAATTCAGGACGATATATTCAGGGCATCGATTTGCGATTTTTCCACGATATCACTTAATCCTTCCTTTACTTCCGTGTCCTCGATCCTTTGTCTGAGTCGTTTCAATTCTACAACATTAGATCTAATTGTTATTAATAAAATGAATTATACACTTAATGACTTGCTGTCCAAAATCGTTGATATCTTAGAAACTTGTTCGTGCAAGAATTTAATTAATTAAAATTCAGGACGATATATTCAGGGCATCGATTTGCGTTTTTTCCACGATATCACTTAATCCTTCCTTTACTTCCGTGTCCTCGATCCTTTGTCTGAGTCGTTTCAATTCTACAACATTAGATCTAATTGTTATTAATAAAATGAATTATACACTTAATGACTTGCCGTCCAAAATCGTTGATATCTTAGAAACTTGTTCGTGTAAGAATGTAATTAATTAAAATTCAGGACGATATATTCAGGGCATCGATTTGCGTTTTTTCCACGATATCACTTAATCCTTCCTTTACTTCCGTGTCCTCGATCCTTTGTCTGAGTCGTTTCAATTCTACAACATTAGATCTAATTGTTATTAATAAAATGAATTATACACTTAATGACTTGCCGTCCAAAATCATTGATATCTTAGAAACTTGTTCGTGTAAGAATTTAATTAATTAAAATTCAGGACGATATATTCAGGGCATCGATTTGCGATTTTTCCACGATATCACTTAATCCTTCCTTTACTTCCGTGTCCTCGATCCTTTGTCTGAGTCGTTTCAATTCTACAACATTAGATCTAATTGTTATTAATAAAATGAATTATACACTTAATGACTTGCCGTCCAAAATCGTTGATATCTTAGAAACTTGTTCGTGTAAGTATTTAATTAATTAAAATTCAGGACGATATATTCAGGGCATCGATTTGCGATTTTTCCACGATATCACTTAATCCTTCCTTTACTTCCGTGTCCTCGATCCTTTGTCTGAGTCGTTTCAATTCTACAACATTAGATCTAATTGTTATTAATAAAATGAATTATACACTTAATGACTTGCCGTCCAAAATCGTTGATATCTTAGAAACTTGTTCGTGTAAGAATTTAATTAATTAAAATTCAGGACGATATATTCAGGGCATCGATTTGCGATTTTTCCACGATATCACTTAATCCTTCCTTTACTTCCGTGTCCTCGATCCTTTGTCTGAGTCGTTTCAATTCTACAACATTAGATCTAATTGTTATTAATAAAATGAATTATACACTTAATGACTTGCCGTCCAAAATCGTTGATATCTTAGAAACTTGTTCGTGTAAGTTGCTACGGGTTTCCCGGCCGCGTAGAAATGTTTGCTTGGCTAAGCTCAAGTCGGCGAGGGGGTAGGTTGAAATTTAATCCTCGAGGTTATGTGGGAAGCGTTCTCTCATTCTTCTCCGGAGGTTGATAGGGCGCCACTGCTTTGGGGTGGTCGAAATATCTCGAGAATAGACAAAGCAGAATTCTCTCTCGACAATGGGGTTACAGAAACAATCACGAACAAGATAACAAGTGTATTGACTAGTTAAGTGATTAAACAATTTACAATTACTGATAAAGTTAAATTAAAAAGTTAGGGTACCCAAAAGGCTGAAAGCCATCAATTTGCAACAATGCAACACAAATGCTCGAATAACATTAAATACAAGAAATGTTTGAATTACACGAAGCATCAAATTCGACAAGTATCAATACGGTCAACTTAACTACAACATCGACACGGCTCCATGCGCTGGCGGCTTTTCCTCAATCATCCCGCCCTGGAGAAGTCATCCGTGTAGATCGCCTGGGCTGCTGGTATCCCGGTGGACCGGCAGATATTTACGGCACCGTATTTTTCACTACTTGCACTGCGAATTCCCTTTAGGAATACCTCAACTTGTCGACGCTGAATCCACGCGTGACCATCATTCAACACACCCAGTCAGGTTCTGTCGCTCACTTTTAATTTTTGTCGAACTTCGCGCACTGACCTCAACGACCTTAAGATTCCCTGCTTGTCGAGAGAGAGAGAAATTGACTTCCGCGCGAATTGAAATTAATTAATGAATCAGTACCGTAACAAAGTATTTAATTAATTAAAATTCAGGACGATATATTCAGGGCATCGATTTGCGATTTTTCCACGATATCACTTAATCCTTCCTTTACTTCCGTGTCCTCGATCCTTTGTCTGAGTCGTTTCAATTCTACAACATTAGATCTAATTGTTATTAATAAAATGAATTATACACTTAATGACTTGCCGTCCAAAATCGTTGATATCTTAGAAACTTGTTCGTGTAAGAATTTAATTAATTAAAATTCAGGACGATATATTCAGGGCATCGATTTGCGTTTTTTCCACGATATCACTTAATCCTTCCTTTACTTCCGTGTCCTCGATCCTTTGTCTGAGTCGTTTCAATTCTACAACATTAGATCTAATTGTTATTAATAAAATGAATTATACACTTAATGACTTGCCGTCCAAAATCATTGATATCTTAGAAACTTGTTCGTGTAAGAATTTAATTAATTAAAATTCAGGACGATATATTCAGGGCATCGATTTGCGATTTTTCCACGATATCACTTAATCCTTCCTTTACTTCCGTGTCCTCGATCCTTTGTCTGAGTCGTTTCAATTCTACAACATTAGATCTAATTGTTATTAATAAAATGAATTATACACTTAATGACTTGCCGTCCAAAATCGTTGATATCTTAGAAACTTGTTCGTGTAAGTATTTAATTAATTAAAATTCAGGACGATATATTCAGGGCATCGATTTGCGATTTTTCCACGATATCACTTAATCCTTCCTTTACTTCCGTGTCCTCGATCCTTTGTCTGAGTCGTTTCAATTCTACAACATTAGATCTAATTGTTATTAATAAAATGAATTATACACTTAATGACTTGCCGTCCAAAATCGTTGATATCTTAGAAACTTGTTCGTGTAAGAATTTAATTAATTAAAATTCAGGACGATATATTCAGGGCATCGATTTGCGATTTTTCCACGATATCACTTAATCCTTCCTTTACTTCCGTGTCCTCGATCCTTTGTCTGAGTCGTTTCAATTCTACAACATTAGATCTAATTGTTATTAATAAAATGAATTATACACTTAATGACTTGCCGTCCAAAATCGTTGATATCTTAGAAACTTGTTCGTGTAAGTTGCTACGGGTTTCCCGGCCGCGTAGAAATGTTTGCTTGGCTAAGCTCAAGTCGGCGAGGGGGTAGGTTGAAATTTAATCCTCGAGGTTATGTGGGAAGCGTTCTCTCATTCTTCTCCGGAGGTTGATAGGGCGCCACTGCTTTGGGGTGGTCGAAATATCTCGAGAATAGACAAAGCAGAATTCTCTCTCGACAATGGGGTTACAGAAACAATCACGAACAAGATAACAAGTGTATTGACTAGTTAAGTGATTAAACAATTTACAATTACTGATAAAGTTAAATTAAAAAGTTAGGGTACCCAAAAGGCTGAAAGCCATCAATTTGCAACAATGCAACACAAATGCTCGAATAACATTAAATACAAGAAATGTTTGAATTACACGAAGCATCAAATTCGACAAGTATCAATACGGTCAACTTAACTACAACATCGACACGGCTCCATGCGCTGGCGGCTTTTCCTCAATCATCCCGCCCTGGAGAAGTCATCCGTGTAGATCGCCTGGGCTGCTGGTATCCCGGTGGACCGGCAGATATTTACGGCACCGTATTTTTCACTACTTGCACTGCGAATTCCCTTTAGGAATACCTCAACTTGTCGACGCTGAATCCACGCGTGACCATCATTCAACACACCCAGTCAGGTTCTGTCGCTCACTTTTAATTTTTGTCGAACTTCGCGCACTGACCTCAACGACCTTAAGATTCCCTGCTTGTCGAGAGAGAGAGAAATTGACTTCCGCGCGAATTGAAATTAATTAATGAATCAGTACCGTAACAAAGTATTTAATTAATTAAAATTCAGGACGATATATTCAGGGCATCGATTTGCGATTTTTCCACGATATCACTTAATCCTTCCTTTACTTCCGTGTCCTCGATCCTTTGTCTGAGTCGTTTCAATTCTACAACATTAGATCTAATTGTTATTAATAAAATGAATTATACACTTAATGACTTGCCGTCCAAAATCGTTGATATCTTAGAAACTTGTTCGTGTAAGAATTTAATTAATTAAAATTCAGGACGATATATATTCAGGGCATTGATTTGCTTTTTTTCCACGATATCACTTAATCCTTCCTTTACTTCCGTGTCCTCGATCCTTTGTCTGAGTCGTTTCAATTCTACAACATTAGATCTAATTGTTATTAATAAAATGAATTATACACTTAATGACTTGCCGTCCAAAATCGTTGATATCTTAGAAACTTGTTCGTGCAAGAATTTAATTAATTAAAATTCAGGACGATATATTCAGGGCATCGATTTGCGTTTTTTCCACGATATCACTTAATCCTTCCTTTACTTCCGTGTCCTCGATCCTTTGTCTGAGTCGTTTCAATTCTACAACATTAGATCTAATTGTTATTAATAAAATGAATTATACACTTAATGACTTGCCGTCCAAAATCGTTGATATCTTAGAAACTTGTTCGTGTAAGAATTTAATTAATTAAAATTCAGGACGATATATTCAGGGCATCGATTTGCGTTTTTTACACGATATCACTTAATCCTTCCTTTACTTCCGTGTCCTCGATCCTTTGTCTGAGTCGTTTCAATTCTACAACATTAGATCTAATTGTTATTAATAAAATGAATTATACACTTAATGACTTGCTGTCCAAAATCGTTGATATCTTAGAAACTTGTTCGTGCAAGAATTTAATTAATTAAAATTCAGGACGATATATTCAGGGCATCGATTTGCGTTTTTTCCACGATATCACTTAATCCTTCCTTTACTTCCGTGTCCTCGATCCTTTGTCTGAGTCGTTTCAATTCTACAACATTAGATCTAATTGTTATTAATAAAATGAATTATACACTTAATGACTTGCTGTCCAAAATCGTTGATATCTTAGAAACTTGTTCGTGCAAGAATTTAATTAATTAAAATTCAGGACGATATATTCAGGGCATCGATTTGCGTTTTTTCCACGATATCACTTAATCCTTCCTTTACTTCCGTGTCCTCGATCCTTTGTCTGAGTCGTTTCAATTCTACAACATTAGATCTAATTGTTATTAATAAAATGAATTATACACTTAATGACTTGCCGTCCAAAATCGTTGATATCTTAGAAACTTGTTCGTGTAAGTATTTAATTAATTAAAATTCAGGACGATATATTCAGGGCATCGATTTGCGATTTTTCCACGATATCACTTAATCCTTCCTTTACTTCCGTGTCCTCGATCCTTTGTCTGAGTCGTTTCAATTCTACAACATTAGATCTAATTGTTATTAATAAAATGAATTATACACTTAATGACTTGCCGTCCAAAATCGTTGATATCTTAGAAACTTGTTCGTGTAAGTATTTAATTAATTAAAATTCAGGACGATATATTCAGGGCATCGATTTGCGATTTTTCCACGATATCACTTAATCCTTCCTTTACTTCCGTGTCCTCGATCCTTTGTCTGAGTCGTTTCAATTCTACAACATTAGATCTAATTGTTATTAATAAAATGAATTATACACTTAATGACTTGCTGTCCAAAATCGTTGATATCTTAGAAACTTGTTCGTGCAAGAATTTAATTAATTAAAATTCAGGACGATATATTCAGGGCATCGATTTGCGTTTTTTCCACGATATCACTTAATCCTTCCTTTACTTCCGTGTCCTCGATCCTTTGTCTGAGTCGTTTCAATTCTACAACATTAGATCTAATTGTTATTAATAAAATGAATTATACACTTAATGACTTGCCGTCCAAAATCGTTGATATCTTAGAAACTTGTTCGTGTAAGAATTTAATTAATTAAAATTCAGGACGATATATTCAGGGCATCGATTTGCGTTTTTTCCACGATATCACTTAATCCTTCCTTTACTTCCGTGTCCTCGATCCTTTGTCTGAGTCGTTTCAATTCTACAACATTAGATCTAATTGTTATTAATAAAATGAATTATACACTTAATGACTTGCCGTCCAAAATCGTTGATATCTTAGAAACTTGTTCGTGTAAGTATTTAATTAATTAAAATTCAGGACGATATATTCAGGGCATCGATTTGCGATTTTTCCACGATATCACTTAATCCTTCCTTTACTTCCGTGTCCTCGATCCTTTGTCTGAGTCGTTTCAATTCTACAACATTAGATCTAATTGTTATTAATAAAATGAATTATACACTTAATGACTTGCCGTCCAAAATCGTTGATATCTTAGAAACTTGTTGGTGTAAGAATTTAATTAATTAAAATTCAGGACGATATATTCAGGGCATCGATTTGCGATTTTTCCACGATATCACTTAATCCTTCCTTTACTTCCGTGTCCTCGATCCTTTGTCTGAGTCGTTTCAATTCTACAACATTAGATCTAATTGTTATTAATAAAATGAATTATACACTTAATGACTTGCCGTCCAAAATCGTTGATATCTTAGAAACTTGTTCGTGTAAGAATTTAATTAATTAAAATTCAGGACGATATATTCAGGGCATCGATTTGCGATTTTTCCACGATATCACTTAATCCTTCCTTTACTTCCGTGTCCTCGATCCTTTGTCTGAGTCGTTTCAATTCTACAACATTAGATCTAATTGTTATTAATAAAATGAATTATACACTTAATGACTTGCCGTCCAAAATCGTTGATATCTTAGAAACTTGTTCGTGTAAGTATTTAATTAATTAAAATTCAGGACGATATATTCAGGGCATCGATTTGCGATTTTTCCACGATATCACTTAATCCTTCCTTTACTTCCGTGTCCTCGATCCTTTGTCTGAGTCGTTTCAATTCTACAACATTAGATCTAATTGTTATTAATAAAATGAATTATACACTTAATGACTTGCCGTCCAAAATCGTTGATATCTTAGAAACTTGTTCGTGTAAGAATTTAATTAATTAAAATTCAGGACGATATATATTCAGGGCATTGATTTGCGTTTTTTCCACGATATCACTTAATCCTTCCTTTACTTCCGTGTCCTCGATCCTTTGTCTGAGTCGTTTCAATTCTACAACATTAGATCTAATTGTTATTAATAAAATGAATTATACACTTAATGACTTGCCGTCCAAAATCGTTGATATCTTAGAAACTTGTTCGTGTAAGAATTTAATTAATTAAAATTCAGGACGATATATTCAGGGCATCGATTTGCGTTTTTTCCACGATATCACTTAATCCTTCCTTTACTTCCGTGTCCTCGATCCTTTGTCTGAGTCGTTTCAATTCTACAACATTAGATCTAATTGTTATTAATAAAATGAATTATACACTTAATGACTTGCCGTCCAAAATCGTTGATATCTTAGAAACTTGTTCGTGTAAGAATTTAATTAATTAAAATTCAGGACGATATATTCAGGGCATCGATTTGCGATTTTTCCACGATATCACTTAATCCTTCCTTTACTTCCGTGTCCTCGATCCTTTGTCTGAGTCGTTTCAATTCTACAACATTAGATCTAATTGTTATTAATAAAATGAATTATACACTTAATGACTTGCCGTCCAAAATCGTTGATATCTTAGAAACTTGTTCGTGTAAGAATTTAATTAATTAAAATTCAGGACGATATATATTCAGGGCATTGATTTGCGTTTTTTCCACGATATCACTTAATCCTTCCTTTACTTCCGTGTCCTCGATCCTTTGTCTGAGTCGTTTCAATTCTACAACATTAGATCTAATTGTTATTAATAAAATGAATTATACACTTAATGACTTGCCGTCCAAAATCGTTGATATCTTAGAAACTTGTTCGTGTAAGTATTTAATTAATTAAAATTCAGGACGATATATTCAGGGCATCGATTTGCGATTTTTCCACGATATCACTTAATCCTTCCTTTACTTCCGTGTCCTCGATCCTTTGTCTGAGTCGTTTCAATTCTACAACATTAGATCTAATTGTTATCAATAAAATGAATTATACACTTAATGACTTGCTGTCCAAAATCGTTGATATCTTAGAAACTTGTTCGTGCAAGAATTTAATTAATTAAAATTCAGGACGATATATTCAGGGCATCGATTTGCGTTTTTTCCACGATATCACTTAATCCTTCCTTTACTTCCGTGTCCTCGATCCTTTGTCTGAGTCGTTTCAATTCTACAACATTAGATCTAATTGTTATTAATAAAATGAATTATACACTTAATGACTTGCCGTCCAAAATCGTTGATATCTTAGAAACTTGTTCGTGTAAGAATTTAATTAATTAAAATTCAGGACGATATATTCAGGGCATCGATTTGCGTTTTTTCCACGATATCACTTAATCCTTCCTTTACTTCCGTGTCCTCGATCCTTTGTCTGAGTCGTTTCAATTCTACAACATTAGATCTAATTGTTATTAATAAAATGAATTATACACTTAATGACTTGCCGTCCAAAATCGTTGATATCTTAGAAACTTGTTCGTGTAAGAATTTAATTAATTAAAATTCAGGACGATATATTCAGGGCATCGATTTGCGATTTTTCCACGATATCACTTAATCCTTCCTTTACTTCCGTGTCCTCGATCCTTTGTCTGAGTCGTTTCAATTCTACAACATTAGATCTAATTGTTATTAATAAAATGAATTATACACTTAATGACTTGCCGTCCAAAATCGTTGATATCTTAGAAACTTGTTCGTGTAAGTATTTAATTAATTAAAATTCAGGACGATATATTCAGGGCATCGATTTGCGATTTTTCCACGATATCACTTAATCCTTCCTTTACTTCCGTGTCCTCGATCCTTTGTCTGAGTCGTTTCAATTCTACAACATTAGATCTAATTGTTATTAATAAAATGAATTATACACTTAATGACTTGCCGTCCAAAATCGTTGATATCTTAGAAACTTGTTCGTGTAAGAATTTAATTAATTAAAATTCAGGACGATATATTCAGGGCATCGATTTGCGATTTTTCCACGATATCACTTAATCCTTCCTTTACTTCCGTGTCCTCGATCCTTTGTCTGAGTCGTTTCAATTCTACAACATTAGATCTAATTGTTATTAATAAAATGAATTATACACTTAATGACTTGCCGTCCAAAATCGTTGATATCTTAGAAACTTGTTCGTGTAAGTATTTAATTAATTAAAATTCAGGACGATATATTCAGGGCATCGATTTGCGATTTTTCCACGATATCACTTAATCCTTCCTTTACTTCCGTGTCCTCGATCCTTTGTCTGAGTCGTTTCAATTCTACAACATTAGATCTAATTGTTATTAATAAAATGAATTATACACTTAATGACTTGCCGTCCAAAATCGTTGATATCTTAGAAACTTGTTCGTGTAAGAATTTAATTAATTAAAATTCAGGACGATATATTCAGGGCATCGATTTGCGATTTTTCCACGATATCACTTAATCCTTCCTTTACTTCCGTGTCCTCGATCCTTTGTCTGAGTCGTTTCAATTCTACAACATTAGATCTAATTGTTATTAATAAAATGAATTATACACTTAATGACTTGCCGTCCAAAATCGTTGATATCTTAGAAACTTGTTCGTGTAAGAATTTAATTAATTAAAATTCAGGACGATATATATTCAGGGCATTGATTTGCGTTTTTTCCACGATATCACTTAATCCTTCCTTTACTTCCGTGTCCTCGATCCTTTGTCTGAGTCGTTTCAATTCTACAACATTAGATCTAATTGTTATTAATAAAATGAATTATACACTTAATGACTTGCCGTAAAAAATCGTTGATATCTTAGAAACTTGTTGGTGTAAGAATTTAATTAATTAAAATTCAGGACGATATATTCAGGGCATCGATTTGCGATTTTTCCACGATATCACTTAATCCTTCCTTTACTTCCGTGTCCTCGATCCTTTGTCTGAGTCGTTTCAATTCTACAACATTAGATCTAATTGTTATTAATAAAATGAATTATACACTTAATGACTTGCCGTCCAAAATCGTTGATATCTTAGAAACTTGTTCGTGTAAGAATTTAATTAATTAAAATTCAGGACGATATATATTCAGGGCATTGATTTGCGTTTTTTCCACGATATCACTTAATCCTTCCTTTACTTCCGTGTCCTCGATCCTTTGTCTGAGTCGTTTCAATTCTACAACATTAGATCTAATTGTTATTAATAAAATGAATTATACACTTAATGACTTGCCGTCCAAAATCGTTGATATCTTAGAAACTTGTTCGTGTAAGAATTTAATTAATTAAAATTCAGGACGATATATTCAGGGCATCGATTTGCGATTTTTCCACGATATCACTTAATCCTTCCTTTACTTCCGTGTCCTCGATGCTTTGTCTGAGTCGTTTCAATTCTACAACATTAGATCTAATTGTTATTAATAAAATGAATTATACACTTAATGACTTGCCGTCCAAAATCGTTGATATCTTAGAAACTTGTTCGTGTAAGAATTTAATTAATTAAAATTCAGGACGATATATATTCAGGGCATTGATTTGCGTTTTTTCCACGATATCACTTAATCCTTCCTTTACTTCCGTGTCCTCGATCCTTTGTCTGAGTCGTTTCAATTCTACAACATTAGATCTAATTGTTATTAATAAAATGAATTATACACTTAATGACTTGCCGTCCAAAATCGTTGATATCTTAGAAACTTGTTGGTGTAAGAATTTAATTAATTAAAATTCAGGACGATATATTCAGGGCATCGATTTGCGATTTTTCCACGATATCACTTAATCCTTCCTTTACTTCCGTGTCCTCGATCCTTTGTCTGAGTCGTTTCAATTCTACAACATTAGATCTAATTGTTATTAATAAAATGAATTATACACTTAATGACTTGCCGTCCAAAATCGTTGATATCTTAGAAACTTGTTCGTGTAAGAATTTAATTAATTAAAATTCAGGACGATATATATTCAGGGCATTGATTTGCGTTTTTTCCACGATATCACTTAATCCTTCCTTTACTTCCGTGTCCTCGATCCTTTGTCTGAGTCGTTTCAATTCTACAACATTAGATCTAATTGTTATTAATAAAATGAATTATACACTTAATGACTTGCCGTCCAAAATCGTTGATATCTTAGAAACTTGTTCGTGTAAGAATTTAATTAATTAAAATTCAGGACGATATATTCAGGGCATCGATTTGCGATTTTTCCACGATATCACTTAATCCTTCCTTTACTTCCGTGTCCTCGATCCTTTGTCTGAGTCGTTTCAATTCTACAACATTAGATCTAATTGTTATTAATAAAATGAATTATACACTTAATGACTTGCCGTCCAAAATCGTTGATATCTTAGAAACTTGTTCGTGTAAGAATTTAATTAATTAAAATTCAGGACGATATATATTCAGGGCATTGATTTGCGTTTTTTCCACGATATCACTTAATCCTTCCTTTACTTCCGTGTCCTCGATCCTTTGTCTGAGTCGTTTCAATTCTACAACATTAGATCTAATTGTTATTAATAAAATGAATTATACACTTAATGACTTGCCGTCCAAAATCGTTGATATCTTAGAAACTTGTTCGTGTAAGAATTTAATTAATTAAAATTCAGGACGATATATATTCAGGGCATTGATTTGCGTTTTTTCCACGATATCACTTAATCCTTCCTTTACTTCCGTGTCCTCGATCCTTTGTCTGAGTCGTTTCAATTCTACAACATTAGATCTAATTGTTATTAATAAAATGAATTATACACTTAATGACTTGCCGTCCAAAATCGTTGATATCTTAGAAACTTGTTCGTGTAAGAATTTAATTAATTAAAATTCAGGACGATATATATTCAGGGCATTGATTTGCGTTTTTTCCACGATATCACTTAATCCTTCCTTTACTTCCGTGTCCTCGATCCTTTGTCTGAGTCGTTTCAATTCTACAACATTAGATCTAATTGTTATTAATAAAATGAATTATACACTTAATGACTTGCCGTCCAAAATCGTTGATATCTTAGAAACTTGTTCGTGTAAGAATTTAATTAATTAAAATTCAGGACGATATATATTCAGGGCATTGATTTGCGTTTTTTCCACGATATCACTTAATCCTTCCTTTACTTCCGTGTCCTCGATCCTTTGTCTGAGTCGTTTCAATTCTACAACATTAGATCTAATTGTTATTAATAAAATGAATTATACACTTAATGACTTGCCGTCCAAAATCGTTGATATCTTAGAAACTTGTTCGTGTAAGAATTTAATTAATTAAAATTCAGGACGATATATATTCAGGGCATTGATTTGCGTTTTTTCCACGATATCACTTAATCCTTCCTTTACTTCCGTGTCCTCGATCCTTTGTCTGAGTCGTTTCAATTCTACAACATTAGATCTAATTGTTATTAATAAAATGAATTATACACTTAATGACTTGCCGTCCAAAATCGTTGATATCTTAGAAACTTGTTCGTGTAAGAATTTAATTAATTAAAATTCAGGACGATATATATTCAGGGCATTGATTTGCGTTTTTTCCACGATATCACTTAATCCTTCCTTTACTTCCGTGTCCTCGATCCTTTGTCTGAGTCGTTTCAATTCTACAACATTAGATCTAATTGTTATTAATAAAATGAATTATACACTTAATGACTTGCTGTCCAAAATCGTTGATATCTTAGAAACTTGTTCGTGCAAGAATTTAATTAATTAAAATTCAGGACGATATATTCAGGGCATCGATTTGCGTTTTTTCCACGATATCACTTAATCCTTCCTTTACTTCCGTGTCCTCGATCCTTTGTCTGAGTCGTTTCAATTCTACAACATTAGATCTAATTGTTATTAATAAAATGAATTATACACTTAATGACTTGCTGTCCAAAATCGTTGATATCTTAGAAACTTGTTCGTGCAAGAATTTAATTAATTAAAATTCAGGACGATATATTCAGGGCATCGATTTGCGTTTTTTCCACGATATCACTTAATCCTTCCTTTACTTCCGTGTCCTCGATCCTTTGTCTGAGTCGTTTCAATTCTACAACATTAGATCTAATTGTTATTAATAAAATGAATTATACACTTAATGACTTGCCGTCCAAAATCGTTGATATCTTAGAAACTTGTTCGTGTAAGAATTTAATTAATTAAAATTCAGGACGATATATTCAGGGCATCGATTTGCGTTTTTTCCACGATATCACTTAATCCTTCCTTTACTTCCGTGTCCTCGATCCTTTGTCTGAGTCGTTTCAATTCTACAACATTAGATCTAATTGTTATTAATAAAATGAATTATACACTTAATGACTTGCCGTCCAAAATCGTTGATATCTTAGAAACTTGTTCGTGTAAGAATTTAATTAATTAAAATTCAGGACGATATATTCAGGGCATCGATTTGCGATTTTTCCACGATATCACTTAATCCTTCCTTTACTTCCGTGTCCTCGATCCTTTGTCTGAGTCGTTTCAATTCTACAACATTAGATCTAATTGTTATTAATAAAATGAATTATACACTTAATGACTTGCCGTCCAAAATCGTTGATATCTTAGAAACTTGTTCGTGTAAGTATTTAATTAATTAAAATTCAGGACGATATATTCAGGGCATCGATTTGCGATTTTTCCACGATATCACTTAATCCTTCCTTTACTTCCGTGTCCTCGATCCTTTGTCTGAGTCGTTTCAATTCTACAACATTAGATCTAATTGTTATTAATAAAATGAATTATACACTTAATGACTTGCCGTCCAAAATCGTTGATATCTTAGAAACTTGTTCGTGTAAGTATTTAATTAATTAAAATTCAGGACGATATATTCAGGGCATCGATTTGCGATTTTTCCACGATATCACTTAATCCTTCCTTTACTTCCGTGTCCTCGATCCTTTGTCTGAGTCGTTTCAATTCTACAACATTAGATCTAATTGTTATTAATAAAATGAATTATACACTTAATGACTTGCCGTCCAAAATCGTTGATATCTTAGAAACTTGTTCGTGTAAGTATTTAATTAATTAAAATTCAGGACGATATATTCAGGGCATCGATTTGCGATTTTTCCACGATATCACTTAATCCTTCCTTTACTTCCGTGTCCTCGATCCTTTGTCTGAGTCGTTTCAATTCTACAACATTAGATCTAATTGTTATTAATAAAATGAATTATACACTTAATGACTTGCCGTCCAAAATCGTTGATATCTTAGAAACTTGTTCGTGTAAGAATTTAATTAATTAAAATTCAGGACGATATATTCAGGGCATCGATTTGCGATTTTTCCACGATATCACTTAATCCTTCCTTTACTTCCGTGTCCTCGATCCTTTGTCTGAGTCGTTTCAATTCTACAACATTAGATCTAATTGTTATTAATAAAATGAATTATACACTTAATGACTTGCCGTCCAAAATCGTTGATATCTTAGAAACTTGTTCGTGTAAGAATTTAATTAATTAAAATTCAGGACGATATATATTCAGGGCATTGATTTGCGTTTTTTCCACGATATCACTTAATCCTTCCTTTACTTCCGTGTCCTCGATCCTTTGTCTGAGTCGTTTCAATTCTACAACATTAGATCTAATTGTTATTAATAAAATGAATTATACACTTAATGACTTGCCGTAAAAAATCGTTGATATCTTAGAAACTTGTTGGTGTAAGAATTTAATTAATTAAAATTCAGGACGATATATTCAGGGCATCGATTTGCGATTTTTCCACGATATCACTTAATCCTTCCTTTACTTCCGTGTCCTCGATCCTTTGTCTGAGTCGTTTCAATTCTACAACATTAGATCTAATTGTTATTAATAAAATGAATTATACACTTAATGACTTGCCGTCCAAAATCGTTGATATCTTAGAAACTTGTTCGTGTAAGAATTTAATTAATTAAAATTCAGGACGATATATATTCAGGGCATTGATTTGCGTTTTTTCCACGATATCACTTAATCCTTCCTTTACTTCCGTGTCCTCGATCCTTTGTCTGAGTCGTTTCAATTCTACAACATTAGATCTAATTGTTATTAATAAAATGAATTATACACTTAATGACTTGCCGTCCAAAATCGTTGATATCTTAGAAACTTGTTCGTGTAAGAATTTAATTAATTAAAATTCAGGACGATATATTCAGGGCATCGATTTGCGATTTTTCCACGATATCACTTAATCCTTCCTTTACTTCCGTGTCCTCGATGCTTTGTCTGAGTCGTTTCAATTCTACAACATTAGATCTAATTGTTATTAATAAAATGAATTATACACTTAATGACTTGCCGTCCAAAATCGTTGATATCTTAGAAACTTGTTCGTGTAAGAATTTAATTAATTAAAATTCAGGACGATATATATTCAGGGCATTGATTTGCGTTTTTTCCACGATATCACTTAATCCTTCCTTTACTTCCGTGTCCTCGATCCTTTGTCTGAGTCGTTTCAATTCTACAACATTAGATCTAATTGTTATTAATAAAATGAATTATACACTTAATGACTTGCCGTCCAAAATCGTTGATATCTTAGAAACTTGTTGGTGTAAGAATTTAATTAATTAAAATTCAGGACGATATATTCAGGGCATCGATTTGCGATTTTTCCACGATATCACTTAATCCTTCCTTTACTTCCGTGTCCTCGATCCTTTGTCTGAGTCGTTTCAATTCTACAACATTAGATCTAATTGTTATTAATAAAATGAATTATACACTTAATGACTTGCCGTCCAAAATCGTTGATATCTTAGAAACTTGTTCGTGTAAGAATTTAATTAATTAAAATTCAGGACGATATATATTCAGGGCATTGATTTGCGTTTTTTCCACGATATCACTTAATCCTTCCTTTACTTCCGTGTCCTCGATCCTTTGTCTGAGTCGTTTCAATTCTACAACATTAGATCTAATTGTTATTAATAAAATGAATTATACACTTAATGACTTGCCGTCCAAAATCGTTGATATCTTAGAAACTTGTTCGTGTAAGAATTTAATTAATTAAAATTCAGGACGATATATTCAGGGCATCGATTTGCGATTTTTCCACGATATCACTTAATCCTTCCTTTACTTCCGTGTCCTCGATCCTTTGTCTGAGTCGTTTCAATTCTACAACATTAGATCTAATTGTTATTAATAAAATGAATTATACACTTAATGACTTGCCGTCCAAAATCGTTGATATCTTAGAAACTTGTTCGTGTAAGAATTTAATTAATTAAAATTCAGGACGATATATATTCAGGGCATTGATTTGCGTTTTTTCCACGATATCACTTAATCCTTCCTTTACTTCCGTGTCCTCGATCCTTTGTCTGAGTCGTTTCAATTCTACAACATTAGATCTAATTGTTATTAATAAAATGAATTATACACTTAATGACTTGCCGTCCAAAATCGTTGATATCTTAGAAACTTGTTCGTGTAAGAATTTAATTAATTAAAATTCAGGACGATATATATTCAGGGCATTGATTTGCGTTTTTTCCACGATATCACTTAATCCTTCCTTTACTTCCGTGTCCTCGATCCTTTGTCTGAGTCGTTTCAATTCTACAACATTAGATCTAATTGTTATTAATAAAATGAATTATACACTTAATGACTTGCCGTCCAAAATCGTTGATATCTTAGAAACTTGTTCGTGTAAGAATTTAATTAATTAAAATTCAGGACGATATATATTCAGGGCATTGATTTGCGTTTTTTCCACGATATCACTTAATCCTTCCTTTACTTCCGTGTCCTCGATCCTTTGTCTGAGTCGTTTCAATTCTACAACATTAGATCTAATTGTTATTAATAAAATGAATTATACACTTAATGACTTGCCGTCCAAAATCGTTGATATCTTAGAAACTTGTTCGTGTAAGAATTTAATTAATTAAAATTCAGGACGATATATATTCAGGGCATTGATTTGCGTTTTTTCCACGATATCACTTAATCCTTCCTTTACTTCCGTGTCCTCGATCCTTTGTCTGAGTCGTTTCAATTCTACAACATTAGATCTAATTGTTATTAATAAAATGAATTATACACTTAATGACTTGCCGTCCAAAATCGTTGATATCTTAGAAACTTGTTCGTGTAAGAATTTAATTAATTAAAATTCAGGACGATATATATTCAGGGCATTGATTTGCGTTTTTTCCACGATATCACTTAATCCTTCCTTTACTTCCGTGTCCTCGATCCTTTGTCTGAGTCGTTTCAATTCTACAACATTAGATCTAATTGTTATTAATAAAATGAATTATACACTTAATGACTTGCCGTCCAAAATCGTTGATATCTTAGAAACTTGTTCGTGTAAGAATTTAATTAATTAAAATTCAGGACGATATATTCAGGGCATCGATTTGCGATTTTTCCACGATATCACTTAATCCTTCCTTTACTTCCGTGTCCTCGATCCTTTGTCTGAGTCGTTTCAATTCTACAACATTAGATCTAATTGTTATTAATAAAATGAATTATACACTTAATGACTTGCCGTCCAAAATCGTTGATATCTTAGAAACTTGTTCGTGTAAGTATTTAATTAATTAAAATTCAGGACGATATATTCAGGGCATCGATTTGCGATTTTTCCACGATATCACTTAATCCTTCCTTTACTTCCGTGTCCTCGATCCTTTGTCTGAGTCGTTTCAATTCTACAACATTAGATCTAATTGTTATTAATAAAATGAATTATACACTTAATGACTTGCCGTCCAAAATCGTTGATATCTTAGAAACTTGTTCGTGTAAGTATTTAATTAATTAAAATTCAGGACGATATATTCAGGGCATCGATTTGCGATTATTCCACGATATCACTTAATCCTTCCTTTACTTCCGTGTCCTCGATCCTTTGTCTGAGTCGTTTCAATTCTACAACATTAGATCTAATTGTTATTAATAAAATGAATTATACACTTAATGACTTGCCGTCCAAAATCGTTGATATCTTAGAAACTTGTTCGTGTAAGTATTTAATTAATTAAAATTCAGGACGATATATTCAGGGCATCGATTTGCGATTTTTCCACGATATCACTTAATCCTTCCTTTACTTCCGTGTCCTCGATCCTTTGTCTGAGTCGTTTCAATTCTACAACATTAGATCTAATTGTTATTAATAAAATGAATTATACACTTAATGACTTGCCGTCCAAAATCGTTGATATCTTAGAAACTTGTTCGTGTAAGTATTTAATTAATTAAAATTCAGGACGATATATTCAGGGCATCGATTTGCGATTTTTCCACGATATCACTTAATCCTTCCTTTACTTCCGTGTCCTCGATCCTTTGTCTGAGTCGTTTCAATTCTACAACATTAGATCTAATTGTTATTAATAAAATGAATTATACACTTAATGACTTGCCGTCCAAAATCGTTGATATCTTAGAAACTTGTTCGTGTAAGAATTTAATTAATTAAAATTCAGGACGATATATTCAGGGCATCGATTTGCGTTTTTTCCACGATATCACTTAATCCTTCCTTTACTTCCGTGTCCTCGATCCTTTGTCTGAGTCGTTTCAATTCTACAACATTAGATCTAATTGTTATTAATAAAATGAATTATACACTTAATGACTTGCCATCCAAAATCGTTGATATCTTAGAAACTTGTTCGTGTAAGAATTTAATTAATTAAAATTCAGGACGATATATATTCAGGGCATTGATTTGCGTTTTTTCCACGATATCACTTAATCCTTCCTTTACTTCCGTGTCCTCGATCCTTTGTCTGAGTCGTTTCAATTCTACAACATTAGATCTAATTGTTATTAATAAAATGAATTATACACTTAATGACTTGCCATCCAAAATCGTTGATATCTTAGAAACTTGTTCGTGTAAGAATTTAATTAATTAAAATTCAGGACGATATATTCAGGGCATCGATTTGCGATTTTTCCACGATATCACTTAATCCTTCCTTTACTTCCGTGTCCTCGATCCTTTGTCTGAGTCGTTTCAATTCTACAACATTAGATCTAATTGTTATTAATAAAATGAATTATACACTTAATGACTTGCCGTCCAAAATCGTTGATATCTTAGAAACTTGTTCGTGTAAGAATTTAATTAATTAAAATTCAGGACGATATATATTCAGGGCATTGATTTGCGTTTTTTCCACGATATCACTTAATCCTTCCTTTACTTCCGTGTCCTCGATCCTTTGTCTGAGTCGTTTCAATTCTACAACATTAGATCTAATTGTTATTAATAAAATGAATTATACACTTAATGACTTGCCGTCCAAAATCGTTGATATCTTAGAACCTTGTTCGTGTAAGAATTTAATTAATTAAAATTCAGGACGATATATATTCAGGGCATTGATTTGCGTTTTTTCCACGATATCACTTAATCCTTCCTTTACTTCCGTGTCCTCGATCCTTTGTCTGAGTCGTTTCAATTCTACAACATTAGATCTAATTGTTATTAATAAAATGAATTATACACTTAATGACTTGCCGTCCAAAATCGTTGATATCTTAGAAACTTGTTCGTGTAAGAATTTAATTAATTAAAATTCAGGACGATATATTCAGGGCATCGATTTGCGTTTTTTCCACGATATCACTTAATCCTTCCTTGACTTCCGTGTCCTCGATCCTTTGTCTGAGTCGTTTCAATTCTACAACATTAGATCTAATTGTTATTAATAAAATGAATTATACACTTAATGACTTGCCGTCCAAAATCGTTGATATCTTAGAAACTTGTTCGTGTAAGAATTTAATTAATTAAAATTCAGGACGATATATTCAGGGCATCGATTTGCGATTTTTCCACGATATCACTTAATCCTTCCTTTACTTCCGTGTCCTCGATCCTTTGTCTGAGTCGTTTCAATTCTACAACATTAGATCTAATTGTTATTAATAAAATGAATTATACACTTAATGACTTGCCGTCCAAAATCGTTGATATCTTAGAAACTTGTTCGTGTAAGAATTTAATTAATTAAAATTCAGGACGATATATATTCAGGGCATTGATTTGCGTTTTTTCCACGATATCACTTAATCCTTCCTTTACTTCCGTGTCCTCGATCCTTTGTCTGAGTCGTTTCAATTCTACAACATTAGATCTAATTGTTATTAATAAAATGAATTATACACTTAATGACTTGCTGTCCAAAATCGTTGATATCTTAGAAACTTGTTCGTGCAAGAATTTAATTAATTAAAATTCAGGACGATATATTCAGGGCATCGATTTGCGTTTTTTCCACGATATCACTTAATCCTTCCTTTACTTCCGTGTCCTCGATCCTTTGTCTGAGTCGTTTCAATTCTACAACATTAGATCTAATTGTTATTAATAAAATGAATTATACACTTAATGACTTGCCGTCCAAAATCGTTGATATCTTAGAAACTTGTTCGTGTAAGAATTTAATTAATTAAAATTCAGGACGATATATTCAGGGCATCGATTTGCGTTTTTTCCACGATATCACTTAATCCTTCCTTTACTTCCGTGTCCTCGATCCTTTGTCTGAGTCGTTTCAATTCTACAACATTAGATCTAATTGTTATTAATAAAATGAATTATACACTTAATGACTTGCCGTCCAAAATCGTTGATATCTTAGAAACTTGTTCGTGTAAGAATTTAATTAATTAAAATTCAGGACGATATATTCAGGGCATCGATTTGCGTTTTTTCCACGATATCACTTAATCCTTCCTTTACTTCCGTGTCCTCGATCCTTTGTCTGAGTCGTTTCAATTCTACAACATTAGATCTAATTGTTATTAATAAAATGAATTATACACTTAATGACTTGCCGTCCAAAATCGTTGATATCTTAGAAACTTGTTCGTGTAAGAATTTAATTAATTAAAATTCAGGACGATATATTCAGGGCATCGATTTGCGTTTTTTACACGATATCACTTAATCCTTCCTTTACTTCCGTGTCCTCGATCCTTTGTCTGAGTCGTTTCAATTCTACAACATTAGATCTAATTGTTATTAATAAAATGAATTATACACTTAATGACTTGCCGTCCAAAATCGTTGATATCTTAGAAACTTGTTCGTGTAAGTATTTAATTAATTAAAATTCAGGACGATATATTCAGGGCATCGATTTGCGATTTTTCCACGATATCACTTAATCCTTCCTTTACTTCCGTGTCCTCGATCCTTTGTCTGAGTCGTTTCAATTCTACAACATTAGATCTAATTGTTATTAATAAAATGAATTATACACTTAATGACTTGCCGTCCAAAATCGTTGATATCTTAGAAACTTGTTCGTGTAAGAATTTAATTAATTAAAATTCAGGACGATATATTCAGGGCATCGATTTGCGATTTTTCCACGATATCACTTAATCCTTCCTTTACTTCCGTGTCCTCGATCCTTTGTCTGAGTCGTTTCAATTCTACAACATTAGATCTAATTGTTATTAATAAAATGAATTATACACTTAATGACTTGCCGTCCAAAATCGTTGATATCTTAGAAACTTGTTCGTGTAAGAATTTAATTAATTAAAATTCAGGACGATATATATTCAGGGCATTGATTTGCGTTTTTTCCACGATATCACTTAATCCTTCCTTTACTTCCGTGTCCTCGATCCTTTGTCTGAGTCGTTTCAATTCTACAACATTAGATCTAATTGTTATTAATAAAATGAATTATACACTTAATGACTTGCCGTAAAAAATCGTTGATATCTTAGAAACTTGTTGGTGTAAGAATTTAATTAATTAAAATTCAGGACGATATATTCAGGGCATCGATTTGCGATTTTTCCACGATATCACTTAATCCTTCCTTTACTTCCGTGTCCTCGATCCTTTGTCTGAGTCGTTTCAATTCTACAACATTAGATCTAATTGTTATTAATAAAATGAATTATACACTTAATGACTTGCCGTCCAAAATCGTTGATATCTTAGAAACTTGTTCGTGTAAGAATTTAATTAATTAAAATTCAGGACGATATATATTCAGGGCATTGATTTGCGTTTTTTCCACGATATCACTTAATCCTTCCTTTACTTCCGTGTCCTCGATCCTTTGTCTGAGTCGTTTCAATTCTACAACATTAGATCTAATTGTTATTAATAAAATGAATTATACACTTAATGACTTGCCGTCCAAAATCGTTGATATCTTAGAAACTTGTTCGTGTAAGAATTTAATTAATTAAAATTCAGGACGATATATTCAGGGCATCGATTTGCGATTTTTCCACGATATCACTTAATCCTTCCTTTACTTCCGTGTCCTCGATGCTTTGTCTGAGTCGTTTCAATTCTACAACATTAGATCTAATTGTTATTAATAAAATGAATTATACACTTAATGACTTGCCGTCCAAAATCGTTGATATCTTAGAAACTTGTTCGTGTAAGAATTTAATTAATTAAAATTCAGGACGATATATATTCAGGGCATTGATTTGCGTTTTTTCCACGATATCACTTAATCCTTCCTTTACTTCCGTGTCCTCGATCCTTTGTCTGAGTCGTTTCAATTCTACAACATTAGATCTAATTGTTATTAATCAAATGAATTATACACTTAATGACTTGCCGTCCAAAATCGTTGATATCTTAGAAACTTGTTCGTGTAAGAATTTAATTAATTAAAATTCAGGACGATATATTCAGGGCATCGATTTGCGATTTTTCCACGATATCACTTAATCCTTCCTTTACTTCCGTGTCCTCGATCCTTTGTCTGAGTCGTTTCAATTCTACAACATTAGATCTAATTGTTATTAATAAAATGAATTATACACTTAATGACTTGCCGTCCAAAATCGTTGATATCTTAGAAACTTGTTCGTGTAAGAATTTAATTAATTAAAATTCAGGACGATATATTCAGGGCATCGATTTGCGTTTTTTCCACGATATCACTTAATCCTTCCTTTACTTCCGTGTCCTCGATCCTTTGTCTGAGTCGTTTCAATTCTACAACATTAGATCTAATTGTTATTAATAAAATGAATTATACACTTAATGACTTGCCGTCCAAAATCGTTGATATCTTAGAAACTTGTTCCTGTAAGAATTTAATTAATTAAAATTCAGGACGATATATTCAGGGCATCGATTTGCGTTTTTTACACGATATCACTTAATCCTTCCTTTACTTCCGTGTCCTCGATCCTTTGTCTGAGTCGTTTCAATTCTACAACATTAGATCTAATTGTTATTAATAAAATGAATTATACACTTAATGACTTGCCGTCCAAAATCGTTGATATCTTAGAAACTTGTTCGTGTAAGTATTTAATTAATTAAAATTCAGGACGATATATTCAGGGCATCGATTTGCGATTTTTCCACGATATCACTTAATCCTTCCTTTACTTCCGTGTCCTCGATCCTTTGTCTGAGTCGTTTCAATTCTACAACATTAGATCTAATTGTTATTAATAAAATGAATTATACACTTAATGACTTGCCGTCCAAAATCGTTGATATCTTAGAAACTTGTTCGTGTAAGAATTTAATTAATTAAAATTCAGGACGATATATTCAGGGCATCGATTTGCGATTTTTCCACGATATCACTTAATCCTTCCTTTACTTCCGTGTCCTCGATCCTTTGTCTGAGTCGTTTCAATTCTACAACATTAGATCTAATTGTTATTAATAAAATGAATTATACACTTAATGACTTGCCGTCCAAAATCGTTGATATCTTAGAAACTTGTTCGTGTAAGAATTTAATTAATTAAAATTCAGGACGATATATTCAGGGCATCGATTTGCGATTTTTCCACGATATCACTTAATCCTTCCTTTACTTCCGTGTCCTCGATCCTTTGTCTGAGTCGTTTCAATTCTACAACATTAGATCTAATTGTTATTAATAAAATGAATTATACACTTAATGACTTGCCGTCCAAAATCGTTGATATCTTAGAAACTTGTTCGTGTAAGAATTTAATTAATTAAAATTCAGGACGATATATTCAGGGCATCGATTTGCGATTTTTCCACGATATCACTTAATCCTTCCTTTACTTCCGTGTCCTCGATCCTTTGTCTGAGTCGTTTCAATTCTACAACATTAGATCTAATTGTTATTAATAAAATGAATTATACACTTAATGACTTGCCGTCCAAAATCGTTGATATCTTAGAAACTTGTTCGTGTAAGAATTTAATTAATTAAAATTCAGGACGATATATATTCAGGGCATTGATTTGCGTTTTTTCCACGATATCACTTAATCCTTCCGTTACTTCCGTGTCCTCGATCCTTTGTCTGAGTCGTTTCAATTCTACAACATTAGATCTAATTGTTATTAATAAAATGAATTATACACTTAATGACTTGCCGTAAAAAATCGTTGATATCTTAGAAACTTGTTGGTGTAAGAATTTAATTAATTAAAATTCAGGACGATATATTCAGGGCATCGATTTGCGATTTTTCCACGATATCACTTAATCCTTCCTTTACTTCCGTGTCCTCGATCCTTTGTCTGAGTCGTTTCAATTCTACAACATTAGATCTAATTGTTATTAATAAAATGAATTATACACTTAATGACTTGCCGTCCAAAATCGTTGATATCTTAGAAACTTGTTCGTGTAAGAATTTAATTAATTAAAATTCAGGACGATATATATTCAGGGCATTGATTTGCGTTTTTTCCACGATATCACTTAATCCTTCCTTTACTTCCGTGTCCTCGATCCTTTGTCTGAGTCGTTTCAATTCTACAACATTAGATCTAATTGTTATTAATAAAATGAATTATACACTTAATGACTTGCCGTCCAAAATCGTTGATATCTTAGAAACTTGTTCGTGTAAGAATTTAATTAATTAAAATTCAGGACGATATATTCAGGGCATCGATTTGCGATTTTTCCACGATATCACTTAATCCTTCCTTTACTTCCGTGTCCTCGATGCTTTGTCTGAGTCGTTTCAATTCTACAACATTAGATCTAATTGTTATTAATAAAATGAATTATACACTTAATGACTTGCCGTCCAAAATCGTTGATATCTTAGAAACTTGTTCGTGTAAGAATTTAATTAATTAAAATTCAGGACGATATATATTCAGGGCATTGATTTGCGTTTTTTCCACGATATCACTTAATCCTTCCTTTACTTCCGTGTCCTCGATCCTTTGTCTGAGTCGTTTCAATTCTACAACATTAGATCTAATTGTTATTAATCAAATGAATTATACACTTAATGACTTGCCGTCCAAAATCGTTGATATCTTAGAAACTTGTTCGTGTAAGAATTTAATTAATTAAAATTCAGGACGATATATTCAGGGCATCGATTTGCGATTTTTCCACGATATCACTTAATCCTTCCTTTACTTCCGTGTCCTCGATCCTTTGTCTGAGTCGTTTCAATTCTACAACATTAGATCTAATTGTTATTAATAAAATGAATTATACACTTAATGACTTGCCGTCCAAAATCGTTGATATCTTAGAAACTTGTTCGTGTAAGAATTTAATTAATTAAAATTCAGGACGATATATATTCAGGGCATGGATTTGCGTTTTTTCCACGATATCACTTAATCCTTCCTTTACTTCCGTGTCCTCGATCCTTTGTCTGAGTCGTTTCAATTCTACAACATTAGATCTAATTGTTATTAATAAAATGAATTATACACTTAATGACTTGCCGTCCAAAATCGTTGATATCTTAGAAACTTGTTCGTGTAAGTATTTAATTAATTAAAATTCAGGACGATATATTCAGGGCATCGATTTGCGATTTTTCCACGATATCACTTAATCCTTCCTTTACTTCCGTGTCCTCGATCCTTTGTCTGAGTCGTTTCAATTCTACAACATTAGATCTAATTGTTATTAATAAAATGAATTATACACTTAATGACTTGCCGTCCAAAATCGTTGATATCTTAGAAACTTGTTCGTGTAAGAATTTAATTAATTAAAATTCAGGACGATATATATTCAGGGCATTGATTTGCGTTTTTTCCACGATATCACTTAATCCTTCCTTTACTTCCGTGTCCTCGATCCTTTGTCTGAGTCGTTTCAATTCTACAACATTAGATCTAATTGTTATTAATAAAATGAATTATACACTTAATGACTTGCCGTCCAAAATCGTTGATATCTTAGAAACTTGTTCGTGTAAGAATTTAATTAATTAAAATTCAGGACGATATATATTCAGGGCATTGATTTGCGTTTTTTCCACGATATCACTTAATCCTTCCTTTACTTCCGTGTCCTCGATCCTTTGTCTGAGTCGTTTCAATTCTACAACATTAGATCTAATTGTTATTAATAAAATGAATTATACACTTAATGACTTGCCGTCCAAAATCGTTGATATCTTAGAAACTTGTTCGTGTAAGAATTTAATTAATTAAAATTCAGGACGATATATTCAGGGCATCGATTTGCGATTTTTCCACGATATCACTTAATCCTTCCTTTACTTCCGTGTCCTCGATCCTTTGTCTGAGTCGTTTCAATTCTACAACATTAGATCTAATTGTTATTAATAAAATGAATTATACACTTAATGACTTGCCGTCCAAAATCGTTGATATCTTAGAAACTTGTTCGTGTAAGAATTTAATTAATTAAAATTCAGGACGATATATATTCAGGGCATTGATTTGCGTTTTTTCCACGATATCACTTAATCCTTCCTTTACTTCCGTGTCCTCGATCCTTTGTCTGAGTCGTTTCAATTCTACAACATTAGATCTAATTGTTATTAATAAAATGAATTATACACTTAATGACTTGCCGTCCAAAATCGTTGATATCTTAGAAACTTGTTCGTGTAAGAATTTAATTAATTAAAATTCAGGACGATATATTCAGGGCATCGATTTGCGATTTTTCCACGATATCACTTAATCCTTCCTTTACTTCCGTGTCCTCGATCCTTTGTCTGAGTCGTTTCAATTCTACAACATTAGATCTAATTGTTATTAATAAAATGAATTATACACTTAATGACTTGCCGTCCAAAATCGTTGATATCTTAGAAACTTGTTCGTGTAAGAATTTAATTAATTAAAATTCAGGACGATATATATTCAAGGCATTGATTTGCGTTTTTTCCACGATATCACTTAATCCTTCCTTTACTTCCGTGTCCTCGATCCTTTGTCTGAGTCGTTTCAATTCTACAACATTAGATCTAATTGTTATTAATAAAATGAATTATACACTTAATGACTTGCCGTCCAAAATCGTTGATATCTTAGAAACTTGTTCGTGTAAGAATTTAATTAATTAAAATTCAGGACGATATATTCAGGGCATCGATTTGCGTTTTTTCCACGATATCACTTAATCCTTCCTTTACTTCCGTGTCCTCGATCCTTTGTCTGAGTCGTTTCAATTCTACAACATTAGATCTAATTGTTATTAATAAAATGAATTATACACTTAATGACTTGCCGTCCAAAATCGTTGATATCTTAGAAACTTGTTCGTGTAAGAATTTAATTAATTAAAATTCAGGACGATATATATTCAGGGCATTGATTTGCGTTTTTTCCACGATATCACTTAATCCTTCCTTTACTTCCGTGTCCTCGATCCTTTGTCTGAGTCGTTTCAATTCTACAACATTAGATCTAATTGTTATTAATAAAATGAATTATACACTTAATGACTTGCCGTCCAAAATCGTTGATATCTTAGAAACTTGTTCGTGTAAGAATTTAATTAATTAAAATTCAGGACGATATATATTCAGGGCATTGATTTGCGTTTTTTCCACGATATCACTTAATCCTTCCTTTACTTCCGTGTCCTCGATCCTTTGTCTGAGTCGTTTCAATTCTACGACATTAGATCTAATTGTTATTAATAAAATCAATTATACACTTAATGACTTGCCGTCCAAAATCGTTGATATCTTAGAAACTTGTTCGTGTAAGAATTTAATTAATTAAAATTCAGGACGATATATATTCAGGGCATTGATTTGCGTTTTTTCCACGATATCACTTAATCCTTCCTTTACTTCCGTGTCCTCGATCCTTTGTCTGAGTCGTTTCAATTCTACAACATTAGATCTAATTGTTATTAATAAAATAAATTATACACTTAATGACTTGCCGTCCAAAATCGTTGATATCTTAGAAACTTGTTCGTGTAAGAATTTAATTAATTAAAATTCAGGACGATATATATTCAGGGCATTGATTTGCGTTTTTTCCACGATATCACTTAATCCTTCCTTTACTTCCGTGTCCTCGATCCTTTGTCTGAGTCGTTTCAATTCTACAACATTAGATCTAATTGTTATTAATAAAATAAATTATACACTTAATGACTTGCCGTCCAAAATCGTTGATATCTTAGAAACTTGTTCGTGTAAGAATTTAATTAATTAAAATTCAGGACGATATATATTCAGGGCATTGATTTGCGTTTTTTCCACGATATCACTTAATCCTTCCTTTACTTCCGTGTCCTCGATCCTTTGTCTGAGTCGTTTCAATTCTACAACATTAGATCTAATTGTTATTAATAAAATGAATTATACACTTAATGACTTGCCGTCCAAAATCGTTGATATCTTAGAAACTTGTTCGTGTAAGAATTTAATTAATTAAAATTCAGGACGATATATTCAGGGCATCGATTTGCGATTTTTCCACGATATCACTTAATCCTTCCTTTACTTCCGTGTCCTCGATCCTTTGTCTGAGTCGTTTCAATTCTACAACATTAGATCTAATTGTTATTAATAAAATGAATTATACACTTAATGACTTGCCGTCCAAAATCGTTGATATCTTAGAAACTTGTTCGTGTAAGAATTTAATTAATTAAAATTCAGGACGATATATTCAGGGCATCGATTTGCGTTTTTTCCACGATATCACTTAATCCTTCCTTTACTTCCGTGTCCTCGATCCTTTGTCTGAGTCGTTTCAATTCTACAACATTAGATCTAATTGTTATTAATAAAATGAATTATACACTTAATGACTTGCCGTCCAAAATCGTTGATATCTTAGAAACTTGTTCGTGTAAGAATTTAATTAATTAAAATTCAGGACGATATATTCAGGGCATCGATTTGCGTTTTTTCCACGACATCACTTAATCCTTCCTTTACTTCCGTGTCCTCGATCCTTTGTCTGAGTCGTTTCAATTCTACAACATTAGATCTAATTGTTATTAATAAAATGAATTATACACTTAATGACTTGCCGTCCAAAATCGTTGATATCTTAGAAACTTGTTCGTGTAAGAATTTAATTAATTAAAATTCAGGACGATATATTCAGGGCATCGATTTGCGTTTTTTCCACGATATCACTTAATCCTTCCTTTACTTCCGTGTCCTCGATCCTTTGTCTGAGTCGTTTCAATTCTACAACATTAGATCTAATTGTTATTAATAAAATGAATTATACACTTAATGACTTGCCGTCCAAAATCGTTGATATCTTAGAAACTTGTTCGTGTAAGAATTTAATTAATTAAAATTCAGGACGATATATTCAGGGCATCGATTTGCGTTTTTTCCACGATATCACTTAATCCTTCCTTTACTTCCGTGTCCTCGATCCTTTGTCTGAGTCGTTTCAATTCTACAACATTAGATCTAATTGTTATTAATAAAATGAATTATACACTTAATGACTTGCCGTCCAAAATCGTTGATATCTTAGAAACTTGTTCGTGTAAGAATTTAATTAATTAAAATTCAGGACGATATATTCAGGGCATCGATTTGCGATTTTTCCACGATATCACTTAATCCTTCCTTTACTTCCGTGTCCTCGATCCTTTGTCTGAGTCGTTTCAATTCTACAACATTAGATCGAATTGTTATTAATAAAATGAATTATACACTTAATGACTTGCCGTCCAAAATCGTTGATATCTTAGAAACTTGTTCGTGTAAGAATTTAATTAATTAAAATTCAGGACGATATATATTCAGGGCATCGATTTGCGTTTTTTCCACGATATTACTTAATCCTTCCTTTACTTCCGTGTCCTCGATCCTTTGTCTGAGTCGTTTCAATTCTACAACATTAGATCTAATTGTTATTAATAAAATGAATTATACACTTAATGACTTGCCGTCCAAAATCGTTGATATCTTAGAAACTTGTTCGTGTAAGAATTTAATTAATTAAAATTCAGGACGATATATTCAGGGCATCGATTTGCGATTTTTCCACGATATCACTTAATCCTTCCTTTACTTCCGTGTCCTCGATCCTTTGTCTGAGTCGTTTCAATTCTACAACATTAGATCTAATTGTTATTAATAAAATGAATTATACACTTAATGACTTGCCGTCCAAAATCGTTGATATCTTAGAAACTTGTTCGTGTAAGAATTTAATTAATTAAAATTCAGGACGATATATATTCAGGGCATTGATTTGCGTTTTTTCCACGATATCACTTAATCCTTCCTTTACTTCCGTGTCCTCGATCCTTTGTCCGAGTCGTTTCAATTCTACAACATTAGATCTAATTGTTATTAATAAAATGAATTATACACTTAATGACTTGCCGTCCAAAATCGTTGATATCTTAGAAACTTGTTCGTGTAAGAATTTAATTAATTAAAATTCAGGACGATATATTCAGGGCATCGATTTGCGATTTTTCCACGATATCACTTAATCCTTCCTTTACTTCCGTGTCCTCGATCCTTTGTCTGAGTCGTTTCAATTCTACAACATTAGATCTAATTGTTATTAATAAAATGAATTATACACTTAATGACTTGCCGTCCAAAATCGTTGATATCTTAGAAACTTGTTCGTGTAAGAATTTAATTAATTAAAATTCAGGACGATATATTCAGGGCATCGATTTGCGTTTTTTCCACGATATCACTTAATCCTTCCTTTACTTCCGTGTCCTCGATCCTCTGTCTGAGTCGTTTCAATTCTACAACATTAGATCTAATTGTTATTAATAAAATGAATTATACACTTAATGACTTGCCGTCCAAAATCGTTGATATCTTAGAAACTTGTTCGTGTAAGAATTTAATTAATTAAAATTCAGGACGATATATTCAGGGCATCGATTTGCGATTTTTCCACGATATCACTTAATCCTTCCTTTACTTCCGTGTCCTCGATCCTTTGTCTGAGTCGTTTCAATTCTACAACATTAGATCTAATTGTTATTAATAAAATGAATTATACACTTAATGACTTGCCGTCCAAAATCGTTGATATCTTAGAAACTTGTTCGTGTAAGAATTTAATTAATTAAAATTCAGGACGATATATATTCAGGGCATTGATTTGCGTTTTTTCCACGATATCACTTAATCCTTCCTTTACTTCCGTGTCCTCGATCCTTTGTCTGAGTCGTTTCAATTCTACAACATTAGATCTAATTGTTATTAATAAAATAAATTATACACTTAATGACTTGCCGTCCAAAATCGTTGATATCTTAGAAACTTGTTCGTGTAAGAATTTAATTAATTAAAATTCAGGACGATATATTCAGGGCATCGATTTGCGTCTTTTCCACGATATCACTTAATCCTTCCTTTACTTCCGTGTCCTCGATCCTTTGTCTGAGTCGTTTCAATTCTACAACATTAGATCTAATTGTTATTAATAAAATGAATTATACACTTAATGACTTGCCGTCCAAAATCGTTGATATCTTAGAAACTTGTTCGTGTAAGAATTTAATTAATTAAAATTCAGGACGATATATTCAGGGCATCGATTTGCGTTTTTTCCACGATATCACTTAATCCTTCCTTTACTTCCGTGTCCTCGATCCTTTGTCTGAGTCGTTTCAATTCTACAACATTAGATCTAATTGTTATTAATAAAATGAATTATACACTTAATGACTTGCCGTCCAAAATCGTTGATATCTTAGAAACTTGTTCGTGTAAGAATTTAATTAATTAAAATTCAGGACGATATATTCAGGGCATCGATTTGCGTTTTTTCCACGATATCACTTAATCCTTCCTTTACTTCCGTGTCCTCGATCCTTTGTCTGAGTCGTTTCAATTCTACAACATTAGATCTAATTGTTATTAATAAAATGAATTATACACTTAATGACTTGCCGTCCAAAATCGTTGATATCTTAGAAACTTGTTCGTGTAAGAATTTAATTAATTAAAATTCAGGACGATATATTCAGGGCATCGATTTGCGTTTTTTCCACGATATCACTTAATCCTTCCTTTACTTCCGTGTCCTCGATCCTTTGTCTGAGTCGTTTCAATTCTACAACATTAGATCTAATTGTTATTAATAAAATGAATTATACACTTAATGACTTGCCGTCCAAAATCGTTGATATCTTAGAAACTTGTTCGTGTAAGAATTTAATTAATTAAAATTCAGGACGATATATTCAGGGCATCGATTTGCGATTTTTCCACGATATCACTTAATCCTTCCTTTACTTCCGTGTCCTCGATCCTTTGTCTGAGTCGTTTCAATTCTACAACATTAGATCTAATTGTTATTAATAAAATGAATTATACACTTAATGACTTGCCGTCCAAAATCGTTGATATCTTAGAAACTTGTTCGTGTAAGAATTTAATTAATTAAAATTCAGGACGATATATATTCAGGGCATCGATTTGCGTTTTTTCCACGATATTACTTAATCCTTCCTTTACTTCCGTGTCCTCGATCCTTTGTCTGAGTCGTTTCAATTCTACAACATTAGATCTAATTGTTATTAATAAAATGAATTATACACTTAATGACTTGCCGTCCAAAATCGTTGATATCTTAGAAACTTGTTCGTGTAAGAATTTAATTAATTAAAATTCAGGACGATATATTCAGGGCATCGATTTGCGATTTTTCCACGATATCACTTAATCCTTCCTTTACTTCCGTGTCCTCGATCCTTTGTCTGAGTCGTTTCAATTCTACAACATTAGATCTAATTGTTATTAATAAAATGAATTATACACTTAATGACTTGCCGTCCAAAATCGTTGATATCTTAGAAACTTGTTCGTGTAAGAATTTAATTAATTAAAATTCAGGACGATATATATTCAGGGCATTGATTTGCGTTTTTTCCACGATATCACTTAATCCTTCCTTTACTTCCGTGTCCTCGATCCTTTGTCTGAGTCGTTTCAATTCTACAACATTAGATCTAATTGTTATTAATAAAATGAATTATACACTTAATGACTTGCCGTCCAAAATCGTTGATATCTTAGAAACTTGTTCGTGTAAGAATTTAATTAATTAAAATTCAGGACGATATATATTCAGGGCATTGATTTGCGTTTTTTCCACGATATCACTTAATCCTTCCTTTACTTCCGTGTCCTCGATCCTTTGTCCGAGTCGTTTCAATTCTACAACATTAGATCTAATTGTTATTAATAAAATGAATTATACACTTAATGACTTGCCGTCCAAAATCGTTGATATCTTAGAAACTTGTTCGTGTAAGAATTTAATTAATTAAAATTCAGGACGATATATTCAGGGCATCGATTTGCGATTTTTCCACGATATCACTTAATCCTTCCTTTACTTCCGTGTCCTCGATCCTTTGTCTGAGTCGTTTCAATTCTACAACATTAGATCTAATTGTTATTAATAAAATGAATTATACACTTAATGACTTGCCGTCCAAAATCGTTGATATCTTAGAAACTTGTTCGTGTAAGAATTTAATTAATTAAAATTCAGGACGATATATTCAGGGCATCGATTTGCGTCTTTTCCACGATATCACTTAATCCTTCCTTTACTTCCGTGTCCTCGATCCTTTGTCTGAGTCGTTTCAATTCTACAACATTAGATCTAATTGTTATTAATAAAATGAATTATACACTTAATGACTTGCCGTCCAAAATCGTTGATATCTTAGAAACTTGTTCGTGTAAGAATTTAATTAATTAAAATTCAGGACGATATATTCAGGGCATCGATTTGCGTTTTTTCCACGATATCACTTAATCCTTCCTTTACTTCCGTGTCCTCGATCCTTTGTCTGAGTCGTTTCAATTCTACAACATTAGATCTAATTGTTATTAATAAAATGAATTATACACTTAATGACTTGCCGTCCAAAATCGTTGATATCTTAGAAACTTGTTCGTGTAAGAATTTAATTAATTAAAATTCAGGACGATATATTCAGGGCATCGATTTGCGTTTTTTCCACGATATCACTTAATCCTTCCTTTACTTCCGTGTCCTCGATCCTTTGTCTGAGTCGTTTCAATTCTACAACATTAGATCTAATTGTTATTAATAAAATGAATTATACACTTAATGACTTGCCGTCCAAAATCGTTGATATCTTAGAAACTTGTTCGTGTAAGAATTTAATTAATTAAAATTCAGGACGATATATTCAGGGCATCGATTTGCGTTTTTTCCACGATATCACTTAATCCTTCCTTTACTTCCGTGTCCTCGATCCTTTGTCTGAGTCGTTTCAATTCTACAACATTAGATCTAATTGTTATTAATAAAATGAATTATACACTTAATGACTTGCCGTCCAAAATCGTTGATATCTTAGAAACTTGTTCGTGTAAGAATTTAATTAATTAAAATTCAGGACGATATATTCAGGGCATCGATTTGCGATTTTTCCACGATATCACTTAATCCTTCCTTTACTTCCGTGTCCTCGATCCTTTGTCTGAGTCGTTTCAATTCTACAACATTAGATCTAATTGTTATTAATAAAATGAATTATACACTTAATGACTTGCCGTCCAAAATCGTTGATATCTTAGAAGCTTGTTCGTGTAAGAATTTAATTAATTAAAATTCAGGACGATATATATTCAGGGCATCGATTTGCGTTTTTTCCACGATATTACTTAATCCTTCCTTTACTTCCGTGTCCTCGATCCTTTGTCTGAGTCGTTTCAATTCTACAACATTAGATCTAATTGTTATTAATAAAATGAATTATACACTTAATGACTTGCCGTCCAAAATCGTTGATATCTTAGAAACTTGTTCGTGTAAGAATTTAATTAATTAAAATTCAGGACGATATATTCAGGGCATCGATTTGCGATTTTTCCACGATATCACTTAATCCTTCCTTTACTTCCGTGTCCTCGATCCTTTGTCTGAGTCGTTTCAATTCTACAACATTAGATCTAATTGTTATTAATAAAATGAATTATACACTTAATGACTTGCCGTCCAAAATCGTTGATATCTTAGAAACTTGTTCGTGTAAGAATTTAATTAATTAAAATTCAGGACGATATATATTCAGGGCATTGATTTGCGTTTTTTCCACGATATCACTTAATCCTTCCTTTACTTCCGTGTCCTCGATCCTTTGTCTGAGTCGTTTCAATTCTACAACATTAGATCTAATTGTTATTAATAAAATGAATTATACACTTAATGACTTGCCGTCCAAAATCGTTGATATCTTAGAAACTTGTTCGTGTAAGAATTTAATTAATTAAAATTCAGGACGATATATATTCAGGGCATTGATTTGCGTTTTTTCCACGATATCACTTAATCCTTCCTTTACTTCCGTGTCCTCGATCCTTTGTCTGAGTCGTTTCAATTCTACAACATTAGATCTAATTGTTATTAATAAAATGAATTATACACTTAATGACTTGCCGTCCAAAATCGTTGATATCTTAGAAACTTGTTCGTGTAAGAATTTAATTAATTAAAATTCAGGACGATATATTCAGGGCATCGATTTGCGTTTTTTCCACGATATCACTTAATCCTTCCTTTACTTCCGTGTCCTCGATCCTCTGTCTGAGTCGTTTCAATTCTACAACATTAGATCTAATTGTTATTAATAAAATGAATTATACACTTAATGACTTGCCGTCCAAAATCGTTGATATCTTAGAAACTTGTTCGTGTAAGAATTTAATTAATTAAAATTCAGGACGATATATATTCAGGGCATTGATTTGCGTTTTTTCCACGATATCACTTAATCCTTCCTTTACTTCCGTGTCCTCGATCCTTTGTCTGAGTCGTTTCAATTCTACAACATTAGATCTAATTGTTATTAATAAAATGAATTATACACTTAATGACTTGCCGTCCAAAATCGTTGATATCTTAGAAACTTGTTCGTGTAAGAATTTAATTAATTAAAATTCAGGACGATATATATTCAGGGCATTGATTTGCGTTTTTTCCACGATATCACTTAATCCTTCCTTTACTTCCGTGTCCTCGATCCTTTGTCTGAGTCGTTTCAATTCTACAACATTAGATCTAATTGTTATTAATAAAATGAATTATACACTTAATGACTTGCCGTCCAAAATCGTTGATATCTTAGAAACTTGTTCGTGTAAGAATTTAATTAATTAAAATTCAGGACGATATATATTCAGGGCATTGATTTGCGTTTTTTCCACGATATCACTTAATCCTTCCTTTACTTCCGTGTCCTCGATCCTTTGTCTGAGTCGTTTCAATTCTACAACATTAGATCTAATTGTTATTAATAAAATGAATTATACACTTAATGACTTGCCGTCCAAAATCGTTGATATCTTAGAAACTTGTTCGTGTAAGAATTTAATTAATTAAAATTCAGGACGATATATATTCAGGGCATTGATTTGCGTTTTTTCCACGATATCACTTAATCCTTCCTTTACTTCCGTGTCCTCGATCCTTTGTCTGAGTCGTTTCAATTCTACAACATTAGATCTAATTGTTATTAATAAAATGAATTATACACTTAATGACTTGCCGTCCAAAATCGTTGATATCTTAGAAACTTGTTCGTGGAAGAATTTAATTAATTAAAATTCAGGACGATATATATTCAGGGCATTGATTTGCGTTTTTTCCACGATATCACTTAATCCTTCCTTTACTTCCGTGTCCTCGATCCTTTGTCTGAGTCGTTTCAATTCTACAACATTAGATCTAATTGTTATTAATAAAATGAATTATACACTTAATGACTTGCCGTCCAAAATCGTTGATATCTTAGAAACTTGTTCGTGTAAGAATTTAATTAATTAAAATTCAGGACGATATATTCAGGGCATCGATTTGCGATTTTTCCACGATATCACTTAATCCTTCCTTTACTTCCGTGTCCTCGATCCTTTGTCTGAGTCGTTTCAATTCTACAACATTAGATCTAATTGTTATTAATAAAATGAATTATACACTTAATGACTTGCCGTCCAAAATCGTTGATATCTTAGAAACTTGTTCGTGTAAGAATTTAATTAATTAAAATTCAGGACGATATATATTCAGGGCATTGATTTGCGTTTTTTCCACGATATCACTTAATCCTTCCTTTACTTCCGTGTCCTCGATCCTTTGTCTGAGTCGTTTCAATTCTACAACATTAGATCTAATTGTTATTAATAAAATAAATTATACACTTAATGACTTGCCGTCCAAAATCGTTGATATCTTAGAAACTTGTTCGTGTAAGAATTTAATTAATTAAAATTCAGGACGATATATTCAGGGCATCGATTTGCGTCTTTTCCACGATATCACTTAATCCTTCCTTTACTTCCGTGTCCTCGATCCTTTGTCTGAGTCGTTTCAATTCTACAACATTAGATCTAATTGTTATTAATAAAATGAATTATACACTTAATGACTTGCCGTCCAAAATCGTTGATATCTTAGAAACTTGTTCGTGTAAGAATTTAATTAATTAAAATTCAGGACGATATATTCAGGGCATCGATTTGCGTTTTTTCCACGATATCACTTAATCCTTCCTTTACTTCCGTGTCCTCGATCCTTTGTCTGAGTCGTTTCAATTCTACAACATTAGATCTAATTGTTATTAATAAAATGAATTATACACTTAATGACTTGCCGTCCAAAATCGTTGATATCTTAGAAACTTGTTCGTGTAAGAATTTAATTAATTAAAATTCAGGACGATATATTCAGGGCATCGATTTGCGTTTTTTCCACGATATCACTTAATCCTTCCTTTACTTCCGTGTCCTCGATCCTTTGTCTGAGTCGTTTCAATTCTACAACATTAGATCTAATTGTTATTAATAAAATGAATTATACACTTAATGACTTGCCGTCCAAAATCGTTGATATCTTAGAAACTTGTTCGTGTAAGAATTTAATTAATGAAAATTCAGGACGATATATATTCAGGGCATCGATTTGCGATTTTTCCACGATATCACTTAATCCTTCCTTTACTTCCGTGTCCTCGATCCTTTGTCTGAGTCGTTTCAATTCTACAACATTAGATCTAATTGTTATTAATAAAATGAATTATACACTTAATGACTTGCTGTCCAAAATCGTTGATATCTTAGAAACTTGTTCGTGCAAGAATTTAATTAATTAAAATTCAGGACGATATATTCAGGGCATCGATTTGCGTTTTTTCCACGATATCACTTAATCCTTCCTTTACTTCCGTGTCCTCGATCCTTTGTCTGAGTCGTTTCAATTCTACAACATTAGATCTAATTGTTATTAATAAAATGAATTATACACTTAATGACTTGCCGTCCAAAATCGTTGATATCTTAGAAACTTGTTCGTGTAAGTATTTAATTAATTAAAATTCAGGACGATATATTCAGGGCATCGATTTGCGATTTTTCCACGATATCACTTAATCCTTCCTTTACTTCCGTGTCCTCGATCCTTTGTCTGAGTCGTTTCAATTCTACAACATTAGATCTAATTGTTATTAATAAAATGAATTATACACTTAATGACTTGCTGTCCAAAATCGTTGATATCTTAGAAACTTGTTCGTGCAAGAATTTAATTAATTAAAATTCAGGACGATATATTCAGGGCATCGATTTGCGTTTTTTCCACGATATCACTTAATCCTTCCTTTACTTCCGTGTCCTCGATCCTTTGTCTGAGTCGTTTCAATTCTACAACATTAGATCTAATTGTTATTAATAAAATGAATTATACACTTAATGACTTGCCGTCCAAAATCGTTGATATCTTAGAAACTTGTTCGTGTAAGAATTTAATTAATTAAAATTCAGGACAATATATTCAGGGCATCGATTTGCGATTTTTCCACGATATCACTTAATCCTTCCTTTACTTCCGTGTCCTCGATCCTTTGTCTGAGTCGTTTCAATTCTACAACATTAGATCTAATTGTTATTAATAAAATGAATTATACACTTAATGACTTGCCGTCCAAAATCGTTGATATCTTAGAAACTTGTTCGTGTAAGAATTTAATTAATTAAAATTCAGGACGATATATTCAGGGCATCGATTTGCGATTTTTCCACGATATCACTTAATCCTTCCTTTACTTCCGTGTCCTCGATCCATTGTCTGAGTCGTTTCAATTCTACAACATTAGATCTAATTGTTATTAATAAAATGAATTATACACTTAATGACTTGCTGTCCAAAATCGTTGATATCTTAGAAACTTGTTCGTGCAAGAATTTAATTAATTAAAATTCAGGACGATATATTCAGGGCATCGATTTGCGTTTTTTCCACGATATCACTTAATCCTTCCTTTACTTCCGTGTCCTCGATCCTTTGTCTGAGTCGTTTCAATTCTACAACATTAGATCTAATTGTTATTAATAAAATGAATTATACACTTAATGACTTGCCGTCCAAAATCGTTGATATCTTAGAAACTTGTTCGTGTAAGAATTTAATTAATTAAAATTCAGGACGATATATTCAGGGCATCGATTTGCGATTTTTCCACGATATCACTTAATCCTTCCTTTACTTCCGTGTCCTCGATCCTTTGTCTGAGTCGTTTCAATTCTACAACATTAGATCTAATTGTTATTAATAAAATGAATTATACACTTAATGACTTGCCGTCCAAAATCGTTGATATCTTAGAAACTTGTTCGTGTAAGAATTTAATTAATTAAAATTCAGGACGATATATATTCAGGGCATTGATTTGCGTTTTTTCCACGATATCACTTAATCCTTCCTTTACTTCCGTGTCCTCGATCCTTTGTCTGAGTCGTTTCAATTCTACAACATTAGATCTAATTGTTATTAATAAAATGAATTATACACTTAATGACTTGCCGTCCAAAATCGTTGATATCTTAGAAACTTGTTCGTGTAAGAATTTAATTAATTAAAATTCAGGACGATATATATTCAGGGCATTGATTTGCGTTTTTTCCACGATATCACTTAATCCTTCCTTTACTTCCGTGTCCTCGATCCTTTGTCTGAGTCGCTCCAATTCTACAACATTAGATCTAATTGTTATTAATAAAATGAATTATACACTTAATGACTTGCCGTCCAAAATCGTTGATATCTTAGAAACTTGTTCGTGTAAGAATTTAATTAATGAAAATTCAGGACGATATATATTCAGGGCATTGATTTGCGTTTTTTCCACGATATCACTTAATCCTTCCTTTACTTCCGTGTCCTCGATCCTTTGTCTGAGTCGTTTCAATTCTACAACATTAGATCTAATTGTTATTAATAAAATGAATTATACACTTAATGACTTGCCGTCCAAAATCGTTGATATCTTAGAAACTTGTTCGTGTAAGAATTTAATTAATGAAAATTCAGGACGATATATTCAGGGCATTGATTTGCGTTTTTTCCACGATATCACTTAATCCTTCCTTTACTTCCGTGTCCTCGATCCTTTGTCTGAGTCGTTTCAATTCTACAACATTAGATCTAATTGTTATTAATAAAATGAATTATACACTTAATGACTTGCCGTCCAAAATCGTTGATATCTTAGAAACTTGTTCGTGTAAGAATTTAATTAATGAAAATTCAGGACGATATATATTCAGGGCATTGATTTGCGTTTTTTCCACGATATCACTTAATCCTTCCTTTACTTCCGTGTCCTCGATCCTTTGTCTGAGTCGTTTCAATTCTACAACATTAGATCTAATTGTTATTAATAAAATGAATTATACACTTAATGACTTGCCGTCCAAAATCGTTGATATCTTAGAAACTTGTTCGTGTAAGAATTTAATTAATGAAAATTCAGGACGATATATATTCAGGGCATTGATTTGCGTTTTTTCCACGATATCACTTAATCCTTCCTTTACTTCCGTGTCCTCGATCCTTTGTCTGAGTCGTTTCAATTCTACAACATTAGATCTAATTGTTATTAATAAAATGAATTATACACTTAATGACTTGCCGTCCAAAATCGTTGATATCTTAGAAACTTGTTCGTGTAAGAATTTAATTAATGAAAATTCAGGACGATATATATTCAGGGCATTGATTTGCGTTTTTTCCACGATATCACTTAATCCTTCCTTTACTTCCGTGTCCTCGATCCTTTGTCTGAGTCGTTTCAATTCTACAACATTAGATCTAATTGTTATTAATAAAATGAATTATACACTTAATGACTTGCCGTCCAAAATCGTTGATATCTTAGAAACTTGTTCGTGTAAGAATTTAATTAATGAAAATTCAGGACGATATATATTCAGGGCATTGATTTGCGTTTTTTCCACGATATCACTTAATCCTTCCTTTACTTCCGTGTCCTCGATCCTTTGTCTGAGTCGTTTCAATTCTACAACATTAGATCTAATTGTTATTAATAAAATGAATTATACACTTAATGACTTGCCGTCCAAAATCGTTGATATCTTAGAAACTTGTTCGTGTAAGAATTTAATTAATGAAAATTCAGGACGATATATATTCAGGGCATTGATTTGCGTTTTTTCCACGATATCACTTAATCCTTCCTTTACTTCCGTGTCCTCGATCCTTTGTCTGAGTCGTTTCAATTCTACAACATTAGATCTAATTGTTATTAATAAAATGAATTATACACTTAATGACTTGCCGTCCAAAATCGTTGATATCTTAGAAACTTGTTCGTGTAAGAATTTAATTAATGAAAATTCAGGACGATATATTCAGGGCATTGATTTGCGTTTTTTCCACGATATCACTTAATCCTTCCTTTACTTCCGTGTCCTCGATCCTTTGTCTGAGTCGTTTCAATTCTACAACATTAGATCTAATTGTTATTAATAAAATGAATTATACACTTAATGACTTGCCGTCCAAAATCGTTGATATCTTAGAAACTTGTTCGTGTAAGAATTTAATTAATGAAAATTCAGGACGATATATTCAGGGCATTGATTTGCGTTTTTTCCACGATATCACTTAATCCTTCCTTTACTTCCGTGTCCTCGATCCTTTGTCTGAGTCGTTTCAATTCTACAACATTAGATCTAATTGTTATTAATAAAATGAATTATACACTTAATGACTTGCCGTCCAAAATCGTTGATATCTTAGAAACTTGTTCGTGTAAGAATTTAATTAATGAAAATTCAGGACGATATATATTCAGGGCATTGATTTGCGTTTTTTCCACGATATCACTTAATCCTTCCTTTACTTCCGTGTCCTCGATCCTTTGTCTGAGTCGTTTCAATTCTACAACATTAGATCTAATTGTTATTAATAAAATGAATTATACACTTAATGACTTGCCGTCCAAAATCGTTGATATCTTAGAAACTTGTTCGTGTAAGAATTTAATTAATTAAAATTCAGGACGATATATATTCAAGGCATTGATTTGCGTTTTTTCCACGATATCACTTAATCCTTCCTTTACTTCCGTGTCCTCGATCCTTTGTCTGAGTCGTTTCAATTCTACAACATTAGATCTAATTGTTATTAATAAAATGAATTATACACTTAATGACTTGCCGTCCAAAATCGTTGATATCTTAGAAACTTGTTCGTGTAAGAATTTAATTAATTAAAATTCAGGACGATATATTCAGGGCATCGATTTGCGATTTTTCCACGATATCACTTAATCCTTCCTTTACTTCCGTGTCCTCGATCCTTTGTCTGAGTCGTTTCAATTCTACAACATTAGATCTAATTGTTATTAATAAAATGAATTATACACTTAATGACTTGCCGTCCAAAATCGTTGATATCTTAGAAACTTGTTCGTGTAAGTATTTAATTAATTAAAATTCAGGACGATATATTCAGGGCATCGATTTGCGATTTTTCCACGATATCACTTAATCCTTCCTTTACTTCCGTGTCCTCGATCCTTTGTCTGAGTCGTTTCAATTCTACAACATTAGATCTAATTGTTATTAATAAAATGAATTATACACTTAATGACTTGCCGTCCAAAATCGTTGATATCTTAGAAACTTGTTCGTGTAAGAATTTAATTAATTAAAATTCAGGACGATATATATTCAGGGCATTGATTTGCGTTTTTTCCACGATATCACTTAATCCTTCCTTTACTTCCGTGTCCTCGATCCTTTGTCTGAGTCGTTTCAATTCTACAACATTAGATCTAATTGTTATTAATAAAATGAATTATACACTTAATGACTTGCCGTCCAAAATCGTTGATATCTTAGAAACTTGTTCGTGTAAGAATTTAATTAATTAAAATTCAGGACGATATATTCAGGGCATCGATTTGCGTTTTTTCCACGATATCACTTAATCCTTCCTTTACTTCCGTGTCCTCGATCCTTTGTCTGAGTCGTTTCAATTCTACAACATTAGATCTAATTGTTATTAATAAAATGAATTATACACTTAATGACTTGCCGTCCAAAATCGTTGATATCTTAGAAACTTGTTCGTGTAAGTATTTAATTAATTAAAATTCAGGACGATATATTCAGGGCATCGATTTGCGATTTTTCCACGATATCACTTAATCCTTCCTTTACTTCCGTGTCCTCGATCCTTTGTCTGAGTCGTTTCAATTCTACAACATTAGATCTAATTGTTATTAATAAAATGAATTATACACTTAATGACTTGCCGTCCAAAATCGTTGATATCTTAGAAACTTGTTCGTGCAAGAATTTAATTAATTAAAATTCAGGACGATATATTCAGGGCATCGATTTGCGATTTTTCCACGATATCACTTAATCCTTCCTTTACTTCCGTGTCCTCGATCCTTTGTCTGAGTCGTTTCAATTCTACAACATTAGATCTAATTGTTATTAATAAAATGAATTATACACTTAATGACTTGCTGTCCAAAATCGTTGATATCTTAGAAACTTGTTCGTGCAAGAATTTAATTAATTAAAATTCAGGACGATATATTCAGGGCATCGATTTGCGTTTTTTCCACGATATCACTTAATCCTTCCTTTACTTCCGTGTCCTCGATCCTTTGTCTGAGTCGTTTCAATTCTACAACATTAGATCTAATTGTTATTAATAAAATGAATTATACACTTAATGACTTGCTGTCCAAAATCGTTGATATCTTAGAAACTTGTTCGTGTAAGAATTTAATTAATTAAAATTCAGGACGATATATTCAGGGCATCGATTTGCGATTTTTCCACGATATCACTTAATCCTTCCTTTACTTCCGTGTCCTCGATCCTTTGTCTGAGTCGTTTCAATTCTACAACATTAGATCTAATTGTTATTAATAAAATGAATTATACACTTAATGACTTGCTGTCCAAAATCGTTGATATCTTAGAAACTTGTTCGTGTAAGAATTTAATTAATTAAAATTCAGGACGATATATATTCAGGGCATTGATTTGCGTTTTTTCCACGATATCACTTAATCCTTCCTTTACTTCCGTGTCCTCGATCCTTTGTCTGAGTCGTTTCAATTCTACAACATTAGATCTAATTGTTATTAATAAAATGAATTATACACTTAATGACTTGCTGTCCAAAATCGTTGATATCTTAGAAACTTGTTCGTGTAAGAATTTAATTAATTAAAATTCAGGACGATATATTCAGGGCATCGATTTGCGATTTTTCCACGATATCACTTAATCCTTCCTTTACTTCCGTGTCCTCGATCCTTTGTCTGAGTCGTTTCAATTCTACAACATTAGATCTAATTGTTATTAATAAAATGAATTATACACTTAATGACTTGCTGTCCAAAATCGTTGATATCTTAGAAACTTGTTCGTGTAAGAATTTAATTAATTAAAATTCAGGACGATATATTCAGGGCATCGATTTGCGTTTTTTCCACGATATCACTTAATCCTTCCTTTACTTCCGTGTCCTCGATCCTTTGTCTGAGTCGTTTCAATTCTACAACATTAGATCTAATTGTTATTAATAAAATGAATTATACACTTAATGACTTGCCGTCCAAAATCGTTGATATCTTAGAACCTTGTTCGTGTAAGAATTTAATTAATTAAAATTCAGGACGATATATATTCAGGGCATTGATTTGCGTTTTTTCCACGATATCACTTAATCCTTCCTTTACTTCCGTGTCCTCGATCCTTTGTCTGAGTCGTTTCAATTCTACAACATTAGATCTAATTGTTATTAATAAAATGAATTATACACTTAATGACTTGCCGTCCAAAATCGTTGATATCTTAGAAACTTGTTCGTGTAAGAATTTAATTAATTAAAATTCAGGACGATATATTCAGGGCATCGATTTGCGATTTTTCCACGATATCACTTAATCCTTCCTTTACTTCCGTGTCCTCGATCCTTTGTCTGAGTCGTTTCAATTCTACAACATTAGATCTAATTGTTATTAATAAAATGAATTATACACTTAATGACTTGCCGTCCAAAATCGTTGATATCTTAGAAACTTGTTCGTGTAAGAATTTAATTAATTAAAATTCAGGACGATATATATTCAGGGCATTGATTTGCGTTTTTTCCACGATATCACTTAATCCTTCCTTTACTTCCGTGTCCTCGATCCTTTGTCTGAGTCGTTTCAATTCTACAACATTAGATCTAATTGTTATTAATAAAATGAATTATACACTTAATGACTTGCCGTCCAAAATCGTTGATATCTTAGAAACTTGTTCGTGTAAGAATTTAATTAATGAAAATTCAGGACGATATATTCAGGGCATCGATTTGCGATTTTTCCACGATATCACTTAATCCTTCCTTTACTTCCGTGTCCTCGATCCTTTGTCTGAGTCGTTTCAATTCTACAACATTAGATCTAATTGTTATTAATAAAATGAATTATACACTTAATGACTTGCCGTCCAAAATCGTTGATATCTTAGAAACTTGTTCGTGTAAGTATTTAATTAATTAAAATTCAGGACGATATATTCAGGGCATCGATTTGCGATTTTTCCACGATATCACTTAATCCTTCCTTTACTTCCGTGTCCTCGATCCTTTGTCTGAGTCGTTTCAATTCTACAACATTAGATCTAATTGTTATTAATAAAATGAATTATACACTTAATGACTTGCGGTCCAAAATCGTTGATATCTTAGAAACTTGTTCGTGCAAGAATTTAATTAATTAAAATTCAGGACGATATATTCAGGGCATCGATTTGCGTTTTTTCCACGATATCACTTAATCCTTCCTTTACTTCCGTGTCCTCGATCCTTTGTCTGAGTCGTTTCAATTCTACAACATTAGATCTAATTGTTATTAATAAAATGAATTATACACTTAATGACTTGCCGTCCAAAATCGTTGATATCTTAGAAACTTGTTCGTGTAAGAATTTAATTAATTAAAATTCAGGACGATATATATTCAGGGCATCGATTTGCGTTTATTCCACGATATCACTTAATCCTTCCTTTACTTCCGTGTCCTCGATCCTTTGTCTGAGTCGTTTCAATTCTACAACATTAGATCTAATTGTTATTAATAAAATGAATTATACACTTAATAACTTGCCGTCCAAAATCGTTGATATCTTAGAAACTTGTTCGTGTAAGAATTTAATTAATTAAAATTCAGGACGATATATTCAGGGCATCGATTTGCGATTTTTCCACGATATCACTTAATCCTTCCTTTACTTCCGTGTCCTCGATCCTTTGTCTGAGTCGTTTCAATTCTACAACATTAGATCTAATTGTTATTAATAAAATGAATTATACACTTAATGACTTGCCGTCCAAAATCGTTGATATCTTAGAAACTTGTTCGTGTAAGAATTTAATTAATTAAAATTCAGGACGATATATATTCAAGGCATTGATTTGCGTTTTTTCCACGATATCACTTAATCCTTCCTTTACTTCCGTGTCCTCGATCCTTTGTCTGAGTCGTTTCAATTCTACAACATTAGATCTAATTGTTATTAATAAAATGAATTATACACTTAATGACTTGCCGTCCAAAATCGTTGATATCTTAGAAACTTGTTCGTGTAAGAATTTAATTAATTAAAATTCAGGACGATATATTCAGGGCATCGATTTGCGATTTTTCCACGATATCACTTAATCCTTCCTTTACTTCCGTGTCCTCGATCCTTTGTCTGAGTCGTTTCAATTCTACAACATTAGATCTAATTGTTATTAATAAAATGAATTATACACTTAATGACTTGCCGTCCAAAATCGTTGATATCTTAGAAACTTGTTCGTGTAAGTATTTAATTAATTAAAATTCAGGACGATATATTCAGGGCATCGATTTGCGATTTTTCCACGATATCACTTAATCCTTCCTTTACTTCCGTGTCCTCGATCCTTTGTCTGAGTCGTTTCAATTCTACAACATTAGATCTAATTGTTATTAATAAAATGAATTATACACTTAATGACTTGCCGTCCAAAATCGTTGATATCTTAGAAACTTGTGCGTGTAAGAATTTAATTAATTAAAATTCAGGACGATATATTCAGGGCATCGATTTGCGATTTTTCCACGATATCACTTAATCCTTCCTTTACTTCCGTGTCCTCGATCCTTTGTCTGAGTCGTTTCAATTCTACAACATTAGATCTAATTGTTATTAATAAAATGAATTATACACTTAATGACTTGCCGTCCAAAATCGTTGATATCTTAGAAACTTGTTCGTGTAAGAATTTAATTAATTAAAATTCAGGACGATATATTCAGGGCATCGATTTGCGATTTTTCCACGATATCACTTAATCCTTCCTTTACTTCCGTGTCCTCGATCCTTTGTCTGAGTCGTTTCAATTCTACAACATTAGATCTAATTGTTATTAATAAAATGAATTATACACTTAATGACTTGCCGTCCAAAATCGTTGATATCTTAGAAACTTGTTCGTGTAAGAATTTAATTAATTAAAATTCAGGACGATATATTCAGGGCATCGATTTGCGATTTTTCCACGATATCACTTAATCCTTCCTTTACTTCCGTGTCCTCGATCCTTTGTCTGAGTCGTTTCAATTCTACAACATTAGATCTAATTGTTATTAATAAAATGAATTATACACTTAATGACTTGCCGTCCAAAATCGTTGATATCTTAGAAACTTGTTCGTGTAAGAATTTAATTAATTAAAATTCAGGACGATATATTCAGGGCATCGATTTGCGATTTTTCCACGATATCACTTAATCCTTCCTTTACTTCCGTGTCCTCGATCCTTTGTCTGAGTCGTTTCAATTCTACAACATTAGATCTAATTGTTATTAATAAAATGAATTATACACTTAATGACTTGCCGTCCAAAATCGTTGATATCTTAGAAACTTGTTCGTGTAAGAATTTAATTAATTAAAATTCAGGACGATATATATTCAGGGCATTGATTTGCGTTTTTTCCACGATATCACTTAATCCTTCCTTTACTTCCGTGTCCTCGATCCTTTGTCTGAGTCGTTTCAATTCTACAACATTAGATCTAATTGTTATTAATAAAATGAATTATACACTTAATGACTTGCTGTCCAAAATCGTTGATATCTTAGAAACTTGTTCGTGCAAGAATTTAATTAATTAAAATTCAGGACGATATATTCAGGGCATCGATTTGCGTTTTTTCCACGATATCACTTAATCCTTCCTTTACTTCCGTGTCCTCGATCCTTTGTCTGAGTCGTTTCAATTCTACAACATTAGATCTAATTGTTATTAATAAAATGAATTATACACTTAATGACTTGCTGTCCAAAATCGTTGATATCTTAGAAACTTGTTCGTGCAAGAATTTAATTAATTAAAATTCAGGACGATATATTCAGGGCATCGATTTGCGTTTTTTCCACGATATCACTTAATCCTTCCTTTACTTCCGTGTCCTCGATCCTTTGTCTGAGTCGTTTCAATTCTACAACATTAGATCTAATTGTTATTAATAAAATGAATTATACACTTAATGACTTGCCGTCCAAAATCGTTGATATCTTAGAAACTTGTTCGTGTAAGAATTTAATTAATTAAAATTCAGGACGATATATTCAGGGCATCGATTTGCGTTTTTTCCACGATATCACTTAATCCTTCCTTTACTTCCGTGTCCTCGATCCTTTGTCTGAGTCGTTTCAATTCTACAACATTAGATCTAATTGTTATTAATAAAATGAATTATACACTTAATGACTTGCCGTCCAAAATCGTTGATATCTTAGAAACTTGTTCGTGTAAGAATTTAATTAATTAAAATTCAGGACGATATATTCAGGGCATCGATTTGCGATTTTTCCACGATATCACTTAATCCTTCCTTTACTTCCGTGTCCTCGATCCTTTGTCTGAGTCGTTTCAATTCTACAACATTAGATCTAATTGTTATTAATAAAATGAATTATACACTTAATGACTTGCCGTCCAAAATCGTTGATATCTTAGAAACTTGTTCGTGTAAGTATTTAATTAATTAAAATTCAGGACGATATATTCAGGGCATCGATTTGCGATTTTTCCACGATATCACTTAATCCTTCCTTTACTTCCGTGTCCTCGATCCTTTGTCTGAGTCGTTTCAATTCTACAACATTAGATCTAATTGTTATTAATAAAATGAATTATACACTTAATGACTTGCTGTCCAAAATCGTTGATATCTTAGAAACTTGTTCGTGTAAGAATTTAATTAATTAAAATTCAGGACGATATATTCAGGGCATCGATTTGCGATTTTTCCACGATATCACTTAATCCTTCCTTTACTTCCGTGTCCTCGATCCTTTGTCTGAGTCGTTTCAATTCTACAACATTAGATCTAATTGTTATTAATAAAATGAATTATACACTTAATGACTTGCCGTCCAAAATCGTTGATATCTTAGAAACTTGTTCGTGTAAGAATTTAATTAATTAAAATTCAGGACGATATATTCAGGGCATCGATTTGCGATTTTTCCACGATATCACTTAATCCTTCCTTTACTTCCGTGTCCTCGATCCTTTGTCTGAGTCGTTTCAATTCTACAACATTAGATCTAATTGTTATTAATAAAATGAATTATACACTTAATGACTTGCCGTCCAAAATCGTTGATATCTTAGAAACTTGTTCGTGTAAGAATTTAATTAATTAAAATTCAGGACGATATATTCAGGGCATCGATTTGCGATTTTTCCACGATATCACTTAATCCTTCCTTTACTTCCGTGTCCTCGATCCTTTGTCTGAGTCGTTTCAATTCTACAACATTAGATCTAATTGTTATTAATAAAATGAATTATACACTTAATGACTTGCCGTCCAAAATCGTTGATATCTTAGAAACTTGTTCGTGTAAGAATTTAATTAATTAAAATTCAGGACGATATATTCAGGGCATCGATTTGCGATTTTTCCACGATATCACTTAATCCTTCCTTTACTTCCGTGTCCTCGATCCTTTGTCTGAGTCGTTTCAATTCTACAACATTAGATCTAATTGTTATTAATAAAATGAATTATACACTTAATGACTTGCCGTCCAAAATCGTTGATATCTTAGAAACTTGTTCGTGTAAGAATTTAATTAATTAAAATTCAGGACGATATATATTCAGGGCATTGATTTGCGTTTTTTCCACGATATCACTTAATCCTTCCTTTACTTCCGTGTCCTCGATCCTTTGTCTGAGTCGTTTCAATTCTACAACATTAGATCTAATTGTTATTAATAAAATGAATTATACACTTAATGACTTGCTGTCCAAAATCGTTGATATCTTAGAAACTTGTTCGTGTAAGAATTTAATTAATTAAAATTCAGGACGATATATTCAGGGCATCGATTTGCGTTTTTTCCACGATATCACTTAATCCTTCCTTTACTTCCGTGTCCTCGATCCTTTGTCTGAGTCGTTTCAATTCTACAACATTAGATCTAATTGTTATTAATAAAATGAATTATACACTTAATGACTTGCTGTCCAAAATCGTTGATATCTTAGAAACTTGTTCGTGCAAGAATTTAATTAATTAAAATTCAGGACGATATATTCAGGGCATCGATTTGCGTTTTTTCCACGATATCACTTAATCCTTCCTTTACTTCCGTGTCCTCGATCCTTTGTCTGAGTCGTTTCAATTCTACAACATTAGATCTAATTGTTATTAATAAAATGAATTATACACTTAATGACTTGCCGTCCAAAATCGTTGATATCTTAGAAACTTGTTCGTGTAAGTATTTAATTAATTAAAATTCAGGACGATATATTCAGGGCATCGATTTGCGATTTTTCCACGATATCACTTAATCCTTCCTTTACTTCCGTGTCCTCGATCCTTTGTCTGAGTCGTTTCAATTCTACAACATTAGATCTAATTGTTATTAATAAAATGAATTATACACTTAATGACTTGCCGTCCAAAATCGTTGATATCTTAGAAACTTGTTCGTGTAAGAATTTAATTAATTAAAATTCAGGACGATATATATTCAGGGCATTGATTTGCGTTTTTTCCACGATATCACTTAATCCTTCCTTTACTTCCGTGTCCTCGATCCTTTGTCTGAGTCGTTTCAATTCTACAACATTAGATCTAATTGTTATTAATAAAATAAATTATACACTTAATGACTTGCCGTCCAAAATCGTTGATATCTTAGAAACTTGTTCGTGTAAGAATTTAATTAATTAAAATTCAGGACGATATATTCAGGGCATCGATTTGCGTCTTTTCCACGATATCACTTAATCCTTCCTTTACTTCCGTGTCCTCGATCCTTTGTCTGAGTCGTTTCAATTCTACAACATTAGATCTAATTGTTATTAATAAAATGAATTATACACTTAATGACTTGCCGTCCAAAATCGTTGATATCTTAGAAACTTGTTCGTGTAAGTATTTAATTAATTAAAATTCAGGACGATATATTCAGGGCATCGATTTGCGATTTTTCCACGATATCACTTAATCCTTCCTTTACTTCCGTGTCCTCGATCCTTTGTCTGAGTCGTTTCAATTCTACAACATTAGATCTAATTGTTATTAATAAAATGAATTATACACTTAATGACTTGCGGTCCAAAATCGTTGATATCTTAGAAACTTGTTCGTGCAAGAATTTAATTAATTAAAATTCAGGACGATATATTCAGGGCATCGATTTGCGTTTTTTCCACGATATCACTTAATCCTTCCTTTACTTCCGTGTCCTCGATCCTTTGTCTGAGTCGTTTCAATTCTACAACATTAGATCTAATTGTTATTAATAAAATGAATTATACACTTAATGACTTGCCATCCAAAATCGTTGATATCTTAGAAACTTGTTCGTGTAAGAATTTAATTAATTAAAATTCAGGACGATATATATTCAGGGCATTGATTTGCGTTTTTTCCACGATATCACTTAATCCTTCCTTTACTTCCGTGTCCTCGATCCTTTGTCTGAGTCGTTTCAATTCTACAACATTAGATCTAATTGTTATTAATAAAATGAATTATACACTTAATGACTTGCTGTCCAAAATCGTTGATATCTTAGAAACTTGTTCGTGTAAGAATTTAATTAATTAAAATTCAGGACGATATATTCAGGGCATCGATTTGCGTTTTTTCCACGATATCACTTAATCCTTCCTTTACTTCCGTGTCCTCGATCCTTTGTCTGAGTCGTTTCAATTCTACAACATTAGATCTAATTGTTATTAATAAAATGAATTATACACTTAATGACTTGCTGTCCAAAATCGTTGATATCTTAGAAACTTGTTCGTGCAAGAATTTAATTAATTAAAATTCAGGACGATATATTCAGGGCATCGATTTGCGTTTTTTCCACGATATCACTTAATCCTTCCTTTACTTCCGTGTCCTCGATCCTTTGTCTGAGTCGTTTCAATTCTACAACATTAGATCTAATTGTTATTAATAAAATGAATTATACACTTAATGACTTGCCGTCCAAAATCGTTGATATCTTAGAAACTTGTTCGTGTAAGTATTTAATTAATTAAAATTCAGGACGATATATTCAGGGCATCGATTTGCGATTTTTCCACGATATCACTTAATCCTTCCTTTACTTCCGTGTCCTCGATCCTTTGTCTGAGTCGTTTCAATTCTACAACATTAGATCTAATTGTTATTAATAAAATGAATTATACACTTAATGACTTGCCGTCCAAAATCGTTGATATCTTAGAAACTTGTTCGTGTAAGAATTTAATTAATTAAAATTCAGGACGATATATATTCAGGGCATTGATTTGCGTTTTTTCCACGATATCACTTAATCCTTCCTTTACTTCCGTGTCCTCGATCCTTTGTCTGAGTCGTTTCAATTCTACAACATTAGATCTAATTGTTATTAATAAAATAAATTATACACTTAATGACTTGCCGTCCAAAATCGTTGATATCTTAGAAACTTGTTCGTGTAAGAATTTAATTAATTAAAATTCAGGACGATATATTCAGGGCATCGATTTGCGTCTTTTCCACGATATCACTTAATCCTTCCTTTACTTCCGTGTCCTCGATCCTTTGTCTGAGTCGTTTCAATTCTACAACATTAGATCTAATTGTTATTAATAAAATAAATTATACACTTAATGACTTGCCGTCCAAAATCGTTGATATCTTAGAAACTTGTTCGTGTAAGTATTTAATTAATTAAAATTCAGGACGATATATTCAGGGCATCGATTTGCGATTTTTCCACGATATCACTTAATCCTTCCTTTACTTCCGTGTCCTCGATCCTTTGTCTGAGTCGTTTCAATTCTACAACATTAGATCTAATTGTTATTAATAAAATGAATTATACACTTAATGACTTGCGGTCCAAAATCGTTGATATCTTAGAAACTTGTTCGTGCAAGAATTTAATTAATTAAAATTCAGGACGATATATTCAGGGCATCGATTTGCGTTTTTTCCACGATATCACTTAATCCTTCCTTTACTTCCGTGTCCTCGATCCTTTGTCTGAGTCGTTTCAATTCTACAACATTAGATCTAATTGTTATTAATAAAATGAATTATACACTTAATGACTTGCCATCCAAAATCGTTGATATCTTAGAAACTTGTTCGTGTAAGAATTTAATTAATTAAAATTCAGGACGATATATATTCAGGGCATTGATTTGCGTTTTTTCCACGATATCACTTAATCCTTCCTTTACTTCCGTGTCCTCGATCCTTTGTCTGAGTCGTTTCAATTCTACAACATTAGATCTAATTGTTATTAATAAAATGAATTATACACTTAATGACTTGCCGTCCAAAATCGTTGATATCTTAGAACCTTGTTCGTGTAAGAATTTAATTAATTAAAATTCAGGACGATATATATTCAGGGCATTGATTTGCGTTTTTTCCACGATATCACTTAATCCTTCCTTTACTTCCGTGTCCTCGATCCTTTGTCTGAGTCGTTTCAATTCTACAACATTAGATCTAATTGTTATTAATAAAATGAATTATACACTTAATGACTTGCCGTCCAAAATCGTTGATATCTTAGAAACTTGTTCGTGTAAGAATTTAATTAATTAAAATTCAGGACGATATATTCAGGGCATCGATTTGCGATTTTTCCACGATATCACTTAATCCTTCCTTTACTTCCGTGTCCTCGATCCTTTGTCTGAGTCGTTTCAATTCTACAACATTAGATCTAATTGTTATTAATAAAATGAATTATACACTTAATGACTTGCCGTCCAAAATCGTTGATATCTTAGAAACTTGTTCGTGTAAGAATTTAATTAATTAAAATTCAGGACGATATATATTCAGGGCATTGATTTGCGTTTTTTCCACGATATCACTTAATCCTTCCTTTACTTCCGTGTCCTCGATCCTTTGTCTGAGTCGTTTCAATTCTACAACATTAGATCTAATTGTTATTAATAAAATGAATTATACACTTAATGACTTGCCGTCCAAAATCGTTGATATCTTAGAAACTTGTTCGTGTAAGAATTTAATTAATGAAAATTCAGGACGATATATTCAGGGCATCGATTTGCGATTTTTCCACGATATCACTTAATCCTTCCTTTACTTCCGTGTCCTCGATCCTTTGTCTGAGTCGTTTCAATTCTACAACATTAGATCTAATTGTTATTAATAAAATGAATTATACACTTAATGACTTGCCGTCCAAAATCGTTGATATCTTAGAAACTTGTTCGTGTAAGTATTTAATTAATTAAAATTCAGGACGATATATTCAGGGCATCGATTTGCGATTTTTCCACGATATCACTTAATCCTTCCTTTACTTCCGTGTCCTCGATCCTTTGTCTGAGTCGTTTCAATTCTACAACATTAGATCTAATTGTTATTAATAAAATGAATTATACACTTAATGACTTGCCGTCCAAAATCGTTGATATCTTAGAAACTTGTTCGTGTAAGTATTTAATTAATTAAAATTCAGGACGATATATTCAGGGCATCGATTTGCGATTTTTCCACGATATCACTTAATCCTTCCTTTACTTCCGTGTCCTCGATCCTTTGTCTGAGTCGTTTCAATTCTACAACATTAGATCTAATTGTTATTAATAAAATGAATTATACACTTAATGACTTGCCGTCCAAAATCGTTGATATCTTAGAAACTTGTTCGTGCAAGAATTTAATTAATTAAAATTCAGGACGATATATTCAGGGCATCGATTTGCGTCTTTTCCACGATATCACTTAATCCTTCCTTTACTTCCGTGTCCTCGATCCTTTGTCTGAGTCGTTTCAATTCTACAACATTAGATCTAATTGTTATTAATAAAATGAATTATACACTTAATGACTTGCCGTCCAAAATCGTTGATATCTTAGAAACTTGTTCGTGTAAGAATTTAATTAATTAAAATTCAGGACGATATATTCAGGGCATCGATTTGCGATTTTTCCACGATATCACTTAATCTTTCCTTTACTTCCGTGTCCTCGATCCTTTGTCTGAGTCGTTTCAATTCTACAACATTAGATCTAATTGTTATTAATAAAATGAATTATACACTTAATGACTTGCCGTCCAAAATCGTTGATATCTTAGAAACTTGTTCGTGTAAGAATTTAATTAATTAAAATTCAGGACGATATATATTCAGGGCATTGATTTGCGTTTTTTCCACGATATCACTTAATCCTTCCTTTACTTCCGTGTCCTCGATCCTTTGTCTGAGTCGTTTCAATTCTACAACATTAGATCTAATTGTTATTAATAAAATAAATTATACACTTAATGACTTGCCGTCCAAAATCGTTGATATCTTAGAAACTTGTTCGTGTAAGAATTTAATTAATTAAAATTCAGGACGATATATTCAGGGCATCGATTTGCGTCTTTTCCACGATATCACTTAATCCTTCCTTTACTTCCGTGTCCTCGATCCTTTGTCTGAGTCGTTTCAATTCTACAACATTAGATCTAATTGTTATTAATAAAATGAATTATACACTTAATGACTTGCCGTCCAAAATCGTTGATATCTTAGAAACTTGTTCGTGTAAGTATTTAATTAATTAAAATTCAGGACGATATATTCAGGGCATCGATTTGCGATTTTTCCACGATATCACTTAATCCTTCCTTTACTTCCGTGTCCTCGATCCTTTGTCTGAGTCGTTTCAATTCTACAACATTAGATCTAATTGTTATTAATAAAATGAATTATACACTTAATGACTTGCTGTCCAAAATCGTTGATATCTTAGAAACTTGTTCGTGCAAGAATTTAATTAATTAAAATTCAGGACGATATATTCAGGGCATCGATTTGCGTTTTTTCCACGATATCACTTAATCCTTCCTTTACTTCCGTGTCCTCGATCCTTTGTCTGAGTCGTTTCAATTCTACAACATTAGATCTAATTGTTATTAATAAAATGAATTATACACTTAATGACTTGCCGTCCAAAATCGTTGATATCTTAGAAACTTGTTCGTGTAAGAATTTAATTAATTAAAATTCAGGACGATATATATTCAAGGCATTGATTTGCGTTTTTTCCACGATATCACTTAATCCTTCCTTTACTTCCGTGTCCTCGATCCTTTGTCTGAGTCGTTTCAATTCTACAACATTAGATCTAATTGTTATTAATAAAATGAATTATACACTTAATGACTTGCTGTCCAAAATCGTTGATATCTTAGAAACTTGTTCGTGCAAGAATTTAATTAATTAAAATTCAGGACGATATATTCAGGGCATCGATTTGCGTTTTTTCCACGATATCACTTAATCCTTCCTTTACTTCCGTGTCCTCGATCCTTTGTCTGAGTCGTTTCAATTCTACAACATTAGATCTAATTGTTATTAATAAAATGAATTATACACTTAATGACTTGCCGTCCAAAATCGTTGATATCTTAGAAACTTGTTCGTATAAGAATTTAATTAATTAAAATTCAGGACGATATATATTCAGGGCATCGATTTGCGTTTTTTCCACGATATCACTTAATCCTTCCTTTACTTCCGTGTCCTCGATCCTTTGTCTGAGTCGTTTCAATTCTACAACATTAGATCTAATTGTTATTAATAAAATGAATTATACACTTAATGACTTGCCGTCCAAAATCGTTGATATCTTAGAAACTTGTTCGTGTAAGAATTTAATTAATTAAAATTCAGGACGATATATATTCAGGGCATTGATTTGCGTTTTTTCCACGATATCACTTAATCCTTCCTTTACTTCCGGGTCCTCGATCCTTTGTCTGAGTCGTTTCAATTCTACAACATTAGATCTAATTGTTATTAATAAAATGAATTATACACTTAATGACTTGCCGTCCAAAATCGTTGATATCTTAGAAACTTGTTCGTGTAAGAATTTAATTAATTAAAATTCAGGACGATATATATTCAGGGCATTGATTTGCGTTTTTTCCACGATATCACTTAATCCTTCCTTTACTTCCGGGTCCTCGATCCTTTGTCTGAGTCGTTTCAATTCTACAACATTAGATCTAATTGTTATTAATAAAATGAATTATACACTTAATGACTTGCCGTCCAAAATCGTTGATATCTTAGAAACTTGTTCGTGTAAGAATTTAATTAATTAAAATTCAGGACGATATATATTCAGGGCATTGATTTGCGTTTTTTCCACGATATCACTTAATCCTTCCTTTACTTCCGGGTCCTCGATCCTTTGTCTGAGTCGTTTCAATTCTACAACATTAGATCTAATTGTTATTAATAAAATGAATTATACACTTAATGACTTGCCGTCCAAAATCGTTGATATCTTAGAAACTTGTTCGTGTAAGAATTTAATTAATTAAAATTCAGGACGATATATATTCAGGGCATTGATTTGCGTTTTTTCCACGATATCACTTAATCCTTCCTTTACTTCCGGGTCCTCGATCCTTTGTCTGAGTCGTTTCAATTCTACAACATTAGATCTAATTGTTATTAATAAAATGAATTATACACTTAATGACTTGCCGTCCAAAATCGTTGATATCTTAGAAACTTGTTCGTGTAAGAATTTAATTAATTAAAATTCAGGACGATATATATTCAGGGCATTGATTTGCGTTTTTTCCACGATATCACTTAATCCTTCCTTTACTTCCGGGTCCTCGATCCTTTGTCTGAGTCGTTTCAATTCTACAACATTAGATCTAATTGTTATTAATAAAATGAATTATACACTTAATGACTTGCCGTCCAAAATCGTTGATATCTTAGAAACTTGTTCGTGTAAGAATTTAATTAATTAAAATTCAGGACGATATATTCAGGGCATCGATTTGCGATTTTTCCACGATATCACTTAATCCTTCCTTTACTTCCGTGTCCTCGATCCTTTGTCTGAGTCGTTTCAATTCTACAACATTAGATCTAATTGTTATTAATAAAATGAATTATACACTTAATGACTTGCCGTCCAAAATCGTTGATATCTTAGAAACTTGTTCGTGTAAGAATTTAATTAATTAAAATTCAGGACGATATATTCAGGGCATCGATTTGCGATTTTTCCACGATATCACTTAATCCTTCCTTTACTTCCGTGTCCTCGATCCTTTGTCTGAGTCGTTTCAATTCTACAACATTAGATCTAATTGTTATTAATAAAATGAATTATACACTTAATGACTTGCCGTCCAAAATCGTTGATATCTTAGAAACTTGTTCGTGTAAGAATTTAATTAATTAAAATTCAGGACGATATATTCAGGGCATCGATTTGCGATTTTTCCACGATATCACTTAATCCTTCCTTTACTTCCGTGTCCTCGATCCTTTGTCTGAGTCGTTTCAATTCTACAACATTAGATCTAATTGTTATTAATAAAATGAATTATACACTTAATGACTTGCCGTCCAAAATCGTTGATATCTTAGAAACTTGTTCGTGTAAGAATTTAATTAATTAAAATTCAGGACGATATATATTCAGGGCATCGATTTGCGTTTTTTCCACGATATCACTTAATCCTTCCTTCACTTCCGTGTCCTCGATACTTTGTCTGAGTCGTTTCAATTCTACAACATTAGATCTAATTGTTATTAATAAAATGAATTATACACTTAATGACTTGCCGTCCAAAATCGTTGATATCTTAGAAACTTGTTCGTATAAGAATTTAATTAATTAAAATTCAGGACGATATATATTCAGGGCATCGATTTGCGTTTTTTCCACGATATCACTTAATCCTTCCTTTACTTCCGTGTCCTCGATCCTTTGTCTGAGTCGTTTCAATTCTACAACATTAGATCTAATTGTTATTAATAAAATGAATTATACACTTAATGACTTGCCGTCCAAAATCGTTGATATCTTAGAAACTTGTTCGTGTAAGAATTTAATTAATTAAAATTCAGGACGATATATATTCAGGGCATTGATTTGCGTTTTTTCCACGATATCACTTAATCCTTCCTTTACTTCCGGGTCCTCGATCCTTTGTCTGAGTCGTTTCAATTCTACAACATTAGATCTAATTGTTATTAATAAAATGAATTATACACTTAATGACTTGCCGTCCAAAATCGTTGATATCTTAGAAACTTGTTCGTGTAAGAATTTAATTAATTAAAATTCAGGACGATATATTCAGGGCATCGATTTGCGATTTTTCCACGATATCACTTAATCCTTCCTTTACTTCCGTGTCCTCGATCCTTTGTCTGAGTCGTTTCAATTCTACAACATTAGATCTAATTGTTATTAATAAAATGAATTATACACTTAATGACTTGCCGTCCAAAATCGTTGATATCTTAGAAACTTGTTCGTGTAAGAATTTAATTAATTAAAATTCAGGACGATATATTCAGGGCATCGATTTGCGATTTTTCCACGATATCACTTAATCCTTCCTTTACTTCCGTGTCCTCGATCCTTTGTCTGAGTCGTTTCAATTCTACAACATTAGATCTAATTGTTATTAATAAAATGAATTATACACTTAATGACTTGCCGTCCAAAATCGTTGATATCTTAGAAACTTGTTCGTGTAAGAATTTAATTAATTAAAATTCAGGACGATATATTCAGGGCATCGATTTGCGATTTTTCCACGATATCACTTAATCCTTCCTTTACTTCCGTGTCCTCGATCCTTTGTCTGAGTCGTTTCAATTCTACAACATTAGATCTAATTGTTATTAATAAAATGAATTATACACTTAATGACTTGCCGTCCAAAATCGTTGATATCTTAGAAACTTGTTCGTGTAAGAATTTAATTAATTAAAATTCAGGACGATATATATTCAGGGCATCGATTTGCGTTTTTTCCACGATATCACTTAATCCTTCCTTCACTTCCGTGTCCTCGATACTTTGTCTGAGTCGTTTCAATTCTACAACATTAGATCTAATTGTTATTAATAAAATGAATTATACACTTAATGACTTGCCGTCCAAAATCGTTGATATCTTAGAAACTTGTTCGTATAAGAATTTAATTAATTAAAATTCAGGACGATATATATTCAGGGCATCGATTTGCGTTTTTTCCACGATATCACTTAATCCTTCCTTTACTTCCGTGTCCTCGATCCTTTGTCTGAGTCGTTTCAATTCTACAACATTAGATCTAATTGTTATTAATAAAATGAATTATACACTTAATGACTTGCCGTCCAAAATCGTTGATATCTTAGAAACTTGTTCGTGTAAGAATTTAATTAATTAAAATTCAGGACGATATATTCAGGGCATCGATTTGCGATTTTTCCACGATATCACTTAATCCTTCCTTTACTTCCGTGTCCTCGATCCTTTGTCTGAGTCGTTTCAATTTTACAACATTAGATCTAATTGTTATTAATAAAATGAATTATACACTTAATGACTTGCCGTCCAAAATCGTTGATATCTTAGAAACTTGTTCGTGTAAGAATTTAATTAATTAAAATTCAGGACGATATATATTCAGGGCATCGATTTGCGTTTTTTCCACGATATCACTTAATCCTTCCTTTACTTCCGCGTCCTCGATCCTTTGTCTGAGTCGTTTCAATTCTACAACATTAGATCTAGTTGTTATTAATAAAATGAATTATACACTTAATGACTTGCCGTCCAAAATCGTTGATATCTTAGAAACTTGTTCGTGTAAGAATTTAATTAATTAAAGTTCAGGACGATATATTTAGGGCATCGATTTGCGTTTTTTCCACGAATACAACAATATATCACAAGTATACGCTTACATAAGAAAAATTAAACAAAACAAAAATAAAACACCATTTAGTCTTGTATAAAAAAAATAACACTAGCTTTGGAAACAAATGATGAGGACTAAGTAAGAAGCTATCAAAGTGTATTAAACAATAATGAAATAGAAAAAAAAATTCTGGGCGCGTGGTTGACTTTTCAACCAGCCTGTTTCTAACTCCTTTTATATTACTATTAACACACTTATTGAGTTTACTGTCTCGGATACAATGCTGACTGGACAGTAAGGAACTAAAGATAAGGTACTGAAGGCGGCAGTACCCCAAGACTTTATCTAATCAAACAATACCGCCTAAATACTCGGATGGTTGACAAAGTCAACCAACGCGACCGGTTTAGGGTTAAATATAATTTCGACGTTCATGCCTAAAGGAGTCCAAATAATAAAATAACAATATTTTCTATTAGTAATTTTTAATTGTCCCTGGATTTGGTAATAGTATGAATGACTGGATTTTACTTTAATCATGTTGTTATCAATTGTCGCAAAAGCTCAAAATGTTCAAATTTAATAATAGTTTCAAAAAACATTTTAATATTTACAATTCTTCTGCCCGATAATGAAAATTGATCAAGTTATACATCTTTAGAATCACGTTCAATTAAAATGTCTTGTTCCAGAAACGTAACATTATTTGAATTTTCAACATTTTCAGCAACGTCTTGTTCAGTGTTAGTCTGTCCATTACCAGCAGTTTCAAGATCCTTTCAAATAAATGTAAAAAAATAAGTTTGCGAAAATAACAACTACTTTACAACCCCACTTGGTATTACATATTCTAGATTTGATTATTTCAAGCAACATTATTTTTGATAAAATTAATAATCAGGCTATGACAGTGTATTTGTATTTTGGTAAACTTACTTTATATAATTTTAATTTTTTCATTCGCTTCCGTACACTTTTTTTTTCGATTGAGCATGTAGTTTACCCATCTTAAATGCACTTTCACACAAATTGTTATTATCAATTAATTTTAACTATTCTACAGAATAATCTCAATTTACTTCACTTCACAAAATGGAATAAAAAAAAGTCTGGACCTAGACTAACGTTTTAAATATACGTTTTTGTCACAATATTGTCATACACCATGTAACGGTCACCAACCTTAAACCTTATATTGCAATATTGTTCCAAGAAAATAACCCTGTTGCGTCCTTGCGTTGACCCAAGGGCGCACAACGAAGCTAAAGCCCGGTAGTCCCGACCAGGCCGAAAAAGGCCAGTTCCCAAAAAACCGTTCGAGAACGCAGTTCACAAGAAACCGCTCGAACTTAAATAAATAAGTTGACAAAATTCAGGTTGTTTTGTTATCCAGCAATTCAAACGAGCTTCGACACATCCTAACGTTAAAACGGCGGTCGTGCTCAAACAAACCCCAATAAAAGCAAGGTCAAACCTGCTGCATGTACATTAAACAATCCCATAAGTAGTGAGCCGTTTCAATTTTCCTAAGAAATTGAACCGTTATTTTTGAATGTCATATTATAAGTCCATTTTCTTATACATCAAATTATTTAAGGGTTCGCGTTTTAATTAATTTAAAAATTATTTAACAGCTTTATAGTATTAAAAAATTCACCCGAATTGATTAACGTTTGCCAATATTTTTAAATTAATTCAAACGTAAACCTCTAAATATCTCGATGTATGAAAAATAGATTTATATCACTTTCAAAAATAACGGCTCAATTATTGATTTGCAATAAAACTTTTAAAATGTAATATGATAAATCCCTTTTTAATGTAAAATTTAAAAAAATTAGATTTTATTTAAACTATTTACTACCATCCGTTTTTGGTACGAGTGTAAACTGTATGCGAATTTCGCATTAGTGCAATTTTGTTGACTGCACGTCAATATTATTTAGCTGCACGTCGCTGCCCCCGTTTACATAGGTCTGTCTCTTTTCGAACTTTTTGTGCCTTGTCACCAATACAGTGAAACCCCGTTTTTACGTTTTTGAAAGGACTGACAAAACCAAACGTAAATGGAGGGAAAACGTAAATTAAGGGCAATGAAAATTTTTCTTTAAAAAATCATACAAATTAGTTTGGTGTAAATTTATTTCTTGTATTTATAGGTTTCTTGCAATACTATAATTTCTTCGTACTTTGAAATTCATTTGTGGATGCGTTTTTTTTTTGCCATGGGACGACATTGTATGGCATTTGTTTAATTGATTCACGATTTTTTATTATTGTAGCTAAAGTGACATATCAAAATTACGCGCGAGCGAAACGCGTGAGCTCACGTGTTCTTTCATTTTTTCGAAAATCAATACCGAATGAAATAAAAAATTGTCCACGTAATCACGATCACGAAACTTTGCAAAGTGCAGACATGTCTACAAACATATTAATTTCAATGCTTTCCATAGATTTAATCGAACGTGTTAAAATAAATTGAATTCTTAATTTTAATAAATTTAATAACTGCATTTTAAATATTTCCAACGTAAATTGCGGGAAAAATAAACGTAAAACCGGGTATTATCCACATTAAAATGAACGGGGACTGCAAAAATTAGACGTAAATAACGGGAAAACGTGAAATGCGGGAACGTAAAAACGGGATTCTACTGTATTTTCATGGATTCGAGCAGTACCCTCTTAAGAAATATACCGTGTTAAACGAATGTAAAGATCATAAAATTCCCTTTATATTAGTTAATGCAAGCATATTGTCGGAGCACTTAAAAAAATTACAATCGGAACTTGAACAAGATAAACATAAATTAGCAATACCCCTTGCCGGATTAACACGATATCATAAATTACCCATTTGTGATTGTACCTTTGTTGAAAATGAAATAATTATTCATATCAGAGTACCAATAGTTCATGTTGATCAAAATTGGAAATTATTAGAGTTGTTAACAATCCCATTTGCATGGAAAAATGAAATCATCATGCATGATCCGCTTTATTTAGCTGTTACTAATCATGAAATGAGACCAATAACAGGTTCAACAATGCATCATTGTAAACCATATCATGATAAGTTATGCTATTTACCAAGATTCACCTCTGATGTTACTTATGGACCGCAATGTGCATTTAAAATGTATATCGGTGCAACTGTGGAAGAATTAAGTAAACATTGCACGTTTAGATGTCAATTATCACGATCAATGATTATATCAGCAATAGCAGAGGATAAGTATGTAATTACAAACCCCGAACGCGATATTGAAATTAATTGTACAAATAAACTCACACCATTGCCTTCTTCTGTTTACGAAAAGCCAGGAGCGTTGCAAATAACAATTCCGTGTAACTGTCTTATGAAGCACAAAACAGAAGTAATAATTCGAAAGCGATTTCCGTGTGCCGATAATCAAACTCATTTTAAGGCCATTCATATTATTCCGGCTACTTGGACAAATTTAAAATCACTAGTAATTCAGCCATATATAATAATTTTTCGGAATGTTTAAATCCAAATTGGACACTTACGGTCCCACATTTAAATTTAACATCACCAACTGAGTGGCATAAACTGCAAGAAAGTTACCGACACATTTATGATACTTTTTTGGAACGTAGTGCTATCGGGCGTAGTTGTTTATTTATAAGGCGATTCTCGCCGAGAGAAATGAAGCACGGTTGATGAACGGTTCTCTGCTGAAAAATATGGCTTAAATAACAAATAAATTTTTCTAAAAAAAATATATTATGATAAAACTAGTTTAGTTTGAGGGGACGTGATATTCAGAATTTTCTGCACGCCCTTGGGTCTTTCTTAAAAAAATCAAAAAATCGCGAAATTATTTGCTCTACTTTATGACGCTATTCTGACTGTAATTTTTTTTATTTAAAGACAGGATTTCGAACGAACCTACTGCCATAATTTCTAGGCAAAACTTTCTTGTAAAGCGAATTGCAACCGAGAAATGTGAGTAATATGTAACTCTATCCTTGTACCTATACGTGATTCTGTCTTGCAAATCGAAGGTGTTGTTTATCGATTATTTATTTTTTCCTTATCGCTTTCAGAGAATTTGAATGTTTAGCAAAAGTCTTACACTGGTCCAAATTTGTGCATCGTTTTAATCTTTTGCAGTCAGTCATAATAAAAAGAGTCTGAGTTTGACATTTTTCAGACCAATAAATTTGTTTTGAAGTTGTATAAACCAAAAATATTTATTTAAGACGGGGTTGTGTTTTACGTTTATTTATTAGTACATACAGTGGAACCCCGTTTTTACGTCCCCGCATTTCACGTTTTCCCGTTATTTACGTCTAATTTTTGCAGTCCCGTTTCATTTTAATTTAGATAATAGGGAGTTATCGCAAAGACCCCGTTAAAGTCTCCGCTCCGTGAAATACCACGTGACCCAGTCCGAAATTCAAGTTACGGAGAGAGCCCTAACCAGAGTTATCGCAGTCTCTCCGTGAACGCTAACGCTTTTAAAAAGAAGCGAAACGGGACGATTTAACGGTGATATTATTTGAATGCGCATGTCTGGCGAAACTTTCAAAAGCACATGGAAGTTTAAATATTAGGCGCGAATGTAGAAAACCGAACTTGTCAGGGAGACTTTAAAATTTGAAAAATGTCAAAGAAATTTATTGAAAATTATGGAATTTGTATTGTTTTTAAATGGCTGTTATAAGTTTGTTGGGAGTGTTTATAAATTATTACTCGTTCTGTGTAGGTGGTTAATTACGTAAATAACAGATAAGTACACATTTCAGAAAACCATTTACATTAAGCATTATACCAAAGAATAAACAAATTAGGAAACAAATTTATGTATGCATTACAAAGACGTGATTGATATTTTTTTTTGTAACAGTGTTAATATTTTTCCCGATCTACGTGGTGCCTTAAATTTAATTATTAATTAGTAATTGGTAATTTTGCAAATTGACGTTCGCACGAAACAAAATTGGTAGATTTGATAAAATCTATTAAAATTTTTTGATAGTGCTGGTAAATTAATTACAAACAAAATTAAATGTTTTGAGGGCTGGCTTATAACGATTAAGGCTTTAAAATTTCTGTGGGTCGAATTAAAAAATGAAGGCCGTTCCTGTGTACCAGAAGGCTAAATCAAGATGCTCTTGCAAATTGGTTTGGAACTGTTAGGGGTTCAGGGGGCAACAGTCCAAATCCTACCCCACAAATATTTCAGAACACTTTTAAAAAATTATTTTCATTAAATTACTTAGATAATAATGAAAGTGCAAACTGTGCCAATGATTTTGATCAATTGTTAACTGTTATAAATGAAAATATTTTAGAAAAATTTGTTAATGAACAGCAGCCGGTGTCAATTTCAAATAATTAACTCAGTTTCAATTTCACTGATTACAGAGAAATTGACTTCCTCGCCGAAAATGCTTTGTTTTACGTTTGTGGTTATTTGTACAAAAAAATGTTGTCATTTCACAATTGTACCGTATGCAAGGAATTAGAAATCAAAAATTTCACTTCTTCTAATTTATTTTGTCATCTGAAAGCATACCAAACCAAAGATAACAGAACTTTTTGAAATTTAGTCATGCCTAATGAAGATTTTATTAATGTACTTAATGCGTTTATGATTTAAGTATTTTACAACCTTCAATTAAAATTAAAAGAACAAACGGCAGATGCAAAAACGTTAATCAATTGGAGTGATTAACCCTTCAGTAGGCGCCTGTTATGTTGTTACACAAGTAGGCGCATGAATTACATATGTAATCCATATTGATTATTTATGATTGTGTTAACAAAATATTTTTTTATTATTTTTTTTTAAGATAATGATACTTTAATACATTTTATAACATGTAAAAAAAATTTTGTCTTGAAGTAAATTTATAACCGTTTAACATAAATAAAATTGCGAACTCTCCAAAATAGTAGCAAAATCCTAAACGCAGCCAACCGACTTAATTAGTTCATACACATTTTTAAATTCAAACTAACGTTATGTTATGGATTTCTTCCCGGTTATTTTAGCAAATATATCGGGTCCGTGTAAATGTTTCACGTTCTGAGCAAGCGCGTTAACAAAAAAAATTGAGAACAGCCGGGCTGTGTCCGCGTCACGTGATCCCTTCGAGAACTTTCCAAAAACGATCCGATCTTGCCCATGATATTTCAGCAAACGTAAGGGGGTCGGTTAAATACTTCACGTTTCGTTACTTTCTGAGCATGCGCTTTAACCACAAATTGAGAATAACCGCTGCGTTTCACGTACCGGGGTCTCTGCGATAACTCCCTAATACCCGGTTTTACGTTTATTTTTCCCGCAATTTACGTTGGAAATATTTAAAATGCAGTTATTAAATTTATTAAAATTAAAAATTCCATTCATTTTAGCACATTTGATTAAATCTATGGAAAGCACTGAAATGAATATGTTTTTAAACATGTCTGCACTTTGAGAAGTTTAGTGATCGTGATTAGGTGGACAATTTTTTATTTCACTCGGTATTGATTTTCGAAAAAATGAAAGAACACGTGAGCTCACGCGTTTCTCTCGCGCGTAATTTTGATATGCCACTTTGGCTGCAATAATAAAAAATCGGGAACAATTAAAACAAATGCCATACAATGTCGTCCCATGGCAAAAATCGCATGCACAAAAGAATTTCAAAGTACGAAGAAATTATAGTATTGCAAGAAACCTATAACCACAAGAAATACATTTACACCAAATTAATTTGTATGATTTTTTATAGAAAAATTTTCATTGCCCTTAATTTACGTTTTCCCTCCATTTACGTTTTTTTTTGTCGGGGTTTCACTGTATTAGTATTTGTTGACCTACGACCCTACGGGGTTGGGGAAACTTGAAATTCAAAAAATTGAATGCTCCAATCATCTACTAAGAAACTATTGCAACAACCTCTAACAATTGGCTACAAAATAATTTATCTCAAAAGGACAAATCATGGAAACAAATTTAAGATTATCTTTGAAACATAATGTCGTGATCCCGATTAGGTTAATAACTACCCGTAAATATTAGGCGTTATTAGAATGAAATTCGGAGCTTTATTATAGATTTATTTACATAAGTGGTACACTCTGCCGCACTTTAAATGCGACACGATGTTCGGCGCTTGCAGGCCACTTTACAAGGATGTTTGGATGGTTGTATACAAATTATCAGGTCCGTATACAAGATTTGTTATTGAGGATCAGTGTTATGAAGTCAAAAATCCAAATAAGTAAGTGAAACGACAGATACAACGAATAAAATACGTTCGTGTAATAGTCGAACAGTTTCAAGAAAACAAGCTCAAATTTGTTACTAAACAGTATTTATTATTAACGAAAGTAACAAATCATTAATTTGTTGTTATTAAATAGATAAGAAATATACACGCATTTAATAAAATGTTATTGTAACGCATCAAAAACCTTAATTGACATTCTTAGTGCTTCGTTTACGAGAATATGGAAGATTTTGCCAATTTTTTTTTTAACGGCGTTAATCGATACTTAAATGTTTAATCTGATACGAAACAAATGCAATTAATTAATTTACTGGAATAATTAGCAGATATCAAATGAGGAGTGATCATTCAAAACGAAACGTCTGTTTTCGTTTGAAATTTAGATTTTATGCGTTTTAGATTCTTTTCCAAAGTTTACATCGGTTTTCGTGTCTAGATTTAAACAAAACAAAATATAGACATATCCATTGTAATAGATTTAAAATTCATTTTAATTCAAAAATGAATATTTACGAAAAACATTTATTGTTCTATTAGTATTATTACTATTATTATTATTATTATTATTATTATTATTATTATTATTATTATTATTATTATTATTATTATTACAAACAAGACATCCAAAATGTTTTATTTTTTTACCGTAAGTTTTCTTATTTTTTTTCCCTGCAATTCTTTGAAGTGAAATAATGGTTTCACTTTCAATAAGTAACGCTCGGCAGGTATAATTCTCAGTTTAAACATTTTGCAGCTGACCGTAAATAAACTACTGAAGTGAGGTTGATATAACTGAAGGGTTAAAGCTTTTGTTAAGCTTGTAAAATCGGAATAGTTAAATGTTTAAACTGATACAAATAATGAATTAATTCAGTTGAATAATTAGTATATCAAATATGCACCTAATCTTACGTAAAGAAAAGGCAATTGGATATCTCGAAATTTTCAATTGGGCTGTTTGTTGTTAGATTATTCAATCTTCCAGGTAATCGGAATTTCTCTTTGCAACAAATTGAGACGAATTAAAATTTAACAAACAAAATTTAAAAATTTGCATTAACAGCAGTTTATTGACTGCACTCATAATTAATAATAATGCACTGGCCACTTAATAATTAGAGTATTATTGAGATTCTAAATAACTGTCATTTTACGAAATAATAATAAATAAAAGTAATTTTATTAAGTGATTTATTTTTTAAATTTATTTCAATGTATTGAAATGTGCTCTAAAAATTAAAATGTATAAATTTCACGTAACATATTAACAGTATAATGTGTAACTACAGTAGTTATAAACATAAAATAATTTACATACTCAAATCTATTTACAAAAGATGAAAACATCCCCCTGTTGGTGCCATAAACTAGTAAAGTGGCATTTTAGAATTTGTTTCGGTCATAAACAAAACAGGTGCATCGGCTTTGTTGTCATTATTCCCGATCTTAAGAGAGCTTGACCGTCTTCGCAATGCTTTCAGGCCTACTCATTTTTAAAGTTAAATTAAAAATTCCCGTCTGTTTAGTTGTCTGAAACAGTATTTGAAAGCATTTCGTTGGTTTCAAAATTGTTCGCTTTTTGGTAATTAATTAATTAAAGAAAAGGAAACATTTTAAATTTTATATATTATAAAGTAAGAAAAATGTACAAAATCTACGTGTTGTATAAAATACAACAACGCGTCTAATAATAATACTCTAATTATTAAGTGGCCAGTGCATTATTATTAATTATGAGTGCAGTCAATAAACTGCTGTTAATGCAAATTTTTAAATTTTGTTTGTTAAATTTTAATTCGTCTCAATTTGTTGCAAAGAGAAATTCCGATTACCTGAAAGATTGAATAATCTAACAACAAAAATTTCGAGATATCCAATTGCCTTTTTTTTACGTAAGATTAGGTGCATATTTGATATACTAATTATTCAACTGAATTAATTCATTATTTGTATCAGTTTAAACATTTAACTATTCCGATTTTACAAGCTTAAAGGAGTCGTGAACTGGTTAAAACCGTGGAGCGACTGATCGTAATGACGTCATAAGTGCGATATCGTTGCTGAGTTAGTATAACGCGTAAATAAAATGCGCCTGCAATATATTAAAGTGCTGACTAGTGTGTGAGTTGGTGTTGATTGTTGATTGTTTTAATAAATACTTTATTATTAGACAACCATAAAAAATGAATAAGATTAAAATAGTGCCATACGCATTTGAACCGGAAGGCTTAAATATTGAAGCAGTATCGCAGGAAGAAAACCCTGCAGAAAATAATGTAAAAAAACGATCTGGGAACATAGAGTGGTGTCAGTGTGAACACTGCATGGTCATGGATACTGAATTTGAGTGTCATTGTTGTACAGAATGTAATAACATTGTTGAGGTGAAAGAAGGATTTATGTGCATAACATTACATGACTATTTTTATAGTGTCGTTTTAAATTTGGATACTCTACAAGCTTGTCGGTACCACATGATTTTGCGTGCCGATAGTGTTAAAAGACAACAATTACAGAATATGTCAAATAAGTTATGGCGGCACATAGCATATAAACAGTTCGTGTACTGAATCAATGGTTGGGTTCCGTTGGGAAGAAACAAAAGGAAAGTTATCCCTGCTTGTGTGATAGCAAAAATAAGAGATATGTATGAAGATGAAGATGGTACTTACACAGGATTTCAAAGTGCTAACGGCGAAGACCCAGAGTATTTTGATTAACTAAGATAGCAATATATTGTAGTGTTTATACTTTCACAAAATATATATTTTTTCTGTTGGCAAATGTTTATAAAATGTACATACCAATAACGTTAATTAGTAAGCGAAACGTGAGAAATGCATCTTTCTCGCCTCTTCTAACGTTGGTTTTTCGATTGGAGCAATATTTACAGGAACTCCGGCATTCTCTTCTTGGAGAGTCCTAGTGTTTGAATTTGAATGTGTCACACATTGATGTATTTCAGAAATTAACTGTTTGCGCCATTCATTGGACTTGTTTTTGGAAGATATTTGTCTATAAATCCATTTCTTTTGAGCTTTGGACCACTGAACTCGTTCTTGCTCCTTAGGCCTATTTACATTGGCATTGTGGTCCATGACAGCCAAAATACCACGTGCAACCATTCCTTCGTAACTATAATGTATCCTCTTAGGAACGTACTTTAATCGCATATTGTGATAACTCTCCAACATTCCAGTGTGGCAGTATTTATTTAAATGTTCTATATCTTTAAGAAATCTTCTGTCTTCTACTATACTTTTTAAGTAACGGAAATCGATAGATGCTGGCGACAACCACAGCTTTTTCTTGCTTTCATTCTCGTCAAGAGGAGGATGTTCACACGCATGAAAATGTTTGTTAGAGTTCCATGAATGTCTATTAGTTATGTGATAAAGCACTGATGTAAATTTTTCTTTTAAAACTTCAGAATTACCGTGGCAAGTTAAAGCTGACCACCATAGATGGTTTACTATACTAGTCCTCCATTGGCCTAAAAGAGGTGCCTTTTTTTCGACAGCTTTTAATTTTTTAACTAAACTTTTTGCAACATGCCATACATCAAATTGATGCTCGATATGTGGATATTTCTGTTTAAGTAATGAGCGAATACCTGTATGTCTATCGGAGAGAAACAACCTGAGTTTTAAACCTTCTTCTTCCAGTGTTGTTAATACCTTATTACATGCCTGTTTTTCCAGTTCTCCTTCTACTTGTCCACGTTGAAGAACTGTAAAGTCAATAACTTTGGTTGTTTTCAAGTCCATCATAGAATAAGTAACATATTTGGCAGAAAAACCTGGTGAATCAAATTGGCCATCACCAGCGAGAGCACAACCTTCACAATCGGTTTTTAAGATAGATAATAATTTATTTTTCTGTACACTCCATGCTTGTTTTACACACGGTATTACGAACTTTTTCACAATTTTGTAGAAAGCAGAATTAGAAAACAACTGAATTCTACCAACATCAAAAACGGTTTGAAAATTCGTAAAATTCATTCCAGTAGAGTAAATGGCTGCCGCTAGTTGTATATTTCCTTCCGAATAATATTTTTCTGTTCTTTGCGACCTCCATATAAAGGAATGACCATTTTCACAGATGAACGTGACTAGAAGCATACAACCCTTTACGTTTGTGTTCTTTTCACGAAAACTACAACCACAATCACTGCATCGAAGCAAAGTAAATAGCTCTCTCAGACGTTCTAAGTATATTAGGTATACAGGACGTTGCATTGGCTCAAAGGGGTCCTGACCCTGGTTTGGTTGATCATTATCTGAGTCAGATGTTTCACTTTCTGAAGTATTAGACACATTAAAACTAGTATCAAGGAGATTGTCGTGTTCCACTTCGTCGGTGTTTGTAGTTATTGTTCGAAGAGTTTCTTGCCCTATTTCACACTGAATTCCAATGCCGGTTTCCTCCCCAAGATAATTATCGCTAAAGTTTTCTGGCAGTGACTGTTCACTGTTATTTACTACCTGTTTACTTTCCTTTCTTTTTTTTGACGCCATAAACGTTTGCGGGATGATGCGTTTCCATCTTCGGCATTATCAATTCCATACAAAAACAACGACGGCACGGCATCTTCTTTCAAAAATAACTTAATTTTACAATTACTAAGTAATTTTCGTTTTAGCAAACATGATTCTTTAAAATCAGTTTCCTTAAAGTGCACAGAACACACCCGACTGGCTTTTGAGGGAACAAAATTTGCCCTTTTCATTTTATCCAACCACTGTCTAAATAATTTTGGATTCTTTTCTCTTCTAGGAAATGTAAAAAAGCTATAATTTCCTGCTTTTTCATTATTGTTGCAACCGAAAACACAACACTGAGGCATTATAACACGTGTTTTAATCAGCGGCACAACTAAACATCAATGCAAATACTGCAAATCTAAGCACGAATGACGTCACATGCTCGCCGCAATCTGTATTTATCGGCTTATATTTCCTTTATTTATGCACTTTTGCAAATAGTGTTTGCGGCATGTGAAATGTAATTTTTAGAAGATTTTTTATGGTCCAAGTATGTTAACCAGTTCACGACCCCTTTAACAAAAGCGTTAACCCTTCAGTTATATCAATCTCACTTCAGTAGTTTATTTACGGTCAGCTGCAAAATTTTTAAACTGAGAATTATACCTGCCGAGCGTTACTTATTGAAAGTGAAACCATTATTTCACTTCAAAGAATTGCAGGGAAAAAAAATAAGAAAACTTACGGTAAAAAAATAAAACATTTTGGATGTCTTGTTTGTAATAATAATAATAATAATAATAATAATAATAATAATAATAATAATAATACTAATAGAACAATAAATGTTTTTCGTAAATATTCATTTTTGAATTAAAATGAATTTTAAATCTATTACAATGGATATGTCTATATTTTGTTTTGTTTAAATCTAGATACGAAAACCGATGTAAACTTTGGAAAAGAATCTAAAACGCATAAAATCTAAATTTCAAAAGAAAACAGACGTTTCGTTTTGAATGATCACTCCTCATTTGATATCTGCTAATTATTCCAGTAAATGAATTAATTGCATTTGTTTCGTATCAGATTAAACATTTAAGTATCGATTAACGCCGTTAAAAAAAAAATTGGCAAAATCTTCCATATTCTCGTAAACGAAGCACTAAGAATGTCAATTAAGGTTTTTGATGCGTTACAATAACATTTTATTAAATGCGTGTATATTTCTTATCTATTTAATAACAACAAATTAATGATTTGTTACTTTCGTTAATAATAAATACTGTTTAGTAACAAATTTGAGCTTGTTTTCTTGAAACTGTTCGACTATTACACGAACGTATTTTATTCGTTGTATCTGTCGTTTCACTTACTTATTTGGATTTTTGACTTCATAACACTGATCCTCAATAACAAATCTTGTATACGGACCTGATAATTTGTATACAACCATCCAAACATCCTTGTAAAGTGGCCTGCAAGCGCCGAACATCGTGTCGCATTTAAAGTGCGGCAGAGTGTACATACAAAATTTTTGTGTTCGAGGTTCTAAAACGACTTATCAAGACTGCTTGATCTTCAAGAGTGTTATTGAAGACCGTCGTTTAAACCCTTCATTAGGCGCATGGTTGACACCTGTCACCCATCGTTTTGTTTTCACTCTTAATTTCTTATCAACTACACTTATGCTTGTGAAAATTTTAATATCTTCCGTTTAAAGCATCTCAAACAGTATTGTACAATTATTTGCTTGTATTGATTGTATTGGTTAAAAGTTTAAACCAAACCAAAGGAACAATTTTAAAAATGTATAAATTCGTTACATCAATAAATTCATGAAATAACTATGTAATTATGTAACTATTAGAAACATGTTGTGAAGTAAATAGTTTTTGTAAAACGTAGTATTGGATTGGGTGACCACTGTCACCCATGCGCCTAAACGCGTGATAAATTATAATGCGCCTGCTGTAGGGTTAAAAAGGGGGGTCTTTGATTTTTACATGTATGGTCAAGTGTCGTCCGGTCGGCCGGAAATGTGTAAATCAATTACAAGACAAGCGTGACATTTCTCGAAAGGATGGACAGATTTATTGAAGGGTTGGAACAAGTCAATTACATATTTACAGCTTCCAAACAAACCCATTCATAAATCTCAGAATGCAACAACAGCTTTCAAAAATAAAGTTGTTCATAAATGTCAGAAGACGACACCTCTGAGCGTTTTTTAAATTTTGATTAGGGTTGAAACATAATCTACAATGATAAGGACAAAAATAATAGAAAATGTCTTAATTCGAATTGAACAAACAAAATTTTGTTTAACTAATAAAATAATAAAACAAATTTACACATAAATTATACAATCAATGAGATAAAAATTATGCTAATGTGAAATTACTAAATGTAAAAATAAGATTAGGTACAAAATTAGAATATAATACATAAATATACATGAATATAATTACCACACTAATTAAAGTTTAATTCGTTTATCAATTGTTCTTCAACAGATTAGTCACAGAAGCACTTTTATTGTAAATTTTCACTCACTTATAAAACATTTAACAGGATGAACTTGAATTGCAAAATAGTGAATTTCAGGTAAGTACACCTTTCGAAGATTTCGATTGCGTATAATAGAATTATGATAATTATATGGAATGGAAAGGTTTGATTTGATTCGTGTGATAAGTTACGAGTTTTTTTCCCATTTGTAATTCGTATCGTATTGTTGAGAAAAATTTTGGTTATCTTAAATGGACCTTTATAGTTAGCACTGAGTTTTTTGTTTAGTCCTGAGGTAACCTGTTTGTTAAGAACATAGGCAAATTCATTGATTTTGTATTGATGTGTATGAATTTTGGTATCATAGTACACCTTGGATTTATGTTTTGAGGCAATTAAATTTTCTCTTGCAAATTTCTGGGTATAATTGAGTTTTTGTTTCAAATTGATTATATAGTCATCATATGAATAGCTAAAAGTTGGCTCTTGAGTTATTGAATTTGGCAGGAAGGGCTTATTACCGAATAAGGTTTCATGAGGTGTAAGACCAGTTGATTGGTGAACGTGAGTATTATATGCAAACATTGCAAAGGGTACAAATTCGTCCCAGTCTGTCTGTTTAGTATTGATGTAATGTTTGAGGGTGATAACACTCAAAGAAAACGATAGGTAAAATCAACTAAAAAGACCCTATGATTTTGCGCCTATCTACCATTTTAGTTGATTGAACCATAACAGGTTTGTTAAATGACAAAATAATGGTTGTTTGAACAACGTTCTCCGGTAGTTTCAACCCATTGATTATATAGTTAACTCAACGAAAAGGATCGGTAGAATCAACTAAAAAGTTCCTATGATTTTGCGCCTACTGTTATGCTCGTCGTAGGTGTTATAAATATAAATGAAACAACATTACCCTTTAGGGCGAACTAGGTTTTTCCGCGAGCGAAAATGCTTTTCGCTGTGGTAGTTTTTCTACTACTGACATTAGTTTATTTATTCGTTTCTCTTCACAACCGGGAGCGAAGGTGTTGCGATTGGAAGTCATGTATTTTTGAGAACGGGAATGCGAAGCACGGTGACACTACCTAGAATACCATTTTAGTTGATTCAACCACAACAGGTTTGTTAAATGACAAAATAATGGTTGTTTGAACAACGAAGTTCTCCGTTAGTTTCAAACCACCGATATAGTTGTGTAATTGATCAAATTTGTTGTTTTACCGTTATTTTCAGTACGGCTACCTAAATATTGGTTAGATAACAAAATAGTTGTTACCTTACTAACTTGGTAGTCCAGTAACCAAAAATCGGTTGAGTAAACAAAAATTATGTTTAGGTAAATAAAAATTAGTTATTTAAACAAAAAAATGTATTTTTTTAAATTATTTTTTCCAATAAAAACTTACATATAATATAAAACATATGAAACAAAAAGGCAACGAAAAATATAAAAAATGGTACCTAACTTATTTTAGAATTGTTAATAATTCTATTTTAAGTCTTGAAGTAAACATAAAATATTTGCGTTCGCTTTCAATTTTTTGTCTTTTATGTTAAAAAAGTACGTTTGAATGGAAAACCAAAAAATGCCGGGACAAAGTTACAAAAGGTATACCTTATGCCATCATAATATACAATGAATTGGGTAATTGTTATCAATTCCTTTCCTATTCCCACTAATACCGGTTGCATAGGTAAGTCCCTAAGTATAACTTTTTCCTTATACTCTTCAATTGTTTTCTCAAAATCGTTTACCGTCACACAATGCAAAAAAATGATTCTTGGGAATCCTTTATTGTTGATTTTATAAGTTGCTGCTTGCCTTTGCCATTAGAGATGTGTTTCAATGTTGGTGGTAACACTGCATGTACCACCAAAGCGATGTATCTGCAATAACAATTTCTATGTTAACAAAATGTACTTACTTACAAATATTTACTCATTCAATACCTTCATTAGTTGTAGATGAAAAATTTATTATTTTTAATAAATTGATATTTTGTTTGCCCTTCACTTTTTTATTTAGAATGGGAATAATGTTTAGTCGAAATTGGTCCCATTTATCAACAAAACAATTTTTCCTTTCTTGAAATATTTCATCAAAATCTATATCGATCTGAAATAATTAAGCACATTTGAATCTCGTATATGTAACAGCTGTTATTTTTTTTTACAAGATTCGCTCCATCAGAATGTTGCAAAAGTGGCCACTTTGTAACTATCCCGTCAGTTGTATTTTTTTAATCTAATATGCAATGTCTGCGTAAACGGTGTGTAATGCGCCATTTTTCCTGAACGTCGCTCCTCGGATTGGAATGAAATTTTAGCCAATTTTGGAAACTTTGGTTTTCTTAAAAAAATAGTCACAGTACAAACAGGTAAATATCATAATCCAAAATTACAAAAGAACTACCTTCCGTATCAATTTCAACATCAGGTGCAATGTTCGGTTCTGATGCTTCTGGGGTCCAACTGGAAGTTTTATCAAGTAGTCCTAATTTGCGCAATCTTTTTAGGGTGTTTTGATATCGGTCATATAATCCCCAACTCGTGAGCAAATGTTTGTAAAGAAGGGATCACTGTACACAAAACAGGTGGCGGCCTGACAGACGAGGGTGTCGCAGGAAGGAAAATCACGGGCGTCCACGGGCATTCGATGATTAGAAGTCGTCGGATACATTTCGTTGTTTTTATTTTCTCTCTTGTTCAGTAATTAAGGAATAAAAGTATTGTTCAATTACAAATTTATCACCTTTTAACATCAGGAGTGGGATAAAGAGCTCAGTGCTGCAAATTGCATTTATTTTTGGTGTTATTTAATTTGTTTTGTGCGAGTGTGAGCGTAACGATGCCCAAATCAAGGTCAAGGGAACGCGTCGAGGGTCGTGAGCGACACCGACGACGACGCGACCGCCGTAGCCAACGCCGTGAGTCCGCCGAGAGCGCTGATAGTGGGAGTAGGACTTTGGATGGACATCGGTGGTCAGGAAGTAACGAGCGGTGTGAGATGAAAGGCTCGTGTAATGCTTAAGTAACGAGCAGTATGAATGAGGACAGGCCTGTTATATTGTAGATGTAGATTATGTGCTTGGTACAGAGTTGGTTATGTAGTATAGTTTATAACCTTTAAATGATAAGTTGTGGACGCTCAGTAGCATGTGTATACTGTTATCAGTTAGAACGTTACATTCATGCATTTGAAACTTTCAGTTCAATTGCCGTATTTCCACGAGTGGGGACACTCTTCAGTCAGGAAAGGCCGTGTAAAGAAGGGATCACTGTACACAAAACAGGTGGCGGCCTGACAGACGAGGGTGTCGCAGGAAGGAAAATCACGGGCGTCCACGGGCATTCGATGATTAGAAGTCGTCGGATACATTTCGTTGTTTTTATTTTCTCTCTTGTTCAGTAATTAAGGAATAAAAGTATTGTTCAATTACAAATTTATCATCTTTTAACATGTTGCAAACGATAATCGTCATCCGGCAATAATACAGTTTCTGTGGAATTACCAAGATCGGTCAAAATATCAGAATTTTCAAACATTGTAGTAATAACTTATTACACTTAACTTACACAATGCAATACGTTTAAATTTCACTGAACACTCAATATCAACTGGATGTACGCCTTCTAATAACCAGGAGATGCATTTCAAATATTTCTTTTGAACGTGCAAAACAGATGTGCATTTTTGTACCTTTGTCCAGAGAAAATAAACTTTCCATTTTTTAAAAAATTCCATCCAATATTCAAAAGCGCTACACTTGTATGTTTATCTTTTTTACTCTGATTACATTTGATGGGCAGAACGAAGAAAGTCGATTTATTTACGTTTTGAAATCTTACTTTTTGGACTCCAAAAAACAGATTGCACTTTATTTCGACAAAAAATTATATTGCCCGAGAACAGCCTTCCATTTGTTACTCTCGTTCTTTGTTATAGTACGTAAATTTGGAATATTTTGTAGTTTTTGATTGAATTCCAGAAATCACATCTGTCGAACTATATCGTTTTGAACAGCCTTTTTCTTTTATTTTACAAGTAAAGAGAAATTAGTGAAATATCAAAATAATTACTTTTGCATAGTTTAAAATCCGCAATAACGTAATAGTATAATAACATTATTACTTACGTAATATTTAAATTGTGCCATATTTAACACATTAATTTTTTTAAATAATGATATCAAACACCAAATAAACATCAAACATCTAAGTTCAAAAACATTCAAACATTAAAAAAATTTTGATTAAATTAATTAACACCAAAGCTTAGGTATTTAAATTAATTTTAAATCAAAAACATTTTTTAATGCATTTATGAACTTTAGTGTTGGTACAGCTTGATTATCAATAAATTGGACTCGACAAGTATGGTGGGTTGCATTGGTTTCCCAAGATTTACATTGGAAGGTAGTCTAAAGCAGGTAACTCTAAACGGAATTCCTTTACGAGAAACGTCGAACTGGAAATGTGTTCTTTTGTAAGAAATGCATTTATACTGGAAGGTTTCAGGTAGTTTAAAAATTCGTTCGTCGTTCAATGCATATTGACATATTTTAAAATTTATATCTATTAACCACAATGTTATCGTTTGAGGGAGTTCTTCTAAGACAGTTATTTTAGTCGATATCTAAGGTTTTAATACATTTTAATAAAAGCGTGTTTTGAAGAAAAAAATGTTTTACTATAAATTATTTTATTGGCTTTTTTTAGTCTTGGACAATTTTAATCTTTATTATTTACATTAAATTCATTTAATACAATAGTATATAAAAGTTTTGCTAATGTCTTTGTTTTATGGTGTCTTCCGATTTAAATCGGCGAATTATAATAATCTTCCCTGACCGAATGACCGAGGAATGGTTCCGCACCGTATGGGGTTCTCGACCTACAATTGAAATAGATGCTTGTAAAAATATAAACTGTTTGTTTGTATTCCGAATTCGAAATCGGCGTCAGTACGACCAAAAAACATTGAGAGTTTTAATAATGAATTTGCTAATTAATTATGAATTAAAAAAATATTGTTTTGATTTTATTTATTTTTAATGAATAATGAATTATATCGATACCTCAGTTTTACAGTGTAACAAGTCAAAAAATAAATAATCATTTTTATGTAAAGCACACCATTTAAAGGCAAAAATTGTATTTTATTCAATTCAAAAGAGTATAGGAGTATAGTAAGTCGAATTTTCAAAATTCGTTTGTAGATGACCTCAAAACGAAAATTTGCACAAAGTTCAATAATGTAACAACTCAATTTTTTGTGTAAATTTTAAAAAGCGTAAGTGCTGTTAAGTCAATCATAAATTAATAATTAAGTTTGCCAATTATTATCCGTAAATTCCTCAAACAACTATTAATTTTCTTAAATGCGATTACCTCAAAACTCCATCATGTGATTAAAAATAAAAGCTTGGGGCGAAAATATCTTGATTTCATTTATAAAATAGTTTTCTGACGAAATAAAAATTTGATTAAAATAATCTTTTTTATTTAACGATAATATGTATTTTTTTAAAAACAACGCTTTTACAATACCAAGATGCAAAGCTATGGCTTTGTAATGTAAACCATAAAGATTACAATAAACCAAATATCCGTTCTTTATATTTTTTTAAAACTTTTCACAATAGAAGCTGGGTGGCTAGGTATCAAAAACGTAATTGTCTTTTCTGCCTGGACCTAATGGTCTCGGCCAAATTGACATTCTCACAAGCCATAAAAAACACGTTACATATCGATTGCATGATCTATACTTGGACATATTTAAGCGTTGTTTTGAAAAGCTTTAAAAAAATACAAAGATCTGGACACTAGGTTTATTGCAATTTTTATGGTTTGGTTTGTTCAATGCCATTGTTTGATTTTACATTTCCTAATAATCCAAGTGGCAAATTGCACCAGGCGCGGTCTTACTATTAATAGAAACGTATCGTAAATTTTATTGATGTCGCTATTATATCTGTAAATTATTTTTTCGTTGTGTTGTTCTCTGTACGCAAAAATTGGAATGTCATAAACTTAAATTCTATTTTGTTCTCCCCACTTTCTTTACGACTATTTAACCAAATATAGATGTTAGATTTATGGAGGAAAAATACCACCTCCCAGCGGTCCCGAATCACATTTATCAATCGATCAACCCAAAATGTATTTATTTAAGAAAAACTACACCGGGAGATTATCTTACAGGTATACATATCTCCTATGTTTACTTAAAAAAAAAACGCGTCAACATATTGATAACTATAAGCAACCAACATTACACCACAAATCACAAGGTTATTATTTTTCATTGTGAAAGGTTATGTTCAAGTATCATGAATAGTATTATGAATAGAATCTAAAATCATTTGAATATCAAAATAATAACAATTTTAATAAAACTATTAAAGTTTGAGAAGTTATTAACAGAAAGTACATAACAAAAAAAAATAAACAAATAGCGTCATAGCAAGTGTTCAAAATGTCCACCTTCTACTTGTAAACAATATCCTAGCCGATCTTGGAACGCACGCACAGCATTTCGTTACATTCAGTTCGTATACGATCTTTTAATTCATCTAGATTTAAAATTTGGATATTGCGGTAAATTTTTGATTTTAGGTAACCCCAAAGGAAATAGTCATTGGGTGATAAATCTGGAGATCGTGGTGCCCATGGTATGGGGCCGTACCGTCCTATCCAGTGTCCGGGAAACCTTTCGTTTAAACAATTTCTTATAACATTTGTGGAATGCGGAGGGGCTCCATCCATTTGAAACCATGGTTCGTTAATGTTTAAATTTTCTATTGCCGGAATGATGTTGTTTACCAACAGATCTAAAAATTTGGCCGAATTAAGGTTTCCATCAATAAAAAAAGGCCCGATAAGTGTAGCATTAACTATCCCTAACCACACATTCACCTTCTGCTGGTACTGAGTGTGGGTCAAATTTTGAATATGGTGATTAGTGCGGGACCAATATCTAAGGAAAACGAAGGAACAAGGTTAACAGAATAAATTGGATAAATAAGAAATTATGATGCACACCGGAAATTTTGGGAATTGACCTCTCCATTTAATGTGAACGTTGCTTCATCGGTGAAAACTATCTTCGCTAAAATTTCATCATGTTCGTTTAACAAATTAAATAAAGTTTTACAAAAATTTGTTCTTTTTGTTTTATCCTCCTCAAATAACTCTTGATGATTGGAAAATTTATAAGATTTGTACTTAAATTCTTTTAGTGTTTTAAATATTGACGTTTTTGATACAACGAAATATTCAGCTACTTCTCGCAAGGATACCATCGGATATTGCTCAACGTAGCATAAAATATTTAATTTTAATTCTTCGGTCAACACATGGTTGGTTTTAATCTTCTTTGTATGACCATTCACTATGCAGCCTTGTGAATTAAATTTTTTAACGATATTGTGCAGAGTTCTGATGCAAGGAATTGGTCTTTCAGGATATTTTATGGAAAATAAATCTCTCACGGTCCGCAAACTATTACCTTGCTGGTACCACATTAACAATTCAATTTTTTCGTCTTTGCTGTACATGATTATTACAGAAATTGCAATTTTATGTTAAACTGACACTGAAAAATTAATTGACTTTTGTTGAAAGAGCCAACTTTTCAAATGTTGAGAATTGTGGTGTATACTTGGTTGCCTACAGATCGCAATAAAGCAATGCGTTGACTCGTTTTTTTTAAAAGTATACATAGGATATGTTTACTTTTAAGATAAGCTCCCGGTATAGTGGACCCTGTGATGTCGATAATGAAAATAAAAACAAGAACCTTTAATCACAAAAAAAATTTATAAAAAAAATAATATAAAATTACTCACATAGACGCGTTTCGGTGGCTATGCCACCATCTTCAGTACATCTACTAAATCTAATTTTACAAACTAAGCCTTATATACTATTATTTACGCATCCGTGAATTTAACACTTGAGTGAGTTTCACGGATGGTTAGTCAAATCTAGTAATCTATACAATGGGGTATTGGGAATGGGGCCCATATCACTATTTAATAATTTTTTCCTATTCTTATATATAATCAAACTTTCCCTACTATTTAAATTCCTATAATCTGATTCTGCCCTAAGCAAATTTTAAATTGTCTATACCTATTGTATGGTTGCATTCTAGTACATGCAGGGCAACACTAGATTTCTCTGGTCTATTGTATTTGATATGATAAGTGTTAAGCTGAAATGCTGTAAACCTTGGATTTTAACCATTTAGTCGATATATGCAATTTAACCAGTTTCAGCCACTTTGTTCTTCAAGTAACTTTAAAAAAATTAATTTAAGAGGAAACAATTAATTAAACGTCACAAATATCATTCATCATTATTATCATTCCTAATGAAACAGAAATATTATCAAGTGGACTTTATTAATGAAACCTTAATTAGTCCTACCTTTTTTCTTAACCAAATCACTTCAAATTCAACGTCAAATATAATACTTGTCGCTTTAAGATATTTTGGTGAGGAATTTACTACCAAAGAGGCTAAAGGTGGTATCTCTACCCTACCACAATTTGCTTAATTTTATGATTCTATTTGCCACGAAATATGCAAATAAACAGGTAACGACAACATCACAAATTGTAGATTAGTTAGTTTTGGAAACTGACCATTTTGGACTTACATGAATCCCATAATTCTTCTTTGTAATTGCCTGTCTCCTTGTGACTTCCTTTAACTTGTCTATGATGGACGACTTCCAACGTATTGGTATGGGTAAGGTCACCCCAGAAAAATTGTTAAACAAAACAGGTGGTTTTTCATGAGCGTCCGGAGGGTTCATATTTATTGGATACAAGATCGTAACATTTTCAGGAACGTCGAAACCGTTCTTAAAAATACCAGATTGAAAACAATTCGTAAAATTGGAACATCTACCTTTGCAAAATACTCCTCGCAGGTTGCTGAAATACACTCACTCACATAAGTATCCGTACCCTAGCAAATTGCTGATTTTATGCTATAAAAACTGAAAAACTTAATTTTTTTTTCAATAAATTCATTTACTTACATGAGTAATGAAATAAAAGAACAAAAAAGAAACGATTTCATTGAAAATACCTGAAAAACAGCATAAAGTCCACTTATTTGTAAAAAGTCACTCTCACATAAGTATACGTACGGTTCTTTAAAAACATAAAGTACACAATGTTTAATAATTTGTATGACCTCCATTTGCTTGTATAACTGCTGATAGTCGAGAAGGCATGGAATGAGCCAATTTTCGAGTTGTTTCCAGAGTTATTTTATTCCATTCTTCCAGTAAAACGGTCTTCAGACTTGACACTGATGTGACGCGGCGTTTCCGGACTTGCTGTTTGAGATGGTCCCACAAATGTTCGATAACATTGAGGTCTGGGGACTGCGGTGGATGTTCTAGCTTAGATCGCACATTATACAACAACCATTCTCTTATCAAACAGGAGGTATGCTTGGGATCATTGTCTTGTAATAGTATCGCCTTGCCTGTGAGGTTCAGTTTTTCAATGCTTGGCAGGTAGCTGTCTTTTAATATGTCTAAATACATGTATTTATCCATAATACCTTCTATGAACCTTAAATTTCCAACACCATTTGCAGACATGGCGCCCCACACCATTACCGATCCACCTCCGTGTTTGACAGTGGGAACTACATTTTTGGGATCAAGTGCTTTATTGCGTTTTCGCCACACTTTTGTACGGCCATCGTGACTAAAAACGTTGAATTTGCATTCGTCGGTAAAAATTACACGTTCCCAGTAATTCGGATCCTGCAAATGGATGTTGTGGTACTTTTGTGCATATGCCAAACGTTTTGCCTTATTCACTTCCCTCAGAAACGGCTTCTTTCTTGCTGTTCTGCAATTGATACTGTTCTTTTTCAAGCATCGTCGGACAGTTTCTGGATTAACGGCCACTCCATGATCATTTCCAATGTCTTTAGTCAATTTCACAGCACTCTGCTTGGGATCTTCTGTTATTGATCGTATAATATGCCTCTGCATTCTCTCGGTGAGCTTCGAAGGGCGACCCGATCTTTCTTTATTTTCAATGCTACCGGTCTCATTAAAATTTTTTACAATCGTTTGAACAGTAGATTTTGGTAAACTCAATGTTTCAGCAATTTCTTTCAGCGATTTCCCGCGGTTTTTTAAGTCAACAGCAATTTCACGCACTTGTATTGCAATTTCTTTCGACTTTGGCATTTTATTTGCAGGTATTACTATTGCTTCTCAAAAATGTTCGACTTCACGCTCAGAAAACTGATTAGTAAATGTAAATACTGCTAATTTTTTGTCGTACTCAGCAAAAATTTAACAGAACATCTGTCCGTTAAGTAACGTACGTATACTTATGTGAGAGTGCCTTTTTACAAATAAGTGGACTTTATGCTGTTTTTCAGGTATTTTCAATGAAATTGTTTCTTTTTTGTTCTTTTATTTCATTGCTCATGTAAGTAAATGAATTTATTGAAAAAAAAATTAAGTTTTTCAGTTTTTATAGCATAAAATCAGCAATTTGCTAGGGTACGGATACTTATGTGAGTGAGTGTAGCTGTGATTAAAACGTCGTTGAATGTAGTTCCTGGAATTGAATTTTTAACTTTTTTAATATTGGTGATGATTTCCCCGTCTTCGATCTTCCATGTTAAAGTCATCGTCTTCGACGTTGTCGTGACCGTTAACGCAGTTGAATCGGCTGTTGTGGACAGGGCGTTGAACAAGATGAACGAGGGCATCTTAATCATTATGTATGCGTCGAATAAAATGTTTTCAGGCGGAAAAATATTTTTTCCAACTTTGGTTTTGGAACGATCGGTTTCGATTGAACAAGTAATGGGTCGTCGTTTAGAAGTTTTAAAACCGCGTAGATTAAATTGTTTCCATCGCTTATGCTGTGATTAAATCTCACCATAATCGGAAAACAGTTTTCTGAATTGTTCCATTTAATTGGATTTTTGCAAACTAAGACTTCCCAGAATGTTGTGTGATTCTTGGGCAACGGAAGACTGCCATATTTATTGAAAATTTCCTTCAGGTGCTGGACATCTTTGATTTGTTCCTGAACTTCTCTGACGCACTCATCGGCACTGTACTCATCTTTTACAACGTAATAATAACCGTAAGCCTGTTTGCAAACGCCAGTGAATTTCGCCAATCTTTCAGCAGCATCAAAAAATCTAGTTTTGATGGTTTGCTTAATGATCGATGGAAAATTATTTTCGGTCGATTTCACCATACACAGTACGTTGATCACCGAGTTTGCGACGTCTTGCTGCGGCGCGAAGTACTGATCGCCACCTCTTAAGAACCCTCCATATTTTTCGCCGATTTTTATCCGAAGAATAAAATCGACGCACTTACGGTACGCAACGAAAAATATTGCAAACAGGAGGTAAATTTGCAAAACGATTATTGTAAAAGCAATTGATATAAGTTTTCTGAAACACTAAATAAAATACTGAAAGTGATTTACTTCAAACGGGGGGATTACTCACAGTCTTGAGAAAACTCATGATTTAAATTTTTAAACAATTTGGTAATAAATTCACTTTCAAGACCAAATACTAACTGGATTTGAAAATAGCAAATCGCATTTTTAATCAACTTGCCAAACAGGAAGAACATGATTAGTTGTAGACTTCTTACGATGATAAAAAATTGTAGCATTTAAGTTTGGTATTTATTCTTCAAAAGAGGATCAGGTGTACTCTGTCGCACATGTGCGTCACTATAGAAACAACATACGATTACTTTGTCGACATTGTTTTGATAATAATTAATAAGTACATATTTTTAACAAATTTATAATTATTCCCAATCTACATACTTGACTATACGGTGTTAGTTGTTTTCAATCCGGTATGAAAGTGACTTAAGTAGATATGCCTTTTTAAATGACAAATGAATTGTAGATTTATTTAACGTAAGGTGACCAAACGTACTCCTTTTTTGTGAACCGTACTCCTTTTAAAACTTGTACACCAAAAGTACTCCTTTGCATTCTTTTGTACTCCTTTGTACTTCTAAAAATATAGAAATTTGGCATTTAACTTTAACCTTTAATTAATCAAATATTTCAAATTCAAATTGTTCAGTATACATAAAACGGCTGTAGAACTACTTTAAGGCGCCGGTTTACCATTGAAAAATAAGTCATTTCAGGCCGTCAGCAACTGTCAATTGATTCAGTTAATTATAAGAGCAACGTTATAAAATATTTTCTGCACAAAGAAAAAAGACTAGAGAATAGGGGTATGGATTCATTTTTGTAACTTTATTTGCTTAAATAGGCATAAAAAATTCTTGAAAATGACCGAAAACGACCTATTTTAAATAATTTATATCTCAAGAACGGCATACATAATTAAAAATTGAATTCCGCCCCCCGTTGACCATAGATGTTACCAGTAACATTTGAAAAAACGCTTAATACCGTTTAAAAAATTACGCTAATTTTTGCAATTTTGTATCACGACGCAAAGTTTATAAAATCGCTCGAATTTATTCTACCTTCAAACAGATGAAGTGAGGAACGACGTGTGGGGAACTGGAAATTTTTCCCCTGCCATTTTCTGTGTATTCGTTACACATGCAGATCGAATATTTTATTTTCGGTACGGTTGCAGTTTATTGTTTACGATAGATACGTTCAACAGGAAACCGCTGAGATAAATTGGTTCTAAAATCGGAATTAAATTTATATAAAACTTAAATCGGCTCGTAGAATTAAAAACCCCAATTACATTCGTGAGTTTATGGTTAGTGTTTAAAATAAAGATTAATTGTTTCCCGAAAAAGAGACAATTGTGTGAAAGAAGACTCAGTACAAGGAAGCGAGCCAGGAATGCCTCCCGTAGTAGGTAAATAAATAGCCGAGTTATACAGAGTGATGAAAAGAAGGCGCCCAGGATTGATATTAGAACAGTGCTTTCTGTTGAAGTATTGTGGAAATCGCAACAAAAGTGGTCCAAATAGATTCTGTTTAAAATTAAAACAGTTTGTCTAACAACACAACGTGGCAATACTGCACATCTTACTTTTTCTAAAAAAATACCTTCAGGTAGGCCTACTTCTTGTATCTAAGCAACCAACACTGACAGATACTGTCACTTTCGTAAGATAAACAACTATCACGTTGACATAAATTTTTTCATTTCAAAAGAGTTTAATGTAATTAAACAATAATATATAACAAACAGGTATTCGAAGGGCTCCTTGCAAAAAGTCCCTAAGTGACGTTATAGAGATTTTGTACTGTTTGCGCTATTTCTGATAAGAATAATGGATGCACTTTCGAACGCATTTACTGATTTCCGTTTAAAAGACCCCTAACCATATTATTTAGTAAAAACAGATCAATCAAAATCAAAACAATGTGATTTTCAGATCAAATTGAAACATAAAATTTCAAATATCTCAGTATAGTTTACCGAAAGTTGAGGTGAACTGGTTCTCGAGACACAGGAATTGATTGCGAATAAACACCTTAATTCGCATTAAATGCGTTTTAGAACGGGTTCGCCAACAACATAAATTTAAAATTTTACAAAAACGTGACATTTTTGTTTGAGTTAATGGGTCTAAAACTCTTGTTGCATCGTATTGTTCAAAACATGTGGGTGCAATATGTCAACTTTTAGTAGGATGGAATAAGTTAAGTTTAAATTTCACCTTTGACCAGATACATAGTTGCAATTAGTGCCCCGTTTAAAAATATCGAAAAAAAATGGAAGAAAAATAACGTTGTGCGTGGAATGACAATGAGGTTCTTTGCATGATAGGAATAATTGGTGAAAATTTTTTTTAGCGATGCTAGACGGAAAGCGATTTCGCAACTTAGATATTTTTAAAAGGGAATTTCTAAAACAATGTTACAGATGGGGACAAAGTGGAAATTATTAAAATGTGCGCATTATAAGTACCACAGAAACAATTTGGTTAGTGGAACAATAAGAAAGGAGTGCCAGTTCTATAATGAACTTGGGTACCTGTGTTTACTCAGTAGTAAATTCCACACTACGTTTTACCGGAGGACGGATAATTTAAAGATAAAAATAAAAAACTGATTAACGAATAAATTAATGTATTTACAAAATTAACAAAAAATGAGAGTGATGCATGTCCGCGTTTTCTTGCCTTTGACCTGGCTTTTAATGTTGTAGGAATTAGGGACGCAACAACCTGTATACCCCCGTAATTTCTTCCATTGCAAAGCATTACAATAGTTGGGATATTGCACTCACAGGTTCATGGAATAATAAAATTACCAAGCTGAAAGAGTCTCCAACATAACAGAAAAGTTTTGTATAATTTTGAATTTTTCAAAGATCTCCAAAATTCTCCGTAATTGCATACAAATTGTGTAAGACCGGCGCTTTGCGATTTTTACACCGTCCGGATAATTACCGGTCATTTACTCTAAAAACTAAATAAATTGTTGGGTTGGCACACCTAAAAACTGGATTTACTTAAAGCGCATTAGAACGAAATGTATAAACAGGCCCAAGTCGCTTTAGCTTAATTGGGGTGTTACTATAGCGAATTACCCAATGCGTATTGGAATAGTATAAACGCAGTAATTTACATGTAGCTAATCATGGACACCTTTTTTCATCACCCTGTATTACATTTCGTCTAACAGATTAATTTTTTTAATGTTATTTTTTGCAATAAATTTGGCTACATAGATGGAGTCGGGACGATAATAATCCTTCTACATCTAAACTTAATCAAGTTTCACCCGAAAATAACAGCGAGTTACAGTTTCTCGATAATGCATTCGATACACAAATAAGCAAATTACCTTCTGTCGAAAGCATAACAAATGAAGAAACCATTTCTGAAAGGTAAATAAATAAATAAATATAATAATCGAAAATTTCAAATTTAAATAAATTGTAAACATATATTATTAGGTCCAGTGAAAATGAAGATTTGCCATATTTGATGGAAAAGGAAAATGATGAATGTATTATCTCCAATGAAATAATTGAATGAAGAAGAATTTTTAATGTTGCATTTTTAAATGAACAACTAAAAACATTCGGAAGCCATTCGTCTGTTTATAATTGTAATTCTGCAAATATGAAATTTGTTAAAGAATCTCGAAAGGGTTTCTATTCTGAATTACATTTTAAATGCGGCATGTGCGGTACTACAGAAACATTATTATCAGAATCAACTGAAGATGTTAATATGAATGTAAATTCTGCCTCCGTAAGTATACTGTTCACTTATAAAAAAATAATTTCGAAGAAAATGTCATATCAACTCCATAATTGTAGGTATTTGGAAATTTATGCACCGGCCAGAGTTTTGCTCAGATGGAAGAACGGTGTTCTATTTTAAATATGCCTATAATGTCTTCAAGAACATATTTTAAAATTCAAGAAAATGTGCATAATTCAATTAAAGAAGTAGCATCCGACGTATTTCAAGAAGGATGCGATCAAGAAAAACAAATTGCAATTGAACGAGGTGATGTGGATGAAAGTGGTACTCCTTTGCTTACGGTGGTTATAGACGGATCATGGGCAAAACGATCTTATAAATGTAATTACAGTTCTTTATCTGGAGTGGTAGGTCAAAATAAAAAATTATCTAGCAACTTTGAAACAAATAACTTTTTAGGCCTGCATTGTTGGCTTTTATAGTGGAAAAATATTATATTTAAGTGTTAGAAATATATTTTGCATTATTTGTGCGAAGGCTCAAAATTGTGGAAGAGAAGTTTCGGAACACAAATGTTATAAAAACTGGTCAAATTCAGCTAATTCAATGGAAGCAGATATTATACTAGATGGCTTTCAACAAAGCATGGCGATGTATGGGGTAAAATACGTTACAGTAATAGGTTAGTGTCAAATATATTTAGATAATACATATAAAATACATAGAAAATCAAATTATAACTTATAAATATTTTATTACATACAAATAACATAACTGTTTGTTTATATGTGAATAGGTGACGGTGATAGTAGTGTCACCGAAAAATTAAGGAAAGCCCGTCCTTACGGATTAAATCAGCCGATTGAAAAAATTGAATGTGCAAATCATATTTGTCGCAATTTCAATAATAGGATTAAAGAACTGTCCAAAAGAAGAACTGTGCCCTTAGCAGCTAGAAAAATTTTAATAACTAATTTGGAGAGACTTAGAATTGGAGTGAATTCTGCTATCAAAAAACGTTTTCAGCAAGATATTTGCACATCCGACAAAAAGAAGCTTTTGAAAATAGATTTTTTAAATTCTCCATATCATGTGTTCGGCGATCATAGTAATTGTTCCACCACAAGCACCAGATGTGAAGGTAAAAATGATGACACCAACCATGTTCACTTTTTGAAAAATTCCGAAGTTTGGGATGAAATTTTAGAAATTATTAATAATATTTTAGTAAAAAATGTAGGTAGTTTAATATATAACGTCAACAACAACTTAGCAGAAAGATATAACTCCGTAGTTGCAAAATTTATTGGCGGTAAGCGATGCAACTTTACACAGCGCGATTCTTACGGTGCTAGATGTGACGCTGCCGCTGCTTCTTATAATGGTAGATCCAAATTTTACTCTAATATCAATAAAAAATTTACTTCAAGAAGTCCAGGCAAATATAATAAAAATTATCAAAATAAAATTATTCGGCAGTTTACTGTAAAGTGTAAAAAAAGCTTAAAATTTCGTAGAGTACAAAATAAAAATGGACCAGATTATGATTATGGAAAATCGACTTTACATCCTGACATGAAAGAAGTAGAATACAGTGAAAAGGTTATCATTTTTTTGCAGGAACTAAACAATTTTCAAAACATGGAAGAAGCTACTATTGATCAGTCAAATAACTTATTATGGCAGAAAGAAAGGCTAAAACGAATTACTGCTTCCAATTTCGGAAAAATATGCAAAATGCGACCGACAACTAGTGCTGCAAATACCGTTAAAAACTTGTTATATACAAAATTTAGTGGCTCAAGTGCTACCAACTGGGGAAAAAATAATGAAAATAAAGCATTGCAAGAAGCTGCTAATATATTAAATTTTAAATATCAAAAATGTGGATTATTTATTCACAACAATTATAATTATATTGGTGCGTCACCCGATGCTTTAATTATTGGTTCCGATGGTATAATAGAAATCAAATGTTCCTTTCTGGGCAAAGAAAAAGAACAAACACCTTGGGAAGCAGTTAGAGAAGGAAGCATTAAATATTGTACCATTTTAGAAGAAATACTCCTGTTGAAAAAAAACAGCAATTATTATTTTCAAATCCAGGGACAGTTAGAAATTACTGATAGGCAGTACTGCATCTTTATAATATGGACACCAAATGGAATATCCTGGGAAATAATAGAAAGGGATCGGGAATTTTGGGAGTTAAAAATGTATGGAAAACTGAAAGAATTTTATTTTAAAAAATTACTTCCCGAATTAATTGACCCCCGTTTTTGCCGTGGCCTTCCACTTAGAGACTAAAAGACAATTAAATCAAAAAACAAAACGCATTGATACTGCATTGTACAGGATGCCCCATCACTTGTGGCCACCCCCAAAATTGGGCTTTAATTGAAAGTTATTTATTTGAAATTTGGTGCACGCTTGCCTCTGGTATAAGGCTAGAAATTTCCAGTATTATTAAGGCAAAGATATCCAAAGTAAAAACAAAAATTCCAAAAGCTGTAATTAGTCTAAAATTCCCTTATATTGGAATCTCAAGAGTAAAAGTAATAATTTATGACTATAAATAGTCCTTAAAACTATCCGCAAAGTTAAGAACGATTTAAATGTATGGCATTGTAAAATTTTCTCCGAAACTGGAAGTAGGTAACTGGTCCTCGAATGGTCTGTCCCTTTTCCATAACCGCACCGAAAATATTTTAAACGAAAAATGTAATACGTTGTCTTCGAGTTAAAAAAAATAATCCAACATTCACACTTTAAAGTATCTTCGTACTCATAATCGTAATTTATTAGAGAACTTGCAATTTACGTAAATTTTTGAAATTTACAAGAATGTAAAAAGGCTTGACTTAGGTACGCTTCTGTTGTTCACATCGACCGACTTCCACTAGACAGTGAAAAATTTATACAATGTCATAAATTTAAATTGCACTTACCCATTCGGAAAGTACTAACGACTATTTACAGCCATAAATTATTTCTTTTACTCTTGAGATTCCAATATAAGGAAATTTTAGACTAATTACAGCTTTTGAATTATTTTTTTTTACTTTGGATATCTTTGTCTTAATCATAGTGATCCTGAAAAGTGAAATTTGACGAAATTGGGAAATAGTATTTTTATTTTTTATTTTATTTTTTTTCTCGAAAACTAATGCCGACAATTAACATTTAAAACTGGAAATTTCTAGTCTTATACCAGAGGCATGCGTGCACCAAATTTCAAATAAATAACTTTCAATTAAAGCTCAATTTTGGGGATGGCCACAAGTGATGGGACACCCTGTAGACTGTGTGACGACGCATTAATTTTAGTTTTAAATTTAGTTTGTAATAATTTTTTAGCACGATCGGTCATTCCTGACTATTTACCGTGGGTGTTTCCATACAGTAAGTGGCACATCTACTGTCCCATTTGCTCTTATGTTTATTTTGAATATTTATTTATATTTACTTGCTTTGTACTAGCGTACGTTGTATGGCAAAGCACTGCACCTCTTATTGTAAATATGTACCTTTTTCATCTAGATCATTTGATGTGTTTTGAATTTTTGGTTTGTTAAGAATTAAAAAATTAAAAATTAGAACATTTTTATGTACGAACAATGTATAAAATGCCGTTTCAATAAAAATAAATTGGAGCAGCTACACTCGACTTTCTTTAAAAGATATACGTAATTGTAGAATCAAAATTATTTAGAAGTAATTTATTTTCATGTCATCAACGTATTAACACGAACTCAACCGAACATGTATACTCTCTCCTCGACGGAATAACTAAAAGATTCCACTCCCTTTAGAGATTGTTTCCCCCCTTTAGAATGTTGGGTTGCATAAGTCCCAAATATGGTTAACGACTTCAGTAAACCGCCTTCTTAACGGTCTTGAATTGTTTCGCCGACTAACCATCGGCGCAATGGAATTTAAATGGAAAACGGCATCACTCGTTTTAGGCACATTTTTAAGATTTGAAGGCAAGGTCTCTATTGCATTTTATAAGAGTGATCGGTCCGCATGCTTCTATCGGGTTCTTGTTTTGATGGTGTGTCGATTAAGCTAGTTATTCATTAAAATTTTAAAAAATTTCGAAACTGGCATCCATCATAAAGTCTCCAAATATTTAAAATTTTAGATTCAAATTTATATGAGCTTATTGCTGACACTTAAACGCATTTTTGAATCCGCATCGATTTTCTTCAAATATTATAGTTTGCTCATAATTTAATTAAAATCATCTGAGCTCGTTGTGCAGAAAGCGCATTTTTTCATAGCTCGAGGGTAAAGTGTCTACAAGATATATTGCTCCAACAAAGGCACTGAGTGGCCTTTGTTAGGGCCTTATTGACTGCCATAAAGTTTACCTTAAACGAGTGGAGTGGAAAAGATTGATTTTTAAGATCTTTTGCAAATGATTTTAGTTTACTTACTTAACTATATTATATGTCCACATAAAGGAAAAGAAAAATGAAAAAGTTGGATTTTAGTTTCGATAATTTACTTATTGTGTTGTCACGAATTTATTGATAACATAAAAATCTTATTTTATCGAAAATAATAATTGAAATAAATTATGATTTTATATAAATAATTGTACCCAATTTAATAATAATGTCAATGATTAAATGACTATTTATCCCATAATAATTGAAAGGGTTAGAATAAAAATGGTACAAGTAAAATTTACATTTTTTGAATATATTGCAGTTTGAAGTTATGTAACTATAAAACAGTCCAGACTTTTTTTAATAAAATCTCATTTTATATTAGTTCATTAAAAGAGAATAGAATTTTAATTATAAGTTTGTGTTTGGTGCAATAAATAGGCAACCTTTAAGAAAATGTACTTATCCCATAATTTTCAAAAATGCATTTATACCCTTTTTATTCTGACCCCTTCAATTCATGTTCAATGATTTACAACAAAGGTTTGTTTGATAGTAAATTTCTTTAATTATGTTTTCACAAAATTTGCTGATCTAGAGGCAGAGATGAAGGTCAAATTTTATTTCTTCGTGTGAAATAGCCAAGCTGTAAAATTTCCGTTTTAGCTTCGGGTACTGTTTGATTTTGCTGAAGTCAAAATTTGTTCCCGCGATTATTCACAGGTTGCATGTAACCTACCAAATTATTAAAAATAATTTCATAATGCAAAGTGTTCTTGTGCAAGAACTAAATGTGAGTCAATAATAACTGAAGTGTTTAATGAATATTGCAAAAAATACTATTAGTAGATTTGAGATTCGCATCATTTGTATCTATTCTATTAGATGGGTCGCGTCGAACCATAAAGAAATAAAATTATACCCAGTTTTAGCAAGATATTAGTGGCATTCGTCTTAAGAATTTAAATCCAGAATTATTAAAAAATATGCAACAGAAAAATATTATTTCTAGAACTAATGAATTTTTATATTATTTTGAAAACATATAGTTGAATGGAGAAGACTCGATATTTTTATTAAAAACCCCAATCACCTTAATTCAATGAAAGTTCATTTGTACTCCTTTTGTACAAAAAATAGTTGGTCACCTTATTTAAAGACCATTTAAAAATGTCAGAGGCACATGTTATTGCCTGTACATAGGAATGGTTCAAAATCCTTAAAACTAAATCCTTAAAACTAGAAGGCCACATATATATTTTCTGCTTAAGAGGGAATTCTCAGTTCGAATAAACAAAGATTTGAAGTAGGCGTGCCGTTTATTTTAAAGATTTTTATTCAAAGACATACGTTTTGGAAGCGTATGCACTCGCCACAAATGCTGAGGAAAGACCAAACATTGATAATAGGTTGTACCATTTAACTAATCTAATTTATGGGTGCCCCTCGTGCGTTATTGGTTCAAAGCACAATAACCTTGAATTTATACAAAAAAATTCTTGGTAATCGTAATATAAATATTTGTAGCCGTGAAAACAGCTGATTTGTAATGAATGTGCGAAGAAACTGCGGTAATTAACACAAAAAATAAATAACGGAAGCTTCTTTAGCAGGAACTTGTCGATTGTTAAAATAATGTCATTAAAAGGGGGATCTCCCATTTTTCAGCTAGCGCGATTTTTAATTTTAATTTTAATTTGTCTACATTTTACTCCGCGTATGGTAATTTTTATGCGAAATAAAGTTGAATAGGTAACCGAAGTATTACTGAGATTGATTTAGCTTCGAAGGGTACTACATTTGGAGTGGCTAACTGTAACTGGAGTTTTATGGTTTATGTTTACCGATTGGCGACTAAAATAATATAAACGAACCTGATAAGTTGATACAATATAATCGTCAAAAATGAAAAGCCTTGCAAAAGTACGAGCGATTATTATTTGTTTACAATTTTTTTGCACATGTAAAATATCCTACAGTACCTATGTAATAAATACTAAATATTTATACACAATATTGAGGTAATTTTATAATATGGGACAACAAATGATTAAAATAAAAATCCCGAAGTTTAGGGCGTATGTTGTTTTCGAAAAATTCATCGTCTCGTTGAATTTTTTCAAAAATAAAACCCTTCGGTGTCCACACAACAAAAAAACATAAGTCGCGTTTGGTGATGTGTAACTGTCCTTGCACCTGGTAAAAATAATCAGTATATTATTATACAAGTTTTATAAGACGATCTATTGTCGCACGAATAAGTTTGGGGCACGATGAGCGAAGCGAGGAGTGCTCCAATGTCACGAGTGCGACAATGCGTCTTATAAAACGAGTGTAATATACTATTTTTTCTACTTTGATGCTCTTAGTTTCATGAAAATTTGTGCTTTCTAAATATTCTAGAGATTTTTAGAATTAGGTACTGGTTGTGTTTGTATTTGTCATGTGTCATAAATGTCAACTAAAACATCAAATTTAAAATCTCGAGTTTGATATTTTTGTGAATAAGTCATGGAAGAATTAAGCTGTACACTTGGCTTGACCTTGACAGGAGCTCGGTAGAGATGCCCGACGCCGGCCAGCGTGCTATTACAGCAATACCAACGTAATAAGTATTAAAAAAAAACAAAAGCGGTTTCACAAAAAGTTCCTTTGTGACACTACTTTTAGTTTTACAAAAACTCACTTATGATACCAAAGTAGAAAAATGCATTTGTTCATTTTCCAGTGTGGCATACGTAATTTTTTTGGTTAATATGGCCTCTTTTGGTGTTAATGTTCTGCAGCTGTAGGGACATTTAACTTCAATAAGGCCTTGTGTACCAACAAGCCCATCTGGAGTAGCTCCAAGATAACTTTCCTTTATGTGTATAAATTAATCAGTACAGGTAGCCCTCGGTTTACGCCGGCTCAATTTACGCTGATTCACAATAACGCCGCTGTGCAATTCACAGTTTCGCCGTGTACATAATTGGGTAATTCACCGACTCTCCCTACGTTAGACTGATTTTCGTTTCAGTGTTGAAGTATTTACTAAGCCGCGACGGTGGAGATTGTTTTTCCAAAAATACAAGAGATCAGAAACTTTGAATTTCATTTGTTTTTCTTAATATTTTTTAATAAAAACATTTCACTTTACTTTATCATAAAACACATTTAAAAAATTAAGTTTATAATACAGTCAAACTTCCTTATAACGAACTTCTATTTAACGAATTTCTCTATGTAGCGAATTTTTTTGGTAAACCCTGGAGACGTTTTTAATACATGTTATACCCCTTATAACGAAGTAAAAATTTCCGTATAACAAAATTTTCCCCCCAACTTTACAAATTTTCGAGATTTAAAAATGTTTTTTTTTTTGTTATTTCACTGTAACTTCGGAAAAAACTCGGTTGTAGTAATATCCTTAGATGTATTCAGGGTTCAACATTTTATGAAGGATTAGCCGACGAAGTAAGTGGCACTAATTTAAGCGTGCAAAAATTTTACAATATTAAATGGAATCGACAAAGTTTTACTGCATCAAATTTTTTAAATTTTATTACGATACTTTGCCTTGCCTTTTAAAAATTGTTTCATAATATTGGGGTGGTCTTATTTATTCAATTAATGAAATAACTACGTAACTGCAGATTAATTCTTTTGCGACCTTGCGACATAATGTGTCCCAACGTAAATTTTTAAAGTACGTTGTTTTATGTTACATAGATACCTAGTCATTTTAATGTCTAAAATCGTATTACTTTAAAAATTCTTGTGAACCTGAAAGGGTTAAAGTGAATTTTTTTCTCAAGATGAATTTCTATATAACGAAGTTTCTCTACAACAATTTTTTTTAAGGTCACCGTAACGCTTCGTTATATGGAAGTTCGACTGTATATGTATTTTGCATTATATTGTATTAATAAACAAAATTATTTGCTTCTTCTACACTTATGTAGAACTTAACCCTATACATCACTGTAAATATGGGTTCACTTTACGCCGATTCGATTTGCGCCGGCTTTTTTAAGAACGGAATTGCGGCGTAACCCGAGGGCTACCCGTATAGTATTTATTCATAAACAAATCAAAAGAATTCGAAGACTTTTATTCAAAACTTAATGTAAGTACACAGTTGAAGTACCTACGGTAACTGACTATTGTAGAGTTACCCATATTTATATGTGTGATTGATGACGAGAACGGATGCAAATCCAGTCACCTTTCCATGATCTCAGAATGTACAAATTAATAGTGCATGTTTGTAAATTTTAGGTCTGATGATGAATCAGTCATATGTGTTTATATTAATAACACCCACATTAACTCCGGCATAAACTGTCGATAGCAGCGACTTGCAAAGCGCGAATCGACAAAGTGCGAAAATGAGAGACGGAATATTCACGTAGCGTATTTTAAGACAATGCAAATGCACTTTCTAGCTGGAATTGTCAACAGGATAATAAAGGTGAGTTAATCAAATTAATTCAGAATTATTGTTAAAAGATAGATTAAAGCCGCAAACCAATTTCTTATGAAAAAATCACAATAGCAGCTGCAAAAAACGAGTCTGAAACAAAGCGGTTTTTTTCGGAGTTTTGACAATTTTTGTAGGGAAAACTATCATGTTATATACAATTTTTATCGGATAGCGGTCTTCAGTTGGTCTTGTTACGGGTCCCCAATTTTTTTCTTGGCGTTCGATTGTTTGGTTTTGCCGCAATTCCTTTCAAAAACAACCATAATTCTGCTATGTTTTATAACGCGTGAGTTCCCCCTTAAGAGGAAATTCTCACTCCGGACAATCTGTTTCGCGAAGTTTTAACCTTATAGTACGAATACGATGGTTCGTATTTATAGGTATAGTGTGCCCATAGATATAATATTTTTACAACGACACGCTTTAAATATTTTACAACCGGACCTAAATGGATTAGGTAAATGTAATGGACTGCACGTGCTGAGGCTAGACAACTTCAATAAAGGGCGTATTACAATATTTTTCGTACATAATATAATAACTGGTGTAAAGTTTCCGATACAATTTGTAATTTAAAATATGAGTAGCCAACGTTGACGAATGTAGAAAGCTCTTAACTGCTTCAAATTTTGGTAAAATAATTGTTTAAATGTGAAAATTTCCCTAATACCAACCCTGTGTAGGTTTACATAAAGATCTGCAGGTAAGCAAATTTACGATTTAGAGGCACACGCCGCTCCTTGAGTTTTCATTGTGTACTAAGAGCCTGTTGTAAACTATTTAAAGCGTGTAGTTGTAAAAATACTATATCTATGGGCATACTATACAGGTATCCCCCGCTCAACGCGAACGATACGTTCTGGACCTGATAGCGTTAAGCGAAATTTCGCGTTCAACGGGGGATTTATAAAAAATCATATTAATACTCTGAAAAAAAAACATTTAATAAAATAAATACATATTATTAATATAAAAAAATCTCATGCATAACAAAATAAAAGTCATACAAAACATAATTATTTGTAATTCATTCATTTGGTTCTACGTTGCAAAAATGAATCAAGATTCCCTTGTTTGGCCTCTACGTTTATTATACAAAATTTGCAACCATGTTTTATAGCACTCACTTTCTCGTAATTTTCGTCGTTTTCTTCGAACAACTCCAGCAGATTTTTTAATTTTGTATTTTTGTTGGACACTGTAGACTCGGGCAATTTGAAATTTCTTCCTACAGTTGTAAATTTACCACCACTTTCTACACTTTCTATCATTTTAAGTTTCTTTTCTAAACTCACTACATTGCGAATTTTCTTACTCGCATTTTCACGAAGGGATAAAAAATATGTAGTCAATTTAATTTGCATGAATTTGACACGGAAGCTAAGATTACATACACTGACGAATATATGTATATACTCCCACAGTATTTTTTAGGTGATGGATTTTGGGTTTAAAATCTGTTTATTATCACAAGGAGCAGTGCGTACCTGTAAATTCTAAATTTATTGTGTAACTTTACTTAAAGATCTGCAGGTAAGCAAATTTTCATTGTGTACACTGCTTAAAGCGTGAATTCATAAATGAAACGCACTAAATGTCTGGACGAAGAATGCTGTAATAAAAGTGAAACTGTAGGAAGGTCGTTTAATAAAAACCTACCGATTCTAGAACTGCCAACCGTTATAAGGGATCAGCCTTTTACACAAATTTAAAAAAATAACAATTCGCGGTATAACGAATTTGCGTTCGCCGGGGGCGCGTTGAGCGGGGGTTACCTGTATAGTGTTGCATTTTGGAGATGGGTTTTACGGCCCTGCAATAGTGATTATCCGTTTTTACCGACCCTACTTAAATGATACCAAACGGAACGCGTCTGTGGCGAACTACCGAAGTTCAGGGCAGTCCGTAGGAATAAAAATTTATTTCTACGCAAAATTGTCAACAAGACATTTACCAAATTTATTTACAACAAACGAAGTTTCTTATCACATCATTTGACATTTTTTTCAATTTCATAAAAAATAGAATAAATACGTATAGAAATTGTGGCATTGAGAAAAACATTTGGGCCAATTCAGTTGTGATTATACCATTAAGATTATCTTGAAGGACCGGTTGGTCTATACAGAAATAGCAGTCCTGCGTAATGACAGTATTCTTCGTAGACACAATGCGAATATGTCTTAAAAATCATAAGAACAATGGAACACTATACCAACGGTGCAGGAATGATTGTGGATCATTTACTTAAAAGTAAAGAGACGTTAACGAAAATAAGATTTACCGCGAAGGTGAAATATTTGGAGCTGGTGTATTATATGATTATACATATGAAATCCCATCTTTTGTACTTTTACCATTTAATCCCTTAAATTGTACCTTCCCATTATAGCAAATCGTTCTAAAAATATTTTCTTTCTAAAATTGAGTGGTTCAAAGCTGAAGTGGACCAAATCCAAAATCACGATTTTTTAGTTGAACCGTCCAAAAGATTGCCTAAAACCGATACTTTTCAGTGCTGTAATGGACCAAGTACATAACTCTTTTTTGTACTAATAGGTGGAGGTAATGTATTTTAGCTGTGAATTATTTCTCAAAACGTTCAGTGCTAAAGTGAACCAACTCCAAATATTGTCATTACAGGACCGAAAAAGTACCATTGTGTTCGAATTATATTTTATCTTAGTATGGAAAACGGTAAGCTAACGTAGCAAACGTTGTAAATCAATTGAAGGGTCTGCTGCAAAAAAGGAGGTAGCTCCATTATATCGCTGTTGGGAGGTAGCTCCAAGAATCATCCATGTACCGTCATCTGGATGATATTTTTTGAATGAAAATACTGTTCTAATATGTAAACACCATAATTGAAAGTAACCAACAACAATATTTTTACATACCTAACTTAAAATTTGATTTATTAAACTTTTTTTTTGTTTCCCAACAACAGGAAAAATTGGAGCTACTTCCTTTTTGCAGCAAACCCTTCAATTATTACTTGATTTCACATATGAATTATTATGACAGTAGCAGATTTTGGGGATGGTACCTCTTATTCAACTTGTATACAAGCCAATCGTGGACTCCATGAAGTTGCAGCAATGAATGAGACGCCATAAAATTCCGAGGAAAGCCAACGTGGTCGGAAAAGATCCCGAAGAGAAAATTTTTAAGAAACAGTGGCAAGTCTAATAAGTCAAAAAATAAAATAGTACCAGAAAAACTTTTAAACATTTATTTTGACTGTAAATGCCGCAAAAAATGCCCAAGATTTATCACAGAGTAGAGCAACGACGTATTCAGCAGTGACACAGAAAGACCAGTTTCCAAAAAAGGATCAAGGTATCATATTAGAAGCAAAAGAAGGCATCGAGTTAAAAGAATTCATTTTCGCTATAGGAAATATTATAGGCCCAGCTAATGTTCGATTTGCGTCAAAAATTTCCAGAGGAAGAGTCGGTATGTTCCTCGCTTCCAAGAAAAACGTTGAAGATCTTGTAAGTAACCATTCGCATGTAAATATCAACAACACTCAAATTGGAATCAGACCTTACATCATGCAATACAAACGCGTAATCCTATCGAACGTATGTCCATTAATTCCACATGCAATAATAGAGGAAACTATTGATAAATTAGGAATTAGAAGAGGATCAGCAGTTTCCTTTTTAAGAGCAGGATTATCAGATAATGAGTACACTCACGTTCTGAGTTACCGCAGACAGTTGTATATGCATCCTGAGGATGTGCACTTATTACCCGAGTCAACTAAAATACATTACGACGACACTGCGCATTGGATCTTTCTCTCAACAGATTCTGTTACCTGTTTCATTTGTAAGGAGAAAGGACATTTAGCTAAGTACTGCCCGAAAAACTCCGATTATCCTCCCAATACAGACAACAACATTGATCTCGTAGACAATAGTGGAAACATTCCGGTGGAGGTAAACGAGATTGTTAAAAGTCAAGAAACCAAAAGCACACAAGATAATACTAATGTTAATCAAACTCTCAAAAGAACCAATTCAGCCATAAGCTCCAATGATTCACAATCAAACGATTTCCCTTCCCTTAATCCAAGTTCAAGTAAGTCACCTCATAAAATAAGGAAAAACATTATTTCGACAGAGTATGAACAAACTAGCGAAGAGATAATTGACGATCTAACGACAGACAACAGCCAGGAAAAAATAGTAGCTCACAGAGAAAACACCATAGATAGCATGTTAGAGCCCTTAAAAAAGCAGTTTGGAAAAAATGATAAAATCCTAAATTTTGAGCAATTCAAAAGCTTGATCGAAAATTTACAAGGCAGCCCAAATCCAATAGAAATTGCGCTCAACTACACGGAAGATATTGATGCACTTGTCCAACTAATGAAAGTAGACCTGTACCCTCATCTCACTAAACGTGCCATGAAAGCTCGTTTTACCAGATATTCCAAAAAGTTATCCATGCAAATGAAAGAACAGAAAGGGAAAGATTATCCAACAGATGACAGTCGTGACACAACACCAAATCAAACCGATACCGAGTCATAAATCCGTTCAATATTGCGCATCTCATATTAACAAAAATATTAATTATGGATAATATTATCTTGCAGTGGAATATTAATGGCCTAAACTGCCATTTTGAGTATCTTAAAAAATTAATCAACGACCAAAACCCAGGAATATTATGTTTACAAGAAACAAACTTCAAAGATTATAACTACACAAATCTTAAAAGTTATAAATTTTTTTACAAAAATAGAATTAACTGCCTAGCAGCTAGTGGAGGCGTTGCCATATACGTGAAAAACTACATAGACTGTGAAGAAATTAAATTAAATACTAATTTAGAAGCAGTTGCTATCACATGCTCCATTTCCTCAAAACAAATATGCATTTGTAATGTTTATATTCCTAACAGCTACAATGTAAACAAAAGAGAAGTTCAAGACATCATTGAACAACTTCCTTATCCATATATGCTTGTCGGAGATTTTAACTGTCACAACATAATATGGGGTTCGAACCATACTGACACAAGAGGCAAAATTATTGAAAAAATTTTAATTGACCAAAATATTTCACTACTAAATGCCAATAAGCCAACGCACATCAACATCTCTAATGGAACGCTAAGTAATATCGATCTTTCCTTGTGCTCGCCCAATTTAGCCTGTACATTGGAATGGAACGTTATGGAGGACAATTATTATGATAGCGATCATTTTCCTATAATCATGTCATTGGGCAACGAGCAAATTCTAGAACCACCAACTCACATACCTCAGTGGAAAATCAGTAAAGCCGACTGGCCCAAATTTCAGCAGATTATAGAAAATGAAATCAAATCTATTCTAGATCTTCAATGTACATCAAACAGTCAAGTTAATGAGATTGTTAATAAACTTGAAGGAATAATAATCTATGCTGCCAATCAATCTATCCCTAAGAGTAAAGGGAAACCTGGAAAAAAGGAACTGCCTTGGTGGAATGAACTATGCGAGGAAGCAATTAAAGAATCCAAGCAAGCCTTATATAGATTTAAAAAGCATAATACTGTAGAAAATAAGTATTATTTTAACCGCAAAAGAGCTGAAGCCAGAAGAATTGTTAAGCAGTCTAAAAGAGAATCGTGGATTAATTATATAAGTACGTTAAAGAGAAATATACCCATGGTAGAATTGTTCAACAAAATACGTTCAATCAACGGGAATAAACAACAATCAAAAATTCGAAACATTACCCTACCAGATGGCACCGTCTTGTCTGAACCTACAGTCATTGCCAACACAATGGGTAAAATGTTTGCTGAAAATTCGAGTGACTCCAATTTCGATGAAAAGTTCTTAGAATACAAAAAAGGCATTGAAAATGAAGGGAGCTACTTAGATTTCTCGGAGGCCGAGCAGAGCAACGATGAAAACCCACTCAACTACCAAATCACTAGTGAAGAGCTTAAAACAACTTTAAAAAATTGCAAAAACACCAGTGCTGGCCCAGATGATATATCTAATCTGTTTCTAAAAAATTTGCCCGAAATAGCCCTGACCTTACTACTGGAAATCTTCAATAGTATCTGGTCGTACAATATTTTTCCCGACAAATGGAGAGAGGCAGTCGTGATCCCTATTCCAAAACCAGGAAAAAATTTACAACAAAAAGAATCGTATCGGCCTATCTCACTTACATGTTGTATGTGCAAGTTATTAGAAAAGATCATCAATTACAGACTCAAGTGGTTTTTAGAATCAAACGAACTACTCTCCCCCTTTCAACATGGATTCCGACAAATGCATTCTACAGCAGATAGTCACACATACATACATAAAAATATCTGTGATGCATTTATTAATGACCAACACTTAGTAGCAATCGCACTTGATATGGAGAAAGCATATGACATGTTATGGAAAGAGAGGATTTTATACTTGCTGGCAAATAACTATCAAATCAAAGGTAATATGTTCAACTTTATCAAAAACTTCTTGAGGAACAGATCGATGAAAGTGAGAATAAACGGAAACCTATCAGATAAATATGAAATTAAAAACGGAGTTCCCCAAGGAGGAGTGATCAGCGTCACTCTATTTCTAATAGCTATCAATGACATTACCCAATCCTTCCACGCTCCGGTTAAATACACAATGTACGCTGATGACGTGACCATCCTCCTCGCAGGGAAGAATTTAGGAAACTCCCAAAAAATACTCCAAAATGTCCTAAACAACGTACAATCCTTCTCAAATGAGACCGGTTTCAAAGTATCCAAAACTAAAACACTTGTTACCGTCTTTTCCCGTAAAACTAAAAATAATAACAATATTGTATTATTCCTTGATGACCACCAACTTAAGACTGTTGAAGAAATCAAAATATTAGGAGTTACATTAGATAAAAAACTAAGATGGGAACCCCACATAAAAAATCTTAAAATTGAATGCTTCAAAAAAGTGAATATTCTTAAAAGCTTAGCATCTATTGAATGGGGAGCAGATCAAGAAATCATTCTGAAAACTTACAATGCCCTTATCCAATCCAAAATTGATTATGGCAGTATATTGTATGATTCCGCTACTCCACATCTATTGAAAATATTAGACCCCATTCAAAACGCAGCAGCAAGATTAGCAACTGGCGCTTTCCGCACGTGTCCTACAAATAGCATACTAGCTGAGGCCAATGTACTTCCGTTAAAATTTAGACGAATAAAACTCTGTCTAAATTATATGTTATCAACTAAAGCGATACCGAGCAATGTATCATCTAAAACCATTGACGTCAATACATACTGCGATTGTTACACAAAAAAGCAATCCCTTCCTAAGCCACTTAATATAAGAGTTAAACATTACATCCAAGACTTCAATATAAACGCACTTGAACCAGAGCAACGACAAATTTCTAAAATACCTCCATGGACACTAAGAATTCCAGAAGTCATCATTCCCGATATACAAAAGTATTCTATGGCTCTCATAGAAATCAAAAGCAAAATTAAAGAAATAACAGATAAATACTCGAACTATACACACATTTTCACGGATGCAGCCAAACTAACTAACGGTGTAGGCTGTGCCGTATTAACGCCTCATGAGCATTTTATTTACAAGCTCCCAAATGATACTTCAGTCTTTCAAGGAGAAGCAATAGCCATACCAAAAAACCTTTAAGCTATGTCCATACCAACAAACATAAAAGCATAATATTTTCAGATTCCGTCAGTGTACTATCAGCAATAACTAGTAAAGAATCAAAGAGTGCTATAATAGCTAGTATTATAGAGACATTCAATCAAATAGTAAATGAAAATAACGATGTTAATATTATATTCTGTTGGGTACCGTCTCACGTAGGTATTGAGCGGAACGAAAAAGTAGACGAACTAGCAAAAAAAGCTGCAGTATCTAAATCAACTAAAATAATTAACATTCCCCATGCACTAGAAACGATTAAAAAAATATGTAACTCAGCCATCTACAAAAAGTGGAACGACGACTGGGTGCTTGCCAATAAGTCCAACATAGTAAGGAAATCTGTTTTTGAACAAAATCCAGCTGTTTTCTTCAATAGAAAGGATCAAGTAATTATCAACCGACTCCGAACTGGACATACAAATATTAGTCACCTGCATATCATCACAAAAGAAGAACATGAGATTTGTAATAATTGTGAGGTGCCACTATCAGTACAACATATAATTATTAACTGTCCTAACTTTGTAAACGCTAGGAATAAATTTAATCTTTCAAGTGAGACCTCAGATAATTTGGTTAAATGTTTATCAAGTGTTAAATCATGTAAAAATGTAATCGACTATCTAAAGGAGATTAAAGTGTATGATCGGATTTAAATATTTAATTTATCTAGTATGTAAATAATTAACATCATTATTATGTATATGTATATTCCGCTATACACTCTCTATATTCCTTAATCTACAACTATTGCATTATTATGTCATTATACACAATGTAATACTATGTAAAATTAAGTAGTCGCTAATGACCCTAGATGGTCGATGCGACTTTAAATAAATACATATAAAAAAAATAATAAAATAGAAGAAAAAAATTTTTGGGAGCGTGGTTGACTTTTCAATCCTTTTATATAACTATTAACACACTTATTGAGTTTACTGTCTCGGATACAATGCTTACTGGACAGTAAGGAACTAAAGATAAGGCACTGAAGGCGGCAGTACCCCAAGACTTTATATAATCAAACAATATCGCCTAAATACTCGGATGGTTGACAAAGTCAACCAACGCGACCGGTTTAGGGTTAACAAACAAATTTAACGTCTTTAAGTCAAATTTAGGTATTATGGACTTGGTCCACTTCAACATTGAACCACTCAATTCTAACAGTCACCAAAAAATGTAAATTTGTTCATTATTAATAAAAAAGAATGATTTACTTGTCACTGAACAAACGGTAGTAAAATCTCATCTGAATAGTAATTGCATCGGTATCTTAAATTACTTATCTTTATTTATGTTTAGTTCTCGCAACTGATAAATTTCGTACGCGAAACAGCACAGATAACGAACGAAGCACCGCCTCTAGCCGCAACTGTACCATGTTTCACTTTAAATTTTCCCCGAAAATTTTTGTTACAGGTTGATCTTATTTATGACTTTATAGGCTTAATTTTGAAAATATTTTTTTAATTCTTTCAAGGACGTAATTAGAATATGTGATAGAATATGTGACCATCGTTAATTTTTTGATATTATTCTAATTTCATTTTTTATTCTTTTGCTACACATATTTTCGAAAAAAAAATATGCATTACAATGTCTTGTATTTTTTTAAGAATTTCAAAAAAAAAATTATTTAAAAATTTTAAAAAATCAAGTCAGAATTTCGTAAAAACTGATTGAGGTAGTGAGCACTCCGCCTTAACAGAATTTTCCCGTTTCCTTTGTCCTTCATTGGGCAAAAAATAAAATAAAAATGGCACGATTTTTAATTTTAATTTTAATTTGTCTACATTTTACTTAGCGTATGGTAATTTTTATGCAAAATAAAGTTGAATAGGTAACCGATTTGTTACTCATATTGATTTAGCTACGAGGGGTACTACATTTATAGTGGCCAACTATAACTATTTAAGGCTGAGCATGGTTTATGTTTACTGATTGAAACTACAATAAACGAACACAGAGTTGATACAAAAATTTATTTATTTATTCAAAACATATTAATTCCTTCATCAAATATTTTAATAAAAACAATTATTTCGGCAATTCTTATTTTCTAAAAATTGTCTATTTATCCATCAAAAGATTAGAAATAATTAAAAATCTTGTTGCAGGGATCAAAGGTAAAATAAATAAATATGTAAAATATTGTTGTGAATAATATCAAGAGAAAATAATAAATAAATAAATAAATAAAGGATAATTATTGCAAGGGCCCTAGTAGCAAAGAAATATTTTTTAAATTTTTTTTTTGAATATTCAAAAAAAATATTATTATGAATATTAAAAAAAAAATTATTATGACAGATTTGTTTATATTTTAAAAATATTTTTAAAAAACATTTAAAAAATATTTCTTAAAAAGATTTAAAAAATATTTTTAAGAAATGTTTTTTAAATGTTTTCAGAAATATTTCTAAAATGTTTTTAAAAAATATTTTTAAAATATAAACAAATCTGTAATAATAATATTTTTTAAATGTTTTTCAGAAATATTATTTAATTGTTTTAAAATGATATTTTTTAAATGTTTTTTAGAAATATTTCTAAAATATTAACAAAAGTGTCATAATAATATTTTTTGAATATTTTTAAGAAATATGTTTTTAATGTTTTAAAGAAATATTTTCTAAATGTTTTGAGGAAATATTTTTTAAATGTTTTTTAAAAATATAAAAAATAATATTCAAAATAATATATTGTAATGTAATAATTAGTAACAGATGTAAGTATATGAAATGGAAGCTCGTCGAAGTCATTAGCCTTCTCAATGAATTTTGGCCGCCACATAAATAAATTATTTTTCTCGCAAGAAATAATTGCCAAAATCTACATCAATCTAAAAACAAAGAAACAAAATGTTTACATTGTACCACGGATATATTATTATAAAAATTTACCAATATAGACCAGTTTGAATGTTTCAATAATGACCTTTCGTCTATAAACAAAAATTCGTGGTGTCATTCCATTTTATGCAGATTTCCTTTCCGCAAATCCGCGTACTTCAGGCACACTTGTATTTTGTTAAATTCTTGCAAAGAACTCTACATGCGCTAAAAAGTAAAATTTGTTATAAGATAGATAACACTAGATACAAGAAAATCAAAATTTTTTCTTTACCTTCCTCGTCACTATAATTTCTGTTATCGAAGCAACTGGTTCGCATGTTCCTTTCTTGTTGTATCTTTTCTTACTTTTTGTTCCGACGGAAATAAACTAAAAAATAATTTGTTTAATAGCTATTACACTGAAAAAACTTTTTAAAAATTTATTCGGTAAGGTAAAGTGTGGGAAAAATTAAAATTACAACAAATTTACTTACATGCGAATGTATCACACACAGAATCAAAAAATCCCCGTATTATTTTTAGAAATGGTCTTTGAAACTGATCATTTTGTTGATCGATATTTAATATTGCGTTAAATTAACATCTTCATCTCAGTTCACATTTCTTCATAATTAAACATTCACTAATTATTTAAGGTACTAAAACTTTACATTAAAAATACAAAAAATGCACATCGTAATATGTATTTACTTACTGCAAGCCGAATTAGGTCTGATGGTTTGGAGGTAACTTTTAAGAAATTCTAAAGTAATTTATCTATTGTCAGTAAAGCTTTAAAAAATGTCGGTCATAAACCAATTGACAACATTCCGTTTAATTGTATCCTCGTAGCTGGACCTAGCCTTCCCTCCAAACAATAGCCGCAGTAAGGTCATGCTTATAAGGAAAGATTTCTTATTTTTCCTTCCTTGACCAGAAAATAACTGAGCAATCTCATTACTTAGTAACTTAGAACATAGATAGAAGAATAATTAAGTACTTACCTAATATTCCACAACTTTTTCCACAAAAAACAACACTAAGAGCGTTTGTCCACGACGTCCGAATCCGATGTCCGAGATTTCGGTCCGAAATAGCAGCCTTCATATTTATATGCGTCGTCTGTCCACACGACATCCGATATCCGATTTCCGAGTTCTCGGAGTCCGAGAATTTCGCTTGTTCGGATCGCCCGCTTGATCGGACCGATCGGATGCAACATACGCATGCCCGGGTAGCCATTTTTGTTGTTGTCTTAAACGCATTTGTCAAAAACATTGAAACTTTTCGAAATATTGAATCGTTTAAGCACGGGTCACATCAATAAGCGTTTTTGCGTAACTTCCGCGACAGCCGGGTAGCATCAATAAGCGTTCTGATGAATTTACTTATTTTAAAACCAAAAATCGTTGGGGGATTCAGTTTATAGGACAAACAAGGTAACTAAGAATAAAATCAGTTTTATTAACTTTTTTTAAATTTTAGCCAATTGCCATGGTAAAGAACCTAGGGGACTCTCAAAGTACATTGCAAAATTGTTGCAAATTTCATTCGCTCTTCGCCCTCCTTGCGAACTTGCAGCTGGCGGTACATCTTGTAAGCTGTTGTTAAATGTAGCAATGAACATATCTTCAGCTCTGTACCCATCTTTTTCTCGAACAATATTGTGTAAAACGACGCATGCCTTCACAATATAAATATATAGCATATAATTTTGATTTGCTTTTCATTTACTTACCTTATTTTACTACAAGTATTTCGCTGGGTAGTACGCACAATCTCTTGTGTTTCAGCAATATGTTGTCGAGGTTCCACCCGAGTTATGAACTTGCATTTTGGAAAAAAAACAGTAAATTGAAGAATTGAACAAACTCCATTATAGGTTATGTTAACCTACATTTGTCAACTGGTCAGTTTTAAAATTCACTCGCCACGGCGTTGTTCGCAGTCCGACCGTCCGATATCGGACGGTGGTGGACAAGCGGCTGGCGTTCGGTCCGTTTTTTATCGTATCAAAATGGCCGCCATCCGAACTTCGGATCTCGAATTCGGACGTCGTGGACAAACGCTCTAACGGTAAACGAGATGAATCGCGAAACGCTAAAATAATAGTCTTGCGGTATATCGGATACAAATTCACTTATAGATGCATTTTTAATATCAAGAGGGTGAGTAAGTACGACTGTCTTGGAAAATCTTTTAAACCGATTATTAGAATATCAACACACGTGTGCAGAATCCGGCTTTAGTTTCTTGGAAAAAGAATTAGTGACACTAAGTAATAATTCATGGGTTCTTTTGAACTAGGCACCCCTCGAAGGGACCAAACCGAAAAGGTTGGAGGGTAGTCTCTCCGCTATGTAATAAAGATTAGTCAAATATGAACAATTTATGAAAACTTTAAAATTCTTTTGTACATGCATGTTTTTGCTAGGGGATCACATTGTATGGCACTTTTTTTAATTGATTCACGATTTATTATTATTGTAGCCAAAGTGGTATATCAAAATTATGCGCGAGCGAAACGCGTGAACCCTCGTGTTTTTCACTTTTTCGAGAATCAAATGAAATAAAAAATTGTCCACCTAATCACGATCACGATTTTTAATTTTAATAGATTAATAACTGCATTTTGAATATTTCCAACGTAAATTTCGGGAAAAATTAACATAAAACCGAATATTACCTACATTAAAATGAAACGGGGCGACAAAAATTATACGCAAATAACGGGATAGTAATAATACACGAATGTAAGTGTGTCCGATACGGTAATTTCTAAGGTTTTTAGTAATAATTGGAAAGACATAACGTAACATTCGGTTAACTGCTGTTCAGTTTTAAAGGGTCGACCCTCAACGAAGGAAAAATTCAAGTTGAGTGATTTGTTGATTCGTTTACAATTCGTTTTTTAAATCGTCTGATCAGATAACAAACATCCGCCTAAAACATACCTAGAATTTTTTCTCTAACCGAAAAATAAGTACGTAGGTACTTTAAGAAACCACACATTTAAGCCGTTTTAAATATAAATCAAATCGAATTATTCTTATCGTCTTCTTTTGGTTATTGACAAATTGTTTCATTGTGTCAAACTGATCATTACATAAACACAACAAACAATCTAATATTTTTTGAATATGGAAAAATAAATATTTTTTCTTGATCTAAATCTAATATTTCTTGAATATACAAAAATAAATATTTTTTTCGTTATGTAAATCTAATATTTTTTGAATATGCAAAAATAAATATTTTTTTCTTGGTATAAATCTAATATTTCTTGAACGTAGAAAAATAAATATTTTTTTCGTTACGTAAATCTAATATTTTTTGAATATGCATAACTAAATATTTTTTTAATATATTTTAAAAATATTTTAAAAACATTAGAAATATTAGAAAAGATTCGAATATTTTTTAAATATTTTATAAATATTTAATAAATATTGCATGCTACTAGGGGGGTTACAATTTTTATAGTTTCACTTTTGACCTAACCTATCAAAATCATGGCAAAAAAATAAAAGTTGCTATTCTAAAGAAAAAAAACAATACACCTATCCCCCGATTTACACGGAAGATTGGTTCCTCAGAAAACGTGTAAAACGGAATTTTAGATTTTTATAGGGAAAACCGTGTAAATCGAAAACAACTTAAAATGTGCATAATTTAGTCATTTATTTAACGTAATTTTGCTTAATAAGATATTTTGAAAAATTAAAATAACAGTTCATTCATAAAATAACAAATATACAGTGCGAACGAGTCAAATGGAATAAATTCAGTATCTCAATTATTGTGCATATTTATAAAAGAAATCCCGTTTATGACATGATATCCTGCAAAGTAAAAATTTCAACCCTAACCTCAACCCCCTTCGAGTGACAGTTTCAACCTCCAAATTTTTAAATAGGCTTGTGATACCTCATTTGAAAGATCTCTTCATGCTCTATTAAAAACTGCTATGGTTTAAAATTTTATTGCGAAAATTAACAGTAAAATTATTTTTTTTTAAATACACTAAAAAATAAAAAGATTAAAATGTTACTCCTTTTCCATTACGTAGAGGATGTAAATTGTTAATTTTCGTTTCTAAAGAAATAACTTTCCTTTTCATTACTTTTTTTCAAATTGTTTTGGCATGATAAAATCCTAAAATTCTAATTAAATTGCAAAAATTCTATAAAAAATATTTGTTTATCTCTAACTAGTAAATATGAACTTTAAAAATTTCTAATTAGTAAAAACACAATGATGTACACTTTTCTACTGGCACAAATTTACTGCAGTAATTTACGTGAATATGTAGGAAGTTTTATAGTGCATCGAAACGGGGAATCACCACTATAACCAACTGAATATTCATTTTTACCATATTATTTTGAATTCGTTATTTTGAAAACCGCGTAAATTTCAACGATATGAACACTTACGTTACCTAACCTCGTGGGGCCGTAGGCCACCAAATACTAGACAAAATAAATTTTACCTATAAACGTAAAACACAACCACGTCTTAAATAAATATTTTGGTTTATACTAATTACAAAACAAATTATTGGTCTTAAAAATGTGAGACTTTATTAAAAGCAGACTCTTTTGATTACGACTGAACAATGCACAAATTTGGACCAGTGTAACATTTTTGTTGAACATTCAAATTCTTTGAAAACGATAAGGAAAAAATAAATATTCGATAAACAACACGGTCGATTCGCAAGACAGAGTCACGTATACAAGGATAGAGTTACATATCACACTTATTTTCGGTTACAATTCGCTTTTACAAGAAAGTTGTGCCAAGAAATTACGGCAGTTATAGCGAACCAAAAAATTTCAAATTTTAGCAACGTATTATGGGCATGTTGAAGAAACTCACCACTCAACTCCTGTCTTTAAATTAAAAATAATAAAGTCAGAATAGCGTCATAAAGTAGAGCAAATAATTTCGCGATTATCTGATTTTTTTAAGAAGGGCCCAAGGGCATGCCGAACATTCTGAATGAAACTTGTCTTCAAACTAAACTAGTTTTATCATAATATATTTTTTTTAGAACAATTTATTTGTTATTTTAGCGACATTTTTTCAGCAAAGAACCGTTCAATTAATGCTTCTTTGCTCCCTGCGCGAATCGACTTAAATTCTTGTTACATTTATTATGCACGTTATCGCGTAATTGTTTTACAACTACAGTTGCGTACACTGCGTTTTTCTTCGACCACAATAATTCCCCTAGAAGTAAAAGAAAAATGAAATGTTTTGTTAGTTTAGCAACTCTATTTATTCAAATTATTATTGATAACATTTTATTGAACAATAAAAATTTTACTTGCTGTTTGACCGGGGTCTCGAGACTATACCAAACTGTCACTTTCATTGTCATTGTCAATTACGCTACAAGCACAATTTTGATAAAAGTCCCTAACTGTGCGATTTTACTTTATAACCTACGGCGTGCGTCAGGATACGTTCACTTACTTTATTGTTTGGACGATACTGATGATTTCCAAAACTGGTTGTAGAAAAAAATCATTGCGAACTCAATGGAAATTAATCGGTTTATTATAAACTTAACACGCTATTAGACAATATTGTCATTTGCATTTAAAATTATACTTAATTTTGATCCAATTCTTGACACATGGCATTTACATATTTATTGATTCCGTCTAAAATGCCATTCATTCCTTCAGCGGAAATATTTAACGTCTTCTCGACAGTAAAACAAATTTGCATTCGTTCACCCCCATAATTAAGAAACAATAAGGTTATGCCTGAAAGAAAGTAAAAATATAACTCCAAAATTTTAATTTTAAGTTATATTTACCGCTATAGCCTATCAAAAGGCCACAAGCAATTACTTCAACGATTTGCCCTCCGAACGCGGTGCAATAAGGTGGACAGAGAACGTTCGATATTGCCAATGTGAAAGGTTCTCCATTTAATCGTTTCATAACCGCCGGGGGCAAGTAATGTGGAAAAACAGTGAACATCCAATGGCAAAGCTGGAAATCATTGTATTGTCAGCAGGTTCCACTACAACTTTGCTACTTCGGAACTTAAGCTGTTCCTCGTACAGTGTACATCGCGAAAAAAGTCAAGAAAATATGTAAATTAATTAATTGGGGTACAGACACCACTTTTACCGAATTTAAGCAACTTTCTAATTGACAAAATTAAGAAATGACTGAGAATGGCCGTAAACTATGGTATTTTATTTATACCTTGAACTAAGTGTTAATATTTTTTGGTTAAGCCACAATTTTTAAGCTGTAATGCTATAAACCTCGGTTTTTAATCATTTATTCAATATGTGCAATTTAACCAGTTTCAGCCACTTTCTTCTTCAAGTAATTTTAAAAAAATTAAATTTAAGAGGAAACGATTAATTTAACGTCGCAAATTCATCATTATTATCATTACTAATGAAACAGAAATATTATCAAGTGGACTTTATTAATGAAACCTTAATTAGTCCTACCTTTTTTCTTAACCAAATCACTTCAAATTCAACGTCAAATACAATACTTGTCGCTTTAAGATATTTTGGTGACGAATTTACTAGCAAAGTGGCTAAAGGTGGTATCTCTACCCTACCATAATTTGCTTCATTTTATGATGCTATTTGCCACGAAATATGCAAATAAACAGGTAACGACAACATCACAAATTGTAGATTAGTTACGTTTTGGAAACTGACCATTTTGGACTTACATGAATCCCGTAATTCTTCTTTGTAATTGCCTGTCTCCTTGTGACTTCCTTTAACTTGTCGATGATGGACGACTTCCAACGTATCGGTATGGGTAAGGTCACCCCAGAAAAATTGTTTAACAAAACAGGTGGTTTTTCATGAGCCTCCGGAGGGTTCATATTTATTGGATAAAAATTTTTAACATTTTCAGGAACGTCGAAACCGTTCTTAAAAATACCAGATTGAAAACAATTCGTAAAATTGGAACATCTACCTTTGCAAAATACTCCTCGCAGGTTGCTGAAATAGCTGTGATTAAAACGTCGGTGAATGTGGTTCCTGGAATGGAATTTTTAACTTTTTTAATATTGGTGATGATTTCCCCGTCTTCAATCTTCCATGTTAAAGTCATCGTCTTCGACATTGTCTTCATCGTTAACGCAGTTGAATCGGCTTTCATGAACATTGCGCTTAATAAGATGAACGAGGGCATCTTAATCATTATGTATGCATTGAATAAAAAGTGTTTCAGGCGCAAAAATACTTTTTCCAACTTTGTTGGTTTTGGAACGATCGGTTTCGATTGAAGAATTAATGGATCGTCGTTTAGAAGCTTTAAAAACGCGTAGATTAAATTGTTTCCATCGCTTATGCTGTGATTAAATCTCACCATAATCGGAAAACAGTTTTCTGAATTGTTCCATTTAATTGGATTTTTACAAACTAAGACTTCCCAGAATGTTGTGTGATTCTTGGGCAACGGAAGACTGCCGTATTTATTGAAAATCTCCTTCAGGTGCTGGACATCTTTGATTTGTTCCTGAACTTCTCTGACGCACTCATCTACACTGTACTCATCTTTCACAACGTAATAATAACCGTAAGCCTGTTTGCAAACGCCAGTGAATTTTGCCAATCTTTCAGCAGCATCAAAAAATCTAGTTTTGATGGTTTGCTTAATGATCGATGGAAAATTATTTTCGGTCGATTTCACCATACACAGTACGTTGATCACCGAGTTTGCGACTACTTGCTGCGGCGCGAAGTACTGATCGCCACCGCTTAACAACCCTCCATATTTTTCGCCAATTTTTATCCGAAGAATAAAATCGACGCACTTTCGGTACACAACGAAAAATATTGCAAACAGGAGGTAAAATGGCAAAACGATTATTGTAAAAGCGATTGAGATAATGCTCCTGAAACACTGAATAAAATACTGAAAATTGTTTACTTGAAACGGGAGGATTACTCACAGTCTTGAGAAAAGTCATGCTTTAAATGTTTAAACAATTTCGTAATAAAATCACTTTCAAGACCAAATACTAACTAATTTAAAAAATAGCAAATCGCATTTTTAATCAACTTGCCAAACAGGAAGAACAGCTTTAGTTGTAGACTTCTCAAGATTATAAAAAATTGTGTGTTGATTAATAATCGGCGTTTAATTTTTGGATGCCGCATTTTTATGCAAATTCGAACATTTAACTGGAATTGTACGATTAATTTAACATAAATTATAGTAGCAAGTTTGATTGCCTCGGTTTGCACTACTCCGTTTAAGAATGAATTCAATTCGAAATCATTTATATAATTAAATCGTCCTTCATTTGGCATTACATTAAAATAATTGCAACAATTTTAATTCAGTTTTTGTTATAACACATTTACATACTTAACAATAATATGTCAAAACCATTATAGTATATTATATACCGAAACTTGTAACAAACATATTAAGCACAAGCCAAAAAAGTTACGCACAACGTCGCGTAGTTATTTTACAGCTAGACTTCAACTACCTCAAGCTCAACTTTTTCTTCGGCCACATTAATTCCCGGGAAGTAAAAGAAAAATAATAGTACATTATTTAATGAGCAGAATTAACGAAGATGAAAGTTTGTAAATACGACTCGAAGACGAGTATTTTGCAAACATCTGAGTTCATAGTAGCCATTATGTGCGAGATAAAATATGATGATTTATATACAATCAAATTTACATTCAGTAATCCTCAAGCCTTTAAAACACCCATTGGTTATGCAATCAACATTACGAGACAATTAGTATTTCTGTAACCTTCAAAAATTGACACCTAAATTAAATCGATTGCCGCAACAACTGGAGATGGATTCTATTTGAAGTTTATTAGCTAAAATCTCATCCGATGTTTGTATTGCTCGGTGACAGATATTTATTTATTGTTCAAAGATGTTGTGGGTAACAAAGGGAACAATAAATGTAAGGTAAGTTCTCCTCGTAATGTGACGCATCTTATTCAAGACGCAGCCGTTTCTTTCTTATGCCTGTAGTGTATACTGAAAATAAAGAAAAACTTACAGATTTTCAACACATCAGGAAGACAAAAACTAAACGTATCTTGAAATACATCTTAATATTATTCAACAGGTAATGTCATTTAGGTATTTGGGGATCGACCTATCGAGTTATGGTGATACTGACAATGAAGTATTCCAGACGCTAATGAGAATTAACAAAATTTCAGATTGTCCAAATGATACCATTTGGAGAAATAAATACCTGGATATAAGAACAAACTCCAGAATTCATAAAGGTATTACACGACCGATTATGAGCTGCATGTCTAAAACCAGATCTAACACCTTTAAAGCAAAACGATGATTAGAAGCAGGAGAAAAGACAGTACTACGTAGAATTGCCGGAAATACTTTATTAGATTAAGAAAGATGTGAAAATGTAAATAGAACTTGCGAAGGAGAAAACACAAGAGGATGAACGCATGAAACGAAAAAAAAAGAATGGAACCCCATATATTGAAGGAATGGAAGTGAATAGAATTATAAGAATCGCGAGAAATAAATTACCTTTGGGCAAGAGAAGTATAGAAAGTCCGAGAAAACGATGGAGGATCATTTGAGAAAAACGAAGTGAGGCATTGTCGAAGAAGAACAGGCAATAAACCTAGCTAGAAAAAGGAAAAAGAAGAAGATACTAGGCAGAATACTTCGAGGGGAGACGGTTATGATTTTACTACTGTAGGAAGAAAGGAGTCGCGGGGTAGAGGCGGGAGGCGAACGGAGAAGCACGTGCAGTTGTCGGTGGCAGGAAGGGTGCAGTGCGTTTGGAGGCGCGAAGGTGAAAAGGTGTTTATACTAAGGTGAAACAAATAAAAGTGGAGTCAAGTTGAAAAGCAATACTAATTTGTGTTGTAAATTTATATTTAAATTTACCCCTGAACCGCAGGCAACCCGACACACACGCCAACTTAATAAGAACATAAGCGGAAACAGCGAAAGTTTAACGGTACTTTCGCTTTTGGGGGCCAGAAGGGTAGGGATAGCGTCACTTTTGGGGTGATAGCTAAAAAAAGACGTTTCCTTCCAAACAAGTAAGATAGTTATGAGCCAGGTACAAATTAATAAGATTGGTCAAGTTGTTGAAAACCCCGTTTTCGAGGAAGGTCAGACCACTCTTACTTAAATCCAATTGGGTGAGTGAAAAGAGGTTGTTGAAGGTGCCAGGTGTCACGTAATTAATCTCTCTGTTAAGTATTTGGAGGTTGGTTGAATTATTACTTAGGATTGATTGCACGTCCCCTTCATTCAATTTTCTTAGACTATGATTATTCTCCAGAAGGTTTTTTAAACTTTGTATTTCCTTTTTGTTTGGATCTGATTCAGCAAGTGGTCCGTTTTCTAATTTCTCTCTTCTTAATTTTTCATATCGAGTTTGATTTTCCGCTATTTGTTTCTGTAGAGCGTAATTTTCAGACTGTAGTAGCTTTATGCGTTGTTCAGTTTCCTTAACTTTTTCTTTATGTTTTGTTTTGGTACCTTTCATCTCATTTCTTTCGGCTGTCGCTGATGCAAGCATTTCTATTAACCGTTGTTCAACCAATGCGGTTCTTTCTTTTTCAATTTTAATATCGTTTTGTAATTTCTTAATTGCCTCTTCCTTCTCCGTCACCATTTTGTTAAGTTCAGTTCTTGCATCATTCTTACAACTTACCAATTCAGTTGTTAACTTCTGAATTTCATTTTCTTTTTCGATTAATTGCCTTTCAAACAAAGGCATTTTTAATGACTCGATTTCTTTCTTTTCTTCCAGGTGACTATCAAAATGCTTTATTAATATTTTAAAGTTTGTCATCAATAATTCTTACCTTTGACCTTCGGCTCCATATAATTTTGCTCAGCTATCTAGTGTTTGTTGTTTTGTGTTTAATTCTTCAGTTGATTCGATCACGTCATATATATCCGTTCTTGACGCCATTCTGAAAATTTATTTATTAAACAAATCAACATCAACTGCGAACAGGAAACATTTAAAAAACATTTATCAGGTTGATTAGATTGATCATAGTACATTAAGTTAATATTTATTTTCGCCTACAAAACCTTTGCGTAAAATTACAATAAAATTTTCTTATTTGACAATTAATAAGAATTATTTAGTTCTAAATTAATTTAGTGAATATTTATTGCAATTATTACTTACATGTTTCGTTGAAATGCTGGACAACTGGTGCGTTTCTGTAAATGATAAGGTTTTATCTTTATCTCAAGATTTGGATTTATCTAATTTATTAATTGTGCAAACTAATAAATTCACAGTTCAATTTAATTAAAATTAAAAACATTACTTCAATTGTGACGATTAAATGAAGCACAGTCGAAAAGTTTTTCCTTACAAGATTCCCACTAGATTGACACTGTTCATTTAGTGTTAGTGTTTTTCCGCACGCTTTTTGTATAGACCACCTTAAACGCAAAGCCGTGTCGTAATAATCTTAGTACAGCTTGATTATCAATAAATTGGACTCGACAAGTATGGTGAGTTGCATTGGTTTCCCAAGATTTACATTGGAAGGTAGTCTAAAGCAGGTAACTCTAAACGGAATTCCTTTATGAGAAACGTCGAACTGGAAATGTGTTCTTTTGTAAGAAATGCATTCAGGTTTCAGGTAGTTTAAAAATTCGTCCGTCGTTCAATGCATATTGACATATTTTTAAATTTATATCTATTAACCACAATGTTATCGTTTGAGGGAGTTCTTCTAAGACAGTTACTTTAGTCGATATCTAAGGTTTTAATACATTTTAATAAAAGCTTGTTTTGAAGAAAAAAATGTTTTACTATAAATTATTTGATTGGCTTTTTTAGTCTTGGACAATTTTAATCTTTATTATCTACATTAAATTCATTTAATTCAATAGTATATAAAAGTTTTGCTAATGTCTTTGTTTTATGGTGTTTTAAATCGGTGAATTCTAATAATCTTCCCTGTCCGACGAACCGATGAATGGTCCCGCACCGTATGGGGTCCTCGACCTACAAACTGCTATTGTATTAATATAATAGAGATTAAAAGTGATCACTATTTATAAAAAATTGCTGTTGAAAATATGAAAATATCGTATTGTCATATAAACTACTTATGTGTACAAAATTTTTAATTCATCTGACTAGTCGAAGTGCGGCAAAATTAATTTTTAAAGTTTCATCTGACAATTATTCAAGTGAAATTGAAATAAATGCTTGTAAAAATATAAACTGTTAGTTTGTATTCCGAATACTAAATCGGCGTCAGTACGACCAAAAAACATTGATAGTTTTAATAATGAATTTGCTAAATAATTATGAATTAAAAAAAATATTGTTTTGCTTTTATTTATTTTTAATGAATAATGAATTATACCGATACCTCAGTTTTACAGTGTAACAAGTCAAAAAATAAATAATCATTTTTGTGTAAAGCACACCATTTAAAGGCAAAAATTGTGTTTTATTCAATTCAAAAGAGTATAGGAGTATAGTAAGTCGAATTTTCAAAATTCGTTTGTAGATGACCTCAAAACGAAATTTTGCACAAAGTTCAATAATGTAACAACTCAATTTTTTGTGTAAATTTTCAAAAGCGTAAGTGCTGTTAAGTCAATCATAAATTAATAATTAAGTTTGCCAATTATTATCCGTAAATTCCTTAAACAACTATTAATTTTCTTAAATGCGATTACCTCAAAACTCCATCATATGATTAAAAATAAAAGCTTGGGGCGAAAATATCTTGATTTCATTTATAAAATAGTTTTCTGTCGAAATAAAAATTAGATTAAAATAATCTTTTTTATTTAACGATAATATTGTGGTTAATACATATAAATTTAAAAATGAGTATGCGTTTAATTCATAATACAAAATAATAAAATAATATACAATCTATTACAAAACATATTTTCAATACTTAATGGGATACCCTTCACTTTCAATCACACTTTGGAGGCGATTTGGCATGGAAGCTACTACATCGCGGCATGTAGCTCTTCCACGTAATCGTTCCCACACCCGAGTCACATGGGCGTATAACTGATCTCGTGTTCTTAAGAAGTGATTATCTTCTAATTCTGCTTCCCATTGCTGGACCATAAGGGCCCAGATGTTTTCAATGGGATTTAAGTCAGGAGACTTTGATGCCCAAGCTAAAAGTTCGATGTCATCGTCGTGGTCTTGAAACCACTGTCTCACAACTTGAGCTCTGTGGATGGAACAGTTGTCTTGAATAACGACGACTCGTTGATTATTAAATCTCTGACGAATGCCAGGAAGCAAAACGTCATTCCATATTCTAGTATACTGTTCGCCGTTTAATCTCCCTCCTATTCTTACCAAATCTCCAGGTCCCTCCGATGATATCCAGCCTAGCATACCTACTGTTATCCGTCCACTTTGATTATTTTGCATTAAATTTTGTGGCTCATACCTCGTATTTTTCATTCTATATAACGGTTTTCGGATTTGTTGGGAACTGGTGAACGTTTTCTCGTCCAAAAAAATTGTTCGGGTTTCCCAATCCCTATTAATATTTTCTTGAGCAAATCTAACGCGTGCATTCCGATGTGCCTCGGTTAGGGCAATTTTAATGGCTGGTCTTCTATGTTTTAGTCCTAATTTGTTTAAAGTGTTTAAAACCGTGGTTTTACAACAATTTAAACGCAGTTCCTCCCTGATAGAGTTGCAGCTGTTGAATGGTGAATTGGCAATTAAATTTCTTATTTGCTGTACTTGATTCTCTACTAACACAGGTTTTCGACCACAATTGCCTTTTCTTTTTGATTGAAGTGGCCTTTCATTTGGATGATTTTTGTATTGTGAAATCCAGTTATAGATTTGTGATCTCTAAAAAACAAGTGAAGTTTTAATTAATTATTTATTTACATTTTTTAAGTCAATTAGTGAGTGATGTTAACATAAGCAATTTTTTTGTGTATAGAAGCTGGGTGGCTAGGTATCAAAAACGTAACTGTCTTTTCTGCCTGGACCTAATGGTCTCGGCCAAATTGACATTCTCACAAGCCATAAAAAACACGTTACATATCGATTGCATGATCTATACTTGGACGTGTTTAAGCGTTGTTTTGAAAAGCTTTAAAAAAATATAAAGATCTGGACACTAGGTTTATTGCAATTTTTATGGTTTGGTTTGTTCAATGCCATTGTTTGATTTTACATTTCCTAATAATCCAAGTGGCAAATTGCACCAGGCGCGGTCTTACTATTAACAGAAACGTATCGTAAATTTTATTGATGCCGCTATTATATCTGTAAATTATTTTTTCGTTGTGTTGTTCTCTGTACGCAAAAATTGGAATATCATAAACTTAAATTCTATTTTGTTCTCCCCACTTTCTTTACGACTATTTAACCAAATATAGAAAAATTTTGGATTTGAAATTCATTTTCGGTGTTTAACTTGAAGAAGGTGAAACGTTTGTGTTTTAATTGCAACCTAGTAAAAATGGGACGTTCTGCGGGACAATCCGATTCCACAGTTGAGACGCGTTCTAAAATTGTAACATTATGGGAACAAGGTATATCAATTCAAGAAATAATGGCTCAAGTAAATCTTTCTGTAAGTAAATAATTTTGTTATTATTTTTGTTAAGTTAAATTTTAAAACATCTAAGAACATAAATTATGTTACTTTCGGTCACTTTTTATGACACATACAATAATGGGCGATATAAATAATATTGAATGAACAAATTCTTTTCCTTGAAATTTTTGAAATAAACTGGTAAATTTTACTTTTTAAAACAATTTTGAATTTAGAAGTTTAATAATACATTTTATTTGTATTATGAATTTTATTTTATTTTTAATCATTTAATTTTTGTGTTTAAACATAAAACGAGAAAAATTGCACTTTTCTTTACTGTTTTGTAAACAGTAAAATTGCTGTTTTCCTACATTGAATATACACAAAAAAATTGCTTATGTTAACATCACTCACTAATTGACTTAAAAAATGTAAATAAATAATTAATTAAAACTTCACTTGTTTTTTAGAGATCACAAATCTATAACTGGATTTCACAATACAAAAATCATCCAAATGAAAGGCCACTTCAATCAAAAAGAAAAGGCAATTGTGGTCGAAAACCTGTGTTAGTAGAGAATCAAGTACAGCAAATAAGAAATTTAATTGCCAATTCACCATTCAACAGCTGCAACTCTATCAGGGAGGAACTGCGTTTAAATTGTTGTAAAACCACGGTTTTAAACACTTTAAACAAATTAGGACTAAAACATAGAAGACCAGCCATTAAAATTGCCCTAACCGAGGCACATCGGAATGCACGCGTTAGATTTGCTCAAGAAAATATTAATAGGGATTGGGAAACCCGAACAATTTTTTTGGACGAGAAAACGTTCACCAGTTCCCAACAAATCCGAAAACCGTTATATAGAATGAAAAATACGAGGTATGAGCCACAAAATTTAATGCAAAATAATCAAAGTGGACGGATAACAGTAGGTATGCTAGGCTGGATATCATCGGAGGGACCTGGAGATTTGGTAAGAATAGGAGGGAGATTAAACGGCGAACAGTATACTAGAATATGGAATGACGTTTTGCTTCCTGGCATTCGTCAGAGATTTAATAATCAACGAGTCGTCGTTATTCAAGACAACTGTTCCATCCACAGAGCTCAAGTTGTGAGACAGTGGTTTCAAGACCACGACGATGACATCGAACTTTTAGCTTGGGCATCAAAGTCTCCTGACTTAAATCCCATTGAAAACATCTGGGCCCTTATGGTCCAGCAATGGGAAGCAGAATTAGAAGATAATCACTTCTTAAGAACACGAGATCAGTTATACGCCCATGTGACTCGGGTGTGGGAACGATTACGTGGAAGAGCTACATGCCGCGATGTAGTAGCTTCCATGCCAAATCGCCTCCAAAGTGTGATTGAAAGTGAAGGGTATCCCATTAAGTATTGAAAATATGTTTTGTAATAGATTGTATATTATTTTATTATTTTGTATTATGAATTAAACGCATACTCATTTTTAAATTTATATGTATTAACCACAATATTATCGTTAAATAAAAAAGATTATTTTAATCTAATTTTTATTTCGACAGAAAACTATTTTATAAATGAAATCAAGATATTTTCGCCCCAAGCTTTTATTTTTAATCATATGATGGAGTTTTGAGGTAATCGCATTTAAGAAAATTAATAGTTGTTTAAGGAATTTACGGATAATAATTGGCAAACTTAATTATTAATTTATGATTGACTTAACAGCACTTACGCTTTTGAAAATTTACACAAAAAATTGAGTTGTTACATTATTGAACTTTGTGCAAAATTTCGTTTTGAGGTCATCTACAAACGAATTTTGAAAATTCGACTTACTATACTCCTATACTCTTTTGAATTGAATAAAACACAATTTTTGCCTTTAAATGGTGTGCTTTACACAAAAATGATTATTTATTTTTTGACTTGTTACACTGTAAAACTGAGGTATCGGTATAATTCATTATTCATTAAAAATAAATAAAAGCAAAACAATATTTTTTTTAATTCATAATTATTTAGCAAATTCATTATTAAAACTATCAATGTTTTTTGGTCGTACTGACGCCGATTTAGTATTCGGAATACAAACTAACAGTTTATATTTTTACAAGCATTTATTTCAATTTCACTTGAATAATTGTCAGATGAAACTTTAAAAATTAATTTTGCCGCACTTCGACTAGTCAGATGAATTAAAAATTTTGTACACATAAGTAGTTTATATGACAATACGATATTTTCATATTTTCAACAGCAATTTTTTATAAATAGTGATCACTTTTAATCTCTATTATATTAATACAATAGCAGTTTGTAGGTCGAGGACCCCATACGGTGCGGGACCATTCATCGGTTCGTCGGACAGGGAAGATTATTAGAATTCACCGATTTAAAACACCATAAAACAAAGACATTAGCAAAACTTTTATATACTATTGAATTAAATGAATTTAATGTAGATAATAAAGATTAAAATTGTCCAAGACTAAAAAAGCCAATCAAATAATTTATAGTAAAACATTTTTTTCTTCAAAACAAGCTTTTATTAAAATGTATTAAAACCTTAGATATCGACTAAAGTAACTGTCTTAGAAGAACTCCCTCAAACGATAACATTGTGGTTAATAGATATAAATTTAAAAATATGTCAATATGCATTGAACGACGGACGAATTTTTAAACTACCTGAAACCTGAATGCATTTCTTACAAAAGAACACATTTCCAGTTCGACGTTTCTCATAAAGGAATTCCGTTTAGAGTTACCTGCTTTAGACTACCTTCCAATGTAAATCTTGGGAAACCAATGCAACCCACCATACTTGTCGAGTCCAATTTATTGATAATCAAGCTGTACGAATGCAAAGTTGAAAAGAGATTTAACAACCGAGTGTAGCTCCATCTCTGACAGAAATTCGGTACTAAACTAAAAAAAGATAGGGCATTCCATTTAAAAAAAAGTTATTTTCGTGAATATCTTGAACAGTTGACGTTCGATCGTTTTTTTTTTTTGCTTTCATTATAGTAATCAGCGAAGAAAACCCCAATTATTTGCTAATTTAACCGACTCTGTAGCTCGAATAATAACAAAATTACCAATGGTGGACACTTAACATAATACACCCTGTATAAGTTTATACAAATTTAGACATAATTTAGTCAAATTGTGCCGGCAGGTTTGACGTTGCGTTTGAAGCATTTGGCTGTGTTGATTTGTCGTCTCAAGCAAAAATCGCACGGGGGATCACTGAAACTTATTTTCGCATAGAAAGAAATATCCTACAGCCAACAAATTTTGTACACAAGTGCATCTTCGTAGGGGGGACTTAGTTTGATGCCGATCGTGGGGGGGGGCGCAAACAAAAATCGCACGGGGTGATCACTGAAACTTATTTTCGCATAGAAAGAAGTGTCCTACAGCCAACAAATTTTGTACACAAGTGCATCTTCGTAGGGGGGACTTAGTTTGATGCCGATCGTGGGGGGGGCGCAAACAAAAATCGCACGGGGTGATCACTGAAACTTATTCGCATAGAAACAAGTGTCCTAAAGCCACCAAATTTTGTACCCAAGTTCACCTTAGTGGGGGGGGGGGATATCACCGAAACATTTTCTCATAGAAAGACGTGTCCTGCAGCTACTAAATTTTGTATGCAACGGCATCTTAGTAGTAGGGGGGGGCTATCGCCCAAACAGATTTTCGCCTAGAAAAAAGTGTCCTACAGCCACCAAAATTTGTACACCGAGCGAAGCCGGGTATTTCAGCTAGTATATACATAAAATGGCAGCATTTCATCACTTAATACATAGGTTATATAACATACCGATGAGTAGTTCGAATTTTGGAAAAAAGCTTAGCATCATTAAACAGATTGCAGTTGAAAATGGTTATGATAGTAAAGTGATTTACAAAGTCATAAATAAATTCAAGTATAATAGAAGTAAAAAAATTAATGGAACAGATGGAATAAATAATAACGGTAACCAATGGGTTAAATTTAACTACATTGGACCTGAGACTTATAGACTTGCAAAGATTTTTCAGAAAGAAAATATTAAGGTTGCATATGAAACAAATAATAAAATAGAAACGGCCCTAAAAACTAGCTTAGAGCAAAGAGATGTATACAGTTTAAATGGTATTTACTCATTAAAATGCGATACATGCAAACGGAAATACGTGGGACAAACTGGCAGAAGCTTTCATACAAGGTATAAAGAACATATAAACAAGAGGAATGAAACATCTAATTATACCAAACATCTAATTACGGAAGGACATATGCATGGTCCTATACAAAACGTTATGAAAGTTGAGAAAGTAATACCAAATACCAAAAGGAACCAAAATGAATATCGCTGAAACACTATATATATATAAAACCAAAAAGAATGAGGAAATATTAAATGAACAAGATTATACGAATAATGATGCGATATTCAAGTTGATATATAAAGTTAAAAATAACTAAATGTAAAAAACGGATTCCATAAAAGTTTGCGACAGTGAGATTTAAATTAATTCAACTACTGTTTTAACTAAAAATGAAGAAGACTTTTTGAGTTTAGGGTTTAATTATAATATACACAAAAATAACGACCAACATAGTATCCAAAATATGATTATCGATTGTGAAACTGCCATTTTAAAAGTTGACAGTGAACAACAAGATACGGTACGATCACATTGCGTAAGCATAATAGATAACATAATTAAGAAGCACAATAACAATAAAGAAATAGAAAAAGGGGACAGTGTACACAAACAAATTAACAATAAAAATAAAAAGGAACAACATTATTTGTTACGAAATATAAAACAAAAATTAAACAATGATAATACTATCATTACTAAAGCTGACAAATCCAAAGCATTAGTATTGATGAATATGCAAGATTATATTGAAAAAGGTTTAATTTTCATTAATAATAACAACTTTGAACTAATTACTAAAGACCCAACAGCTACATTTCAGACCCAAGTGAGGAATACAATAAAAATGTCCGACAGAATCTTCCCTAAACAATTCCAATGGTGTAACATTAACATGAATCCATCAGCACCAACATTATCAGCGTTACCTAAGTTACATAAAGTGAATATACCTATTAGACCCTTAATTAATCATATAACGGCACCTGCATATAAAATTTCAAAAACTATAGCTAATGAATTAAAAAATGTTATCAATCTAAATCATAAATATACAATTAAAAATAGTTTCGAACTTGTAAATAATTTAAAAAATGTTGCACTAAATAAAAATTCTAAATTTGTGTCGTTTGACATTAATAATATGTATACAAATATCCCAATTTATGAAACATTAAATATAATAAAGAATGATCTGCATAAAAAAGATTATCATGATGAATACATACAACAATTAATGAATAACATTATAATGATACTCAACCAAAATTATTTCAAGTTTAATGACAAATACTATAAACAAAATGATGGTTTAACAATGGGCTCACCTATTTCTGCAATTTTGGCGGAAATATTTTTACAAAATTTTGAAGATAAAGTAATGCAAATGTTAAAGGAAAAATTTAAAGTCATAAAGTGGTATAGATATGTAGACGATACTTTTATTATCACGGAATATGATAATCCAAAAGAAATTTTAGATTACTTAAATACAATTAATGAAAAAATAAAATTTACAATGGAATTAGAATTTGATAACTCCATTAATTTCTTGGATTTAAATATTATGAAGATTAACAATAAATTAAATTATAATATATATCGTAAAAGTACGCAAACTGATCATATCATTCATTATAACTCAAACCATCAATACCAACATAAGATGGCGGCCTTTAGACATCTTATAAATCGGCTGTATAGAATACCACTTAGCAAAAGTAATTTTGATAATGAGTTGAGAATAATTAAACAAATTGCGATCAATAATGGATATAACATTAATGTCATATACAAAATGATAAATAAATTTAAATTCAGTAGAAGTAAACACAATAAAAGCAACCATGAAAATAACCAACGAACAATAAATAATAGTGAACCGATCTGTAAATGGGTAAAATTCAATTACTATGGCAATGTAACAAATAAACTAACAAGGATATTCAAAAACCAGAATTTAAATATAGGATTAACAACAAATAACAAATTGGAAAAATTCTTTAAACCAAAAATTGAAAAAGAAGATAAATATAATTGGAATGGAATATATTCAATTAAGTGTGTCACATGTAACAAGAAATATGTTGGTCAGACTGGTAGAAGTTTCCATAAACGGTATAAAGAACATATTAACAAAAATAATACAACTTCAAACTACACACGACATCTATACCAAGAAAAACACCAGTTTGGTACCATCGAAGATACTATGAAAATAGAAAAAGTAATGCATAAAGGGGTCAGGATGAACGTAGCTGAAAACATATACATTTATAAAAACAAGAAGAACGCACAGCTTATAAATGAGCAGTTACAAGTTAAGAATGATATGCTAATAAAACTAATAAATCAAATTAATACATAAATGAAACACATAAAAAACTAATAAGACTATAATAATAATATAAATAGATAAAATTATAATATTGAAAAAGTGGGGAGGTGGATATAAAGTCAAACATTTAAAAGAACACGTATATTATCGAATCTACTGATGATGCGAATGTGCGAAACTGTTGGTAGTATGAACAGTTTAGAATCGATAATCATGTTATGTAAAATTAGTGACGTACGTTTTAATATGTTTAAAATGTTAAATATATGTGATGTGTGTGTTTTAAAGTGTAAATACTTTAAATGTTAACATATCCTGATTAGTTCAGGTGTATAATAAAATTATGTGGAACCTAAGGACACAATAAAAAGTAAGTTTATTTAACTTTCTTCATATAGATTTAAATTAGTATGCAATGATTACTGAGGATGGATGCACGAAACTGGAAAAAATAAAAGTTTGTTTAATCATTGTGTTGACTCTGTTTTAAAAATATGTTTTTTAAAATGTAATATGTGTATTTGACGATGTTTTAAAGAATGTGTTTTAAAATGTTTGTGATTTGTAATAAGTGTTAAAATTTTTTAAAAATATTGTTATGAACAAGGGACAAAATTTGTAAGTAAACATACATTTTACATAACAAGGGAAAAAATTTAAATAAATTAAATACTTTAAACGTCTGATAATAGCCGTTTTTGCTCAAGTCATGGCATACCACCAGAATAAGACAACAAAAAACAGTGATATTTTATTAATATCCAAATCGATAATCTCCAAACTCTTCAACCCTCTAAACAATTGGGGAGGAAACTTGGTGATGTTGTTGTTGTACAAAAAAAAATACTTCAAATCCGCGAAGACCTTTCCCTCCAAACAAGTAAGAGAATTATAAGGCAGCCACAATTTAATTTCAAAGGAAGGTCAGACCGCAGTTACTAAAATCCAATTCGGTGAGTGAAGAGAGGTTGTCGAATGTGCCAGGTGCCAAGTAATTAATCATTTTGTTTTCTATGCTGAACGAAGTCGAATTACTATTAAGCTTCGATTGCAGTTCCACTTCATTCAATTTTCTTAGACTATGATTATTCGCAAGAAGGTTTTTTAAACTTTCTATTTCCTTTTTGTTTGGATCTAATTCTGCTATTTGTGTCTGTAAACCGCAATTTTCAGACTGAAGTAGCTTTATGCGTTGTTCGGTTTCTTTAACTTTTTCTTCAAGTTTTCTTTTGGTACATTTTAGGTCATTCTTTTCGGCCGTAGCTGTTGCAAGCATTTCTTTCAGCTGTTGCTCAACTGATGCGATTCTTAATTTTTCAATTTTAATATCGTTTTGTAATTTCTGAATTGCTTCCTCTTTCTCTGTCATCATTTTGTTAAGTTCAATTCTTGCATCAAACTTACAACTTGCCAATTCGCTTGTTAACTTCTGATTTTCAGATTTTAAAAATTGCATGTCTTTTGTGTGTATCTCTAATTTAGCAGCTGCTTCTTTTTGTAATTTATTAGTTGCTTCCTCTTTCTCTGTCCTCATATTGTTAAGTTCAGTTCTTGCATTATTCTTACAACTTGACAATTCGTTCTTTAACTTTTGATTTTCATATTTTAAATATTGCAATTCTTTTGTGTCCCCCCCTAAATTAGCAGCTGCTTCTTTTTGCAATTTATCAGTTGCTTCCTTATATTGTTAAGTTCAGTTCTTGCATCAACCTTACTACTGGCCAATTCGGTTGTTAACTTCAGCTTTTCAGATTTTAAAGATTGCATTCCTTTTTTGAGTTTATCGATTTCAGCGGCTGCTTCTTCTTGTAATTTTTGTAATTTCTTAATTGCTTCGTCTTTCTCCGTCATCATTTCATTAAGTTCAGTTCTTGCATCATTCTTACAACTTGACAATTCGTTCTTTAACTTCTGATTTTCAAATTTTAAAGATTGCATGTCTTTTGCGTGTGTCTCTAATTTAGCAGCTGCTCCTTTTTCTAATTTCTTACTTGCTTCCTCTTTCTCTGTCATCATTATGATAAGTTCAGTTCTTGCATCATTCTTACAACTTGCCAATTCGTTTGTTAACTTCTGAATTTCAGATTTTAAATTTTGTATTTCTTTTTTGTGCGTATCTAATTCAGCGTCTGCTTGTTTTTGCAGTTTTTTTAATTGCTTTTCAAATAAAATCTTTATCAATGACTCCATTTCTTTCTTTTCTTCCAGGCAACAATAGTTTGCCATCTGTAATTCTTGACTTTGACCTTCGGTCGCATAGAATTTTGCTGAGCTACCTGGTTTTTGTTGTTTTGTGGTGACGGGATAATTTGTTTCTAAATCTTCATCTAACTCAATCACTTCTTCCTTATGCGTACTTAACGACATTCTGTAAATTGACTTTTATTAAATTAATTAACTGCGAACAGGAAAACATTTAAAAAAAAATACATTTCTTACATTTATCAGATTGATTAGATTGAGCAAAGTACATTCATTGATAAGTTTTTATGTTTATCTAAAGAATTTGATTGATCTATAACCTCATTTATTAAGTGTGCAAACTACTAAGTTCACAGTTCAATTTAATTTAAATAAAAAATATTATTTCAATTATAATTCGTCAAGGTGTCACTTAAGCGGGGAAAACACATTCTTCATTTCTAAACTTGACAAAGAAATTCATAACAAATTATTCGTTGAAGGTATCGGTTAGAAAATGTTAATTGTGATAAATGATGGTTTCAGAAAGTTGTCAATTTTTTTTTGTTGAATCATAAAAAACCGTTTTTTTAAAATTCACTGTCAAAGTTACTCCATACAATATAACACATTTTTCATTTCAAAACTTGATAAATAAATTCATAAAACATTATTGGATGAAGGTATTAGTTGGAAATTTTTAATTATTTATTTATTGATTGCTTCTCCAGCAAAATCTTTAATGACTCAATTTCTTTCTCTTTTTTCAGGTGACTATCAAAATGATTTATTAATCTTTCAAAGTTTGTTATCAATAATTCTTACCTTTGACCTTCGGCCGCATAGAATTTTGCTGAGCTACCTGGTTCTTGTTGTTCTGTGTTGACGGGATAATTTGTGTTTGATTCTTCAGCTGATGCGATCACTTCTTCCTTATCCGTACTTGATGACATTCGGAAAAATTACTCTTATTAAATAAATCAACATCAACTGCGAACAGGGAAACATTTAAAAAACATTTATTAGATTGATTAGATTGAGCAAAGTACATTAAGTTAATATTTATTTTCGCCTACAAAACAGTTGCATCAAATTACAATAAAATTTTCTTATTTGAAAATTAATAAGAATTGTTTAATTCTAAATTAATTTAATCTGTGAACATTTAGTTTAAGTTTTACTTACTTGTTACGTTGGACTGCTGTAAATGAGGTGCCTTTCAGGGAATGATAAGTTTTTATCTTTATCCAAGGATTTGGATTTATCTGTACACTCCTTTATTAAGTGTGCAAATTAATAAGTTCATAGTTCAATTTAATTCAAATTAAAAACATTACTTCATTTGTAATTCTTCAAGCTGCCACTTAAGCGGCGAATTTGAAAATTGTCTCAAGGAAAACAAGACCTCAACAATCTCTAAAAATATTATGTTCGCATATTTTCAATTGCAGCGCCAAAAGTACAAATCCTCCAGTTTGTGGTGTCTTTAGTCACAATGTTTGTTATTCCTTTTCACTAGAAATTTAGTCCTGATTATAATAAAAATTTTATTCTCGCACCCTTAGATTTTAAGGTTATGTTTGTACATCTGGAAGTCTTTAATAATATCCAGAGATGTTCAAATTAGGTAAATAATATACAATCGTTGCAAAAGACACAGTTTTTAAAGATTGTTATAGTATAAACATGGCACTAATAGATGAGAATGCATTCCAAATTTAATGTCAATGTCCCAGTTCTGAAATTTAGACGCAATTAATTTCTTCAGTGGAATTTATTATTGTATTGAAACTTTTTTCAAATTCAATATAAATATTTAACAGTTACAGTTAAAGAATCTATTTAATCATTTTTGGATCCGTTATTTAAACAATACAAATTTAAATATAAAAGAAGATTATTGTATAAAACAAAAATAAAGCAATTACGCCTAGTTATATATTTAAATTGTTGATTCTTAACCTCCTCAATGCGTTCTTATCCATCTTGTTCAGCGGGTTATTATACAGATGTAGCAACTTCAAATTGTGCAAACTATCAAAAATAGTTTCTTTCAACTCTACGATTTTATTATTGAAAAGACAGACTTCTTCCAACTTAACACAATCCTCAAACAACTTTTCGGGAATGCTTGTGAGGTTATTAATCGCCGCACTAAAATAAGTGAGCTGACTCAACCCCACCAACAAGTCTTCCTCAAACACGGAAATTTTATTACGACTCAAATCGATAATCTCCAAACTCTCCAACCCTCTAAACAATTGGGGAGGAATCTTGGTGATGTTGTTGCTGAACAAATTAATCTTCTTCAATTTCTTCAAACCTGCGAAGACATTTCCTTCCAAACAAGTAAGATTGTTACTAGACAGAAACAAAGTAATTAGATTGGTCAAATTGTTGAAAACCCCGTTTTCGAGGAAGTTCAGGCCGCTGTCACTTAAATCCAAGATGATGAGTGAAGAGAGGTTGTCGAATGTGCCAGGTGCCACATAATTAATCGTTCTGTTATTTATGCAGAGGATGGTCGAATTGTTACGAAGGTTCCATTGCAGTTCCCCTTTATTCAATTTACTTAAACTACGATTATTCTCAAGAAGGTTTTTTAAACTTTGTATTTCTGTTTTGTTGCGATCTAAATCAGCGGCTGCTTCCTTTTCTAATTTTTCTCTTCTTAATTCATCATATTGAGTTTGTTTTTCTGCTATTTGTTTCTGTAAACCGGAATTTTCAGACTGTAATAGTTCTATGCGTTGTTCGGTTTCCTTGACTTTTTCTTCAAGTTTTGTTTTGGTACATTTTATCTCATTTTGTTTGGCTGTCGCGGATGCAAGTATTTCTAATGACCGTTGCTCAGCTGATGTAACTTTTTCTTTTTCACCGAAACCATTTCTTAACTTTGTATTTTTCCTCAAGCATATCCATGATTTGTTCTTCCATATGTTGTAAAAAAATCTCAGACATAATCTCCGACAGTGGTGATCCCATCGTTAATCCATCGTATTATCGGTAGAATTTATCATGATAGCAACCGTCAAACAAACATGTTGAGTTAGGTCCGGTTTCGAAAAATTTTCAAATTTCGATTAATTTTGGCGTGTTTTTTGTTATAAAGTGTTCAATTCTGTTAAACTAGTGTTCGGGTTGTGTTATTGACTGGTTCGTTTCGTTCGTTTCACATTTTTCATGTTTAAATACATTTTGAATTTTTTCTTTGACATTTCGTTAATGTCAATTGATTAATTATGTGTGTCAAGTGGGCGGTCAACTTTAACGACGAGCTAATAGTCGTAGAGTGGGGCTTGGAAACTGTCACTGACATTGACATTGACAGGAGAGTATTCTGTCGGAACCAATTTTGAAGAATAGTTGGACTCAAACTCAATGATCACACGTTCACAGTCAACCTCCAATGGCGATTCGGAAAGTGAAGAAATTGTACCATCCTCAATTCCAAAGAAACTACATTTTTCAGATATTAATTTGGAATTGCAATTGCCGAAATTTGACAACTGTCTAATTCAGTATCACATTTGTCCTGAAACCAGATATTTTAAGAATATTAATGGTTTAAAGATACACAACTCGAGATGCCACAAAAATACGTTGATTTCTACTTCAAATCCGGATCAGTTACAAAGTTTTACAGATAAAATTGGTTACCTCAAATCCAATGTTTGCATCCTGAGAAGAATTCCTCGTGGTGCAAGAATATCTGTGGCTAACAAACTTACAAAAGTTATAAGTGACTGTGTCTCTATCAATTCTCTTTTGGCCTGGGAAGACCTTTTCTGTTTCGCTTGTCGAGTTCTTCTTATTCCATAAAAAAATGTGAATAAAAACGATTCTTTGACTTCAAGGGTGAAGAAAAATGCCGAAGGAAATGAGGATTCACTACATTACTCCAAAACAAATTGCTCTAAATTTTCTCGCCTCAAATCAGCTGAAAACAAAGTAGCTGATGGCGATATTAACGGTGCTGTCCGCATTTTGTCGTCTGATGATACCTTTGCAAGCGATAACGCCGATACTTTTGAGTTACTGAAATCAAAATATTCAATTCCTTCTAGATTAAACCAGTTCCCTCATCAACTTGAAGAAAGTGCTAAACATCTAGTTGTTTCTGAAGTCCAGGTTTCTAAAGCTATTTTATCTTTCCCTAATGGTTCGGCTGCGGGTGTGGACGGACTAAGACCTCAACATCTTAAAGATTTGTTAAACAAATGTACTGGTGGCTCTGGACAACGGTTATTACATGCTATTTCCAATCTTTGCAACCTAATGCTTTCAGGTAAAGTAAATTCAGAAATAAGACCTTTTCTTTATGGCGCATCTCTTTGTGCACTTTTAAAAAAAGATGGAGGTATTCGTCCAATCGCTATTGGTTCAACATTTAGACGCCTAACTTCTAAAGTTTTGCTTAAATCATGACTACCATTATGAAGATTTTCAACAATTGCTCTCATCACACGGAACTCATTTTTTTCATTGGTTATAGTTTTTGTTCTTTCATGTTTTTCATATGAAACGTTTCCAGTTCTTTCAAACCGTTCTAAAAGATTTCTGAATGACTCTTCCCTAGGATGTCTTTCCTTATTGGGATATCTTGTTTTGTAAACTCTGCTAGCTAGCAAACAATTTTTATTACACTCTCCCAAAATAAAAACCATATCTACTGACTCTTCTCTTCGAAATTGATTTTAAATAAAAAAATTGCTAAACTTACTAAATTATAAGTCGCAATAGTAACAGTAAAACTGACAACTACCTATTTACTTTTGTTTTGTTTCCCTTATAGCATTGTTTCAAAGACTACTATGTAGTTTTGATTATTTCCAGTTTAATATTATTTCTTTCCTACTACGAATGACTGTTTTTCTTACAAAAAACTAATCATTTCGATTTAGACATCAAATTTTTATACCTTTTTTTCAAAAATTCTTTATAAGTAAAAATTTAACGTATCATATTTATTTCTAGTTTGTAACACGAAGTCTTGTTCATGCTTCTATGAGCAAGTTTTCCATATCAGTTAGTCCATTTTTTAGGAAGAAATATTTTAATAATATTATAAACACGAAGTAATAGAAATGCAATTAAAAGCACACTTTTAACGTCTGATAATGGTCGTTTTTGCTCAAGTCATGGCATACCACCAGAATAAAACAACAAAAAACAGCGATATTTTAGTGCATTTTCAAATAAAACCTAAAATTGTGGTAAATCGGCCCATTTCAGAACATTAGTTTTCATTGCAAATTTATAGAGCATAACATACTGCATAATATTCCGGATTAAAATACATAGTGATCCACTTAAAAAAATTAAGTTTTGCTACTTTAAAAATTTCAATATTGACACCGCCGTAGAAAATGCCCTGTATAAGTTATAACCAGTTTTCTTTTGCAGAATTATTCCGACATTTCTGATGTTTATAAAAGCGTAACACCGTATTATTACATTTAAACTAGTAATTTTTTTAACGACTTTTTGGATAGGTTGTTTTGTCCACATTTTTTTGTAAATTACATATAACTTAAAAAAAAATAAAAACAAGAACCTTTAATCACAAAAAATTTTATATAAAATAATATAAAATTACTCACATAGACGCGTTTCGGTGGCTATGCCACCATCTTCAGTACATCTACTAAATCTAATTTTACAAACTAAGCCTTATATACTATTATTTACGCATCCGTGAATTTAACACTTGAGTGAGTTTCAGGGATGGTTAGTCAAATCTAGTAATCTATACAATGGGGTATTGGGAATGGGGCCCATATCACTATTTAATAATTTTTTCCTATTCTTATATATAATCAAACTTTCCCTACTATTTAAATTCCTATAATCTGATTCTGCCCTAACCAATTTTAAATTGTCTATACCTATTGTATGGTTGCATTCTAGTACATGCAGGGCAACACTAGATTTCTCTGGTCTATTGTATTTGATATGAGCCATATGCTCTTTGAATCTGGTAATGATAGAACGTCTAGTTTGCCCAATATATACCAAATCACAATCACTACAACTAATCTGGTAAATACCTGACATATCCCTATCACTATTTTTGTCCTTCGGATTACCCAACAAACTACTTAATGACCTATTGTTATTACTGTGAACTATTTTAAGGTCAAATTTGTTAAAGATTCCACCAAGGCCATTTGTAACTCTTGGGTCGTAAGGAACTTTAACAAATCTGACCTTAGGATCGGTATCGCTGCTAAAAGTGGTACAATTTTGAATGGACAATTTGAATTGTTTCCTACGTATAATGTTATCTACTATGTTACAATTGAAACCATTACTTGTCGCAATATTCCTAATGGTTGTAAGTTCTTTCCAGTACCTTTGCTTCGTTAAAGGAAAAGATAGCAGTCTATGAACCATAAATTGAAAACTAGCCATTTTATGTTGTGGTTTCAATTGTAACATAGTAGTTAACATTATACGTAGGAAACAATTCAAATTGTCCATTCAAAATTGTACCACTTTTAGCAGCGATACCGATCCTAAGGTCAGATTTGTTAAAGTTCCTTACGACCCAAGAGTTACAAATGGCCTTGGTGGAATCTTTAACAAATTTGACCTTAAAATAGTTCACAGTAATAACAATAGGTCATTAAGTAGTTTGTTGGGTAATCCGAAGGACAAAAATAGTGATAGGGATATGTCAGGTATTTACCAGATTAGTTGTAGTGATTGTGATTTGGTATATATTGGGCAAACTAGACGTTCTATCATTACCAGATTCAAAGAGCATATGGCTCATATCAAATACAATAGACCAGAGAAATCTAGTGTTGCCCTGCATGTACTAGAATGCAACCATACAATAGGTATAGACAATTTAAAATTGGTTAGGGCAGAATCAGATTATAGGAATTTAAATAGTAGGGAAAGTTTGATTATATATAAGAATAGGAAAAAATTATTAAATAGTGATATGGGCCCCATTCCCAATACCCCATTGTATAGATTACTAGATTTGACTAACCATCCGTGAAACTCACTCAAGTGTTAAATTCACGGATGCGTAAATAATAGTATATTATGCACAAGATAAAAAAGTTGCGCACAACGTCGCATAGTTATTTTACAGCTAGACCTCAACTACCTCAAGCTCAACTTTTTCTTCGGCCACATTAATTCCCGGGAAGTAAAAGAAAAATAATAGTACATTATTTAACGAGCACAATTAACGAAGATGAAAGTTTGTAAATGCGACTCGCAGACGAGTATTTTGCAAACATCTGAGTTCATAGTAGCCATCCCAAGTAACACAGGACGTCCAATGGACGTACATGCTGGTCCATTTCTTATCCATTTATGGACGATCCACAAGCGAATCTATAATGGACGTCCAATGGACGTCCAAGCTCATCCATAAATGTACATTACAGCAATGGATATAAATGGGACGTCCACTGGATGTACATTTATGGACTTAATCTGGACGTCCATCAACGGATCAACATGGATGTCCATTGGACGTACATTCGTGTACGTGATTTGATCGGTCCATAAACGAATCTAAATGTATCAAAAAATTTGAAATTTTAACTAAAAGCATTATTAAACTCAGGTATTTTACTGATGATGGAAACGAAACGCATGTAACATTAAAATAAAATAGGTGCGTTTAAAATACCTCAATTAACTTTAATAATTTATATTTTTAATTTTTAATTTGTGAAATAAATGACAAACACGGTCTCTGTGTTATGTAATTTTTAACAACTTTTAACAATTTTTGGACGTCCAATTTGAGACTAAATTGGACGTACATCTGGACGTCAGTTTGTGAACGTTTTTGGGACTACATTTGGGATCTTTTCGGACGTTCAATGTACATCGATATCGTGCCGGTTCATGGACGTCCATCGACAAACGCTTATTGGACGCCTTTGGGATTGTAATCGGATTCGTTTTGGACGTTCACTGGACATCTTATGTATATCCATTTGGACTCGAATTATGGACATTAATGGACGTACTTATAAACGTTGTGGGATTAAAAAATAAATAAATAAAAAATGGAAAAAGCATATATTCAAAAATAAACAAGCTTAAAAAAAATTCTAAATTCAAAAATTGTTTCAATAACGATCTTTAACAAATAGAACTAACCATTAACAAATTAACTAACATGAAACTTATTCTTCAAAAATAAGCATAAAGAAATATGTAAATTTAAAAATAATTTGCAGTGAACAACTTTACCTATTTAACTTTAACTATTAACAAACTAAATAACTAGAAACTTAACCTTAAAAATATGCACATTCAAAAATAATTACCATACAGAATTTAACTAATTATTAACAAATTAAACAACTATAAACTTTGAAAAAAGTCATTTCAAAACAACACCGATTCTTCACCACAATTTTTTCATTGCAGTTTTAATGCCCCTTTCGGAGGAACTAAATTTACACTATCTAAAAAAAAATATATTGGACACCCCTTTCTTAAAATCATTTAAACTTACCAATATAATCAAAACTGCCATTACAAAACCACCTTTTTTTCTTCGACCTTGCATAACTCAAATTGCATAATACAAATTCATGTAGGTATTATCAAACGGACTTGGGATTTGTTTCGTAAATTCATAATAAACTATTTCTCCCAAGAGTGAGTTGCCTAAAACATGTAACAAATATTTTAAAAAAACTTAAATACATTGCCATTTTTACTTACGGCAGTCTCCAAAAACTCTTCAAAGTGCACTCACTCACTAGGTACAACTGAAAGATGGTTCATTGCCCCGAGAGCCGATAGAACAAAAAAATTCCGAACCCTGCCATAAAATTTCAAGGGTACGGCACGCATATTCGCCTCTCCAGGGTGAGAATAATAAATAGCTGAATGTATTGCTTTAAATTTTTAAGTTTAAATATCTTATAATCTATTGATACAATTACAATTTAAGTTGTTCAAAAATCTAATTAATTCACTCCATTTCTTTTAAAAGCGAGACAGATCCTTTATGCAAAACTTCAATTACTTCTTGAAAATACCTCCCCAAATTGAAATCAAAATACCGGGCCACTTTGAGTTAAAAGAATTTGTTATTGTGTATTGTAATTATAAATATCTATTCATGAAAATTGCTCACATAAAATTGTCACGAAAACTACGTTTTACTAGTAATTTGAGTAATATTGTTTAGTTGTGGATGAAATTGGAGAAAATTTCCGTTACCATTATTAAGGCAATTCCAAATCTTTACAAATTCGGTGACACCAATCTGCCTTTGTGTGCAGAAATAAAATCAACCAACAAAAGTTTTTATCTTTAAAAAAATCCAGATGTCGTACATACTTTACACTTTACCTAGTCTCGCAATTACAACCCATGACCTTCAAACTTTTAAGTAATACATTTATTAAAATCTCAAATCTCACATTATTCAACAATTAATACTAAGTTAATAAGAACTTCCTGGTTCACTGTACACTTATTCATACAAATCGTAAAAATTATCAATTAAAGACAGAGTGTAGTCGTGAAATATACGATATATCTGAAGTAGTAATTTTTAAATTTAAATATCTTAAAGATATTTATAATCTATTAATACAATTACCGAATTCAGATTTTATCAAATTTGATCAAAACTTTATTTACAGGTAACTGAAACGAAACAAAGTTTTATCTCGCATTTTACATACGAAGTGCTAAAAAATCGTTCAATACTTTAATTAATAATTCACTAGAAACTCCTTATCTCGTAGATCTAATCAGGATATCAAAACAACGTATTCTTCATAAACTCAAAGTCGTAAAGTAATAAAGTAGTGAGTTTAATAATGCTTTTAGTTAAAGTTTCAATTTTTTTTTCAAATTCTTTTACGGACCGATCGAATTAAGTACCTGAATGTACGTACAATGAACGTCCATACTGATCCGTTTATGTACTGTCCGTTTATATCCATAAATGTACGTTCAATGGACATCCATGTTGATCCGTTGATGGACGTCCAGGTTAAGCCCATAAATGTACATCCAGTTGACGTCCCATTTATATCCATTGCTGTAATGTACCGTGCTGTCCCGCATGCCCGGATGCTGACGATGATCCCGCCCATCGTCTCCTTGTCTGCCCACTGTTTGACGACGCCCGCTCTGACCTGCAAGCCCAAGTGCAGCCCTGGCCTCCGCCATTAGAGCTTGTGCCTTATATGGACCCGGAACTGTTGCGTCCATTCACTGTGGCCACCGATTGATCCACCGGCCACAAGTAACTTTGCCTGGCCCCAAATGCCTTGATGGACCTCCCCGCAAATGTTCTTGTCTGCAACGCTAGCCACCGCCTTCCTGCGAAGCCCTGGTGCCATCAACATAGAAAACTGATCCACAGAGTACTGCTCTCCCCCGAAAAGTCAAGAAATCCTTCATCTATTTGTAAATATTTTAAGTTGAAGTACTGCCGCTGTAACCGACTATAACTGTGCGTCCTATTTGGCGCTATAACTTGTTTAAATTACATGCGCTGTTTGGCGCCTATATATATATATATATATATATATATATATATGCTGTAATGTACATTTATGGATGAGCTTGGACGTCCATTGGACGTCCATTATAGATCCGCTTGTGGATCGTCCATAAATGGATAAGAAATGGACCACCATGTACGTCCATTGGACGTCCTGTGTTACTTCCCTAGTAGCCACAAATATTTTCTTCATATTTTAAAAATATTAAGAAAATATTGAATCTTTTTTGAATATTTGAATATTTTAGTAATATGAATAAAATATATTCTAAAAAATATTTTAAGTAAAATATTTTACTAATATGAATAAAATATATTGAAAAAAATATTTTAAGGAAAATATTTTTTTAATATGAAGAAAATATATTGAAGAAAATATTTTAAGGAAAATATTTTGATAATATAAATGAAATATACTATAGAAAATATATTAAGGAATATATTTAGTAATATGTATGTTATATAGGATTACTTATATTTTATTGGGAACAGTTTTACTTAATTTTTTTTTCTGTGATAGCAATGTGTATTTGTAAATATCGATTTGATATAACAAAAACAATACAGTTTTTTGTAAATTTGATGATACGTATAACCGGTAAGTACGAAAAAATATATCGGATGGGACTTTTGCATAAAATGATAAAGTTATTATTTAAGTTTTATAGGAGGTAGCGGTGAGCAACATTGCTTGATATCCAAAATTTTCATTTTTTTAAGTAATAATGTTGAGCGCTATTAGCTGTATCTTAATTATTGCGTTTTAATTTTTTCTCCATGGTAACAACTGTTCTCTATTGTATCGGTTATTTGCAGAAAAGTTAATATTATGATTTTACGAAAATTAGCTATTTAATCGGTCCATCAACCTTGCTGGAGCAGGTAGATTGTACACTTTAAAAGCGGATCCATTGTGTTCGTATTCCAGTTGTACCTTCGGCTGCATTGAGCAGCTATTATACAGCGAGGCCCTTGCTTAGCACTGACGCTCTGTGAGTTAGAAACGTTAAACTTTTCTGATCATATTTTCTTTTGTATCAAAAACATCTCTAATTTCATTATTAGTTTGTTGTGTGGAAAAGTTGCTGTTAATTACGACGTAAGTAACGGGTTTTACTCATGTATTTGTAAACGCTAGACGTCATCTTTGCAAGCCATGTGTTAATCTATTCAGCGAACCTGTTTCTGCTTAGTAATAGTTAATGAAATTTGTTACTGCGTATACAGTGGATGCATTGGAAGATATTAATACCAGGATTTTTAATGAACCCGAACGTTTCAATGAATTGGTAAGATACCTGAGTAGTCAGTTATTTTTTTGTATTATTACTTTTTCTATTACTTTTAGCTAATTTTCTATACTTGCTGGAAGGCGAGAACTTTCAGAAAACGATTTATTTAATTATGGGGGTATTATTCCATAAGGAATTAGCCGTTTTGTATTCTGGGCAAGGCCGTAAACAAAAATTGAACTTTTCTCGGATGAAGCTGTATGAAGTGGTCATGGGTAAGAAAAAATATTTTTTATTCATGGTATGGCATAGCATAATTAGAATTTATTTAGAGGCAACAAGAAAACGCCATAGCGGTGCCACCACTGACGAAATGAAAATAATCATCGGGTTCTACCTGGCATCAGCCAAATCAAGACTGAAAAATTAAAATTACAGTACATTCCACCGAAGCAGAACGATGTGTGTTCAAAAGTTACAATGTTTAGGAAATTAATAACTTGATATCTTTAGTATTGCCCTAAAGTAATTGGAGATACATTATAATGCAACACAAACTCCAAATTTGGACATAATTCACTCTGTAATGTGACATACTTTAATCAATAGACATCAAAATTTCGTTGTTGGAAAAAATTGGCATACATCGTTCTGTTTCTGTAGTACCTACATATATTAGTTTATAAACTATATATGTAGTTATATTTTAAATTAATCTTTATTTTACAAACATTCACTCAACTCAAAATTTGGAGTTGCTTTCTTTATCCGATTAATAGTAATCTGTAGAAGAATCCTCATTATTTAAATGTATTATTATCGGACGTATTTTATATCTAGGTATGAGTTGAATATATTATAGATACAAATTTTTGTTCAAATAAATTGACAATATAAATAAAAGTTTGTTTAGCTGGAGCACATTAATTATAAATATTTTTTATTCATTTGATAAACTTTGAGTATGTCTCAAAAGTTGTCAAAAGTATTAATTCGTTATTAAAATTATGTGCTGTGTACATAAGAAACAAGTTTTTCTGTTTTACACAACTAGAGGTAAGTTTTTATTTTATTTTTTATATTCTAAAATACTGAGTAAATATTTTATTTGAATATTTCCTCAATATTTGGAAAAATATAAATAAAACATTTCATTTGAATATTTTACAACAACCTTTTTACAAAATTTGCGCAATGAGTTGTTTTTTTCATTTTGCATATTGCTCCGAAATTTGATGCCGTTAATCGAAGATATCGTTGTTGTTTCCATAACATATTATTGTTTTGACCAATGGAATTAATTTGAATTTCTTTTATTTCTGACTCTGTCTTTGATAGTGATGTCATATATGCTGCCTCTCTAAGGTTGTACTCGTCAATGGTTAAATCTTCTTCCACTGCTCCGTATTCAGCATCTGCAGGAATAATCGCAAATGTCTTTCTTTTGGAAGGAAATAACGTCCTTCTGCGTATTCTATATTTCTTCCTTTTTTGCAAGCTTGTTATGTACTTCTTAGTAAACTGTCCAGGGCTGCGATTTACCGATTTTTTGTGAATGTAATTTATGAATTGACCAGCTTCTGCGTTATAAACTATAGATGCAGCTTCGCATCGTGTTTGGTAGGAACCCCTCCCAGAAAAATTTATTCGTTTTCCCCCTACAAATTTTGTTAAAATTGCATTATAATGCTCCGCTGCGTTATTGTCCATATTTATGACTAAACTTTCTGCATTTTTGGCTACTCTATCCATTGCTATCATAATATCCTGATGTAAGCCGGAAGTTTTGAATTCAGGAATCCAATTTTTTTCGTGCTCTGATTTGGGGCCGACACAGAAATAGGCCGAACACTGTACATGTTCTCCAAATACATGTAGAGGACTATTCAATATATCTTTTTTAAGGTGTTGCACTTTTTCAGTGTGGCTGATGGTGGTGTTTTCAATTACAAACATCATAGCACATTGAATTCCATTTCTAATTCGTTTAATTCCATTATTCAGAACATTTCTCTGAATAACGGGAACTTGTACTTTCTTGGAACTTATTTTTCGTTGTGTAACATCCCGTAATTTTGTGCATAAGTTTCGCAGTAAGTGATTTCGACATTCGATTTTTTGTACAATGAGATCTCCGTATGGTCATGCTTCGGCTAATCTTTTTGCAACACTGCTATCCCCATCGCCAACAAGGAATGCGTATTTTACGTTTTTGTCACAATACACCATGTAACGGTCACCAACCTTAAACCTTATATTGCAATATTGTTCCAAGAAAACAACCCCAATAAAAACAAGGTCGAACCTGCTACATGTACATTAAACAATCCCAGAAGTAGTGAGCCGTTTCAATTTTCGTAAGAAATTGAACCGTTATTTTTGAGTCATATTATAAGTCCATTTTTTTATACATCAAATTATTTAAGGGTTCGCGTTTGAATTAATTTAAAAATATTGGCAAACGTTAATCAATTATTTAACAGCTTTGTAGTATTAAAAACCTCACCCGAATTGATTAACGTTTGCCAATATTTTTAAATTAATTAAAACGTAAACCTATAAATATCTCGATGTATGAAAAATAGATTTATACCACTTTCAAAAATAACGGCTCATTTATTGATTTGCAATAAAACTTTTAAAATGTAATATGATAAATCCCTTTTTAATGTGAAATTTAAAAAAATTGGATTTTATTTAAACTATTTACTACCATCCGTTTTTGGTACGAGTGTAAACTGTGCGAATTTCGCATTAGTGCAATTTTGTTGACTTCACGTCAATATTATTTAGCTGCACGTAGCTGCCCCCGTTTACATAGGGCTGTCTCTTTTCGAACTTTTTGTGCCTTGTCGCCAATATTTTCACGGATTCGAGCAGTACCCTCTTAATAAATATGAACCCAATATAAAAACTCTTCACCAGTTGGACCTTCAGCAACCTGTCGTTAATGATTCAAAAGAAGCTTGCGTAGTGTAGAAGCCGAACACAGTGCTGAAGTGATGTGCGTTTCAAAACAATCTAAAGGGTATATCGATGAATTTACTTTAATAGATAAGTAGCTACTTAGCTTAAGGTCAAAATATACTAAATAGTTTGTCTATGAGATTAGGATTAATCACGGACACCACAGGTAAGAAAAAAGAAAAATGTGGTATAAACTAATTTTTTTATTGTTTAACAAAAATATAATTGAACACAATGTATAAAAAGTTGACAACATGATAAATGAAGAGAAGATACAGTGATACCTTGGATAACAGACTTAATTTGTTCTTTAAGTTCGTTCGAGAATCGAAATGTTCGTAAACCGAAACAATTTTTCCCATTGAAACTAATGCAAATCCAAACTAATCCATTCGCTCGCTCAGAAACATATTGTGTTTTAACTTTTTATGGATTTATGTGTGTCCACTTGCACCATTATATTTGTGGAACGAAATTACAAGAAGTTTTGAGTTAATTTTGAAACTTTAAATTTTTTTTAAAGGAATAATCAATGGTTTAGTATAATGTTTGTGCGTTCGTAAACCGAGTCCAAATTTGTTAGGAAATTGTGTTCGTTAATCGAATTGTTTGTTAACAGGGCCGTTTGTTATCCGATGTACCACTGTATCGTTTAACACTAACTGAAATTGAAATGTTTAAATGTAAATATTTATAAGGAGTTAAACGTTAATCTTTGAATACAAGTTGTTTAAAAATCAACGTTTAACTTCATTATAAATATTGATAGTAATAGTATTATTACAACAATTAATTAATGTCACTGGAGGTTTTGGGGCAAATGTATGATTAATTAAGTTGTAATTATTTTGTTGCTCTGGCATTGCAGAGGTTGATGGTTGACTGGTTAGGTTAATATTATTTTGCTGTTCTAGTTGAGAGGAGGTTGATTGGTCAAGAACTTCTGGGCATTTATTAAGTGTATTTGAAAGGGTGCTTGACACTTTTAATTTGCTGGTAATTGACTCGTCAATATACCCTTCCGCCACACTTGTCGATTTCCACCCCCCATGACGTTTTAAGGTCGTGATGTCCCCACCAGCATTCACCAACATTGTGGTTGACGAGCGCCGAAAACAATGGCTGGTGTACAATTTTGTATCTTTTAGGCCAAGAAAGTCTGCAATAAGTTTTGGTACAGCGGCAATTTTATGCATTCCTACAGGCTGTCTCGTGCACTTTGCATTTTGGTAATTAACCAATAAACGGCGTTCGTTGCAGGGTGACGGGCGAAGAGCAGCATATTTTTTATAGAATTCGTAAAATTTGCCTGTCATGGCAAAACTTCGATCTTGCTTGGTTTTCGTATCCGCTATATTTATGATTACTGCCGAATTTAAATCTTTAATATGGTCTATTTTCATTTGCACTATTTCTTGTTTTCGGCAGGCTCCACTAATTCCAATTGCCAAAATTACCTGGGTAAAAGTAAAACGGGTAATTTAGCGGCTATTTAAAAATAATTTACTTCAAACTTACTTTAGATAATAAATATTTATCATCTGGGGCGTTGTTTAAAAATGTATTTATTTCTTCTGTTGTCAAAATTTTGATTTTTTCGGTTTATATCCGTCGGATTTTCGGGTAGAACTCGAGTTTATGGTCTACGCACCGATTTCGCCAATTTTTGTTTTTATGCATAAAACACCGTAACAACACTCATTCCGCAAAAAATTTAGTGCGGAAACGAGTACTTTCCACAAAAAAAATGTTTATATTGAGCCATGTAGTGAGGTTATTTTGATTGACAACTACGTCAATGGTTTCTACTTTACCGACCAGCGTTCATGATTTCACTCAATCAAGATGGCTTCTCAGGACGCTCAGGTAAGCTCCAGAACGTGTCTTGCCAAATATTTTAATTATTGCAAAAATATCGATGTCATGCGATGTTTAAATGTTTTGGTAATATTTTTACCGTTTTAGATCATGGGTCGGCAACCAGCGGCCCGGAGAGGCGTCTTTCCATTCCTCGCCACAAAGGACCCGGAAGGATGCTCGCCATTTACAGTGGGTATTTCCACGCTCACCACTAAGCCGGTTGGGACCATCCGGATCATGTACGAGCTCGGGAACACCACGATGGCTGATTCGTTCCACGTCGTCGAGGACCTGGCGGAGGAAATCATCCTCGGATAATTCCTGGCTTCGAGACCGCGATGCCGTGATAGATCTGACTCGTGGCTGTGTGCATTTTGGAACAGCACACAGACAAACGTGTTTCTTTCAACCCACATCCCCTGGGCGCAAGGACGTTTTAACCCGTGTGAATATCCCCAACAGTTTTCTGACCGCGCTCAAAGACGCATTACAAAACACTCTCGAAGTGCACGCGCGCATATTCTCGGATAGTGCCGTTTTAAAAGTGACCCGTTCCGCGGAGCACGTAATTTCGCTCACAGACGAAACACCAGTGCACCAGGCCCCTTACCGCTACAGTGACGCCAAGAAGCAGATCATCCTCGACCAGGTCCAGGAGATGCTAGCAACTGGAGTGATCGAACCATCAACTTCAGCCTATTGCTCACCAGTCGCCCTGATCGGGAAGAAGGATGGCACTCCCCGCTTCTGCGTGGACTATCGTCGATTAAACGCCGTCACTGTCAACGAAGCTGCACTGCTTCCCATCATCCATGAGACGCTCCGAGATTTAGGACCCGCTAAGGTGTTTAGTGTCCTAGATCTCAAGAGTGGATATTGGCAGATCCCGGTCGCTCCTCGATGCCGTCATCTGACAGCCTTCGCAACCCCGCACGGTTCGAAATACCAATTTCGAGTGATGCCATTCGGACTGAAAAATGCACCAACCACGTTCCAGCGGTTCATGTCGCAGGAGGTCTTGGCGGGATATTTACAGAAGTTTGTAATGGTATATCTCGATGATATCATCATCTACTCTTCCAATTACGAAGAACACCTCCAACATCTCCGCCTGGTATTCGAACGACTCGGCATCCACGGTCTATTCTCTGGCAACAAGTTTTCAAAAATCTGTCGAATTATTTTCAATTTATTCTCACTCTCTTGTGATATTACTTATGATTCTTTATACTTTATAAACTCTTGTGGTAAATTTTTTAAATTTTTTTTTTGAGGCAACGATGCTCTTCCGCACTTTTTTTTTGCATTGTCAGTGTTGTGAAATCTAATGTCATGCGATGTTTAAATGTTTTAGATGGTGCTTCGCAACGTGATGATATGTGAAGATACGAAGCGGCTGTTAGGTTTGATAAGGGTTTATTTATTTTGGAAATTGACAATTTTGAACTTACATGAATACCGTAATTCTTCTTTGCAATTATCTGTCTCCTTGTGACTTCCTTTAACTTATCGATAAGGGACGACTGCCAACGTATCGATGTGGGTAAGAGCACTGCAGCAAAATTATTAAACAAAACAGGCGGTTTTTCATAAACGTCCGGAGGGTTCATATTTATTGGATACAGGATCGTAGCAATTTCAGGAACGTCGAAACCGTTCTTAAAAAAACCAAATTGATAACAATTTGTAAAATTGGGACATCTACCTTTACAAAATACTCCTCTCTTGTTGCTGAAATTGCAGTGATTAAAACGTCGGTGAATGTGGTTCCTGAAATAGAATTTTTAATTTTCTTAATATTGCTGATAATTTCCCAGTTTTCGATTTCCATGTTAAAGCCATCTTCTTGGCCATTGTCTTGATCGCTAACGCATTTGAATCGGCTTTTATGTACAGGACGTTGAACAATATGAACGAGGGCATCTTAATCATTACGAATGCGTCAAAGAAAAATTTTTCAGGCGCAAAAGAACTTTTCTAATTTTGTCGATTTGGGAACAATCGGTTTCGAATGAGCAAGTAATGGATCGTCGTTTAGAAGTTTTAAAAACGCGTGGACTAAATTTATTCCATCGCTCATACTATGGTGATACCTCAATATAATGGGAAAACAGCTTCTTGAATTGTTCCATTTAATTGGATTTTTGCAAACTAGGACTTCCCAGAACGCCGTATGATTCTTGGGCAACGGAAGACTACCGTATTTGTTCACAATTTCCTTAAGGTGCTTCAGGTGCTTCAGGTCCTTCAAGTTCCCTAACGCACTCATCGCCACCGTACTCATCTTTCAAAACGTAATAATAACCGTAAGCCTGGTTGCAAACGCCAGTGAATTTTGCCAATCTTTGAGCAACATCAAAAAATCTAGTCTTGATGGTCTGCTTAACGATCGATGAAAAATTATTTTCGGTCGATTCCACCAAAACCAGTGCGTTGATCAGCGTGTATATGAACGCTTTCTGAGGCGCAAAGAACTGATCGCCACCGGTTAACAACCCTCCGTATTTTTCGCCGATTTTTATCCGAAGAATAAAATCGACGCACTTTCGGTACGCAACGAAAAATATTGCAAACAGGAGGTAAATTGGCAAAACGATTATTGTAAAAGCAATTGATATAATGTTTCTGAAACACTGAATAAAATACTAAAAATGATTTACTTCAAACGGGTGGATTAGTCACAGTCTTGAGAAAACTCATGATTTAAATTTTTAATCAATTTGATAATAAATTCACTTTCAAGACCAAATACCAACTGGATTTGGAAATAGCAAATCGCATTTCTAATCAACTTGTCAAACAGGAAGAACATGATTAGTTGTAGACTTCTCACGAGGATCAGGTGTACTCTGTCGCACATGTGCGTCACTATAGGAGCAACATACGATTACTTAATAAATATTTTGGACAAATTTACAACTATTTCCAATCTACATACTTGACTATACGGTGTTAGTTGTTTTCAATCCGGTATGAAAGTGACTTACGTAGATATGCCTTTTTAAATGACAAATGAATTGTAGATTTATTTAAAGACCATTTAAAAATATTAAAATCATGGCACCCTACAGAGGCACATGTAATTGCCTGTACATAGGAATAGTATAAAACCCTTAAAACTAAATCCTTAAAACTAGAAGGCCAAATATATGAGGAGCTTAAATTCAAATGGAATATTATCCAAAAATTTCGTTTTTGTGTTAAAGATTGCATCATATACCTCATTCTGGTTCTGACCTGGGGTTCGCTCAAATAAGTTCAAAAAATATTTTATCCTATTTGAAATTGCAATCATAATTCAAGCTTAGTTTCAAAAGAGATATTATCCAAAATATTTTAAATTCAAAATGAATATTATCCAAAATATTTTAAATTCAAAAGGAATTTTATCCAAGTTGCCTTTTTCTTTAACGGTATTTTGTTTTAACAGTACTAATGTCCAGTTAAATGTCCCGGTTACCATGGTTACTCATTCTTGTAACAACCGCAACCATGGTAATACAGCGAAATCTCTCTTGAGCGGGCCCTTCCAGTAACGTTAGTATTCTATCGTTAAAAATGGAATTTGAAGTTGTAAGTGTGGATAGTCAGGAAAGTAGGAAAAGACAACGGAATACTACAAAAAGACAAAAAGCAAAAGATTTACGGTAAAATATACAATGTTTTTTAAAGGTTAAATGATAATGTATTAATTTTTATTACATCTATTTGAAGATACCTGGATCATTTTTCAAATTTGGAAAATTCTGAAAGGCCATGTAGCCATGACGGTCGTACATATAAGTGTATGAAAATTTCCAATGAAGACGTCATAGCCGCAAGGAAAAAGGTATTTGGGACTACCGACAAAATTGTGCAAGATCGCAAGTTGGCATATTTTTGCAAAGTGAAAGCCCCCGAAAGGCGACGCAATAAATATAAACCAAATTGCAGAGAACAAAAGTACGTATTATCTACTGAATACAGAATGTACACGATAGATTGTTCTACCTACCGCGTATGCCAAAAAATGTTGCAGAAGTCCTTTGGGATTTCTTGCAAACGACTCCACACAATTACAAGGACTATTGTGCTTGGAAAAGATATTAAGAAACATCGAGGGGGGGATCATCGTTCTGTAATGAATTTAGATAAAAAAAACAAAGTAATGGAATTTATAGGACAGTTGAAAGCAACAGAAAGCCATTACAATCGAGGAAAATCAAAAAGGCTCTACTTACCAGCAAGTCTGAATATTACGCGACTTTGGAAAATGTATAACATTTCTGTGAATGATGGACTGAAGGTTCAATATAGTTTCTTTTATAATATTTTCTGTATTAACTTTAATGTCGGGTTTGGAAGCCCTGCTTCCGATGTGTGCAGTTTCTGCTTCAGAAAAAAAAACGAACTGAAGAACTGTGAAGATGCCACGCAAAGAGTTGGCATTATAACTGAACTGCGTGTTCACAAATTAAGGGCAAAACAGTTTAACCTCATGATGAAGGAAGAAGAAGAATATTCCCAAGTGTTCTGCTTTGACATGCAACAAGTACAGAACTTTCCAAAATTGCCAGTAGGGGAGGCATACTATTTAAGAAAACTCTCGTTTTATAATTTCTGTGTAACTGATTATAAAACCTCATCTCCACATTTTTATACTTGGAATGAGACGCAAGCTGGTAAAGGGGCTAATGAAATAGAATCTGCTTTGGTGCACTTTTTAAAAAACAACGTTTTTCCAGATTGCAGAGTTTTGCGTTTATTCGCAGATGGGTGCGCCAGGCAGAACAAGAACTCCTATGTCATGTATGCATTGACTCTTTGGTTTTCTAACATTGCTCCTTCCACATTACGAGAGATTAGAGTCACTTTTCCTGTTAGAGGTCACTCATTTTTACCAAATGACCGGGTCTTTGGGAGACTTGAGAAAAAGTTAAAAGTCAATGAGGTGTTACTTAGTGATCAAGAATATGTGAGCATATTTGAAGAAGTTGGCATTGTACATCAGCTGGGGACCGATTGGCAGATTTTTGATTATAAATCATTAGATAAGAAGTTGAAGAAGTTCAAGGGAATCAAAGACATGAAACGAATAATATTTCAGAAAGAAAGGAATAGTTCAGTAAAAATGAAGATGGAACAGTTCTACAGGAGTGATGATAAATCAAGAACGCAATAATGAAAAGAGGCACAAATCTTGCAGGTTTGAATCCAAAAAAAAATGGAACTTAAACATCCAGTAAAAGAAGAGAAAATAAAGAACTTAAAGACATTAATTTCACTTTACAATCAAAACTGGCTACAAGATGAAAAACTCAAATTCTACAAACAGTTTTTGGAAAATCTAGAAACACAATCTCACTCAAATACCAAACACGATAGTGAGTGTGAGGATGAATGTGACTGTAACGAAGAAGATGGAGGTGTGCGAATATAGAAGTCTAAATATATTTTTGTAATCAACAACTATTTTGGTTTATTTCCTATTTAAATGTTCTTCAATAAAGTTTAATTTTGTAATCTATTGTCGCTCCAAAATTTACCTACACCAACACTTTTTCCTGGTTCAATTTCTATTCAAATGGAGTTTTATCCTGGTTTTTAGTTCAAAAGGAATTTTATCCAATTCTTTTTTGCAAGAAGTCCGCTATTGGTAATTTCCAATTTCTGTTAAAAGTACTATTATATCCTGAGATTCAATGGAGTAGTTCCTTGCATGTATTTGCTTTTTATGATTTTCAGTATTGCTGCTATTGAAAAACCTTGGTTTTCTCGAATAAGTTAAAAATGGATATTATTCCTTTTGAATTTAAGCTCCTCATATATTTTCTGCTTAACAGAATTGTCCCGTTTAAATGACTCCATTTATTTTAATTAAATCATCTTCATTGGGCATAACATAAAAATAGTTTCAACAATTTTAATTAAATTCATGTTACATTTCTTACGCACATTATCGCGTAATTGTTTTACAACTACAGTTGTGTGCACAGCGTTTTTCTTCGACCACATTAATTCCCTAGAAGTGAAAGAACAATGAAATGTTTTATTAGATTAGCAACTCTATTTATTCAAATTATTATTGATAACATTGTATTGAACAATAAAAATTTCAATTGCTGTTAGACCGAGGTCTCGAGACTATACCAAACTGTCACTTTCATTGTCACTGTCAATTACGCTCCAAGCACAAATTTTGATAAAAGTCCCTAACTGTGCGATTTTACTTTATAACATACAGCGTGCATAAGGATATGTTTACTTAGTTTATTGTTTGGACAATACTGATGATTTCCAAAACTGGTTGTAGAAAAAAATCATTGCGAACTCAATGGAAATTAATCGGTTTATTTTAAACTTAACACGCTATTAGACAATATTGTCATTTGCATTTAAAATTATACTTAATTTTGATTCAATTCTTGGCACATGGCATTTACATATTTATTGATTCCGTCTAAAATGTCATTCATTCCTTCAGCGGAAATATTTAACGTCTTATCGACAGTAACACAAATTTGCATTCGTTCACCACCATAATTAAGAAACAATAAGGTCATGCCTGAAAGTAAGTAAAAATATAACTTCAAAATTGTCATTTTAAAGTTCTATTTACCGCAAGAGCCTATCAAAAGGCCACAAGCAATTACTTCAACGATTTGTCCTCCGAATGCGGTGCAATAAGGTGGACAGAGAACGTTCGATAACGCCAACGTGAAAGGTTCTCCATTTAATCGTTTCATAACCGCCGGGGGCAAGTAATGTGGAAAAACAGTGAACATCCAATGGCAAAGCTGGAAATCATTGTATTGTAAGCAGGTTCCAGTACAACTTCGATACTTCGGAACTTAAGCTGTTCCTCGTACAGTGTAAATCGCGAAGCAAGTTAAGAAAATATATAAATTAATTAATTGGGGTGCAGATACCACTTTTACCGAATTTAAGCAACTTTCTAATTGACAAAATTAAGAAATGACTGAGAATGGCCGTAAACTATGGTACTTTATTTATACCTTGAACTAAGTGTTAATATTTTTTGGTTAAGCCACAATTTTTAAGCTGTAATGCTGTAAACCTTGGTTTTTAATCATTTAGTCAATATGTGCAATTTAACCAGTTTCAGCCACGTTGTTCTTCAAGTAACTTTTAAAAAATTAATTTAAGAGGAAACGATTACTTTAACGTCACAAATTCATCATTATTATCATTACTAATCAAACATAGAAATATTATCAAGTGGACTTTATTAATGAAACCTTAATTAGTCCTACCTTTTTCCTTAATCAAATCACTTCAAATTCAACGTCAAATACAATACTTGTCGCTTTAAGATATTTTGGTGAGGAATTTACTAGCAAAGTGTCTAAAGGTGGTATCTCTACCCTACCACAATTTGCTTAATTTTATGATTCTATTTGCCACGAAATATGCAAATAATCAGGTAACGACAACATCACAAATTGTAGATTAGTTACGTTTTGGAAACTGACCATTTTGGACTTACATGAATCCCGTAATTCTTCTTTGTAATTGCCTGTCTCCTTGTGACTTCCTTTAACTTGTCGATGATGGACGACTTCCAACGTATCGGTATGGGTAAGATAACCCCAGAAAAATTGTTTAACAAAATAGGTGGTTTTTCATGAGCATCCGGAGGGTTCATATTTATTGGATAAAAGATCGTAACATTTTCAGGAACGTCGAAACCGTTCTTAAAAATACCAGATTGAAAACAATTCGTAAAATTGGAACATCTACCTTTGCAAAATACTCCTCGCAGGTTGCTGAAATAGCTGTGATTAAAACGTCGGTGAATGTGGTTTCTGGAATTGAATTTTTAACTTTTTTAATATTGGTGATGATTTCCCCTTCTTCAATCTTCCATGTTAAAGTCATCGTCTTCGACATTGTTTTGATCGTTAACGCAGTTGAATCGGCTTTCATGGACATTGCGCTGAATAAGATGAACGAGGGCATCTTAATCATTATATATGCATCGAATAAAATGTTTTTCAGGCGCAAAAATACTTTTTCCAACTTTGTTGGTTTTGGAACGATCGGTTTCGGTTGAAGAACTAATGGATCGTCATTTAGAAATTTTAAAACCGCGTAGATTAAATTGTTTCCATCGCTTATGCTGTGATTAAATCTCACCATAATCGGAAAACAGTTTTCTGAATTGTTCCATTTAATTGGGTTTTTGCAAACTAAGACTTCCCAGAATGTTGTGTGATTCTTGGGCAACGGAAGACTGCCGTATTTATTGAAAATTTCCTTCAGGTGCTGGACATCCTTGATTTCTTCCTGAATTTCTCTGACGCACTCATCGGCACTGTACTCATCTTTTACAACGTAGTAGTAACCGTAAGCCTGTTTGCAAACGCCAGTGAATTTCGCCAATCTTTCAGCAGCATCAAAAAATCTAGTCTTGATGGTTTGCTTAACGATCGATGGAAAATTATTTTCGGTCGATTTCACCATAAACAGTGCATTGATCATCGAGTTTGCGACTTCTTGCTGCGGCGTGAAGTATTGATCTCCACCGCTTAACAACCCTCCATATTTTTCGCCGATTTTTATCCGAAGAATAAAATCGACGCACTTTCGGTACGCAACGAAAAATATTGCCAACAGAAGGTAAAATGGCAAAACGATTATAGTAAAAGCGATTGAGATAATGCTCCTGAAACACTGAATAAAATACTGAAAATAATTTACTTGAAACGGGAGGATTACTCACAGTCTTGAGAAAAGTCATGGTTTAAATGTTTAAACAATTTGCTAACAAAATCACTTTCAACGCCAAATACTAACTGATTTAAAAAATAGCAAATCGCAGTTTTATTCAACAAGGTAAACAGGAGGATAATAAAAATATTCGGCGTTTCATTTTTGGATGCTGCATTTTTATGCAAATTCTAACATTTAACTAGAATTGTACGATTAATTTAACATAAATTATAGATGCAAGTTTGATTGCATCGGTTTGCACTACTCCGTTTAAGAATGACTTCAATTCGAAATCATTTATACGCACTGTAAAGTTAGGAATAAATTCGATAAAACGTTTTAGAAGTATTTTCACAACAAATCCTTGGACACGTCGATTTTAGTTTTTAAAACTGCATTTTTTTTATATTTATAATTTTACGATCGTCTTTTGTTTTCGCGCTATGACGTCATTAATAATTTTTTTAAATTGGACCCCATATTTTTGTTCGCGAATTTGGATGCAGCACAATTTTCTGAGTACGGAAATATCAAATTCGTTTTACCTTGAAGAGGAAAATTTTTGAAATAATCATTCTTAAAGTTTCACAAATGTATGGTAAATTTATTACAGTAGACCAATAATAATGTCATCAAGGAAGCGCTGGAAACAAAAGAGGGATCACCAGATTTTACACCCTTTGATTACTTTTTGAGGGGATGCTTAAGAAGTAAAGTGTACGTTAGTAGGTTAGAGAATTTGGAAGATTTAAAGCAACAATTCGTCATGAGATACGACAAATCCCTCCTAAAGTTATTGGCAATATTCAAAAAGAATTTATTGGTCGCATTGGCTGCTGTCAAGAAATCAACAGTGCGCAATATTTTAATAGCGTTGTTTTTTGAACTTAATCATTACTTAAATTTAGTATTTTCGGACAGCTAAACCGTTTTCTTTATTTGTTTTTGGAATCGGTCAGTTTTACCAATCCTATTTAAAAAAATACGCTACTAAAAATAAAATTTGACGGATTCGAGCGTTTTTCCAATAAATTTTGTTGATGTCAAAACCGTCTTTTGTTACCAGCGCTTCCTTGATGACATTATTAATGGTTTACTCTCATAATTTTACCATACATTTTTGAAACTTTAGAACTGATTATTTAGAAAACTTTCCTCTTCGAGGTCATACGAATTTGACATATCTGTAGTGCGAAAACAAAAGACGATCGTAAAATTATGAATGTTAAAAAAGATGCAGTTTTAAAAATTAAAGTTGACCGGTCCGAGGATTTTTTGTGAAAATTCTTCTAAAATGCTTTATCGAATTTATTCCTTACTTTACGAAAGCACTGTCCTTCATTTGGCATTACATTAAAATAATTGCAACAATTTTAATTCGGTTCTTGTTATAACACATTTAGATACTTAACAATAATATGTTCGTTTGGATCGAAACCATTATAGTATATTTTATATTACATACCGAGACTTGTAAGAAACATATTACGCACAAGCCAAAAAAGTTACGAACAACGTCGTGTAGTTATTTTACAGCTGGACCTCAACTACCTCAAGCTCAACTTTTTCTTCGGCCACATTAATTCCCGGGAAGTAAAAGAAAAATAATAGTACATTATTTAACGAGCACAATTAACGAAGATGAAAGTTTGTAAATACGACTCGCAGACGAGTATTTTGCAAACATCTGAGTTCATAGCAGCCGTTATGTGCGAGATAAAATACGATGATATATTGTTACCGCCCACCTCCACGAATGACAACGGTCTCGCCCGACGACCCCCGATCCCAACAAAAACGCCTATAAAAGGTAGGGATTTTTGTACATTCGGCAGTTGAACTCCGACTCTGAATAGAGTCACTTCAATAAACCGTTACTTATTATAACCGTGGTTTATTCTCAATAATCCCAACGTTCGGCTACCGTTCTTTTTAGAACGCTAGCCCGTCTACGGACATAAAGAATTCGACAGGCGCTGAAAGAATTCGGCTTACGCAAAAAGAAGTCGACACGCGTCCGTTACTACGTGCTTCGAACAAGTCCGTGGGTAACATTTGGCGCCCAAGCACGTGGGGCAAGAGTTTTTGAAAAAATTCACGAGGACCCACCCCACCCCGCAACATGACGACTCCTAGGCGTTGTACGAGGGCGCACCCGATGGACGACGTTATCACCGGAGAACCCTCCATAATCCAGGAAGACCTGCTGGGAGAGGTCCAAACCTCCCAGTGGCGCCCACAACAGTCAGCACAACAGCTGATACAACAACAAGAGAGAACCATCCGAATCCTCCAGGGCCAGATGGAGGAATTACAGAAGTCCATGGGAAGGATGTCCACTCCAAGGCCTTCACCTGCGATTCCGCCGAGGGTAAACCCTCCACCATTACCGGCGGTTCCCGTGGCAACTCCCGTCTTCTTCCCGGTCGCTCCTAGGCTCCCGAAGTTCGCGGGACGTGCGGAGGAGGATCCGCACGTATTCCTGCAACGTCTCGAGCGCTACTTCGAGATTTGCCAGGTGGATCCGGCAGACCAAGGGGAGATCGCAGCCGAACAGCTCCAAGCGGACGCGAGGAAGTGGTACGACGTAAACGTGCTGATGGGTTACTCCTTCGAGGACTTCCGAAGGATGTTCCAGCAGCAGTACTGCTCCAAAGCCGCAGACGCAAGACTCTCGGGCCGTTTTTACGGAGAAAAACAGCTCTCCTCGGAGTCCGTGGAAACCTTCCTCAAAAGGAAGCGGCGTTACCACGATCGACTGGGCCTGAAGTTAGCAGACGATACCCTGGTGAGCCTTCTTTCGCAGCAACTCGTGAAGGACTTCCAAAAGGTGCTGGTGTTCGGAGTCCCGGAGAGCTTCGAGGAACTGCTAGCCATCGCGAGCCGTTACGAGGCCTTGCAAGAACAACCCCGCCATGGGACCGCTCCGGCTGTCCCAACACGCCAAACCATGCCGGCGTGCAGACATTGTGGAGGGAACCACCTTCACCGGGAATGTCCAAACCGGTCCACCACCGCTTCGGGAAACGAACAAGCCACGACGTCCCGCCGCGAGACGCCGCAATAGGGCCACACGCGGTAACCATCAACGCCCTGTTTGGCCAGCAAGGACTTCCCCGAGTCCTACTCCAGGTGGGCAACAACTCATACGGCGCCTTGGTCGACACAGGAGCATCCGCGAACTTCGTACGGGACGGTCTTTTCCCATTCCTCGTTGGAAGAGATCCTGGGGCACGCTCACCACTCACCGTGGGCGTCTCCACGTTCACCACCAAACCCGTGGGAACAATACGTCTCGTTTACGAGCTAGGCAGCACCACCATGGCAGACGTCTTCCATGTCGTGGAAGATCTCGCGGAGGACATCATCCTCGGCCACTCCTGGCTTAAAAACCGCGACGCCGTCATCGACGTGGCCCGTGGTTGTGTGCATTTCGGGACGGAACAGAGACAAACGTGTTTTTTCCAAACCGCGACCCCTGTGCGAAAAGACGCAATATCCCTAGTGAATATACCGAACAATTTTCCCCCAGCGCTCAAGGACGCACTACAAAACACTCTAGAAGTGCATGCACGCGTGTTCGCGGACAGTGCCGTTATAAAAGTGACGCGTTCGGCGGAACATGTGATTTCGCTCATAGACGAAAAACCCGTGCACCAGTCTCCTTACCGCTATAGTGACGCGAAGAAGCAAACCATCCTCGAACAGGTCCAGGAAATGTTAGCAGCTGGAGTGATCGAGCCGTCCACTTCCGCGTACTGCTCGCCAGTTGTCCTGATCGGCAAAAAGGATGGAACACCCCGTTTCTGCGTCGACTACCGTCGCCTGAACGCAGTCACAGTCAACGAGGCTGCACCGCTGCCCATCATCCAAGAGACGCTCCGAGATTTAGGACCAGCTAAGGTATTTAGCGTTCTCGATCTCAAGAGCGGGTATTGGCAGATTCCGGTCGCACCTCGATGTCGCCACTTGACCGCCTTCGCGACGCCACAGGGATCCAAGTATCAGTTCCGGGTAATGCCATTCGGGCTGAAAAACGCACCAACCACATTTCAGAGGTTCATGTCCCAGGAAGTCTTGGCAGGCTACCTACAAAAATTTGTCCTGGTATACCTTGACGATATCGTGATATACTCGGCGAACTACGAGGAACACCTCCAACACCTAGGGCTGGTGTTTGAACGACTAGGCATCCACGGCCTCCGATGCGCGCCGAAAAAGTGCCACCTGGGGACGAGCCGCATCGACTACCTCGGGCACATCATAAGCGACGCCGGAAACGAACCCCAACCCTGCCACCTAGAGCAAGTGGCCAAGGCGCGTCCACCAACCTCCAGAAAGGACCTTAAGCAGTTCCTGGGGATCTGCGGATGGCTCCGCGATTACGTCGCCAATTTCGCGCAGATGGCGGCTCCCCTTACCGACCTGCTGTCTCCCAAGCAGAAATGGAGATGGGGTCCTGCGGAAGAAGGCGCGTTTGCAGACGTAAAATCCGCCGTAGCCGCTCCACTTCGCCTGGCCCGTCCCGACCCGAGCAGGGAGTACGTCCTGCAGACCGACGCCAGCGGTGTCGGCATGGCCGCCGTCCTTTACCAGTTGGGTCCTGAAGGTAAAAAGGACATCGTGTCATATGGTAGTGCTCGCTTCACCGAGACGAAGCGACGCTATCATATTAATGAACAAGAGTGCCTGGCCATTGTGTGGGCAGTGAAGAGGTATCGGCCGTACCTGGAGGATCGCCACTTCACCCTGGTGACGGACAACCGGGCATTGCTATGGCTAGCAAACGCCCGCGACAACGCGAAACTAACGCGTTGGTCACTGTTGCTCCAGCCATTCGCCTTCACGATAGTCCACACTCCAGGGAAAGACAACCAACTGGCGGACATCCTATCCAGGGACCCACTGCCGCAACATGGAAACGTCGACGCCCGGGACGAGGAACAGCTCGTGGCCCCAAGGACACCGGAACACACGGACCCGCTACCTGAAGCCCTAAACGCCCTCGTGTTTACCACCCTTCAGGAAGAAGTCCGTGTCGCCCAACGGAATGACCCCAGTTGTCGCCGTCTCGTGGAGAGATGGCATCGCGTCCAGAGGGACGGACCACAACAACCGGGAGATCGAGCGTACGGCACCATTTACCAGGTCCAGGGGGACCTCATTTACCGTGTGCAACCCGGAGGCTTGCGACTACTGGTGCCCCAAGCCCTGCAGGAGCAGATCACGCAGTACCACCACGACTCCATTCTAGCCGGTCATCCCGGAGCTGAGGAAACGGAACGAGCGATCCAGGAAACGTTCCACTGGCCCGAGATGACAAGCTACGTGCGGCGGTACGTGCAAACCTGCTTACTTTGTGCCCAGTACAAACGTAAGCCAAATCGGGAGCGAGCTCCTCAGAGGCCAAGACAACCCCGCACCCCGTGGGAGACCGTCGCTTGCGACCTCATGGGCCCTTACCCGGAAACGCCACGAGGACACCGCTTCATCTTTGTCGTTACGGATTTATTTTCACGTTGGGTCGAAGCGTTTCCTCTGGCGACCGGGACTTCCAGGACCGTTTGCAACCTCCTGGAGAAGGAAGTCTTCGGGCGATTTGGTTTCCCAAACACCATCATTACTGACAACGGGTCCCAGTTCACGTCCCATTGCTGGGAAAAATGTTGTCAGTCATGGCAAGCGGACCACTTTGCCACCGCAGTTTACCACCCCCAGGCTAACCCTACGGAGAGGAGGAACCAGGACGTCAAGAAGGGGCTGCGAATCCGCATGGCCAACCGCCGTCCGACCACCTGGGACCTCCACCTCCCTCCAGTCCTATACAGCCTCAGACGAAGGCGAAACGCGGCAACGGGAAAAACTCCTGGGGAAGCACTCCTGGGATACAACCCCCGGCTCCCAGGTGCCTGGGACTCCGACGTCGAACGCCCTCCCACCCCGGACCTGGGGGACATCCGCGATGAGGCCCGCAACAACCAGCGGGCCTACCTGAATCGACGCCACCCCGAGCAGCCTCCGGCCAGGCCGTACCACGTAGGCGACCTCGTCCTAACCAAGGCAGCACCAGGAAGGCAGCGCTTTGGACCAGCCTGGCTAGGCCCGTACGCGATCGCCGCTGTCATCACCGATACCATCTTCATGGTAGACGTAGCAGGACATCAGGTCCGATACAGCGTCAACCGGATCCGTCCAGCACCGCAACCCCAGGACGAACCACCTCCCGCGGCTGCGCAGTAAAATGATTACCTGTATATATAATTGTAGAAAATTGTAATCATACTAGTTTAAGACCCGTCGCGCGACCGTTGCCTCAAAGGGGGGGCGACTGTTACCGCCCACCTCCACGAATGACAACGGTCTCGCCCGACGACCCCCGATCCCAACAAAAACGCCTATAAAAGGTAGGGATTTTTGTACATTCGGCAGTTGAACTCCGACTCTGAATAGAGTCACTTCAATAAACCGTTACTTATCATAACCGTGGTTTATTCTCAATAATCCCAACGTTCGGCTACCGTTCTTTTTAGAACGCTAGCCCGTCTACGGACATAAAGAATTCGGCAGGCGCTGAAAGAATTCGGCTTACGCAAAAAGAAGTCGACACGCGTCCGTTACTACGTGCTTCGAACAAGTCCGTGGGTAACAATATCTACAATCAAATTTACATTCCGTAATCCTCAAGCCTTTAAAACACCCATTGCTTATGCAACCAACATTACGAGACAATTAGTATTTCTGTAACCCTCAAAAATTGACACCTAAATTAAATCGATTGCCGCAACAACTGGAGATGGATTCTATTTGAACTTTATTAGCTAAAATCTCATCCGATGTTTGTATTGCTTGGTGACAGGTATTTATTTATTGTTCAAAGATGTTATGGGTAAAAAAAGGAACAATAAATGTAAGGTAAGTTCTCCTCGTTATGTGAGGCATCTTATTCAAGGCGCAGCCGTTTCTTTCCTATGCCTGTAGTGTATATTGAAAATGAAGAGAAACTTACAGATTTTCAACACATCAGGAAGACAAAAACTAGATGATCTTGAAATACATCAGAATATTATCCAACAGGTAATGTCATTTAGGTATTGGGGGATCAAACTATCGAATTATGGCGATACTGACAATGAAGTATTCCAAAAGCTAATGAGAACTAACAAAATTTCAGATTGTCTAAATGATACCATTTGGAGAACTAAATACCTGGAATTTATAAAGGTATAATACGACCAATTATGAGCCGCATGTCTAAAACCAGGCCTAACACCTCTAAAGCAAAACGATCATTAGAAACAGCAGAAAAGACAGTACTACGTAGAATTACCGGAAATATTTTATTTGATTAAGAAAGATGTGAAAATGTAAGTAGAACATGCGAAGGAGAAAACACAAGAGGATGGACCCATGAAACGAAAAAAAAACAATGGAACCCGATATATTGAAGGAATAGAAGTGAATAGAATTATAAGAATCGCGAGAAATAAATTACCTTTGGGCAAGAGAAGTATAGAAAGTTCAAAAAAACGATGGAGAAAAATGAAGTGAGGCATTGTCAAATTGAATTTAAATTTACGCCTGCACCGTCGGCAACCCGACAGACACACAAACTTAATAGTATAAGAGCTAGCAACGTCACGAAAAAGTTAATTTTAAGACGGCTGATTTTTTGATATTTTCTTGCTTATTGAAGTTAGGTAGGGATGCGGTACGTCTGGCACCTGGGAGCGGTTGCGTTTATTAGTGCGCATCCCCTTTCTTCCGGCGCTCGCTCGGGTTGCTCAGCGACCGCGATATCGTCGATGATCCGATGTTCCTCTACGTGGGTACGCATCTCTTGGCCGTACAAAATAAAATACGGGGACCGTCCGGTTACTTCATGCCGAGCTGTACGAATCGCACAACCGAGTTCCGGTAGACACCGATCCCAAGTGCGATGGTCGTCATTGACATAGGCTGCTAGCATGGTTTTCAACACACGGTTGACTCGTTCCGTAGGGTTCGCTTGCGGGTGATAATTCGGGTTGAAAATGGCACGAACGCCATATTAGCGCGTGAGGCGCGTCAATTCTCTACTCTTAAATTGTACCCCATTATCGCACAACAAAAACTGAGGTACACCATAAACCAGGAAAATATGCTCCTCTAAAATTCGAGTGGTTGCCGAAGCAGTTGCTTTACGTAGTGGGAAGAAAAGATTAAATTTGCTGAAGGCATCCGTTACTACAAATATCGATGTATGGCCGTGTACACTTCGCGGCAAAGGTCCCATTAAATCAACGCTGATAACCTGCCAAGGTCTGCAAATTTCCGGTCGAGTAGTCATCAACCCCGATGGAACGCGCTGCTCCGGTTTAATACGCTGGCAAGTTTCACAAGACCGAACATAATGGGTGACATCGTATTTCATGGCCGGCCAATAATACAATCGCGATAACCGGTGATAAGTTTTATAAATGCCGAAATGTCCCGCCGTAGGTGCATCATGACACTCCTCTAATGCCTGTTGACGTAACTCCCGGGGAACTACTAACTTCCAACGCTCTTCGACTCCTTCGAGCTTTGGCAATTCCGGCTCTAAATATTTATATAAGCGAGAGTCTTCAACTCTCCATTTTTTAAACGACAGAGGGTCCGCGCGTACCCTATCAAGCATACGCAAATACCAACGATCTCGTATTTCTCCAAACTCAATCAACGCTAATGACGGTGTATCATCTTCCGGAATCGCTCGGGACAAAGCGTCCGGCACTACATGTTCTTTTCCTTTCCGGTGTTTAATCGTATAACGAAATTGCTGTAAACGCAATGCCCATCGTCCTAAACGGCCTTGCGGGTTTTTAAGATTGTCCAGCCACAACAACGAATAGTGATCGGTCACAACGGTGAATTCACAACCTTCTAAATAACAACGTAAGTGTTCGACGGCCCATAAAACCGCGAGACATTCTCGCTCGGTGGTGGAATAATTGCGTTCCTGTGCCGACAGGCCACGTGAAATATAGCAGATTACGTGCTCCGACCCGTCCGAGTGCGTTTGTGTCAACACAGCTCCGATACCAACGGCGGAGGCGTCCGTTTGCAAAATGTACGGCAAAGTCACGTCGGGACATGTGAGTATGGGTGCGGTCGTTAATGCATCTTTAATCGCGGTCAACGCTTCGGCACACTCGTTGTTCCAATGGAACTTAGTTCCTTTTCGGAGAAGCTTTGTTAGAGGGGCTACGGTCGTCGCGAAATTTGGTAAGAAACGTCTGAAATGACCATGTCGGAAAAACGATTCAGATTTCTTTTGAAATGTTTGAGATTGGACGACAAGCAAACCAGAGAAACTCGGCGTGGAACTGACAAATTAGCTGCAGTTAGGCAGTTTTTTACGATATTTATTGATAACTGCCAAAACATTATTATCTTGGCCAAAATATAACAATAGATGAAATGTTGCCTGCGTTTCGAGGCAGATGTGGATTCAAGCAATACATCCCGTCAAAGCCAAACAAGTATGGCATACAAATTTTTTGTATGGTTGATGCTAAATTGTATTATACAATGAATATGGAAATATATTGTGGACAACGAATGGGACCTTTCAACAAATCCAATTCTGCTGATTGAATTGTGTTGCGACTGTCGGAACCAATTTTTGGATCTGGAAGAAACATTACTGCAGATAATTGGTTTACAAGTTTAAAATGGGTTCGAGAACTTGAGAGAAAGAAGATTTCGTATGTTGGCACAGAGAGCTTCCAACTAATTTTGTCTCTCCAAAGCAACGTGAGAGTCACAGTAGTATTTTTGGATTTACACAAAACGAAACTCTCGTTTCGTATGTTCCAAAAAAAGGTAAAATTGTTGTGTTGCTGCCCAGCATGTATGTTTCTTGTAATCGAGTTGAAAATGATTCTGAAAAAAAGCCAGAAATTATTTTATTCTATAATGATACCAAATCTGGCGTAGATGTCGTGAACAAGCTTTGTGCTACGTATAACGTTGCTAGATCAACAAGAAGATGGCCTATGGTGATATTTTATCATCTAATGAACATACAAATGAATTTATCACAAGACGAGAATATCTTAAGAAGTTATCTTTGAATTTGCTAGAAGACCAGCTCAAAAGAAGGTCACAAATAACAAGTTTACTAGTCGTAATAAAAAGTATGCTACAAAACTATAAACCTATTCCAGAAACACAAGCTGGAAGCTCAGGACTTGGTTTAAGAAAGAAACTATGCCAGCCGTGTTATCAAGAAAGCAGAAAAACTTCCCTGAGTGTATATCGTTGCGAAAAATGTGGAGTCACTTTATGTCTGAAAAAGCATACACAAATAATACGTAAAAATTGTTTAAACGTAGAAGATATTATAAATAATTCGTCTGAATAAATTTCTTATATCTAATGAATTATATGCATGTTTTTCATTTCATAACATTCAGGAGAGTAAATTACAATGATAATGATAACGGTTCACATAGAAAGCCGTCCAAAAACACTTTTTATAAGTTATGTATCCAGAAGATACAGCGCTACTGAGTATGTTAGGGAAACCCGCGCGCCTAATGAAAGGTTAACACTAGAACGCTATCGCCATTGGAGTTAATAGGTTGGTGCCAAGGAATATTCAGCTTTAATCAATATTGATTATATTACGGTTTACAGATAAGAGTTGTGAATTTCTGCTGATTTTGCATTTATTTATTTATATTATACATCCGAAACAGTGGTAGCAAAAATTCCAAACGCCGCATTTAAACCGCCTGAGCTTACGCGAAATACATTTTATTAGCGGCTAGCGCCCTATTTGATAGGTACTGGTTTATAGCCCGTTATCAGTTATTTATAAGTAACTTAATACGTTTCAAAATATATCAACTAAACTCACTTATTGAATGCAAGCAAGGTATAAATTTTACGTATCGATAATTCTCCAGTGTTAAACGGACAAAGAACAAAATAAAAAATAAACGCCTTGTCTCAGTTTTCTGTCGCGAGTGCGGCTGTTGCATTTCTCAATCGCGCCGCGCGCCAACTTCGCTGCCTGATGGACTTCCCCTAGTAAACCGGGGATTTACCGTTTTCATTCTTTCGGTACACGCAGGCAAATACATTATATTAATAATACGTGCAACTTCCACTCTCGACGGAATCCCGTGTAAGCAGCGCCTCTACCGCCGTGGGGTTTAATAATGGCGTTCTCATATAAGATGCTATGGAAAAGAACGTTTAAGAAATTTAAAAATGCCGCATCAATTGCGAGAAAAATCTTTAAATTTTTTTATTTTTGCCTTTTAGCATTAATTTTTCATTGCATTCATTCACTTTTTGTACATAGGCTCTTATAAAAACACTTAAAAAAAATAAAAATAAATTTAGTTTGCTATTAGCGAATTGCATGTTTTAAATTAAATTAATTAGGTTCATCGAAGTCCTTAAGGGTACAAAATTACGTGGAATGGGCATTTTTATTTGGGAAAAGATAGAAAACAAAAAAATTTAATGCTATCAGTGGCGGCTCGTCAGGGGAGGCAAGGGAGGCTAAGCCTCCTCATGATAAAATTGAAATAAATAAATAATTACATAATCAAATTTGATTTTCATTGAACGTTAAAAATAAGTGAGATGCAATACTTGAGTTAGAAAGCGTGAAAGCATTTCACTGGAGGCTACAGCTCCGGTCCACCACTACCCTAACACTCGTTCTTCTCGGTGCGTCTTGCGGGGCAAAACTCCCATTTATCCCTTGATTACTGAGTGCGACACGTCTATTGCAACTTGAATTAAGGTATAAAATTTTGAATTTGCGACTTTCATTGTTTCAACATCAATGACGACGATATTGAAGTAGAACTAGCAAATGTATTTTTCTAGCTGTATTCACCATTCATGAAAATAGAGTAAAATTATTAGAAGTTTTTAATTTCATTATAGATAGCGACGAGTTTAAGCATGATTTAGTGTCAATAAGAGAGGCAAATAGCTTTTCTATTTTACAAAGTAAAGCTACAGATATTGCATTTGCAAAGAATCGTTTAATTTCATTAATATCTACTTTAGAAACTTATAGAATAATAATATATTTTCAAATTTAGAGGTAAACGTTATCAGAATCTAAAAGACGAAAAACCACATTTGATTTACCCGATATGAAACAAAATTACAGGCGTATTTTTATAGAAATTTGAGAAACAATAACAATTGATCAAATTAAAATTAGATTTTCAGATTTAAATCACCCTAACTTTTTTCGACCTACTGACACTTGATAAATTTTCCTCCTACTCAAAAGAAATTCCAGCAAATTTGCTTAAGAATCTGTTCGAGCAGTATCCTTTTTTTGATAATGTTCAATTAACAAACGAACTCGCAGTTATATATAATGACAGTACATTATTAAATCAATCCAAAACACCGACGGTAAATTGTAATACAAAAATAAAACATCATAATTTGTTGACTATTCTTTATACAGTAAAACCCCTCCATAGTGGACACTCAAGGGACTGGACAAAACTGTCCACTATGGAGGGGTGTCCGTATTAGAGGGGGTCCTAATTTTTTTTTGGTCAAAAGTTTGCTATACATATTACTACAAATTTTAAACAGTTTATTAAATATTATACGTAAATATGTATTGTGTTTATACATATTACATAAATGAATTTTTACAAATTAAAGAAATTTGTGATTAGAGATTGTCGCTTATTTAGTGCAATCTGAATATTTTTCTCGTCAAAATGTATTTCTAAATTTGATAAATAATACAGAGCAGGTTCGTCGCCTTTATTTAAAATAAACTTTTTTTATGTGTGTATGGTTTTTAAAGCTTCCGTATAACTTTAACTTTTGAATCATCGCCGCCGCTTATAGCCGCCTCCCGACAAACAAACGGCAAATGGTTTAATTCCCCACAAGTTACGATGGTATTCCTTGGAAAACATTATATTAATTTCACTAAAATACTTAGAAAGTGTCCACAATAGAGGGGAAAATTGGAAGTTTTGGGAAAACAAGTAGTGTCCAATGTCCGTAATAGAGGGGTGTCCACATTGGAGGGGTGGTTGTATAATGTATTCTTATGGAGGAATGCCGGGACTGTTAAAAAAGTGTCCATAAAGAAGGGTGTCCGCATTAGAGGGGTGTCCACTATGAGGGGTTTTACTGTAAATATTAGCCTCCTCACTCGTCACTACCACGAGCCGCCACTGAATGCTATGGAAAGGAATATTTAGGAAAATTAATAAAATAATAGAAAAGCGCTTTTATATTTTCTTCATATAAGAGATGATATGGGAAAGATGTTTGGGAAAATTCAAAATGCCGTTTTAATTGTGAGAAAGTTTTTAAATTTTTTTGTTTTTGCTTTTTAACATTCATTTTTCACTGCTTTCATTCACGTTTTGTACATACGCTTTTTTAGTATTTTTATAAGAGCCTATGTACAAAAAGTGAATGAATGTAATGAAAAATGAATGCAAAAAGGCAAAAATAAAAAAATTTAAAGATTTTTCTCGCAATTAATGCGGCATTTTTAAATTTCTTAAACATTCTTTTCCATAGCATCTTATATGAGAACGCCATTATTAAACCCCAAGGCGGTAGATGGCGCAGATTAATTCGCATTGTAGGTGCTTAGGTTCACTGAGGTTGAATAAGCACTACTTGATTTGTTTATTAATAATTTAATGATTTAATGTCGTGTGATGATACATAAAGTAAGTCGAAGGACGCGAACCGGTTATCGTTGTTGTCGCGGGAACTCTGGGTTATATATTTCTCTTCCTTATCGACTGGTCGGCAATGTAGGTATTACCGAGGCGTCGGTAATGTATGTTCCTACAGTACTCCCCTCCGAGTAACGTAGTTGGCTGCAACGCGTTATGATCAAAACAAAAATATATACAGAGGAAATTATGGTTACAATCTTAAGTACTAAAACGTAAGCGATTGCCGTGTTGCTACAACTTAAATTGCACTTTTTTACGCACATATGTTTTGGGTGGACGCACTGAGTCACTCGTGGGAGCGATTGTGCTCTCGGAGCAGTCGGAGGGATGAACAGCTTCTGAGGCTTCATTTTCAAAGAAGGCTGGTTTAAGTCTTTCTACCGATATGTTTACGTTTCTACTGTTTATTCTCACTGTGAACACTCTATCACTACACCGTTCCACTACAGCAAAAGGTCCAGTGTACGGGCGTTGGAGTGGCTTCTTCACGGCGTCGTTTCGAATAAAAACATGTTTACAGGTGTATAGGTCCTGATGCACAAATGGAGTACTACGTCGGTGATGTGCAGTTGGAGTAGGACGAAGTCTCTCCATATCTTCCCGGAAACGCTCGACGAAGATTTGTGGGTTTGCTGGGAGGTCTTCATTGCTAAATAGTTCTCCCGGTACCCGTAGGGTAGTTCCATAGAGCATTTCAGCGGCGGAACAGTTGATGTCTGCTTTGAAACAAGTTCGCAGACCGAGCAACACTGTAGGAAGGATTTCCACCCACCGTGCAGTGTTGTGACACATGAGCGCAGCTTTCAAGGAGCGATGCCACCGTTCAATGATTCCGTTTGCTGCTGGGTGATATGGAGTAGTACGCGTACGTTTGCAGCCGGTCAGGTGTGTCAGGGCCTTGAAGAGCAATGCTTCGAACTGGGTTCCTTGGTCAGTTGTGACTGTGCAGGGGGAACCGAAGCGAGCTACCCAGCCTGAGTAGAATGCGGTTGCTACTGTATCTGCTTGTATGTCTCCAATAGGTACTGCTTCGGGCCACCGAGAAAATCTGTCAATCATTGTCAAAACATAACGGTAACCTTGTGAGGTTGGTAGAGGTCCTACAATGTCGATGTGCACTTGGTCAAAGCGTTTATCTGGGACTGGGAATTGCAATGGTAATACCTTATTGTGCCTGCCAGTCTTAGATTTCTGGCAATCTTCACAGGCTCTAACCCATGTTGCAACATCCTTGTTGATGCCGTACCAAACAAATTTTGTTCTTATCTGCTTGCTTGTAGCTCTGCTGCTGGGATGGGACAGCCTATGGATCATGTGGAATACGCGTTTCCGGAGAGATCTGGGAATGAATGGTCGAATTTCTTCTGTGGAAGTGTCACAGTAAACTGGAAGATCTGAACCTTGTAAACAAAAACGCTGCAATTTCAATGCTGTGTCGTTTTCCAAAAGAGCTTTTAGTTCCGCGTCATCAGCCTGTGCTTGTGCTATTTCCTGCATGTCTAGTGCAGCTGGCATGGAAATTGCATTTATGCGGGATAGTGCATCGACTACGGTATTCTGGTCTCCTGCTATGTGAGTTATTTGTGTTGTAAATTGCGATATGAACTCAAGATGTCTTGTTTGCCTGGGTGAGGTTTTACTGGTTCGTTGCGAAAAGGCATAAGTTAAGGGTTTGTGATCTGTCTGGACACTTACTTGACGACCTTCAATGATGTCGCGAAAATGCTTAATGCTGTAATAGATTGCAGTAAGTTCCCTGTCAAAAGTGCTGTAGTTTGTTTGTGCTGGAGAGAACTTTTTTGAAAAAAAACCAAGTGGTTTCCACACCGAATCTTGTAATTGTTCAAGGACTGCACCCATTGCGGTATCTGAAGCGTCGGTAACGATGGTAAGTGGTGCATCACTGACCGGATGTGTCAAAAATATAGCGGATGCCAGACTGTCTTTGCAGCTCTCGAAAGCCTGCTGTGTCTCAGGAGTCCAATTGATGGGCCTTTTATCGTTCTTTTTGGCATCTTTTAGAAATGCGTTTAACGGGGCTTGTAGTGCAGCTGCGTTTTTAACAAATTTGCGGTAAAAGTTAAGCATTCCTAAAAAACGTCTTAACTCTGCAATGGTCTGCGGTTCCTTGAAGTTTCTTATGTTCTCTACTTTCTCTGGTAGCGGTTTCGTACCTTCGTTTGATACCAGGTAGCCTAGATATTTGACCTCTGTACTGCCAAAAACACACTTGGAAGCGTTAACTGTAATACCGTATGCTTTTAAACGTTCAAATACTTCTTGAAGGTGTTGCTCATGTTCTTCAGAATTTGCTGAGGCAATGAGGACATCATCGATGTAGCAATAACAGTATTTCAGGCCTCGCAACACAGAATCCATAAATCGTTGAAAAGATTGGGCGGCATTGCATAGACCAAACGTCATCCTACTAAATTCAAATAGTCCAAATGGCGTTATTATTGCTGTCTTGGGTATATCTTCCTCTGCAATCGGGATCTGGTGAAATGCCCTGACCAGATCGAGTGTTGTAAAAATGGTTTTCCCGTGCAGTTGGTTTGCAAAGTCTTCTAGGTTAGCAATAGGATACTTGTCCGGTGCTGTAATGGCATTGAGCCGGCGATAATCCCCACAGGGTCTCCACTCACCTGAGGATTTTTGGACGAGGTGCAGTGGGCTTGCCCACTCGCTATTTGATGGACGGCAAATCCCCTGCTCCAGGAGGAACTCGAATTCGGCCTTGGCTGCCCTTAATTTTTCAGGAGGCAGGCGGCGAACCCGTTCGGACACTGGAGGGCCTTGTGTCACAATGTGGTGTCGAACGTTGTGGAGTTTCTCTTTTCCAAAACCTGCAAGAGACGTAAGCTCAGGGAATTGTTTTAAAATTTTACTGAACTTGTCGTTTGTTGGTAAGGCGGTGATACTGGAGCAGTTGCTTCTGCTGATGCTGCCAATAGCTGTGAGTGATGTCACGCCATCGACCAACCTTCGGTTTTTGAGGTCCACTAGGATTCCATAATGGCGAAGGAAATCGGCTCCCAGGATGGGTCGCTTCACATTTGCAAGACAAAATTCCCATTGGAACGTTCGACGTAAGCCGAAATCTAACTTTCGCTTCACAGTGCCAAATGTGTCGATTACTGAGCCATTCGCAGCAAATAGTTGGAAAGTTTGTGGAGGTTTTGACCTTACAGGCTTATGTGGTAGTACGGATATGTCAGCGCCAGTGTCTACTAGAAAACGAGTGCCACAGGAGCGATCTGTAATTATTAGGCGGCTCTGTGTACTTCCATCGCCGTTGACCGCGCAAATTGGCGACGATGGTTCTAGTTTTCCGACTTCTTGTGGGAACATGGTGATTGGCAGTTCCTTGCCTTGTCACCAAAGCGACGGTGGTAGAAACACACACCTCGGTTCTTCGAAGCTGACCTGGACCTCTGGTGGTACTTCCTATCGGATGTCTCTGGGGATCGGCCTCGTACCTCTTTAGTGAGCTGTGCTACCTGCAGCGTGAGCTCGTTGATCATGCCACGGAGTGACTCATCCCCTGCTGAGGACTGTTTGCTCACTGTACATGTAGACGAAGCTGAATCTTCTACTTCCAGAATCTTGTCGGCCATTTCAGCAAGCTTATCAACGGTTGGTTCGTCTGATACCGAAAGTACAATCTGGACTTTTGTAGGCATTCTCTGCAACCATAGCGTTTTTAGCACGTCTGTGCCAAATTGATTGCTAGCGAGTGTTTTCATTTCGCGTAGAAGTTGAGAGGGCTTGCGGTCACCGAGGTCTAAACCTGTTAGGAGGTTGCGCAATTTCTTTTCGGCCGATTCTGCAAAGCATTTAATTAATTTACTTTTTAGAAGCTCGAACTTGCCTGTTGCTGGAGGTAACCTGACGATGTCAGCTACTTCTTTTAGAACGTGCGATTCTAAAGAGCTCACGACTGTGTAATACTTGCGATCATCAGAAGTTATACGCAAAGAAAAGAATTGCGCCTCGACTTGAGCGAACCACAATTCTGGTTCGTCACGCCAGAAGGGCGGAATTTTAATCATCCGGACCATTTCTAGGTTGGCGTCATTTTCGCTTGTTGCCGGGTTGGCGTCACTAGCACATGGTTCGGGGGTCGACATCGTTTCTTTCTTGTTGCGTTAGTCTGGGGTCACCAATTGTAGGTGCTTAGATTCACTGAGGTTGAATAAGCACTACTTGATTTGTTTATTAATAATTTAATGATTTGATGTCGTGTGATGATACATAAAGTAAGTCGAAGGACGCGAGCCGGTTATCGTTGTTGTCGCGGGAACTCTCGGTTATATATTTCTCTTCCTTATCGACTGGTCGGCAATGTAGGTATTACCGAGGCGTCGGTAATGTATGTTCCTACAGCATCCTTACAAATACGTGATAAACTTGTGGAGTTGCGCGTATTGGTAACTCTAATGTATTTGACGCAGGGATTCAATATTAGTCTGACGTATATGCGGAAAAGACACAGTGGGCGACACATTCATTGTAGAAATGGCTCCAAACAGAAAAATTCTCACGCTTAAACAAAAAGTTAAGTGTAAGGAACTTATCCAAGCTTTTTAATATCGGAAAAACACAAGCTGCTGATATAAGTAAACATAAAGGAATCCTTCTAAACAAGTCAATGTCGAACAGCAATTTGGTTGAAAAAAGAAGCTATTTGACAGGCTTTTTGACAAGTTGTGTTATAACTGCTTTATAGCAGCTCGCCATAAGGGGATTCCTTTGACAGGTACGCACATGATATTTTTTTTAGATATAGTTTTCTGGTATTAGTGCGTTGATGTTCTTTTCATATCAATTCTAAAATAGATAAAAAGGGTGAGATTATTATCACTAGGCTTGTCGTGACAAAAATGCAAGGAAAACTTATTTTTAATGGGTTTTTTTTCAGGTCCGCTAATATGATGATGATGAAAAAATTATTAATTGTTAACACATTGGAAAACGCAATATTGGTGAAAGGTGGGTTAATTTTTACTTTTATGTAACATCAAGGTTTGATTTGGCCGCATTCAATCATTCACATTAGAGCGATTAGAGTGATGTAGTGAACGGATATTTAAAATGCAATTACTTAAAATTGTCCTGAGGTAAGAAATAATTAAAATCTTTGCCTTAAGAAATGCGTTCTGTTAATGATTTCAATTAAAATTTTATAATTAATTCCTTTTTAATTTGAACCAGCTTTTAATCAAATTAAAACATTTAAAGGTTGTAATTTTATTGGGACTGGAAAAAATAAAGTATATTAAACCACTAATTAACAAAAATTGGTTCTACTGCAAAATAAAATACAATTTGACATCCAGAAAGATTGAAGACATCATTTGGACGGCTGCCGCCTTTTATCTTTTCGCATTTATTTCTTTTTGAATAAAATTCCTTTTGTGACTTTAGGCGATTTCATACTGTGAATAATTAATATACATTTAGAAATTAAATTATTGTAGCTTTACATTAAAAAGCACAACTTGTTATGTTGACAAGGCATCAATAAAGTGGTAAGTTTACAAAAATTGTCCGACTTTATTTGATTTAAAGTTGGACTGATCTCATTATGTGGCTCAGATCTTTTGCATAAATCACTTTCCGTATGTCAGTAAAAGATATGGACAGTAAAACATCACCTAGAGAATTATAGATGGTGAAAACTGTATATTAGAACAAATAGTTATTTAACCAACATGTGCGTTAATGAGAGCGATTACTAATCGAGACAGTTTAACGCGTGAGATTATTAATCGCCGATTAACGCAAAAGTTGGTTACAATATTTTTCCGTTGATCGAATCTTACGATATTGAAGAAAATGTAATTTTTTCGTGTTAAAAATTCCAATAGATATTCGAATCAAGCATGCCAAACATTTTAAATCAATAGATATTCAAACCAACGGTGTCATGACTTGCAAAATTGTCAAAATTTTTACAATTCATCTGTACTTTTTATCAATTTTACTGGCTGTACGGTTGCTAACTTCTATATAAATAGTATTACTATAAACATTACGTAAGTAATTAATTAAATTTGTAGTTTTCATTGGTATATTTTGGATTCATTTTGTCAGATTACATTTAAATAAAGCGATATTTTAATTTAATGGTATATTTCGTTGCGTAGATGCCGAAATCGTGCATTTATAAGAAATCATTCATTAAAAGGAGTAATGATTTCCTTTTCATTAAATCGACCCGTAAATCAACAGAAAAATACAATATTAATCAAATTTTCAAAAAGTAATATATGGAAAGTTCATAACCATCAATTGTTGTAAAATGCCTCCATTAACAATTTTAATTTATATTTTTTAAGTTTTAATTTTGAATTTGTGGAATAAATGACACACACGGTCGGTCTCAATGTAAAGTAATTTTTAACAATTTTTAACAATTTTTTGACAATTTGTAATGTGTTTAATGTATGTGACAGTGTTAAATATGTTAAGTAGGTTAAATGTTAAATGATTTATAAAAAATTTGTGAAAGAACAATTACGTGAAAAGTTAACATGGGTGAAAATGAAGGGAATAATAACAAAATGTAAATAATAATCCTTCCAATATCACGAATCGTTAACTAAAATTAATGAAAAACAATTTCTTAATAATAACATTACTTGAGAGAATTAAATTAAAATTGGAAAATGTTTATATGTTGTTAAACTGTGTCGAATCAAATAACAACTACAAAATGACCATATAAAATGCCAATCTGTTTGAGGAGTAATTCAGTATCTCCTTAATCTTTACCATGAATCTTCTAACAACGCTTGTGGTGCTCGGTGTTATCCAAGTTGGTACCGGCCACAAGTCCGAAATTGAGTTATTCGAACATTACCATTACAAAGGTGATTCTCAAGTAATCAGTGAACATATATGGCATCCATCTTGCCAGAATATAAAAGAAGGTTTAGCTGGAAAGGTGTCTTCTGTAAAAGTCGCAAATCTGGTGCTTCTTCAATGCTGGAAGTTGTATAGTCGTCCTAATTGTGAAGGTCACGTTTTCACGGTTGCACATAATATTTCAAAAATGCGTGACTTCAATGATCAAACTCGATCTGTTTACTTAAGCGATATTTGTAACCTATCGAGTGACAGTGAATAAAATCTATTTCATCTACATTGCATTTTTATTTCAATTTATGCGATTAATACAGTGGTGACATCGGATAACGAACTTAATTCGTTCTTTGACTTCGTTCGTTAACCGAAACGTTCGTAAACCGAAACAATTTTTCTCATTGATTATTTCAATAAAATATATATAGTGGACCCTGTGATGTCGATAATGAAAATAAAAACAAGAACCTTTAATCACAAAAAAAAAAAAAAAAAAAAAAAAAAAAAAAAAAACGGCCATACATCGATATTTGTAGTAACGGATGCCTTCAGCAAATTTAATCTTTTCTTCCCACTACGTAAAGCAACTGCTTCGGCAACCACTCGAATTTTAGAGGAGCATATTTTCCTGGTTTATGGTGTACCTCAGTTTTTGTTGTGCGATAATGGGGTACAATTTAAGAGTAGAGAATTGACGCGCCTCACGCGCTAATATGGCGTTCGTGCCATTTTCAACCCGAATTATCACCCGCAAGCGAACCCTACGGAACGAGTCAACCGTGTGTTGAAAACCATGCTAGCAGCCTATGTCAATGACGACCATCGCACTTGGGATCGGTGTCTACCGGAACTCGGTTGTGCGATTCGTACAGCTCGGCATGAAGTAACCGGACGGTCCCCGTATTTTATTTTGTACGGCCAAGAGATGCGTACCCACGTAGAGGAACATCGGATCATCGACGATATCGCGGTCGCTGAGCAACCCGAGCGAGCGCCGGAAGAAAGGGGATGCGCACTAATAAACGCAACCGCTCCCAGGTGCCAGACGTACCGCATCCCTACCTAACTTCAATAAGCAAGAAAATATCAAAAAATCAGCCGTCTTAAAATTAACTTTTTCGTGACGTTGCTAGCTCTTATACTATTAAGTTTGTGTGTCTGTCGGGTTGCCGACGGTGCAGGCGTAAATTTAAATTCAATTTGACAATGCCTCACTTCATTTTTCTCCATCGTTTTTTTGAACTTTCTATACTTCTCTTGCCCAAAGGTAATTTATTTCTCGCGATTCTTATAATTCTATTCACTTCTATTCCTTCAATATATCGGGTTCCATTGTTTTTTTTTCGTTTCATGGGTCCATCCTCTTGTGTTTTCTCCTTCGCATGTTCTACTTACATTTTCACATCTTTCTTAATCAAATAAAATATTTCCGGTAATTCTACGTAGTACTGTCTTTTCTGCTGTTTCTAATGATCGTTTTGCTTTAGAGGTGTTAGGCCTGGTTTTAGACATGCGGCTCATAATTGGTCGTATTATACCTTTATAAATTCCAGGTATTTAGTTCTCCAAATGGTATCATTTAGACAATCTGAAATTTTGTTAGTTCTCATTAGCTTTTGGAATACTTCATTGTCAGTATCGCCATAATTCGATAGTTTGATCCCCCAATACCTAAATGACATTACCTGTTGGATAATATTCTGATGTATTTCAAGATCATCTAGTTTTTGTCTTCCTGATGTGTTGAAAATCTGTAAGTTTCTCTTCATTTTCAATATACACTACAGGCATAGGAAAGAAACGGCTGCGCCTTGAATAAGATGCCTCACATAACGAGGAGAACTTACCTTACATTTATTGTTCCTTTTTTTACCCATAACATCTTTGAACAATAAATAAATACCTGTCACCAAGCAATACAAACATCGGATGAGATTTTAGCTAATAAAGTTCAAATAGAATCCATCTCCAGTTGTTGCGGCAATCGATTTAATTTAGGTGTCAATTTTTGAGGGTTACAGAAATACTAATTGTCTCGTAATGTTGGTTGCATAAGCAATGGGTGTTTTAAAGGCTTGAGGATTACGGAATGTAAATTTGATTGTAGATATATCATCGTATTTTATCTCGCACATAACGGCTGCTATGAACTCAGATGTTTGCAAAATACTCGTCTGCGAGTCGTATTTACAAACTTTCATCTTCGTTAATTGTGCTCGTTAAATAATGTACTATTATTTTTCTTTTACTTCCCGGGAATTAATGTGGCCGAAGAAAAAGTTGAGCTTGAGGTAGTTGAGGTCCAGCTGTAAAATAACTACACGACGTTGTTCGTAACTTTTTTGGCTTGTGCGTAATATGTTTCTTACAAGTCTCGGTATGTAATATAAAATATACTATAATGGTTTCGATCCAAACGAACATATTATTGTTAAGTATCTAAATGTGTTATAACAAGAACCGAATTAAAATTGTTGCAATTATTTTAATGTAATGCCAAATGAAGGACAGTGCTTTCGTAAAGTAAGGAATAAATTCGATAAAGCATTTTAGAAGAATTTTCACAAAAAATCCTCGGACCGGTCAACTTTAATTTTTAAAACTGCATCTTTTTTAACATTCATAATTTTACGATCGTCTTTTGTTTTCGCACTACAGATATGTCAAATTCGTATGACCTCGAAGAGGAAAGTTTTCTAAATAATCAGTTCTAAAGTTTCAAAAATGTATGGTAAAATTATGAGAGTAAACCATTAATAATGTCATCAAGGAAGCGCTGGTAACAAAAGACGGTTTTGACATCAACAAAATTTATTGGAAAAACGCTCGAATCCGTCAAATTTTATTTTTAGTAGCGTATTTTTTTAAATAGGATTGGTAAAACTGACCGATTCCAAAAACAAATAAAGAAAACGGTTTAGCTGTCCGAAAATACTAAATTTAAGTAATGATTAAGTTCAAAAAACAACGCTATTAAAATATTGCGCACCGTTGATTTCTTGACAGCTTTGATCTCAAACGGCACTTGTTGATCCATGATGGCAAGAAACTTTTTAAATGCCAACACTGCGACAAAAACTTCACCCAAAAGTCCAATCTCAAACAGCACTTGTTGATCCATGATGGCAAGAAGCTTTTCAAATGCCAACACTGCGACAAAAGCTTCAACCAAAAGCGCAATCTCAAACTGCACTTATTGATCCATGATGACGAGAGACTTTTCAAATGCCAACACTGCGACAAAGGCTTCAGCCAAAAGTGCAATCTCAAACAGCACCTGTTGATCCATGATAACAAGAGACTTTTCAAATGCCAACACTGCGACAAAGGCTTCAACCTAAAAGGTGATCTCAAACGGCACTTGTTGAACCATGATAGAATGAGACTTTTCAAATGCCAACACTGCGACAAAAGCTTCACCCAAAAGCGCAATCTCAAACTGCACTTGTTGACCCATGATGGCACGAAACTTTGCAAATGACAACGCTGCGATAAAAGTTTCACCTTGAACGTCACATTTAAATAGCACCTGTTGATTCACGCGGGCGAGAAGCTTCAATTGTCAACGTTGCGATAGAAGTTTTTTCCGAAAAGCGGACCTCAGCAGCCCCATGGGGACCCGCGAGGGCAATGCCAGCGATGCGGCAAAAATTTTACGCGGAACGGCATCCTCAAAAAGCAGATGTTGAACCGCGACGGCGTTATACAGGGTGATGAAATAAAGGTGCCAGTGCGTAGCGACATGTTATAGACGATTTCTAACGAACACGATTTTGAAAGCCAAAACAAAATTTGTTGTCTCTTCAGGCAATAAAAATCTATACGATTAACAATTTTGTAATAATTTCATTATTAGGGTCTAAATTTGATGCAGTTGATGATGCTTTTAAAAAAAAAATTGTAAAAAATCTATTGAAACCAACTTTATTACCGAGTCAAAAGTACGGTTTCTTGGCTCAGAGGAAAATTTATCAATGTCGCAACATCTCCTCCTAGGAAACGTTGGCAACAATAATTCACTTTTCAATGTCAGTTCTCTTGTCAAATTTGAGCGATACAAGTTAAGTGTTCTAAAGTCTTAAAATGGAATACAATTTCGGCGAATATTTAGATATGTTGCTCAGCTTGGGTGCAGCCGATAATAACGCTTCAGTAGCTGCTAGGGAATATGCTAGATTGTATCCATATCAACGACATCCAGATGATAAAGTAATTAGAAGAGTGGAGTAAAGATTAAGGGAAAATGGACAAGTAATGCCGATTTCTGTAAATCGTGGACGACCTCATGAAGTTCGTACACCAGCGTTAGAAGAAGCAGTTGTGGAAGCGGCAGAGAATGTGCCAGGACAAAGTATACGAGGATTAGCGCGACAGTTTCAAGTAGATTATCGAACAATACGAAGTCGATGAACATTATCATCCTTATCACTACATTAAGGTGCAAGCTCTTCGTCCAGGCGACTATCTTTCTAGAGTGCAATTTTGCCAATGGTTACTTGAGCGTCACGGTAACAACCCTAGGTTTATAGAGAACATTTTATGGACAGATGAGTGCTATTTCTCTCAAGACGGCATATTCAATCAGCGTAATAATCACATATGGGCAACCGAAAATTCCTTCGCATTGCATCCTCGTGCACATCAGCAACGCTATGGAGTAAATTTGTGGGGTGGCATCATTAATAGTAACCTCCTAGGACCATTTACGTTACCTGCAAGATTGAATACAGAAAATTTTCTACAATTTTTGCAAAATGATTTTCAAATTTTGCTTGAGGATTTGCCCCTTGCTATTTTCAGACAAATGTGGTTACAAATAGATGGCGCACCTCCTCATTTCGGTAGGATAGTACGGGACTGGTGTGATGACTCTTATCCAAATAGATGGATTGGTAGAGGTGGTGCAATTGTATGGTCTCCCCGATCACCTGATCTTAATCCTTGCGATTTCTTTCTCTGGGGTCATCTCAAGAATTTTGTATATGCCACTCCGATAAGCAACACAGAAGAGTTAAGGATAAGGATAAACGCAGCGGTTGGTGCAATAAATGTCCCTATGCTTCAAAGAGTAAAGGAAAACTTAATTCGAAGAGCAATACTGTGCATTGAAGTTGAAGGGAAACATTTCGAGCAGTTGCTATAAAATTTAATCCAAACGAAGGGCTCTATGCAAGAAGTCTCTTAGGCCACTTTTTCGTATTTTGAGATATTTAAATTTTGTTTCAATTTGATTTGGAAATTATATTATTTCGATTTTAATTGATATTTGTTTACTAAATAACATGGTTAGGGGTCTTTTAAATGGAAATCAGTAAGTGCGATCGAAAGTTCATCCATTGTTATCAGAAATAGCGCAAATAATAGAAAATTTCTACGTCACTTAGGGACTTTTTGCATACAGCCCTTCAATTACCTGTTTGTTGTGTATTATTGTTTAATTACATTAAATTGTTTTGAAATAAAAAAAGTTGTCAACGTGACAGTTGTTTATCTTACGCAAGTGACAGTATCTGTCAGTGTTGGTTGCTTAGATACAAGAAGTGGGCTACCTGAAAGTAATTCTTTAGAAAAAGAAATATGTGCAGTTGTGCTCTTAGAGAAACTGTTTCAATTTTAAACAGAATCTACTTGGACCACTTTTGTTGCGATTTCCACAATGCTTCAACAGAAAGCATTGTCCCGATATCAATCATGGGCACCTTTTTTTCATCACTCTGTACATGTACATTCACGGAAGACGAGATTGATCTTGTTCATTCTTTAGAACGTAGTATGCTGTTCACTATAATGAATAGTTCATATAATGGATGTTCATACAAACGAGCGCCTGATGTACATATTTTGCAATCTATTAAAAATAAATAAAACTTTAATTTACTAGTAAAATTATTGTTTCATAGAAAGAGACTCAAATTAATGTAAATGATACTTGTTTATAAATTATCATTAGTATTTGAAAAAATAACTATAGCTTTGATTATTTTTGTTGACAAGGGGTGGGGGACACAAATAGGTAAAATTCTGCCTACGCAATACTTGAACGACCCCTAATTACAAACGCGGAAAATACGAACAAATTTCAAAATCCCTTCAAATAAAAAATCGATTTACACAAATTATCCTGTGCTAAACGTTCATTACGTTTAAAATCTAATAATGTTTTTGGAAGATTACAAGAAGGTATAGAGCCTTGTTTTAAATAATATCTTTTTGAAGTTAGGGCTGCAATATCATTGATATAACAGCGTCAATGAATATAAGAACTCAAATTTTACTCACTTCTATTAAAAAAATAATCTTCATTTTTAAAATGTTTCGAACATACTTTCATGTGTTTAGAAACTGGTTTTCCAATTTTTAGCAAATGAATCCACTCGTTTCGTAAATGTTTATTCCCGGTCGGAAAAGCATGAAACGATATACCTTCACTGTAATACGAATTACATTGCGGGACACAACAGTAATGGTTACTTTTACTTCGCTTTTTAGTCGGTTTTTCCATTTTTTAAGCTTAATAAACTTGAATTAAACTAACCAACACAGACCATATAATTATTCTAACCAACTCAATCTCCACTGGGGTAACTGACATATTTGCCTCCAGACGGCGACTCTTTCGCCTGCTGAGGCGAATTTCCTTCATGCACATAAAAAGTCGCAGTCACCATAGTTTACCCGGTTAAATTTTGACGTTTCAAATGTGTCAAAATTTGCCCGATTAAATTTTGATGTTAAATCGCTTCTAATTTTTTTTTTGCAATCATTATCGAAGATTCTTCGACAAGCAAATAAATAATTCGGTCTAAAATCTATTTATTCGGATTAATAATCAGGAAATAATCATGCCAGATACCCCGCGTGCATGAAAACAGCCTGATTAAATTTTTACGTTTTTTGCCGCAACGTTTTGCCATAAAGAAATAATTCTTGTAAATTTTCCACCCAATATCCCTCGTGCTTCGCACTCGAAATTTTGTTACGTGGCAAATTTGCTTGACATATTTCTGGGCGAAACATTTTGACAGAAACGTCAAAATTTAATCAGCTATTTTGATGCACTTGTGATATTACTGTTGAATATCTACTCACTTTATTTATTACCGTTATCCTGTGATCAAGTTAGCATGAATGGTTGGTCACATAAAGTTAAAAAAATATTTTTTTCACGACCTTTTAACCGTTTCTGGAATAAAAAAACACACTGTAGTCATTGCCAGTAACTGTTTTATTTATTCTTAATTGTAAATTATAATTTTAACTAAATGTATTCAGTTGTTGCAGCAACAAGTTGATGTTATCCTTAACTTCCTGTTTTTCCTTTTTATGTGTGCCAGTCCGCGCATTATTTAAATCCTGCATTAAGCCATTCAACAACTTTCGACATCCTTCTATATGCCCTGGATCTGTAGTTTCTGAACATTTTTTGACTTGCCTTGAAATTAAATTGAGTCTAACTTTGATACCGTGCAGTTTCTTTGTGAACGTCGCTTCATCTATTTTTTGCTCTTCTTCTTTTGAATTATTTAATATTTCGCTTTTCGCTTTTGGAGTATCCATTCTTTTCCTATGTGCAACTGTCGTAATTTGATCGTAAGTAATAATCCGGGTGTGATCAAATGTTTTGGTTGATAATTTGTCCAATTCATTCTGCGAGTATGATGTGACGGCATCAACGATTGATTTTACTCTATTTTCGGTTGTTTCTTGGGTTTGCTTTAATTTCGCAATTGTCTTCTTAGCTTCTTCTAAAGAGTGTTTTAAATCTTTTAAGTGACTTTTTTGGTCTAGTAATTTTTTCTCCAAATCAGTAATTTTTAATTCGCTGTTTTCCTTATCTCTTTCGTGGTCATCTAAAATGATGGTTAATTGTGCGAGCAATTCTTGGTTTTCTGTTCTTGATGGGTCACATTGTGTTTGTTTTTCTACTATTTGATTCCGTAAACCGCAATTTTCACACTCTTGAAGCTTCATCCTTTGTTCAGTTGTGGTCCTTGTTTTTTCTAGGTTAATATCGTCTTCTAAATTGTTTTCTACGTTTTTGTTCAATTTCGCAATTGTTTTGTTAGCTTCTTGTAAGGAATGTTTTAAATGGGCTTTATTTTCGGTTGTTTTAAGGCGTTCTTCCAAATTCGATTTTTTTTTGTTTGATTCTTCGGAGGAGTGTTCGAAATATACTGCCATATTTTCGGTTTCTTCTACGTTTTTGTTCAATTTCGCAATTGTTTTGTTAGCTTCTTGTAAGTAGTGTTGTAAATTAATAATTGTTGAATCTCTGCTTTCCTTATCTTTTGTGTTTTCAGCTATAGTTTTGGTTAAGTTTGGGTTTATTCTTCTTAATTTTTCATATTGGGTTTGTTCTGTTACTATTTGGTTCTGTAAATAGTAATTTTCATTCACTAGTAGCTTCATATTTTGTTCGGTTTCCTTCACTTTTTTTTCAAGCATTGTTTTGGTACATATTAGGTCATTGTTTTCTTCTGTCACTGATTGAAGCGTTACTGTTAACTGTTTCTCAACTGATGTGCTTCTGTTTTTTTCAATTTTCATATCGTATTCTAACTTTTTAATTGCTTCGACTTTCTCTGTTATTATTTTACTAAGTTTAGCATTTTGATCATTAAAATTTTTACGTTCAGTTTTTGCATCATCCTTACAACTAGCCAATTCGTTTTTTAACTTCTGATTTTCACATTTTAAAGTTTCCATTCCTTTTATGGTATGTGCGTATCTAGTTCAGTGGCGTTGCAGTTTTTTTACTTCATTTTCTTTTACTTTTAATTGTTTTTAAAACAAAGTCTGTAATGACTCAATTTTGTTAGCAGGATATCTGATTCCAAGTTTACTTTCTTCTCGTCGTTCCAAAAGGTTATCGAGACGTTTTTGCAATGCATAAATTTCTTTCATCAATAATTCTTGGCTTGGTTTGATGACATTCTGAAAATTTACTTTTACCAAATATTCACTTAAAATTTTCGAAGTTACACTCAACAATCAGCAATACAAACAGGAAAGTACTTGAAAAACCGATATCAACGTCGATTATATCGATCTCAATACCTACAATAACAAAGTCCCTTCATTAAATTTTGATGCATTTACACCGAATGCATTTACCCAACAAGATAATATAACAATTTTGTGGTAATTTTATTTTTCAACTTTGTTGCCATTTTTAATTACCTTTCGTCAAACACTGAATACAAAAGCATTAAAGGAACACTTGACAGTTTGTGTTATCAAATGTTACTGAGCTTATCTGTAAGTTCGTTATTTATCTACAAATTGAACCTGTACGTGTCTTTTAAGAGCACGCATTTGTCCTTGAAATACAGAAAGAAAGAAAGAGAGAAACAGAGATGGCGCAATAATCCTCATTTTCGCATGTTACAATTAAATTTTATCCAGGTTTAGAACACCTGAAAATCAGCCACTTCCAGTTAGATGGCGTACTGCCACGAACCAATTAATCATATTTACGTCACGATTCTTCGAACTTCTTGATAAATAATAAAATGTATATTATGGTCTGGCGATAAGAGCAAGTCAATATAAAATAACGACAAAACTGACTTCGACATTACATTTATTTAGTAATAGTATTTTGAATCAATGAATATTCCACAAGAATTTTTTAATCAACATTCCCGATGAAATTTGGTGCTAGTTTTGAAAAAAAAAACAGAAATTTACTTCTCAAAACGAACTGATTTATATCATATTATAACAGTAACGAATCCATAAATTCATTATCTCAATTATTGTGCACATTGAAAAAAAAATCCCGTACACGTTATTTTTAGTCTATCACGTGATATTCTGTAAAGTGAAAATTTCATTCCTAACCTCAATCCCCTTCGAGTGACAGTTGCAACCCCTACATTTTTAAATATGAAAAGGTGGCTTGTGATACCTCATTTGAAAGGTCTCTTCATGCTCTATACAAAAATGATATGGTTTAAAAATTTGTTCATTTTTACAATAAATTTTTAAACCATAGCATTTTTGAATAGAGCATGAAGAGACTTTTCAAATGAGATATCACAACCCCCCCTTCCCATTTAAAAATTTGGGGGTTCCAACTGAGAAAAAACATTTCTTTATGTTTACAAGAACAGAAAACTTGAATCTAAGTATGAAAGTAAAAAAAATGAACCACGGCGCTGCACAGTTGGATTTAAAATATTAAAAAACAAAAAATTGAAGTAATTAAATTTTTGGTTCCACTATCGTCTTCAGTAAAAAAAGAGAAAACACTCTGCTTTTCAATTCATTTGGATGGCGGCCTTTGTTGCAATCGACATGGCGTTCTTTGAATAGAAATTCTTGGCGAGAATCACTTGAGTGGGACACCGCAATTCTTTTTAATCGCAGCATATCTATCTGCTTTGTTGTTGCTAAAAGCGCACAATACTCATTGCGGCTTCAAAGTTGTGTACACCTCTTCAAGGTCTTCTAAATGATCTCCAGGCATTTCATCACGATTCTCATAACTGAATATGGTCTATGTAATTATTAAATCTATATACAAGGTGTAAACGAAATAAGTACATTAATTTTAACTGGTAATAGAACTCTTCAAGACCAACAACTTTTCCTAATAAGTTTGTTTTGAAAACGTTTTTGTTTTTGAGTTAAAATTATTTTAAAATCTTACACAATTTTCTTACACGCCACTGGACGCAAAGTTACCTAATCAACAAGATTACCTTATGAAACGGTTACCATTAGTTGCGACTATTATTGTCGATTTTAAACAATAAACCAATAAACACCAAAAAAAAGTTTTATATCAAATTTATTTTTAAACATTGACGCGAGAATTGCGCTAACGAAAATAAAGGAAAGCGATCATAAAAATTGTTCAAAGTGTCCACCGTTGTTTTGTACACATGCTTGAAGACGCCGACGAAATGATTCATCTACCCTTTGTAACATGGCTCTGTTGTTACGAATCATTGCAGCACCAAGTTCCACCCGTTCTTGCAACATTTCGATGGTATCATCGATGGTAGACGAAAATAAACGTAAAATTAATGTACTTTGCTCAATCTAATCAATCTGATAAATGTCACGATCGTATTTTAGTTTTTTACATTTTTCCTGTTCGCAGGTGATTTATTTAGTAAAAACAAATTTTCAGAATGTCGTCAAGTACGGATAAGGAAGAAGTGATCGAGTTAGATGAAGAATTAGAGACAAATTATTCCGTCAACACCAAACAACAAAAATCAGGTAGCTCAGCGAAATGCTGTGCGGTCGAAGATCAATGGCAAGAATTAATGATAACAAACTTTGGAAGCTTGATAAATCATTTTGATAGTCAACTGGAAGAAGAGAAAGAAATCGAGTCATTAAAGACTTTGCTGGAGAAGCAATTAAAAAAAAAGAAAATGAAAGAAAAGAAGCAGTCGCTGAATTCGATACACACAAAAAAGAAATACGAAATTTAAAATCTGAAAATCAAACTAAACTTAATAAAATGATGACAGTGAAAGAGGAAGTAACTAATAAATTACAAGACGTGCGATTGAACCTAAGTGAGAATTCAACCTGCCTCTGCATAGAAGACAGAACAATTAATTACGTGGCACCTGACACTTTCGACAACCTCTCTTCACTCACCAAATTGGATTTAAGTAACTGCGGTCTGACCTTCCTCGAAAAAGGGGTTTTCAACAACTTGACCAATCTGATTATTTTGTGGCTGAATGATAACTTTCTTACTTGTTTGGAGGGAAACGTCTTCGCGGGTTTGACGAAATTGAAGGATATTTTTTTGTACAACAACAGCATCAACAAGTTTCCTCCCCAATTGTTTAGAGGGTTGGAGAGTTTGGAGTATGTTTATTTGGGTTCTAATAAATTTTCAGTGATTGATGAAGACTTGTTGGTGGAGTTGAATCAGCTCATTCGTTTTGATGCTTATCATAATAACCTCACAAGCATCCCCGAAAAGTTGTTTGGGGATTGTGTTCAGTTGAAACAAGTTTATCTTTACAATAATAAAATCGTACGGCTGAAAAAAACTACTTTTGATAGTTTGCACAATTTGAAGTTGCTGTATCTGCAGATTAACCCGCTAGACGAGACGGATAAGAACGCATTGAAGATGTCAACAATCCAGAATTTGCAAATGTAACTTGGCGTGTTTGGTTTATTATGTTTCTTTATGCAATAATCTTATTTTGTATTTAAATTTGTATTGTTTGTGTCAGAAAATGATTAAATAGATTTTTTAAATGCAACTGTTTACATTTTTTATTGATTTAGAACTTATTCCTTCACCGAAAAACAAATTTTGATCAGCGAATTTATCTTCAAAGTTCCAAAATAATTCAATAATATTGTCAGAACTTTAGAAACATTCTTTGGATCGCCGAGTTTGTCTTCAAATTGATGAAAATTTAAAATAGCTGCAAACTTTCCTTAGAATTGTGTGGTTTATTGGAAAAAAATTCTAATCAGCGAATTTGTTTTTAAAGATTAAAAAAAATTAAATTAGGTGGTTAAATGCCATGAGAACTTGTTGCTTCATTGAAAAACAAATTTAGATCATCGAATTTGTCTTCAAAATTCTACAATAATTAAATCAGATTGTCAGAACTTTACAAACATTCCGCCGTTCGTCGAATTTATCTTCAAATTGAAAATAAAAATTAAATTAAATGCGAACTGTTATTAGAATTATTTGCTTCATCGGAAACAAAATTCTAATCACCGAATTTGTGTTCAAAGTTTAAAAAAGAATTAAATTCGATGGCCAACCGTGATTTAGAACTAATTCCTTCATCGAAAAACAAATTTTGATCACCGAATCTGTCTTCAAAGTTTCAAAATAATTCAATAAGATTGTCAGAACTTTAGAAACATTCTTCCGATCACCAAATTGAGGAAAAAATTCAAATAAAACGATGTTTCCCATATTTTGTATTAAAGTATTTTTTTTAAAGCTTTTCTTGTGACGTTTGGACTTTTCAATGCCTTTTCGGGCGAATTTTCGTGCCTTTTAAGCACTTTTTTCGTGTTCTTAACGCCTTTTCATCCGCTCTTTACTCATAAATTAAAAAAAAAACAGAACAAAACTTGTTCTTGACATTTTTAACCCTCAACCAAGTTGAAAACCAAAACGAAAAAATTAAAAACATTGTACCTTAACAGATTAAACTGCAGTAATTTAATGAAACAGTCTACAAAATTTAACTTTTGTTAAAAGTGTGAGACCAAGTCGGTTTCCGTTTCTCGATGAAGCTGCTAATCCCTTCCTGTCGGTCTTTGAAGTTAATATTGTCGACCATAACCCTCCCCCCGGTTTCGTAAGCGTTTTTCACATTCCAATGGATCTGATGGTAATAAAATTTTTTGCCCAATTCCACCACTGTTTATAATGACCTCAGATATCTTCTTGATCTCTTCGTCAAACGCTTCTGTGGGACACACTTCGCTCACCAGACTGCACGCTTTGGCAGTCAGAGAAAGCAGATTCTGAGACAGAAAAATCCCATTCCGAGTTAAAAATTCGATACTGAGGCAGAAAAATCACATTTTGAGTCAGAAAAATCAGATTCTGAGTTAAAAAATTCGTTTCTGAGACTGAAAAATCACATATTTTCAGAGATTGTTGAGATCTTGTTTTCCTTGCTACAATTTTCAAATTCGCCGTATTTAAATTAGACCGCTTAAGTGGCAGCTTGAAGAATTACAATTCAGGTAATGTTTTTAATTTGAATTCAATTAAACTTTGAACTTATTAGTTTGCACACTTAATAAATGAGTTTATAAATAAATTCATATCTTGAGATAAAGATAAGAACTAATCATTCGCAGAAATACACCTGGTTTGGAGCATTTCAACGAAACATGTAAGTAAAAATTGCAATAAATGTTCACAGATTAAATTAATTTAGAATTAAATAATTCTTATTAGTTTTCAAATAAGGAAATTTTATTGTAATTTGATGCAAAGTTTTTGTAGGCGAAAATTAATATAAAATGAATGTACTTTGTTCTATCTAATCAAACTGATAAGTGTAAGAATTGTATTTTAGTTTTTAAAGTGTTTTCCTGTTCGCAGTTGATTTATTTAATAAAAGTAAATTTTCAGAATGTCGTCAAATACGGATACGGAAGAAGTGATCAAATCAAATGAAGAATTAGAGACAAATTATGCCGTCAAGACAAAACAACAAAAACCAGGTAGCTCGACAACATTCTATGCGACCGAAGGTAAAAGGTAAGAATTATTGATGACAAATTTTGAAAGATTAATAAATCATTTTGATAGTCACCTGGAAGAAAGGAACGACGACAAAAAAGCAATTCAAGTTCAAATCAAAGAACTAACAAACCAAATTGGGTCATTAACCACTTTTCTGGAGAAGCAATTAAAAGAGAAGGAAAATGAAATAAAGAATTTACAAAAAGAAGCTGCCGGTGAATTAGATACCCACAGAAAAGAAATACAGAATTTAAAATCTGAAAATCAGAAGTTGACAAACGAATTGGTAAGTTGTAGAGATGCAAGAACTGAACTTAACAAAATGATGACAGAGAAAGAGGAAGCAATTAAGAAATTACAAAAAGAAGCAGCCGCTAAATTAGAGACACACGAAAAAGAAATACAATCTTTAAAATCTGAAAATTCCGATTTACAGCAACAAATAGCAGAAAAACCAACTCGATATGATGAATTAAAAAGAGATAAATTACAAGAAGAAGAATTAGAAGCAAACGAAAAAGAAATCGAAACTTTAAAAAACCTTCTTGTGATTGACGATTCTCATCGAAAGTTGAGTGAAGTGAACCTGCGATCGCACTTAAGTGATAATTCTACCCAACTCCGCATAGAAAACAGAATGATTAATTACGTGGCACCTGGCACCTTCGACAACCTTTCTTCACTCACTCAATTGAATTTGAGTGGCAGCGGCCTGACCTTCCTCGAAAAAGGGGTTTTCAACAACTTGACCAATCTTATTACTTTGGAGCTGGATAATAACTATCTTACTTGTTTGGAGGAAAACGTCTTCGCGGGTTTGAAGAAATTAAAGAAGATTAAGTTGTACAACAACAACATCACCAAGGTTCCTCCCCAATTGTTTAAAGGGTTGGAGAGTTTGGAGCATATTTATTTCAATTATAATAAAATTTCCGTGTTTGAAGAAGACTTGTTGGTGGGGTTGAATCGACTTATTCATTTTGGTGCGTCGAGTAATAACCTCACAAGCATTCCCGAAAATTTGTTTGAGGATTGTGTTAAGTTGGAAACAGTCTGGCTTTACAATAATAAAATTGTACGGTTGAAAAAAACTATTTTTGATAGTTTGCACAATTTGAAGGAGCTGAATCTGCATATTAACCCACTGAACGAGATCGATAAGAACGCATTGAGGATATTACCAATCAAGGAATTGAGAATATAACTTTGTGTATTTGCTTTATTATTTTTTTATGCAATAATCTTGCTTGATATTTAAGTTTGCATTGTTTTGGTCAGAAAATGATTAAATAGATTTTTTAAATGCAACTGTTTACATTTTTTATTGAATTTGGAACGAGTGTCAATCTATCCAACGCGTCCCGGAAATAATGTCATTAATTTTAACCCGTAGGAGAACTCTTCAAAATAAACATTTTTTCGAAATCGCAATTTGTTTTGGCATTTTAGCCCCCCTAAAATTGCCCTGATTTGATGAATCACTGACGGTAATCGTGAATTTTAGTTTTTGATGACTGCATAAAAAATTATCTTTCGTTGAATATTCAAGGTGCGTTTTATAATAAAGAATTTTTTAACTCACTTATTTAAACCACCCGCCGCACATCTAGTCTTTGTTATTGTGACTTGTAAATTCTTGTAAGAATTATTTTGAACATACCATTTTTGATAGTAAAACTTTGACAAGGACTCAAATTATTTCATTTAGGTATTACCATAGCATTTTTCAATTTGCATTCCAGAACTTTACAATAACAGCAACGGTCGGTCAAATTAATGAGTTGCTGCGTCGACATAACTAAAAAGCAGGGAATGTTTTCTTGCATTGGCTTTTTGTTCTACGCTTATCGGTGTTTAACATTCAGCATTATTACCCATAGGCGGGTAACGAAATAAGAGTCAAATCTGTCAAGAATGTTAAGTTGTTAATCAAAACGTTAAAAACCAAAAAGTTATTTTTAAAAATTCTTGGATTTGACGAGTTCTATCACTGGTTTAAATTAATGGCATTATTTCTGGGACACGTTGTATAAACATATATGTCTGTCTGTTTGTCCGCTATAGACTCAAAAACTACTCGACCGATTTCGCTAAAATTTCACATTTCAAATTCTGAGTAAAAAAATCGATTCTGAGTCAGAAACATCGCATTTTCAGTCAGAAAAATCAGATTCTGAGTGAGAAAAGGCAAATTGGAAGTGAAAAAATTCGATTCTGAGACAAAAAAATCACATAATATTTTCAGAGATTGTTGAGATCTTTTGTTGTTCTTACGACAATTTTCAAATTCGCCGTATTTAACTAAGTGACAGCTTGAAGAATTACAAGTGAAGTAATGGTTTTAATTTGAATCCAATGGAACTGTGAACTTATTCACTTATTTGTACACTTAATAATTGAGTTTATAAATAAATTCATATCTTGAGATAAAAATAAGAACTTATCATTCGCTGAAACACACCTGGTTTGGAGCATTTCAACAAAACATGTAAGTAAAAATTGCAATAAATATTCACAGATTAAATTAATTTAGAACTAAACAATATTTATTCATTTTCAAATAACGAAATTTTATTGTAATTTGATGTAAAGGTTTTGTAGGCGAAAATAAACTTAAAATGAATGTACTTTGCTCTATCGAATCAAACTGATAAATGTCACGATCGTATTTGAGTTTTTAAAATTTTTCCTGTTCGCAGTTGATTTGTTTAATAAAAGTAAATTTTCAGAATGTCGTCAAGTACGAATAACGATGAAGTGGTCGAGCTAGATGAAGAATTAGAGACAAATTATCCCGTCAACACAGAACCACAAAAACCAGGTAGCTCGGCAAAATTCTATGCGGCCAAAGGTCAAAGGTAAGAATTATTGATGACAAACTTTAAAAGATTAATAAATCATTTTGATAGTCACCTGGAAGAAAGGAACGACGACAAAAAAGCAATTCAAGTTCAAATCAAAGAAATAACAAACAAAATTGAGTCATTAACCACGTTTCTCGAGAAGCAATTAAAAGAGAAGGAAAATGAAATAAAGAATTTACAAAAAGTAGCAGCCGGTGAATTAGAGACGCAAATTAGAGAAATACAAAATTTAAAATCTGAAAATCTGAAGTTAACAACCCAATTGGTAAGTTGTAAAGATGCAAGAACTGAACTTAACAAAATGATGACAGAGAAAGAGAATCCAATTATGAAGTTACAAGAAGAAGCAGCCGCTGAATCAGATACACACAAAAAAGAAATTCAAAATTTAAAATATGAAAATCAGAAGTTAAAAAACGAATTGGAAAGTTGTACGGTTGATGCAAGAACTGAGCTTACCAAAATGATGACAGAGAAAGAGGAAACAATTAAGAATTTACAAGAAGAAACAGCCGCTAAATTAGAGATACTCAAAAAAGGAATGCAAAATTTAAAATCTGAAAATCAGAAGTTAACAACCGAATTGGCAAGTTGTAAGAAGGAAACCGAACTACTTCAGTCTGAAAATTACGATTTACAGAAACAACTGCCAGGAAAACAAACCCAATATGAAGAATTAAGAGAAAAATTACAAATAGCAGAATTAGATCCAATCAAAAAACAAATACAAATTTTAAAAAACCTTCTTGTGAGTGATGATTCTCATCGAAAGTTGAGTCAAGTGGACCTGCCATCGAACCTAAGTGAAGATTCAACCTCTCTCCGCATAGAAAACAGAATGATTAATTACATTGCACCTGGCACCATCGACAACCTCTCTTCACTCACCTACTTGGATTTTAGTTTCAGCGGTCTAACCTTCCTCGAAAAAGGGGTTTTCAACAACTTGACCAATTTGATTTATTTGGAGCTGGATAATAACTATCTTACTTGTTTGGAGGAAAACGTCTTCGCGTGTTTGAAGAAATTAAAGAAGATTTCTTTGTACAACAACAAGATCACCAAGTTTCCTCCCCAATTGTTTAGAGGGTTGGACAGTTTGGAGAATGTTTATTTAGATTCTAATAAAATTTCTGTGTTTGATGAAGACTTGTTGGTGGGATTGAATCGGCTCACTAAATTTGATGCTGATAATAATAACCTCACAAGCATTCCCCGAAAGTTGTTTGGGGATTGTGTTAAGTTGGAATACGTCTATCTTTCCAATAATAAAATCGCACGGTTGAAAAAAACTATTTTTGATAGTTTGCACAATTTGAAGTGGCTCGATCTGCAGTTGAACCCGCTAAACGAGATGGATAAGAACGCATTGAAAATGTTAAAAATTGAGAATTTGTTTATATAACTTGCCGTAATCGCTTTATTTTTGTTTATGCAATAATCTTATTTGATATTTATATTTGTATTGTTTGGATCAGAAAATGATTAAATAGATTTTTTAAATGCAACTGTTTACATTTTTTATTGAATTTGTAACGAGTCTCAATCTATACATATACAGGGAGCGCCAGCCAACTGGAATAAATTCATTATCTCAGTTATTGTGCATATTAAAAAAAAATTCCGAAACACGTCATTTGTAGTCTATCACATGATATCCTGAGAAGTAAAAATTTCATCCCTAACCTCAACTCCTTTCGGGTGACAGTTGCAACCCCCAAATTTGTAAATGGGAAGGGGGGACCTGTGATACCTCGTTTGAAAGGTTTCTTCATGCTCTATTCAAAAATGCTATGGTTTAGAAATTTACTCCGAAAATAAAGGGTAAAAAAATTAATCTTAATTAATCAACACACTAAATGTTGATGTTGTGAAGGCAAGCAAAAACAATTGAAATTTTCATCAAGTGACATTTTTCGTTAGTTAACAGTGTTTCTTTTTGTTTAAAACGAAGTAGCAACTTGCTGTGTGATTGTAATCACATGACAGTAATTGTTAGTGTCGTACGTGTTATTTGAATATTGTTAATTTGAATTCAGGTCCATGGCTTATTTAACAGAAATATATAAAATAACAATTCTGCAGATGGTTGGTTACGGAGATAGAACACGAACGCACGTCGAGGTTGCTCGCCTATTTCAAGAAAAATTTCCCGATTTACAGCCTATATCCCAAGGGACAATTAGTAAAATTGAAAAAAACTTTCGCGAGTTTGGACATGTAAGGCAGATAAAAAAAAAACATCTAATGCACTAACAATAAGTTATGATACCAAATTGGATGTAATGCTAAAGTTTGAGGAAAACCCACATACTTCGAATCGACAAGCAGCTGCAGCATTGAATATTAGCCAACCTTCAATTCATCTTAGTGGAAAATAAAATGCATCCCTATAAATTGATACCAACTCAGGAGCTCTTTGAAGACGATTTTGATAGAAGAACGTACTTTTCTGAACAAATGATAGCAATGTTAGATAACAATGATATCCAAATAGGAAATATATTGTTTGCTGATGAATGCACTTTTACGCTTCATAGCCATGCAAATCGTCAAAATTGTCGTTACTGGTCAAGAGAAAATTTTCACTGGATGAGAACATTAAACACGCAATACCCTCAAAAGGTTAATGTTTCGGCAGGGATAGTTGGAAACCATGTGATTGGTCCATTTATCATTGATGGAAATTTGAATGGAAATAATTATTTAGCATTGCTCCAAAATAATATCATACCCACTTTGACAAATTTATATCCTGCTCGAGCAAACCCACAAGTTCTATCGAATGTGATATGGTTTCAACAGGATGGAGCACCACCACATTACCAAATCAATGTTTGGCAGTACCTCGATTTAATATTTCCAAATCGGTGGATAGGGAGGCGAGGATCGAAAGAATGGCCGGCACGTTCACCTGATCTTACGCCATTAGACTTCTTCTTATAGGGATATGTGAAAAGTATGGTATACAAAATTAAACCATGCGATCTAACTGAATTAAGAAGAAGAATAACGCTTACCATTAGGTCGGTCACGCCTCGGATGCTAATTAACGTTAGAAATTTTTTTTATTTACGAATAGGATGCTGTCAAGACGTCCGGGGCATGCATTTTGAACATCTCCTACATTAATTTTTTAATTAGTTTTATTACATTACTAAGAACGAAACCCTATTAGTTTTTATTTTCTTAGCGTGTTGATTAATTAAGATTAATTTTGTACCCTTCATTTTCGGAATAAATTTCTAAACCATAGCATTTTTGAATAGAGCATGAAGAGAGCTTTCAAATAAGGTATCACAAGTCCCCCCTTTCCATTTAAAAATTTGGGGGTTGCAACTGTCACCCGAAGGGAGTTGAGGTTAGGGATGAAATTTTCACTTTTCAGGATATCATGTGATAGACTAAAAATGACGTGTTTCAGGATTTTTTTTCAATATGCCCAATAACTGAGATAATGAATTTATTCCAGTTGGCTGGCGCTCCCTATATACAGTGAGGACGTGTGGGTTGGAATAAATTCATTTAAAATTCATGGGTTTGGTTTTTGGAAAAACGCTCGGACACGTCGATTTTTGTTTTTAAAACTGCATCTTTTTTGATATTTGTAATTTTAAGATCGTCTTTTGTTTTCGCACTATGACGTTATCAATAATTTTTTAAAATTGTACCCTATATTTTTGTTCACGAATTTGGATGCAGCGCGTTTTTCTGAGTACAGAGATGTCAAATTCGTATGACCTTGAAGAGGAAAGTTTTCGAAATAATCAGTCTTAAAGTTTCAAAAATTTAAGATAAAATTATTAGAGTAGACCACTAATAATATCATCAAGAAAGCGCTGGAAATCGAGCAAAACATTCAATTGTGTGTTTATTTTGATTTTTTGATCGTTGACACTTGTCAAGTACAGTTTCAACGCTTGAAGAATGGCGCGTTTAACTGAGAAAAAACGAATAGAAATGTTGATGATGGTAGGATATGACGATAATACTCGAACACAAGCTGAAGTTTGCGAATTGTTCAATGATAAGTACCCGGAGAAGCCTATTACACAATCAGTAGTTAGTAAGATGGAGAAAAAGTTTAGAGACTTTGGCCACGTTAGAGACAATTACAAAACCAACCATGTTACATTTCCAGAAAACACACAATTGAATGTTTTGCTCGATTTACAAGGAAATCCTCACAAATCAAGTCGACAAGTAGCTGCAGAACAGTCAGTAAGTAAATCTCGCTATAACCGGATTCTACTGTATTCGATCTACCACACTTTGGTTGTCCTATTAGTAATTGAAGGATTGATATCTATTTTCCATGTGCAATATGGTCTTTCAATTAGCTCGTGTGGAACTCATAAAGATATTATTTATTTTCACGCGACAGGAAATGCGATTACGCTAAAAATGAAACATGTCAAGTTTTTAACCATCGCAAACAAAATATCAAATTTCGGCAGGCGGGAAATATAAATTCTGGAACGCCATCTCGTTGATAATGGCCAGACTTTTGACAACCTTGGGCACCTACATTTTCTAACCTTAAAAGGCAAATGTTTACTTTTTCCAGTCAGACGCGTTGTTATAAGATATAAGATCTTTAAAGGCTCCAATTTAGTTTACAAATAATCTAATGTGGGTCGCAACGAAGTTTCAGGGGAAAATACGTGTTTTTTTTTCTATATTAGTGTTTTCTGAAATAGATGTTTTATAATAAATCGACATTATTTCTCAACTAAAACTAGTTTATGACTGACTTACAACCTACTTCTATCTACATTCTATCTAAATTTCGCTGTAATTTTAACAATTAAGTGCGATACGTTAAGCATCGAAACCACTTTTGTTGTTCATTTCGCGCCACGCCCAAATAGGCCTCTCTTAAGAAGTAGCAAGCATTGATTTGTTAATTTCCCCACTACCATTCTTTGTTATAATTTTCTGGTTAAATTAAAGTTAACATACTTGTAAATTTACAAAAAACTAACCAATTTAGAATTACTATTGATTAGATTTTCGACTTTTTGTGTTCTGGTGGTTTTGCTGAAGTACCCGGCTTCGCTCGGTGTACAAAATTTGGTAGCGGTAAGACACGTCTTTCCATGCGAAAATCTTTTTGATATTTCAATTTCGCAATTTTTTTTGTTAACTTCGTCTAAATAGTGTTTTAAATCTGCTATGGAACTTCTATGTTTCTGATTTTTTTTCATTAAATCCATAATTCTTGAATCTATGTGATCCTTACCTTTTTTGCGTTGATCTGTAATAATATGCTAAATGATAAAATTGGTTTTACAAAAACATCTTCCCTGAAACTTTAGAAACTTTAAGATCTAGATTTGTATTGGCGTTGCTTCAAATAAACGTTAATTTTTTTCATTTTTGAACCGCACGTCATAACCAATTATAAAGATATTTTCCTGATTGGCGAATGCATTCCAAATCTACTGTCAATGTCCCAGTTTGTAAATTTAGTCGAAATTAATTTCTTCAGCGAAATTTATTATCTATTGAAACTTTTTCCAAATTCAATAAAAAATGTAAACAGTTGCATTTAAAAAATCTATTTATTCATTTTCTGACTCGTTATTTAACCTCCAAACGATACAAATTTAAATATATAACAAAATTATTGCATATCAAAAATAGTATATTATTATACAAGTTTTATAAGACGATCTATTGTCGCACGAACAAGTTTGGGGCACGACGAGCGAAGCGAGGAGTGCTCCAATGTCATGAGTGCGACAATACGTCTTATAAACGCGTGTAATATACTATTTTTTCTACTTTGGTGCTCTTAGTGTTAAGAAAATTTGAAAATTTTCCTTTCTAAACATTCTAGGAATTTTTAGGATTAGGTACTGGTTATGTTGGTATTTATCACGTGTCATATGTTGAGTTCGATATTTTTGTGAGTAATGGAAGAATTCAGTTGTACGCCTCCAGAACTACGCGCGGCTGCTCAAACTGCAGTTAATAAATTGCTGCCCCCTAAATCAAAACCCATCTATGACAAAGAATATAATTTTTTTAATAATTGGCGTACCGAAAAAAAAGTTGTGATAACAACCGAAAATGTCCTTTTGGCGTATTATGGAGAACTAAGTTCAACAAAAAAGGCGTCAACCCTCTGGGCATCCTATAGTATGCTCCGCAGTTGTCTGAATGCATATGAAAATCTTAATATTTCAAAATTTGCACGTTTACAAACGTTTCTTAAGCGCCAGTCTGATGGTTATGAACCTAAAAAATCTAAAATATTGGAAGATGATCAAATAAATCGCTTTATTCATGAAGCAGATGACTTAACTTACTTAGCAGTTAAGGTAAGTTCCAACTTTATACGTGTATCACAAGTTCTCATTACATTGATTTTTAGATTATCTTAATAATGGGTTATTCGGGCGCTCTAAGACGTGATGAACTCACTAACATGAGCATTGCTGACATAAAATTTAAAGATAATGTCATTTATGTATCAGTACCTATTACTAAAACAAAAATATCAAGACTTTTTGTAATAAGTAATGAGTATTGGATCACCTTGATTAAAAAATATATCAGTCTTCGGCCAAGGGGAGCTCCTCCACGTTATTTTTTAACGTACCGTAATGGGCACTGCGTCAAAATCCCAATTGGAATTAACAAGATTGGTCAGGTTCCAAAAATAATTTCATCATACCTGCAATTATGCAATCCTGAGCAGTACACGGGACACTGCTTCCGTAGGTCGAGTGCGTCTCACCTGGCAAATCAGGGTGGCGATTTGGTTACTATAAAGGGACATGACGGGTGGAAGAGCTCCACTGTAGCTGAAAGTTACATAGAACATTCCTTGCAGAAGAAAAAAGACGTTGCTGAAATGTTTAGGTCAACTTCATCACAACCGAGTACTTCCATCTCCCATGCCAGTACCAGTCAAAATAACCTGAATATGGGTGAGGTGGAGGTGGAGGTGAATGTTTGAGATGCTACCAGCACCAGTTTTCAACAGAGTTTTCTGGCGCAAAACTTACCCGGCTTTTCTTTTAACAATTCTTCTCATGTTTCAATTAATGTTTACAACAACTGCACCATTTCAGGAGAAAAAGAACAAAGTAACAGTTAGATTAAGTTCAGTTTATTGGTTACAAGTTACAAGATATTCAAAATAAAGTTAATGACAGGAAAATGATGTTGGTTTTGTTCTGCATAGTTGAAGTGCTTTGTTAAAAATTGTGTTAATTTCACCAAAATCTGAAATAAATGAGAAATAATTGTGATTATGTTTTTTATCTGAAAAGTTGACACTTGGCTTGACTTTGACAGAAGCTCGGTAGAGATTCCCGACGCCGCGCCGGCCAGCGTTCTATTACTGCAGTACCACCCTAATAAGTATAAAAAAAAACCAAAAGCCGTGGCACAAAAAGGTCCTTTGTGACACTACTTTTGGTTTCACAAAAACTCAATTATGATACCAACGTAGAAAAAATAAATAAAGCAACTATAATACGCTAAGTTACATTTTCAAATCCCCGATTTTTAACATCCTCAATGCGTTCTTATCCCTCTCGGCCAACCTGTTATTGTACAGATAGAGCAACGTCAAATTGTGCAAACTATTAAAAATAGTTTTTTCCAACCGTACGATTTTATTATCGTTAAGCCTGACGTGTTCCAACTGAACACAATCCCCGAACAACTTTTCGGGGATGCTTGTGATGTTGTTATTGAACAAATAAATCGTTTTTAATTTCCTCAAACCCGCGAAGACGTTTCCCTCCAAACAAGTAAGATAGTTATGAGACAGCCCCAAAATAAGCAGATTGGTCAAGTTGTTGAAAACCCCATTTTCGAGAAAGGTCAGACCGCAGCAATGAAAATCCAAGTGGGTGAGTGAAGAGAGGTTGTCGAAGGTGCCAGGTGCCACGTGATTAATCATTCTGTTATGTATGCAGAGGGAGGTCGAATTCCCGCGAAGGTTCGATCGCAGATCCAATTCATTTAATTTTCTATTAGAAGCATCACTCGCAAGAAGGTTTTTTAAATTTTGTATCTCTTTTTCGTTTGGATCTAATTCAGCAAGTTGTTCGTTTGGTAATCTTTCTCTTCTTAATTCTTCATATGGGATTGGTTTTTCTGCTATTTGTTTCTGTGCACCGGAATTTTCAGATTGTAGCAGCTTTATGCTTTGTTCGGTTTTTTTGACTTTTTCTTCAAGTTTTGTTGTGGTACATTTCATCTCATTTTTTTCGGCTATTGCTGATGCAAGCATGTTTATTAGCCTTTCCTCAACGGATGTAATTTTTGTCTTTTCAATTTTAATATCGTTTTGTAATTTATGAATTGCTTTCTCTTTCTCTGTCATCATTGTGTTAAGTGCAGTTTTTGCATCATCTTTACAACTTGCCAATTCGTTGTTTAACTTCTGATTTTCAGATTTCAGAGTTTGCATTTCATTTTTGTGTGTGTTTAATTCAGCGGCTGCTTCTTTTTGTAGATCTTTTATTTCTTTGTCTTTTTCTTTTAATTGCTTCTTTAATGATTCAATTTCTTTCTTTTCTTCCAGGTGATTATCAAAACGATTTATCAATTTCTCCATGTTCGTCATCAATAATTCTTGCCTTTGACCTTCGGTAGCATAGAATTTTGTTGAGCTACCTGGTGTTTGTTGTTTTGTGTTGACGGGATAATTTATATCTAATTCTTCAGCTAATTCGGCCACTTCATCCTTATCCGTTCTTGACGCCATTCTGAAAATTGACTTTTATTAAATAAATAAACTGCGAATAGGAAAACATTTTAAAAATTAAAATACAATTCTTACATTTATCAGATTGATTAGATTGATCAAAGTACATTAATTTTATGTTTATTTTCGTCTACAAAATCTTTGCATCAAATTACAATAACATTTCATTATTTGAAAATTAATAAGAATTGTTTAGTTCTAATTTAATTTAGTCTTTGAGCATTTATTACAATTTTTACTTACGTGTTTACGTGTTTACGTGCTGGAAACCTGGTACGTTTCAGTGAATGATAAATTTTTATCTTTATCTCAAGAGTTGAATTTATCTATGAACTCATTTATTAAGTGTGCAAATTAATAAGTTCACAATTTAATTCAATTCAAATTAAAAACACTACTTCAATTTTAATTCTTCAAGCTGTTTCTTAAGCGCTCTTATTTTCGACGCCAATTCATCATCATCAAAGCCCAAAGTTTCAGACCAACCAACTAAACTAAAATATATAAGTATAAGCATCATCATTGGGTAATTCAGGGTAATTCAGAATTTTTCACTACCAACCGAAGTTGCAACTCGATTATCATGTTGAAAAGAAACAAAATCTTATCTTTTTGCGCGATTTGGTCTTGGTGTCGATTTTAATTTCGGTTTTAACTTCAAAAGCGGTAATTTTCAAAATTCCTTCTTCAATTTGCCGCTGATTTAAAAATACAGTAGAACCTCTTCATAGCGGACACTCATGGGGAACCTAAAACTGTCCGTTGTGGAGAGGTGTCCGTTGTTCAGAGGGTGTATAAAAAAAATGTTTTTGGTATGTTGGTATACAGCATAAGACGGATACAAAAAAAAAAAATTTAAATGTGTTACTTACTATGTACTTAATTTGCAAGTAATTTTTACTACATCTAAATTATTAACTATGCGTACATTTAAAATAGTATTCAGAAATGGTTGTTTGTTTTTTATTAACAATAGCATTTTTTAAAATGACACTTTCAACATGTGAAATTATTTCGGACATTTTTTGTGTCCCACCTACATCGTTGCTTAACATAAAAAAGTTTTGTAAGTTTTTCAGTTTTTCATAAGCGTCATTTATATTTTTGACACTGGAACGCACAACTAATTCGTCGTCAGAATCGCATTCACTTTTAGCACTATCACCTTCACTGTTCTGTTTCTTATACTCCTGTACGCATTGACTTATGTTTAAATCAGGATTTTCTGTAATCACTTCACTGTCAATATTTGTATAATCTTCAAACTTTATGTTACAGGCATTTTCTAGAAGCTTTGAGAGCGGTAGGTCATCTTCATCAAATTCAATAACTTCTTCGTGTTTCTGTCCAAAACCAGCTTTTAGAAAACATTTGTTTATTACTTCTGGTTTAATTTTTTTTCATGCTGTAACGACCGATATCAATGCTTTTAGAATAATAATAGATTTTTCCAAATTTCGTGTATCTTCTGAATTTTCTATTTACGGCAAAAGTTTTTTTTACTAGAAATTTTCTGTAAATTACCTTAAAGTTTCGAATAACTCCCTGATCCAGTGGTTGGCAAACGGCTGTCATGTTTGGAGGAAAAAATACTAATTTCACATTGTTTAATTGCATATTCGGATGAGATGTGGCGTTATCAAGGAAAAAAAGTACTTTGCGCTGTTGTCTTTGCATTTTGCGGTCAAATTTTTCTAACCATTCGCACATTATCTCTCTGGTCATCCAAGCTTTTTTATTAAAATGCCAATCGATTGGTAATTTGTTACCATGAGCTCCTTTGAAACATCGTGGATTTTTCGATTTGCCTATTACAAGAGGTTCTTCTTTCTCTCCCGCCATACTGCTACAAAATGAAATAGTAAGTCGTTCTTTGGAAGATTTTCCTCCAATACATTTGTCATTTTTCAAAGTGAGTGTTTTTTTTGACAAAGCTCTGAAGAAAAGGCCAGTTTCGTCTGCATTAAAAATATTTTCAGGTGAATAGTCGCTAACAATGGAGATCAGTTTTTCTTTCCAATCTGACACGTTTTCCATATCAACTTGTGCCGCTTCACCAGAAATAATTTTTAAATTGATATTCCAACGTTGACGAAATCTTTGCAGCCATCCATTTGAAGCTTTAAATGCTTCTAACTTTAATTCTTTTACCACTTCTAGAGCTTTTTCTTGAAGAAGTGGTCCCGAAACGGGAATATTCTTACTTCGTACTTTAAGGCGCGTCCAGACTTAGTAATAAGTTATTGAAACCTTGTTTTCCTGTAACACTGAAACTTTTTGACGTGCATAGGATTCCTCGTTGACCCAAGAAAGACAGAAAAAAGGTTATTCCGAATATTTTCGAGATTTCGCCGAAAAGCACCAATTTGTATATTTTTTCAACCAATTTTTGTTACCGTCCAGTTGTCCGTAAATATCAAACAAAATTTGAAACATCTGGAATACAACTGTCGCAGGTAGGTAGGTTCGAATGCATTTATTTATGTTCGGTAATAAAGTACTTAAAGCATGAAGCTTCTGGTAGAACTGTATTTTGCATAATCGGTTGATACAAAAAAAGTTAGTCAAAGTATCAATGGTAAATCAGGAAGACTTTCTTCTCGCGGCTGCAGCATATGTAATTTTAAGTGGTGCATAGAAAAAGGAAAGGAAAAGATTTTGGATTTGCCCATTGAAAAGGTATCGAAAGCAGTACAGTGGGCAGTGATATGATCAACGATTTAAAAGCCGACGACATTGTTCCGTTTGCAATTAACCCTTTCAGTGCCAAAATGATTTTTAGAGAATTAGCTAAAATTGCCAATTCCAAAAACAATAAACAATAAACAAGAATCGATAAGTATGAAAGAGAGATCGATCGTATTAGTTAGTGCGGGAGCAAAAGCGCGATCGCGCTCCTGGCATTTTCGGCCAGTGTATTGAGGAGCGCGATCGCGCTGCTTGGCACTCAAAGGGTTAATGATGAATTGCGGTGTGACGGAAATTTTAAAAATTTTGCCAGAATGCTAAGCGCCGGTTTTGAATTTTTAATCAACGAAGTGGGACATAAAATATGTAAAACGATTTCCCAACTAAACTGCCAAATATGTAGTTCCTAAAGACGCAGTTAAAAACTTTTAAAATATGAAATTTATAACCATCATAAAATTTGTCACAGCACAAAAGAATTAGAAAATTTGCGATATTCAAGGCTGGAGTCCTTCGCTCTAGGGACGATTTGCATGCCAATTGTGGTTGCTGGGGCCACTGGCCTGCTTAAATAATGACAATTTTAAAATTTCCTGTTCTGTTGATTTTCAATTATCTTAAATTTTAGCTTTTTATAATGTTGAGCTTGTGTTTGTTTTTTAACCCTTTAAGGACGTATGTCGTCCATACGCGTCACACTAGAAAAGAAGCAGTTTTCCCGAATTCCGCACTTTCGCGGCACAAATCTAACTACATCGGAATAAATTCCGTCCCATGGGATCTGTAACCGAAAATAAATTCCGTTCTTAAAGGGTTAAAATGTTTAATTTGTGTTTCTAAATTGGTGTCTTCGGACGTATTTAATAAAATAATAATAAAGGAATTAACAATCACAATAAAATATTTTTGACCTTCTGGTAGTCTAATTAGGGACGGTTTATCGATTCTAAGTTTATAATGTCAGTAAAATTTGCCAGTCGAATAATATCATTTTATATAAAAATAATATTAATATAATATTTAACAAACACTTCGATTCGCTGTCTATAAAAAAAAGGTTATCATAAGGAAACCTATCATTTTGATCTTACAAATGTGATTAGAAACGTTTACCAAAGTGAACTTATTGTTAAACTAGTAAAGCTGTTGCGAGATGCACTAAAAGGATGAAAAAAAAATTGGCAGTTATTGGGGACTGCCGACAGAAGTGAAGACTTAAAACTATGAAATAACAGTGGAATAATATTTTGATAAGGAAAATTTTAAGTATTTAGTTCATAATTTGTTATTATTGGCTCATGTAATTGTGGAACATAATTAATTTGAACTTGTGAAGGAATATCATTGTGAATTTCATCATCATAATCTGAATGTGACTTTAGAATGTATGGTTCATTCCGTGTTGATAGGCCCCCGGTACGAGTATGGGCCTCCAATTTGTAAATTATGAAAATTCTGACATTTAGAAACATGCTTTAGAGGAAATTAGCGGTAACTGCGTGACGTAACTAGGTGCGAAACTCGTAAGATTTACCCCATCCAAAAATCGTCTAACGCGCCTAAAGAAATTTTCACTTCAAAAATAACTTGTTGCTCTTCGTCGAAATTTTGATAACATGTAAAATAATTTTGTTAATAACAATGTTTCCGACAAGTCTGGACGCGCCTTTAGACAACCAGTTGAAAACAATTTGATCTACAGCAGCATTCTCTGTTTTGGGAAATTTTCGTTTACGGCGAAAACTACCATTTTCAGCGAAACTTTTTCTAATGGATTCCTTTTTCTTTAAAATTTCAGCTATTTGCGTTTTTCCTACTGCAAACTTTTCTGCTAATTGTCGTACGCTAAATTTAAACTTTTCGGCGCTCTCAATAATTTCAATTTTTTCTTTGACACTTAAACATTTCCTTATTGGACAAGATGGAGGCATTTTGCTGGACCAAAGTTATAAACCAAACTAGTGTTTCTTTACAAACAAATTTTATGTGCGACAAAATGTATTTCATCCCTACCAATTATGTCTCGGGTCCCACGCATTCTTCAACGAAAAATCATAGTAAGGTCGTCCATTGTACCGTCGGTACTCTGAATTGCACGTTTTGTTCATCTGTGCCATAAAACCATAGTCACGTCTGGACAGTTATGGTCTTTTCCCTAATTTTGTGTTAACATAGCTGTGAATTCCAGTAAAAATGTTTTTTTATTTGTCCGTTGTAGAGAGCTAAAATTCCGAGTAACATTATAGGTAAAGTATAAAAATTACTGTCCGCGTCCGTTGTAGCGGGTGTCCGTTGTTCAGAGGTTTCTTTACTACACAATCCCTATAATACATTTTCGTGCATTAAAAACTGTCCGTTGTACAGGGGTGTCCGCTATTGAGGGGTGTCCGTTAAGAGAGATTTTACTGTACTAATCAATCAATTTGGATCTCCCGATTAGTAGATTGAACAGAATAATAAGCAAATTACTTTCATTGCACTGTTTTATTTATTGATGCCGTTCAGTTTCTTGGTGAATGCAATTTCATCGATTTCTTGCTCTTCATCCTTGGAATAATTTAATAGGTACTTCAATTTTTGCTTATGAAGCATTGATTCTTTCCGTTTGTGCAGCCTCCTTTATTTTATCGTAAGTAACAATCTGGTTGTGTTGTTGTATTTGGTTCGACAATTTATCTGATTGATGAGAGAATTGATTTTTAGTTTGTGTTAATTTTATTTTGGCTAAACTAACAGTATTAAAGATTGAATTGACTTTATTTTCTGTTGTTTCTAGGTTTTCCTTCAATTTCGCAATTTTTTTGTTAGCTTCTTCTAAAGAGTGTTTCAAATCTGTTATGGAACGACCGTTTTTCACTGCATTTTATGGAAAAACGAAAATGAACGTTTTGTTGCTGTGCACGTCTAGTTTTCAATTCTGTTTTAAAATTTAAACCGGAGCACTACAGGAGCAAGCAGCCCTCCGCAAAAATATTGTAGGAAAAAATTGAAATGGTGATTGTGCAATAACCGTTAGTCCGACAGAATCGTAATGCTGCACACATAAAGTACGTGTAAGTAGCTATCTGTGTGCAAAGTTTCAGTTCTTAAGATTAAAAAATGGCGGAATTGTAAATTTTTTAAGAGAACACTGAATTTTCCGGATTTTCCAGATTTTCTCCGGTTCTTATTATTCGATCTTGACATTCGACATCTCATTTTCTTCGTAATTTAATTGTCTACAATTCGTCTATTGACAACATTAAGATTGCTTCATTAGTTTCCATTTTACAAGCACAGAACGAAAAAAAACGTGATGTTTTCTTGTAAATTGTTTATAACAATTTAAAAATTATGCTCATCGAGTGGGAAATTATGCAGAATTCATCTACTAACTGTCCTTTATATAATCGCTCAGTCGGTTTCCTGGTAGAATTTATGTCATGAAAAAATGCTTTATTGCCTGGCCCGATAATAAAAATACGACCTCGGATATGTCACAAATGTGCGCGGAATGGATATAACATAAAATATTTCTGAAAAGTTAATAACGGACATAAAACAATGGTTTCAATTGCATCGTGGAAATAGACTAAAAGGTAGACAAAGTAAACTAACTTTATTAATGTTAATGTTTTTACAATATAGTGAGCTACTCAACAAAAGAATGTGATATGACGTTGTCAAATTTTTACTTTTAGTACTGTATTTGCCTACTTTTAATAAAAGCACGTATGTTAAATAACTTCATATTTTAAAACTCCTTTAATTCAAGCATTCCTTTCTAAAATTCGTAAAAATAGTAAAAGTTCTTAAAATTAGAACGACGCATTCTTGTATTTGTCAAGAAGAATCAAAATTCTTAAAATTAAGAATGACTCGTTCTTAAATTAGATAAATAGAATCAACATTCTCGATATCGAGAATTGCCCATTCTTAAATTTGGCAGGTAGAATAAACATTCTTAAAATCAAGAATGATCCATTCTTAAATTTTGACAATAAGAATGAACATTCTTAAAACCCAAGAATGACCAATTCTTGGGCCAAAATTAAGAACGCGCAAGTTTAAATTTAAGCCCGATTTTTCTTGCCTACGAGATTGTTTTTTTCTGAGTGTGGGCGACTTGAATGCTCGAGTAGCAAGAAAGATGAACGATGAACGATGAAAACCCAATTAACGACAACGGAAGAAACATACCAGCAATTTTCTTTACTTATAATAATAATGAATGAGTATTTTGCATATAAACCCTCTAAGCACAAAACATCGCTGCGATGTTGCAACGTATTCTCGAGCTTTTGGGAGACGTCGAGGATACGTTGTAACATCGCTGAGATGTTTTCAAGATCGCTGCGGGAGATATTCGCTGCTTTTCTTCATCCCATGCAACCAGACAACTAGGTTGAAAGTGGAACACGTCCGAGTTAACACGTTAACGGGGTTAGTTCGTTGAACTCCAGCCTCGATACAGTTAAATGTTAATAAATAATTTTTTGTCGTGTACGTGTAATTACTCCCCTCCCACAATCCCATTTTTATAAACTTTAGTAACCGACTTTACAAATTGACAAGTTTAAAATAAAAAATTGTTCATCAATTTTGCGCATTAGTTTTCAGTGAGAGATCCGAACAGAGTATACATTGACATTGCAAATTTAAAAACTTGGACCAAAATGTTCCGATTCATATTCGTTAAACCAGCTGCCGTAAGTGTCATTTCTTCATTCGCTCGTTGTATTATCAAAATTAAGTGTTTTTGCAGAAGTGTGTCGACTGAATACCAAGCACTGTTGTAAGCCGCTGCATTGCAACTATAGCCCTAAAATTATATTTTAACTTCAAAATAAATTATTCCTACAAAATTAATACCGCTTCGATTAATTCATTTCCGAACCAACAATGACAAAATAACAGCATTGTTGCCACTATGGGGATCATTACGTATTCTAAAATTTGATCTGGATATTTTGTCTAAAATAAAAAATATCAATTGATTTGGTTCACAAAATTTAAATATCTTACCACTACAAAGATAGAAATGCCTATTATTAAGGCACTTGTTAGTAACTGAACCAACATAATAAATCCGAAACTCTTTTTCATGTTGTAGTAAGTTCTGAAATAAATACTTATTCAAAGATTATTCAACACATTCAATAAATACTTGCTTTGCAATAATTAAATGTTGTTGGATAAAGTTGGTTACGAGTTGTTCGTCCAATGATTTTTTTCTCAAATATTCCGAAGAACTAAAATGGCCAACAAATTTCCTTTTTTCGTTATCGTTTACTGAACCGAATAGTTCCAAATTGCTATTGATTATTTGAAATTGCTCGGCACAACTTAATATTATTATGACGAATAAAAAATCAATGGGAATGATAGCGAGGGACGCTAACGTTAAGACCAAATACTGCCACAAAAAAAACAATTCGTATAGGTAATTTTGATTCAAGTTGAACGCCACTGGAAGAGGCAACTCTCTATTACCCACAACAAAATTTAAAAAAGTGTATTGAAAAATCCCCAGCCATACAAATAAGCAACAGGTATAGATTATTATGCGATTATTTGTTGCTGCTTTGCGAATTTTAATTTCGTAGTAATTTGTACCAGCGGTCACTGGCAAAAATTCATACCAAATAGTTTCAATTATACTTCGAAGTTTCTTTTTGTAAACGATTAGAGTTACCATTTTTGCAGTACACTGAAACGGTAAATATTTATTACCAGTTTAATTCAAATTGTACTTACTTGAAAGAATCCCACAGTAAGAGGAATCAGTCGATAAATAAGTGGTGTATTTACAATATTTTTGTAGCAGCAATGCGTCAGCAAAAGAAATAGCATAATAAAATTCATTAGAATGAAATATCCAAAACAATCGACTATTTTAGATTTATTTTCCGGCCACAATCCTGAACATTGCAGCACCAATTTTAACACAATAATGTTTCGTTTGACTGGATCTTTTCTAATCGTACGTAAAAATTCTAAAAGAAAACAAAAACTGTTGTATATAATTCCCATTGTATACTTACATAAAGGCAACCTGCTTGTCGTGGAACTTTAGACATTTCTAGTGAAATGGTTCACTTGCTACAGGTAAATGAAATTACAATATCATTTTCGTTTAAATAAGTTACGTTGAAAAACGTAAATTATGAAATGAGGTTTTACTTTGATGTTATAATTACAGGGCAGGTAAATGAATAATTAATTTTCATGATATGAATAATAGTAAAAATTTTATAAGAGCAATTCATTTATTCAGTTCACCTTACATTTTCAAGCGAGCAAGTCCGAGAAATGAGCAGTTCAAGAAATTATTGTTATTGTTTTATCCTGCTCGGATTATAAAACGAAATTGCAAGAAGGAAATTTAAAACGAAATGTGAAAATTTTGGCCATGAAATGGTCTTGGTATTAAGAATCACATCAGAGTAAATAATTGCTGTTCATAGCAATTTATACAGTAATTTCATTAAACAAATAGAACAAAAATAAAATATATTTTGTTTTTCACTTAAAAATCAGTGCCTCTGTAGCCTCCATACTGAACGGTTCACTCTTTGTACCTTTGCGACAGTATGAAATAATATTATAATCATCGAATAAGCAACCAGTACGGTTCATTCATTTATAACCATCAAATCGTTATAATACAACAGTGCTATTATAACCCTATACTGAAAGGTTCAATTATTGTCCCTTTACGACAGTATAGAAATAACTTGTACAGCGACGAACATTTATAATAAATTAGTCATAGTTATATTAACATCCGTAGTTTTATTTCCATCAAATCAAAATATCAGTTCCTCGCGTTTAAGTACTCGTGGAACGTGGGCATTTCCGAAAGATCAACTTTCAACAAAAAAGTTTAAATTATTGCTCACGCGTAAACAATAACTGATAACTTCAAATTCACTATTGGACGAATCGTTTAACCACGCATCAAAGAAAGAACAAATGTATTTCCAAGTGTGGTGTGGAGTGGAAAAAACCCTTTGACTTGTGTCAACAATACCGACAACAGACTGAACGTCTCAAAACACGAACGTTGGACGCTTGACATTGGTAGCTGGCGGTTCGAGCATCGGCCATACGATGCGACCAGCAAGCGTCCAACATTGGAAGGTGTTCGTAGCATTATGTAGCACCAGTTTTAACTACCTGAGGTCACCGGCTTAAAGTGTGAAATATCACAGGTTCCACCCGGAATGCTGCTTCTGTATAAATTAATATTCTGTGGTTTTATAAAGAAAAGCAGAAGTAATCTTTTGAGTTTTAAACAACCCGTTCTATTCGAACGTTAGATTGCTATATATCTACGATTTAAGGGCGATTTATAATTCGATCGTAATTTTAGCCGGAATTTTAGTCGTAACCGCAAGAAAGTTGAACATGATGTTTTCAAGCGTAGCGTTTATAAGTCGGTCGTAATTTTAGTCGGAATTTTAAGAATCGTAGCAAGTTGGCCAAGTTTCATCTCTTAAGTGCGATTTATAACTCGATCGTAATTTTAGTCGGAATTTTAGTCGCAATTTTAACCGCATCGGTCGTAAGAAAAATTGTGTTGCCATTTTATAACTGGTCATAAAAATCGGAAGAAAAGTAGGACTCTATTTACCGACTATTGTAAAGTGAATGTCAAACAGTGATTAGTGAGGTTATGTTGTGTCATGATGATTCCAAATCGTGAAACGCTTATCACTTATGCTAGTTTCGTTTTCTTGAGCCTCGCTTACTTGGGACTCAAGAAAAGGAATGGCAGACGACGCCGCAGATTTAAAGTACGCTTGCATCACCCGACAGAAATAATCGGTAGTCGTCGTCCAATATCGTAAAATTTTCGATTTTCATTGGTCGATCGTAAGCATCGGAACGTAAGGGATGAAACTCGGCCAACTTACTACGATTCTTAAAATTCCGACTAAAATTACGACCGACTTATAAACGCTACGCTTAAAAACACCATGTTCAACTTTCTTGCGGTTACGACTAAAATTCCGGCTAAAATTACGATCGAGTTATAAATCGCACTTTACCCGCATGCTTTAGCTTTTTCCAGCTTAGTATGAAGGGTTGTCTAAAATTAGAGACATTATTTTTGTCTTTGTCTACAAATTTGTAATCTACGAAAGCGTAGTGAGGGCATGCAGATGATAAAAATAAAAATTGAAATTTCAATTTTTTTCTTGAACTTTCATTTTTTTTAAATAAGTTGATGTTTCACCTCTTTAAAAATATTAAAATTTCACATTTTTTAAAAAAGTTGAAATTTCACCTCTTTTAAAAAGGTTGAAATTTAATTTTTTCCATTGTTTAACTTCACGAACCCACTGTGGAAAGCCGTCGGTATGTACGTTTTTACAAGATTTGCAGATTTATAACAAGCAGATAATTTATAATCTACTTCTAAACTGTAGAAATCGAGTAGGCAGTGTAAGATTCATATTATGAAGTTGTTTAGAAAAATTACTTATTGTGACGTTAAAGTGGCGTTTAAATCCAATTAACCCTTCAGTAGGCGCCTGTTGTTTGTTACACGAGTAGGCGCGTGGATGAACATACCGGGAACTTATCTTAAAAGTAAACATATCATATGTATACTTTAAAAAAAAACGAGTCAACGCATTGCTTTATTGCGATCTGTAGGCAACCAAGTATACACCACAATTCTCAACATTTGAAAAGTTGGCTCTTTCAACAAAAGTCAATTAATTTTTCAGTGTCAGTTTAACATAAAATTGCAATTTCTGTAATAATCATGTACAGCAAAGACGAAAAAATTGAATTGTTAATGTGGTACCAGCAAGGTAATAGTTTGCGGACCGTGAGAGATTTATTTTCCATAAAATATCCTGAAAGACCAATTCCTTGCATCAGAACTCTGCACAATATCGTTAAAAAATTTAATTCACAAGGCTGCATAGTGAATGGTCATACAAAGAAGATTAAAACCAACCATGTGTTGACCGAAGAATTAAAATTAAATATTTTATGCTACGTTGAGCAATATCCGATGGTATCCTTGCGAGAAGTAGCTGAATATTTCGTTGTATCAAAAACGTCAATATTTAAAACACTAAAAGAATTTAAGTACAAATCTTATAAATTTTCCAATCATCAAGAGTTATTTGAGGAGGATAAAACAAAAAGAACAAATTTTTGTGAAACTTTATTTAATTTGTTAAACGAACATGATGAAATTTTAGCGAAGATAGTTTTCACCGATGAAGCAACGTTCACATTAAATGGAGAGGTCAATTCCCAAAATTTCCGGTGTGCATCATAATTTCTTATTTATCCAATTTATTCTGTTAACCTTGTTCCTTCGTTTTCCTTAGATATTGGTCCCGCACTAATCACCATATTCAAAATTTGACCCACACTCAGTACCAGCAGAAGGTGAATGTGTGGTTAGGGATAGTTAATGCTACACTTATCGGGCCTTTTTTTATTGATGGAAACCTTAATTCGGCCAAATTTTTAGATCTGTTGGTAAACAACATCATTCCGGCAATAGAAAATTTAAACATTAACGAACCATGGTTTCAAATGGATGGAGCCCCTCCGCATTCCACAAATGTTATAAGAAATTGTTTAAACGAAAGGTTTCCCGGACACTGGATAGGACGGTACGGCCCCATACCATGGGCACCACGATCTCCAGATTTATCACCCAATGACTATTTCCTTTGGGGTTACCTAAAATCAAAAATTTACCGCAATATCCAAATTTTAAATCTAGATAAATTAAAAGATCGTATACGAACTGAATGTAACGAACTGAATCCTGACATTCTCAGAAATGCTGTGCGTGCGTTCCAAGATCGGCTAGGATATTGTTTACAAGTAGAAGGTGGACATTTTGAACACTTGCTATGACGCTATTTGTTTATTTTTTTTTGTTATGTACTTTCTGTTAATAACTTCTCAAACTTTAATAGTTTTATTAAAATTGTTATTATTTTGATATTCAAATGATTTTAGATTCTATTCATAATACTATTCATGATACTTGAACATAACCTTTCACAATGAAAAATAATAACCTTGTGATTTGTGGTGTAATGTTGGTTGCCTATAGTTATCAATATGTTGACGCGTTTTTTTTTAAAAGTAAACATAGGAGATATGTATACCTGTAAGATAATCTCCCGGTATGTAATCCATTTTAATTATTTATTATTGTGTTAACAAAATATTTTGTTACTATTTTTTTTCTTTTATAACGTGTAAAAAAACATGTTTGCCTTGAAGTAAATTTATAACCGTTTAACAAATATACAATTAGAACTCCCCAAAATGGCAATGCTTACGTAGCAGCGATGGAAAATGTAAATAATAACATACTTACAAAAAATATATGATCACTTTATTTATGAAACAAGATTACTGTAATTATTTAAAATAAGTTTTCGTACCAAAATTAAAGAACGAAACACTACTGTAAAAAAAAATTGATGAAATCACAGTAACATTTCAACCTGTATTCTCGACACAACTCACACAAATGTCTAACGAATGGTCTTTATACATCCAATTATTACATATTTTACATGTTCTCTTGTAGATTTATTCCTAACTCGATCACATTCATAACAACGTCTTAAAGGTCCCCGTCGTTCGTTAGGCACTGCCGTTGATCTTGATGGTTGACCTAACAGAATCTTTGCACGTCTTTGTAATTCGACTGATAATTGCAGAATTTCACTTCTTTGAATTTGTCACTTTATCCTTTCCAATAAAAAAATGATCTATTGATGTTCCAGCGCTTGCTACTACTTCATTATTTTCTTCTTCGTCATCTGTATTTTCTTGTTCACCTGCAGAATCTGATCACTTATTGTTATAATACCTATTTTCTTTCAATTGATATTCTTCTTCATCCAGTTCAGAAAGTTTTTTTTCTGAACTGATTTCACTCGACCACTGCACAAGAACACCCACATCGGAAATTAGTAATCTCCGTGAATATTGTCTTTTTTTCACCCGTCATGTTTATGACCAAAGTGACCAACCAAATAAATACTTGTGAATTCAAATAAAATATTGGGCAGATAAAAACCTGGCGTTGAATATCTAATATCACTACAGTAGAATTTTACAGTCAAAAATCTCCTGTGCAATGTACTAAACTGGTCGACGATTCTGATGTTAGTATATCAATGGTGAAATATATGTACCTCCATTTGATCTACGTTTATTTTTATTGGGCTCGCAATAAATAATTAAAATTTATGCTGAATAGTATAATACAGTGCGACCTCGATAGTCCGGCCAAGTTTCAATCCGGATTTGATAGTACTCGGTAATTCTGACCTGGTTTTTAGACGTCTCCGTCATTTAAGAAGTCTTAATTTGCCTGAACGAGCCCTACATGATGTTCTTGAAGATAAAGATTGAAAGAAACAATTTTTTAAATAACCAGGAAAGGATCAAGCAAACAATTACAAAGTACAGTAAAACCTCGATACAACGGACTAATTGGGGGAAGAGGGTGTCCGTTAAAGCCAAAAGTCCGTTATATAAAAATAGGTTTAAAATAAATCAAAAATCTTTTTTTTTTAAATACGCTGTACTTAGATATAAATAAAAAATACAAAACACAAACAAAATTCTATTTAATTGTCTTCGGACACTCGTCGTGAAGTGACGTTGCTGCAGTCCACGAGCATTATGTCTCAAATTTTAGTGCTTCACGTATGACGTGATTATCATGGCCGCTAAAAATTGTTTACATGCGGCGACACTTGAATTTAAGCATGAATAATATTAACAGGACGTTTTTAATTTTTTTACATTTGACTGGATTTTTTGTCCGTTATATCCGAAGTCCGTTACATAGAGGTCCGTTATATCGAGGTTTTACTGTACTTAACAAAATAATATGAAATTTAATAAATATGCTTCTGTTTTAAATCATCTTTGTTTAAGTACTATTTTCTAGTTATTTTGAATTAAGTATTTCTATTTTCAACAAAAAAACTGTATCGTTTTAGTCACTGCGTTTTTAATTAGTTCGGATTATCGAGGTATCACTGTATTGTAATAAAATATTGCGCAGACTATTAATACAGTAAAATTTTTAGCCGAGTAGACAAACAACATATTGGATAAAATATTTTTTTTCGCCACCTAGGTTATAAGAAAAAATTGCTTTATGAAATAATCCTGTAGAATAGTCCTTTTTAGGAAGATACTAAAAGGATTGCTGATGTGTCATAAGCACAACAAAAATGAGATTGAATTATTTTTCGAGGTTTGTGGCACCGCTGCTTTATTAACTCCCAAGCTACCTCATAATTTTCTGCCGATGCGTCAAGATCATCAATTAAATGAATCAATTCACCTCGGAGCGCTTGTTTAAGGTGATGGAATTTTTCTACCGGTGAAATTTGTGTATCGCTATGAACTAATTTGAGGAAGGAGTCTTGGAAACTGTGCCACTCTCGCGGATTGCCGTCATAAGGACGAAGTTCAAGTTTTTGTAAGGAATTGGCGTGTCTGATTGTGATTGTTTGAGGGACGCTCGCGATATTAGACGGACCTACCGGTTGCGCTGGCCGCAATCGTTCTATTTGTTTCCTAATTAATTTAGTGCATTCGTAATAACTATTTTCAAATTGAGCTCTCTCAGCTTCTTGCAACTCCGCCATGGCCGTATCATTTGCTTGCTGAATCGCAATTTCTAATTGAAGTTGCACGTTTTGAAAATTGTGAAAAGTTTCTTCGAGTTTCCCCCTTCGTACGTCTAACTCTGGTATTTCATCAAATTCATTGGCTTTTAGAAAATTTATACTTCGCGTCAGGTTTCCTTTAATAGCACCGCGCGACTGTACTAAAGCATTGACCTCTTTGTTTATCAGCGCCATTTTTACCTTGTTTTATTAAATAGAATCAACCTTGAATAGGATAGGATTGACACTTGGAGTAAACTGGAGATTATAATAGCGTACTTGCCTTTTTGTAGAATTCGGGATTAGATGTATCCCTGGTGATTGCGTCGGTGGATGCACTTGGCCGGCGGCTGCTTGTGTCCGTTCGGCTGGTTTTGTCCACGCAGATTTTGCTTGTCGATCTTCGGCTGCTGTTGTCCGTGAATCGATGAATGATTTTTGTGCGACACCTCACTTGATTATTACAGATTGTTTCACTGTTGTTTTAAAAATGTTAATCACTAGTTATTACATCCGGCTCGAAGGACCATGTTTACGCGTGAGCAATAATTTAAACTTTTTTGTTGAAAGTTGATCTTTCGGAAATGCCCACGTTCCACGAGTACTTAAACGCGAGGAACTGATATTTTGATTTGATGGAAATAAAACTACGGATGTTAATATAACTATGACTAATTTATTATAAATGTTCGTCGCTGTACAAGTTATTTCTATACTGTCGTAAAGGGACAATAATTGAACCTTTCAGTATAGGGTTATAATAGCACTGTTGTATTATAACGATTTGATGGTTATAAATGAATGAACCGTACTGGTTGCTTATTCGATGATTATAATATTATTTCATACTGTCGCAAAGGTACAAAGAGTGAACCGTTCAGTATGGAGGCTACAGAGGCACTGATTTTTAAGTAAAAAACAATCATCTGCAATGGGTCGGTTACACCCTGGCTACACACATGTATGCCATTAATTCTACAAAAACACTTATCAGAACAATGTCGAATATCGCTACTGACACATGACAGATTTATTGAGGTCCGACTCCAGGGGGTCAGACTATTTAACAAGTGCTTAATTTTTACTTAGCGTGCAAATGTTTTTGAGTACAAAGAACAGGGAAATAACAGTGGGATATGTCCGTCTGTTTTAAAATATAAAGAAAAGGGGACGCAACAGTTATAACTTGTATTTTTGGAGGGGAATTTTGAGGCGGCCATCGTTGCAACGTTACAGTGTGCAAAGATTTTTAATTTTTTCAAGTTTTTACATTACTAATTTGCAACAGAACAACAATATCACTGTTGTTGCAGCGATTTCAATATCTGCATCTTCTTCCATTTTGCAACTATTTTTTCGATCAGTCCTACACTATCGAATCAACCGCAAATGAACGTTTGAACCAAATGTATCGGATCAAACATTTGCCCCACCGTGTAGCAGGACATTTGCCACACGTTCGTCAAGTTGCAGTATGAACATTTCAATTTTGAAAAAAAAGTAGTCTATAATTTTTTGCTAATTCTTTGCCAATTTTTGCTGTTTGTTTCAAATTCTTTGTCGCATCCCTTAAAAAGTTATAAGCGTTTATAGAATAATAATAGGCAACTTTCGTCAAATTGCAGTATCAACATTTGCAATTGGAAAAAAAATAGTCTATAATTTTTCATCAATTACCTTACAGTTTTGTTTGTTCCTTTTCTCCGCATCCACTTTTTTATTTATTTAACACATATAAAACTACATTTAAACAGGTTAACACACAAACATTTTAAAAATTAATGTATTTAACATTTTCGTCTTACATATTTTAAATTTTTTATTGTTCTAATTAATGCATTTAACATTTTCGTCTTACATATTTTTAAATTTTTTATTTCTCTAGAACTTCCCGATTTTTAAACTTGGGAAGTTTTCGAATATCTTCCTCAGTAGAGAAATAAAAGGCGACTATAATCTAGGCGTTATTTTCCGATGTCCAGGAATTCACTGAACTATTTTTATTTATTTTTTGTTTTTTTCAGGTATTTATAGTTTTATTTTAGTTTATTTATTAATTTGAACATTACATCTTTTGTGGTATTTATTTGTTCGTTTATAATTGGTTGTACTTGTTTGTGTTTATAGATGTATAGGTTTTCTGCGATGTTTAGTTTTATTCCTTTTTGTAATATTTTTTCAACTTTTAGTGTGTCCACGATAGGCCCGAATTGATGTTTCTCTTGCTGCAGGTGTTTTGTGAAATTCGACGTTGTATTGTTTTTATTGATGTGTTCTTTGTATCTCGTATGGAAGCTTCTACCTGTTTGGCCAATATATTTTTTACTGCAAGTGTTACATTTCAATGAGTATACTCCGTTAGCTCTGTAAATATCTTCAGTCTCGGTTGAAGTTTTTAGGAACTTTTGTAATTGATTATTTGTTGTTAAAGCTACTCTTAAATTTTGGTCTGTAAATATTTTTGTTATTTTTCTTGTTTCATGCGAGGATAAAATACAAAACGGATAACAAAAACGTACAAAAATTAATACAAAAACTACAACGCGATATCATTAACATCAGTATCAGCGATTTGTATAAACAAAAAGAAAAGATAAACAGTGAGCTATACAAAGCACACTTAAATAAATCAAACAAAATGCACAAATTAGAATGGGACCTATACTACGAGAAGTGCAGGGAAAAAATAGAAAAAATCATCGACAGTAAATATATAAAGTTAAATAAAAAGATCCAAAATCTAGTAGCACAAAAAACAAAGAAGAATGCAGAATACATCAACAACAACAGTAATAACGAGTGGCAACCAAGAATAGTTAACCTTTCAAATATGGTCCTCAACCAACATGAAGCCGAAATATTGAACCTAGGTTTTAACTATAATTTGGGCAATAAAAATAATAAACAAAACATCGAAAACATAATTATAGATTGCGAATCAGCTATCACAAGAGTAGAGTCCGAAAACCAAGACGTCGTAAGATCACATTGTGTCTCTATAATCGATAAAATGATCAAAACATATAACAACGAAAAAATGAACAGAGGAAACAAAAGTAATGAAAAAACAAATAACCAATACAAAATAGTACAAAATCTAAAAAAGAAAATAAAAAGCAATAACACCATTATTACAAAAGCAGATAAGTCAAAAGCAATGGTACTAATGAATAAAGAAGATTACGTTGAGAAAACAATGACGTTCATAGAAAACAATAATTTTAATCAGATAAATAATGACCCAACTGCAAAATTTCAAACGCAAATAAGAAACATTGTAAAAATTTCAAACAGAATTATACCAAAAGATATTCAATGGAGACAAATAAGTATGAATCCAACTGCTCCAAAATTGTTATCATTACCTAAAATTCATAAAATAAATATGCCGATCAGGCCAATTATAAACTATACAACTGCACCAGCGTATAAAATCTCAAAAACTATCGCAAAAGAACTAAAAAACGCAGTAAAATTACAACATAAATATACGGTCAAAAATAGTATAGATTTAATTAATAAGTTAAAAACCGTAAAAGTAAACAAAAACTCGAAATTACTTTCATTCGACATCATCAACATGTACACAAATATTCCAGTCGAGGAAACAATTAACATAATTAAAAATACTTTAACAAAGGAAGAGTTTCATGAAGAATACTCTGAACAAATAATTAATAATATTGAATTAATCCACAGCCAAAATTATTTCCAATTCTGTGATAAATACTACGCACAAAAAGACGGGTTAACAATGGGATCGCCAATGTCCGCAATACTATCTGAAATATTCTTACAAACGTTAGAAGAAAAAATAATGAAAACACTCAAAAAGGAATTCAAAGTCAAAGAATGGTTTCGATATGTAGATGATACATTAGTTATTACAGACCACGATAACCCTGCAGAAATCTTAACTTATTTAAACTCAATACATCAGAAAATAAAGTTCACGCTAGAAATTGAAAAAAACAACTGTATCAATTTCCTAGATTTAAACATCAAAAAAGAAAGAAATCACCTACAGTATAACGTTTATCGAAAAACCACCCAGACTGACCAAGTAATTCATAACAGCTCAAATCACCCACGACAACAAAAAATGGCAGCATTCCAACATCTCATACATAGACTTTATAACATACCAATGAGTAAAGATAACTTCAATAAAGAATTAAGAACTATTAAACAAATCGCCGTCAACAACGAGTATAACATCGAAAGTATTTATAAAATAATTAATAGATTTAAATTTAATAGGACCAAACATAAAAATGAAAATAAAAACAATGTTAAAAACTTGCAAAATGACAATAAATATAGAGAAGGGAATTGGATAAAATTCAATTATTACGGGCATGAAACAAGAAAAATAACAAAAATATTTACAGACCAAAATTTAAGAGTAGCTTTAACAACAAATAATCAATTACAAAAGTTCCTAAAAACTTCAACCGAGACTGAAGATATTTACAGAGCTAACGGAGTATACTCATTGAAATGTAACACTTGCAGTAAAAAATATATTGGCCAAACAGGTAGAAGCTTCCATACGAGATACAAAGAACACATCAATAAAAACAATACAACGTCGAATTTCACAAAACACCTGCAGCAAGAGAAACATCAATTCGGGCCTATCGTGGACACACTAAAAGTTGAAAAAATATTACAAAAAGGAATAAAACTAAACATCGCAGAAAACCTATACATCTATAAACACAAACAAGTACAACCAATTATAAACGAACAAATAAATACCACAAAAGATGTAATGTTCAAATTAATAAATAAACTAAAATAAAACTATAAATACCTGAAAAAAACAAAAAATAAATAAAAATAGTTCAGTGAATTCCTGGACATCGGAAAATAACGCCTAGATTATAGTCGCCTTTTATTTCTCTACTGAGGAAGATATTCGAAAACTTCCCAAGTTTAAAAATCGGGAAGTTCTAGAGAAATAAAAAATTTAAAAATATGTAAGACGAAAATGTTAAATGCATTAATTAGAACAATAAAAAATTTAAAATATGTAAGACGAAAATGTTAAATACATTAATTTTTAAAATGTTTGTGTGTTAACCTGTTTAAATGTAGTTTTATATGTGTTAAATAAATAAAAAAGTGGATGCGGAGAAAAGGAACAAACAAAACTGTAAGGTAATTGATGAATAATTATTTCCGCATCAGGAATTTATGTTAGAAATTAGAAAAGCATACTTTCAATTTCAATTTGTTTAAAAGTCTATAATTTGTTACTAATTCTTTGCCAATTTTTGCCGCTTATTTAAATTTTTTGTCGCATCCCTTATAAAGTTATAAGCGTTGAAAGATGATATTGGTATTTGATGCCCCCGTATCAACATGTCAATTTAAAAATAAATAAAATGATCTATACTTTTGTTTGCTAATTTTTTGCTGTTTGTTTCAAATGTCTTGCTGCTTCCCTTAAAAAGTTATAAGGGTTTAAAGAATTGTACTACGCGACTTCTGTCACTTTTCAGTATCAAAATATCAAATTTGTTAAAACAAAATGGTTTATTCGTTAATTCCTTGCTAATTTTTGCCGTTTGTTTCAAATTCTTTGCCGCATTCCTTAAAAGGTTATAAGCGTTTAAAAATTGATACTGTCATATGACGCCCCAGTCTACGGCAAAGTTTTTGTAACAGAATAGTTTACTGCTCAGTTGGTTATGTTTGACTATTTGAACATTTATTTGATTTATTTGCGTTATTTACAATTCATTTTAAGATTATTTAAAAGTTTAGAGTGCAATCTTTTGTTAACCCTAGAATAGTATGGTGATTTTAAATTGCATCCTTTGAATACGAATTAATACGATCAGCGAAGAGAAATGCAAATTTAACCATAATTTGTTGTATTGAACGATTGATTGTTACTACTATTTATGTTTATTGATGTGAAATTTCCGATTTGATTATAAATTCGGTTTAAAACAAATCTGGCATTATATAAACTGTATATAGGCGGTCGTTGAAGGTGTATTTAAGGTAATAAAATTGAATTGTCTGCAACAAGAATAAGTGAAAATGTTAACAAGGTTATATTGTCTTTTGGAGACTTGCTCCGCTGAAAATATTTTTGAAAGAGAAATCTAAATCAAAAAGGAATTCGCTTAGTTGAATTTATTTACGTTAGAGTCGCCTGCTTAGTTTGAATTGCCTATTGTTAACTTACGTTTGCGCTAAACAACATCCCCACTGCCGTCGCCACAAAATAAGAATCCGTTTGCTTGGTTTAATATTTAAGGTGTTAATTGTAAGCAGAATCGTGCTAGAAAAATAAGAAGTTCAACCGATCTTAATGTAAGAGGTGGGTTCTTGATAAATTCTTAAGTGACATTTTTTTGAGTACAGAACTGGTTAAACTGACGCGTGAAGACAAACAGATTATGATTGCGTAACATGGCAATGTTAAGTTTACTAAAATATATTATTAGTTATTGCTTTACCGTGTGATCACATCAAAGCAGAGAAGAGTTGACGCTGAAATCTTTAATCAGCATCGACTCTCAGTAACTTGTCTTTTTTTTTTTTTTTTTTGTTAAGAGGAGGTAACCTGTGTGACTACTAACTTCCTCCCCCATACGTCTTCCTCACCACGGGAACCACATTAACATTACGTCAAGTATTACTTCGAGATGAGTGACTGTTTAGTTCCATTTACATTTTATCATTAGATCACATCTTTTGGTAAGCTTTCACTCACACTTTTTCACCTTTCGTTTTCTTTCCCTTTTACCTATCATTCTCTCTCTATCACTCTCTCCCTCTATCATCAAAAAATTGCCTCTTATTAGTTTGCTTTCACACACACTTTTACTCATTTCATCTTCTTCCTCCTTTACCTATCATTCACACTCTCTATCACTCTCTCCCTCTTTGATCATCTTAGATTGAATTGTGAAGAAGGCATCCCTTGACTCCCCTTGGTAATGGACCCTCTGGCTGTCAAGGCTTCACATGAACTTGCATCTTTAATTGTGATGTTCGTTACAACCTAAATGACTCAATAAGATTGGTTAAATATGATTCAAAAAATAATTAAAAGAAATAAATAAATAATTAAAAATTTTAAACCTAGGAGGCTTAGAATTTTTACTATCAAAATCAAAGTAGTATATTGAATAATTTTTTGACGTTTCTAAAATTTTTACATTTTTCGCCGTAACTTTACAAATAAACTGATGGAATCCGTCTCGCGACTTTACGAAAATTAAATAAAACTTATTTGCTCCTAATAATTACTATAAACGCTTCACGAGCAAAAAATTACAAAAATCTTCCATTGGTAAATTTTGACGTTTCTAAAAAATTTCAAACAGATCGAAAAAAGAAAAAAGAAAAAATTATTCAAAATACCTCATATACATTCATTCTCTCAATCACACAACCTTTAACCTTCAATCTTTGTCAGAATCTGATATCACATCATCTCTGACTAGGAGTTCCTCCCTACGAAATTCCTCTTGCTGTTTTCCATGCATAATGTCCCGCATCATGTTGGTTACTGTTTTCCAAGATTCCTCGGAATCCAATAATAACTCAGAAATATTATTCTGGTCTATATTACAACCCATTTTAATCCTAGCATCTCTTCGGATACTTTCCCATTCGTCACAAATGAATATAGTATGTTCTGGCGTGTCTACCTGCTGGCAAAACCAGCAAGTATCGACATCCGCCTTTTTTATCCAATTGAGATATTTTCCGAAAATTCCGTGTCCGGACATGGATTGTGTTAAAAAATAATCCATTTCTACCCACTTACAATTGAACCATTTTCTAATATCTTTAACGAAAATTTTTGCCCAGTAACTTGTCTACATAAGTACAAGTAATTGTTGTCACATATGATAAAGTAAATTAGTAAAAAATCATGATGTTTTGCACCAACTAATGATACCGGTATGGTTTTTTATGTAAAATTTTTTGAATGTTTTTTTCTTATAGGCAAATATTTATAAACCTTTCAGATGACAAAAGTTGTTTATCATTAACAATGTTCACTAGTAGCATTAACAGCAAGTCATTTATTTTTGTAATTACCGAAATTTATTATTATGTGATGGGTTTATGAATTTTTGCTGATAATGACATGAATTGGAATTTTTATCAAATGAGAATTAGGCAATGATGTGTCGTTTATCAATTGAGCACATGCCAAATAAAAAATGTGAATGTGTGTTTAATTAAAATATATTCATCTGCAGGAGAATTCCTCTCTTTATTTAGATTTAATTTTTGCTTAAAACATTACAAAATGTCACCTCAGTGGAAGGTATAAAACATTAGGAACAGTCTAAAAAAATAGCTCGTCTAATGTTCTAACAATATTTTAAAATGATACATGAATTTTTAAATGATTCACCAATTAGACTGAATTTCCCGAGGAGTCAATTGAACTAATTGTTCACTGCGTTCCCAGACTTGTTTCATCAGTACCGCATTTCTGCCTTCCTTGGCCATCTTGGATACCTTACAATCCGAAAAATATTCACCTGAAGTATTTTTAACATCTTCTGAAACCGCTACATAAATTGAAGTTTGTGCACCTTCTTCAGAAGTCTATTAAAACAATAAAATAAAATCAATTCAAAGCAAGAAACAAAATAGTTACCTTAAAGAAACATTTAAGTATAAATTTTGTAAATATTCTCAACGGTGTAGGGAAATGTCTTGACAATTCGGTGTCCACTGTTCCTGGATGCAAGGAATTCGTGGTAATTTCAGTTCCGCTCAATCTTTTTGCAAGTTCATTTGTAAAAAGTACGTTGCAAAGCTTGGTTTTGAGGTAGAGTTTTTGGGTATCGAGAAAACCTTCCCCTCCTAATTTATTCAAATCCTTGACATCCGAGAACTTTGACAAAAGTGATCCCATTGAAGACACGTTTACAATCCTGCTTGGAGCAGATTTCTTAAGTAAACCTGCAATTAAATAATTAGTTTTGGATAAATTGTTGGGATGAATATTAACCGATTAATAAATTTGTTAATAGAAAATTGCTGAAGTGATTCACTTGCATTAATAACTCCAGCCCATCTTTGGTTAAAACGTGTTCAAGTCCTACTGCTCCAGCATTGTTAACCAAGATATCTAATCTTTTTTCTGTTGTATTAATATCGCTGGCAAAATTTCTGACTGATTGTAACGAAGCCATGTCTATGATTTTAACCACCACATTTTCATTCCCGGTAGCTAAAATTATTTTTGATCTTGCTTCTTCAGCTTTCTCTCTATTTCGACATGCTAAAATCACTCGTGCACCTCTTTGAGCAAAATCAAGAGCGGTGTAGTATCCAATGCCTAATTAAAAAAGCAGATAAAAGCAAGATTAGGTAAATTTATAAATAAACCTGTATTGGCGCCTGTAACGATTGCAGTCTTCCCCACGAGGCAGGTGTAACTTCTATTCCATCCCGTTGTTAATTTTACGTAGATTTTTATTATTACGGCAACGATTAAGAAAATTGCCGCTATGCAACAACAACAGTGACAACAGCAAGCCATTGTTGAAATGACTTTGATTTTGGTTATGCCATATCGATTACCCGTTTTATCAAAATGAGTGTTTGTTTAATCACTGAGTAATAAAAATGATAACGGTAAATGAAAATCATCTTGCATGACATACAAATCAATGAGCTCGGTTTCTCGGATGAGCACGTTTTAATAAGGTTGGAATGAGCTTATTGAGAAAACTTTGTGACTTGCTATTTTTAATAACAGTGGATAAAACTATTTCATAATTGAACTTAATTTATTACCAAAAATATTGTTGGCAATTGTAAAATTTATCGTTTGGCTGGATATAATTTTGATTGACATGATATAATTTTCTAAAAGTTTTTATCTTGCCCTTATCCAAAAGATACCACTGTCTACATGTTGGTTTGAACATCACAGATTGATCTTGAGCTTGGTAATTAAAATCATTATAATGATTAGATTGTGCTAAGTCATAGTCAAAATAACTGTTTTAGATAAGAAATTGGGCGAAGTACACAAAATAAATATAATTAAAGTTTTCTACTGACGGGAAGGCTAGTTCAGAATACTTTATTCGCTCACAATCTTTGTTCAATTTTTTATTAGAACCTTTTATGCATCGGATATAACATGTTGATGCTGTACCTATATCAGGGGTGGCCAACCCAAATGATCTTGCGGGCTACTTTGGAAATGCATCATAACTCCGCGTGCCACATATAAAATTATATATCCCCATATTAGATTTAGGCCTACTATTTATTAATACATTGGTTTTCACTACTTTGACCATTATAAAATAAATATATTTTGTAAAAGTGTGATGAATCTCGCGGGCCGGAAAAATGTTCAAAGTGGGCCGCGGGTTGGCCACCCCTGCTGTATATCTTAAAAAAATTGATGCCAGCTATGCCGAGCAATAGAAGAAAAAAAACAGGTTGAGAAAGTTGAATATAGCTGATCTACCGTGTCCACCCCACCTTTTGTTTTGTTATAATCCATAATTATTATAACAGGTTGTTACGGTACGAACCCAAGTTCGGTATTTTGGATCTCGCGCGTAAGCTAGCTTCAACTCTCGTCGACGCAGGAATCTGTTTTGTTAACCTTGAGGTATTGTGCGCGAGGTTCGGAATGTCTACTGGGGGAACCCGGCAGAAAGTGCCAGTGAGAAGACGTGCGCGAGAGCCCGCAAGAGTCTGGTGGAATACGCCATTTTGGCCACGTGCATCCGATTTCCAAATTCCCAGCCGATCGGGGAAAAATGTTAATTGGAAACAATTCACCAGCTCCCGAAGTAAGCACCCGCACACAATTTGGTTCTGGATGACGTCACATTCCACCGAAGAACCCGGAGGAATGGTTGGGGCGAATCTTGCGTGCTGAGCGGAGAGATAAGTGTACTCGCGGTGTTCCCGCTATTTTTTTTTTTATTTATTACAAATTGCGGCCCGAATTTTACACCTGTACTGTCTGTAATTGCATTGTCTTTAGAATTTGGCATTCAGCCATTTGGAGGGTACCCTACTTAAATTATCTTTTGTAACCGAATTGTACCGCTGTCTGACATAAATTTGTTTGGATTTTAACTGATTTATTTAATTGTGTGTAACCTGCAACGACGAGAGAGTTCTGCTTTTCTCTTTCGTTGTCCGTTGACCACCGAAAAGTAGTGGCGCCCTATCAACCTCCTGACCAGTAGGAGAGGACGCCTCAGAGGTAACCCCGAGAGTTATTTCGACCCATTCCCTCGCCGGCTTTTGAGCTCAGCTAGGCAAATTTTATTACGCTGCCGTAAACCCGTAGCAAGGTTTATAAGCGACTGGATCTATTTCATCTGTGTCGTGCATTGAAGATAACAAAAACACCGCCTTTTTCCTTTTTGTTGGCCCTACCTTTCGAGTTTTTTTTTTATCCAATAGAAATTTAGGACGTATTTCCTTTTTGTTCGCTTTGAGAGTGCCCAATAGTGTTAGTCCTTTTTGTAATAACCACTCAGCAAGTGGAATGCAACTGTAATAATTATCAGTGGTGATATTCCTATTTGACTGTATAATTGAAGCAACCATCCTTTGGACATCATTGGTTTGTTTGAAAATAAAAATGGCCCTTGGTGTTGTTTGCCACAATATATTTATAAACTATATGTATAAAAAGTTTTGCTATCGCAGATTACGTAAAGCTTGATTCCATATTTTGCTGGCTTTTGTGGCACATACTGCATGGAACCCTAACGTCCACGAAATGGAACCAACATTTCGTCTATGGTGACAAATTCGCCCAAAGCATAGTTGTTTTGGCAATGGTAATAAAGTTGGTATTAAATTTACGGATTGCTGCCAGCTTGTCTGTTTTTTGTCGTTGAACTCTTGTTCTAATATCATCTAAACGCAAACATGCCAAGAAAAAATAGAAACGCTTGCTAGAAAAGTTTGTAAGCGGAATAGCCCACCCGGTGCCATCAGCAGCCCAACGTTACAAGGCATTACCATGGTTCGCTTTTTTATAGAGATTAAAAATAATGCTCCAAGAAGAGAGATTATTTCCGTACGAGACGTATTTTTATAGTCCCTATTTCGAAAAGGCTCTTGATTTGAAGTTTTCTTTCGTTTTCTATTTTTTTGTTTATATCGATAAAAATGTTTACAAACTTCACTAAATCATCGATCATCTACACAGATATAAACTTCAAAAATGCATTAAGTAGTGAAGGTGTGTTACGATTATGCCTCGGAAAGTTACGTGAATCACGGTGTATAAACTATAATTAATAATGTTCTAATACAGAAAATTGCATTTACTTTCTAAAATGTATATTTACAATTTCTAAACACTCCAAATACAAGTAGTAGTAGTAGTAATAATAGCCGAAAAAGCATTGTATGTACCACGTCAGTAAAATGTCTATCGAGCTCGTCTCGCCTCGGCTTCGCCTGGGCTCTCAATTTCAAAACTAGTGCGATAAAAGTATCATTTTACTGCCTTAGTGCATAAAGTGCTATTAAGTGTCTGGAGCTAAAAGTGCAAGGATCCGACATTACTGGATAAACAGTTGGAGTCAAAGTAGATTAAAAATTCTACACTATCAGGAAACAACATTGCAAAAACAAAATTAATCGTTGCACCATAAGAATGATCCATTAAATAAATTTTGTTCTTACTGCAACGCTTCATCAAGCGATTTAGCAACAAAACATTGTTCATTAAATGATAATAAATCCCTTGCGAAAGCTGGGATGATAATCCGTGTTCCGGAGAAGCGATTGCTAGATAACTGAATTATTTGGAAAGAAGTAGAATTAATCGATCAAAACTTCCACAATTGTCCTTAAGGGACAACCGGAGATCGAAATGGGTATAATGTAAACGTACTTGTCGATTTTAGTCCAAATTCTTGAATTTGAAGCAGTTCTCGCCTATTTGATTGATTAGGTACGCCAATACGTTTTTAGGAAAGTCGGTGTCGTTACAGATGTTAATTTAGTTTTTTAAATATTTGCAAAAAACTGAAAATCGTACTTGTCTGTTTAAGCGCGTAAAATTGATTTGTAATAATCGAGACTTATGCCAATCTATAGCTTACAATTATCTCTTTTGAGGAAAGTCGGTTGTACATTAATAAAGGTCTAAATTAGGCAATAAATTCATATTGAAATAATCGAAGGTAGGCAACTTGTTCTGCATCTGGTTTCAGAAAGTTAGTCGAATAATTGTGATTTATGACGCTACCAGCGTGAGGTCCTAAGCCCATTATAAAAGAATGGATTCGGGAAACATTATTTGCAAGCACATTGCCTGGGCATCGTACTTATACCAGAAATATCCAAATGTGCAGCGCGTGATTTTGAAACATTTTTCCGGTGATCGTTTATTTACGGGGCGGTTTATTGCATAGGAAATCATGCATTAACGACTCCTATTAATGAATGATTTCTTATTAATGAACGATTTCAGTATCTAGTTTAGTAATGGTATTTATATTGAAATTACCCTAGTAACAAAGAAATATTTTTAAAATATTCTTTTTGAATATTTAAAAAATATTATGACATATTTGTTTATATTTTAAAAATATTTTTTAAAAACATTTAAAAAATATTTCTTAAAAATATTTTTTAAATGTTTTGAGGAAGTATTTTTTAATTGTTTTTTAAAAATATAAAAAATAATATTCAAGATAATATATTGTAATGTAATAATAATACATTTAATAATAATATATTTATTCATTTTCTATTGACCGGTTTGACCTCGCAGCACTGCTTCTGGCTTTGATGAAATCCAAATAAAGCCCCACAGACTTTTTAATTCCGTCCATGTTTATCTGCTAGTGGCGTTTTCCTGTTGCTGCTAAAATGTCATTTAATTAATATTTTTCAAATTAATTTATTATGTAGGTATATTTACCAGTAATCGCATTTTATACGTTTTTAAAGGTAAGGAAAGATTTCTTATTTTTCTTATTTTTGAATTGAATGGTCATGTTGCCTTCTCACAGGTAGGTATAAGATCGGTCGACCTGCCTTTACGGGGATCGCAATTTAAAGGTCTCTGACCTGTTACCAAATGATTCCAAGAATAAATTTCGCCAAAAATTGTTTCATTCATTTATTTAAATAACGAGATAGATGAAAACGAAAAGTATTACATATGATTGTAAGATTATGAGAATTTCGCTGCTACGAAATATATTGATGTAAGAACACCAGAATAATTCACATTAAAAGTTTTTTTGCCGGACTTTGGCGTGAAAGCTTCTGATGACCCATTCGGCCCACAAATATGAACAATTTATGAAAACTTTGAAATTCTTTTGTACATGTGTTTCTTTGCTGCTAGGGTAAATCTAACATTTTTTGAATGTACAAAAATAAATATTTTATAAATATTTTTAAAATATTGTATGCTACTAGGGTAGTAACAGTGCAACCAGTAAAATTGATAAAAGGTGCAGATAGATGAATTTAAATTTAGGTTTTGACATTTGTTATTCAGGGTATCCTTGATTGCAATATCTACTGATGTAAAATTGGAATTTCTGTCATGGTGGAATAGAATTATGTTTTCTTCAATTTCGTAAGATTCGATCAACGGCAAAATATTGTAACCAACTGTTGTGTTACTCGGCGATTAATAATCTCAAAAATATTAATTGTTCTTATTAACGCACATGTTGGTTATATAATTATGATGTATTGCCAAAAATTTCAAATAGAATATTTTATTTTGCACAAAATTCGATAACATCCTTTATACTAAGTAGATTTACATAATAATAACAACATTAATAATAATAATTTATTTGGGGTCCACTATACAAAATACAGTTAAACTCCTCTATAGTGAAATTTAAACTTAAAATGTTATGAAGTTTAAATAGTCACGAAAAAGCATCACTATAATGAAACTTCATTATTCACGTTTAATTTTACAGTTTCGGCGATCGCTTTAAAAATTAATCAATATTCAAAATGGAACAAAATTATGTCTGAAAAAATATTTTTTTATTTATAAATACACACAATTATAAACATTACAATTGAAAACGTACATAACGTACTTGATGATGAAAAAATCTGTTCAAAGTTGATTTCGCAGTAGTACATTTAAAAATAATTTTGTTCGTAAACCCTTCTGAAATAAATGCAAATGTAGCCAATGGATTTGATGAAGATGGAAATTGCCATAAGTATATAACAATTTGCAGCTAGTCAGAATTTGGGAAAAACCGAAAATTATGTTCCCTGAGAATTTTGGTAAACCTTTATATAGAGGCTTCATATCATAGTATTTTTATATGCAAAATTGAGCGTTCATACCTAAAACGTCATTATAGAAAAAAATCATTATAGTGGAAGCCACTATAGAGGGATTTGACTGCCAAACATTCTTATTTTTGTTTGGTGTGGAAGGCGGAATAGTATAAAAGAAACTTGTCCCGTGCGCGCGTGCCAGTTTTTCGTGGGAGGCAAAGCCGACTACGAGAAGTCGTACGACAACGGCAAAAGCAGTTTCTGACATGTAGTGAACAATATTTTTCATTATTTACTCTGAAAAACGGCAATAGAACACAAAAAATAAATTAAATGACTGCTATCTAGAATGTTGTTGAAATCTTTTTTCTTTAGCAACGACTGTTTGAAAATATTTATTTAACAGATGAATTCTGTACAAATAAAATTTGTTTTGGAAATTTGCGATGATATAGATGAAGAATTACCTTTCGTGGTTCAAAATAAAGATCTGTTTATTTATTTATACTCCTTTTGTTAAATTATGTAGATATAAATAATTATTGGTGCAGTAGTAAGGAAAAAATTAGCTCACGGTAAAAAGTTTTCTCGTGCAGTGCACGGAAAAGGTTGCCTTTCGCGACATTAACAAACGTGAAAGCAACTCTTTTCAAAGAAGTATAATGAAAGAATCTTTTATACTAGACACCTGTCAGTCCATCGAACAGGTAGTCTCAGATTCTTACCGTCTAGAACAAGAAGTTTCGAATTAAAGAATTATTTACTTTTGATTCCTAAAATTTGTTCATAATTAATCAATAAATATAACGGACAAGACGCGAAGAGACGAAGATGGAGATGATTCTTATATAGGTCACTTTCACTGTTTCTGAAAACATGACTTATAACAAATTGTCAAATACCAACAAAGTACCTGACTCGTCTATTGTAATATTGCAGGCCCAGTAGAAAAGTCGAAAGAAATATTTATGGTAGTGCTTCTAAATTTGGATAAGAATGTTGTCATTCCAGTGTGACATGGTTGAAACGTACGTAGTAGGCATATTGTGCATCAAGTAGGAAATGTGATACATTCTGAGAAAACGGCGATGTTCTTTTGCGACGAGTTACAGACACAATTTTTTTCAATCGAAAAGATTTTATGAAACGTACTAATTTTACAAACAGAAATCTAGATAATAGTAGACTGTCAAATCTAATAGTTAGTTTATTAATATAACAATCAGTTATTTATTTATAATAACAGTCAGATCGTTATTATAACAGTTGTCGATTTTGTTTTCTTCATAACTTTTGTGAAATAAAATTAATAATGAGGATAAAGTTCCAATTTCTGGAAACCACCAGAATTAGCGGAACCGTTGCATTTGATTCCACATATATCGAGAGAAAAATATAAAGTTTGCATATAAACGCTTTATGAATTTTTATCGAGTTGAAAACATTGAATCCTGCTCAGAAAACTTGGTGATTACACATTGTCCACGTTATGGTCTAATTATTAGATTTAGATTACACCGAAAACAAAGGAAAAAGGATTATGATAATTGAAGGAGCGAGTGGATGAATGTGTTATGTTACAATTCACTAAAGCGTCAGAAAATGCATTTTAACTGATTTACCGCCCATACAAAATACTGCAACAGCACATTCATTCCAGAAACAGTCCGCGATAAGTAAGTAGGTACATAACATATCCTTTCACCAAAAAATCTCAATTTTTCAAAAATTGTAACATAACGCATTCATCCACTGGCTCGTTCAATTATACCTGTACCTATAACTAAGGGCCGGTTTTTCAATGTGCCGCTAATGATCTGCGAGCTAAAGTGCTTAGCAAGAATTTATTGTTGTAGTTATCGCAACAATTGATATTAACTATCGTAGCGTGTGGTATATTCATTTGCTTAGCAATGATTACAACATACTAGAATTATCCTTTTAGAGACTTGAAATAGATTGTTTGTGTTTTGTCCGATCGGAGAAAAATCATTTTTCGACGGTCTAGTTAAATTTCAATAGTGCAGACTTTACGAACAGGTGCACCTAAATTGGTCATTGCTTCTCATAACAAAGCCATTCAGGCAAGGCCCCCTGATGCGTCGGCTTAAATGATTGACAGGCGTCATTGGAGAAAGACTAAAAATAAATAGGCAACCCATCGTAACAGAAAATGAAAAATTTTTCAAGTCCGGTTTGGCCTTAATAGCGAAAACTTTCATTCAACGATTTAAGTAATTAAACGGGGCCCCATTGTACGAGAATTTTAACTTTTTCACAACTCAATCCTTGCGATGACATTTTCAAACTAGGAGACGAGGCAAATTACACTCAGTTATTAAAATTACTGTAAAGCGTGTATTAAATATACTACACATACCTATAGGACTTCCAAAAATAACTAAAAATTATTTAATTAAAATAATTGCTCTACATTGCACTAATTTCATGTTTAATTTTCGTTTCTCGATTCTCAACATCGTATTTTTTCAAAAAATCAGTTATCAATGCCCCCAATTCTTCAGGATTATTTAAATGAACGTGGTGGGTGCCGCTGACTTCATGGTAAACCCAGGATTTACATTTCTTCTTCACTATTTCGTTAAAATCGGCGCTGAACGCTTTATAAAATTTATTGAAGTATAAACCATCGACCCCTTGGCTCAAAAAAACTGGGCTGATAATTTGCTGGCAGGCGTCGAGAATGTGATCGTTGCCCCAATAATAAGGAGCCCCTGCTTTTACACGAATATCGCGACCTAAGTAAAACTTATTTGGATGTATTTTCGAAGGCAGGATGTTTCGTTTTAACATGTGATGGACAAATTCGAGCGAAATGGAATTAAAAAAGGATTTGTGCAGTCTTTCGATGAGTTCCTGTTCGGTGTAACTCGGAGGTTCTATTTTAGAATTATGTAAGGCTTCGTATTTTAAAAATTCCAAGTAATTTTTGGCTAGTTTGTTTCCTAAGTTGGCGTAAGGAGTGTAAGGCTTCAGTCCATCCAGACAAATAAGAAAATCAACGGTTTCCGGAAACATCATCGAGTATTGGGCGTTTATCGCACCTCCCATCGAATGGCCCATTAGAGACACTTTTGGCCATTGGAAATAATTCATAAATCGAGTTACTAAAAGTATGTTGTCCGTGTGACTATAAGGTGCTCCTTTGGGAAGATGGGAGGAGTATCCATGTCCCGGATAGTCGATCGCCAAGTAACTTTTATTTTTCGGGAGAAGGGGGATTAACCGGTCGAAACTGCCACTGTTATCCTGCAATTGTATCTTTGAGATTCATAGTTTTTAATTCTCTCGTGCGAATGATTACTACGAAAGCGTAGTTTAACCTTAGGACGGGCTTGGGTTGTCACAGAGCAAAGCCGTTGGTGTTTGACAAGAACAAAAGGGGATCCCTTTTATTTATTTTTATTGTAGAAGTAGTGTGACATTCAAAGGTCGTTTACATCTAATTAACGTTAGGAAATTAAGAAGGTTTTCAAAAGCGATTGGTGCAATTTTTCCAACCAAAAGTAAAATGATCAATCATTTTTGTCAAATTTGTTAAGTTTCGTACGTTAATTTAATTTAACCCTAGAGTGGACGCAGTGTTCTTATTTCCAATGCTATTTTTGTTGTGCTTATGACACATCAGCAATCCTTTTAGTATCTTCCTAAAAAGGACTATTCTATAGAATTATTTTATCAAGTAATTTTTTCTTATCACCTAGGTGGCGAAAAAGACATTTTATTCAATATGTAATCCACGCGCTTAATCGCGTGATTATTTTAGTTTGTTCGAGATTTCAGTGAAGTATTCACTAGTGACATCTACACAGTTATTTTAAGCTTAACAAGAATAAACGTAAATCAGATAAAGAGTTATATTTTTTTTCGATTGTGTTGATTCACTATTATATACCGATAGTTGTTTGTCTACTCGGCTAAAAATTTTACTGTATTAATAGTCTGCGCAATATTTTATTACAATACAGTGAGACCTCAATAATCCGGACTAATTAAAAACGCAGTGACTAAAGCGAGACAGTTTTTTTGTTGAAAATAGAAATACTTAATACAAAATAACTAGAAAATAGTACTTAAACAAAAATGATTTAAAACAGAAGCATATTTATTAAATTTCATATTATTTTGTTAAAAACTTTGTAATTGTTGTTTGGTTGATCCTTTCCTGGTTTATTTAAAAAATCGTTTCTTTCAATCTTTCAATCCACGCGCCTACTCGTGTAACAAAACAACAGGCGCCTACTAAAGGGTTAATTGGATGTAAACGTCACTTTAACGTCACAATAAGTAATTTTTCTAAACAACTTCATAATATGAATCTTACAGCCTACTCGATTTCTACAGTTTAGAAGTAGATTATGATCTACTTGTTATAAATCTGCAAATCTTGCAAAAACGTACAGCTTGATTATCAATAAATTGGACTCGACAAGTATGGTGGGTTGCATTGGTTTCCCAAGATTTACATTGGAAGGTAGTCTAAAGCAGGTAACTCAACGGAATTCCTTTACGAGAAACGTCGAACTGGAAATGTGTTCTTTTGTAAGAAATGCATTTATGCAGGAAGGTTTCAGGTAGTTTAAAAATTCGTTCGTCGTTCAATGCATATTGACATATTTTTAAATTTATATCTATTAACCACAATGTTATCGTTTGGGGGAGTTCTTCTAAGACAGTTATTTTAGTCGATATCTAAGGTTTTAATACATTTTAATAAAAGCGTGGTTTGAAAAAAAAAATATCTTACTATAAATTTTATTGGCTTTTTTTAGTCTTGGACCGGCGAATTCTAATAATCTTCCCTGACCGAGGAATGGTTCCGCACCGTATGGGGCTCTCGACCTACAATTGAAATAAATGCTTGTAAAAATTCATTCATTTTCGGTGTTTAACTTGTTCCCATAATGTTACAATTTTAGAACGCGTCTCAACTGTGGAATCGGATTGTCCCGCAGAACGTCCCATTTTTACTAGGTTGCAATTAAAACACAAACGTTTCACCTTATTCAAGTTAAACACCGAAAATGAATTCCAAATCCAAAATTTTTCTATATTTGATTAAATAGTCGTAAAGAAAGTGGGGAGAACAAAATAGAATTTAAGTTTATGACATTCCAATTTTTGCGTACAGAGAACAACACAACGAAAAAATAATTTACAGATATAATAGCGGCATCAATAAAATTTACGATACGTTTCTGTTAATAGTAAGACCGCGCCTGGTGCAATTTGCCACTTGGATTATTAGGAAATGTAAAATCAAACAATGACATTGAACAAACCAAACCATAAAAATTGCAATAAAAAGTGTCCAGATCTTTATATTTTTTTAAAGCTTTTCAAAACAACGCTTAAATATGTCCAAGTATAGATCATGCAATTGATATGTAACGTGTTTTTTATGGCTTGTGAGAATGTCAATTTGGCCGAGACCATTAGGTCCCGAGCGTAATATCGCCTCTGTCTGGACGAGCCCTAAAGCAGGTAACCGTAAACGGAGTTGAAGCTTTTAAAAATTCGTTCGTCGGTCAACGCATAATCATTTTTAAATTTATATGTATTAACCACAATATTATCGTTCAATAAAAAAGATTATTTTAATCAAATTTTTATTTCGTCAGAAAACTATTTTATAAATGAAATCAAGATATTTTCGCCCCAATCTTTCACTTTTAATCATATGATGGAGTTTTGAGGTAATCGCATTTAAGAAAATTAATAGTTCTTTAAGGAAATTACGGATAATAATTGGCAAACTTAATTATTAATTTATGATTGACTTAACAGCACTTACGCTTTTGAAAATTTACACAAAAAATTGAGTTGTTACATTATTGAACTTTGTGCAAAATTTCGTTTTGAGGTCATCTACAAACGAATTTTAAAAATTCGACTTACTATACTCCTATACTCTTTTGAATTGAATAAAATACAATTTTTGCCTTTAAATGGTGTGCTTTACACAAAAATGATTATTTATTTTTTGACTTGTTACACTGTAAAACTGAGGTATCGATATAATTCATTATTCATTAAAAATAAATAAAAGCAAAACAATATTTTTTTAATTCATAATTATTTAGCAAATTCATTATTAAAACTCTCAATTTCGAATTCGGAATACAAACAAACAGTTTATATTTTTACAAGCATTTATTTCAATTGTAGGTCGAGAGCCCCATACGGTGCGGAACCATTCCTCGGTCAGGGAAGATTATTAGAATTCGCCGGTCCAAGACTAAAAAAAGCCAATAAAATAATTTATAGTAAGACATGTTTTTTTTCAAAACACGCTTTTATTAAAATGTATTAAAACCTTAGATATCGACTAAAATAACTGTCTTAGAAGAACTCCCTCAAACGATAACATTGTGGTTAATAGATATAAATTTAAAAATATGTCAATATGCATTGAACGACGAACGAATTTATAAACTACCTGAAACCTTCCAGTATAAATGCATTTCTTACAAAAGAACACATTTCCAGTTCGACGTTTCTCGTAAAGGAATTCCGTTTAGAGTTACCTGCTTTAGACTACCTTCCAATGTAAATCTTGGGAAACCAATGCAACCCACCATACTTGTCGAGTCCAATTTATTGATAATCAAGCTGTACATACCGACGGCTTTGCACAGTGAGTTCCTAAGATTAAAAAAAAATTTAATTTCAACTTTTTTAAAAGAGGTGAAATTTCAACTTTTTAAGAAAATGTGAAATTTCAATATTTTTAAAGAGGTGAAATTTCAACTTATTTCAAGAAAAAAGTTGAAATTTTAACTTTTGTTTTTATCTACTGCATGTCCTCACTACGCTTACGTAGACTACAAATTTGTAGACAAAGACAAAAATAATGTCTCTAATTTTAGACAACCCCTCACACTATGTCGGGAAAATCTATTTGCATGCGCGTAAATCGTAGATATTTAGCAATCTAACGTTCGAATAGAACGGGTTGTTTAAAACTCAAAAGATTACTTCTGCTTTTGTCTATAAAACCACAGAATATTAATTTATACAGAAGCAGCATTCCGGGTGGAGCCTGTGATATTTCACACTTTAAGCCGGTGACCTCGGTTAGTTAAAACTGGTGCTACATGATGCTACGAACACCTTCCAATGTTGGACGCTTGTTGGTCGCATCGTACGGCCGATGCTCGAACCGCCAGCTACCAATGTCAAGCGTCCAACGTTCGTGTTTGGAGACGTTCAGTCTGTTGTCGGTATTGTTGACACAAGTCAAAGGGTTTTTTCCACTCCATACCACACTTGGAAATACATTTGTTGTTTCTTTGAGGCGGCCATCGTTGCAACGTTACAGTGTGCAAAGTTTTTCAATTTTTTTCAGATTTTTCCATTACTAATTTGCAACAGAACAACAATATCACTGTTGTTGCAGCGATTAAATATCTACATCTTCTTCCATTTTGCAACTACTTTTTCGATCAGTCCTACACCATCAAATCAACCGCAAATGAACGTTTGAACCAAATGTATCGGATCAAACATTTGCCCCACCGTGAAGCAGGACATTTGCCACACGTCCGTCAAGTTGCAGTATCAACATTTCAATTTGGAAACAAAAGTAGTCTATAATTTTTTGCTAATTCTTTGCCAATTTTTGCCGTTTGTTTCAAATTCTTTGCCGCATCCCTTAAAAAGTTATAAGCGTTTATAGAATAATACTAGGCAACTTTCGTCAAGTTGCAGTATCAATATTTGCAATTGGAAAAAAAGTAGTCTATAATTTGTTACTAATTATTTGCCAATTTTTGCCGCTTATTTCAATTTTTTTGTCGCATCTCTTAGAAAATTATAAGCGTTGAAAGATGATATTGGTATTTGACGCCCCCGTATAAACATGTCAATTTAAAAAAATAATAAAATGATCTATAATTTTTTGCTGATTTTTATTGTTTGTTTCAAATTTCTTGCTGCTTCCCTTAAAAAGTTATTAGGGTTTAAAGAATTGTACTACGCGACTTCCGTCACTTTTCCGTATCAAAATATCAATTTTATTAAAACAAAATGATTTGTAATTTTTCGTTAATTCTTCGCTAATTTTTGCCGTTTGTTTCAAATTCTTTGCCGCATCCCTTAAAAAGTTATAAGCGTTTAAAAAATGATACTGTAATTTAACGCCCCAGTGTACGGCAAAGTTTTTGTAACAGAATAGTAAACTGCTCAGTTGGTTATGTTTTACTATTTGAACATTTATTTGATTAATTTGCGTTATTTACATTTCATTTTAAGATTATTTAAAAGTTTAGTGTGCAATCTTTTGTTAACCCTAGAATAGTATGGTGATTTTAAATTGCATCCTTTGAATACGAATTAATACGATCAGCGAAGAGAAATGCAAATTTAACTATAATTTGTTGTATTGAACGATTGATTGTTACTGCTATTTATGTTTATTGATGTGAAATTTCCGATTTCATTATAATCTGGCATTATATAAACTGTATATAGGCGGTCGTTGAAGGTGTATTTAAGGTAATAAAATTGAATTATCCGCAACAAGAATAAGTGAAAATGTTAACAAGGTTATATTGTCTTTTATAGACTTGCTCCGCTGAAACGATTCTTGAAAGAAGTAAAAATTTGTAAATTGCTTGCTTGCCTTGAGAGGAAATGAAGCTGTAAATTGCAAAGTGAACTTTTTTCAAGATGAAATAGATAATGAAGGCCAGTTCACCGGTCGTATTGAATACAATTCAGTTTTTTCTAAAACTACACAAGGTGGGTCTAAAACATTGGCTTCCAGTAAATGGCTTATAAGAAACAGAGAAAATGTGAGTCTCTGCCCTGTAAGATTATTTAAAAAACTTTTAGAAAAACGAGATTTGAATGTAACGAGCAACAGGCTATTCTTGACTGTAAATCCCGCCTGGGAGAAAAGTTCTTGTTTAAAAACTCGCTATCAAATGAACAAAAGAGTCAGCACTCAATGTAGGGTTGAATACTAAGAAGTTGTAGATAACAAACCATTCTCACAGATCATCTGCAATATCTGCGTTAGCAAAAAATGGAGTCTGAGAACAGCAGCTAATTAAGCTAACAGGACACGCAAGTACTCAGTCTTTGAAACCCTATCTTCAGCTTGACATAGAGCATCATGGCAATTTAGTACAAAACTTGAGAGGGAACAGTGATGACTCGTCAAAACAAGCAACTCCTAAGGAAAGAGAATGCAATCAGCGACAAAACGTATATTACAATAATTGCTCTATTCACATAGTCATTAATACTAAATAGTTTAAAATAAAGCATTAAAATAACATTGATTTGTCTTACCTATTTCATGAAATAGTCATGTCAAATTTCATTCGTGAGGTAATTTTGCCTGTCAAAATTTAATGATTATTCCACTCAAGTTTATTGCTTTAATGTCAATGTCAAAAAACAACTCGCCTAAGAGCTCGTTGTTCTTATCTGTCACTGTTATTCGTAAAATTGCCAAGCAATAAACTTTCTTAATGATAATTAAATTTTGCCGGCAAAATAATCACACTTATGATACTGTACAGGTAGCCCTCGGTTTACGCCGGCTCAATTTACGCCGATTCACAATAACGCCGCTGTGCAATTCACCGTTTCGCCGCGTACATAATTGGGTAATTCACCGATTCTCCCTATGTTAGACTGATTTTCGTTTCAGTGTTGAAGTATTTAGTGAGCTGCAACGGTGTGGATTTTTTTCCAAAAAATGCAAGAAATCCGAAACTTTGAAATTTCATTTGTTTTTCTTAATATTTTTTAATAAAAATATTTCACTTCAGTTTATCATAAAATACATTTTACAAAATTTAAAAATTTTACAATATTAAGTGGAATCGACAAAGTTTTACTGCATCAATTTTTTTAAATTTTATTACCATACATAATGTGTACCAACGTAAATTTTGAAAGTACGTTGTTTTATGTTAAATAGATACCCTGTCATTTTAATGCCTAAAATCGTATTACTTCAAAAATTCTTGTGAACTTGAAAGGGTTAAACTGAAAATTTTTCCCAACATGAATTTTTATATAACAAAGTTTCTCTACATATAACAAATTTCTTTAAGGTCACCGTAACGCTTTGTTATATGGAAATTCGACTGTATATGTATTTTGCATTATATGGTATTAATAAACAAAATTCTTCTTCACTTATGTAGAACCTAACCCTATACATCACTGTAAATGTGGGTTCACTTTACGCCGATTCGATTTGCGCCGGGATTTGTAAGAACGGAACTGCAGCGTAAACCGAGGGCTACCTGTATATCACAAAAAATCCAATAGAAATTCGAATCAAGCATGCCAAAGATTTTAAATCAATATATTCAAACCAACGATGTCATGACTTACAAAAAGTGTCAAAAGTTTGACAATCCATCTGTACGTTTTATCAATTTTACTGGCTGTACGGTTGCTAACTTCTATATAAATAGTATTACTATAAACATAACGTAAGTAATTAATTAAATTTGTATTTTGCATTCGTATATTTTGCATTCATTTTGTCATCTTACATTTAAATAAAGTGCCATTTCAATTTAATGGTATATTTTGTTGCCTATATACCGAAATCATGCATTTATAAGAAATCATTCATTAAAAGGGGTCATAAATGCATGATTTCCTATTCACTAAATCGACCCGTAAACCAACGATCACCGAAAAAGTAATTAAATTTAAAAAAAACACAGGGGCGGATTGGTAGAAAACAAATTAAATAATTGTTAACTGAATTTAATATTAATTGAAATTTATCCGAATTATTATATACTCTTACTAGCTACAAGGCTTGGTAGTTAGGATAGTTTAAAACGTTACTCTTTCATATTTTTTAAGAATTAATCAAAAAATTGCAACATTAGGATAAACATTCCTAAATAACAAATAAATATTTTTTTCGGCTACTACATCCGAAAGTATAATTTTATCGTACCTATTCAACGGAGGAAAGCGGCACTTTGTCCGTCTAGGCAGGTAAAGTATTTTACCTGACACTGAAAGCGTTGCCTACATTAACGCATTGATTCAAGTAAAAATGTCAAATGTCAAACAACTATCAAAATAATACTATAACCTCTTGGCTTGGTTGTGCCTTATTTAATTTGGGAATTTAAACGTTTCAAGTAACGTTTCCTTTAAAGATTTATTGATGAACACAAACACAAACACAAAAACAATGAGTGATATCGAGGATATTGATTGAACCCCCCCGGAAATCAGAAAAAAACAGTGCGATGGTTAGTTTGGATGTGTTACCGAAAAAGTCGAGAAAAAAATATGAGAGGCAACATCACATCACACCAAATACAGTGAAAATGCCATGATGGGATATTTTGCCAATATGGCTGAAAAGCATTCGGCTCCAACATGTGGTCTTATTATTCAATGCTAAAGACCACACTAAATGTCATAAATAATGTTGACATTGGTAAGTACAAGAAACTGATATCATTTGTATAAACAACAATCGAAAATCTATACTCCTAAAAGATCAAAAACATGGTCACCAGAAGAAATTATTAAATTTCTATTAAATACACCAGATATTATATATTTGATAATAACTAAGTATTGAAATTGCTAACGCCTGTCGTTCTGGCGAATTGATTAAATTAAGTATTGATGAAATAGAAAATAAGGAATTTATTATTATTGTGCACGTTCCAAAATCAAGAACAATCACACCATCAGTACAATACTAATTAAAACTTTTAAAAAATCAATTTTGAGTTATGGCGCCGATTTCATAGCTACAGGAACATAGTATTCACTGCAATACCAACATATCTAAAAATCTAAAAAATAGACCCATATTTATATGTACTATTCCGGCCACCGAAAAGTAAACGATTTTTTTTAGCAACTTGATTTTTGCTTCATACCATAGGCGTCCTAAAAAAATCAGCCAAATGTCAATATTATTTTGTTTATGACAAATATTATTTCACGAAAGTCACTGGATAAAGCCAGCTTTAATCTATGGAAAAATAGGGAAATTTATGTCAGGTATCGTGCACATTTCGGTGGCCGGAATGGTACCTATAATTATGTTGGTTTTTCATTTTTGTTAAAAGTGAAATATTCCAGTATACGAATACATTTGAGTTAAGTTGATATTGCGCCCAAAATCCGCCACACTGTTTGTTTATGTCGGCGGTAGAATTAAATACTTTTTTAGTCAATAAAAATACAGACATTTTACAAAATTGTGCAATGGAAAAAAATACAAAAACTTGACTAATAGCGAAGTCATGGAAAAGGAAAACAGTAGTTCTACTACTAACCTTCCAAAAAACACTTCCGAATCTTTTTCAGTATTTGGTTCATCAGCATCTGATATTAATTTTCATAATGCACCTGGCATTATAAAAAATAATAATGTTGTAGGCTTCCTTCAGTTGATGATCGAAGGAAAGATCGAGGGCAAGAGAGGAATTGGAAGGAAAAGGATGTCATGGTTGCGGAACATCAGACAATGGACGGGATTGCATAGCGTGCAGGCACTTATACACACAGCGAGGGATAGAGAAGCAATGGAGAATGTGGTCGCTAACATCCAGTAATGGATAGGCAGAGAAAGAAGAAGAAGATTGAAAATTACATTTACTTTCGAAAATGTAAATCCACAACATCTAAACACTTCAAATTCAACTAGTAGTAGTAGCCGAAAAAACATTGCATGTACATACCAAGCCAGAAAACGTTTTTATCAAACTCGTTCGATTACTAGCCTTGGCTTCGCATCGGTTCTCAATTTTGAAACTTGCTCAATAGTGTCATTTTACTACCTTACTACATAGCTATTTTAGGTTGTGGTGCTTTATCGGCGCTATACATAACGTTCAAATATAAATTAATAAACACTTACAACTCTTAAGGGATGCGTATAGATTTTCAAAAAACGCAATAAATAATTCGAAACAAACTACAAAACTTCGCATAGAATTAGCAAAAATTTACAGAACATTTTGTTCTTTTCAAAATTGACATGTTGATAGGGGGGCATCAAGTATCAGTATAATGTTTTAAACACTTATAACTTTTTAAGGGATGTGGTAAAGAATATGAAACAAACGGCAAAAATGGGCAAAGAATTAGCAACAAATTATAGACTAGTGTTTTTTTTCAAAATTGAAATGTTTACACTGGGGCGTCAAGTTATAGTATCATTTTTTAAACGCTTATAACTTTTTAAGGGTTGCGGCAAATAATTTGAAACAAACGGAAAAAATTGGCAAAGAATTAGAAAAAATTATAGACTATGTATTTTTTTCAAAATTGAAATGTTGATACTGGGGCGCCAAATTGCAGTATCATTTTTTAAACGCTTATAACTTTTTAAGGGTTGCGGCAAGGAATTTGAAACAAACGGCAAAAATTGGTACAGAATTAACGAAAAATTATAAACCATTTTGTTTTAACAAATTTGATATTTTGATACTGAAAAGTGACAGAAGTCGCGTTGTACAATTCTTTAAACCCTTATAACTTTTTAAGGGACGCAGCAAAAAAATTGAAACAAACAGTTAAAATTAGCAAACAAGCAGTAAAAAATTATAGATCATTTTATTTTTTTTTCAATTAACTTGTTGATAGGGGGGCATCAAATACCAATATCATCTTTCAACGCTTATAACTTTTTAAAGAATGCGGCAAAAAAATTGAAATAAGTGGCAAAAATTGGCAAAGAATTAGTAACTAATGATAAGACTTTTTTTTCAAAATTGAAATGTTGATACTGCAACTTGACGGACGTCTCAACAATAAGAGTCCAACATTCGAGTCAAACGTTTGGGTCAATCGGGGTGATTCACATTCACAGACAAAAATTGTCATCCTGTACTAACCTAATAAAACGTCTCTCTCTAATGCCGATGAGTGATGTACGAAAACATGCGATTTTTACGCATGCATACGATTGATCGTTTAATGCAGTACGCACTTTCATTTCTTTCTCTCACTTTTAATCTCATTGTCAAGTGCTGTTTGTGTATCTATTAATATTCTGTGACAAAACCTTAAAAAATTTTTTAACAATGTATCCGTTATCTATTAAAGGTCGTTTACATCCAATTAACGTACGGAAATTAAGAAGCTTGTCAAAAGTGTTGGTGCAATTTTTCCAAAGAAAAGTAATATGACCAATTACTTTTGTCAAATTTGTTAATTTTTGGATGTAAGCGCCACCTTAGAATAAACTAAACTCATTTAAATTAATGAAAAGTTCGATTATACATTGGAAAAAGTTAAAAAATTAATTATATGTTCCAATGTAGGGACATTATTTGTATTATTTGAGTTGAGTTTTTCTCACCTGCCAACCATGCGTTATTAATATCGGTCTTATGTCTTGTGGTCCCCACCATTTACCGGAAACGTGCCCCCATGGAACCGGAATTTTGACTTCTACATGGCTGTGCAAGCGATGAATATTTAATTCAGCTTGCCCAAAAACTGCAAAAAGTTTTTTATAAGTTCTGAACATTCTATAAGTAATAGCGTGTGTTCAAAGATTACTTGCGATACCGATTTGGTTCAAGTTTTAATATCATTTTCGTATGCTGATAGCAGAAGTGTTTTATTATCTAAATACTAATTACTAAAGATGTTTGTATTGTCACAAATTCTTTTTGCCATTGAAAGTATTAAATTGTGGAGTAAAAACTCAACAAGAACTTAAGAAGCTACCTGAGAAGGAACAATTAATTTTTTTAAAACGTTGTCAACATTTTTATATGAAAACTGTTCATCATTTAATAAATAAATCTGTCTTGAAATTAGTGTCGTTGAAGTATTTTTCATGGTTATTGGATTGATTTATCAGTCAAATTGACCTTACATCTGCTGGGCGCCAAAGTAATTATTAAATTTCTTAATGGACACTCTACAACACTTATTGTTAAACAAACACAAACAAACTTAGTTACAAACAAAAAAAAAAATGAAATGAATTAAATGGAAAATGGAAAATGTACGTGGTGCTTCGTTCGAGGTTGAAACAAGAATCATTTTTCCCTCGCCTTTCGAGGGTGGTTGGTCGAGTCTGTTCGGCCCGACTTGAGTCACACCTTGCACATCTGCTTTTCTTACGGCGTAACATGCCGCCCGCCATTGATCACTTGAGATCAATAAATCGAATTTAATTGTTCAATGTCTCTATGGGAAGAATCACTGCCCGCTTGTAAATTCCACCTTTTGTCTTTACACTTATTACGCGAACAACACCATCGGTGCCCGAATGGACCTCAACAATGCGCCCAAGAGGCCACTGTAAAGGTGGTGTATGGTTTTCCTTTAAAAGCACCATTGCTCCAACGGCCAGTGGATCGGAGTTTGGAGATGACCATTTGCTGCGAGTATTTAGTTCATTTAAGTACTCCTTGTGCCATCGTTCCCAGAAGTGTTGCCTTAGTTGTTGGAGATGTTTCCAGTTGGATAGCCTGTTAGTCGGAATGTCGGACACCGCTACATCTGGTATGCTCATTAACGAATCGTTTATAAGGAAATTGGCTGGAGTAAGGGCTTTGAAATCGTTTGAATCATTAGATAATGGAGTAAGAGGGCGAGAGTTTAAAATGGCTTCAATTTCAATAATGTGCGTATTAAATTCCTCAAAGGTTAAAAGAGTATTACCTACAGTTCTTAAAAAATGAGCCTTGAATGATTTGACAGCTGATTCCCATATTCCACCGAAATGTGGAGATCGAGGTGGAATGAAGTGCCAATTGATTTCGTCATTTGCCAGTTGATTCGAAATTATCTTATTGGATTCCTCAGATTGAAGCAGGTTATAGAGGGCCTTCAACTCGTTGTTTGCCCCAACAAAATTTGTGCCGTTGTCAGAATACATATGTTTGCTCTTGACTCGTCTGGCGAAAAGTCGTCTCAAGCTGTTTAAAAAGGCATCTGTCGTCAAATCACTTACGATTTCTAAATGGACTGCCTTAGTGGCGAAACATACAAAAATGGCTACATATACCTTCACCTAATTTCGATTATGGAGTTTTTTTTTCTTTTATGAAAAACTAGCTGAAATACCCGGCTTCGCTCGGTGTACAAAATTTGGTGGCAGTAGGACACTTCTTTCTATGCGAAAATCTATTTCGGCGATAGCCCCCCCCCCCTATACTAAGATGCCGTTGTGTACAAAATTTAGTGGCTGTAAAACACTTCTTTCTACGCAAAAATCTGTTTGGACGATCCCCCCCCCCATAAGATTCACTTGTGTTCAAAATTTGATAGCTGTAGGACATTTTTTTCTATGCGAAAATAAGTTTCAGTGATCACCCCGTACGATTTTTGTTTACCCCCCCACGATCGGCATCAAACTAAGTCCCCCTACGAAGATGCACTTGTATACAAAATTTGTTGGCTGTAGGACACTTCTTTCTATGCGAAAATAAGTTTCAGTGACCCCCCGTGCGATTTTTGTTTGGACCCCCCCCCGATCGGCATTAAATTAAGTCCCCCCCTACTAAGATGCACTTGTGTACAAACTTTGGTGACCAACTTCGGTTCAGCGATTTCCGAGTCTATACGACACTTCGCCCCCCCCCCGATCGGCTCCAAACTTCACAGGAACACTCTCCAGGTTATGTCAGAGTATTCCTGAAAATTTCATCAAAATCGGTTCAGCGGTTTCCGAGTCTATATGACACTTCGCCCCCCCCCCCACCCGATCGGCTCCAAACTTCACAGGAACACTCTCCAGGTTATGTCAGAGTATTCCTGAAAATTTCATCAAAATCGGTTCAGCGGTTTCCGAGTCTATATGACACTTCGCCCCCCCCCCCGTTCGGCTCCAAACTTCACAGGAACACTCTCCAGGTTATGTTAGAGTATTCCTGAAAATTTCATCAAAATCGGTTCAGCGGTTTCCGAGTCTATATGACACTTCCCCCCCCCCGATCGGCTCCAAACTTCACAGGAACACTCTCCAGGTTATGTTAGAGTATTCCTGAAAATTTCATCAAAATCGGTTCAGCGGTTTCCGAGTCTATAAGCTACACACATACACACATACACACATACACACATACATACATACATCCAATTTTATATATATAGATAAACCGCAGTAGTCGACTCCAGTATTTAAAAATGGGCGAGATAGTGTGAGTCGATTTTCTGGTAAGTTACCCATGATGTGTTTGTGCTCGGTGTGTCTAAAGCGAAAACATGTAATGCACGAGCGAATGATGCGTTTCGTGGTATTTTTGCCGTCTATGGGCCAGTAACGCGTTCGTACTTGATACAGGGTATTTTGTATGCCCGCGTGCAGGGAGATTTCATGTTCGTTTTTGATGATCAAAACGGTAACATAATTATTTTTTGGTAACAGGATAGGATGTCTCATGTCGTACGGCAAGTGAGAGTTTTCGAGCCTCCCTCGAACGCGTAAGATGTTGTTTTTGTCTAAAAACGAGTTAAGTGTTATTAATGAGCTTTTATTCCCGATTACCTTATTTTTAGCGAGATCATTTATTTCCCGTGCAAAGGCTTGATTTTGTGATATTTTTATTATGCGAGTCCTAGCGTTTCGAATCTCCTGCACTGATAGCGTGCCTGTCAGTTACTTTATTCTTTTAGAACAATTGTACGCAAATCTTAAACAATAGGCCATAACTCGCATAAGTTTTTTGTTTGACGAGAACCTGGTGAATAACGATTGATCGTTGAGTACAATTTTTAAGACGGTGGTCTTCCGCATTTCAAGCAATGGTATTTTTTGAATCGGTAGAGATGTCCAACTTTCCTTGCTTTCGATCAGCCACTTCGGGCCGTTTCTCCACATGTCGTTGTTTAGAAACTCTGTGACGGTTTGCCCTCTAGAAATAAAATCTGCAGGATTATCCCTTGTAGGAACATGGTGCCATTGTGTGGCATTAGTGATAGTACGAATCTGCGAAACTCTATTTGCTACAAAGGTTTTCAACACGTGAAGTTGAGCGTTTATACAATTAAGCGATATTGTTGAATCAGACCAAAAATGGATTTCATCAAACGCGATGGGTAAGACGTTTAGAATGGTTTTATATAAATTTGATAAAAGTAATGCAGCACAAAGTTCTAATTTAGGTATCGTTAGTTTGGAGTTTAGAGGAGCTACCTTTGATTTCGCACACACTAGTCGTGTTATACAATTTCTATCCTTATCAATTGAACGGATGTATATAATTACGTTTCTCGATAAAGAATTTTAATTTAAATAATTCTTTTAGTTTCCTTCTTTGAAAACTTTCACAAGATTTAATATTTAGTTTTAAAATTGCAACGAGGTTTTTGATTTGAACTCGATAGAGAATTAAACTTGAAATAAAATGTAATTTATTCACTTAATTACAACGAGATACAAAAATGTGAAGCAACTGGTTACAATGGTGAACCAAGATTAACTTAGTGTGTAAACGTAAAGGGGGCTTATATAGACCCTTCATCGATATAAAGAGTACAATCGGTTGGTGTTCTTGCGGATGCGAGATGCGGCGGATGATTATGTTTAGACTTCGATGTCTCCGGCGAAGAACTACATGAATTTCCTGCGTGATAATAAAGGCTTCTAACATCTAACATTTGGCGGATACTCCGTGTTTAGTCTAAGATGTGTCCGGACATAATTATATGCATGCACCATATGCGACCTCGCTGGTATCACAAAACCCATGCAACTGAATGTTCACAGGGTTGCTTTGACAAGTTTGATAATTAATTTTAATAATCCATCCATTCGGAGTTAATGTTAAGTGGCAGAACCTCATCCCAGTCTACCTTAGCCTTCCACAGACGTTGCATAATTAATTTTGCCTTTACAATTATAGGGCCTAACAAACCAATAGGATCGAACAGTTTGGTGATTTTTTCTTGCGTGTGGTCGGGCTCGGGTACATAGAATAAAATATCCTGCTGCGAATTCCAGCGAATTCCTAAGGTTTTTATTGACCTTGAAGGATCCTTGAACAAATCCTTATTGGTGGTTTCGCTCGGTAACGATTCTATTACTCTGCGATCGTTAGATGACCACTGACGTAGATTAAAGCCTCCTGATTTCAACAGATTTTGTAGATCATCGCGTAATTGTACGCGTTTTTAACCGTGTTGCTGTCAGTCAACAGATCGTCGACGTAAAAGTCGCGCTTTACGATCTCTGATGCTAAGGGGTACATTTCTTTCTCATCCTCTACGAGTTTGTGCAACGTGCGTCACTGTATTTAAATTGTATATTTTCAATTGTTGGTTAGAAGCCTCCCGCCAAATGATTTTTTGAAATTTTCTGTCCTCTGGGTGAATTAAGATTTGTCGGTACATTTTCTCAATGTCCGCTACAAGAACGATTTCGTGCATGCGATATCGCACAGTTAAAGCAAAGACATCGCTTTGAATCATGGGCGCTACCCTTTGAGCGGCGTTAAGGGAGACTCCCGTGACTGGTTCCGCAGACCCGTCAAAAACCGTTCTACTTTTCGTCGTTGCGCTTTCATTTTTCAACACCGCATGATGTGGGAGAAAGCATCCTCCCAAGTTGTACTTCTCTAAATGTGAAATACTTGCAACACTGAAACGAAAATCAGTCTAGCATAGGGAGAATCGGTGAATTACCCAATTATGTACACGGCGAAACGGTGAATTGCACAGCGGCGTTATTGTGAATCGTCGTAAATTGAACCGGCGTAAACCGAGGGCTACCTGTACTATACAGGTTGTATTATATTAAGTGTTCACCATTGGTAACTTTGTTATTATTGGAGTTGCAAAGTCGGTTAAATTAGCAAAGAATTAGTGTTTTTTCCGCTGATTACCATTATGAAACCAAAAAAACAATCGAACGTCAACTGTTCGAGATATTCACGAAAATAACATTTTTTTAAATGGAATGCCCTATCTTTTTTGCAGATTTTGAAAGAATGTTTAATTTTGAGTGAAAAAGTCTTAATGCACTATTACGATTAAATTAACTACCGAGAAGTTACAAGCAATTGAATTTTTTATTTCAATTAATTACAAAAATCACGTAGGCACTGAAACAATTGAAAATGGTATTTATTGAAACATTTCTTCCACGGCAAACTGAGAATAGAAATTTAGAAAAACATATTGCATGACCAAGACATTATAATAAATGTTCGAAAATGTCACCGTCTTGTTCAACACATTTTTGGGCTCTTTTTTGAACACACCGCGCTGCTTTCAAAATTTTTCTACCATCCAATGTATTAATTATTGTTAAAATTTTATTCTCCAATTCATTAACTGTTGCATATCTCTCCCTGTAAACTAAATTTTTCACATACCCCCACAGAAAAAAATCCATGGGGGTTAAATCTGGCGAACGTGGTGGCCAACGCACGGGCCCATTAGTTCCTATCCATTTATCAATGAATAATCTGTTTAACAAATTGGTTGTTCCGTGATAATTATGGGCCGGTGCTCCATCCTGTTGGAAATGGATGTATTGTCTTGAAATTAAATCCATTTCATCCAAACAGTTATGCAGGACAGTGTTCATAAATTCTACGTATCTCACTCCAGTCAAATTACCACGGTAAAAAAATGGTCCAATAATTTTTGAACCTACAATTCCACACCACACATTTAGACTGTACCGCATTTGTGGATTTATAGGGTGTACTTACAATGGATTTTCGCGGGCCCAATAATGATTCGTTTTTCTGTTGTACATTCCAGAATTTGAGAAGTTCGATTCATCGGTCCACAGAAAATGAAACTCGCTATTGAAGTGTCGTTGGCAGTAACTTAAATACTAGTTGCAAAAAGTTAATCTTCGATTTAAATCGCCTGGAAGTAACGTTTGCACCGGGTGATAATGATAAGGAACCATCTTATGTTTCTTTAAAATCCTTTCAATGCTGTTCAAACTTAAATTTAACTCCCTTGAAATATCTCGTATTGAATTTCTAGGATATGCCTCAAAATACGCAATTACATTAATTTCGACTTCTTCAGAAATTACAAATTTTTTCTTCTCTCTTCCCTTTTGAAACACTGTTTCGTTACTCCTAAACTTTCTATACAGTCTCAGAAAATACTGTTAAATTGGTTGCGCTTCCTTGATGATATTATTAGTGGTCTACTCTAATAACTTTATGATAAATTTTTGAAACTTTAGAACTGATTATTTCGAAAACTTACCTCTTCAAGATCATACGAATTTGACATTTCTGTACGCAGAAAAATGTGCTGCATCCAAATTCGTGAACAAAAATATGGGGTGCAATTAAAAAGAATTATTGATGACGTCATAGTGCGAAAACAAAAGACGATCGTAAAATTATGAATATCAAAAAAGATGCAGTTTTAAAAACAAAAACCGACGTGTCCGAGCGTTTTTCCAAAAAGCAAACCCATGAATTTTAAATGAATTTATTCCAGCGGACGCGTCCTCACTGTATGTTCCAGCTATTGCCCCTATGGTCAATAAATAAATAAATTTGAACCTAGTTGTTGGTAATCTAAATTTATATAAGTTGGAGTGTTATTTCAGAAAAGAAAGGATAATGGAATTAAAATTTAACCCCGCTTTAACAAAATATAGCCAAACACATCAAAACGGGAATTGTATTTAGAACTTATGCCTTTTTCAGCAAACACCTTACCTAAAAATCGAAAGAAGTCACGTCGCAGCAGACTGTCCAAAATGCTAACAAATTTTACACAAATAGCGGAAACCAAATAACCGCGACTTTTCATACATGTGTTGAGGAAGCATTAAGCATGACTGCAGAACGAAAAATGTAAAAAAATATGAACTAAATCTAAAAAATTTCAAATAAAGCTTGAGTAGCCAATAACTGGGAGGGAGCCAAGCAATTGGGTGATTTACCCTACCCCACAACAAAATCCTGCATATTGTGCATACATCAACTAACAATTAAATTTGTACACTCGTATTGTAGAGGCAAAATCTTTCAAGAATGTTTGCAAAAATATACAATTTTCAATTAATAAATCTTTGAGCGCCAAGAAAATTAATTTTGGTATATAATTTTAACCCTTGCAGCAAATACTAAGTTATCATGAAAAGCAAAACTTTAATTTCAAGATAATTCCTCTTATTGCATTTATTAAATTTTTCCTAGTATCAGCTCTGTATGTTTAAAATGCAACTCAAACAAATAATAACAAAAATCAAATTAAATTTTGTTAAATTAAGAAAAATTTCGTGCACTTCATAGAAACATTCTTATTGTTAGCAGGTGTTCCAGTATATAAGGATTGCTTTCATAGCAAGGACACTTTTGTACAAAAATTCGCCGCAATCATAAATTTAAACGTAAAATAAACATTGCGCTGCGGCGATGTAAAACAATCATTTTCAAAAGCAGCTGCACATTTTGGCCGTTTCTAGACGAAAACCCGCCAAATGTATAACTTCCTGGAATTTCTTTTGCGGCATAATCGGTAGTTATTTTCAGTGGTGAATCGAGGCTATATAAGCAACTGGAGAAGCTCATTTTTAAAATTTTCGGGGTGAGGAATTATTTAGAATGGCATATGTCTGTTATTTGTGACTTCAATTCCATATCACATTCATATCGGTCATATTTAATAATTTCTAAAAATCTTCAATTAATGTTTATATCCTACGTTAGTTACAGCAATTCCTCTAGAAAATATTTTGTGCAAGTGATGCTGCTCCCGTAACAAGACGTCCAAATGGTTTGGGGACTTCATTCACGAATTACTTATTTAAAGGCGACCAAAAATTATTTAAAATTTGAATTGTAGTAGATAAATTTCGATTTGATAAATGCCAGACGAATTTGAAGTTATTATCTTATTAATTTTTTGTCGTTGAAAATTTGTTTGGAGAAGTACGTTGGCGGTAAGTAATTTAACACTATTACTCATTGTACTTTTAAATTATCAGTCTCCCTGATGATTTATTTATTTTTTTAATTTGGAATCGACTAGGAGGTTGAAATTTTTAATGGGTTTGTGTTATTCTACTGGAATACTAATCGGTAAGATTACACAAACACCCTATAAATATCAAAAACATTCAAATTTATTTTATTAAGTTTGAATTTTAACTAATGAATTTGTACAAATATTTATTAACTTACTTCCACTGTATTTGTTTAGTTTCTAAAAAACTCACTTTTGAATTGTTAATCGCAGAGGTCATCCAACATCTGCAAAATTTAGAAATCTATTGCTAAGTTTGAATTCTTCAGGGGTCTTGTATTAATCTCCCCGATTTTAATGAGTTAGATTACACATACCTTCTGTAGATAGCAAGCACATGCAACTAGGTATATTTGTTTCGTTTATACAAACTCACTTGTGACTTGTTCATCGCATTATTCGATTGGAAAGTTTAAATTCTTCAGGGGGTTTATGTTCATCTGCTAGATTTTAACGATCTTGTTAAGCACACATCCTCTGCAAGTATTAAACAGATGCAACTATGTTTATTTCGTGGTTTAAAAAACTCGTTTTGGAATTGTTAATCAAATTGTTCATCCAACATCCCTAACATTTAGAAATCGATTGGAAAGTTTGAATTCCTTAGAGGATGTGTGGTAATCTGCTGGATTTTAACTAGTAGACTTTACACGGCCCCTGCAGATATCAACTACATGCAACTACATGTTTCATTTTTCAAAAACTAGGTTTGAAATTGTTAATCAAATTGTTACTTTAACGCCCTTAACATTTACAAATATTAACGAAAATATTGACGAGCTCGGTTACAGACACTCTCTGCAGATGTCAAACATTTGCAACTATGTTTATTTATTTCGTTGTTTAATGAACCCACTTTTGAATGGTCCATCTCATTGTCCATCCAATTTCTTTAACATTTAGAAATCGATTAGAAAGTTTGAACTCTTTAGGGGGTATGTGTTAATCTGCTGGATTTTAACGAGTAGACTTTACACAGCCCCTACAGATATCAAACACATATAGTACTATACATATTGGTTTCGTTTTCAAAAAACTAGCTTTGAAGTTGTTAATCAAATTGTTCATCTAACATCCTTAAAAATAATTTTCGTCATATTTGTCTTTGGTAGAAAAATTCTGTATCTGTTGTGAAACTGTCACCATGCCATACATTTTGGGATGTTCTCTATTTATGCGTAAATTAAAAAAATAATAGTTTCCACATTACTGAGGCTTTAATTATTAATTGATTCTTATAATTTTTAGATAATTTTCTACCTTACAATATTTTTTCGGAATTTATTGAAAAAAAATTAAGTTTTTCATATTTAATCGACTAAAACTGAAGGGTACGGATAGTTATGTGACTGAGTGTACACTCTTTGGTGTCACACTATACCAAACGCCCCCCTCCCCCACGTGAGTCAAGTCACAAACACAAAATTATTTTCAATTATAAAGGAAAATACAATTAATAAAAGTTTCGTTATATCAGTTGACGAATTTATTGGTTCATAAAAAGTTAATTTTTCGAAAATACCCTTTGTGTTGTCACGTTTTCAAAAAGATCCCCTAACCCCCTGTCATGGACTGTCACAATTCCGCTAACCCCCTCCCCCGCCTGAACCTGTGACATCATTTATGGACGACCCCTTATGATATTTAAATAATTTTGTTGTTAACTTATGTAAATTTGTTACCTTTACCCAATTAATTATTTAGCTTGAGCCAGCATAACAAGTTTTGTGAAGTTCCTTGTTTTTTATGCAATTCCTTAATTGGCAGTATCATACAAAATTGCGTCAGAAATATTAGATCATCTTTTTAAAATTACATTTTTTACATGAATCATTTAGCTGTATGGCATATTAAATGACTATAAACTAACATAAGTGATCAAATTTATAAAAGATTATTATTATTTATGTTTGTGGTTTAAACACTTCTGACAATAATATGTTTTGAAAACAAATTTTGTATACCTATACGTTAACCTTTAACTTATTTTGATGTTTATAGAAGGTCACTTGAATTTTAATTATTGATTGTAATTTTGATCCCAGACAATTTTATGTCAAAAAAGTTCAAAATTTACTGGTTATTTAACTGGCTAACAAGCTACGTTTTTTAGTTACCAACAATTTTTGTCATTTACTTTAAAAAATCTAATACTCAAAATATTTGAACTACCACAAAACCATACATATTTACGTATTATTTGAACAATCTGGTGTTACTGTACCTATCTTAATTGAAGACCTTGCAGCAACAAGGAAACATTTGCAACAAAGGTGTTTCTACTTGTCATATTTTACTGTAAAACTGTAAAAACTGTAAAACTTTAAAACTTTACATTATCCAGAAGCACTTCATAGAATACCTCCTTTCAATAATTTCACAAGTTTAAAAAAATAGATCTTGTAGAAAAACAGTTATCAAGTGCTTACTGCCTCCTTGTAAAATTTATAGAAATGACCTCCTTGTTGCTGCAGTCTTCAATTACTGAATCGCTTGTAAATAGGCAATTTACAATAACTTTTCAAAATACATGCAATGAACGGTTGGCTCGATTGATTGGTATATAAAGGAAAGTGTTAATTTTAAAAATAAATGTAATTGAGAAAATAAATTTTTACAACAAAATCAACATTCCTTAACCATTATATAATTTTTTATCTGTTAAAATATATAAGATAGCACCATTAAAATTTATCTTTTATTTCCTAACAACGCATGACATCATCAAATTACGGAATTTTTTTTAATCCAAATTAAAATGGAAGGAAAATTTTCCACAGTGCATCTTCGAATTCATCTATTTAGCAAATATATCACAAACATTTTTTGTTAAAGAAAATCAATATAAAGCTCAACCCAGACGGGACAATGTCCGGAAACAACACCACCCCAACTCCAACCTTGTGGAATGGCCAAATGGGTTAAACCTTGTCGAACTACACCCGCTAAACCAGTTAATTTTGATTTAATGCCTCTACTAACAAATATATTATCACAATATTGTAATTCTTTACAACTGCTGGTGTTTGTACTCAATGGAAGAACTGTATGAAGTTTCCCATTTGTATTTTTTCCTGTAATTTAACATGGACCTAATTAAAGAATATACTCATAAAACAAATTGCTCACCAAGTGTTGCTACGGCAGAACTAAAATCACCAGTAATGAAAATAACATTATTTTCATTTTCGATGGCCTGCTTTATTTGGAATTCGATATCATCATCATAATCATTTGGAAGGCGCACATTTAACAATTCCAAGTTATTATTGCCAACTTTAAACTTTGCCAGCAGCGCCTCACAATTTATAACCTCTTCAATAACGTTAAGGGAGATAATATCAATGTCAATACCTAAGTTAAACATGAACAGCATGAATATGGAGACCCCAGCAGGGTACAATTATTACACCTCCACTTTGGTAGTCATAGATAAAGCCCAATCGTATATCTTCCGAATCTGCTGTACAAAAATTCCAACTTTTGCTATTCCCTTTCCACTCCAAAACTCTCCTTAATTTAGGATTGTTTAGTTCATCACAGATAATTCTTAAAGCTTCCGCATCCTCGACTTCCTGAACAACAACAATTGACCATCTGCAATAAAATTCAATTTAATTTGGGGACAAAGTATTGGCTAAAATCAACCTGTTCTCCAGAATTGTTCGACAAATAACTTCTTTCACACCAGGATTTTGTGCCTTTGCAAGGGATAATTCTTCAATATTCCACGTTGCAAATCGAATAGCCTGTTCTCCATTATGACGATAATCAAAGTGTTCTTCGATAATTGGCCGATATGAATATGTGGAAAATAACTCTAACATGTCTTGTACCATCGTTGGAGGAAACCCGTTTGCAGTAAAAGGTTTTGTAGCGCTTCGGTATTTTCTAACTACTTTACTATCAGTTTCACTACTAATTCCATTAATTGTTCCATTATTGATCATTTTTAAATCACAATTAATATCTAAATACTGACAAATAGCATTGCACCTGGATCGGTCAATATTTTTTACTTTAATAAGTTCGCAAATAGCCTTAAAAGGCCCTTTCTTGTCACGATAAAGTATTATATCAGCAGCAATATCTTGTGTTACGCCTGGTATTTTTTGTAATTCGAAAACATTTGCTTTATTGATATCAAGTAATTTACTTGTCCTTGATTCTAAACTTTCCGTACTTTGTGTCCTTAATGATAAAAAGCTTTGATTGCGAGTTCTTCCTACACATATTTCTGACCTGATTCGATCCAATTTGTCAGCACCTACTCCCTTAGCCAGAGCTAAATCTTCAATCTTCTTAAAGCGACCGATGACTTTTCGATGTTCTATAATGTTATGTGCTAAAGTTCTATCGATTCCTACAAGTGTCATGAGATCCTCTTCAGTGGCAGTGTTAATGTTTACCTGTTCTACTTTATGGTCATCTTCAGAAATTGCAAATGTAGCACTGAGGTTATTTTTCGTCCATTTAAAAATTGAGGTAGAGCGAAGTGATTTTCTTCGTATTTTCTTTGTTGTACTTGCACTTTGACCCATTCCTACAAAAAAACGCACCTAAATGAGACCTATCACCTATCGCGATCAAATGAGTATTAATACCTGCTTTATCAGAATTTTGCTTAATAATAACTGTAGGTCGCAGCACCACGTTTACCTTGAATTATGAATTTAGGGTAAACTATAGAGTGTTTGGTCATCGAAATTACCTGATCGGATTTTTTTTAAATTTTTTCGAATTTTTGTAGCTGAAATTGAAATTAACATATACAGGGTGCGGTCTACAAAAACGCCGCAAGCCGTATCTCCGTTATTTATGGCTCGATTTAAATGAAACAAAAACAAATCGTTTTTTTTTTCAAAGTCAAATTCAAGGTCAGATGATAATCAATTTTATTTTTTCAAATCAATAGGTATATTTTTCTATTTTTATTCTGAAGGAGATTTTTTTAATGAATCCAACAGTAAAACAGTAAAATTCAAACTGGGATTAAATGATGTGTCTTATATTAACTAATTAGTAGGTACTATTTCGAAACCATTACTAAAAAAAGAAGAGAATCGAGAATACTATTATTCGATACTGATATTGATGTTTTCGAAAAAATTTAAGAATTGTTTTTTGTTTTGTTTTATAAATAAGTCATTACAAAATTGACTTGCTTTTGTTTCAGAATTTATTTTAGATTGCATTACATAACTCTTCTTTCTATAATTGTAGGAGTTAATTATAAAAGTTAATGATATTTTTATATTTCTTAAATTGTATGCATGAAAATAGCAACTAATCTTCGTTTTTGATGTATTTTGCTTCAAAACGATTTTATGCGTTTTATTGTTATTATTTATTTAGATAATATTAATATTACGTCGTTGAATAAAGCAGAAAAACACACTTGTATTTTTTGGACATTTCATTAACTTTACAAAAACGTTCCCGAAATGACCATTTTTAGCGAAGGCGCTGTTTAAAAGCAATATTACAAAAAAAGTAATGGATTATATGCGCTGCCCTATTAAAGCTTGTAAGGTAGATCTATAATTGGCTGCCAGCAAACTGTGCACGTTTCACTTTGCATTTTCTTTTGCGTAGAAACCGCATACGTGTTGCCGGGGCCTTAAAAAATGATTTACTGTAAATTCTTAATTCTAGCGGAAACGTACCCAAGTTTAAAGTTGGCCCGAAACATGTTTGTCTCCCACGCTCGCCAATTGACCACATTTAAACATACATATGTCGGTTGGAATTGATTATTTTTGAAATTTTGTACTCACCAAAACTCGAAGCTCGACGAGTACGCACGTTATTATTTCTGAGCGTAATGCTTACAATTACAGTAACCCCTCGTTAAGGCGAACAAATACTGGGACCCTAGGCTGTTTCTTATGGTTTTTTATGGAATGTCGCTCGGTTAATACGAATTCTCGTTAACACGAACTTCGAACAAAAATTTGGATCCTAAGAACTGACAATTTTGGTTAGTACGAACACAATACGTGTTTTCTGTACAACTTGCGTAGTAACGACTAAACTCGGAATTTTCTGGTCCCTTCGAGATGTTACTGTAGTTAAAAATAGAAAATTCAGTGACTCAACATTTTAGTTAGTTTTTTAGCTAGCTTCCCCCCCCCCAACTTTTTTTAGCGTTAACAAATAATTTTTCTTATTTTCTGAATAGTCCGGTACTTACCGTACTACTTTCGATACTTACTTTACTAGTGCGGTAAAATCAATTTACTGCTAGTGCCAATAGCATCGGTAAGTACAGAATAAAATACGATTACATAAAAAGAGTTTTACACATCACCAAGTAGCAGTTACCTCGTTTATGCAAAATGTGAAGGAACCAATAACTATACAACTTACTCTAGTTTGAACCAATTACTCGAAAAGCAAGTTCTTTTTCAGCGCGAATTTTTAAACAAGTGTAAATCCTTGATAAAATTTTTTTTTACCATCTTTAAATAATGGGCCATGCATAAGGGTTTATCGAAGTACAATATAGATTTAAAAAATAGGTTCCCGTAGAAAATCGGATAATCACATAACCCTAAATCTATGTATAACCTGTACCAAATGTCCGATTCCAAAAGTGATCCCAATAAAATGTCTGGAAAGACAGTAATTAAAGGGAATCCTTCACAGTATGTTAAACTTAATGTTGGTGGTTGTTTGTTTTATACCACGATAGGTACATTGACGAAAAGTGATACAATGCTACGAGCAATGTTCAGTGGAAGAATGGAAGTTCTGTCTGATTCAGATGGTAAAAAACATTTAGTATTTATTCACAATATTGTATTTATGCCTTGTTTAGGGTGGATTCTAATTGACAGGAGTGGTAAACATTTTGGAACTATTTTAAATTTTTTGAGGGATGGAAGTGTTTCGCTGCCAGAAACTTGCAAGGAAATTGCCGAATTACTTGCAGAAGCTAAATATTATTGCATTGCTGAACTTGCAGAAGCTTGCAATCAAGCTCTGTTAAAGAAGGAACGTGATGCCGAACCAATTTGTAAAGTACCGCTTATTACGTCACAGAAGGAAGAAGAAAGATTAATAAGCTCAACTACAAAACCTGCCATAAAATTACTTATAAATCGCCACAATAACAAATATTCGTATACAAGTACCTCTGATGATAATTTATTAAAAAATATTGAGTTGTTTGATAAGCTGTCTTTGTGGTACAGTAATCGGGTTTTATTTATTAAGGATGTGATTAGTACAAGTGAGATTTGTTGTTGGGTTTTCTATGGGCATGGTAAAAAAGTTTCAGAAGTATGTTGTACTTCAATTGTATATGCAACTGATAAGAAGCATACAAAAGTTGAATGTCCAGAAGCAAGAATATATGAGGAAACTCTTAATATTTTGTTGTATGAAAGTCGTAATGCACCTGATCAAGAATTAATGCAGGCAACTTCAAGAGGAACGGTATCTGGCATGTCTTCCTATACTAGTGATGAAGAAGAAGAAAGAACTGGTCTAGATAGATTGAGGTCAAATAAATCTAATAATCAAGCCTAAATTATGACAGCTTTAATAAAAAGGTTGGAACTTATTTTTACCTTTCTTGTGATCTATTTTATTTTATTTTTTAATCACACTCTGCTGCATATTAATCCAAAATCTATGGTTCTGCAATAAAGCCGGTTTGTACTAATCTGAAATTTGTTTTCATCTTAATTATTATTACAACTTATACTGATGATAAAAAATGTAAATGCAATCATTCAGGGTTCACAGCAACCTGGAAAACCTGAAAAACCTGAAAATGTCAGGGAATTTAGAAGTAAGCCAAAATGTCAGGGAAAAATCAGGGAAATTATGTATTTTATCAAAAAATCGGGAGATTTATTTTATGGACCTGAAAAAAAGTTGAAGACCCGATAGAAAGAAATTTCTTTGCTATCTATTATTATTTGTAGGTATTTGCCACTGGAATTATTTTCGGGTGTTTCCTTCTCATCTGAGCATTATCGGACTACATTGAAATAGAAAGTTCTGTTAGCGGATATTATGTTATGTATATATATATTATATTATGTATTATGTTAATTCTTACAATATACAGTCTACGGATGGGGTTGCACACTTGTAAACTTTCTTATCTAACCTTTGGTGATAAAAAAATCATTCGTGACAAAAAGTTCTGATTATTTTGGGAAATCATAAACACTTGTTAAATTTATAATGAAATGTGCTCTAGAAATTAGAAAGTACGAAATTGACCTTAAGCAAAGTACCTACCTTTATTTTTTATTTTTGTGAAAAATGTTATTTTATAAAGTTGTTTCTTAAGAGGAAACTCTGCCCCTGGCCGCCGCTACTAATGTAATGTTTGAATGCTTCTTAAAATTAACCGTAAATATTAACCAATTTTAAATTGTTTTATACCAAATGAAAGAGAATTTCAATATCTACGTACGTTTAGGTTCATTTTTTCAAAAAATTATTTAAAAAGCGTCAAAATTGGCAGCAGAAGTAGGTCAATATTAGGCATTTTGTCGAATTTATTTTGAAATAAATAAAAAGAAATTCAAAATTTCAACCCTAGGCGTACGTAGATTTGTGTTTTTTCTACAATTTGGCATACTTCTTTATAACATTGGTTCAAATTTGACGTTCATTTTAAGGAGCAATCAAAACCCTTGCAGTGATAATTTTCATGATTTTTGCACATCGTGAATTGCTGCCTCCTGCACGTACGTAGATTTGTGTTTTTTCTACAATTTGGCATACTTCTTTATAACATTGGTTCAAATTTGACGTTCATTTTAAGGAGCAATCAAAACCCTTGCAGTGATAATTTTCATGATTTTTGCACATCGTGAATTGCTGCCTCCTGCATCTCAAATTTGGTACTACTCGAAACTCCACCCCCTCAAAACCGCGTTGCTGTCTAGTACAGTCTTCGCGGCAAGTAGGGTCAGTTGTTCAACAGTGAACCATCTAATTTTGTGGCCGAGTTTGTAGCTTATCTACTGGGATTTTATTTTTGCAAACTGTTTACCAGTTAAATATGATAAATAATCTTTAAGTTTGCGGTGGGCTAAATCTATGGAAAATCAAGTTTTTGAGATATAGCCGTTTTTTTCTTTTATGTACTTTGGTTCACTGTGAGACATGGGTGTGATACAGTGAACCATGACTGTGTACACACCGAACCAGATAGATAATAGGAGTTTTAGATGGAAATAAAAAAATTTATTAGAAAAGTATAGAACAAATCTGTACCTTGGAAGAAAAAGGGCCAATGTCCATTTTTGACGATTTGGAGTTTAGATCACCAATGTACTGGAAATGATCTATTCTATTAGTAGAAAAAAAACCAATGTCATGCCATAAACACATTCCAAGTTAAAAAAAATTGAGAGTCCAGTGGAGAGAGTGAACAATGAGTTTGCCAATGTTTGCGTGGCAGTTTTACAAAACTACCAAAATGGACATTGGCCCTTTTTCTTCCAAGGTACAGAAATATTGAACCACATCCATCACTATCGTAGAGAAACTTAATAAATTTGGCGTACGACTGTTTTCTTCTTAACCACTTCCTTTCTACGCTTGCTTGCCTGTCTTGCTTCTTCAATCACATTCATTTCGGGCGTATCCATCGCAATCATGCTTTTGCCAGTTTTGCCGCACCCTGTATGCACAGTGAACCGGTAGTTCCACACCGGTAGTGCTGGACACACAAACATGGTTCACTGTGAACTACCCGGCAATTTTACAAAAACTAAATTCTAGAAAAAAACCGTTTGATAAAGTAACTCATTTCGCTGACTAAACTGATAGAGCCTTATCCATTTATAATAGCAAACGGTAGCATAAACAATAGTTACAGAAACAAAGGTAATATGAAGATTTGAACTTACCGCTTGATTTTTACTTTCGCACTCACAAAACACGTTTCTGCGGGTTTACCAACGATGCGTCATTACAGTTTATCAGTAACTACAATACAACTTTGAGGTAAGATCTAGCAAATTAAAACATATGTCGCCATAAACGTAACATTTTAAATTCGTTGAAAACGAGGGGTGGTTCACTGTTCCTGCTTGGTTCACTGTTGAACAACTGACCCTACACATTTTGGGTGTTAAAAGTTATTTTATTTGTGGGTGTTAATTTGTGATATACGTTTTCATCCAAAATGCCAAAACGAAACGAAACAAAAAAACATTTAAATTTATCAACTAAAAGGAAAGTGTGTAAAAATTTAATGAATTACAATTGGTAAGTTTGCGTTTGTAGGTATAAATCTATTTTTTCAAATTGATTTTTTAATAGCTGCTAAAAAGCGGATTTGCCTTTTGCATCAAGTTCTAAATCGCATGTGATTAAGGAGTAAGTAATTATTTTCTTTGCCCTCAACAAATTTACAAACAAAGGAATTGCATTCTTCAGCTGCATTATTTGTGAAATATAATCTCAAGTCTTCATAAGGTTCACATTCAGGCATTAACAGAACATAATTTATTTCCACTTCCGATTTTTCACAATTATAATGGTTTCTTTCTTCACATTTCCTATGTTCTAAAAGTGCTCAAATTTTATCTTGAAAAGCAATATCCAGTTTTCTCCGATATTCAACACCATTTCTTACACTGGCGACAAAATCATAACAATTTTACGAAAGTGAGTGGGAACTAGTAAATTTTTACATACTTCCCTTTCCTATACTTTTCAAAAGGATGCTTGGAGAAATTGCTGAGGAAGTAATTATTTTATTAACAACGCAGGTACCATATGGTCGAGTTTCAACGATTTTCTTTTTTAAAGCACTACGGCACAATTGAGCAAGTCCGTGAAGGTTCTACCAAATTGGCTGATTTTCTCGATAAATATTGTGTGGAGACGTTTTGACGCGTTATATTGCTGCTTTGGGTTGGTGATTTGTTGGTTTTCGTCGATCTACGGCGTGGAACTGAGGTTTATTAGGTAATGGTACATGTGACTCTGGTTGTCACTTATTGAAAGCCATCTCTAGTCTTTGCAATCTCATGCTAGCTGGTGAAGTTCTTTCTAATATTAGACCTATTTTTTAAGGTGCCTCTCTTTGTACCCTTTCTAAAAAATATGGTGGTATCCGCCGTATTGCAATAGGTTCAACTTTTAGACGTTTATCTTCTAAATTATGCAGTTTCCACATTAAGGATGTTATCTTCCTTTTTTCATCCTATTCAATTAGATTTTGGAATTAAGGGTGGTTGTGAGGGAGTTGTTCATTCAAACAGTCTGATGCTGAGGTTTTTCTTAAAATCGATGTTGAAAATGCTTTCAATTCTATCGAAAGAGACTCCCTTCTTTCTGTTGTCAAGGCTGTTACTCCAGATATATATCCTTATCTTTGGCAATGTTATGCTTCTCAATCAAAATTATTTTTTAATGGAAATGTTATTTAATTCTCGGTAGGTTGTCAACAAGGTGACCCTCTCGGTCCTGCAATTTTTAGTTTATCTATTCAAATTATTAAGAATTTGAATTCAGAATTAAATGTTTGGTACTTAGATGATGGTTCTTTAGGTGGTACGGCTTTTGATGTCTTACAAGACTTAGAAACGATAATTTCAGAATTTAAGAAAATTGGTTCGGTTCTTAATTTCAATAAATGCGAACTTTTCTTCCTTAATAATATTTCGGAATTAGACAAGTTTTCAATTTTGGAGAGATTCGAATTATTAGCTCCTTGTATTCACGTTTGTAATGTTGAAGACCTTTTTATTATTGGTTGTCCTATTTTCGATGCAGCAATTTCTCCATTAATTTCTAAAAAAATTGATTCATTCTCTTTACTTTCTTCAGATCTATGTAAAATTAATCCTCTTATTAGTTTATTTTTACTCCGCCATTGTTTTTTGATACCTAATTTCACTTATAATCTTAGATGTTGTTCTTTTTGGAAATTTACAAATGAGTGTCTTGAGTTGATACGGTCGATCAATTGTGCAACTCATATTCTGTTACAAGGAGAACTAGAAGGTGGCCGTTAGCTATATTTTTTCACTGCTAAATATAGCAGGAATCAATGCTCAAATTGATTTATAATGCTTTTCATCCCGATTCGCTACAAATAAGGAGAGCCCTTTTGAAAAGTTTGTCTTTGAATTTGATGAAACTGCATATAACCGAACGAGCCACAATTAGTTTGTTGCCAGCGAACATAAAATCCATTCTGGCAAAATATGTTGTGGCAGAAGACGCCCAGAAGAAAAAAGAAGAAATCGCTGTTATTTTTGTCCAAAAGCAAAACGAAAAAAAACACAACAATAAGATGTAGTACTTGTAGAAAATTTGCTAGTAAAAGGATATTGCCATCAAGTATACTTGCCAAAATTGCTCAATAATAATTGATGAAGATTAAAATAGTTCTTAGTTTCTAAAATATATTTTTATTTAATTTCTTGAGATTAGATTTTTTTATTTGTTTTGTTTTTTACTTCGTTCGATTTTTGTAAGAAATAAAATAAGCTTTCCCTTGTTTGTGTACCGAGTATCCCAAATAATTGTATATTTAATTATGTTTTTTTTTCTGTATTGCACATTATTTATATATTTTAGGACTATATTAAATAAATACAGTAGAACCTCTTCATAGCGGACACTTATGGGGAACCTAAAACTGTCCGTTGTGGAGAGGTGTCCGTTGTTCAGAGGGTGTATAAAAAAGATATTTTAGGTATGTTGGCATACAGCATAATACGGATACAAATAAATTAAAATTTTATTTGAATGTGTTACTTACTACGTACTTACTTTGCAAGTAATTTTTACTACATCTAAATTATTAACTATGCGTACATTTAAAATAGTGTTCGGAAATGGTTGTTTGTTTTTTATTAACAATAGCATTTTTTAAAATGACACTTTCAACATGTGAAATTACTTCGGACATTTTTTGTGTCCCACCTACATCGCTGCTTAACATAAAAAAAGTTTTGTAAGTTTTTCAGTTTTTCATAAGCGTCATTTATATTTTTGACACTGGAACGCACAACTAGTTCGTCGTCAGAATCGCATTCACTTTTAGCACTATCACTTTCACTGTTCTGTTCCTTATACTCCTGTACGCATTGACTTATGTTTAAATCAGGATTTTCTGTAATCACTTCACTGTCAATATTTGTATAAAGTTTCAGCTATTTGCGTTTTCCCTACTGCAAACTTTTCTGCTAATTGTCGTACACTAAATTTAAACTTTTCGGCACTCTCAATAATTTCAATTTTTTCTTTGACACTTAAAAATTTCCTTATTAGATAAGGTGGAGGCATTTTGCTGGACCAAAGTTATAAACTAAACTAGTGTTTCTTTACAAACAAATTTTATGTGCGACAAAATGTATTTCATCCCTACCAATTATGTCTCGGGTCCCACGCATTCTTCAACGAAAAATGATAGTAACGTCGTCCATTGTACCGTCGGTACTCTGAATTGCACGTTTTGTTCATCTGTGCCATAAAGCCATAGTCACGTCTGGACAGTTATGGTCTTTTCCCTAAATGTGTTAACATACCTGTGAATTCCAGTAAAAATGTTTTTTTATTTGTCCGTTGTAGAGAGCTAAAATTCCGAGTAACATTATAGGTAAGGTATAAAAATTACTGTCCGCGTCCGTTGTAGCGGGTGTCCGTTGTTCAGAGGTTTCTTTACTACATAATCCCTATAATACATTTTCGTGCATTAAAAACTGTCCGTTGTACAGGGGTGTCCGCTATTGAGGGGTGTCCGTTAAGAGAGATTTTACTGTAATATTATAAAGTACATACTTATACTATTTTTACTTTTTGAATAGATTTTCAGCATTTTAAAAGTTAGGTGCACAAAGTGCTCCTTGCGACTAATTACGTAAAAAAAGCTGGCGCGCCTACTTAAGGGTTAATAAATAACATTGTAATCTAATAAGTAATAATGTAATTAGTGTTATAAATATTGTTTTGAGATTGATAAAAGGATAATTTATACTTTTACATATAATTATTCTTTAAATTTGATCTAAATAATAAGCAAAAAAAAATAGAATTTGGTGTTCAAAACATAATTTTCTTGTTCACCAAAATATCTGGTTCTTACAACAACGACCGCCGAGCATCGAACTGACCAGCTAGTATTAAATCGGCAAAATTTACGAAAAATCCCGAACTGCGAAGTTTGGTACGGCCTACTGGCTACCTCGTCTCTCACTGCTGCCCCTCCAGAGATGGTACCTAAGCTGCTAGAGTGGGCTCTTAATGTAACAAAAGCTTAAATTACAAATAACAAAAATGCATTTACACTTAAAATAACATTTAACATTTCTACATTCCTCATGGTGGCAACAACTTCCAACATCCAACTCATTTTCATAGACTTTTTGCTTCAAATATTCCCATAAGAAGTAATCTAATGGGGTTAGATCAGGCGACTGTGCAGGCCAAGTTATTTTCCTGAAGCGAGAAATTCCCTTGTCAAAAAGTAAATGTTCAATTACTGCCGAAGTTGTAATGCAGAGTGTGCAGGACATCCGCCTTGTTGAAACAATCATAATTTTTCTTTTAAACTCTAAATTTTCATCGTCCAGTTCAGCCAGAACAAAATTATTTAAAATTTCTAAATAAGAATTTTGATTTAGGTTTCCATTATAAAAAGAAAGACCTATTTTTGTGATGCAGCATGTTGTGCCAAACAATTATTCTTCTTAAAATTTTTTACTATTAATTACAATTCGTAAATTTGGATTTTCCTGAGCCTAATGCCTACAGTTTTGTGAAAAAACTATCTCATTTGTTGTAAAAGTTGACTCATCCGTAAATAAAACGTTTCGAGAAAAGAATCGATCTGCCAACATTTTCTCAAAAATCAAAAATTCAACGACGAGTATCGTCGCTGGTTTGAAACTTGTGAATAAATTGTGGTTTGAATGTATGAATTTTATTGTTTGCCAAAATCCCCTGAATAACAGATTTGCTAATACAGTCAAACTTCTCTATAGTGATAAGCCATGAAAAAACATCACTATAGAGAAACTTCACTAAGTATATAGAATTCATGTGTAATTCTACAGTTTTGGCAGTCACTTTAAAAACCAATCGATATTTAAAATGAAACAAAAAATTAAGATTTATTTTGTTTGAAAAAATATTTGTTTATTTAGAAATACACACAGTTATTAATAAACAATACAGTTTTTCATCATATGTAATTGAATATTTATGTAACATGTACTTATTGATGAAAAAATTTGTCCAAAGTTGCTTGCACAGCAGTATTTTTAAAAATGAAAATTCCCATAAGGAATTTGCAAGAAATTCTAAGGATTTGTCAGGTAGTCGGAATTTGGGAAAAAAGCAGATGTTCAATACATTCATTGTATTTTCTATTACCGAAAATTCCGTTCCCCGAGAATTTTGGTAAACCTTTCTTAAAGAATAATCACTATACCTATAGAGGTTTAACATCATATTACAGAGGTATTTTTATATGCAAAACCTGCAAAATTCACGTTTCCGGCAACAATATCACTACAGACAAAAAATCATTATAGAGGTCACTACAGAGGAGTTCGACTGTATCTCAGTTTCTTCATGTTTTCCTCAAAACAACTTCCATGGCATGCTGTTCTTGATTTATTGACATAAATAAAGTGCCATTTTTAGTGCAAATTAATGTAGTTTTGTTATTTGTTAACCCAAAATTTGCATTTAATCTTTTGTTACATTTTGAAACAACTTTGTAAAATAGCATTTTTCACAAAAATGAAAAATAAGGGTAAGTACTTTGCTTAAGGTCGATTTCGTACTTTCTAATTACTACATTTCATTAGAAATTTGACAACTATTTATGATTTCCCAAGATAAGCAGAACTTTTTATCAAGAATGACTTTTCTCATCAAATGGCAGATAAAAAAGTTTACAAAAGTGTACCACCCCATCCGTGGACACACTGTATATCATATCAACTTAAACTAAAAATTTTGACTGATTTCATTAAAGACACAAATTATTAGAAAAAAGTCAGGGAAAATACTGGAAAAGGATCATGGAAAACATTGAAAAGTAAGGGAATTTAAAAATACAAAATTGCTGCGAACCCTGTCATTACATGTGCAATCAAATTGTTTGGAATTATTAAGTAGCTTGAAAAAAGTAAAGTTAATTCAATGAAAAATATTTTATTATTTGAGTTAAATAATAATTTCATAAATAAGTACAATATATTAAATAAAGCAATATTCTAAGCATGAGTTTCGTCATTATCTTCAAAAACTGGGTTACTGTAACCACCTCCAGTTGAAAATGAATCATTTGGTATATTAAATTTAATTTGTGATTGGGTTAAACGCCTGTTGATTGTAGCTAATGTTGGTCTTCGAACTGGACCTTTATATGAATCTAAAACAAAAAAGTTATTTAAAGTAACAGACATTAATAAAACAACTTCCACTATTTCTAAATCTTGTTAAGCGGCGTTCAAATGCGGTATCAAGATCATTCACAGTTTGCACTTTTTGTCCAAATCTAAGCAAATTATGAACAGTTTTTCTTCTTCCAACTGTTTGCTCTTGCTTAGCTTCTTCTTCATCTTCGGCGCCTTTTATTTGCATCAGTTGTTTTGCAATTGTTAAAGCATCTCGTTCTAATATTTCATCTTCAGTTAAATTTTTAGCCTGAAAAATTATCATTATTTTTGTTTCGATCATTCTTCAAACTTACATTTTTATTTCGAACAAACCAATCAATGGTTGTGTTAGCCATAATTTGTGAAAATGTGCTAAATCTATGTAACAACATTGCAAAAAATTGTACAACTAAAAGTATAGCAAAGAAAAATACAAATACCAATCCAATCGGTTCCAGTTCCAGATGTTTGCTGGAAACGTGAATCTAAAAATGAATAGTTGTAGATAAAAGAAAAGTTCTGATAAATAATATCTTACTTCATCTGCTGTATCTATGTATGTAAAGTTATATTTTACGTCAAGAGGCCAATCAAGATGCAAAAATTCCTTCTTCAAAGTCAACAAAAATATAACCAAAACAAAAAGTGAATTGCACATGAAGAAAGCGAGTACTGCTTTATCACGTAAATCTTTCAAATCCTGTTCAAGTTTTGCCTATAAATAAAAAATTTGTATTAATTGATTAATTTTTTTCACAGAATTTTGTATAATATAAATTTAATAGCACATACCTTTTTAGCAGGATCTTTTTTATCATCAATTGGATGCAAATATTTGTCTAAAACAGCTTCCCAAAACGTTTTTTCTCGGGAAGTGATGCACTCAACTTCACCATGCTGCAATTCTTGTTCGTACAGCCAACTGTGTGGGTCAATGCCATCTGAAGAAATTATACTTTCTGTCTCAATACTCATATTGTCATTTGCTTCTTCTGTTACTTCCATTGCTCGTGAACCTTCAATGATTGTTGTTCTACGTCTTGAGGCAGCAACAGGTTCTTCTGGATTATCAATTAATGCCAATTTTTCGATTGTATCTAATTTACGACTTAGTTTGTCTAAAGTGTCGGTGATGTGCATTAACTGAATTTTCTCTTCCCCATCCTTGCGATGAGTGCAGCACATCAATTTGAAGAGATTACCTAATGAAAATTCAAAAGTTCCAGCATTTTCATTGTCGGTGGCACCTAGGAAGCTCAGTATGGTGTTATGTTTTGCAGTTTCCTTTGCTTTTTCAATATCTTTTTTAGTAGGTGGTTCCTGCAAATAAATACGTTATAAAGAGGTCTTGTGTTCCTTTGAAACATTAATTTAAATTTATTGTGACAATTTTGGTGCTCTATATTTCTTTCATTTTCTTACCTTTTTTTCGTAAATAACAGTAACTTCTCGAGTTCCCCAGGATACGTTATTCATGTTAAAAACAGAATAAATAACCAATAACATGTACATGCTGGGAACAGTTACATAATAAACTAGACCATATACTAAACAATTAAATTCCTTCGGGTGAAGGATTGCTGTTATAATCATTTCGCCGCCCACAAAGAAAAAGAATAGGGAAGAAGGAGCTAAAGGACCATCATTAGTGATTTGTAACATTACACCAACAACTACAGCCATCATTACTAGTCCATATATCGCACTAATTATACCAGCAAAGACCAACTAAAAATGAGAAAAAACATAGCTGAATGAAAAACAGATTAAATTTTAAATCTACCTGAACTTCTGATTTAAAGAAGAAGCATACAACCATGAATATCATAATGGGAACAACATTCCAAAAGAAACTGCTCCACTGATCTAATTGAAAAGCTGCGACAAAAGCACCGACCAACATGAGAAAAATCGTTCCAGGACCCAAAATGGTACCAACCATTAAAATAACCTACAGAAACAATTTTAATAAAAGTTACAAACTCGATTTCCTTTTTTAATATACCTGGTATAAAATGTAAAATCTTGAAATATTATCATTGATTTGAATGGTTCGTTTGTAATCCATGAGTAAGTCAAAAATATTTGCTGTTGTGGATGGCATCCATCGTCTTCGTTGATTATAAAATTCATTAAATCCTTCTGGACAGTGAGTGTACGCATCAGAAGCAGCTGAGTATTCTACACGATATCCTCGCTGTAGCAGTAATGTACAAAGCCACCTGTCTTCTCCTAAAAAGTTCATTGTGACAAAATTGCACTATCGATATGGTAGTAATGCAAACCTTGATCATATTGAACATAATGCCTTGCTTCTTCAGACCGAGTGGTGTATTTGCGCATAACACCATCATCCATAAGTGCACTGCCTCTAAACAAGGAGAAGCAACCAGGACTACATAAAACACAGCCAATCATATGTTCCGTGGCCTTTTGTAACCAATGTCCGATTGCATACTCAAACATCTGATACCAAACCATAGGCCCCGATCCTATGGGATGAATTCGTCCACATGCAGCTCCCAGTGTCTTATTTTCCATTAAATCAACAAGTAATTGAACAGCATGGGGTTGAAAATCAATATCTCCGTCTAAGGCAAGTATGAAGGTATTTTCAGCTCGGAGCTGCTTTCTATTTTGTGACAAGTCTTCTCGTTCCATTAATCTACAATATTTTTCGAACATTAGTAACAACTTCTGTCATTAAAATGTTGCAATTTACCTGTGCCCCAATAGATAGTACATGTACATCACTTGTGACCATCTTTTTTTCCGGCGAATTTTCATGGCATCTTTTAAATGGGCAATCATTTTCGTTTTTCCTGGTAAAATCCATTCAAGTCTACCACCATACGGTGTGATATATTTGGTTGGAGGTCGTACTCGGATGTAAGTCTCATGTACCTCTGATGCGGCATCATCCATAGCAGTTACTAATATCTTTACAAACTCATTTACTTGTGGATCATTATCGTCTTCATTTTTCCTAATAAATGCGTCATCAAAGAAAACGTGAGCTAAAAAATAACGTTTTTTATTTAGTGCTTACAAAAGGATGAAATTCTTACTTTCCAATTCATAATAATCACGAAGAGGGACTTGAAAATAATCTTTTACAATTCTTCTAGCGCATTGATCTTCATCAAGTCTCATAATTGACTGTAAAAATTCCATCATCTCTTCTTTGGTTTCATGCCACATAGTACCGCATGCATAGATTCTTGTCATTCTATCTTCATAGTCGGTACCATCAACTGAACTTCGCATCGTTATTGGGTCGTCATCTGTAAATTTCAATTGTTTCAGTTTTGAAGGTTAATAAAATTTGGACTGGAATTCATAGACGATTTACTGAAGTATAAGTGGACAATTAAGGCTTCTTATACCTCTAAAACGACCGCTAAGCAAAGATGAGGTAGGGAGGCGTGAACAACCATGAATGTCCACTCGAGGTATACCATAAGTGTCCACTTATATTTAAGTAAATTATCTATGAATTCCAGGCACAACTTTTTAAAACAACTTACAATCATTGTATCCAATGTCCTCATCGTCGTCAAGTTTTGGAGGTGTTTCATCTCTTCTTCTATTCAATCCCAGACACTGATCAATGAGATAAGCATCATACATGGGTCTAACATACAATTTTTCTGTTTTAGCTAATCTTTTATTTTTTGGAGCCCATAAATGAATAGTTATCCAAGCTTGTGATAAAAGCCACAACAACCAGATCCATGTAAATTCTTTAGCGATAAATTCTTCCAAATAGTGGATCGAAGGATAATTAAAAAATAAATACTCTGGTATTATTCCTTCAAAGACACATTCATTATTAGCGAAACTACCGCAAACAGCAATGAGAATCGATATGGTCGCTGGTACCACTAAATTAATGGGAAATGCATAACTGAACACTTGTATCATAATTTTGCATGTAAATTTTGCAAAAGCATAGCAAATATATGTTGCTAAGAAATTTATGATAAAAACCCAAATTGGAGCATTGTAATTGGAAGGTACTGTTGTACCAGTTCCACCTTGAATTACATCAGCAAAATTCGGTTGATTATTTCCATTAATAATAACAGGGGTAATTTCAGTAATATTTATATCATGCTGTGCAAACGCTTCTGTAAACTTTGTAAAAAGGAATTCGACCTTATTTCCTTCTCTTATCCAAATTATCACAATAACGCTGACAAAGAATAATGCAGCTTTCCAAACAGAAACGATTGCGTACATATAATAACGACTGTTTTCGAATTTCTTTTTAATTCTGCCCAAATCACTAATAAATTGAATTGGCGAACTTTCCGAAACATAATTTTCCCACCATCCAACGGATATAAATAAAACAGAAGGCAGAATAAGCCATAAAATTGCTTTCCCTTCAACTATCGGCCATACAATGAATACAGATGCTTGTGCCAGAATACTTAATATATCCAGAATTATTGGCAATATACTTTTTGTTTTTGGCTTTCTTGAAATAAAACCTAAAAAGAATCACATATAATATTTTCGATAATTCATTACAAGATTAGATGAGAAATTTAAAAAAAAAAATGCTTTAGAAGATTTATTGAAGTTAATTTCAAGAGTGGTATCAATTAGAAATTTATGGACACTTACGGTTGTAGTCATAAGTGTCCACTTATACTTAAGGGGCCGTTTAGAATTTCAGGGTGGGAAGGTGCTGGCCAACATCTTATTTTTTCTTATTTGGGGAAGGGAGGGGTCGTGCCAATTAATTACGTAAGATTTTATTTTTTCTCAATAAATGCTGTACCAGAGAAGCAGAACGCTGTATGTCCAAAAATTACAATGTACAGAAAATGCAAATTAGTGACTTGATATCTTTGGTGTAGCCTTAAAGTAATTATTGGAGATACCTACATCATAATGCAACACAAATTCTAAATTTGGACATAATTCACTCTGTAATGTGCAGACAGGACGCACTTTAATCAATATACATCAAAATTTCGTCGTTGGTAAAAGTAGACATACATCGTTCTGCTTTTGTGGTACAGAATATTATTCCGAGACATTCATCTCCTAGCAAAGAGAATTCATAAATATAGAGGCGACACTATTGTCTTTTATTGGTGTTTTTTGCGCCGACTCACTGACCAGTGGCATAGTTATTTTACTCTAATAAAGGCTACGTTGTTAGCTGCGTGAATATTGTGCCTTTTGTGATTTCAAATAGCTTCTTTATGATGTACTGCACTGAGTTACATTTTCTGTATTACCTAGATAAAGTATTTGTCTAGAGTGGTGATTTTTCAAATTTGCAAAATCGCAATTTTTGTAAGGCCTGTAGTGCTTAAAGAGAGTGCGGTTAATAGAAAATTCCACGAACTTACAGGTACGCTAAAATGAGTGAACGTCTTATAATTTAGAACAGTGGTAATTTCAGCACTATGCTTCGTAGTTTTATTTCTTCAGTTGAACAAAAAACTTCTAATTCCAGCAAGATATTTGCATATTACCAAGAAGCTGTAAAGTTTAATTTTTACGGATTCCAAAATATTTTCATCTTACGCAAGATTAGAGAGGGGAGCGATGATTAAACTTTTTCTTATTTTTTCTTATTATGGGGTGGGAGGAGGTCTAAAAGTAAGAAAAAACGTCTTACGTAATAAATGAACGGCCCCTAAGTACGTGATTATTATCATCTATGCATTTCAGCCTTAACTTTATTTACTTACCAACAACGGCTGGAACAAAGCAAACAGCATTTGTTATCATGGCACCTTTAATAACATCTAATTCGGGAAGAATGCAGAATGCCAAAATAGCGCTTCCTATAGCAGGTAAGGATTCGGTTATCATCAAAGAAAGAAACTCATATTTTGTTGGTGGTTCCCAAGTTTTAAAGCAAAGTATACGAAATGATCTTAAAAATGTAAAAGCTTCAGGAACCCAATAAACAAAAATTAAGATCCACATCCATGCCACTCTCTCTGATATTGGTAAATATACGACAAATTGTTGTGATGTTCCCAATTTATTATTGCAGTAAGGCTTGGACTGATCAGGTGCTATTTGTGATGTCATAAAAAGTAGCGTTCCTTTTGATATTATTCCACATACTAGTACAACCAAGAAAGTTAACAGAAATGTTACTATTTTCAAAATTTTAACGGATGAATCTAGCCATTTATATTGTACCATAGAACCAACGACGACTTTATTCGGGGGGTCCTTGAATACGTCCCATGGCTTAACTTGTTCTTGGGCCCGTCTAGAAGTACAAAAAAATTCCTAATTATGCACCTACATGATGTAATTTATTTTTGGTATAAAAAAATTAACGCCTTTGTTAATAAATATCTTTATTTATATATCGTTATTAATTTGTTTCCTAAAACTATTTATCTATAATCTAATAAAATATTTTATCACAATCACATGATATCCGTTTGCAATGATATTGTATTTAAGTATTTAAACGAAAAAGACGTAATTCATCGAAATGGAATTTGATGTGGTTAGTCACCTGTATGGCTTTATTAAAAAATCTTGGAATGTTCTGAAATAATGTTACTACCATTCTGGAACTTAAAAGTTAAACATTAAAGCTTTTCTGGTCCATAAAGATTAGAATTGTAAGATTTTGTTTTATCTAAATGGAATATCTTATTGCTGGGCTATGAGATGCACTTTTCTACGTGACGAAATCGGCTTAGAATTGGGGTGCGTTTTCTGATTCGAAATAATGCTTATAATCTGGTGTACCATTGTCTGAAAAATACGGTACCTACGTATTTTTTGATTAATTTGTTTTTGCATAAATGTCTATTATAAAAATCATGTAGATATGCCAAATTGTAAATTACTAACAGTGAGCTTAATGTTTTGTAGAGTTTTGCAGTGGAGTATAACTCATTAGGTACGAAACAATCAGTACAAATAATTAAACATTGTAGGTAAAAAGATAAGATCTTAAAACTATGGTCATACTAATATATGTACAAATGTAATAATATAGTAGATATGTTTTTGTAATTAAACAAATGTTAAAAATTTAGTGTTTGATAACTACAATCAATAATTAATTGTTGTTAATTATCTACTTACAAAAAATTATTTACTGTTAAAAGATAATGCACAGTAGGCAATTCTGCCAAATATTATTTGAAACAAATAAATCACCTAAAATTATATTTGTTCTTATAATATACCTACAAACAGTTTTTTAAAGTATTTTCGTAAAATAATTGGTATTTATGTTATAAAGTTGAAACACTAAACATTTTTTTTTGTCCGTGTTGTATACATAATTTTTTATTCAATTACAGAGATTAAAGACATTCGAAAAATTACTTTTCCGGTGATCGTTGATTTACGGATTGATTTAATGAATAGGAAATCGTGCATTTATGACCCCTATAAATGAATGATTTCTTATAAATGCATGATTTCGGCATTTACGCAACGAAATATGCCATTCAATTAAAATGTCACTTTATTTAAATTTAATCTGACAAAATGAATACAAAATATACCAATAAGAACTACAATAGTATATTATTATACAAGTTTTATAAGACGATCTATTGTCGCACGAATAAGTTTGGGGCACGACGAGCGAAGCGAGGAGTGCTCCAATGTCATGAGTGCGACAATACGTCTTATAAACGCGTGTAATATACTATTTTTTCTACTTTGGCGCTCTCAGTTTCATGAAAATTTGAAAATTGTGCTTTCTAAATATTCTAGAGATTTTTAGGATTAGGTACTGCTTGGGTTGGTAATTTGTCATGTGTCATATGTCAACTAAAACTTCGAATTTAAAATCTCGAGTTTGATATTTTTGTGAAGAAGTCATGGAAGAATTAAGCTGCACACTTGGCTTGACCTTGACAGGAGCTCGGTAGAGATGCCCGACGCCGGCCAGCGTGCTATTACAGCAATACCAACGTAATTATTATCAAAAAAAACACCAAAAAGCCGTTTCACAAAAAGTTCCTTTGTGACACTACTTTTAGTTTCACAAAAACTCATTTATGATACCAAAGTAGAAAATAGTATATTATGCAACAAGCACAAAATGATGCTCATTTTGCACGAGTATGAATTGCAGTACGAGTCGCAGACTCGTACTGCAGCAATTCATACGAGTGTAAAATTGCCATTTTGTGCGCGTTGCATACTGCACTTTTTCTACGATAACCTCTGCTAACGCGTTTAACATACTTTGCGTTGATACATTTTCTTAGACGTTTCCGGTAATAAATTTAATGTTGTGAACTTTGCAACTTCAGTTATGTTTGGAGGTGTTAATTCCAAGTCATTATCACTATCACTTTCCATATTAATTGTAAGAGTTATCGAAAATAACTACGAAATTATTATCTGCAACGTACAAAAATGTTGACAGAAGCAAACTGATGACATTCGATTTTCTAGGCCGCCTTAATATTTGTGACCAAAAACAGTGAACCGAACACGAAATATTTCATTTCGCATTTGTTGCCTAGCAACCGAACACGAAATATTTCATTTCGCATTTGTTGCCTAGCAACCGATGCGAAATGAAATTCTGTACAAAATGTAGTTGTTTATGATTGAATTTACGCTCGTGAAATAACATATTTCGATGTTGTCGTAGAAAATAGTATATTATGCAACAAGCACAAAATGATGCTCATTTTGCACGAGTATGAATTGCCATTTTGTGCGCGTTGCATACTAAATTTTTTCTGCGATAACCTCTGCTCACGCGTTTAACATAAATTAAACAAAAAAAAGAAAAGAAGAGGTTATACGCGCGTTGATACATTTTCTTAGACGTTTCCGGTAATAAATTTAATGTTGTGAATTTTGCAACTTCAGTTATGTTTGGAGGTGTTAATTCCAAGTCATTATCACTATCACTTTCCATATTAATTGTAAGATTATTTTATCGAAAATAACTACGAAATTATCTGCAACGTAATGTTGACAGAAGCAAACTGAAGGCAAACTGATGACATTCGATTTTCTAGGCCGCCTTAACATTTGTGACCAAAAACAGTGAACCGAATACAAAATATTTCATATCGCATTTGTTGTCTAGCAACCGATGCGAAATGAAATGTTGTCGTAGAAAATTAGTATATTATTATACAAGTTTTATAAGACGATCTATTGTCTTACGAGTAAGTTTGGGGCACGACGAGCGAAGCGATAATACGTCTTATAAAACGAGTGTAATATATTATTTTTTTTTTAGTTTTTTGAAAATTCTGCTTTCTAAATATTGTAGGGATTTTCAGGGTTAGGTACTGGTTGTGTTGGTATTTGTCATGTGTCATATGTCAACTAAAATTTAAAATTTTGAGTTTGATATTTTTGTGAAACAGCCATGGAAAAATTAAATTGTTCACTTGGCTTAGCCTTGACAGAGCTCGCTAGAGATGCTAGACGCCGGCCAGCGTGCTATTACAGCAATACCAGCGTAATACGTATAAAAAAAAACCCAAAAGCAATTTCACAAGAAGTTCCTTTGTGACACTACTTTTAGTTTCACAAAAACTCACTTATGATACCAAAGTAGAAAAAGGAACTTTTTATGAAACAGTTTTTAGTTTTTTTTTGGTACTTATTACGTTGGTATTGCTGTAATAGCACGCTGGCCGGCGTCGGGCATCTCTACGGAGCTCCTGTCAAGGTCAAGCCAAGTGTACAGCTTAATTCTTCCATGACTTATTCACAAAAATATCAAACTCGAGATTTTAAATTTAAAGTTTTAATTGACATATGACACATGACAAATACCAACACAACAAGTACCTAATCCTAAAAATCTCTAGAATATTTAGAAAGCACAATTTTCGAATTTTCATGAAACTAAGAGCACCAAAGTAGAAAGAATAGTATATTACACTCGTTTTATAAGACGTATTGTCGTACTCATGGCATTGGAGCACTCGTCGCTTCGCTCGTCGTGCCCCAAACTTATTCGTGCGACAATAGATCGTCTTATAAAACTTGTATAATAATATACTATTTTTGCACACATAAAGTACATATAAATAGCTATCTGTGTGTAAAGTTTCAGTTCTGAAAATTAAAAAATGTCGGAATTGTGAATTTTTTAAGAAAACACTGAATTTTCCGGGTTTTCTCCGGTTCTAATTATTCGATCGGGACATTCGACCTCTCATTCCCTTCGTAATTCTCTACAATTCGTCTATTGACAACATTAAGATTGCTTCATTAGTTTCCATTTTAGAAGCAAAGAACTAAAAAAAAACGCGATTGTTTCTTGTAAATTGTTTATAACAAATTAAAAATTATGGTTCTCGAGTAGGAAATTATGCAGAATTCATCTACTAACTATCCTTTATGTAATCGCACAGTCGGTTTCCGGGTAGTATTTATGTTAAATTATGACATTTATTTTGCTCTGTTGCTTGGCCGTTAGTTTGAATATCTATTGATTTAAAATGCATGGCATGCTTGATTCGAATATCTATTGGAATTTTTGTCAATTTTTTTCAATTTCGTAAGATTCGATCAACGGAAAAATATTGTAACCAACTTTTGCGTTAATCGGCGATGAATAATCTCAACACTGTCTCGATTATTAATCGCCTTCATTAACGCACATGCTGGTTAAATAACTAATATATAAGTATCGGCGTATAAGACGGTGTTAATATTTGAATTTATATTTTAAGTATTTATTACAATTACGTCGTTCGTATGCGATGATGTCTGTATTTCGCTACAAAGCGACAAAAAGTGAGAAAAAGGCAATGAAAAAGTTGATTAAAATTTATTATTAGAAATAAAGCTAAGAAATTTTCTACAAAAAATGTATGTTTTATTTTAGTATTGTATTATTGTATCAGGCGTATAAGACGACCTTTTCTGTCTCTCATAAGTTGTTAAATTTTTGAGCTAAAGAAATCAAAGAAAAGTGTAAGAAACTTTAATATGAATGGAACGAAACCTACCAACTTAAACTTTCTTTGTTGGGCACGGAACTGTTTTCCAACTTCATGCAAAAATATTTTTGCAGACCTCTAATTTGTAGTAACAAATCGACATTAAGATTTATTTTAAAAATACAGTGAGGTTCGAATATAGTGAACTTGGAAAATGCATTAAAATTGGTTCACTATATCCGAGATTCACTATAAAAGAAACGACAAGTTTGCAGCTACCAAAACAGTAGTTCCCATTTTACACATCTTCCCACTACTCAACACAGCTTGCTCTCGTAGGCGTTAAAAATGTCTTTACTGTCGTAAAAAAGTACGATTTACACTGTACAACTTTCTATTTGTATTGTTTTTATTTTAACGGGCTGTTTAATTAAAACAAACACTTTACAAAGAAGAAACGACAAATTATTGACAGCAAAAACATGGGCAGTATTAATACCAGACAACAAATTTAACTTACTTAACTGCTAAAAGTGGCGTACTGTAATAGGGATGGGCTGAGAACCAATCAAACTTGCAGCTTCCTAATCCGAATAAAAACGTCACTGAAACCTTATCTTTGACAGACTTTAGTTCTTGCGAAGGTCAGCCCAAACTACTAAATTAAATCCTTAATCCTTCATGAGTTGATTTTCTCAACCTTTTGCACCTTACATTAACTTTATCTTATGAAAACGGTTGATTTCGGCAAACTCATTTCACAACAAACATCCATTTCTATCTTTTGAATAATATTATAGGTACACTCGGGTCTTTTTTTATGCGGATTTGAAATTGTGCGGTCTGTAATTTGAAGAAAATTTAGGACTTCTCCGTAGTATCGGAGTCGGTAGTTCTCCGTTATAGATAAGGAAATCGCCACGTTGTACTAAATTGTATATGAATAGTGCATTTTAACTTTCATATAAGCAGTGCGAGCGTCAAAAATTTAATGTTATGAACATACGAAGCAATCCAACCCGTCAACTTCCATTGCCCAGTCTGATAAAGCAATTTTGGCTAGCAAAAGATGGTTAACTGTCTGAGAAAAGAGCAAGTGGATTTAAAGCAAGCAAAGATGAAGTAACATTGTTGCTTTGTAACAATGCATCTGGAGATGGAATGTTGAAACCTCTCCTAGTAAATCGATCTCTAAGAGCACGAGCGCTGAAAGGCAAAGATCTAAAACAGCTGCCTGTGCATTGTATGGCTAATACAAAGGCATGGGTAACAACAACTGTATTCACTGAATGGTTTTATAATTTCTTTGTGCCAGAAGTGGAAACATATATGAAGCAGAAAGCTCTCGATTTCAAAGTTCTATTAATTGTTGATAATGCACCAGGCTACCTGCATTTTGAACATTCAAATGTAGTTAGTATTTTTACCACCTAATACAACAAGCATTATTCAGCCTTTAGATCAGGGCATAATTGCTACTTTTACTTCAAATTCCAAATGGAGCTTAAGAATTACATTGCTGAATATCACGAATTGCACAAACGATTAGTAAAGTCATTCCAAAGTTTAATCACTGATTATATTGTCATATGGAAAAAATCCACCCAAAATCTGAAGTTAGCCCTAATTTAAGTGATGAAAGTGACTTTGAACCAGTTCACAAAAGTTGTCGGGTATTGACAGATAGTGATAATAGTAATTGCTAGAGTTATTAAAATAAATTGTTACTTGAAAACAATTAAAAATTTTTATACAAACTTATTTTAAGTTTTATAGGTATAAACTTTTTGATTTTCAAACCAATTTTTTTTTAGTCATTGTTATTTTCTGATTTTTTTAATGCGATTTTCGTTTATTTTTTAATTTTCTGATTTGGTTTTATGCGGTTTTAGGAAATTATGGAACCTATCCCTATTTTTATCATATATGCAATGTCTTTTTATATGCGAATTTTTTTTATGCGTTTTGCTGTGGAACCTATTTACCGCATAAAAAAGACCCGAGTGTACTTGTATTTTAGCATTAAAGCTTTATGTTTTTGCTCTTCCATTTCAAACGTCTTACGCAATATAACAGATTTTTTTTTAAACTCATAAGCTTCGCTTGTGTTCACGATATATAAATAAAATTAATGTGCTCTCATCCTAAATTAAAATCCGGCGAATTACCGAGGGAACCCCCGGAAAAATCACTTTATCATAAAGTTTATTATAGCCGCTTCCACTATAAACGGTAAAAAATATTTTAGTTTTATGAAAAAAGTTTTCGGTACTTGAAGCAGCGTTCACTATACCCGGAAGTTCACTATAAGCGGGTTCAGTATATCCGAACTCGACTGTACTGTTATTAGGCATGTATTTACTCATTATGACAAAAAAAATATCAGCAAACAGAAATTAACTTAGGTACTAAAATACCATAATTGAAATTGCTAAGATATTTTGACATATTTTTGGTGATTAAAATCGACTGCGATTAAAATTTATAAATGGTATAAATGGAAAGGCGTTAATGAACAAATATAATTAATATTTGTGCTGCATAACAACATTGCAATAAAATGTTTTAAAACAAAATATAGAATAAACGGATACAATACAATATGTAACAGATGCCTACATTAAAATTTATAATAAAATGTTTTAGTCTTAAAAACATGAAATTGGAATACTTACAAATCACGATGTAAAGGTTGCGATTCATATTCATCATCGGAGCTAGATCTTCCTTTAAACATCGCTGTAGCAATTAAAATTCACACTATTAATAACTGCAGTTTTTTAACAACATTTGTGACAAGTGCTTTCTAAAATGATTGCACGCAATAAATTTTACAAATGAAATTCTTTCATATAAGCATTGTATCTTAATCTAATTATCAATTCTTATCATTAATGTTAGATATCACAATGACTCATCAGCAAAAATTATTGTAAACTTTTTAATTTAAAATATCTATTCAATATGCCTGACAATATTACAGTTTTCGATAATAAAAGATAATACCTTACCTTCAAGCGTAAATTGAAAATAAATAAATTAAAGTACCTAGTACACAAATGACACCTTAATAATACATGATAAAGTTATCAACGGAAAGACCACTTGAAAGGTATTATTCGTTTATTGATAAATAATCTTTTGCTGTATAAGACTTATCTATTTATAACTGTACAATATAAAATAATTATTTTAAAAATATATATTTTCAAATATTTTGATTAACTCATGAATTGATGGCCTTTCTTGCGCATTACGAACTAGGCATTTTTTCATTGTATCTATGATTATCGGCGGAACCCATTTCTGATCTGCATAGTTAATTTTGATATCTTTCTTTAACAATGCAGATAAAATTTCGCAAGCAGTTCCATATTGATATAAAGGTGGTCGTTTATAAATTAGTTGATATAAAATGCAACCAAGAGACCAAACATCTGATTGATAACTTAACTAAAAGCAAAGTAATTTAATTAATCAGGATAAATAAATTAACACCTTTATTGTTGAAGGAAGGATATAGAAATACCTTATATTTTTCCCGACCAAAACTGGGACTATTTTCATTCATTGAGGGATTGTTGTCCACTGCTTCAGGACTCATGTAGTAGATGGACCCAATACGTTCATTTTTAACAATAAATTTATTTTCTGAAGAAACATTTACTGATATGCCAAAATCAATCAACTTTAATTGATATTTGATTAAAACAAAATTTGCTGGTTTTAAATCTGCATGAATTACACCTAGAAAAATTCAGATATAGAAATTACACATAAAATTTACACTGCATAATTTTATAACAAATGAATACTTTTGAGATTTATAAATTCTAGATTCTAATTATTCGATCGGGACATTCAACCTCTCATTCTCTTCGTAATTTAATTCTCTACAATTCGTCTATTGACAACATTAAGATTAGTTTCCATTTTACAAGCAAAGAACTAAAAAAAACGATTTTTTCTTGTAAATTGTTGATAACAAATTAAAAATTATGGTCCTCGAGTGGGAAATTAGGCAGAATTCATCTACTAACTGTTCTTTATGTAATCGCACAGTCGGTTTCCGGGTAGTATTTATGTCATAAAAAAATGCTTTATTGCTTGGCCTATTGGTAAATTCTGACCAATTAATGATAACAGAGGTTTCTGGGTGTTAACTTTCTTAGTTACGCCACTGGTTTAGCAAACAATTATTAAAACGTTTGCTATAAAAAAATAAATAATTGAGGGCAGATTTGCAAAAGCTTTTTGCAGATGAAAAAACTGAATTAGTTTTTATATCCAAATGACAAAATTGTTTGTGCACCTTTGATTATAATTTAAGACAATAATTTAATTGAATTGAAGTTTTCAGGTAAGTTGAAATTAATTTTATTTTTATTATGCACATTTTATCATTTATCATAACCTATGATGGATGTTACCAGTTTTCTGCACTATTCAATCAGAATCCTGTTAGATTAACCTTTGAAAATAAAAACAAGAACCTTTAATCACAAAAAAATTTTATATAAAATAATATAAAATTACTCACATAGACGCGTTTCGGTGGCTATGCCACCATCTTCAGTACATCTACTCAGTACTCAGTAGATGTACTGAAGATGGTGGCATAGCCACCGAAACGCGTCTATGTGAGTAATTTTATATTAATTTATATAATTTTTTTTTTGTGATTAAAGGTTCTTGTTTTTATTTTCATTATCGACATCACAGGGTCCACTATATATATTTTAGATTAACCTTTATTAGTTTTAAATTTTTTTAAACTCTTACTGCCATGATTTTCATTTATTAAAAAAAATTGGACAAATAAGGATATACAGGGTGCGGCCTAAAAAACGCCGCAAGCCGTATGTCCGTTATTTATGGCTCGATTTATATGGAACAAAAACTGGAATAAATCGTTTTATAAACACTACATATGTAAATAAAAACAAGAACCTTTAATCACAAAAAAAATTTTATATAAAATAATATAAAATTACTCACATAATCACAAAAAATTTTTATATAAAATAATATAAAATTACTCACATATATGTGAGTAATTTTATATTATTTTATATAAATTTTTTTTGTGATTAAAGGTTCTTGTTTTATTTTCATTATCGACATCACAGGGTCCACTATATATATTTTACTACATATGTATCATAGTTTAAAATTTTCAAGGTCAAATTCAAGATCAGATGATAATCTATTTTATTTTTTCAAATCAATAGGTATATTTTTCTATTTTTATTCCGAAGGAGATTTTTTACTGAATCCAACAGTGTGTCACATATTAGAATTCATTTAACAGTAACTTCGAAAATAAGTAAATAAAATACTTGGAAATTTTTCCTTCCAAAAAAATCAGGTATGCCATGGAATACAATATTTATTACACGTTGTCATTTAAATTTTTTGTGATATTGAAAACAATCACAATGTTGAAATTATTTTAATGTTAAAGTGAAAAACTACATAACGCAAAAGGAAAAAACTATCTACAAGTATTGTTCAAAGTGGCCGCCACCTTGTTGTAGACACAACTGATGCCTTCTAACTACACCACGACTTGCATTTAATATAAATGTACGAGGTGTTTCTCCATAAGCGTCGATGATCCTTTCACTTAATCCCTCTTCATTTTCTGAAGTTGTCAAATACACCTTGTCCTCTAAATGGGCCCAGAACCAAAAATCTAATGGGATAAGGTCGGGTGAACGTGCCGGCTACCGAATTGGTCCAAACGTTTCTAACCATCTTGGTCTAAATTTTCTGTTAATCCAATCAACATTAATTCCTGCGTTATGTGGGGGAGACCCATCTTGCTGATAGCAAATTCGGTTTAGATCCGCAAGCGGTAAATTATTCAGAAAATGATCTAAATCTTCTGGTAAAAGTTGATGATATTTCTCTTTATTTAACGTGCCATCTATGAAAAATGGACCAACTAATTGGTCTCCAAAAATACCGCACCACACGTTGACACTGAAACGTCTCTGGTTATTACTTTCTACAATAATTCTAGGGTTTTCCTGGCTCCAGTATCGATGATTGTGCCTATTGAAAAATGCATTATTACTAAAGGTACATTCGTCAGACCAAATGATTTTTCGGTAAAATATCGAGTCTTCTTGCAACTTATTAAGATAAAATTGGCAAAATTGTTGCCTTGTTGCAAGATCATTTACTTCTAGAGCTTGAACTTTTTGGGGTGTGTAGGGAAGGAAATGGTGTTTCTTCAATAGCGATCGTACTGTTTTTCCGATGTTTCAAGGTCGCCAGCAACTTATCTTGTGGACGTTCGTGAATTTTCTTGAACACGTAACAGAATGTTCAATTCCATATTTTCATTAAATTTGCGTGCTTGCCGCTTCAGTTTCTTCAAGGCTCCGTAGTTTCTTAGATTTATTTCGAGACGGCTAAATTTTGGAGCCTCTGGGGTTTTTCTGTTTGGAAATCGAGCATTATAAACTCGTACTGCTTCATACCTGTTTTTATTACATTGAAAGTAGACTAGCAACATGTCGATTAACTCACTGTTATTCTTAGTTTCGTTTTCCAAAGAAAAACCAACAAATACAAAAAACTTAAATGACAACGTGTAATAAATATTGTTTTCCATGGCATACCTGATTTTTTTAAAAGGAGAAATTTCCAAATATTTTATTTACTTATTTTCGAAGTTACTGTAAAATGAATTCTAATATGTGATACAATGCTGGATTCAGTAAAAAAATCTCCTTGAGAATAAAAATAGAAAAATATACCTATGGATTTGAAAAAATAAAATTGATTATCATTTGACCTTGAATTTGACCTTGAAAAAATTAAATTATGGTGCACATGTAACGTTTATAAAACGATTGATTTTAGTTTTTGTTTAATTTAAATCGAGCCATAAGTAATGGAGATATGGCTTGCGGCGTTTTTCAGGCCGCACCCTGTATTTTACTGTTTTAACTACAATCTTACCATTTTCATGAATTTCTTTAACGGCATATAACATATCCATCCAAAAAGACATTAATTTATGCAGTGGTAAATGTTGATCACTTTTTGGCAAGTCTTTTAAAATTTGTTTCAAGTCGGGACCTCCCTTTTCCATAACCATTACTAACACATTTTCAGATGAAATTATTTGACTAAAAATATATTTTTAATGTACACGAATTTTAATATCACTTACTTACTAATCAAACAATTTAATAACCTGAGTACAATTTTGTAGTTTTCTTAGTGTCACAACTTCTTTCATTAAGGCAGATTTTAATGCTTGATTTTTTCCTAAATCTACTTTTTTAATTGCCACTTGTGCTTTAGTACTGGAATTATAACAGTTGTAAACGAAAGAACTGCCACCATTTCCCAATAGATTTAAAACAATGTAATCCACACTATTTACAGAAATTATATTTTCATTAAACCTTTGTTGAGATGAATTTTGTGCGGATTGATTGAGAGAAATTGATTCATTTTCCTTGTTATCTTGTTCTCTGTGGAGAGAAATAGTACTTGCAGTTGAAGCTGTCGTTAAACATGAAAATTCTAGCGGGTTATTTTTATAATCATTTCTTGGTTTAAGTGCAAATTGATTTAATGTTGAATCAGAAAGTTTCTGATTCATTGAATTTGAAAGGCGAAGAGGAGTTTTAAACTGAAAGTTTATGTTAGTATTGCACTGTAATTTGAAGTTTCCATAATCATGTTCTGCAGTCAACTTGAGAGGTGTACCAAATATACTGGCAACAGGTTTTGGATGAATTGTTATTGGAACTGCAGGAGAAAGTAATTTCTCTTTTGCGTCATCATTGATTTTCTCATTCTCTTGTTTCGATGGTAATGGTGACAAGACTAGCGGCTCATCTAGTGCTTCTAAAAGTTCCTGTTCAAAAGCAGCTAATCGAACAGGTTCGAAGTTTAACTTCTGTCGTGATCTATGAAACAGAATATTTATTCGACTATAGAAATGATGGAGTGGAATTTATACCTACTTTTTTGTTGTGTCAACTGCATTTTGACTACACAATGAATTCTCCACTTTATTACCGCGACATATTGATAGATGCGTTACTTTTTCATTTATAGTATCCATTTTAATCGAACTAGCACTAAAAACACATCATAATGGTTCATTATCTTAATATTACAACCTAATTTAAAAGTTTAAAACAAACATATTATGACTTAACGAATTTTTTACCAACTACATAAAACTAAAGAAACCAGGGAGGGGAAGAGCTTATAGGGATCTGTATAATTCCTCTTAAACCACTTGAGAAGCAAGATTCACAAGATGGCGCCACCATAGTAAAAAGTGTCAATTTTGGAAAATGCTTTTTCACTAACAAGCTTTTTTATATGATTATTTCCTTCATGCACGTAAAACGTCACAGTCACCATGGTTTTCCTCAGTTTTATAGCGATTATTTTATTCATGGCTAATACAGCCAATCACAGTTCGTTATTTGAGGAAGGAACACGGTTTTACAGCGATAAAATTCTGATAAAACTTCGAGTTCCTTTATATCGACGTTGCCTAGTTTCCACCAACAAAAAATTTTCAAACAATTTTATTTGTGTCAAATTTTATACATTCATAAAATAATCTAATCAAATACCATTCAAGCTTTGAATTTCTTCGATTAATTAACTCAAACTTCCTGCGTAGCAACTTTTAAATCGTGTAAATTTTATGATAAAAACACTCCAGCTTCGCTGTCGTGTTTTTAATACTCATAAAATTTACACTCTTTTAAGTTGCTCCGCAACAAGTTATCGTAAAATAATCGATAAATTCAAAGCTCTTATGGTATTACTAGCGATTAAATTAACGTGTCAAAATTTACCCGATTAAATTTTGACGTTTAATAGCTTCTGAATTTTTTTTTGCAATCATTATCAAAGATTCCTCGACAAGTAAATAAATAATTCGTTGTAAAATCTATTTATTCAAATTAATAATCAGGAAATAATCATGCCGAATACCCCGCGTGCATGAAAATAGCCTGATTAAATTTTTAGATTTTTGTCGCAACGTTTTGCCATAAAGAAATATTTCTCGTAAATTTTCCACCCAAAATCTCTCGTGCTGCGCACTCGAGATTTTGTTACGTGGCAAATTTGCTCGACATATTTCTGGGCAAAACATTTTGACAGAAACGTCAAAATTTAATCGGCTATTTTGATGCACTTGTGATATTACTGTTGATTATTTCCTTCATGCACATAAAAAGTCCCAGTCACCATGGTTTTCTTCAGTTTTATAGCGATTAAATTTTGACGTTTCAAACGTGTCAAAATTTACCCGAATAAATTTTGACGTCTCAAAGGTGTCAAAATTTACCCGATTAAATTTTGGCGTTTAATCGCTTCTGAATTTTTTTTTTGCAATCATTATCGAAGATTCTTCGACAAGCAAATAAATAATTTGTTGTAAAATCTATTTATTCAGATCAGGAATCAGGAAATAATCATGCCGAATATCCCGCGTGCATGAAAATAGCCTGATTAAATTTTTACGTTTTTGTCGCAACGTTTTGCCATGAAGAAATATTTCTTGTAAATTTTCCACCCAAAATCCCTCGTGCTGCGCACTCGAGATTTTGTTACGGGACAAATTTGCTCGACATATTTGTAGGCAAAACATCTTGACAAAAACGTCAAAATTTAATCGGTTATTTTGATGCACTTGGGATATTACTGTTGATAATTTCATTCACCAATCGTTTAGCCGTACTTGGGCACACGTGTTTAATTCTGTCCAATCGCAATATTATTATAGTGAGAATAATCTACTTAAATCATTCTCGCGAGAATAATTTCTAGTACATACAACAAATGTTTATTGTTATTATTATTTACGTTACTGCTATATTTACTAGGGCAATTTGGAATAATGCACTTATAAGACATTTTTTAAAGAATCTGCAATTGTAAAAAAATTACTTACAAGTTTTTAATACTACAGTAAAACCCCTCATAGTGGACACCCCTCTAATGTGGACACCCCTCTATTACGGACATTGGACACTACTTGTTTTCCTGAACTTGGAATTTCCCCCTCTATTGTAGACACTTGATAAACATTTTGGAGAATTTATATCATGTTTTCAAAAAAATACTGTTGTGACTTGTGGTGAATTAGACACGCATTAAAAACGTTTATTTTAATTAAAGGTAATGAGCCTGCTCTGTATTAATTATCAAATTTGGAAATACATTTTGAGGAGAAAAAGGTTCTAATATGTATAAACATAATACATGTTTACGTATAATGTTTTATATTACAGATGGCACGTATTATTTAAACCTGGTTTTCTGCGAAAGAGGAAATAGGTACTTTTTTAAAAGTGGTAATTTTAATCAATAAATTTACCTAAAATCGAGGATAAAAGATCATATTTGACTTGCACCTAATGGCTACTGTGGCTTCGATTGTATTATAGGTAATTCTTATATGTTATTGAATATTTAGTTCGCCAGATGTGAGTCGACGACATTTATTAATTATGCGGAAACTAACTTTCAGAATTTGTGTGCTGTCAAGATTAAGAAAATAAAAATAACTTCATGGTTTTGCCAAAGCTATCAACACATGCAAATAGCTTGGAGAAGCTTAAATTATAAATGATTTCAATACAACCTAAATTGCACACCTTGATGATTTTTGAGTCAAATCGGGATGTGATTTTATAAATTTAGAATTCTAATTCTGATAACAGTTCGGTTCCAGTTTTTTTTTGTAGAGATGGTTGGAATTGTTTGTCGATAAAGAATTCATTTTATACGTGTTGTCTGTATGTGTTAGTAGTGTCCCGTACCTGCTGTGTTTTAAAGTTTAATTTTAAATATTAATTGTTTTCTTTGTGTGTTTTGTTGTTTGATTCAACGGAACGGTGAGTTTTTATTCATTTTTCTGCATGAACTAATCTAACTTAATTTGGAGATTTTGGGTTGTGAAAATTGTAGAAATAAAGTAAAAGATTGTTTTTATACTGATTTTAAAATTAAACAATTCATTATTCTGCAACAATACCTTAACATGTAAGTCATTTTTTTTAGTGGTTCACTTAAATAATTTGATTATGGTTGATTTTTATTTCTGCATTTTCAACTAAAAGATTGAATTGGTCTCAAATGCGACTTTAATCGCAGATTACAATCGAATGATAAAATAATCTTTGAAAAATGTCAGAAAAAAATGGCGCAAGAAAGCTACATTTCACATTAAAAACTAGTTTGTGACACGCATTTATTTTAATTGTTCCAACCCGGTAACAAGAGACTGACTGACTGACTGATGATGATGACGTTTATTGAGCAATTCTTTTTTTTCAGATACACGAAAGAAGCATGAAATTGGCACCCGGCCCGTTACCTCCGAATACAATCCAACGTTGCCTCCCTTCGAGTCCTGTAACTTCAACTGCAACTTGGAGCGTTATCACTGAAAATAACTTTCCCAAAAACGGCCTAAACTGCAGTCCAACTTTACCGAGCCCACGGGCTTTCAAACCTCTTACAAGTATGCTCTCAATTAGTTATATTGAGAAAAGTGCAAGATGAATTATTTTGCTACCAGTAAGTTTTATTTCGTTGTTGCTTATGTGCAATATTTTTATACTTGTACGAATATTTACAGATTCCTGAGAAATCCAACCCGTCCGACACCACCAGTAATGAATTGATCGGTGGTGGCAGCAGCCATCAAACCTAAACAAGTGTAGCACGTGAGAAAGAGAGCAGCTGCTGAAAAGAGCAGATTAAGTCGTAATGATTACATTTGCTGGTTGCTTTCCAAATAACTGGCCTGACTTGTTAAAATTGAATCATGTTTTATACAAAATTAAAATTACAATAAATATGAATTAAAAACATATATCAGGTATTCAATGATATGCATTATAATAACAAATTAAAATAAAGTATCTACAGAAAATATTTTATGATGCATTTTAAGCATAGTTAATTATGATGAATTTGAAATTAACAAAATTAACGAGCCACCACCGATCAATTGATTACTGGTGGTGTCGGACGGGCTCGATTTCTCAGGAATCTGTAAACATTCGTACAAGTATAAAAATATTGTACATAAGCAACAACGAAATAAAACTTACTGGTAGCAAAATAATTCATGTTTTACTTTTCTCAAAATGTTCTTTTTATAATAGCGTCTTAGAGACCGCGCCATATTTTCATAAGTCATCGATTCACGGTTTTTTTGTATTCCCCAGAAATTGGCTAATCTATTAGGATTAATGATTTTAAAAACTCCAGTGTCTCGATTTTTCCATTTAGTGTACGTAATGTATCTTTCCTTCGGGTCGTCTAATAGGGTTTGGAGGAAGCTCCACAGCAAAAGTCTCTCTGCAATCACACCACAAAACTACAATAGAGAAAGAAAACTTTTGAGAACTAATTGAGAGCATACTTGGCATTTTTCTCAATGTATTTTTTTCATAGTAACGTCGCATAGACCGCGCCATTTTTGGATAATTCATCGAAAAACAATTCTTTTGAATCCCCTCAAATTCGCCAATCCAGGAGGATTGACGATTTTAAATATCCCCGCATCACGATTTTTCCACATTATATATGTGCTGTATCCTTGTGTTGGGTCATTTAATAGTGTTTTGAGGAAGTTATTTTAATTTGTTATTATAATGCATATCATTGAATACCTGATATATGTTTTTAATTCATATTTATTGTAATTTTAATTTTGTATAAAACACAATTCAATTTTAACAAGTCAGGCCAGTTATTTGTAAAGCAACCAGCTGTTTTTAGCAGCTGCTCTCTTGCTCATATTTTTTGTGTTACGGAGAAATTGTAATTGTAAGCAGCACTTATTTCATGTTTTAGTTGAAAACATATTTTTGTAAATAATTATTGTTAATATCAAACCGTATGCGAAATATATTACATGGAAATTAATTCTTATTACTATTTAAAACATTATAAAATCATAACATAAAAATTAAACTACAAAATACAAACTAAAAATTACGTTAAATTAAATAATTCGTCCAGAGAAGAAGAAATAGGCACAGTTCCCAGAACGCTGGCTGCGTTACCCCTCTGAATGGCAATACTAATTCGTTGTTTTAAGTATGTTTTCGCCTGAGGAATACCTGTGACGTCTATAATAAGTCTTCCCCAAGCATCCAACAACGATAGAGCGCTCATACTCCAAGGACCAAAGATTTCAACAGCAAAGCCAACGAAAATGTAGTGATCTGCTAACGAACTACAGTGAAATATCTCGAGACGACCACCTCTTTTAGGCGACCGCCTCCAAATATGACCAGTTTTTTTAAGAACAGTTTTGAATTCATGAAAATTCCATGTATTTATTTTTCCCTAAAGCGACCACCCTCTAACCCGACCGAGACAGCTCCTTTTTGGAAATTGGCGACCGTTTTTTTTTTATGGTTTAATGGGGAATTACTTTGTCGGGCTGCAAAATTTTAACGGGACTTGACTTTTGTTATTTAGTACCGTTATTCGGATAGTCAGGATCGATTCTGTGCAACAGTTAGGGGTCGTGTACAAATTACGTAAGGGCATTTACTCCAATATTTAACCCCCCCGTACCCCCATGCAGTGGCGGCTCGTCAGAGGAGGCAAGGGAGGCTAAGCCTCCTCATGATAAAATTGAAATAAATAAATAATCAAATTTGATTTTCATTAAAATTTCAGTATGAAATCATCAATTATTAGGTACTCAATTAAATAAATAGTAATAGTTATTTGGTAGATAATTTTCTTTCACCATACCAGAACGGCCTTATTAAAGGGGATCTTCTGTTTACAATATGGGACAAGGTTGCATGTAAGCGCCAGAAATATTGTCGAGACCGGGTCGGAGGCAATTTGCTACATTTGACTCCAAGCATCTGCTTTAACACTATATAATGAAGCGATTTTGACCTTAAACGTTAAAAAGAAATGAGATGCAATACTTGAGTTAGAAAGAATAAAACTATTGCAGTAGAGGCTACGACTCCATCCCCCACCCAAACAGGCGCCCTGGCCAGTGCGTTTTGCCGGACAAAGATCCCATTTATTCCTTAGCACTGGGTGCGACAGGTCTACTGAAATCATTGAATTCAGGTATAATATTTTGAATTTGCGGGTTTTATTGTTTCAACATGACTGACGATATAAAAGTAGAACTAAAAAATGTATTTTGTTGGCCATGCTTACTTTTTTCATCGGTGTCACAAACCGAATATACTCATTGTCAGTGGAAAACAACGGGATATTACGATTTGAAAAATTTACCGCGTTCCATTGAAAGGTCACATATCATCATTTATAGGGATACCAATCCCGCAAACGCTGGATCCCGCAAATGCGGGATCGCGCATGATTTTAACGAGATCACTTATGCGGGACTACATATGCGGGATCCGCGGGACTTCCGGGACTGAATAAAAATAAAGTAAAACCTCCCAATAGCGGCCACAAAAATTTGTTGTAAAAATGACCGTTATAGGGAGGTGACCGTTATTGAGAGTGATGAATATATCTAAATAAAACATGTTGAATTTTGAAAAGTGGCCGTTTTTAGAGGTGGCCGAAAATAGAGGGTTTACTGTATCCGAATTTGAAAAAATATGTATGCCGAGCGCGCGTTTTCTGTCGCCCAGCAATAAAATCAGGTCAAATTTACAAGATCAAACTTTGAATACTTTATCATTTCTCTGAAAGTATTTCCAAAAGAAATCTCAATAATTTTTCTTAATTTTTTTTTTACTAATAAATGCTACTTTTATTTTGAATTTAGTTAACTTTTATTGCATAACTAACTTCTGGTACTTAATTTTCTTAGCAACTAAAAAAAACATTGTGATAGTTTGTATTCCCTCAAATCCTGCGGATCCGCGGGATTGATGATGCCAATCCCCCAAACTTGCGGGACTGAAGTTTTGATGCGGGATTGGTACCCCTAAATTCATCAACATGTAAATTTACGTTATTTGGTAAAGGAAATCAAAATATATCGAGGATTTTGGATACTGCTCGAACTCGCGAGATGGAGGAATTTAATATCAAAGTTAGTTATTTTCATTATTAAGTAAGAGAAAATACAATTTGTAAGCCCGTATCTCATCATCCCACCCTATGCATTTCCTTCAACTCCTAATCCAGTCCTGGCAAGAAATAACTTTACACCTCCTTGATGGTTCTTGCTGGACGGTAATTTGTGATACAAAAATAAAACATCATAATTTGTTGACTAAGTAGAGTACCTATTCTTCATAAATATTAGCCTCCTCACTCGTCACTACCACGAGCCGCCACTGCCCCCATGTAAGAGACCGTAAGTTTTGCAGAACCCCTACCCCCCTGTCTTACGTAAGATTTTACAAATTCAAGAGGGGGTAACAGCGTGTTTATGAAAAAGATTTGGTTGTTCTCATACAGTTATTTGCGGCTATTTATTAACTATCCAATTAGGTAATAATTAATCATTTAAATGATGATTTAATAAAAAAACCAATTCTATAATAATATAATTTAATATTTTTATTATTTCTCATCTATGGAAAAAGGGTTAATTAACCATTCAACAAAAGAGCTTATTACTGGTATGCTGCGTTCATCAGCTACAGTGTCACTCAGGCAGTCACCAGATTCTGTTTCAATATCGAGATGTTCTGATTCAATCCATTCCGAATCATTTTCTTCTCCTTTTCCATCATGCAGAATGCACAGTTTTTCGGATCCTCGAGTTTTGAGGATCGACTTCGATTTAATTTTTCTGTTTTCTCTTGCTTTTTTAACTGAATGCCCTAGTAATTTCATGTGTGAAATCGCTCCTTTTTTCGAAGCGAAATACAATCCACACGTTTTACAGACACGGTTACTTAATTGCTCGCGAACTGTAGGGCAGTAATAATCATAGGGCATCTCAGAAAATGGTTCATGAGAAATTGGCATTCTTATTGACAGTCTCTGGAAAAGTGGAAGAAACTTTGCATTTTCATTTTTTTCATTCCATGTCTGTGGTTTTAATCGACCATTCGTGTAGGTTACGAGACATGGTGCAGGAAAAAAGCCGTTTAGAAGTACTTCCTTTAGGTTGCTTCTTAGTAAACTACAGCAATCGATATTATCGCATTTGACTACCTATAATAAATTGGAAAGTTAATTACAAGTTACAAATTTACGTTTAAAAATATATTCTAGATTATTTTTTAATGATTTCATTCACCAATCGTTTAGCAGTATTTGGGCACACGTGCTTAATTCTGTCCAATCCCAATATTATTATAGTGAGAATAATCTACTTACATTATTCTCACGAGAATATTTTCTAGTATCTTGTTATTGCTACTTAATAACGCATTTTCTACTTTTGACATCTGTCACCGGTGACTATTAAGAAATAATATTAAAAAGCTGTATTTTTCTATGCTGTATTTTTTAATCAAACATTAAAAAATAATCTTCCGAATACCACTCGAGAGTGCGAATTAATTTGAAAATAATTCTCCAGTTATTTTCTCAAACTTGTTGCCATTTGGGAACAAGTTTTCGAAAATCTGTCGAATTATTTTCAATTTATTCTGACTCTCTTGTGATATTACTTTTGAAAACTTACTTGCAAAAAATACTGAGATTCTCGTACATGAACTGAGTACCAAGCGTCGTCAAATTCAAATGCTAGAGATTTATTTGGTTCTTTCGGGCTTATATATTCTGCTGTAACTGGATGATCATCTATAACTAGTTTGCTCCAAATTTTGGCAAGACTTACACCTGCATTTTCAAAATTTTTAATTTCCAAATCATCATCAATTGTTTTTCCTCTCCCATCTAAGTGACTTCCACATGCATCATACTTTAATATTACGCCTGATAATTGACTGCTAAGAGGCGCCATTCTCCGCTCTACTCTATTATACGCACTACGCCCTGGCGCATTTGTAACGATATATATAGCATCTAAATCATACTGTTTAAAATGGTTTATTGCATATGTTATAGTCTTGGTGTAGCTGCAACATTATAAATCATTTTTCGTTATTATACTTTTTCTTTTAATATATTAAAAGATATAATAAATGTTTGTAAATAAAACTCACCGAGGGTTTTCATCTGGACCACCGTCAACGGAAAGTATAAATATAGGCTTCGCAATACCATTTATTTTAACAATACTTTCGAAACTTTCTAGTTCAAAAAGTCTGGTAAAATCGATCGCATGAGTAGCAGCCGTCGACGAAGAATGTTTGCCACTTCGGATTGCTATATATGTTGGACCAGAGTATGATACTGCGTCGGGTATTCCTAATCCATTTTCTTTTACGACTATGCCAGCATAAACCGAGGGAATTAGTTTGTGCTTTTCAGCAATTACCCAGTCATGATCCGGCAATTTTACACGATACTGAAGGTGCATCAAAAGTGGAGACTGCTTTTGGACTGCGGTCATTCCAATTGGAACGCGTGCTTTGTCATCTTGAGAAATGAAGCTAACATTGCTAGGACCCAAAATAGAAGCTAAAGACTCAACATAACGAATGGATGCTGTACAAAACGGACCATCTTTATGCATTTTATGACCATCTGCTTGCGCTCTACACAATTTAACCGGAACTGTCGTAACATGCCGTTGGCCTGACAAAGTCACAAAATTTTTTGGCAAAAGACGAAAATAAAGAGCACTTTTAGACAGATTAAATCCTAATTCTACAAGTTTTTTGTGCAGATCGTCAAGTGTCCTGCAGCTTCTGATTTCCTCGGTTCTTCTTCGATCATGAACTGCACTACCAAACATAGCTAATGATGTGATAGTGTTTAACAATTCGGGTTGTTCGATTTCTAGACGAGGCCTTCCAACTGTCGACGTTGAAAAACTATTACTGACAGCACCTTCACTTAATTTATGCTTTAGTTTTTCCCTGTGCTTCTTTTGATGTTCAGCATTTAGTTGTTTGTTTTTCAAATTTTGTTTAGCCTTCATTATTTCTATTTGTGTTTTCTTTATAGTTTTATTATCAATCTCGTTACTTAAACCAGCATCTCTAGCCAATATTTCAGAATTTAATTTACTCTGTAGAGCTTGAATTTTTTTGGATTGATGATCTTGAGCAGGAGTAGAATATTTCCTTTTCAAAATATTCGATTTTTGACTAAAATCCAACTGACTTGACATCTCACACGTATTTGCATTCGCAGATACTTCTTCAATTGGTTTTTTAGTTTCAATAACTTGACTATTTTGATCAGATTTCGAATGACTAATCCCATAAGTACTGACCGTAACCTATTTAAAGTTAAATAGTAAAAATTATCTTTTTCATATTTAGGTATAAGTACTTATTTTTTGAAATTATTATTTAAGGGGGTATTCTGGTGTAGAAATTTGAAAAAATCAATTTTTTTTCTTCTCATATTTTGAAAGCTTAACCTTTCAAGAATATGTCTTTAAAATAATTTGTCAAAATTTTAATTATTTCCGGAGATATAGCTATTTTAGTGACACGACATCCAAACCAGCTGGGCCGGAACAACACTGGGCGTAATTTTACCCGAAACTTTAAACGCGTTTTTCTCGAAACTACTTTTTTCAAAAAGTTTGTCATGATTTCTCAAGTTCTACTTAACCGATTTACTTGTAATTTGGTGTAAGTCGTCTCTATATATGTCTCTATCGTACTAACTATGATTTATAACAAATTAATTTTTTTTACTATTTTTAAAAAATTCAGAAAAGTCGAAAAAAACAGTAAAAAAGTTTATAATTTTTTCGGACATCCGCAAGTTAGCGAAAAAATTTTTTTTCAATTTTTTTTTAGTTAGTACGATAGCAGCATTTATCTAGATAAATAATCTTTTTTATTTTTTTGTTTCACATCATTTGGAGGGTTGCATTCGTGACAGACTTGGCGCGTCATTTTTTCCAACACATTTTGAGCTTTCAATTTTTTCACTTTTTTTAATTTTTTATGTATTGTTAAAACATGAATAAATATCTTGTTAAAAAATAGATAGTAAAAATATTTTTTGTTTTTTATTTATAGCACGCAAAAAACACCTCAAATTCATGCCTCTAGACTAGAATACCCCCTTAAATAAATTATATATACAGTGAGGACGCGTGGGTTGGAATAAATTCATTTAAAATTCATAGGTTTGGTTTTTGGAAAAACGCTCGGACACGTCGATTTTTGTTTTTAAAACTGCATCTTTTTTGATATTTATACTTTTACGATCGTCTTTTGTTTTCGCAATATGACGTCATCAATAATTTTTTTTAATTGCACTCTATATTTTTGTTCACGAATTTGGATGCAGCACATTTCTCTGAGTACAGAAATGTCAAATTCGTATGACCTTGAAGAGGAAAGTTTTCGAAATAATTAGTCCTAAAGTTTCAAAAATTTATGATAAAATTGTTAGAGTAGACCACTAATAATATGATCAAGGAAGCGCTGGAAATCGAGCAAAACATTCAATTGTGTGTTTATTTTGTTTTTTTGATTGTTGACACTTGTCAAGTACAGTTTCAAAGCTTGAAGAATGGCGCGTTTAACTGAGAAACAACGAATAGAAATGTTGATGATGGTAGGATATGACGATAATACTCGAACACAAGCTGAAGTTTGCGAATTGTTCAATGATAAGTGCCCGGAGAAGCCTATTACACAATCAGTAGTTAGTAAGATGGAGAAAAAGTTTAGAGACTTTGGCCACGTAAGAGACTATTACAAATCCAACCATGTTACATTTCCAGAAACCACACAATTGAATGTTTTGCTCGATTTACAAGAAAATCCTCGCAAATCAAGTCGACAAGTAGCTGCAGAACAGTCACTAAGTAAATCTTCTGTTCTAAAATATTTACACAAGAACAAATGGCACCCATACAAAGTACATTTTGTTGAGGAACTTATTGAAGACAATCTCGACCGCAGATTAGAATTTTTCCGAAATAATGATGAATAGATGCAATGCCAACCCGGAATTTTTACGTAAGATAGTTTTTTCCGACGAGGCAATATTTTGTTTGAATGGTTCGGTAAACAGGCAAAATTTTCGATATTGGGCACCAGAAAACCCACATTGGAGAATGAAAAGTCATACACAATTCCCTCAGAAAGTAAACGTTTGGGCCGGAATTGTGGGTACCTCAATTGTGGGTCCCTTTTTATTGAGGGAACACTTAATTCTGAAAAATATTTAGACTTACTACAAAATGACATAATACCCAGTGTAAGTGCACTGTATCTGAATAATGAAAACCCAAATATATCGGCAGATTCAATATGGTTCCAACAGGATGGAGCGCCCCCACACTATTCGAAAACAGTACGAGAATACCTTCATAATATTTTCCCAAATAGATGGATCGGAAGGAGAGATTTTATCGAATAGCTAGGTCTCCAGATTTAACCCCATTAGATTTTTATCTATGGGGTTATCTGAAATCTAAAGTCTACTTCAATAAACCGGAAAAATAAACACGCAATTGAATGTTTTGCTCGATTTCCAGCGCTTCCTTGATGATATTATTAGTGGTACACTCTAATAATTTTATCATAAATTTCTTAAACTTTAGGACTGATTATTTAGAAAACTTTCCTTTTCAAGGTCATACGAATTTGACATTTCTGTACTCAGAAAAATGCGCTGCATCCAAATTCGTAAACACAAATATAGGATGCAATTTAAAAAAATTATTGATGACGTCATAGTGCGAAAACAAAAGACGATCTTAAAATTATAAATATCAAAAAAGATGCAGTTTTAAAAACAAAAATCGACGTGTCTGAGCGTTTTTCGAAAAACCAAATCCATGAATTTTAAATGAATTTATTCCAACCCACGCGTCCTCACTGTATATATAGGGTGCAATTTAAAAAAATTATTGATAACGTCATAGTGCGAAAACAAAAGACGATCGTAAAATTATAAATATCAAAAAAGATGCAGTTTTAAAAACAAAAATCGACGTGTCCCAGCGTTTTTCCAGAAACCAAACCCATGAATTTTAAATGAATTTATTCCAACCCACGCGTCCTCACTGTATAAGTAACGTGTTTTTCTCGCATCCCCAGAAACAATTTTCTTATGTTGTTATATTCAAAGAAGTTAATTTATTATTTTATTTGACGATTTTACAAAAAATTAATGAACTTACCGTATTGGAGCAAAAAAACCTCATAGCAGTTGCCTTTCGTCGTGACACTCTCGTTTCACATGTTTTTATTTCACCTCCAATATGATTAAAAAAGTCATCAGAAGAGTTAAACTTCTCTTTGGCAGCTTTCCATATAGCATTAACCTTATTTTGCGCTTCTCCACCTTTTATCTCAGGATAAGCCGTTTTGTATGTATTAAATAATTTTTGGTACAATTCACCCCTATCACTCATCTTGAATATAAACTTCGACGTTCGATTGTGACCACGTATAAAACAATATTCACAGCACTGAAACTTTTTCGACAACTTGCATGACCTGTCTATCTCGCGAAAGTAAACATTGTTGTCTTCTGAGATTTTTGAACAACTTTATTTTGAAAGCTGTTGTTGCATTCTGAGATTTATGAGTGGGTTTGTTTTGGAAAATCAAATTGACTTGTTCAACTCTTCAATAAATCTATCATAGGCCGGTACCAGAATCCCATTCTTTCGAGAAATGTCACGCTTGTCTTGTAATTGATTTACACATTTCCGGCCGACCGGACCATACATGTAAAAATCAAAGACCCCCCTTTCTTGATAAGTCGTTTAGAACCTCGAACACAAAATCTTTGTATGTAAAAATGTTGAAAATATCGGAAAAAATCGTCTTACGTAATTGTCGTTTTAATCCCCCCTTACCCCATGTAAGGATTTGTCAGGGTTTTCATACACCCTACCCCCCCCTTCCGCTCTTACGTAATTTGTACATGGCCCCTAACAAATTTTTTCAAATAAAATTACTTATTGCATTTTGCTTTGTTTCACTTAAGCTTAGTCTTTATATTTTTTTATTTTTTTTATGTATATTAGACAATAAAGGTCTCGTAAAACCCTCTTGCATTTATTCACATTAACGCTTATAACGAACTTCGGATCTAACGAACCGATTTTAACGGTCCCTTGAGGTTCGTTATAACTGGATTCTACTGTATTATGTTATAAATCAGTATCTTAATAAGATTTTTAAAATAAAAAAATTCAACACTCTGTAACACGCCGTAACGTGTTAACCCCCCCCCCCCCCCTCCCCCCATCCAGCGTTACGTAATTTATGAATGGCCCCATAGTGAATGGCTTTGAGTTATGGTTTGACTTCTACTTTTTAATGACATCTTTAAATTTCGCAGAACTTTTATCACTCAACAGGATAGTGTCAAAATTACTTTTGGAATGGGCAGAAGCAGTAAATTGTAGTTTTCCTCTCTTTGGTGATGAAACATCAATACCTTCACTGGTCCATCTTCAGTTTGGGTAACTGATTTACTGATGGCTTCTTCATCATAAGTTTAACATATTCAGAAGCATCGATATTTTCTTTATGCATTCTTTGTTTTTTATGTTTACGGTTTTGGTGGCTTGAATTTCATTGTTTGTCTTAAGTTATTAGAGCCACTAATTTTCCAATAAATTTAGTAAATCATAATAATTATGTATTTATTATGTAACAGGAGTATAACACAATTTATTAAGCAACAACTTATATTAAAGAAATTAATTGATTGATTAAACAACCAAGCAGCACTTAATTAGAAGTAGTTTTATCAAAGACTCCTAATTTGATGGTTGAATTAGAGAAAAATGATCCAGCGAAGTCTGCTGGTTCGCGTTTGTTTTTCAAAGGTTCTGGAAAACTGTTGCATTTTTTCAAAGGTGTTTTGATCAGGTATTTATTTATGATATTCGTAATTTCAGTTTTGTTTTGTTTATAAAAACCATCTGGAGTCAGTGATTTATCCAAACTTGAATCACTTTTCGATTTATTACAAAATGAGTTCCTTTTTTGACTTGAAAAGTCACCTTTAATTTCATCATACATACTTTCTAAATCGTTGCTGTATTTAATGATTGGTGTACTTTTGTCGGCTGTATTGTTGCGTGTTGCATGGCAATAATACATTCTAGAATTCGAGGATGAATGGCTTTGAGTTCCGCTTTGACTATTCTTATTTTTTGATGCCATCAGATCTTCAAATTTTTGCGAATTTTTATCACTAAATAAGGTAGTATCAAAATTACTTTTGGAATGGGCAGGAGCAGTAAATTTTAGCTTCCGTTTTCTTGGCAGTTCTGGTGATAAAACAACAATACCTTCACTGGTCCGTTTTATAAGGGCAATATGTTCAGTTTGTTGTAACTGTCTTACTGTTGGCCTTTTGTTCAACAGTTCCACATATTCAGAAGGATCAATATTCGCTTCACGCATTTTTTTATTTTGTTCGGCAAAATCATCCTCAATCTGTCGCTTCGTTAACCGCTTTGGTGGTTTGAATTTCATTCTTGTTTGTCTTGAATTATTAGAGCTGCTTCCTGTTCTATTTCCATCTATTTCAGTAGAAGTTCCTCTTTTTAAAGGCACTGTACGTTGAATGCCTAAAGTTTTGTTGGTTTTTGGAAGACAAGAATTTTCTGAACTGGATGACAGACTTTTCGAACAACCTGGCAAAGGTCTGTATGGTTCTTTTAACTTTTCGGTAGTAGGTGCTTGATGTGGAACTTTATACTTTCCACCCATAAGCTTGCCAAATGTTTGATTTTGTTTGAAGTTGCTAAGTACATTTGTTGCATCTTCATTTGGTGTTTGTACATTTTTACAATTTTCGTTTAGAGATGGCTGTTCTTCTTTTACAACATTTTGATTTGGTGAGTGCAAATTTTCCAAATGATCAGTGATCGACAAGTATTTTTCTTCTGTGACATTTTGATTTGGTGATTGCACATTTTTCAAATGATCAGTGATTGATAAGAGTTTTTCTTCTGCGACACCTTGATTTGGTGATGGCAAATTTTCAGAATGATAAGTGAATGCTAACTGTTTTTCTACTGTAATATCTTTCCTTTGTGATTGAAAACATTCAGAATGATTAGTTAGTGATGAATGTTTTTCTTCCACGATATCTTGATTTGGTGTTTGAAAATTTTCATTCTCTTCTGTGTCATTAACTGACACATTCTTTGTATTCTCAATTTTAGAAACTGAGCTACAGGCCGGCGAATAAAATATAGAAGATGAGGGATGAAGAGAACATTTCGAATCTTCTTTTTCATCCAATATGTGACTTCCCGAATTTTGATTATTATTAACTGCCAATTTAACATCAGCTGGTTTAATTACTACATCGGATAAAATTTTGAAATTAAATTTTTGTTGGACTGTAGGCGCTTTGTCCCACTCTTCAAAAGATTCTTCGCACCAACTACTGATCTCACCAACAGCCGCACTTACATCTGGATCGCAAGCATCGCTGAAATCAGTAAAACATTCAACTTTTTCTTCTGAATTTGTTTTGTGTGAAACGTTCAGTTCCAGATTGATTGAATCATTTGCTCTTTTTAAATTTGTATGACTTGATGTGGCTGAAGGTGTTTTAAATGTATCAGGTTGACTACACACAATGGTCTTTGTATCATTTTTTGAGTTACTTTTCAATTTGCTGGAAACGACAGATGAACTCTTCAGAAACATAGGTTTTGTGTCCTTAAAAAATGATATATGTGAATCTTTTGGTTGCAAAAACATTGCTTTATACTGAGACTGGGTTGAGTTATACAAACTATCATCTGAACTTTTCAAACTGTTATTGAAGCTATCTTCAATTACATGGTGCTCAGCAGAATCTGAAAAAATTCTGCTGATATTTTGTAATTCATTTTGCTCACATTTTGCACTTTTTACTGGTAAACTACACTGGAATTCTATTGCATTACTTGTAAATATACTATTTTGTTCATTAGCTTTATTGCTACTGAACACGTTGAAGTTGGTTGCAGTTACGGGATTTCTGAAGAATGTTGCTTTATCAGAATTGTCATTTATTGGTTGTGAAAATTGTTGCACTTGGTAACTTTCAGAATCACTAATTGGACAATTTTCATCCTTCTGGATATCAAGTTCTAAAAAAGCTTGTAATTGAACATTACGTTTTATAGAATTTGTTCTCCATATTATTGAGTCGCTGCTTGTTTTTGAAGTTACATTTTCAAATGTAAATGACATTTTTGGTGCTTTAAAAGAATTAGTGGCAGTGGAGTGTGGTTTCAAACTTTGAAATGAATCGTGGGTGAACCTGGCTTCTGAATTGATTGATACGTTATATTCTGTCTGTTGATCAATCACAATATCATTGTTTACATCTTCTGATATGGAGTTTTGAGAACGAACAGTTATCTTCAACTTTTTCAGATTGTTTTCAAATTCTAAAAGTTTTTTATTAAAGCGAGATGGCGTTAATCGTTTCTTAAGCTTCAAGATATTAATTTCAGCTTTAAAATTGTAAGTTAGACGATTTTGAGGCGGAATTTTTTTTGCTTGTAAGGTCAGTAGCTTCAATCCAGCTCCAATTTTAGTTAAAACGCTTTCAGCTAGTTTCACAATGTTTTCACGCCATGATAATTTTGCAGCATTAAAACCGTAATGTTCCAGTGACACTATCCCAGGGATGAGATTGTAAGTAAAAATCAATTTTCCTTGATCATTTTTTACTTCCAAAGTTTCCATTTGCCATCTTAAAATTGATAATCATTTCATTTTGTTTCACAAATTATTTATACTTACATTTGAACATTGCAATATATATCGTGAAGCTTTGTAATCGGTTTGTAGTGCGTCGTAAGAAATATGAAGGCCGGTATTTTCATTAACTGCTCGCAAATTACTATTGCTAATGCTGTACCTTCTCGAAGTGCAGTTGATCGACAAAGTTCATCGATTACAATTAAGGAGTTTTTAGTCATGACTGTTAGGAAGTACTGAATTTCTTTCATCTGTAACAAATATCATTTTAACATGCAAATTTATTATCTATGCTTAACACATTATTGACCGTGTCTTAGATTGAAAATAATATATGAAATTTCTTAAAAACAATCTTCTTTACACATAAAAGCTTAAGCTATTACGGTATTTATAATATTCCATTTTACTAAAGAATGTTATAAAATGATGCATACAATAACGCAAGTAATGTTAAATCTAGTAACTTAAGCAAATACAAAATTTTGAAATTCATACCTCCAGAACAAAATCAGAAGCTCCATAATCCATATTGTCACTCAAATTTATTCGAGCTAAAATTCTATCTGCAACTCGAATTGTTGCCGATTCAGCAGGAACATAACATCCAATTTGTGCCATAATTTGTATAAGAAGTAATTGACGTATATAGATACTTTTACCTGAGCCATTAGGGCCTGTTATTATATGTAGATTGTGATATTCTGAAGCATACTGCAAGAAATATTATTAAATAACATAATAGAATTGGATTTCTCCTTTACCATTGAATTCGATGTTACTTGTGGTGCCAAATAATCAAGTAATGGATGACGTGCATCTTTAATCTCCATGAATTCATTGAAATGCGGTTTTGTATAGCCAGTACTGAAACTGGTTTGAGCCAATGATTGCAACATATCTAATTTTGCAATATTTTCACATAAAGTATAAAAAACTCCTGCATGACTTTTAATTTCAACGAGAAGTTTGTAGATCATCCTGTAAAAAATTGAACAATCAATATGATAAGGTGCAAACTTTAGTCTTACATATTGCTCAAATGTAATATGTCACGTAGAATTTCTTCAGTGCGTATCGATAAATTTAATAATTCTACAGTTTTTATTGTAAAACAGTTTGCACTACGTTGCACTTGAATAAATTCTTCAGGAAGATCACATGTATGAATTGTGCATCTTTCACGCGTTTTCAGCCGCATTATAATATGATATCCTTTCATTTGCGTATTATTAAGAGCCAGCGTTAAATTATACTTTTGTTCCAGACTTCTAACATGTGCTGTTCATCAAACAAGCATTAAGCATGTATAAGAATTTAATTAAAATAATTACCTCTCATTTCGTCTATCTTATCTGTGTATGATTTCCTCACTGCATCAAGAAGTCCATCAACTTCCGGTTTGATGGCAAAACAGCGTTGTATAATTCCACCTTGTCCTTTAGCAGGATGTGCATCAGCATGAATCATTGTGTTCAACAGAGTGTTCATTTTCTCAAACGCAGGATCGTTCAAGTGTTCTCGTAAAAGTAAAAGAAAGGGGTGTTGCGCTTCTTCAAGAACATCATGAAGCGGGGAAATAACTTCCAAAACTGATTTCATCAATAAAATGTAGTTAAGCTGCCGGTCAGAATATTCCTTTGCTTGAGTTGGCATAACGGTTGCAAGCGACAACAATTGATCAACATTTGATAATTTAATTAAAATTGCTTGGATGCCCGCCAATAATTGAGAATTTTGGATAAATTCACTAATGCAATTTAATCGGTCTTCTATGTCAGAAACGGAACACAATGGTTGCAAAATTGCAGCTCGTAAAGTGCGAGCACCAATTCGTGTCAAGCAATGATTTAAGACACCGTAGAGACAAGAATATTTCTTGTTTATTTCAGGACAAGCGCTTGCAACCAATTCTAATTTATCTGCAGTAGTTATGTCTAAAATATAACATTTCAAAAGGCTTTAGTGATCAAACAAAGGCATTTCACGTAGTAGAGTATAGCAAACTCTTGGAAAAAATGGAAAGAATGGGTTTCAGAGGAAACAAGCTGATAGAATCATACTTGAGCCATCGAAGGCAATATGTGACAGTTGATGGAAACATTAGTAGTACTTTGCCCGTAAACTGTGGAATACTCCAAGGTTCAGTATTACGACCAATGTTATACTCATTACATGTCTTGAGTCTGTCTAAAGCTGAATTGAGTGCAAGGTACTAAACCTAAGCTGATGATACTATTGTGGTCTATAATCACGATAGGACGAATATCTTGATAACTTATTGAAACACAAGCATTGGTTTTTACAGAACAAACTCAAAGTCAATGAAAATTAAACTGTTTTTTATGAGTTTTAGACAACGTAATATGTTAAATCGAGACTTTCAAATAAAAATAGGAGATATTCCACTTTATAGGGTTCAAAATACACAGTACCTGGGCTTAATTGTTGATGATAACTTAAATTGGAGTAAACATGTAGACACCTATGTTAGGAACGTTGCATAGATGTAAGAATTACAGTCGAACTTCCATATAACGAAGCGTCCTTAAAAAAATTCGTTATATAGAAATTTATGTTGGAAAAAAAAATTCAGTTTAATCCTTTCAGGTTCACAAGAATTTATAAAGTAATACGATTTTAGGCATTGAAATAACTAGGTACCTACCTATTTAACATAAAACAACATACTTTCAAGATTTACGTGGGGACACATTATGTCACAAGGTCGCAAAAGGATTAATATGCAGTTACCTAGTTAATTAATTAATTGAATAAATAAGACCACCCCAGTGTTATGAAACAATTTTTAAAAGACAAGTACAGTAATATTTTTAAAAATTGATGCAATAAAACTTAATTGGTTCCATTCAATATTCTAAAATTTTTGCACGCTTAAATTAGTGCCAGTTACTTCATTAGCGAATCGCTCATAAAATGTTGAACCCTGGACACATCTAGCAATATTACTACAATAGAATTTTTTTTGGAAGTTACAGTGAAACAACAAAAAGAAACCGTTTCAAATCTTAAAAATTTGCAAAGTTGAGGGAAAAAAATTCGTTATACGGAAATTTTTACTTAATTATAAGGGGTATAAAATGCATTAAAAACGTTTCCAGGGTGAAGGTTTCCCAAAAAAAATCGCTATATAGAGAAATTCGTTATAAGAAAGTTTGACTGTACTTAGATAATCAAAACAAATACATATATTGTTTATAATGGATTCTTCCTATCGGTGTTTAAATATCTAATAACGATTTGGAGTACATGTGGACTAGCTCAATTTAACAGGGTACAAATCCTACAAAATAAAGTAGATTTTATTTAATGTGGACTTCAGAACGCCAAATCTTGATAATCTGGGAAATATTGAACTGTATCAATGAAATCAAATTCACGAACACCTAACAAGACAAACACATAATCTTAACACTTATAAACCTAGGACAAACATCTCACTAAACAGTCCCATAAATAGAGCTATCCACACTTATAATGAAATCCCATTAGACATAAGAAACTTAGCTACATATCGATACCTTTTTTCCAAAGTATCGTAAGTGACATTTTGAGCGAAATTGAGATTTTGCATTATATCGTAAATATCGGACTAAATGCTTGTTCTGGTAGAGTAATATACCCATCAGTTTATTCTTTATGGTGATAAGAACACAATAAACCTATTGTAAGTACCAAGATAGTCACATGCAATGACCTTGTGGACAAAAAAGTTGTCTCCTGCAAAATTTTACAGATGTGGCTTACGATACTTTGGTAAAAAGGTATCGATATAGGGAATTCAAAAACAAAATCAAATGCTAAAATGTACCTTATTCCTTACACTTTGAATTATAAATATCTAAGTATGTTTTCCACACTTTATTTATATGTAAATGTATATTTTAATTAACTGTAAATAATTTTAAATAATTATCCACTTTACTCGTATTATTAGCCTAGACCAGTACTTGATACTGATGGCTAAACGATGTGATACTCTATATATCAGGGGTGGTCAAACTATTAGATGTTGGGGGCGACTTTTCTGATGAAAGTGTACCTGAGAGCGACTATGTTTTTTTAGAATGTACTTACAAATTGGTGTTTTTTGGTGTTACACGTATGCAAAGACATGTTCACGTCAGATTCGCGGGCGACTTCCAGAGGCCTTGCGGTCGACGCTTTGACCACCCCTGGTATATATGATGTATATATGTGAATAAACTATTAAAAAAAATTTTAAAAAATGTTACCAATAATTGTAGAATTTTCAGATGCTTGGTATTCAATTTTAATGGTCTGATTACAGTATATCACATTATACACAAGTTCGGCATATGTTAGAAGAGCTGAAGCAGCGGCTAAAGCATAATATCTACAATTAAAAATTAATAGAACAATCGAAATTGCCTAAAAATGTTTCTTACTTATGTTGTAATATGAGGATAACCGAATCCATTGATGGAACACATAATTTACTGATGCATTGTATTCCATTAACTTTGCTGAAGGCACTTCGTGCCATTGCTGTGATTTTTATGTCAGGAAATTGCTCTGTAATCTTTTTTAGCAATCGATTTTTCATAGACGATTCAACAAATGTTTTCGGTATGAGAATCTGAAAATATTCCCATAAAGTAATTTTTAAAAACGTACTGGACCTAATAACCTCATAAGGGTTTACAATATTCAGTTTTGTGAGTACGTGGAAATAACTCTGAGTGTCTGAAATTTGGCAGAGAATCAAACAAGGACTCGTCAAATCAATTGCCGCAATTCCTACTTCACACGATGCCTCACCTCTTCCTTCAGTAAGAGCTACGAAAAAAAGATAAAAAAACATTTTTATCAAATAATCGACTTTACCTAAAATAACTTTCGATTCTGAAACAGTAAATGATGTTGATTTTGAGGACGATACAGTATTGAGTACACTGAAATTAAAAAAATAAACAAATCGGAAAAGAAGTTTAAAAAATTACGTTTGGTTTATTCCTCCCCACGGCATACTTGATGAACTACCAGGTAATGCTGATGAATTGGTTTCTGTAGATCGCTTTTGAGTATCATTTTTTGCCACATTTTGAAACAGCAATGCTGAAAATACTTCGTTATTTCAAAAATGAAACGTTCAATTTGGCTACCATTTTGATTGAAATTAGAGGGAGCCTTGTTTTTATTGGGTTTCCAACCCAATTTCACATTATTTATATTCATTTTTATAAGAAATTGCTCAGAAACAAATTTATTTCAAAACACCTTACAAAAATGGGAGGTAATGACAATTCAACCAATGGTTGTGGAGTTGATTTTTACATAGCCTGCTATTCAAATTTTAACCTTCATTTTCACCCACTGATTGGTTGGTTCTAGTCTGAAATTGTTTAGTTGCCGTTTGAAACTGTTCTGTCCATGATTGAGGGATGCAATTACCAAACATCTAAAAAATAGTATTAAAATACAAAACTTTAACAAAAGTGACCGGTTGTCATACTTCACAAACGAATTTTAACAATTCTTGTTTGGATATTTCTGTCTCTGAACGAACATCCCAGGAATAGACTGTTCTTCGTGTTGAATTATCAGTTTCCATTCTCAAATACTTTTGTTGGACCATTGTTTTGTTTACAAAATCTTTAATATTACCAAATGTATCATGGCGTTCATCAACATTAATGTCTAGTGAACTTAAAAATGAGAACAAGGATGCTTCAGTCACAGAATCATTAGACATAAATATGTGAGCAAGAATTAACATTATTAAAACTTTATTGATATCTGCGGGTACTTCGTCTTGATTATTTTCTTCAATATATGGTAAACTATTAGTAACAATTAATTGTTTGTTGCTTCCATGTGATAATGGCTCAATCAAATTCAAACCGTACACCTGGAAATGAGCGATTAGTTTCTGAAGGCAATGGGTTTTAGCAATAATAACCTGATGTAAAATACTTTTGGCTTTGCTAATAACTTCCTCCAAATGTCCACCTACACCAGCCAAAGTTTTTCTTAAGTCATTTTTGCTAATAGGGTTATTGTTACCAGCTCGGAAAAGAATATATCGAATGCATTTCCTAACACAATCGTCGATATCAAAATCCGGTTGTGTTAGTTGCGATAGGGTTCTTTGTGACTTTTTTCTCTGACTACTTTGTGAACGTTCAAAATTTCTTCGAGACATTTTTCTTTATAAAAAAGTGAGGTTAGTTTGACACAGCAGACAAACCAATCAGAATGCGCACATGAAAAAAAGCGCACTCCGAAAAATACGCACGCTGTAAGAATTTTGAATGAATCGTTTTATTTTTATTTTTATTTATTATTATTTTTTCTAATTTTAATTCCCAATTTCACTGTGTACATCTATGCAATTTATCTATATTGAGGAAATATAGTAAAATCTTTTTATAAGTAAGTAATATCACAAAAGAGTGAGAATAAATTGCAAATAATTCGACAGATTTTCGAAAACTTGTTCCCAACCATTTTGGTGGTCTAGGTATTCGATCTGTTGCAGATATTTCAACTCCAGCCTTCTTATCTTCTATCTTTGCTAATTCTCGGCTCATTAAGTCTATTCTACCTTCTCGTTTTTCCAACTTTGAAACATCTTACTCCAGTGAAGCTATTGAAAAATGGAAAATTATATCTAATTCCTCGTATTTACCCTCGACATCTCCCTCCATTCAACGAAATTGGGATTTGCCAATTATTGAAAATAACTTTCAAAAGCTTTTGTCTTTCTCAAATGTAACTCAAAAAGCTATTTTATTGGCAGTGTCTGAACCCGAATCTGGAGCTTGGCTTGAATCTTTACCTTCTTCTAAATTAGGCACTTTGTTAGAAAATACCACTTTACAAATTGCCGTTTCTCTAAGATTAGGCATCAGTATTTATCATCCTCATATATGTAATTGTGGTTCTTCAGTAGACACGTATGTACAGTCATCATGGACTGTCTTGCATAAAGAGTGCAGGAAGAATCGCAAGACGCAACTGCATTAACGACATCTTAAAGCGTGCTTTCTCATCTGCCAACATCCCTTGTTTACTTGAACCCAACGGGGTTCTGAGAGATGACGGCAAACGTCCAGATGGAATCACCGTTATTCCCTGGAAGGAAGGCAAATCTCTTGTCTGGGATGTCACCTGTACAGATACGCTTATACCTTTACATTTACCTGAGTCGTCCATATCTGTTAGATCTGCTGCAAACAAAGCAGAAAATCTTAAGCGAAGAAAATATACAGTGAAACCTCCCTAAGACGACCACTTGTGGTTCTGCCCATAAGTGGTCTTTTCCGGAGGTGGTCTTCTTAGAGAATTATTATATCTAGAAAATAATAAATGTCTAACTATATAATATAATGTTCATATTTTAACTAAAACAAAGCAGAGTATATGTGAAATGTTTTTTATTCAATAAGAAATACAGAAAATTTTTTATTACGCACTTAGTAAAAAAAAAATTAAAAAGTAAAAATTAATGATTAATAAAATGAAATAGAACGGGCTGACAGTATTTATTGTGTATTTATGCATTTTATTTACCTATTTTATTTATTATTTATCTATTTTATTTATTATTTATCTATTTTATTTATTATTTACGTATCTACCATTTTATTTATATAAATTTGCATTGCAATATAATGTATTTTGCTTTACTTACCTTTAAGTTCCGTAAATTGACGATATAAATGTCAATTTTTGACACTCAGCTTCGTCGCCTCCCAAGTAACACAGGACGTCCAATGGACGTACATGCTGGTCCATTTCTTATCCATTTATGGACGATCCACAAGCGGATCTATAATGGACGTCCAATGTACGTCCAAGCTCATCCATAAATGTACATTACAGCAATGGATATAAATGGGACGTCCACTGGATGTACATTTAGGGGCAAATTCATAGTCGTCACTCAATCTCAACTCAACCTCAAATCATCCTCAACGCATGCGCATAGGGCAACTCCTCACCTATTCCTCACTTTTCCGAATTCATAGACGTTTCTCACCTCAAGCTCTCTTCATCTCGCCCTCATCTCTGACTCGAAAATGAGATTTTTCTGAGGCGCGATCGTAGCTACCTTATCTCTTTCTCATCTATCGCTCAACTGCTTTGAACTATCGGTTTTTTTTTTAAATAAATAGCTTTCAGGATGGTGGACGATTTTTTTGATTTCATAGAGTATGTAGAAGACGAACCTTATGCGCGGGTACCACGGTAATAATATTACATTAAGATTTTTGAATAAATAGGGTTATAAATATTTTTTTATAGGCATTATATAGGAGACATGGAGAATCCTCTAGAAAAATATAGCGATAATGAACTCCTGCAACGTTATCGTTTTTCAAGAGGAACTATTCAAAATCTTTTAATAAATTTGGTGTATCCTAATCAAAATTCACCGATTAATCAGCGTGGTTTGCCAGTGCCGCCCATAATAAAATTATGTGTGGCATTACGATTTTATGCCAGCGGTTCAATTCAGGTAAAATAATTATTTTCTTTGCCTAAATGCTTAACATTATTTTATTACCGATTATAGAGGGTTACTAGTGATACGGTTGGTGTTAGTCAAACAACGATACATCGCATCATCAAGGAAGTTTCTGAAAATCTCTGCCAGCATTTACAAAGATATGTTAAATTTCCTTGTCGCAATGAATTAAATGCTAGTAAAAATTTATTTTTTGAAATAGGAGGATTTCCAGGAGTGATTGGATGTGTCGACGGGACCCACATCGAAATACAAAATCCCGGTGGTGATAATGGTGAGATCTACCGCAATCGGAAAGGCTGGATGTCCCTGAACGTGCAGGTAGTTGCTGGTCCTAAATGTGAGATACTGGATATCGTTATACGTTGGCCAGGTTCTGCACATGATAGCAGAATCTTTACTAACAGTGCCATTCGGATGAAATGCGAGCAAAGATTGTTGTCGGGTTTGATATTGGGAGATAGTGCCTATCAGCAGACGCGTTATCTTTTTACACCAATACTAAACCCAGCAACAAGAGCTCAGCAATTATATAACAGTTCTCACATTAGGACCAGAAATGTTGTTGAACGTTCATTTGGAATCTGGAAATCCAGATTTCGATGTTTAACAACATGTTTACAGTACCAATTAAGGAGCACTGTTCGGATAATTGCTGCAACTGCTATTTTGCACAATATTGCAATATCCGAAAAAATGCCTAATGTGGAGGAGGATGGTTTTGTAGACCGAATAGTAGATGTTCCGCCTGCACCTGTGCAACAAAGGGGAAATGTTATTCGAGCTGCGTTTATTGAGAGGCATTTTAATTAATGCATTAATGCGATTAATATTGAATCGAATAAACTTCTACATATGCCATCCCCACATGACTTTGTATTGGTGTTCAAAAAGTCATGACATCATGTAAAACAGTTTTCTTCATATTTTAATAATTATAGTAACTTAGACACACATTTTGCAATCCATAGTCACTCAGGATGTCATGACTATTTGAACACCAGATAGTAGAAGAGCAGTGTACTCGGATCTTTTTTTCAGATAAACTTTGGCACGAGATTCCCCATCGTTAATTGAGAGAGCTTTTTAGTTAGCAAGGACCCGATACCATTCTCCAATCTGGCGCCTTTTTGAAGATCTTCCCCTCTTCCATTCGGGATGTAATGAAAACGGAAAATTGAGGTTTCTTATAACTAGCATGCATTGTACATTGTGTTAATAAAATTTATTTCATTATTTTTATAATATTTTATTGTTTTTTTAATAAATCAAATTGAAATTTAACTATCTCTAATTTTACTTGTTGCTCCTCAACTTTAAGTCTCTGTTCCTTAATTTTTAGTTGTTGCTCCTCTACTCTCAATTGGTGGAGTTCTTCCTCCTGTCTTTTTAATGTTTCGGTGCGTTCTAGCCTTACCGCCAACTCCCTCTCTATAGCTGTCCCTCTAGAGGTGTATGAATGTCTTGGCCGCTTCCTTGTCGGACATATTCTGACTGGTGGTTCTTCTTGACAGTCCTTTTCATTATCACCTGTATCAATGACCACCTGTAGTACTAAAATAAGAATAGATAGTCATATAATACATCAAAAATTAGTTACTTCTATTATATTTACTACCTTCTTCCATCGGCAACATGCCTTCATCCTCTTGACTTGACAATGACAATCCATTTTGCAACGCGATAGCATCGCTATCGATGGTGTCTGTCAACTCAATGTCTACATTGCTAAACGTAGCATCGATGTTGTCGTCGGTTGGTGCCACATATGGACCACCACCTGTTGCCATGCGATGCGCCTTTTCCTGGGACAACTGCTGTTTTCTTCGATTCCTCATGTTGTCCCAGCATTTCCTAAGTTGCTCGGCAGTGCGCTATAACAAAAGAAAGACATAACTCTTATTAACATGCCTAGGTCCTTTGCACACATAATACAATTAAAGGTACTTACATGAGTATGTTCACTAATTGCATTAAATTCTGTTGTTAAAGCACACCATGCTTTTTTTTTTTGGTGACGCTGATGCAATCTGTCTTCTTGCATTCAATTATATTTTGATACTTGTTTATCAACTCTTTTAAAAAAATTTTTTCATCGCCGCTGAAAAATGATCTCCTTTTATCTCCCATATTAACGAAACAAAAACACAAAAAGAACCAAATTGAAATATTTTGAAACTGTTTATTGTCAGTATGAAGCAGCAAACTAAATACAAAGATATTTGCACTAAAGTAGGAAAAATTCTTGACCAGATGTTACAAAATGCAAAACTATAACAATGTCATGTTAACATCATAAATGCACTAAAAATTCAAGTTCACACTTTCACAAATCAACCTTTTTAGAAATAAAACATTGTACAAATTTCACATAAAGTTCCACAATTGTCTACTAAAACGTTTCCCATTGGAATTTAATTGAAACTAAAGTTGTCGATTCCAATTCTCTCTTCTTGTATAATTTATTCATTTCTCACCATTAAATTACCTATACGTAAAAACAGATCGTCTCCTAAGGATTTTGCAGTTCTCTATCATTGTTGTGAATTTTTCAGAAGCCAAAATGTAGTAGTGTACTTTAGCCATTTAATGAACATTTGCTCAATGAATCTGAATAACCTATTTTTGATAAATATCATTAAATTGATTAGTTTTATATCCTTTTTAAGTAAAAATAATCAGTAGCTCATTTTCGGCCAAAAAGGGATGTACAACAATAGGTTGTAAATTATTAATGATAATATAAAGACATACGCAGAACTTGTAACTTAACTTTGAAGTTTTAAAATAAACAATCACAACATAACCTATCAACGCCAGTAGGACGTAAAACGTCATAGATACGTGACGTAAATAATGACGTAGTTCCTCACTTTCAACTCAACTTAGCAAGACGCGTCCTCATGTTTATGAATGCCAAAAGTGAGGTGAGGATGAGTCTAGCTTGAGTGAGTAACAAATTAGTAGAAAGTGAGATGAGGATGAGTTGAGATTGAGTTGAGATTGAGTGACGACTATGAATTTGCCCCTTATGGACTTAATCTGGACGTCCATCAACGGATCAACATGGATGTCCATTGTACGTACATTTATGGACATAAACGGACAGTACATAAACGGATCAGTATGGACGTTCATTGTACGTACATTCATGTACTTAATTCGATCGGTCCGTAAACGAATTTGAAAAAAAATTTGAAACTTTAACTAAAAGCATTATTAAACTCACTACTTTATTACTTTATGACTTTGAGTTTATGAAGAATACGCGTTGTTTTGATATCCTGATTAAATCTACGAGATAAGGAGTTTCTAGTGAATTATTAATTAAACTATTGAACGATTTTTAAGCAAATTGTATGTAAAATGCGAAATACAACTTTGGATACAAATTTATAAATACAATACCGTAGAATGCGGCGAAAGTGATTTCTGGGAATTAAATTGATAACTAAATCAATTGCAAACTTTTTTAAATTTAGTGCTTATCCTACCGCCCTTGTATTTAGCACTTCGAATTTACAGGTAAATAGGTGGATTGATGATCGCACTTGGTTTCAGATCAAAATATTTGGTTAATTGTAATTATAATTCAGTTTAACTCTACTTTTATGGTAGTCCAGTCAATTTATACACAAAAAACGACCAACCTTGCAGAAGGTCAGTGTACAAATTGACTGGGCTCATATAAAAGGACTTTAACTTTTGTAGAAACGCACCATCTGGACAGTTACTCTTTTCAATACATATCTTAAATTTTATTACGGTTTTTTTGGAATGTATTCTTTGTCACATCGGTTGGGGCAAAGAATTACCGTCTTTGCAGTAACTTATATACAGGTCAATATTCTGGACATTTGGTTTTAACGCAAATGAATTGTTCGGTCCAACTGACGCCGATTTCGTTACAATACCGAGATATTATTTATGTATGATGAAATTAAAGGTGACTTTTCAAGTCAAAAAAGGAACTTATTTTGTAATAAATCGAAAAGTGATTCAAGTTTGGATAAATCACTGACTCCAGATGGTTTTTATAAACAAAACAAAACTGAAATTACGAATATCATAAATAAATACCTGATCAAAACACCTTTGAAAAAATGCAACAGTTTTCCAGAACCTTTGAAAAACAAACGCGAACCAGCAGACTTCGCTGGATCATTTTTCTCTAATTCAACCATCAAATTAGGAGTCTTTGATAAAACTACTTCTAATTAAGTGCTGCTTGGTTGTTTAATCAATCAATTAATTTCTTTAATATAAGTTGTTGCTTAATAAATTGTGTTATACTCCTGTTACATAATAAATACATAATTATTATGATTTACTAAATTTATTGGAAAATTAGTGGCTCTAATAACTTAAGACAAACAATGAAATTCAAGCCACCAAAACCGTAAACATAAAAAACAAAGAATGCATAAAGAAAATATCGATGCTTCTGAATATGTTAAACTTATGATGAAGAAGCCATCAGTAAATCAGTTACCCAAACTGAAGATGGACCAGTGAAGGTATTGATGTTTCATCACCAAAGAGAGGAAAACTACAATTTACTGCTTCTGCCCATTCCAAAAGTAATTTTGACACTATCCTGTTGAGTGATAAAAGTTCTGCGAAATTTAAAGATGTCATTAAAAAGTAGAAGTCAAACCATAACTCAAAGCCATTCACTATGGGGCCATTCATAAATTACGTAACGCTGGATGGGGGGAGGGGGGGGGGGGTTAACACGTTACGGCGTGTTACAGAGTGTTGAATTTTTTTATTTTAAAAATCTTATTAAGATACTGATTTATAACATAATACAGTAGAATCCAGTTATAACGAACCTCAAGGGACCGTTAAAATCGGTTCGTTAGATCCGAAGTTCGTTATAAGCGTTAATGTGAATAAATGCAAGAGGGTTTTACGAGACCTTTATTGTCTAATATACATAAAAAAAATAAAAAAATATAAAGACTAAGCTTAAGTGAAACAAAGCAAAATGCAATAAGTAATTTTATTTGAAAAAATTTGTTAGGGGCCATGTACAAATTACGTAAGAGCGGAAGGGGGGGGTAGGGTGTATGAAAACCCTGACAAATCCTTACATGGGGTAAGGGGGGATTAAAACGACAATTACGTAAGACGATTTTTTCCGATATTTTCAACATTTTTACATACAAAGATTTTGTGTTCGAGGTTCTAAACGACTTATCAAGAAAGGGGGGTCTTTGATTTTTACATGTATGGTCCGGTCGGCCGGAAATGTGTAAATCAATTACAAGACAAGCGTGACATTTCTCGAAAGAATGGGATTCTGGTACCGGCCTATGATAGATTTATTGAAGAGTTGAACAAGTCAATTTGATTTTCCAAAACAAACCCACTCATAAATCTCAGAATGCAACAACAGCTTTCAAAATAAAGTTGTTCAAAAATCTCAGAAGACAACAATGTTTACTTTCGCGAGATAGACAGGTCATGCAAGTTGTCGAAAAAGTTTCAGTGCTGTGAATATTGTTTTATACGTGGTCACAATCGAACGTCGAAGTTTATATTCAAGATGAGTGATAGGGGTGAATTGTACCAAAAATTATTTAATACATACAAAACGGCTTATCCTGAGATAAAAGGTGGAGAAGCGCAAAATAAGGTTAATGCTATATGGAAAGCTGCCAAAGAGAAGTTTAACTCTTCTGATGACTTTTTTAATCATATTGGAGGTGAAATAAAAACATGTGAAACGAGAGTGTCACGACGAAAGGCAACTGCTATGAGGTTTTTTTGCTCCAATACGGTAAGTTCATTAATTTTTTGTAAAATCGTCAAATAAAATAATAAATTAACTTCTTTGAATATAACAACATAAGAAAATTGTTTCTGGGGATGCGAGAAAAACACGTTACTTATACAGTGAGGACGCGTGGGTTGGAATAAATTCATTTAAAATTCATGGGTTTGGTTTCTGGAAAAACGCTGGGACACGTCGATTTTTGTTTTTAAAACTGCATCTTTTTTGATATTTATAATTTTACGATCGTCTTTTGTTTTCGCACTATGACGTTATCAATAATTTTTTTAAATTGCACCCTATATATACAGTGAGGACGCGTGGGTTGGAATAAATTCATTTAAAATTCATGGATTTGGTTTTTCGAAAAACGCTCAGACACGTCGATTTTTGTTTTTAAAACTGCATCTTTTTTGATATTTATAATTTTAAGATCGTCTTTTGTTTTCGCACTATGACGTCATCAATAATTTTTTTAAATTGCATCCTATATTTGTGTTTACGAATTTGGATGCAGCGCATTTTTCTGAGTACAGAAATGTCAAATTCGTATGACCTTGAAAAGGAAAGTTTTCTAAATAATCAGTCCTAAAGTTTAAGAAATTTATGATAAAATTATTAGAGTGTACCACTAATAATATCATCAAGGAAGCGCTGGAAATCGAGCAAAACATTCAATTGCGTGTTTATTTTTCCGGTTTATTGAAGTAGACTTTAGATTTCAGATAACCCCATAGATAAAAATCTAATGGGGTTAAATCTGGAGACCTAGCTATTCGATAAAATCTCTCCTTCCGATCCATCTATTTGGGAAAATATTATGAAGGTATTCTCGTACTGTTTTCGAATAGTGTGGGGGCGCTCCATCCTGTTGGAACCATATTGAATCTGCCGATATATTTGGGTTTTCATTATTCAGATACAGTGCACTTACACTGGGTATTATGTCATTTTGTAGTAAGTCTAAATATTTTTCAGAATTAAGTGTTCCCTCAATAAAAAGGGACCCACAATTGAGGTACCCACAATTCCGGCCCAAACGTTTACTTTCTGAGGGAATTGTGTATGACTTTTCATTCTCCAATGTGGGTTTTCTGGTGCCCAATATCGAAAATTTTGCCTGTTTACCGAACCATTCAAACAAAATATTGCCTCGTCGGAAAAAACTATCTTACGTAAAAATTCCGGGTTGGCATTGCATCTATTCATCATTATTTCGGAAAAATTCTAATCTGCGGTCGAGATTGTCTTCAATAAGTTCCTCAACAAAATGTACTTTGTATGGGTGCCATTTGTTCTTGTGTAAATATTTTAGAACAGAAGATTTACTTAGTGACTGTTCTGCAGCTACTTGTCGACTTGATTTGCGAGGATTTTCTTGTAAATCGAGCAAAACATTCAATTGTGTGGTTTCTGGAAATGTAACATGGTTGGATTTGTAATAGTCTCTTACGTGGCCAAAGTCTCTAAACTTTTTCTCCATCTTACTAACTACTGATTGTGTAATAGGCTTCTCCGGGCACTTATCATTGAACAATTCGCAAACTTCAGCTTGTGTTCGAGTATTATCGTCATATCCTACCATCATCAACATTTCTATTCGTTGTTTCTCAGTTAAACGCGCCATTCTTCAAGCTTTGAAACTGTACTTGACAAGTGTCAACAATCAAAAAAACAAAATAAACACACAATTGAATGTTTTGCTCGATTTCCAGCGCTTCCTTGATCATATTATTAGTGGTCTACTCTAACAATTTTATCATAAATTTTTGAAACTTTAGGACTAATTATTTCGAAAACTTTCCTCTTCAAGGTCATACGAATTTGACATTTCTGTACTCAGAGAAATGTGCTGCATCCAAATTCGTGAACAAAAATATAGAGTGCAATTAAAAAAAATTATTGATGACGTCATATTGCGAAAACAAAAGACGATCGTAAAAGTATAAATATCAAAAAAGATGCAGTTTTAAAAACAAAAATCGACGTGTCCGAGCGTTTTTCCAAAAACCAAACCTATGAATTTTAAATGAATTTATTCCAACCCACGCGTCCTCACTGTATATATAATTTATTTAAGGGGGTATTCTAGTCTAGAGGCATGAATTTGAGGTGTTTTTTGCGTGCTATAAATAAAAAACAAAAAATATTTTTACTATCTATTTTTTAACAAGATATTTATTCATGTTTTAACAATACATAAAAAATTAAAAAAAGTGAAAAAATTGAAAGCTCAAAATGTGTTGGAAAAAATGACGCGCCAAGTCTGTCACGAATGCAACCCTCCAAATGATGTGAAACAAAAAAATAAAAAAGATTATTTATCTAGATAAATGCTGCTATCGTACTAACTAAAAAAAAATTGAAAAAAAATTTTTTCGCTAACTTGCGGATGTCCGAAAAAATTATAAACTTTTTTACTGTTTTTTTCGACTTTTCTGAATTTTTTAAAAATAGTAAAAAAAATTAATTTGTTATAAATCATAGTTAGTACGATAGAGACATATATAGAGACGACTTACACCAAATTACAAGTAAATCGGTTAAGTAGAACTTGAGAAATCATGACAAACTTTTTGAAAAAAGTAGTTTCGAGAAAAACGCGTTTAAAGTTTCGGGTAAAATTACGCCCAGTGTTGTTCCGGCCCAGCTGGTTTGGATGTCGTGTCACTAAAATAGCTATATCTCCGGAAATAATTAAAATTTTGACAAATTATTTTAAAGACATATTCTTGAAAGGTTAAGCTTTCAAAATATGAGAAGAAAAAAAATTGATTTTTTCAAATTTCTACACCAGAATACCCCCTTAAATAATAATTTCAAAAAATAAGTACTTATACCTAAATATGAAAAAGATAATTTTTACTATTTAACTTTAAATAGGTTACGGTCAGTACTTATGGGATTAGTCATTCGAAATCTGATCAAAATAGTCAAGTTATTGAAACTAAAAAACCAATTGAAGAAGTATCTGCGAATGCAAATACGTGTGAGATGTCAAGTCAGTTGGATTTTAGTCAAAAATCGAATATTTTGAAAAGGAAATATTCTACTCCTGCTCAAGATCATCAATCCAAAAAAATTCAAGCTCTACAGAGTAAATTAAATTCTGAAATATTGGCTAGAGATGCTGGTTTAAGTAACGAGATTGATAATAAAACTATAAAGAAAACACAAATAGAAATAATGAAGGCTAAACAAAATTTGAAAAACAAACAACTAAATGCTGAACATCAAAAGAAGCACAGGGAAAAACTAAAGCATAAATTAAGTGAAGGTGCTGTCAGTAATAGTTTTTCAACGTCGACAGTTGGAAGGCCTCGTCTAGAAATCGAACAACCCGAATTGTTAAACACTATCACATCATTAGCTATGTTTGGTAGTGCAGTTCATGATCGAAGAAGAACCGAGGAAATCAGAAGCTGCAGGACACTTGACGATCTGCACAAAAAACTTGTAGAATTAGGATTTAATCTGTCTAAAAGTGCTCTTTATTTTCGTCTTTTGCCAAAAAATTTTGTGACTTTGTCAGGCCAACGGCATGTTACGACAGTTCCGGTTAAATTGTGTAGAGCGCAAGCAGATGGTCATAAAATGCATAAAGATGGTCCGTTTTGTACAGCATCCATTCGTTATGTTGAGTCTTTAGCTTCTATTTTGGGTCCTAGCAATGTTAGCTTCATTTCTCAAGATGACAAAGCACGCGTTCCAATTGGAATGACCGCAGTCCAAAAGCAGTCTCCACTTTTGATGCACCTTCAGTATCGTGTAAAATTGCCGGATCATGACTGGGTAATTGCTGAAAAGCACAAACTAATTCCCTCGGTTTATGCTGGCATAGTCGTAAAAGAAAATGGATTAGGAATACCCGACGCAGTATCATACTCTGGTCCAACATATATAGCAATCCGAAGTGGCAAACATTCTTCGTCGACGGCTGCTACTCATGCGATCGATTTTACCAGACTTTTTGAACTAGAAAGTTTCGAAAGTATTGTTAAAATAAATGGTATTGCGAAGCCTATATTTATACTTTCCGTTGACGGTGGTCCAGATGAAAACCCTCGGTGAGTTTTATTTACAAACATTTATTATATCTTTTAATATATTAAAAGAAAAAGTATAATAACGAAAAATGATTTATAATGTTGCAGCTACACCAAGACTATAACATATGCAATAAACCATTTTAAACAGTATGATTTAGATGCTATATATATCGTTACAAATGCGCCAGGGCGTAGTGCGTATAATAGAGTAGAGCGGAGAATGGCGCCTCTTAGCAGTCAATTATCAGGCGTAATATTAAAGTATGATGCATGTGGAAGTCACTTAGATGGGAGAGGAAAAACAATTGATGATGATTTGGAAATTAAAAATTTTGAAAATGCAGGTGTAAGTCTTGCCAAAATTTGGAGCAAACTAGTTATAGATGATCATCCAGTTACAGCAGAATATATAAGCCCGAAAGAACCAAATAAATCTCTAGCATTTGAATTTGACGACGCTTGGTACTCAGTTCATGTACGAGAATCTCAGTATTTTTTGCAAGTAAGTTTTCAAAAGTAATATCACAAGAGAGTCAGAATAAATTGAAAATAATTCGACAGATTTTCGAAAACTTGTTCCCAAATGGCAACAAGTTTGAGAAAATAACTGGAGAATTATTTTCAAATTAATTCGCACTCTCGAGTGGTATTCGGAAGATTATTTTTTAATGTTTGATTAAAAAATACAGCATAGAAAAATACAGCTTTTTAATATTATTTCTTAATAGTCACCGGTGACAGATGTCAAAAGTAGAAAATGCGTTATTAAGTAGCAATAACAAGATACTAGAAAATATTCTCGTGAGAATAATGTAAGTAGATTATTCTCATAAGTAATATCACAAGAGAGTGGGAATAAATTGAAAATAATTCGACAGATTTTCGAAAACTTGTTGCCAGGGAATAGACACGAGAGCCCGTAGGGCTCGAGTGGCTATTCCCAAATGGCAACAAGTTTGAAAAAATAACTGGAGAATTATTTTCTAATTAATTCGCACTCTCGAGTGGTATTCGGAAGATTATTTTTTACGTTTAAATAAAAAATACAGCATAAAAATACAGTTTAATTCATTATAAACTAAAATCAAACTGGCGACAGATGTCAAAACTAGAAAATGTGCTGTCAAGTAACATATGTAAACAAAATACTAGAAATTATGCTCGCGGGAATAATGTACAGTAGAAAATTCTCACTATAATAATGTTGTGATTGGACAGAATTAAACACGTGTGCCCAAATACTGCTAAACGATTGGTGAATGAAATCATTAAAAAATAATCACTATAATAATATTGGGATTGGACAGAATTAAACACGTGTGCCCAAATACTGCTAAACGATTGGTGAATGAAATCATTAAAAAATAATCTAGAATATATTTTTAAACGTAAATTTGTAACTTGTAATTAACTTTCCAATTTATTATAGGTAGTCAAATGCGATAATATCGATTGCTGTAGTTTACTAAGAAGCAACCTAAAGGAAGTACTTCTAAACGGCTTTTTTCCTGCACCATGTCTCGTAACCTACACGAATGGTCGATTAAAACCACAGACATGGAATGAAAAAAATGAAAATGCAAAGTTTCTTCCACTTTTCCAGAGACTGTCAATAAGAATGCCAATTTCTCATGAACCATTTTCTGAGATGCCCTATGATTATTACTGCCCTACAGTTCGCGAGCAATTAAGTAACCGTGTCTGTAAAACGTGTGGATTGTATTTCGCTTCGAAAAAAGGAGCGATTTCACACATGAAATTACTAGGGCATTCAGTTAAAAAAGCAAGAGAAAACAGAAAAATTAAATCGAAGTCGATCCTCAAAACTCGAGGATCCGAAAAACTGTGCATTCTGCATGATGGAAAAGGAGAAGAAAATGATTCGGAATGGATTGAATCAGAACATCTCGATATTGAAACAGAATCTGGTGACTGCCTGAGTGACACTGTAGCTGATGAACGCAGCATACCAGTAATAAGCTCTTTTGTTGAATGGTTAATTAACCCTTTTTCCATAGATGAGAAATAATAAAAATATTAATAGTACATTATACATCGAGGGAGAGAAATGCATGATTTTTCCAGAGGTGCATTTATGGCCAGAGGGCGCAGCCCGAGGGCCATAACGCACCGAGGGAAAAATAGCATTTTCTCCTGAGGTGTATATACTATTTTTTTCACGATCGTTAGTTCACAAATCAAATATTTTAAAAATAAAAATGTGACATTAGTGACAAATTGTGGAACAAAATTCATAAATTAAAGTAGGTTTTGAGATTGACACTATGACAATAGAAAGTTGTTTACAAACAGTCAAATTTCTAAAATTTTATTGCAACCTGGTGCAAAATGGAATACCAAGAAAACAGGCAAGAACCACAAAAAATTACTGATGCAGCTTCTTTGGCGGTGCTAAATTTATTACCAACGAAATCTAGAAAATTATACGAGGCAGCGTATGATCGGTTCAGAGAATGGTGTACCGAAAAAAAAGTAAGAACTTATACTGAGAACGTCATGTTGGCGTATTTTACCGAAAAATCTAAAAAGTATAAATCGTCTACCTTGTGGGCGCAATATTCCATGGTAAAATCATGTCTATTAGTCAACGACAACACTGACATAGGTAAGTATCCAAAGTTGATGGCATTGCTCAAACGGAATTCGGACGGCTACCAAGCGAAAAAATCTAAAGTTTTGACCAGAGACCAGATAGAAACATTTTTGACGGAAGCAAATGACAATGAATATTTAATGATTAAGGTAAAATAAATTAAAAAACTGTATTAAATTGTAATTTTATTTATTTATTGTAGGTTGCTCTAATATTTGGCATTGCGGGCGCCTGCCGATCACACGAATTAACAACCATCACAGTCGACGATATGGAAGTCGCTAATTCTTCTTTAATTATAAAAATACCAAACACAAAAAATAAAATACCACGAACCTTTGTGGTTACTGAAAATGAGAAAAAGATAGATTTTATTGGCTTATATAGGAAATATGCAGGACTTCGGCCACTTCAAGTTAATCATCGTCGTTTTTTCTTATTTTACAAAACAGGAAAATGTACGAGTCAACCTGTGGGAAAGAATACATTTGGTAAGATACCAAGCATCATCGCAACTTATTTAAATTTACCAAACCCATCGACGTACACTGGGCACTGCCTACGCAGAAGTTCAGCCACTCTGCTCGCAGATTCAGGAGCTGATATTACGACTATAAAAAGGCACGGTGGGTGGAAATCTACCACCGTAGCTGAAAGTTATATAGAAGAATCGGTGCAGAATAAAACAAATATTGCAAACCAAGTACTACAAGGTGGAAGTTGTAATACAAGCCAGAAAACTGTAAACCTAACTTCGAGTCAAACAGCTTTGTGCGAGTTTCCAGCTAATATTCACTTTGATAATTGCGCTTCAGTGTCGTTTACTGTTAATGTCAATAAATGAGATTACTATTTCTACTTTGATGTACTTTCATTGTAAACTGTCAAAATATAATAATAACTCCCTAGGGATTTTTTTTGACATTATTTTCTCCCTAGAGGCAAAATGTTTCACTTCTGCTATGATTTTGATGCCAGATAAATTGATTTCTACTCCCGGTCGTGAAAAAATTATATTATTATAGAATTGGTTTTTTTATTAAATCATCATTTAAATGATTAATTATTACCTAATTGGATAGTTAATAAATAGCCGCAAATAACTGTATGAGAACAACCAAATCTTTTTCATAAACACGCTGTTACCCCCTCTTGAATTTGTAAAATCTTACGTAAGACAGGGGGGTAGGGGTTCTGCAAAACTTACGGTCTCTTACATGGGGGACGGGGGGGTTAAATATTGGAGTAAATGCCCTTACGTAATTTGTACACGACCCCTTATTTGGGACTGAACTGCGGCATATAAATTGTCCACATACGTTTTAATGTCACTAAAATTTTCAATAATTAAGTTCGGCGCACTTTCCATCTATGTCTCACGTATTTTTGCAAATTTTTCTTTTAACGAAAAAGATTTTCTTGAAAATTTAGCCATTTGTGCGATACTGTTTAAACGCTGGATCGTATTAAAATGATTCTAAAATCGAAGTGAAACTGTTTTTTTTTGTTGTAATAATTCACATGTGTTCAAGGGGTTCCTGTGTGTCCGATACGGTTACTTCTTAGAAGGTCTTTACAGTAATTTGAGAACCATAACATCCGGTCAACTGTGCTTTTCTGTTGAAATTTGTTATATTTAAGGCCTCTCCACCCAAAAGATTGTTGACAAATGCAATTTGCTTTAATTGCTTTAGCGTACGTAACAATGAAAACGGCTTTCGAGGGGTTGCATTCCAATATACCTGTTCAACAAATGCGAAAATTTTTGTATCTTCAATAAATTAAGAACGATATAATTTAAAGTAAATATGCAAGAAAAATTTGTTAAATTTAACAATTGTATTTACTTATTGTTAGTAAAGAAGTTTTGTTATTACTGCATGTTACTCTGCAAAGGCTTAATTTACGCCAAAACGGGTTAGTATGTTGATCCCGGGTATTTTTTTCAACGTAATTTATATTTATATCGTAAATCGGTTTTAAAAATTGATCTTTAGCCGTTTCAAATTTTATTAATGACATCCGGAATATTATCTATCTCCATATCACGATAATCAGAATCTTTATTTTGAAATGTACGCATTCTTTTAATAATTTTGCGGTTACTGTATTTTTTGTCAATTTGTTAAATTTTTGTTGTTGCGACAATACGTCTTATAAAACGAGTGTAATATACTATTCTTTCTACTTTGGTGCTCTTAATTTCATGAAAAATTGAAAATTGTGTTTTCTAAATATTCAAGAGATTTTTAGGATTATGTACTAGTTGTGTTGGTATTTGTCATGTCAACTAAAATTTCAAATTTAAAATCTCGAGTTTGATATTTTTGTGAATAAGTCATGGAAGAATAAGTTGTACACTTGGCTTGACCTTGACAGGAGCTCGGTAGAGCCGGCCGGCGTGCTATTACAGCAATACAAACGTAATAAGTATAAAAAAAAACAAAAAAAAAAAAAAGCGGTTTCACAAAAAGTTCCTTTGTGACACTACTTTTAGTTTCACAAAAACCCACTTATGATACCAAAGTAGAAAAAAGTGATTTTAACACTTACATCATAAGTAACTATTTCAATAGAACAAGCTTTTATTAAAATGTACGCTTTTGTTTTTAATCATTTAGGTCAATATCAAAATTGGTTTTAAATTTTTACTACGTCTTAATAAAAGCTTATTTTTAAAAAAGGTTTTTTTGCTATAAGTTACTTCAAATATGCTATTTGAAAACGGAACCTGGCTTTAAAAGCATTTCGGATATTATTGCTGTTAAAGTATCGTTACGGGGAAACGCTTATTACCCACTGGGAAGTCGTAAATCTTTTTGACACAGCTCGGAAATCGGCAAAAACTAGCTATTTCAATTTCGGTTCTTGATCTAAAGAACATTGAATAAATCAAAAACTATTGCGTTGTTTAAAACAGCTAGGGGTCAGCTCAAAAGAAAAAAGTCTAATCTACGAGTCCACAAAATTCTAATACAAAATTTTGATAACTGAAGGCAAAAAAACGAAAGTCGGAATTTGATATTTTAATTAATAACTTGGTTAATTATAATTATTTAATTATGGCCTGAGGTCAGCTCAAAGTGGATTGGTATTCTCTGTAAGATGAAGTATCGACCTCCTTTTCAAAATTAAAAATAAAGGCTTAAAATGAAAAGGCGTTTTACATGTATTGAAAATCTTCGGGTGGAACGCCGTTAAAGGGCATAGTAATAAATTTGTCAAAGTCTTATGTAATGAGATTAATGTCTTATTTCGATGGAAAATTATAATTGATAGTGGATTGAATATTCTTTATTTTGTATTTCAGTTATTACCATTACTTTATAATAGCAAATAGTCATTTAGTGAATAGTTTTTTTTTTAAATTTGCTTCTTTCTTTTCTAAATATTATGACTTGCTGAAGAGAGCTATTGAGTTATTTTTATGAATTCAATACAGTCAATAAATTCTATGATGATATTTTTTAATTTTTTTAATTCACTACTTTACTTTTAAATAATTGATTTATTGTATTCTTATAAATTATAAATATGAAGTGTTATTGTAAAATGATGAGGACAATAATTATCAATATGAGAATAAAATAAATAATTTAAAAGATAAGGTCCTAACTACTCTTAATATTCTATACCTTTATAGTTAATTAAAAAACATTGAATAGAGAATTGCTAGTTTTCATAAAGTTATTGCAAAGTTCTATAACTTTTGTTGAAAAAGTTAATGTTTGCAAAAATGACTACCAGAACTGCAAAGCAAATTCAACTGCTTAATATGGTTTATTAAAAGCTGAAAATCTGGTTAGTAAATATTTAATTCAAAAATGTAAATTAATTTAACAGTTCAAGTCAAGTTCCATAGAGGGCCTTCTCCGAAGCCAAAACCTCAATTGCCAAACGTTAATTTGTTGCGAATTTTGTGTATGGTTGTTGAAAAACGAAAAGCCGACGAATCTGCATTGGTTCCTTTCTGCCATAACTTCACGGTTTGAGGCAGGGAGAGGTTTTGCCCGTGTTAAATTGCATTCAATTCATTTCTCGATAAAGATGTATAATTTGAATTCAGTTCAAATTAAATTAGAACAAACAGAACTTATAATAAAAGACGAGCCAGAGGAAGTTGCAATAGAAAACAGCTCACTTGATATCAAATACGATAAAAGTCTTCCAATACTTGAATCTTTAATCACATCATCGCAGGAAGAGTGGGAAAATTATAATGGTTGGGTCAAAATTTTTATTAAAGACATTCGCAAATGGTATGATATTGTAAGTGGGTAGAAACGGATTATTTACTCACTCAAGCAATGTCTGGACATGGGATTTTTGGGAAATATTTAAAGTGGATTAAGAAGGTTGATGTGGATACTTGCTGGTTCTGTCAACCAGTAGACACGCCAGAACATACCTTGTTCGTTTGTGATGAATGGGAGAGCATTCGACAAGATGCTAGAATACAAGAAGGCTGTGAAATTAATGTGAATAATATTTCGGGATTGCTTCTGGAATCGGAAGAGATTTGGGAAGCAGTAGCCAACATGCGAGATATTATGCGTGGGAAACAACAGGAAGAGTTCCGGAGAGAGGAGCTTGATAGAGAGGATGTGACATCAGATTCTGACGAAGAATAAAGAAAGTTACTCACCCTGAAGTAATGCTGAGAGGCGGTTTCGGGGTGAGGAAGACGTATAGGGGTGGAAGTTTATGATTTACCACCTCTACAAAAAAAGATACAAAAATCAAGTTTTATATTTTTGGAAATCCCTGGCAAATATAACTGTCAAACTAACAATTTAAATTTGCAAAATGTATTAAAACGATTAATGGCGAGTGTCACAAAAATGTAGTTGTTGTTGCCAGATTATACAGTTATCGTTACCCTGAGTGTAGACATACAACCAAGGTAGATCACCAGGAGGATTTTTTAAGATTTGTGATGTTTAACGATGAGGCAAAATCTCATAAACATAACTTTTTATGTTTTTTTAAATGGACGATTTCTTTGTGTTGTGCATGAAGGGGGTGGTGTTAATTTGTTTTTTTAGCGTGTTAAAATAATTTGGTAACATGCCTGAGGGAATAGTTTGGGTGGAAGTTTCACTATTACCCAATTATTGCATGTTATGCATGTGTTTTTTATTTTGTGTCAAACACGCAATCATTTTTCAGTTATAGAGTTGAATTACAAGGCATCTTCCACTATTCTGTTGTTTTATTGAAGACACCCCTTCCCCTAAAAGTCTCACCGTTGCATCCAGAACCGCTTGCCGCCCTTGCTTTAAAACACGTCACGAGTCCATGGCCAGTTTTTTTTTAATTTCGCGAAGGTACGCGCGGGATGTTACAAATTTTGGCAGCAAGTTTGGGTCATTACAGTATTTAATGTAATACAATAAAATCTTTAGAAATTGAATTGTGCGATTCATTCGAACCAGTTCTGGCGAACACAAATTCCGGTTACATTCAAGGATTTGTAAAAAAGTCCGATTTATTGGCCTCTTTCATCATCTAAGCAACAACCTATTTTATAATTATTTTCCGTATTATCATTAAAAATATTTTGGTTGATTTATTGATAAGCGATTTTCCGAATTTAATTCAGATAAGTTTGAACCGAATTGCTTAACAATCGCCGATTAGCACGTCCATTCTGTTACAAAAAGCTTATAGCGACCTCAAGATTAGAAATAGGAAAAACGCAAATTAGGAATGCGGTTTCGACCTGGTTTGGAGCCAAATTCGATTCATAATGTGGTGAGGTGTTTGACAAGGAGGTAAATGCAATTATTAATTATATTTTTAATTTCACATCTGGAAAAATTTAAAATCATCCAATACAAATTTGTAAACAAATACCATATACTCAGTCATTCACCCAATTCTGTTTGCCAATTTTTTGTTTCAAGAGTTTATCTGGTAATAACCAAGTGGTGTTGTCACTAAATCTCCTAAAATAACATTCTGGTCAATAAAGTCGGCAAAAGTTTCTGAAAAACGTGATAAAGATTGTGGGTGAAAACGGAATCGAAAATTTCTGTTGTACCTACATTCAAAATTCAGGCGTATAATTTGGTTTCATTAAAGATCACAGGAGGTTGATAAATTTTTTACAAAAAAATTATCTTTCGTTGGAGATTTGTTTTTGCAAAAGCAATTCATTAAAATAGGCCGGTTTTCTGCATTTTGGAGTTTCAATTAATTCAATTATGGTAATCTTCTTTTAGGCTGCACTTGTACATACCAAATGAAAAGAAGAAAATTTGGATTAAATTGCCGTCATACTTTGCTGTTGTCTGCGGATTTCTGGTACAACAGTGCCATTATCAAAAAGCAAAAGTTTCGAGACCATCAATTTAAAAAAATTACCCAGTTACTCCGACAACTTTCGATAAGTTCCATGTTATTTTAATTACAATATCTGTGTTTCACTATCGTTTGTTCAGTGACAAGTAAGCAATTTTTTGAACAAGTTTTGAACCAAAAATTTAAACGAAAATGCAGGAATAGGTAGGCAATTAAAAATAACATGTAATAAGTTTCCGCCCTGTTTTTACGCTACTTTTGGAGTACTTCAATTTCAATCCGTAAAACTAATTAAGTTTTCAGTTTTCAACGTAAATTGAAAATTTTGCAGAACCATAAATATATCGGCGATACTACAAGGAACTATTAAGAAAATCTTTAAAAAATCAAATGCACAATTTATGGATTTTCTTTTAAAAACCACTCAGACACTTAAATTTTCTCAGCAATCTTTATTAGCATAAAATTAAATTCATAATTATTTCTTTGCAATTTTGCTGTCAACGTAAATGCAACAATTAAAAATTATTACAAAACTTACACTTAGACAAATTACTACAATATTTATGGCTTAACAATAAAATTAATAAATTTGTTATAATTTAACTCCAAGTGCATCGAAATTATAATTACCCACATTCATCTGAAATGTGCATGAATTTGATTTAACAAACTCAATTAACAATTAACATATTAGATGATAATATGGAAGCATTTTAGTGATTACCACATCAAACTCGAATAAATTATGGATTCAAATAGCTTTTATTATGTATGAACTACCAAACTTTCCACTATTCAAAAGTGTTGCGACGGTGAAACTATGAAAACTAGTAGGAATATTTTGTGGTACAACACAGGCGCAAACTTTTGATTTTCTTTTTCCAAAAATAATTCTTTGATAAAATCAAGCAGATAAATGGAAAATGCGATAAAGACCCTCTCAGAAATTGGCAAATTACAATGATGAGATGATACATCACATTTGCAGTTTATTTTACAAAATTTCTTATAAAAGTTGTTTACATACCTTCGATTTCGATGTGGAGGTTTCTCGAGTTATGTGATCTTCTTCAACCTTCACTTCAAATTTAGAATTAAAGCTTTTCATTTGATACGCTTGAATATTATCTGAATTTTCAATTCTACATATTGACGGAACAACTTCAACCTAAAAAATTGAAATAAAAAACCTCAGTTTGTTTTTAAACTTTAATTGTTTAGTTTGTAGCTGTATTCAGTAAGTGACCGGCGTTGATAACAAGTATTGGAAGACTTTTATCGTATTTGATATCAAGTGAGATGTGGCAACATCTTCTGGCTCGTCTTTTATTATAAGTTCTGTTTGTTCTAATTTAATTTGAGCTGAATTCAAATCATCGCAATTATACATCTTGATCGGGAAATGAATTGAATGCAATTTAAGGATTAACATGCACGTGCAAACACGGGCAAAACTTTTCCCTGCCTTAAACCCTGAAGTTATGGTAGAAAGGAACCAAGACAGATTCGTCGGATTTTCGTTTTTCAATAACCGTACACAAAACTGGCAACAAATTAACGTTTGGCAGTTGAGGTTTTGGCTTCGGAGGAGGCCCTCTATGAAACTTGACTTGAACTGTTAAATTATTTTAAATTTTTGAATTAAATATTTACTAACCAGATTTTCAGCTTTTAATAAACGATATTGGCACTTACATTTTTATTGTTTTTAACGAATAAAACACCAGGAAACAGATTGTAGCTGATAGTTTGGAGCTTCAACTATCAGATGACACTAATATCTCGATTTTATGGAATTGTCGCTTGGCCGCTTGATGCATAACTCCGTCCAATTGTCCTAATGTGTGAAACATCATTCATATGAGCAAAAAATAAAATGGTTACTTTCAGGTCAAAATTAATTTGTGCAAGTTTGATTAAATTAATGGATGAATTAAAAATTGAATTAATATTAGTCATAGCTTCCTTGTTTTTTAATGTTGGTAGTAATCAGTCACAGATAATAAAAAATAAGTAATCAGTAGCAACCGTCAAACAAACATGTCGAGTTAGGTCTGGTTCCAAAAAATTTTCAAATTTCTGTTAATTTTGGCGTGTTTTTTGTTATAAAGTGTTCAATTCTGTTAAACTAGTGTTTGGGTTGTGTTATTGACTGGTTCGTTTCGTTCGTTTCACATTTTTCATGTTTAAATTCATTTTGAAATTTCCAAAAATGTTTCCCAAACAATTGATGTTGTACAGGGTTATTATAAATGATTGTAACATCCAATTTTCAAACATGAAAAGCAGAGTGACTGAGTTGGGGGCAATTCAAAGTGCACTGCAATCATTTATAATGTCCCTTTACTTGCTGATCTAATTATAACATTATTTACTGTTTATATTTCAACAGGCATCCATGGCTGAACAATACAAATTACTTACGATCGAATTGAAGGAGCAAGTGAAGGAAATCGAAGAAAAGGACAAAGAAATCGATCGTTTGGAAAGTGAGTTGCGCAAACGCACATGCGGTTTACAAGGAATTGTAAACATACACAACGTTTGTGGGAAAAGAACAAGGAAATGGAAAAATTAGTCAATCAGCACGGACATGTGATCGAAAGTAAAAACGGGAAAATAATGAAGTTACAAAAGGAGTTGACTTCTAAGGAGCTTCAATTGAAAACGCTGAAAGATGAGATAACAGAGGTCGGACTGGCTTCGTTGCAAAAAACCGATAATATAATGGGAATGTGCGATGAAAGTAAGACCAACAAACAGCACCAAAGAAGAAATAAAGAAGATTAAAGAAGCCGCCAACCAGCTCAAAGTTATTTACGATAGAGATTACATCAAGAGGACAGAAGTGGAAAAGCGCACGTCGGAAGTCGAGATGCCAGTGGCCAAAGAATTGGAGACGTTGAAACAAATGGTGAAATTGGCCAACGACAAAATGCAGTCGATCGTCTGTATTTTCACAACGTATCGGTCTTCGACCTCCTTCAATTTGTCGACGATTTCTTGTTGACACTGTTTATTCATGTTTAGGACTTCTTTCTTTAAATTTAATAGTTCAATTTCGACCTGTTTTGCGTCTTCTCTGGCCTTTTCGGATTTTTTTCCGCTTTATTTGCCGCATCAACGGCCTGCATCTTCTCGCTCTCAAGTTGATTTATTTTATTTTGCATCTCTTTATCTTTCATGCACATTTTTTCTTCCATAGACAGTTTATGCTCTTCCAATGATGTAACCATCTCACTTAGTTGCACAACTTTCATTTCGGGCTCATCTTTCAAACCTTCAACTAAACTTAATTTCACCTCAGTTTCGTCAATTTTCATTAGAAAATCTTCAAACCTCTTCTGTTCTTTTCCGACAACGCGTTGTGTGTGTTTACAATTCCTTGTAAACCGCATGTGCGTTTGCGCAACTCACTTTCCAAACGATCGATTTCTTTGTTCTTTTCTTGGATTTCCTTCACTTGCTTCTCCAATTCGATCCTACGTAATTTGTATTGTTCAGCCATGGATGCCTGTTGAAATATAAACAGTAAATAAGTCACTCTGCTTTTCATGTTTGAAAATTGGATGTTACAATCATTTATAATAACCCTGTACAACATCAATTGTTTGGGAAACATTTTTGGAAATTTAGGAATTCTTCTTTCCGTGTCCGGTCAAACAATGGCCTTGAAAAGGGCCGATGCAATGGCATTCCTAATTTTGTTTGAACCGGTTGTAGAAGGATTGTCCGTTGACAGTGTCAGCGTTACCAGAGTGCGCCCGATTGCGAATGTCTCGTGCAATCTTCGAGGCTCCTTCTGTGCACCCGTCAATTAATTAATGAATCAATTGACATTAACGAAATGTCAAAGAAAAATTTCAAAATTAATTTAAACATGAAAAATGTGAGACCACCAAAGAACAAATAAAGAAGATTAAAGAAGCCGCCAACCAGCTTAAAGTTATTTACGACAGAGATTACATCAAGAGGACGGAAGTGGAAAAGCGCACGTCGGAATTCGAGATGCCAGTGGCCAAAGAATTGGAGACGTTGAAACAAATGGTGAAATTGGCCAACGACAAAATGCAGGCGATGATCGATAACGAAAAAGAGTTGAAGAAAACCATCGAACGGACGCATAAAGAGCATCAAGCTCAAGTGAAAATGTTACGTAGAGAGTTGGACGCGGCCGCGCTGCAATATTCCGAGGCGATTTTGGAGAAAACGAAAATTATGAACGAAAAGGCGTCTGTTGAACAACAGTTGGAGCGGTTTGAAAAGGCCGAAGTCGAATTGAGCAAAGTGAGAGAATTTCGACAGGCTTTCGACGACGCCAAACAGAACTATCAAAGGCAGACGTTGCACACCGAAGCGCAGAAATCCAGCTTGGAAGTTAAGATCAGCGAGCTGGGGTCTAGGAACGCCGAACTTTGTAATCGGCTGATTAAGATTCAAGTTGGGGATCGTTTGTCGACGTCCTTGCCGGCCAGTCCGACTAAAATTATTAATAATTATAAAAGACAAAATTCTGATAGTGCCCTTTACGGGGCGGTGCGGGGGAAAATCATCCGAGTTTGCTTGCGTTGGATGCCGAACGACAGTATGAAAACTCGTCGCCCGATTTGGGCATCGACAGTGATCACGGCCGTTTCTCGAGTTCAGAAGTGAATATAGACAAAACATCAAGGCCCCTGCTTCGAACTCTGGAACTGACTGGTTGGTGATCACTGCCAACAAATTGCATGCAGTAAGTAAGTAATTATTGTTATTAATTTTAATATTAAGTTGCCAACAGCCAATTTACATTACTTACATTTTTCTCCGCTCCTTATATCCATTACAAATTTTATTAAATTATATACTTTATATTATAAAATATGTCATACAATTTAAAAAATACATACAGTAGAATCTGATTATAACGACCTGAAAAAGCCGAAATGAATAAAATTTCAATCGGCTATAATGAACTTTGTATTATACAGGGTGTCCCAGAACTCGCAATAACCTTTTTGATATGTTTTTAAGCTACGACAAACGTTTGTTAAACTTGCCAATGTTAAAGGGAAATCGACGATTTTAGGCTCTCTTAAATCGCTCATTTCTCAGTAATCATGGTTGCAACAAATATCGCACTGTTGCAATACTATGACAACGCTCGACACCGTGTATAATCTTATCACATATCATAATTCGATTTCAGCAATTTTTTTCCGGTTATCTAGATTTTATACAGCGGTGTTTATTTGAATTTTTTTAATTTATATTTTTCTTGGGGGCCTCCCTTCAGACAACTTCGAAAAAAAAGGCAATGTACACTCTGCCGCACTTTAAATGCGACACGATGTTCGGCGCTTGCAGGCCACTTTACAAGGATGTTTGGATGGTTGTATACAAATTATCAGGTCCGTATACAAGATTTGTTATTGAGGATCAGTGTTATGAAGTCAAAAATCCAAATAAGTAAGTGAAACGACAGATACAACGAATAAAATACGTTCGTGTAATAGTCGAACAGTTTCAAGAAAACAAGCTCAAATTTGTTACTAAACAGTATTTATTATTAACAAAAGTAACAAATCATTAATTTGTTGTTATTAAATAGATAAGAAATATACACGCATTTAATAAAATGTTATTGTAACGCATCAAAAACCTTAATTGACATTCTTAGTGCTTCGTTTACGAGAATATGGAAGATTTTGCCAATTTTTTTTTTTTTACGGCGTTAATCGATATTTAAATGTTTAATCTGATACGAAACAAATGCAATTAATTAATTTACTGGAATAATTAGTAGATATCAAATGAGGAGTGATCATTCAAAAAATTCTGTTTTCTTTTGAAATTTAGATTTTATGCGTTTTAGATTCTCTTCCAAAGTTTACATCGGTTTTCGTGTCTAGATTTAAACAAAACAAAATATAGACATATCCATTGTAATAGATTTAAAATTCATTTTAATTCAAAAATGAATATTTACGAAAACCATTTATTGTTCTATTAGTATTATTACTATTATTATTATTATTATTATTATTATTATTATTATTATTATTATTATTATTATTACAAACAAGACATCCAAAATGTTTTATTTTTTTACCGTAAGTTTTCTTATTTTTTCCCCCTGCAATTCTTTGAAGTGAAATAATGGTTTCACTTTCAATAAGTAACGCTCGGCAGGTATAATTCTCAGTTTAAACATTTTGCAGCTGACCGTAAATAAACTACTGAAGTGAGATTGATATAACTGAAGGGTTAAAGCTTTTGTTAAGCTTGTAAAATCGGAATAGTTAAATGTTTAAACTGATACAAATAATTAATTAATTCAGTTGAATAATTAGTATATCAAATATGCACCTAATTTTACGTAAAGAAAAGGCAATTGGATATCTCGAAATTTTCAATTGGGCTGTTTGTTGTTAGATTATTCAATCTTCCAGGTAATCGGAATTTCTCTTTGGAACAAATTGAGACGAATTTAAATTTAACAAACAAAATTTAAAAATCTGCACTGGCCACTTAATAATTAGAGTATTATTGAGATTCTAAATAACTGTCACTTTACGAAATAATAATAAATAAAAGTAATTTTATTAAGTGATTTATTTTTTAAATTTATTTCAATGTATTTAAATGTGCTCTAAAAATTAAAATGTATAAGTTTCATTAAAAATATTAAATCTATTTACAAAAGGGATCACTATTTTAAAAGAATTCCGAAGAACACTGGGCCAAGATGAAAATGTCCCTGTTGTAAAAGGACCCCTCGGTCGGTGATTATTACTTGAACAGTCCTGTCATAAACCAGTGGCCTTGTAGGACTTGCATCGGTCCTAAAGAATATTTATATTTATCTACAAGAAGTTTTCAATGATGTCTGACTAAACAAATGTTACTGACCCGAGCGAAATACTATACCCTAATAATTAATAGATCCCTGTTGTAAATAGATTTGGTTATGTAAACTGATGTTAATGCCCTTAAATGAAGCTTATTTTGATTGTTTTTGAATGTTGATCAATCGGTTATAAAAAGGAACATGTTTAATGTTGAATTAACGTAATTTTATGTTTCTGTGAAGTTGAATTATTTGATTAATAAATTTAGTGGTCTAAAGTGTGAAATTAGTGACCATTGTGTGTCACACCCTTTTTTTCGAGAAATTCGATAAAATTCTAACATTATGATAATTGATCATATTTAAATTCCATTTTGAATTTTTAAAACTGGATTTCCTGAAAACATGAAAAATGCACTCAGTAACTTCTTGCATTGGATCCATCATTACCGATGCCAATGGTGACCCTTTTTTAAAGTAGTTTTGATTATGTAAATTATTTAATTTTTGTAACTATTGTAGTTAAACATTATACTGTTAATATTTTCCATAAAATTTATACATTTTAACTTTTTGTATCACATTTCAAGAAAACAAGCTCAAATTTGTTACTTAACAGTATTTATTATTAATAAAAGTAACAAATCATTAATTTGTTGTTATTAAATAGATAAAAAATATACACGCATTTAATAAAATGTTATTGTAACGCATCAAAAACCTTAATTGACATTCTTAGTGCTTCGTTTACGAGAATATGGAAGATTTTGCCAATTTTTTTTTTTACGGCGTTAATCGATACTTAAATGTTTAATCTGATACGAAACAAATGCAATTAATTAATTTACTGGAATAATTAGTAGATATCAAATGAGGAGTGATCAATGCAATTGACAAGGTTGATATTCGACTCCGAAGGACCATGAGATGTACAGGCTGGACCATCGTATGGCATTTTGGAGATTTAACCTATTTCTTGTTTGTTAAAAAAATTCAAACTTGCAGGTAACAATCTTCAATTAAAGCACTACACCATGGTAATTTTATTTTTTTGAATTAAGTTTCTAAACAGCGTCGGGACGCTATAAAGTGAAAAAAACAGAAATCCAATTTTTTTTTTTTTAATAATTACATTGAAAATATTATGGAGAATGTATTCCCGAAATTTGCAATTTGATAGGAACCTTTGATTTTAAATTAATTGAGATTTTGTGATTTTTGTCGGGAAATTATAAGTGATTTATTGCTGTAACTTCTGTCCGCAAGAAATGTGCGTTCACAATGCCCGCTGTAAACCAACCATAAATCAAAAAAGGTATTTCTGACGAGCCGAGGCTGGTGTTTACTTCAGGACCGGACTTAAATTTTTTTCGTTAATCAGATTTAGATAAAAGAAACAAATAGTTGAATTTTAATTTATTTTATTTTACATTAGATGTTCAAAATGATGACCTTCCTGTTCGATGCAAAGTCGCAAGCGTCTCTGAAAATTTGCGTGAACGGTAGCCGCAACATTCACATCATTAAATTCGCGGAAGGCGGCAATTAGTCTTTCCCTCATGTTATCTCTTGTTGTCGGTCTCTCTCGGAAAACACGTTCTTTGATGGCACCCCATAAGAAAAAATCTGGTGGTGTAAGATCAGGTGATCTCGCTGGCCAAAGTATGGGTCCGCCCCTACCAATCCAATTTTCTCCAAACTGGAGCGTTAATTCTTCCCGGGCTCTTCGACTAAAATGTGGAGGTGCTCCATCTTGTTGGAACCACAACCGAAACCTTTGATTTACTGGGACAATTGCGTCTAACAAATCATTTAGCTCGTCTTGCAAAAAGGTGGTGTATCTCTCACCATTCAATGGACCTTCAAAAAAAAACGGCCCCACAATTCTATTGTTCACAACACCTCCCCAGACATTAAGGGACCAGCGATTTTGGATGTCTTGTTCTCTCATCCAGTGCGGATTTTGTACTGCCCAATAGTGTAAATTGTGTTTATTTACCGCACCATTACTTTTCACACAACATTCGTCGGTAAACACAACTCTTTCAAAAAAATGTTCATCATTCCGGATTTTTTCCTCTGCCCATTCGCAAAAAGCCACTCGATTTGCAAAATCTTCACCATGCAACTCTTGGTGAAGTTCCAGGTGGTACGGGTGATATGCGTGTTTTTTCAAAATTCGAAGCACACTACTTTTGCTGATCCCAGTTTGAGAGCTAATCTCTCTGCTAGCAATGTGGGGATTATTTTCAACTAAATTTAACACCCTGGCTTGGTTGACATCGTGAGTAACAATTGGATTGATAAACGACCTGGTATTTTGTTGAAAAGTTCCTCTTTCACGTAAAGAAGACACTAACGATTTAAAAATTTGATGATTTGGAGCGCGATTTTGCGGAAACCTCGCGGCGTAAGTGTCGGCGGCCAGAGTAGCGTCTCTGCCACATTCGCCAAAAATTAATAACATTTCAGTCTTTTCTTCAAATGAATATTGAAAAGGCATAATTACTGTTCAGAATAGCTTTCAGGTAAACTTAACAAAAACTACACAACTCAAAAGCACGTTCAGACTGTTGGAAGTTCAAGACTAAACTAAACATTTGGTTACAATCAGGTGAATTCTTAAAAGAACAGCAGGCAAGCAAATTTTCAAGTAAATCCTATTTCCTAGCACTTAAGAGGGATACCTACCCCCCGGCCGCCGCTACCATTCCGGCCCCCGAAATGTGCACGACACCTGACACAAATTTCCGTATTTTTCCATAGATTAAAGCTGCTTTATCCAGTGTCTTTGGTGAAATAATATTTGTCATAAACAAAATAATATTGACATTTGTCTGATTCTTTTAGGACGCCTATGCTATGAAGCAAAAATCAAGTTGCTAAAAAAAATCGTTTACATTTCGGTGGCCGGAATAGTACACAGTTCGAGTTTTCCTTAAAATTAAACGTAAATATTAACCAATTTTCAATTTTGTATGCCTAAATTAAAGAGAATTTCAATATTTTTTTAAATAATTATTAGCAGCAGAAGTAGGTCAATATTAGGCATTTTGACTTAGCAGTGACTGAGTAACCAAAGCTGTTTTAACAATGAGTCACTTTCAAAAATTAAAAATAGCGAGTTTTACATTCCATAGAAGATTTAAGTACGGGCCTGGATTTTACTACTCACAGCTCGTGTCGATTGTACCTCAGAACCACTTTTACTGAGGACAGTTGTAAATCAGCCTCACACCAGTTAACGAGGGTTGTCATTTAAGAATTCGGTCATAAATAAGAGTGTTTTGCTTTACATTATTTAATATTTCGATTTATTCAATCACTATAACTATCTAAATTCCGCTTTGCATATCATCATAATGTACGCATTACGTAGATGCAGTGAAAGAAAATACAAACTGATAGCTTTAGTAATTTGATAATAAATCACTATCAAAGTCAACTTTCACATCAATTTTGCTTTCTAAAAAATAATTATGCCATGTTGCAGTATCAAAATTGAAGATCATTTCCTCCAATTTTCATCTTTTTTTGACCATTATAAATAGGTTAAATTTTAAAAATGCCATACGATGGTCCACCCTGTATAGGCCGAATTGCCTGGCTGTTTCTCTTTTTGCTTAGATTCTCCGAATGAGACACCTTTTCTGATTGTATGATTTATTGACACTATATACACAATAAACCTAAATTATGAACTATAATGTTTTTACGATGTTAATACTTTGAGTCATTGTAAGTAACTGACCTAAATGTTTTGTATATAGACTTAAGGGTATTTTTGAGAGAGGGACATTTCAGGTACTTTTCGAACCCGGCTATGCCGCACATGTGCCCGTCCAAGTTTAGACATTTAACTATTCCGGTTTTACAAACTTCACAAAAAGCTGAAGGGTCACTCTCACTGAGAATTGTTTACCTGCCGAACGTTGCTTATAGAAAGTGAAACCATTATTTGACCATCTTCGAATTTAAATTATGAGACAGGTTTCGCAATGCTTTTTCCCGTCTTTAAAATATTAAATCTATTTACAAAAGGGATCACTATAAATTAACATTCAATACCAGTAAATCTAAATTTCAAAAGAAAACAGACGTTTCGTTTTGAATGATCACTCCTCATTTGATATCTACTAATTATTCCAGTAAATTAATTAATTGCATTTGTTTCGTATCAGATTAAACATTTAAGTATCGATTAACGCCGTAAAAAAAAAAAATTGGGAAAATCTTCCATATTCTCGTAAACGAAGCACTAAGAATGTCAATTCAGGTTTTTGATGCGTTACAATAACATTTTATTAAATGCGTGTATATTTCTTATCTATTTAATAACAACAAATTAATGATTTGTTACTTTTGTTAATAATAAATACTGTTTAGTAACAAATTTGAGCTTGTTTTCTTGAAACTGTTCGACTATTACACGAACGTATTTTATTCGTTGTATCTGTCGTTTCACTTACTTATTTGGATTTTTGACTTCATAACACTGATCCTCAATAACAAATCTTGTATACGGGCCTGATAATTTGTATACAACCATCCAAACATCCTTGTAAAGTGGCCTGCAAGCGCCGAACATCGTGTCGCATTTAAAGTGCGGCAGAGTGTACATATTGAAAGCTATATTTTTCAGGAATTTCAAACAAATTTGGTAAGATAAAAAATAAGCTTAGGAAATTAAAAAACCATTTCGTCTCGGGCGTCCAGTCTTAACATTTCTTATCTGACTTAGATTCACTTCCTTTATTTATTTATTTATTTATTATTTATTTCATTTTCATTTTACCTGGTTATTTATTATTAATTTTTAATCCAATTTTCTTAAGTTATCTTTGTGCTTCTCTTTCATTTTTGATTCAGTCATTTTCTATGCAAAATTTTCTCCTTTTCAGCTTGCTTATGCTTGCCATTATATCCATTTTTTTTTCTGAAATGACTGAATGGTTGTAATGACTGCCCATTTTTTATTTTGCTTATACCTATTTCATTGCTTAAAAACTGTACAATCTCTTCTTTTGCTTGTTCTCTTTAATTGGTAGACTTTTTATTTTTAAATTGTTTTTTTTTGTATTTCTTCAATTGTTTGTATTATATTTATAAAATGTTGCTTTTCCTCTATCCATCCACTTTTTTCCATAGTTCTTCTTTAATTGGTCATATTTTTCAAAGTTTTCGGTGCATCGCGAACTTAAAATTAAAGCCTGAGATTTTTATTTAATTTATATCATTAAATTTTTGCAGAGGATCAACATTGTTGCAATAGGGTGCGTCAAATTTCGAACGAAAATATCGATTTACGAAAACGACTGCTCAGAACCAGACGCGCTCTAGAAGAAAACGTCACCCAATTAACCCGGGCCAATCAACGTGAAAAACAGGTGGAAGCAGATTTATCAGACCAGTCAAGTTTTCCGCAGGGCCAAGGCCGGTTTATATTCGGGATCTGATTCTGATTTACTTAAAAAGTAAATCTTGTTTTATCTTTAATTAAGTTTTAGTTTTAAACTTTCAGTATTATTGAATGAATTTTTATAAATAGATTTCTGCTGTGTAACTTTTATTTCTTGTTAATTTTAATTGTGATATTTTCTGTGCCAAAATAAATTTGATGTTTTATGTTTAAATTTAATTCAAATTCAGAAATGAGCAGTTGCTGAAATATACTTTTTAATTAACCATAAATATCGAATTGTTAAGTGTGTACATATTGTATAGGCGATAAATACTTTTTTGTAATAAATATCTTTTCTAATCTTTGGATGTCTGAATTCCTCACAAAAACTTGTTCCAAATCTGAAAAACAATTAGAAGCCATTCATCTATCGAGTTCCCAGTGTGATTTTACTGTGTTAATTTTAAAAATAACAAATATAAACGATATATGTTTACATGAACTTTTTGTTTCAAAATATAAAGTTCCATCTCACATTTAATTTTCATGGATTCAAAACGGAACACCTGTATAATCGATAACATTTTTATTTCGTTTCTGTGCTACCAAGGCTTCCGTTTTACAATATAAAATCAAAACGCAGTTTTCAACAAATAATTCTTTGTCGAAAATTGCATTTTGATTCGGAGCCACTCATAATGTCGTGCGGAACCGGAAAAATCGTTCCTATTTAACAAATTTCGTTGTAGGTAAACCAAGAGAATGTTGAGAAATTTTCATGGCAACCAAGTTTTCTTTAAAAACAACTAAATCTGCTAAAAATCCAACTGGGAAAATTTATGCCACAACGAAATTTTAAATTTAATTAAATTTTAAATACTTATTTGCATTAACCTTCCAATAAACGCTTTTAAAAATTAAGTTAATTTTTTTCTGAAATTTTCAAGTTGAATATAATTCGTGGTCTCATTTATTCTGTAAAATTTGTCAGTTATGAAGATCGAAGATTTTGTTTTGGAGTTTCCAAAAACAATTCGTTTTTTAATGATAATTTTTGTCGGTAAAAATCGGACCACTTATTTATTATCTCTATTATACATGGTGTTCAGGAGAAACACGAAACCGCGTAAGAGGTAATTCGCAGGTCTATTCTTCATCACTTAAGCCCGGTATTTCAGTGCAGGATTACCTTCAAAAAAAGTTAACTGGAGGTGAAAGCTAGGGTTACCGGTTGTTGGTAACCATAATTTTTGGTTTAACCCTCGACTGAAATACTGGGCCTTAGTGTAAATATTACACAAATTTTCCATTTCGTTTTTAAGCAATAGGATCTTGAATATTGAAGAACATGGTCTTGAAAAAATTATGTAGTACTTCTAGAATTCAAATATTCCCGAAATTATATTTCTCATTACAAAATCTAAAGACATTTTCTTCTTCTGCAAAGACTGTGGTATTAGTTTCCTTACTGGTTCCTTAGTTTAGGACACAGGGATACTGATTATTGATACTTTGCTCATGTTTATGGCGTAAAACCACTTTATCTACTAGGATGTCGTTAAGTATTTCGATCAAAGTATCTTAAGTAACCTGTTGACTGATATTTTTCGTGGTTGTGAGGTTTGTTATGTATTTGTTATTAACCATTATTTGAAGTAAGATTAGCTACTTCGTTCTGCGTCGCATAGTTCAAATCTTTCCCTGGTTTGGGAGTTAATTGTCAAGCAATTGAGTTTTGATTGTTCAAAATTATGGTTTCAATAAAAACTTCTAATGACAAATTACGAGAAACTGGGAACTAGTATGTAATGTTTTCAAAACTATATTTTCGAACATTGATGCAATTGCTTGAAAACGAAACGACAACTTTATACAGCATTTACAATAGGCGATAAAAAGTAGATCGACGAATCACTTCTTACTAGGTATCGCGTTGCTCCTAATTACTCTGTATGTGAAAAAATATAATTTTGAACAATTATTTAATTTTATTAGGATTTGGAGTTAGTGCAATGAAGAAAAATCACGATTTATACAAATTTCGCTCGGAAAAAGGTTTTAGAGCTTTTGAATCAATCGGAAAATCTAAAAACTTTTGCTTTGACCATTTCTTGAAAAATAACTCTTGTCATGTGCGTTTTTAAATGAAACAGTTCGAACACTCAGTTTACTTGTTGGTAGATTTGTCAACGCTGTTGGAGGTAACAACGTAATGCAAGTAGTCTTCTTATATATGCATGTCGGAGGTCGGTTCGTATCTTTCATATACTCTATATTATATGACCCCGGTAAAATGAGGAAATCGTTTCCCCTATCTTAAAACCCTTACAGCGGAAGTTCCCCTCATCCCAAATATATAAATTTTATACTGATTAAGCAAAGGGATAACATGGAGGTCAGAGCGCCTCTTCTATATGCCGGAGGTGACAACTTAACAGCCATCAATATATATGTATATATAAGGGTTTTTTTTCATGCAAAAGTTATAATAGAATTCGTTGCGTTAATTAACAGAATTTTGATTTTTACTTGTCAAATTCGTGTATTATAACCGAAAGTACGTTTTAAACGGTTCCTTTATAAGTGGACACTACTGTATTTTAATATTTTCAGTAAAACGCACTTTTTAAAGTTTGTACTTTCATTATACTACCATTTGTTGTGAAAACATATACACATGTGACAATAGGAGCGGTATTTGCAGTTATGCAATGTTGCTAAATTGATTGAAGATTGGTCAAGAGCTGAGTTATGTAAAATAGTCCTTATATGCTTTAAGTGCCTTATTACTTAACAACTACATTGCAATCCTCAAACGAGTTTTTTTCCCGATATGGATTTAAATATTTTAATTAATTTAACTTACATTTTCATACATATTCAAGGATATGGAAAATGTAAGTTAAATTAATTAAAACTACATTGCAAATTTACGGTCATATTTCCAAATGTAATAAAATTTATGCTGCTTATAAGTGACTGCCAAATAAGGGTTAATTTAGCCTGTTACGCTTAAACCCACACTGTTTGTTTTGCCTTCAGGAGGAAAGTTTGGATATTATCGGCCAATACAAACCTGAAATTTTCTGCTAGAGGTAACTGACTGACTTTTTTATTCGAACGAAATTTGATACCTTTTTGCAGGTTCGCACCGATGTGCCGCGCCGGGAGCCTTGTGCTAAATGCGGTCTACCCGTATTCATAGCGGAAAGATTAAATGTAGGGAAACAGCTGTATCACCGCACTTGTTTCCGCTGTGCCCGGTGTAAAAGCCAACTGACGCTGGCCAATTATTACGAAACTGAAACCGCGAACGAATTCTGTTGCGAAATTTGTCCCGACGAAGAAAAAGCCGAATAATCGCTTTTGAATCGTTCTTTGAGCGACGAGGAAAAATCGGTGAGTTTACAAAAAGACGAGGCAGACGATTACAGTGAACTATTTGAAAGCTCGCTGGATCAACTCTTGAAAGATTCGCCTAATCCCTTTGATGAAGAAGAAGTACCTAAACCCGCTGTCAGGAAAAAGATCAATAATAATTAGACTTACTTTTTGTCCTTTCTTTTCCACATATTAATTATTGACTTAAATTTAGTCATGTCATGTTTTTAAACACTTTAACATTTTATAAAAATTTTTGTCATATATTATAAACACACATTTTAAAAACATTTAAAAAAACATTTTAAAACTATTTTATTTCCATCGATACTATAAGTGTCTATATACGAAACAGTTTTCGCGTATTTGCATCTTCAGTAGTATTCGATCTCTGCTTATGTTTTCCTCATGTTTGATTTATATTTTTTCCTTCCATTTTCATTTATCTTTTCTTATTTATTTTATTTTGTTTTTTGCCTTTGTTTTTATATGTAACTCTATTCTATACATTAACTTTATTTATTAGTTTTAGTAACATATCATCTTTACTATTTACTTGTTTGTTTATAAGCTGTATTTTATTTTTATTTTTGTAAATATGTATGTTTTCTGCTATATTCATTCTAACTCCTTTCTGTATTATTCTTTCAATTTTCATAGTTTCCTCAATTGTTCCATATTGGTGTTTTTCTTGGATTAAATATTTTGTGTAGTTAGATGTTGTGTTATTTTTATTGATATGTTCTTTGTATCGTGTATAGAAGCTCCTACCTGTCTGACCTATATATTTTTTGCTACATGTATTACATTTAATAGCATATATCCCATTTAAGTTGTATTTATCATCTTTTTCGATCTTTGGTTTGAAAAATTTGTCTAATTTATTATTAGTTGTTAACCCTATTTTTAGATTTTGATTTTTGAAAATTTTTGTTAATTTATTCGTTTCGCGTCCATAATAATTGAATTTTACCCATTTGCAATTTTTGACTGTTTTCTTGATCTCTATTATTGTATATACTTCTATTAAATTTGAATTTATTTATTAACTTATATATTATTTTAATATTATATCCATTATTGACGGCTATTTGTTTAATGGTTTTCAATTCGTTTTCAAAGTTAACTTTATTAAGTGGTATATTATACAGTCTATATATCAAATGTCTAAATGCTGCCATTTTATGTTGCTGTGGATGGTTTAAATTGTAATGAATTATATGGTCTGTTTGTGTGCTTTTCCCGTATATGTTATAATTTAACTTGTTGTCTGACCTTATCTGTTGTTGCTGTAGTGACTTATTGTCACCTTGCTTCTTGAATATTGATACCGATTCGATCCGGTTCGATTGGACCAAATGTTTGGATTTTTCACTAGCTTCGAAGGACCACTTGTTTGGATACGCAATAGTAAAATCAAAAACTTTATTAATGCTAATGCGTACAAAAATAAATATATGCGATAATAAAAAAGCGTGCACTCTCCTTGACTGTCTGCACTGGAGTTCTATTTCTAACTGCCAAAGCGGTGCCCTTGGCGGTACGATGGTCAAATCAAAGGGCCGCTCAACCAAACAATTTATGTACATTAAAACTAAACAATCTTTAACATATTTGTTGGGTAGTTAGTGTGCTTTGAAATAAAACAATTTCATTTTTAGTCAAAATTCAAAATTCGTTGTCAGCATGAACCAAATTCAAAATTTTATAAATTGTATTACAAACTTGGTAAATGCAATTATCACCTTCGGCTGACACTTAATGAAACACCGGCAGCTACACCATCTGCAACTACAACAACTCCACTTGCACTAGGTACAACGTGCAGGAAGAAATTTCCACATGAATCTAATCTAATCATCCGGGAGGCCCAGAAACGGCCACGCGTTCCAACCGCATTACTTTAAAACCAACACTATGCCAAAACTAAATACACTACACCGAGCATTCTGACGGACATTTGGTGCAAAAAGTTCCCCTATTGTGTAATATTGTAAATAATTAACTATTATTTTCACTGTAACATCAAAATTTATCTAAGTTGCTTGAAATATTTGGATATGTTATTCAGACTATTTTATACCGAAAAATGTGTTAAATTGTTCATAAACATAAATATTTTTTATTACAAAATGAAAAAGGCGTTTTGGTTCCCTTGGTTTAGATTACTTTTGATATTTATTTCTGGCGTTTAGGACTGAAATTATCTTTAAAATTACAATCGTAAAATAGTAGACCAAGATTAATTAAAACATGAAAGAGTAAAATACGTTTAGGGTTTTTGATTTCACGTTTGCTCTTTGAAAGAAAAGCTTTTTGTTGCATACCTATGTTAATTCCATTTTGAATTTTAAATCGTTCACAAAAATTATGTGTTAATTTCGTGCCCAATTTAAATTCAGTTTATTTAAATGTGCCTGTAAAAATATTTATGGCTCGTGAAGTTTTAAATTTAAATAGAAATTATTCAAAGATTTATCTTCATCTCGAAAATTAAATGCATTAAAATGGAATTTTAAACAACCCACATTAAAAAGTAAAACAATGATCCATACAATTGAAGATATAAAATTCAGTTTAAATTGAACAGTGAACTTGTTTCCAGGTCATGTATGTGCCTTGAATACAATTTTCGTCAAAATAGAACATGGAACGTGACTTTGACAATTTCTATCCCAGTGACATCAATTTTTAAATATAAAAGTAGTAATTTTTATGTGAAAAAGATATTTGAATTACAAACAAAATTGGCGGTTTAAAACTATTTTGCTTCCCTGTTGATAAATTTAAAACTAGATTTGACACAAGGTTGAAATTAAAGTTTAAATTTTTGAGGCTGACAAATGTTCATACGGAGAGACAAATAAAAATAATAAACACCTAAAATTTTCAGTTAAATTGTAAAAATTTTCCATCCCAGAACTCGCGCCCCAGAGAACACAGAGAAATGCCGACGACAATTACGATTCTAAAAATGCAAACGAAAAACAATTAATGGATTGCATAAGAGAGTTGTGAGACATCTAAGTTCCACCAATTCCAGAAAGGGAACTCTGAGGTGTTAATGTGAATAAAATCGGTTGTTAAGGTTATAAATTGGCACAATTAAATAATGTCAGAATGACATGCCCGCTAATGTGTCAACATCAACATGTTAGGTTAAGGCAGATGTCATTCAAGATGTCACACTCGCCATCATCTTAATCAAGTTTAGGTTTGTTAAATAAAACAACACATGGCGGTTCTGAAAAGAACCTTTATTATAACGCGTGAACTTATGTTAAAAAACAGGATAAATAGTATAACATAATAATAACAGAAACAGCATAGCTAAGAGGAATCACAAAACGAAAAATAAATACAATCAGAGCAAGTGCTCAAAGTGGCCCCCATTCATTTGCAAGCATAACCGTGCCCGCCACAACAGACTCCGTTTAGAAACAAGTCGTTAACACGGAAAACAAGTGGAATGTCTTCAAGCAAATTTGGAAGTTCTGTGTCCAAAAAATTTGCATAAATGGCTCCCGTTAACCGTGCAGGAAAATCAAAAGGTCCTACCTAAAGAGGGAAGTTCGATGGCATGTAAACTAATTTCTATTGCAGACATACCACACGATCCCCTAATAGACCACAGCCCACAAATTTATGGAAAATCTTTCTTGAAATGCTCTTGGAAATAGAGCATGTGGATTTTCTTCCGCCCAGATGTGTTAATTATGCGCATTGAAGCATCCTTGTCTCCCGAAAGTTGATTCATCAGAAAACAAAATCCGAGAAACAAAATTTCGGGTGTTTTCTTCTAGATTTAAAAGCCATGTACAGAATTCCCGTCTGGCAAGGTAATCTTGTGGCTGCAAATGTTGCACACGCGTATAATGATACGACATAACTCGATGTACAGAAGTTTTTGAAATATTCAATTCCTGTGCAACTTCTCTAATGCTTTCGGTACCTTCTTCAAAGGCATTTAAAATAGCCTCACGTTTTCAACAGTGCGTACAGTCCTGGGAGCCCCACCATTTTTCTTCCTAATCGCTAAAATGTGGCCCCTCTCGATGGTTAGACGATAGCACTGAAAATCACTTTGTGATTGGGATGATTGTTGTTAGGAAAGCGTTGGGCATACATCCTTGCCGCTTCTCTAGCATTTCGTCCACATTCTCCGTAAATTAACATTTCCACATACTGCGCGGCAGAATACATAATTGAAGGAATTCAAACGAAATCTTGATGTTTTTCAAAAGTTTCATAGCCGACCAGTTTATTGAAAACGTAATAAAACCAATCACTTAGCAACAATGTTGGAAATTACACCTGGATGGCTTACAACGCTCTGATTTGTCGAATAAAAATGTTCTTATTTTGAATACCGTTCAAGCTACAAATGTTTTTCTTTGGGAATTTTTATTTGTCTTTTGATGAGGATTTCTCCTTTCTTCTCTGGGGCGCGAGTTCTGGGACAGCCTGTATATTCCAATTCTTTTAAAATCGGTTTTTAGTTTGGTACCCAACACGAACATTAAATGTTAATTTTGTTTTTTAGCTGACAGGCTAAAAATGTGAATTATGCTTAAATTTAGGAAAGAAAATAAACTTTAATTAAGCAGTAAGAAATACTTTATTAAAAGTAAAATTATAACTTTAATAAGTACAGCTCGATTTCTACTTTGGATATGTCACCAAATCCAATCCATGGATCAGAATTTCTGTAATGCATTTTCATATTCTGATCTATGAGTAATTTTACATGTTAGAATTAAATTTTACCTCATGTTTATACCACTTGAAAATCGGCCACTTCCAGTTAGATGGCATACTGCCAAGAGCCAATTTGTCATTACGTCACAGACTCTTCAAACTTCTTGACAAATATGTTTATTTATGTCTGGCGATAGAAGCGAGTCAATATAAAATAACGAGAAAACTGACTTCGATATTACATTTATTTAGTAATAATATTTTGATTCAATGAATATTCCACAAGAATTTTCTAGTCAATATTCTCGATGAAATTTAGTAATAGTTTTGAATAAAAACACAGAAAAATGCTTCCCAAAACGATCTATATATGCTTTGCCTTTAGTCCAGCAACAAACTATTGTAAACAGATATAACTGGCTTTAATAACTTCTTCATTTATTGTAGGAATATCTTCAAAATTAAATAACTAGTCCGATGATAAACATAGCATTATAAAGTCCTCTTTAGTCTGAGTTGTAAAATTGATCTTCTATCAGACCGAGGTCGAGAATCATTTGTCTTAGCTTTTCTTTAACCCTAGAATGATATCGTTATTGGAGTTAGTAGGTTAGTGTCAAGCAATATTCGGCTTTATTCAATATTTATTATATTGCGGTTTACAGATAAGAGCTGTGAGTTTCTGCTGATTTTGTATTTATTTATTTATGTTATACATCCGAAACAGTGATAGCAAAAATTTCAAACGCCACATTTAACCCGCCAGAGCTGACGCGAAATATATTTTATTCGCGGCTAGCGCCCTGTTTGATAGGCACTGGTTTATAGCGCTTTATCAGCTACTTATCGGTAACTTAATACGATTCAAAACATATTAACTAAAATCGCCGCTTATTGTATGCAAGCAATGCGTAAACTTTACGCATCGATAATTCACCAGTGTTAAACGGGTCAACTAATTCACGTTAAGAAAACAATTTTTCTCCACTTCTCTGTTGAAATCGTACATCATAACGTGTTTTAAATCTGTTTAGCCAATCATTGCTAGCAGAAAATGATCAAGTCTCGTCAATTGGTTTCTGCAAAATCTTAGCCTTTTTTGGAGCAATCGTCCACTAACAGGCATATTTCTTTCTCTCAAGTTCAGAAAATATTTGTACAAAGCTTTTTCCATTGTCGGATATGTAGATGCTTTTAAAGACTTTATATTTGCTGATTGATTCAAATTTTGTGTAACTCTTTCTTTTTTATTCCACACACTGTAGACTTTGCTATTCCATACCTTTTAACAACCACAGCCGCATATTCTCCTTTACTCAAACATTTTAGCACTTCAACATTTTTGTTTTATATCGAAGCATATTCGTTTTTCTACTTTGGTATCATAAGCGAGTCTTTGTGAAACTGAAAGTAGTGTCACAAAGGAACTTTTTGTGAAACGGCTTTTGTTTTTTTTTTGATACTTATTACGTTGGTATTGCTGTAATAGCACGCTGGCCGGCGTCGGGCATCTCTACCGAGCTCCTGTCAAGGTCAATCCAAGTGTACAACTTAATTCTTCCATGACTGTTTCACAAAAATATCAAACTAGACATTTTAAATTTGAAGTTTTAGTTGACATATGACACACGACAAATACCAACACAACCAGTACCTAATCCTAAAAATCTCTAGAATATTTAGAAAGCACAATTTTCAAATTTTCATGAAACTAAGAGCACCAAAGTAGAAAGAATAGTATATTACACTCGTTTTATAAGACGTATTGTCGCACTCATGGCATTGGAGCACTCCTCGCTTCGCTCGTCGTGCCCCAAACTTATTCGTGCGACAATAGATCGTCTTATAAAACTTGTATAATAATATACTATTGTGTGACATCTTGATTTAAAAAAATTGTAAAACAAAAATTAACGTCGTTCTATGTCGAGATTTACCACTAAATAAGAAGTGAATGTGTTTACATACAATTAGCTATATGAAAATCACGTATTTAGGGGCATTTCTGGAGAAGTAACGCCAATAAATGACATAGTTTGCTGTATCGGGGTTTACTGTTGTTCACTATATCGCCATGCAATGATAAAATTGAGTGTTCACTCTATCGTAGAGTTCACTCGAACGGGTATTCACTAAAATTTGTTTATAACTTCTGCCAATATTTATGGTTCACAATGTTCTCACCTGACGAAAATTTTCCCTTTGGTTGAACATTTTCGTTTAGATTTTTGTTTAAAAACTTTCAAAACAGTCCAAGACTTAAATTTTGTATGTTTATAAATCAACAATTATGAATAGGTTGTAACAATTTACTAGAACATGGTCATGTGTAGGGGTTCCAATCCCGCATCAAAATTTCATCATTAGGCCAAGCAACAGAGCAAAATAAATGTCATGATTTGACATAAATACTACCCGGAAACCGACTGTGCGATTAAATAAAGGACAGTTAGTAGATGAATTCTGCATTTCCCACTCGAGGACCATAATTTTTAATTTTTTATAAACAATTTACAAGAAAAAGTCACGATTTTTTTAGTTCTTTGCGTCTAAAATAGAAACTAATGAAGAATGTTGTAAATAGACGAATTGTGGAGAATTAAATTACGAAGAGAATGATGAGTCGAATGTCCCGATCGAATAATTAGAACCGGAGAAAACCCGGAAAACCCGGAAAATTTAGTGTTTTCTTCAAAAATTCACAATTCCGCTATTTTTTAATTCTAAGAACTGAAAATTTGCACACAGATAGCTATTTATAAGTATGTACTTTATATGTGCAAAACTCCAATTCTGTCGGACTAACGGTTATTGCACAGTCACCATTTCAATTTCTTTCTACGATATTTTCGCGGAGGGCTGGTTGCTCCTGTAGTTGTCCGATTTAAATTTTAAAAACAGAATTGAAAACTAGACGTACACAGCAACAAAACGTTCATTCTCGTTTTCCATCAAATGCAATGAAATACGTGGAAAACGTTCGTGAATATGAGTAAAAAAGATTGAGCATGTCACACCCTGAATTCACCCTACGACCAGTGGAGTTCGAACAGTTAGCCAATCGGCCAGCCCAACGGTTGGAAAAGGCTGGGTTCGCTTAAATGAGTTGTTAAACGGGCGCCACAAGCTTAAATTAAAAACTGTTCGAATCCTAGAGCTCGGTCACATATCCCCTAAGCTCGAAAGAGAGGGTATCTTCCTACAAGTATCAATTATCCAGAGACAGATCCTCTGGCGAGATCAAACCAACGGGTAACGGCACAAATCAATATATTACATAATTATTTACAGGCATAAGTATAATACAAAATTAAAGACAACTCCAAAGGAAATATTTAAATGTACAGATATCAAGCTAAACTAAACTAATCAAATGAATTGAAAATGTTACCACTATTTACAATGTAATCAATTCTACAGATGAACTGAATACTGTATTTTTAACATTTAGTCATAGAAGACTATAACCAGAGATAAATCTCTTACAATTGAAGTATTAATTATTACTTAGGCAATCTCTTGTTGTTGATCAAACATAAAACCAAACCCTTCCCATATTCTCAACCGTGCGTTCGAGTCTGAACGTGAACAGACCTTAGTAACCGTTACCGGGTTTCGCGCCCCGATGCCGAGTATACAACCAATCTATCACACGTGCGAAGCGTTTAAAAGATTTCGTCTGAGTCGGTGAAAACTCAGAACGAGGTAATGGCCATTATCCGGTTGTGAGGTCAGCGACCTAAACGTCGTGAATGCGCGTACTACACCTGTTTTCGGTGGTAACGAATGACCGATCACCCGAAGTTTTATGTCAGTCCAGGATCGACTGAAGGCCTATCCTGGATTCAAAATCGTACGGAACACGTACCACGATTACCCAAGCAAAACAAATCTACAGATTCTACTACGTCACCCCTAAGGGGTTCCCGTCAAAATTAACAATACAGGTTAAGCAACACTCATCTGTCCGGCGTCCGTGAGGCGACGTCCCCTAACTACTACTAGGGCCGCAATGTACTTCCGGTGGAATGCTGCGATAGGTCCGATCCGTCCAGGACTCGATCCTTACGTAACGTTCTCCCGTCTACCAACACCGATGATCGCTGAACTCCTGCAACTGCAACTGCGATGCGGCTAATGCGAGCCTTTGTACGCCTACGTCGTCGATACCAACGAGCAAGTCACCAATCGATAAACGATCAAGTACCAATTACGTACAACCAGATGAAGAATAATAATGGTAATGATAGTAATAGTACTAGTAATACTAATGAGCCTACAAGAGAAATTAAATATTAGACAGAAGTATATCATACATGTGGTCATGAATTTGACATTCCACATGAAAAGAAGGAACACGGATTTTTCCGGGTAAAAATATCCATCGGTATCGCGTCTGCGATACGCCCGGACTCGATTAAGAGTCTGATTACCTTCCGATGATCAACGGCTTAAGAGGATGAGGGTGGATCAGTTGCGTTTTCCTTCTAATCCGACAACGTGTCGAGTGCTTTTCCTGCCTGGAAACAGCACGTACGAAAACTGGTAGATCTGATCCGACGAAACGTCGAAAGGAAAGACCCCTACGATTACACCTGAATCTCTACACCGGGTCTCCCTTATAATTCCCAAGTTCTCACACAACCGACTCCCTCGAGCTATCAAATGCGACTGCATTCGATTCCGGTACGGCCATCTTATGACCCCTTTACTACTTCCCGATCTTCACAGATGGAGCCCTCAGCCGTAATGCGTTTGAATTAAACCGCCAATTACCGATTCCCTAAACTTCTGATGATATAATCGTACGGTGGGAAATTATCGTTACAAAGCCCCACCCTTACCTCCGAGAAATTTTACCAAAATTTCCGAGCATAAAGCGAACTCCCTAAAGAAGAAGTTAAATGTTAGCAGAGCCTAATATACCCTCTGAATCTCCAAAAATCCAAACATCCCTAAACGTATGTGACACCGTGATATTAGCATACTACAAAAAAAAATAACTCAAAATAATCCACAATCGAACATAAACTCACAATCCAACTGCGATAAATGCAAGATGTATATCAACCAACCAAAAATTTATCTCGAAAATAAACATAAAAACAAATCGAAACTCATCATCCTTCCATCAATGTCACACGAGGTCGAAATACTCATCTCCAGCCCTCCAACTTTCGATTCATCGTAAACCAGTTACTAGTCAAACCCTCAATTTTGGCCTAGCGTTTCACCACCTCGAAATCATTGGGAAACATTCACTAGTCATACCCTCAATTTTGGCCTAGCGTTTCACCACCTCGAAATCATTGGGAAACATTCACTAGTCATACCCTCAATTTTGGCCTAGCGTTTCACCACCTCGAAATCATTGGGAAACATTCACTAAAAATAGCCATAGTCATCAGCGGTTAAAAGTCACCATCCTCGCCACGATCATCGGGAGGATGACTTTTTAAATCCTTACAGTTCCAGACGCCCTTGTTACGACCATCTAAATCCCTGAGTTCATAAGTCCACGGACTAAGGCGCTTATGAACTATGTATGGCCCTACAAACTTGGGTGCCCACTTGGATATAAAGTACTCCGATGCCTTTGATTGAGCAAAATTCCGCTTCCAAACCCGTTGCCCAGGAACATATTGTACATTGCGATGTCGCAGGTTATACCGTGTTCGATTTCGTTCGTAGGCCTTGTCGAGGCTCCTACGGACATCTTGAAAAACCTTTTTCTTACCATCGCAATCCACGCCAGACTTTGGAAATGGTCCCACCAAGTCGACGCAGCTTACTTCCGCTGGTACGTGTATTCGCGGCCTCCCAGACATTTGATCCGTGGGTTTCTCACGGTCTGGTTGCCTTGTCGTGCACACCCCACAGCGCCGTACGTATCGTGCAACGTCCGCTCGCATTTTCGGCCAATAATACCTCTCGGCTAGTCTAGCGTAGGTTTTATATACACCCATATGTCCCGCTAATGGTCCATCATGGAATTTCCGAAAGAGTGCCCGTCGCTGATCTTTGGTCACCACTAACTTCCACTTGAAAGACTTCCCGCTGCATTCCGGGTATCGGGTCATCGTCCGCCTATATAGTCTTTGTCCATCGTACCGCCAAAGTGGGAATGAGGCCGGCTTACCAATAATCAACTGTACCATCCTACGGTACCAACGATCTGCCTTCTCCCTCATGCACCTTATCTCCCCAACCTTTGGTGTATCAACGTACGCTAGGTCTGGCTCCAGGAACCGGTTGGGCCTATAACTTAGCGGGGGTACAAAGTTGTCAATCTGAACCTTCTTGGCCTCCAGCTTTCTGCCTAGCTTTAACAACTCCTCCTTCGAGGCAATCTCCACTAACGCCAGCCGCTCTTGGAAGAAGGGGGTGATGTTTCGTAGCAATATCAGCAGTTGCTGCGCTTTAGTTAGGGACACCGTCAGCCTGCGGAACATGATTTCCATGGTGGCCAGGTAAATGCCCATCGATTCGCCGGTTCCTTGAGTCCTCCTCATAATTTCTGCCAATAATTTTTCATTGTAGTCAGGTGGCTGAAATTCTTCCCTCATCAACCGGGTGAGTGTTGCCCAATCAGGAATCTTACGACGATTCGCTCGGTACCATAGCAGGGCTTTCCCTTCAAACAGGTCCAAGGCCGAGTTTACGAGGGCCTCCACTGAAACATTCCGGGCCACTCTGAGTTCCTCTACCCTTTCTAAAAAGGCACTTAAGGACAGGTCACCTTCCCCTGAGAACTTCAGGTTCCACTTACTTACGGGTACAGTTTGCCATGGTGTAGGGCGGTGATATGCCGGAGAGGAATGCACCATTCCCGAGGTATTTCCCACGGCAGTATCCTCGTCACTTCCGTCGTCGGAGTCGGTCCCACTAGTGCTACCTATCGTCGTAGCGGTTGGTTCAACCCCCAACAGCGTCAGCGTGGATTCATCCTGACTTCGTCGGTTAAATCGACGGATGAGTGTTTCGAATCGACCCTTGGTGTCGTGTAGTCGAACCAATTGTATGTTCCGAAGTCGAATGTCTTCAGGTTTCGTCCCTGCAAGACACAAATGAAGCAGCCGCAAGTTCTGGCACATGAGCGCCGACGTTCTTTTGAAAGCTGTAGTCGTACAATCTCCATCGAAATTCTTCAGTTCAGTCTGAAGCTGTGTGGTATAAGCCTCAATCTTCTTTAACGCGTCATGGAAAGTTACTGAACCCTCAGTGTTTACAAACTCCCCACTGGCCTCCAATTTCAACAGGTTACGTAGCGTCTTCCTCATGGCTTGAACATTATCACCTTTGAGTCCTCGATACTCCAGCTCGTAAGTCAACTCGTCAGAGTTGAGACGGTCGATCTCTAACCTCCAGATCTTAGACATTATTAAAACGGAAATTTATGACCGTAAGAGAAAATTCTATCTATACCCTAAGTCCTAACCTAATACCTAATCCTAATCTACCCGTTACCTTACTTGCTATTGCGGTAATGCCACCACCGATCCCGAGATCAAGCAGCCGCTCACAAGTCTTCTAAACCAGGTAACTAGCAAATCTATTTTGACCGCCAATAATGGTCAAAAAAAAAACCCAAACTTTAACAATTTCCCTAACTGAATCCCTGAGTCTTTATGCCTTTAATGCCCTAATGCCGTTGCCCTTAAGGGGCCCCACGTTGGGCGCCAAATTTTTATGTCACACCCTGAATTCACCCTACGACCAGTGGAGTTCGAACAGTTAGCCAATCGGCCAGCCCAACGGTTGGAAAAGGCTGGGTTCGCTTAAATGAGTTGTTAAACGGGCGCCACAAGCTTAAATTAAAAACTGTTCGAATCCTAGAGCTCGGTCACATATCCCCTAAGCTCGAAAGAGAGGGTATCTTCCTACAAGTATCAATTATCCAGAGACAGATCCTCTGGCGAGATCAAACCAACGGGTAACGGCACAAATCAATATATTACATAATTATTTACAGGCATAAGTATAATACAAAATTAAAGACAACTCCAAAGGAAATATTTAAATGTACAGATATCAAGCTAAACTAAACTAATCAAATGAATTGAAAATGTTACCACTATTTACAATGTAATCAATTCTACAGATGAACTGAATACTGTATTTTTAACATTTAGTCATAGAAGACTATAACCAGAGATAAATCTCTTACAATTGAAGTATTAATTATTACTTAGGCAATCTCTTGTTGTTGATCAAACATAAAACCAAACCCTTCCCATATTCTCAACCGTGCGTTCGAGTCTGAACGTGAACAGACCTTAGTAACCGTTACCGGGTTTCGCGCCCCGATGCCGAGTATACAACCAATCTATCACACGTGCGAAGCGTTTAAAAGATTTCGTCTGAGTCGGTGAAAACTCAGAACGAGGTAATGGCCATTATCCGGTTGTGAGGTCAGCGACCTAAACGTCGTGAATGCGCGTACTACACCTGTTTTCGGTGGTAACGAATGACCGATCACCCGAAGTTTTATGTCAGTCCAGGATCGACTGAAGGCCTATCCTGGATTCAAAATCGTACGGAACACGTACCACGATTACCCAAGCAAAACAAATCTACAGATTCTACTACGTCACCCCTAAGGGGTTCCCGTCAAAATTAACAATACAGGTTAAGCAACACTCATCTGTCCGGCGTCCGTGAGGCGACGTCCCCTAACTACTACTAGGGCCGCAATGTACTTCCGGTGGAATGCTGCGATAGGTCCGATCCGTCCAGGACTCGATCCTTACGTAACGTTCTCCCGTCTACCAACACCGATGATCGCTGAACTCCTGCAACTGCAACTGCGATGCGGCTAATGCGAGCCTTTGTACGCCTACGTCGTCGATACCAACGAGCAAGTCACCAATCGATAAACGATCAAGTACCAATTACGTACAACCAGATGAAGAATAATAATGGTAATGATAGTAATAGTACTAGTAATACTAATGAGCCTACAAGAGAAATTAAATATTAGACAGAAGTATATCATACATGTGGTCATGAATTTGACATTCCACATGAAAAGAAGGAACACGGATTTTTCCGGGTAAAAATATCCATCGGTATCGCGTCTGCGATACGCCCGGACTCGATTAAGAGTCTGATTACCTTCCGATGATCAACGGCTTAAGAGGATGAGGGTGGATCAGTTGCGTTTTCCTTCTAATCCGACAACGTGTCGAGTGCTTTTCCTGCCTGGAAACAGCACGTACGAAAACTGGTAGATCTGATCCGACGAAACGTCGAAAGGAAAGACCCCTACGATTACACCTGAATCTCTACACCGGGTCTCCCTTATAATTCCCAAGTTCTCACACAACCGACTCCCTCGAGCTATCAAATGCGACTGCATTCGATTCCGGTACGGCCATCTTATGACCCCTTTACTACTTCCCGATCTTCACAGATGGAGCCCTCAGCCGTAATGCGTTTGAATTAAACCGCCAATTACCGATTCCCTAAACTTCTGATGATATAATCGTACGGTGGGAAATTATCGTTACAAGCACAAGAAAGTGGTCGAGTAGTGGGGGAAGACCGGCGGCTGTCGCGGGGTCGGTCTTTTTTACTCATATGCACGACCGTTTTTCACCTATTTCGCTGCATTTTATGGAAAAACGAAGATCAACGTTTTGTTGCTGTGCACGTCTAGTTTTCAATTCCGTTTTTAAAATTTAAATCGGACAACTACAGGAGCAACCAGCCCTCCGCGAAAATATTGGAGAAAAAAATTGAAATGGTGATTGTGCAATAACCGTTAGTCCGACAGAATCAGAGTTTTGCACACATAAGCTACATATAAATAGCTATCTGTGTACAAAGTTTCAGTTCTTAGAATTAAAAAATAGCGGAATTGTGAATTTTTAAGAAAACACTGAATTTTCCGGGTTTTCCGGGTTTTCTCCGGTTCTAATTATTCGACCTCTCATTCTCTTCGTAATTTAATTCTCTACAATTCGTCTATTGACAACATTAAGATTGCTTTATTAGTTTCTATTTTACAAGCAAAGAACTAAAAAAATCGAGATTTTTTTTTGTAAATTGTTTATAACAAATTAAAAATTATGGTCCTCGAGTGGGAAATTATGCAGAATTCATATACTAACTGTCCTTTATGTAATCGCACAGTCGGTTTCCGGGTAGTATTTATGTCATGAAAAAATGCTTTATTGCTTGGCCTACATCAATCCCGCGGATCCGCAGGATTTGCGGCATTACAAACTATCACAATGCTTTTTTCGGTTGCTAAGAGAATTAATTAGAAATCAACTTACAATTATTCGTTGATCTAGGTGTTTTCCTTTTTTTCCCACAAATTCTTTTATATTTTTTACTTATTTAAAATTTATTTTTCATTAAGATTTTTATATATTAAAATCACGTCACATATTAGTTACATAATTACATATTAAAAACTATTATATCAAACACAATTATTCTTCGTCAACAAGTGTCTAAAAACTATTAACACGTTGTGTAAACATTAGTTTTTCGCGGTGTCCCGCATCTTCAGTAGACATTTTAACACTGGAGCTTGCTAAGTCGAATATTTCTTCCCACGTTCACAGATATATCGATTCCGTTTTTATATTATTTTTCCCTCCTTTATGAAATATTTATTTATTTTACTTTATTTTCTTTTATTTATTTATTTATTTAATTTATTTATCATTTTTATTAAACCATCATTATTAAAAAATACCTGTTCATTTATGATGTTATGATGTTATGATGCGGATAAATCCAAAACTATGATACTAATAAATAAACAAGAATATATTGAGAAAACTTTAAAATTTATTAACGATAACAACTTTGACATAATTAATAAAGATCCAACGGCTATATTTCAAACTCAGATAAAAAATATTGTAAAAAATTCAGACAGAATTTTCCCAAAGCAGAGTCAATGGCTCAACATTAATATGAATCCTATGGCACCAAAACTGACAGCACTACCCAAATTACATAAAATAGATAGACCTATTAGACCATTAATTAATTACACAACGTCACCAGCATATAATATGTCAAAAACTATAGCAAATGAATTAAAAAACGCAATGAAATTGGAAAATAAATATACAATCAAGAATAGCTGCGACTTAATAAGTAAACTTAAAAATATAAAACTAAACAAAAAGTCAATATTTATATCATTTGACATCAATAATATGTATACTAATATCCCAATTAAGGAAACATTAAATATAATAAAAAATAATTTGCGCAACAAAAATTACAAAGAAGAATACATCCAACAACTTATAAACAATGTTGAAGTAATAACAAACCAAAATTACTTCCAGTTTAATAACAAATATTATAAACAGAAGGATGGTTTAGCAATGGGATCGCCGATTTCTGCAACCTTATCAGAAATATTCTTACAAGATTTAGAAGATAAAATTATGAAAACACTTATAGATAAATTCAAGATTATAATTTGGTATAGATATGTGGATGACACATTTATCATTACGGAGAACAACAATCCTAAGGAAATTCTACAATACTTAAATGCAATAAGTGAAAAAATAAAATTTACAATGGAACTTGGAGTAAATGACTCGATTAATTTTTTAGATTTGAATATTACAAAAAATGATAATAAGCTGAATTATAATATATACCGGAAAAGTACAGTAACTGACCATGTCATCCATAAAGAATCTAACCATCCACACCAACATAAAATGGCTGCTTTTAGACATTTAATTTGTAGATTATATAACATACCACTTAGTAAAGGAAATTTCGAACAAGAATTAAGAACAATCAAACAAATAGCAGCCAATAATGGTTATAATCCCAAAATTATTTATAAGATAATAAACAAATTCAAATTTAACAGAAGTAGATATAAAAAAGACAATCAACAAAGTAACCAAGATTCAATTAATAACAGCATAAAATATAATGCTAACTGGGTAAAATTTAATTACTACGGACCAGAAACTAACAAATTGACTAAAATTTTTAAAAATCAAAAGTTAAAAGTAGGTCTGAAAGCAAATAATAAATTTGATAAAGTATTTAATCCAAGAATTGAAATTGAGGATAAATATAAGCTAAATGGTATTTATTCAATTAAATGTAATACGTGTGACAAAAAATACGTGGGACAAACAGGTAGAAGTTTTTATGTAAGATATAAAGAGCACATAAGTAAAAATAATACTACTTCTAATTATGCGAAACATTTGCATAATGAAAAACACCAATTTGGACCCATAGAAGATACTATGAAAGTAGAAAGGATCATAAACAAAGGGATCAGAATGAATATAGCCGAGAACATACAGATTTATAAGAATAAAGCAGAAAATAACATCATAAATGAACAGGTATTTTTTAATAATGATGGTTTAATAAAAATGATAAATAAATTAAATAAATAAATAAATAAAAGAAAATAAAGTAAAATAAATAAATATTTCATAAAGGAGGGAAAAATAATATAAAAACGGAATCGATATATCTGTGAACGTGGGAAGAAATATTCGACTTAGCAAGCTCCAGTGTTAAAATGTCTACTGAAGATGCGGGACACCGCGAAAAACTAATGTTTACACAACGTGTTAATAGTTTTTAGACACTTGTTGACGAAGAATAATTGTGTTTGATATAATAGTTTTTAATATGTAATTATGTAACTAATATGTGACGTGATTTTAATATATAAAAATCCCAATGAAAAATAAATTTTAAATAAGTAAAAAATATAAAAGAATTTGTGGGAAAAAAAGGAAAACACCTAGATCAACGAATAATTGTAAGTTGATTTCTAATTAATGATAAACCCACATAGGAAAACAATTTATTAATCGGCTAAGAGAATTAACTACCAGAAGTTAGTTATGAAATAAAAAACAACTAAATTGAAAAGGAAAGTAGCATTTATTAAAAAAAAAAAATTAATAAAAATTGTTGATATTTCTTTTGAAATATTTTCGGAGAAATGATAAAATATTCAAAGTTTAATCTTGCAAATTTTCCCTGATTTTAATGCAGAAGTACCCAGCGACGGAAAACGCGCACTCGGCGTACATATTTTTTCAAATTCGGATATTTTTATTCAGTCCCGCAAGTCCCGCGGATCCCGGATGTGTAGTCCCGCGGATCGCGGATGTGTAGTCCCGCATTACTGATCCATCGTTTGCGGGATTGGATTCCCTAGTCACGTAGCAACTTGTACCCTACAAATATGGCTATTTGTTTATGCACTGAAAACAGCGCGTACTTCCAAAATGCGCGGGAGTTAGCATTCTGCTTATCTTCTGTGCTATACAGTGTTACCAGTGGGGTGATTGTTGTTGTCGAAAATGACAACTTTATATCAATTTTAATTTGTAATAGGTATACAAAGAAAGATGCAAAGTTTTAATATTGTTTTTATAACGTTAATGCTTTTAAATATTTTAATATTTTCGTCTGCATCGTACAGAACTTGTAAGTAAAATGACCATGTAAAATTTACACAATTTGAGGTTATTGTTTTAAGTATCAGTTGAAGATGAAGATTTGTGTTCACCTATCAAAAAGAGAAAAGTTAAGTTAGGCCGAGCTTATAAATCCGGATTAATCGTCAAACAAACACAATTAAGTGATCACAGTTTAGATTGGGATAGAAATTTTCTATGCAAATTTGAAGTTGATGCTTCGCAACATACAGATGGTATTTTTGCTGTTATACAAAATATTGTGCTCCGTGAAAATGAAACAACTGGAGAATGTATAGATTTTATTCAATTTAAAAAACATGATGGATCAACGAGTAGAAAACATTGTGGGAGATTAAATGCTGCGTTAAGCATGGATCATAACTTTGCCTCAGATATTTATTCTAATGCATTTGTTGATTCATCAGGAGAGATGGATGTCTACATATTTATTGCAAAAGAAGCCCTTAAAGTAGATGAAGAAACTGATTTAAATATTGTTTTTACAGCATACAGACGTAAGTTGGCAAATGCTATTGAATATTTTAATTAATAATAATTTTTTAGGTTGCAGTCATGCTACCGAAGTAGATAAACCTTGCAGTGAGGAATTTAGAAATGAATGTATATTTTATAAGTATTTTAATGATGGTTTTGTAAATTGTCCTTATCCCGATTGCGTGGATGAGAATGGATGTTCACATGAGGTACAAATATTTACCATCTCAAATTAAAACAATTATTTAAATTACATTTCATTAGTATATTCCAGAGAAAAAACATTCTATTGGAAATAGGGTGATAATAGGTTCAGTTACTTCACTTCTTGTCGTATTTGGTTTCTTTGTGTGCTGCTTGCTAATTTGCCGCAAATATAGGAAACTCTGCTGGTCAGGGGAGTTTTCACAGCCTTCTTCGGGAATGCAGCAACCTCCAACGGTCAGTTGTATATTTTTGTTAACAATGTAAAATAATCATTTTTTAGACAAGAGTAATGGAAATGAGTGACCAATCTAGTTCAAGACAAAGTGTGAACCAAAATCCCATCAACAATGTACAGTCATCTAGTGCACCTAGAGAGGAAGATAAGGACTTGCCTCCATCTTATGATAGTTTGTTTCCAGAGAGATAGTCTTCCAGTATTTTAATTGAATTCTTATGAAGAAATGGCAATTATCAATATTACGAATCTTGTATTTATTCCAATATTTTATGATACATTTTTTATACACTTTTTTATAATCAATTTGATGAAAGTCTGATGCAAAGTGTCTTATTACAGCACTTATGATAAATGAAATTTTTTTAAAGTAGTATTGGCATTTGTTCGCCACATTATGTTGGTATTTTTCTATCGTTGATAATTACCCAGTGATATTTAGACTACTTTAGAGTAACATATTCTATGGTATTTGGTCAATTATGTTTTTAAAATAGTGAATATTAATTTTTTTGTACAAATTTGGAAGTAACATTTCCATTACTATAGATCTGATTTTGTATTTTTGATAATCGTGTGCAACTATAAGACAGTATTACTGCCACTGTATAATCCTCATTGATGACTAATTAGTTTTTAAGAACTAATAATTCAAAGTCGGAAAAATTGCCTTCTATAATGTATTTTAAAAATCTGTACATAATGTTTTATATATTATTTTATTTAATATATTATATACTTGTATTTTCTATATCGATGGATTTTTGACAAAACATCGTAAGTGACAAAACCAAAATTTTGCAAATTGACATTTATGGTAAAATTAAAACTGACGTTTATGATGATCATTGCAACCATCTTCAACAAACATAGGCATAAAATAATAATGGAATCATATATAGATTGTAAACAACAGTTTCATTGAAAAATCCAATTTTTAGAAAATTTATTGATTACAATGTTTTGTCAAAGACCCATTGCTATAAACTATTTATATGAAAATATATTTACCAGAAGTTTGTTTTATAATTCTGCCATTGTTGTCATTTTATAAATTTTCTTTTTCAATGCTACTATCAAACACGAAACAACACTGTAACTTTTTACGTTTCAAGTTAATTTACAATGTTTTTACATACTTAAAATAATAATTAAGTTATACATTATAATTTGACAGTGAAATACCTTCATTTCTATCAAGGGTGGTGAAGCTTTTTAAAAACGTGCGTAATGAAAAATTTTAGTAGGTGCAGCGGGCTGAAGGAAGAAGAAGATATAGGAGAAAGTCCCATTGTAAAACAAAAACTATTCTATTGCAGAACTCAGTAATTATTATACACTAACATTTTTTATTAGAATACTAGTTTCTACCTTCTTTTTTGAAATTTTTCAAGAAAATTGCTTCATAAATTTAGAATGAGTTTAAAATGCACATTTAAGATGATAATGTCACTGGCGTTTTATGCCATGTACAATCAAACTTGCGTTAGTAGGAATTCTGTCTATGACGGAACTTTTTTGTCGGCCGCGATTTACGTATCGTCTTGCTGATCTCACCTTACTTTAGCGAAACTTCGCAGTAAGAAACTACGCATTAATATATTTGTTTTAAAGTTGTCTCTATCTTTTTTATTAGCGACTGTCCTTTTATCAATAAAAAGTTCAATAGCCGTTTTCTTATCTCCACGAGATAATAGTTTTTTTAAGTTTAGAGTAATTTACAATCTTGTCTTCGTAGAATTTTAGGTTGAAGGACGATACGTTGCTTTAAGAAGTGTTTGTATATTCAAGTAAATACAATTTTTTTGTTCGCGACAGTTCCTGAAACGATAAGAGTAGGTATATTTACTCTTAATCTGTGACATTATACCCGTTCACGTTTACCGTTTTTTGTTTCCATAACGCTTTATCCTCCCAATTCCTTCAAATCCCTTTCTTCAATTGTTTTTTCTATGTAAGTTTTACAGTTTAGAGTCGGTCTACCGCTTCTTCCTTATTGAAATCACAACGTCAATCTTTTCAGCCATCTGAAATCCGTTTAACATGCCTATAACAATTTACTGTACGGTTTTCTAAAGTTCTTGTAATTGAACAGGTTACATTTATTCACTCCCACTGCTTCCTATTTCTAGATATTATTATAGCATCGTTTCAGGTTATATTTCTCTGCGTTAAAATGTTTGCTACTGTAATCTTTTTCTGGGTTTTTCTCTCGACTTTTCTCCATAAACTCTTGCTTTGCATATTAGTAATTTGCTTGATAGTATTATATTTATTACAGCCAAATGTATGTTTCTTTCAAATGCTCCGTGAAGACACAGGAAGTATAGTAGGTAGGGGAGAGGGTGGTACATTCGGCCATGGGGTACATTCGTCTATCCTATCCTGCACTGCCCTCATTTGATTTTACCGCTTACTTTTAGCGTAATTATGCTGGTGATGCATTTTTCTTATCCATGCGAAGTGTCGCCAGTTGTTTGTGCGGTTCTTTGTTTTTCAAGAAATAATAATAGATTTCCTTTATAAAAGGTAAGTTTTTTTGCCTACTGTACAACTTCATAATTTTGAATTTTGTGGAGTATATTAAAAATGAAAAAAATCTACAGCATGCAGTACTTCCCCATGAATGACGTCAATAAGAAATCTAACATAAAGTCTTGACGGTTTTTTTAAATGCAATTTTAATTTGTTCAAATGTCATGTGGGGTAGATTCGGCTGAAGTGTATGGGGTACATTCAGCCAGATAGCCGAAAGTGCCCCATCTATGGAATAAATATATAGGTACCTATTATTGTATTTCTATGTTATTTTATTGTGATATTATATTTTCGTTACAAGTTGCGAAAGTGGCACTTATCGTGCGAGGAGTGAATTTGGTGATACGAGGCGGAGCGAAGCGAAGCCGAGTAAGCCAAATTCACAACGAGCTCCGATATAACACTTTCGAACGAGTTGCGAACACTATTTTTCAGACGACCCAACAATTTTGTCATTTAGATAAAAAAGGTTCGTCACTCCGCTATGGGCGCGAAAGAAAAGTGTCTGATCATATAAAAATCAAGTAGTCGAAAATTTCGTTAATGCAGTGTCAGTGTGCTGTTACTACTGTCAACATGGACGTTTCGGATGTCGACCAAATTTTAGAGCTTCGGGCAAGTGCTCAAGAAACTACCCTTGGATTGTTACCGGCCAAATCAAAACAAAGATACGAAATGTAAACAGTTTCATATTATTTAGAATGCATTCGAAGCGCCATGACGATAACAAACGGCGGCTCAGCGGATTTCGAATGTCGAAGTGGGATTGGCCAAGAGCTACTCGAACGATAAGTACTACATTTCGTGCTAGTAAGCTTGAACGATAGGAAGACTTATAGGGGGGGGTCGTCTGAAAATAACTATTATTATATATGTATAATTTAATCGGATGCCACGTACACATGTTTGCAAAACCAATCGGCGAGATATAGACGAGAATAATATGAAGGAAGCGATTATTAATTGTCTAAGAAAAATTCTGAGTGTTCATGAAGCTGCAAGGCGGTATGGAGTGAAAAGGTCGACGTTGCAGTCCAGAATAAAAACCCTGCTAAAGAAAAGAAAAGTAGAGGAAGTCTTAGCTACCATTGATAGAGATTTTGGAAATAAAGGCAGCGATGAAGAGAATAAATACCGTAGTAAATACACTGTTATAATATATTACATACCGAGGCGGAAAGTATTCCATTTCTGTCGAGAGAAGTATAGTTTACCGAAAGGCGTAGCCTTGAGGTGAACTAGTTCTCGAGACACAGGAATGGTACTTTCACCGAGGTCTGTATACTATTTTATTCGTAATCAATAAAAATTAAAAATAATATTATCGTTTATTTCGGTCAAATATTAACACTTAGTAGGCGCTGCACGACTGACATTTCTTTAAATTGCTTAACAAAAGTCGCGCTAAATTTGTATTTGCTGTTTCTTTAACAAGCAAAATGTCTGATAGTGAAATAGAGTGTACTCCCCCCGAATTGCGGGAATCTGCACAAAATTTAAAACTCAATCTCTTACCTGAGAAAAGTAAACTGCGATACGAAAAAACATACAGAAATTTTCGCGACTGGTGCTCTAAAAAGGAGGTCCAAAAGTACGTTTCTGAGAGCATTATACTCGCTTATTTTAGTGACTTGGTTAAGACTCAAAAACCATCCTCCATGTCTCATTATTCTATGTTGAAGAGTACTGTCAACTTTAACGACAATGTTGACATTTCGAAATATATGTTAATTTGACATTTGTAGTTTAAATCGATAGTAACGCCCTCACAGGTTGGTTATGGTTCTTTTCTGACCGATTACGCCTCATAACTGACTCCTTTTTTAATATTTCTGAATGGCTGAAGTGTATTCATGAAATCCCTCACTTTCCAACTTTTAAAGAGTTAGAAAAGTTGTATGTTACTAACTGATTGTGAATAAAATAAATTTTCACAACATCTCAGGAAAGGGAGCTCGTTAAATATATTGAGAAATCATCCAATCTGAATTACGGGTTGTCATATAAACAAGTACGAAAATTGGCTTACGAGTTTTCACAAATGTTACCAGTTTGTGTGACACCAATCAATTGGAAAAGAAGTGAGTAAGTTATTATTTTGGCTTCTGTCCACACTCATAAGAATTTACCAAATTGATTAAACCGTAGGAATTGAATGGCTTAAAGGCTTCATGTCTAGAAACAAACAGTTGTCTTTAAGAAAACCTGAGAATACCAGCCTGAACAGGGCCATGGCATTCAATAAAGACAGAGTGGAGGAATTTTTTTCCAATTATGTCACAGTCTTAGAAAGACACAAATTCAGAGCAAATATATAATTTGGACGAGACTGGCATACAAACTGTGATGAAACCAGTAAAAGTTGTCTCCACACGTGGAAAAAACAGGTTGGACAGGTAGCTTCGGCCGAACGAGGAGAATTGGTTACCTTTGTTGGTATAATCAGCGTCACTGGGGGAACCATTCCACCTGTTTTTGTTTATCCCCGCATAAGAAATGTGAGTGACTTTTTGAGGAAACCAGCGACAAAGACAATTTTGAATGAAAGCTCAAGTGATTCAAACAGGTTGATAGAACTCGTTGACACCTCTGATAGTGAAACTTTTTCGCTCCGTTCGAATGAATTACGTTCTCTTACTGTATATTTTGTATTGGTCAAATTTGCCACAAAGGTAACCACTTGCTACTATATTGGGCACATTTTGAAGAACATAGACGATTTAGAATATGAAATCAAGTTCTTGGGACGAAAAAATAAATCAAACATTTATATATCCTCAAGTAGAAGATATCAGCAGTGTAAATAAAAGTGATGTCATCGCATTGTTGCGGCAAGGAAGTAAACTGTCAACAGCCAGGACTTCTTTCTTGTACACTTTTAATTACAATTTTGAAGGACTTGATGTTCGTTAGATCTTTGTGCTGTTTTTTTTGTCAGTTTGTTTCGTTATTTGTATTATTGTAATAATTACTATACTTTGTATTTTTCATGAGTTCACTTTTGTTCAATAAAAATATTTCATTTACATCTATATAGCAATGAATTTTAACTGGATGAATGTACCCCACCCGATGGCCGAAACTACCTCACCGGTGGGGTACATTCGCCCATTTGCAGGTGTTTTTTCTAAATTCTATAAAAAATATATACGTTAAGATATAAGAGTTGAAACCTTGCAAAAAAACCTAGACAAATGTGGAGATTAACTTTTGAAAATACAAGTTTTTTAATCAGTTACTGATTTTTAGAATTATGTAATTTAATGGGATAAGTAGCCGAATGTACCACCCTCTCCCCTACAACATTTTAGTATTAAGATTTTCGACCAAGAATTTTTAGAAAAATATTGCTAAAAGCAGTTCTTTCGCCAGTTCATACACACCCTGTATAATTGAGGACTGACCATTCAAAACGACACATGTCCATATAAACTAAATTTGAGAAAAGTGCAAAAAACTGCTTATAGAGCTATAATACTCCCTGACGAAAATTTTTAATTTTTGCAGGAAACGGGCAATGTCTTTCCGCGACAAACGCACAAAATTTCAATTTTTTTTTAATATTGAATGATCACTCCTCAATTAACATACAAAAGACCAAGATTTTGTGCAAAAAGAAAAGAAAATTTCCAGTTAGAAAATGCGATTGATTACATATATCTTGGTTATGAAAACGTAGCGAGAATGGTGGCTAAATTGAGGTGAGCTTTGCTGAACGCGTTAAATATTCAGGTGGAAGGTGGTCCAATGCTATTTTAAAATGAAGACCATATTTAGGGAAAAGTTCTCGAGGGTGCCCTTTCATGCGATGAGTTAACGATCTGAAAAGAACAGCATCACCGGCACTCCGTAACTTGCAGAAAATAAGGATGAACACGCGATAGGGAGAAACTTCGCTGCGCATTCGGCAATATTCGACATAAATAAAAATATTCAGCTCCTAAAATTGTAGGTTTAAAGTATGTATTTTGAAGTATTTACACAAGTTATAATTTCAGCATTACCTAGTTATAAAGTATTAAATCAATGTACATTGTTATAATAATTATGAATAAAATTATTTTGTTACACATTACTCTCTATTTGATATTTTCATATTTTGAAACTTTCTCATTTTAGTCACATTCGCACCTAAATATTCTCTCAAAGATTGACACATTTATGAGTAACGTTAAAGAGAACATATCTTGATTCGAAAAAACACATTTTATTCTTAGAAATTATTCGCGATATAACAAACATTCAAAAACATTCCAAGTATTTCCATAATTTGATTTTTCTTTTAAATGCGAAATAATTGTTTTTGGTGATGTTCATAAAAAATATGGTTAATTGCGATGTCAATTTAGGTCATTCAACCCAAAGTATGTCGCATTGTAAACCTATTTCATCATTCAAGCAAAAATTACACTTTAAGGTTCAAAGAATATAAGAAACGAACCGCAATAAATCCAGTGGGTGGTAAACGTAATAAAGGTTTTTGACAATTGTACATTTACACGCTTCTTAAATAATATTCTTGTTCAATATGTTCATACATAAACATATTTAAGCCCATTTTGCAATAAAAAAATAAGTATCTATTCATATGATTATTTAGTTGACTTGCCATAAGGAAACGTTCGACGAGATATACACGCCGCTGTGGGTTAAGGGGTTAAAAAGGTTAGAAAGTTTCACTTTTACTACCAAATAGTTGTTATCAGAAAACGGACAAGAACTTCCAATACTAGAGAATAATAAAAAAATAAATCTTCGACTGTACCGTCTCTAACAATAACAATATTGTTCAACTACCAGCTGCAGTAATAAAATAAACTATAATCGTTATAGGTAGCTATTCCTACTGGTGGTCACTTCATTGTACGATTCACTGACTTGACGTCTACTTTGTACTGTTTTATTATTAGCGTTAATTTTGCAGTTTGCGTTTGGTTATGGACCAAAATCAATTCTTTTGAGAACTAATTTTTCCTAGTAATTTGTTTCATTGAGGTGATATAATAACATCAAGTGTTAGTTTTTTATTAATACCGTTGGTTTTGTAATCTTTTAACGCTTCAAAATGAATGTAATATATGCTTATTATATCAATTTAGAGGAAAAAAATTGAAAGACGCTTTTTAAGAAATAGATGTGAACCTTTAAATTTGCCGGACCGCGAGTTTAAAAGAATGTGTTAGTCTCATATAAATCAGGAATTAGTCTAATTCTAAATATTAATAATTCAAAATTACTGTTGTTACAAGCGTACATTGTAACCTAACTACAAACCGTTGTTATGAAATAATTAATATCTCTTAATTGATAAAAATATATGCATTTCAAATATTCCAAAAGAATGATCGAGTAAGTTTTTTTTTAAATGTGAGAAAAATGTTAGATGTAACTTCTAAAATATTAGTAATATAAATTTCTTTTTGTTCACAATTCTGCAAAATATATTTTTATAACATATTTCATGCTACCTTTTTTTTCATTTATAGACAAATACACAAATTTTAGATTTTGGAATATTTCATCGTTTTGGCCCAGATGCCGTCGTTAAAGCAGGTAAATTTTGCTTCTCGCTATTGTATGTGGTCACAAGAGACTCAACCAGTAAGAAAGAACGACTCCGAAAAGCATTGTAGTTAGACAGAGGTAAAGAATTACAAAAAAATAAGCCAGTGGCTGTGAGGCGTTTTTACCGAGCCTTGGCTCGGACGAGTCGAAAATGTACGATATTGCAAGCGACAGACGAGCGTACACACAGGAAAGAGATCCATGGTTGATCGGCTTACAAAGTACACTATTGGACAAATTAAATGAGACACGGCGTTCGAGCGCTCGCAGGCGGTTTTGCAAGGGTGTTTGGATGGTTGTCTAAAAATTTGAAGGCAGTACTCAGTAAAATTGTCAGGGCCCCATCAAAAATAAAAAAATTAAGGAAACAATTCAAACGGTGGGCGCGTTCAGGAAAGTTGACGTATATTGGAGAAAATCGTTCGTCTCCGAAATAAAAGTTTGGAAATTTGTTAAAATGTTTACGGAAACGACTTTATATAATTAGTTCTTATGCATAGTTTATGAATAAACATGTTTTAAACAAATTTTCATCAACTTTAAAAAATAATTTTTAACTTCGTAAATTTTTGTTGGTGAGATAGCAAACACACTGTTTTAAACAGATATCGCTGGCGTTAATAATGTTTTCATTTGTTGTGAGAATATCTTGGAACTGGTCCGAATTTGAACACGAAATATGTTGAATTCAAATTTATTAAATTCGAAAATTAATTCGCCGTTCAACGAAATTATTTTATTTAATTATTTTATTTAATTTAATTATTTAATTTAATTTAATTATTTAATTAGTAAAATGCAATTAAAAAGTTCATTGAAATTTAATTGCGACACAAACCTAAATTTTACTTTCCCTAAAAATCAAACTTTACAAAATTTTGGGGACAACTCTAGAAATTAACAATTTTGTAAAATCCGGCGCTACAAATAAATAATCAAAATACACGTTTTCAACCTGAAAATATTTGACGGCAACATTTGCCAAAAATGAATATCTACTTGAAAACCGGTTGTTTCGTTGAAATGAAAAATTGTTGAGTTTTGAAAAAATCCAAAAACGGGTTAATTCTTAAATTTAATTTCATATCTTTATTTTGTAGACAATTTCTATGTATGAAGATAAATGAACAGCGCAAGATTTCTTACAATTTAGTAACAGGTTTTTTTAGATTTTGCAGAAAAAATTGTAGGTATTGATGACTTTTGAAAACAACTGATGCTTTTGTGAATATTGCGTAGAGAGAGCGTATTTTCTTCGAACTAGTGTAGCTTGCTATAACGTGTAAACAAAACTCTTGCGAGGCGGACGTTGAAAAAAAAAAGATGTGATAGATGGAGTACTTCCCCGAATTGCCGAATTGCATTCGTTTCAAGGGTAGCCTTGAAACGAATGCACCTGTTTATCAGTTTGTAGAAGTGGAAGTGTTTTTGGCAAGTTTTTTTAAGAGGAAGCCGACCGTTGAAAATAGTGTCATTTTTAAGGGTTTCTGGATTTGCTCTACAGCCTTTATTTTTTAATATTTCTGATTCTTTTTTGTGCCATTGTAAACTACAGCATCTCTTCTACAATAACTCTTCACCTAATTGTAAAAAATTATTAACTTTTGAAATAACGCACACTCTCAAATGCTTATTATTCAACTTCACGAGTACAGACATAAATAATGATGAAGAGTTATTGTTGTGTAAGCCTTTAGCAAAATGTCTGCCAAAGTGCATCATTGTAAAACAATTAATCCCGTAACAGGCTACAAAAGTTATTTGTATCATTAGGCCAGAAACATATTTTCAATCGTGCAAAGAAACAGTGCGTATCCCCACTTTTCTTATACTCATAAGTCATCAACTTCTTGATAAATATTATTTATATTATGGTCTGTGCCGATAACGGCGGTGAGCTCAGTCAATGGTTTTATTACCTACGATATTTTTTATAATTGTTTGTGAACAGACGCATCGAACAATTTTACCGACTGTCCTAATATTACTGTGTACTTCGAAGGAATATTACGGCTACATGATCTTTTTTGAATTGTGATACATTTTTATAAAAAACAAATAAGAGCAATATTGGAATGTTTTGGACCTGGCTGGGGTTACATTTTTTTTTAAAGAAGTTAGTTATGATTCTTGATTGTGATCAGATGTTGGTGTATTATTCCTCATTATACTACTACATTTTGATATGAAAGTAGAATATATCTTGAAGAGAAACGACTTTTGGATTTCAAAAATGAAAGAAAAACTATGCAGTTTCTATTTGGAATGTAGTTTAGTTAGTAGTTAGTTGACAACCGCGCAGCTCTCCAGAAGTTAAAATTTTGGATTGCATCAAGTTATTCTTTATGCCACCAAATACCAGTTCCACATTACTGTATTATTTTATTGGATTGGGTTCACAACTTATTTGAAAGTGTTATATCGATATTTGTTTAAATTTTTCTTACTCGTTTGCGTTGCACGCGTCCCTTCTCAAAATTCACTTTTCGGACGATGTCATTTTCGGAACTTGGTAACAAATACAGAGTGATAAAATAAAGGTGCCCGTGAGTAGCTACATGTTATAGACAAATTCGGATGACCGAACAGTCATAGTTTATGAGCACTAAAACGCTCAAAATGATAGAATATAAACATATATTGAACAACAAATAATATTTCAATCACATTATAATGTAATGTAATGGCAAAGTTAACGACGATTCGGATGATTGACGTTCGGATAAATCAAATCGTCATTCGGATGATTGACGTTTCGGATAATTGACGTTCGGATAATCGACGCTCTACTGTATGTGCAGTATTGCCACGTTGTGCTCTTAGACAAACTGTTTTGTCTTGAAATAAATTTATGACCGTTTAACATAAATAAAATTGCGAACTCTCCAAAATAGCAACAAAACCCTAAACGCAGCTAATCGACTTAGTTAGTTCATACACATCTATTTGGCTATGATAAATAATTTATTAAAAAGTACCAGCAATATGCGATTATCCGAAAATTCTTTATTTTTTTGAATTCTTATTACTTCCAAATCAACGTCAGTATCTACATAAAACCAGATCATACAAATTTCTTTTTAAAATATTTACTCGCCATTAAATTTAAAAGTACCTAATAATTGTAATTTGTCATCTTTAATCAAACAGCAAATTGTTTTCAAATGGTTCTAAACAGCTTAACATATATTTTGGTCGTTCTTTGAAAGGAAACATTTCACTTCCAAGAACCAAACAAGTGAACCGCCCTCAAATACCGGTTTTCTAAAGAAACCGCAAGAATCTAATTTTCCATTTATTTAAAATTGACATTTTCTGAATTACAATTGTTTTTTAAAAATCATCAATTGTAATTCAAATTAGTTAATTGCAGTTTTGAAAACGTCAGTTAAAATTTAAAAGCATCAATTGTTTTCCAAAGTCATCAATACCTACAATTTTTTCTGCAAAATCTAAAAAAACCTGTTACTAAATTGTAAGAAATCTTGCGCTGTTCATTTATCTTCATACATAGAAATTGTCTACAAAATAAAGATATGAAATTAAATTTAAGAATTAACCCGTTTTTGGATTTTTTTCAAAACTCAACAATTTTTCATTTCAACGATAGTATTTTCAACCGGTCACACAAATCCATTTCCTCGTAATTGCTAAGGGTGCATCGCCCTACCTACAAAACAACCGGTTTTCAAGTAGATATTCATTTTTGGCAAATGTTGCCGTCAAATATTTTCAGGTTGAAAACGTGTATTTTGATTATTTATTTGTAGCGCCGGATTTTACAAAATTGTTAATTTCTAGAGTTGTCCCCAAAATTTTGTAAAGTTTGATTTTTAGGGAAAGTAAAATTTAGGTTTGTGTCGCAATTAAATTTCAATGAACTTTTTAATTGCATTTTACTAATTAAATAATTAAATTAAATTAAATAATTAAATTAAATAAAATAATTAAATAAAATAATTTCGTTGAACGGCGAATTAATTTTCGAATTTAATAAATTTGAATTCAACATATTTCGTGTTCAAATTCGGACCAGTTCCAAGATATTCTCACAACAAATGAAAACATTATTAACGCCAGCGATATCTGTTTAAAACAGTGTGTTTGCTATCTCACCAACAAAAATTTACGAAGTTAAAAATTATTTTTTAAAGTTGATGAAAATTTGTTTAAAACATGTTTATTCATAAACTATGCATAAGAACTAATTATATAAAGTCGTTTCCGTAAACATTTTAACAAATTTCCAAACTTTTATTTCGGAGACGAACGATTTTCTCCAATATACGTCAACTTTCCTGAACGCGCCCACCGTTTGAATTGTTTCCTTAATTTTTTTATTTTTGATGGGGCCCTGACAATTTTACTGAGTACTGCCTTCAAATTTTTAGACAACCATCCAAACACCCTTGCAAAACCGCCTGCGAGCGCTCGAACGCCGTGTCTCATTTAATTTGTCCAATAGTGTACAAAGGGCCGCTGCCGAATACAAATACTGTGAAATGTTTCCATATTCCGTCTAGCGAGCTCGGCCCGAACTATTCGAAAATATACGATTGGTCAAGCGACACACGCGCGATAAGTATAAGGAATAGATCTCATCCGTATCGGCTTACGTAGTGCCGGTGCAAGATTCACATAGATAAGGCAAACACAAAACCGCGACGAATAGGGAAGAATAATGAAGATCTATGTCTCAAATTGGACCAAAGAAGGCTGAAAAGAAGAAGAAGATACAAAATAAAATAGAAACGTAATAGTTGTTAAAATGACAGTGTAATAATTTTAGCTCTTTACATATAACAATTCTTTTCTCGATATTGAGCAAAAAAATATTGCAAGTAAGGGGCTAAAATTTCTATACTGGTATTTTGACAATTAAATATTGGTTGTTATTTTAAACGACTGACGATAACGTTGTTACTTTGACAAAAAAAAAAATAAATAAAAATGTCAAGTCAACAGACGCAAAATTAAATTTACATATTGAACTGTTTTTGAATATTTCCCAACACTCGACAGTTTCAGATTTATTGGGCGGTATGAATAACAAAGAGCAGATGCTAAATGAGTCTGAACAAAACCTCAAAGCATATAATTACGTTTCTCAATAAAGAATTTTAATTTAAATAATTATTTTAGTTTCCTTCTTTGAAAACTTTAACAAGATTTAATATTTAATTTTCAAATTTCAACGAGGTTTTTGGTTTGAACTCGATAGAGAATTAAAGTTGAAATAAAATTTAATTTATTCACTTAATTACAACGAGATATAAAAATGTGAAGCAATTGGCTACAGTGGTGAACCAAGATTAACTTGATGTGTAAACGCAAAGAGGGCTTATATAGACCCTTCATCGATGTAAAGAGTACAATCGGTTTGGTGTTCTTGCGGATGCGAGATGTGGCGGATGATTATGTTTACCGTTCGATGTCTCCGGCGAAGAACTACATGAATTTCGTGCGTAATAATAAAGGCTTCTAACATCTAACATTTGGTGGATACTCCGTGTTTAGTCTAAGATGTGTCCGGACATAATTATATGCTCATAGTAAAAAGTGGGAGTATAAGGTTCTGCTCCTGTTTGCATGAATAATGATTTGCTTTTACTCACAACTATTTGCTCACATGAATTGAGCATATGCTCAAAGAAATTCTAGATTGTCCGAATTAAACACAGAGGCCGGCTCGAACGGGTGCGTGAGTTCTTTCCATGACGATTTTACTATCTCTCTTTTACTGTTTTCAGTAGTGTTATACACGCATTCTGTGCGCACTCATTTTATTTAATCGGAAATGATTTTCACAATCGTTCATAATTTACCTACACTAAAAATATATCATTTGATGATGCGAAAGAGATGAATTTATTAATAGTTTTTCAGTTGCAAAAAAGACCGGGAATACTTTCAATGAGTCAAAATTGTTTATGAATTAATGGGTGGCGACGAGAATTTGAATGTAATATTTTTTGATACAGTAGACTAATGAATCTCTCATTTTTCTCCAACTCCAGTTTGAAAACCAGGATTTGTCATGTAATGTAAAAAAAATTTCATTTTCTGATGTGACGAGAGAGCATTACTACTTTCATTATTTTCACCCAAAGAGTGTTACAACGCATCTCAAATTTCTTTCCTCAAATCGGTAAAGTTTTTTTTATAATTATCGTTTTTTATAATGATTCTGTGCACGTACACTCTGCCGCACTTTAAATGCGACACGATGTTCGGCGCTTGCAGGCCACTTTACAAGGATGTTTGGATGGTTGTATACAAATTATCAGGTCCGTATGCAAGATTTGATATTCAGGATCAGTGTTATGAAGTCAAAAATCAAAATAAGCAAGTGAAACGACAGATACAACGAATAAAATACGTTCGTGTAAAAGTCGAACAGTTTCAAGAAAACAAGCTCAAATTTATTACTAAACAGTATTTATTATTAATAAAAGTAACGAATCATTAATTTGTTGTTATTAAATAGATAAGAAATATACACGCATTTAATAAAATGTTATTGTAACGCATCAAAAACCTTAATTGACATTCTTAGTGCTTCGTTTACGAGAATATGGAAGATTTTGCCAATTTTTTTTTTTTTTTACGGCGTTAATCGATACTTATATATGTTTAATCTGATACGAAACAAATGCAATTAATTCATTTACTGGAATAATTAGTAGATATCAAATGAGGAGTGATCATTCAATAGGAAACGTCCGGTTTCTTTTGAAATAAAGATTTTATGTGTTTAGATTTTTTTTCAAAGTTTACATCGGTTTTCGTGTCTAGATTTAAACAAAACAAAATATAGACATATCCATTGTGATAGATTTAAAATTCATTTTAATTCAAAAATGAATATTTACGAAAAACATTTATTGTTCTATTATTCTATTTAAATACATTGAAATAAATTTAAAAAATAAATCACTGTTATTTTCCATAAAATTTATACATTTTAACTTTTGGTAGCACATTTAACTAGGCGCGTTGTTGTATTTTATACAACACGTAGTTCTTGTACATTTTTCTTACTTTATAATATATAAAATTTAAAATGTTTTCTTTAATTAATTAATTAATTACCAAAAAACGAACAATTTTGAAACCAACGAAATGCTTTCAAATACTGTTTCAGACAACTAAAGAGACGGGAAATTTTAATAAACTTTAAAAATGAGCAAGCCTAAAAGCATTGCGAAGATGGTGAAGCCCTCTTAGACCGAGGTAAATGACAACAAAGCGATGCACCTGTTTTGTTTATGACCGAAACAGATTCTAAAATGCAACTTTACTGGTTTATGGCACCAACAGCGATATTTCCATCTTTTGTAAATAGATTTGCTTATGTAAATTATTTTATGTTTATAACTACTGTAGTTACATATTATACTGTTAATATGTTATATGAAATTTATACATTTTAACTTTTAGAGCACCATTTCAATACATTGAAATAAATTTAAAAAATAAATCACTTAATAAAATTACTATTATTTATTATTATTTCGTAAAGTGACAGTTATTTAGAATCTCAATACTCTAATTAGTAAGTGGCCAGTGCATTATTATTAACTATGGGTGCAGTCAATAAACTGCTGTTAATGAAGATTTTTAAATTTTGTTTGTTAAATTTAAATTCGTCTCAATTTGTTCCAAAGAGAAATTCCGATTACCTGGAAGATTGAATAATCTAACAACAAACAGCCCAATTGAAAATTTCGAGATATCCAATTGCCTTTTCTTTACGTAAGATTAGGTGCATATTTGATATACTAATTATTCAACTGAATTAATTCATTATTCGTATCAGTTTAAACATTTAACTATTCCGATTTTACAAGCTTAACAAAAGCTTCGACTCTTCAGTTATATCAATCTCACTTCAGTAGTTTATTTACGGTCAGCTGCAAAATTTTTAAACTGAGAATTATACCTGTCGAGCGTTACTTATATCTACTAATTATTCCAGTAAATTAATTAATTGCATTTGTTTCGTATCAGATTAAACATTTAAGTATCGATTAACGCCGTAAAAAAAAAAATTGGCAAAATCTTCCATATTCTCGTAAACGAAGCACTAAGAATGTCAATTAAGGTTTTTGATGCGTTACAATAACATTTTATTAAATGCGTGTATATTTCTTATCTATTTAATGACAACAAATTAATGATTTGTTACTTTTATTAATAATAAATACTGTTTAGTAACAAATTTGAGCTTGTTTTCTTGAAACTGTTCGACTGTTACACGAACGTATTTGTTGGATTTTGAACAATGTAAATATTTGTTCGGCCTCTCGTCCCTTGATCGGCGGGTCTCGTGCACACCTGCACAACCGAAGGGTTGCCATTTTCCCGCTCGAGAATTAGAGTCGTCTCCAAGTTATAACGACGTACGGTCGACAATGACTGGCGTCCAATTGTTTTATTGAATAATAGTTCTTTTAACTTGTAAGCTCCTAGCGAGTAAAATTTGTAACAATAAATACTTTAATTTGATCGTGATTTAAAATACAGTCCACTTAAATCGTGTCTTCGAACAACAATCAAGAAGACACCCAAGCCATAAAATCTAACGGAACGTCATCCCTGCAAGAAACGGCAAGTCCGCAAAGAACGGGAGCGCTTCCACAACATTTTTGGTCCTAACGAGCCGAATCTTCATATTTTGGGGCAGTGAGCGGAACGAAAATTCCTTTGGGTCCAATCAAGCCCATTGACGCAGTAAAGAACCAGCAAAGGTAAAATTGTTTCTTTTTTGAATTTCCTTATCACACGACGACTTGCGTTAGCAGCTGCAAAAGCAGCAGGTGCCAACGAAACGTGACGTATCACATTCCTTTGTGTAGAGGTCCGTGCGGTATCGTCGACGAATTTATTAGTAGAAATTAGATTCTACATTATTTGGTAGTAGTTAAATTCAAGCATTTAGTTTATTCCTTAATCATCGCCATGGATGAATTAAGCAAAGTAAAAGATTTGATCGCAAGGAAGTTGGAAAATTTCCAATCGTTTATAAAAAGGGCGCAGGCCTTAGATGATGCCGCGAACGCGGGTGAGAAGGCGGACGCCGCCATTAACCTTCAAATGCGGCTGGAAGCTTTATTGCCGTTAGGAGCACAATACGACGAGGTGCATTTGAATTTAGCAAACGGTGATAGCGAGGAAATCAATCAAGAATACGATCGGTTCACAGACGATTTTTATCGTGCAGTCGCCAGCGCCAAACGGTTATTAAAAGTTCTTGAGCCGGACTCAAATAAATCCATTTACGTAAATGCGAATCAAATGCCGTTAGATCATGACGACGCGTATTCGGTGCGCTCAGTTCGTTCAAATCATTCAAGTCAGTCAAACGGTAGTCCTGCGATAAGACTTCCAGCAATAAATCTGCCTAAATTTAAAGGGGATTTAAATGATTGGCTAGAGTACAAAGAGGTGTTTATCAGTTTAATACACGATAACAGTCAATTATCAAAGGTGCAAAAGTTGCACTATTTAAAGGCAACGTTGATAGGGGAAGCTTCTGATTTAATCAAATCAATAGAGTTCTCAGCTAATAATTACGAAATCGCTTGGAATGCAGTATGTGAACGCTTCGATAATCCTAGAATGATAATTTTTAACCATTTTAAGGCAATCATGGAATTGGAATCTTTAAATAAAGAATCCTCTCTTAAATTACGTCAAGTTAATGACACTTTATTCAAGCATGTTGCCACTTTAAAATCATTAGCAAAGGACGGTCAGCTGTTAGAGCTGCTCGTCATTCAAATTGTCGTGCAAAAGCTTGATCCAGTTACGGCACGTGAGTGGGAAGCTTCAAAAAGCACTTCAGGTTCGGACTTGCCGACTTTAGAGCAGTTCAAAACCTTTGTAAAAAATAAGGCAAATTTGCTAGAGTCATTAGATACTCCCAGGACTGCATCGGTAAGCAAGCCTCGGGAACGGTCAAGGTCATTTGCAGCTAGTACTAATTCATGTCCCAGTTGTAAGGGCAGTCATTTTCTAGCGCAATGCAGTGAATTTTTAAAGTTAGCAATAAAGGCAAAGAGGGACAGAGCGGCCGAGTTGCGGGTTTGCTTTAATTGTCTCAATAAAGGGCATTTAGTTCCCAATTGCACGTTCAAAGGGCGTTGTCGAACGTGCCAGCGAGCGCATCATTCATTATTGCATCAAGAATTTCACTCTGCGCCGTTGCCTGTTAATCCAGAGAAGGACGAGGGCTCCTCCCAGCCAAGGGAGACAGCTCAGGCGACCTCAGCGTTTTGTTCAAACGAGACTCAGGTGTTACTACCTACCGCGACAGCTCAAATATTAGACGCGGCAGGTCAACGTCACGACGTTAGAATTTTATTGGATTCTGGGTCCCAATCCAACTTTATAAGAGCAAACGTCTGCAAGGAACTATCCCTTCCAGTAAGAAAAGCAAATGTTTCTGTTACTGGCCTCAATCAAGTTAATTCCTTTATTAATAACAGTTGCGACGTTCAGTTGCGCGCGCATCAGTCGAATTTCTCATTGAATCTTTCATGTTTAGTGCTAGATGAGATAACCGGTCATATGCCTAGTTTCCGTGTAGATAAACCTCTTCATATACCAAGGAACATTAGGTTATCTGACCCATCTTTCAATCAGCCTGGTCAAATAGACATCCTATTAGGCTCACAAGTTTTCTTTCAATTGTTATGTATTGGACAAATTAGTCTAGGTCCTAATTGTCCCTGGTTACAAAAAACCCGATTTGGTTGGGTAGTTGCGGGCCCCTTAGGATCCCCTCCTCCTCGATCTGTTTCTTGTCATTTTAACCGTTTAGATGAAGTTCCAGATCAACTTATTAAATTTTGGGAAATTGAAAATTACCCGTCAGAGCGAGCCTTCTCAAAAGAAGAACATGCGTGTCAAATTCATTTTAAAGACACTAGTCGTCGCGATGGCGAGGGACGCTTTATTGTTTCTATTCCATTTAAGGAATCAACCGATCTTCTTGGTGACTCGCTTCAGGTCGCCAAGAGGCGATTCTCGTCTCTTGAAAGGCGCTTCAGCGCCAACCCAATTTTATTAGCTGCATATTCCAATTTCATGACGGAATATGAGGATCTTGGACATATGTCCCGTGTTACCACAGATTCCGCCGAAACGGCTTATTATTTGCCTCATCATGGGGTTTTTAAGGAGGATAGCCTCACGACTAAGCTTCGCGTTGTTTTCAACGGATCTATGCCAACTTCAAGTGGCCATTCTCTCAATAGTTTACAAATGACAGGTCCTTGCATTCAGCAAGACCTTTTCTCAATTCTTTTGCGTTTTCGTCGTTTTACTTTCGCTATCTCAGCAGATATCGAAAAAATGTATCGCCAGGTTCTAATTGAACCCGCTCAGAGGCCTCTCCAGCGCATTCTATGGCGTTCTGATCCTTCTGAGCCACTTAAAGTTTTTGAATTGAATACGGTGACGTACGGTACCACCGCAGCATCATTTTTGGCCATCAGGGCCCTTTTTGAATTAGGCATAGAATGTAAGAATTCCTTGCCCTCCATTTCTAGAATCATCCAGCAGGACTTTTACGTCGATGACCTCCTGACTGGTTCGGACGATTTGACAGAAGCCCGTCAGATCTGTTCGAATGTTTCTCATGTTTTAGAAGCAGGTTGCTTCCGACTAAGGAAGTGGATATCCAACGATCCCCGGGTGCTCTCGGAGATCCGTGAGGAAGATCTCCACCCTGGTGTTTTGGAGTTTAATACCTCTGAGCATGCGCACACTCTTGGTTTACATTGGTCATTCCAAGATGACCACTTTACTTATTCGGTTCATCCTTCGACGAGTAAAACTATCACTAAGCGCGACATCTTATCTGAGATTGCTCGCATTTTTGATCCTCTGGGTTTGTTAAGCCCTTGCACTCTTGTTGCAAAGGCTCTTCTGCAGCGTCTTTGGCTGGAAAAGTTGTCCTGGGACGACCCTGTTTCCCTTGATGTACAATCCAAATGGATGTCCTTCCGCCAGGACCTTGTAAGTCTTAACAATTTAAAGATACCCCGACATGTTATATGTTCAAATTTTATTGATGTTCAACTTCATGGATTTTCTGATGCGTCCGTATTTGGATATGGCGCATGCGTTTACCTTCGTTCTGTCGACAAAGACCAGGTTGTCCACGTCAGGCTTTTATGTGGTAAGTCCAAGGTGGCTCCACTAAAGCCCATGACCATACCAAAGTTGGAGCTCTCTGGCGCTCTTCTTTTGTCGAAACTATACAAACAGACCTTAAAGGCTCTGTCTTGTCCGATTTCTCGTTCATTTTTATGGACCGATTCTACTATCGTGTTAGGTTGGCTGAAGTCCAGTCCTAACCAGCTCAATACTTTTGTCTGTAATCGCGTCGCCGATATACAACGGATTACTGATGAGGCAAGTTGGAGACATGTTCCCACCAAAGCAAATCCTGCTGACGTCGTATCTAGGGGGATGTTTCCAAGTTTGCTTAAAACTTCAGAGCTATGGTGGAAAGGACCCCACTTTCTTTACAAGGCAGAATTGTCATGGCCATCTGCTGAATACACTAGTGCCACCCTTCCCGAGGTCAAGGGATCAAGTAAAGTCATGTTGGCAACGAAACCCAACGACTTTCCATTTTCACTGTTCTCAAGCTTCAGTAAACTGAAGCGAGTTATTGCTTATTGCGTGCGCTTTGGAAATAATTGCATCGGACCGAAGCCGCTCCGTCGCTCTGGTCCTCTTTCCACCGACGAGCTACGCAATGCCTTAACCATGTTAATAAAACGATCTCAGGGCGAATGCTTTCGCGAGGAGATCAAGTCACTTAGATTGTCAAAGCCTCTGGGAATGTCTTCCCCGATAATTAGTTTAAATCCGTTTTTGGATACCGATGGAATCCTGCGAGTAGGCGGTCGCTTGCGCCACTCAGCATTGTCATTTAATAAGAAGCATCCGGTGTTGCTTTCCGGCAAGCACGTGCTTTCTTCTTTAATATTCACTCATGAACATTTTCGACTGCTCCATGCGGGACCTCAATTATTGCTTTCCTCCGTTAGGGAGCAATACTGGGTCACGAGCGGTAGAAGTCTGGCCAAACGAATCGTGCACAACTGCGTGGCATGCATGAGGTTTTCGCCTCATATAACAAAGCCAATTATGGGTGATTTGCCCGAATCCCGGGTAATGGCTACCTTTCCGTTCCACGCGGTCGGTGTTGACTACGCTGGTCCCTTCATACTCAAGGACCGGAAGGGTCGCGGCTGTAAGACTTCAAGGGCCTACTTATGCCTTTTTATTTGTTTTGCCACCAAGGCAGTGCACCTTGAGCTTGTAACCGGTCTCACCACCGACCTATTTTTAATGTCCTTCAGGCGATTCACCGCGCGTAGAGGAAGGCCACTGCACGTTTATTCGGACAATGGCACTAATTTTGTCGGTGCCCAAGCTGAGCTTCGGGAATTAGGTAGTTTTTTAAGAGCTCAAGCTCCCTCTATAATCGAATCGGTCGCCAATGATAGCATTAACTGGCACTTCATCCCTGCCCATAGTCCCCACTTTGGAGGCCTATGGGAGGCAGGAATCAAATCTTCCAAACACCACATTAAACGAGTGGTTGGAAAGACGCTTTTAACGTACGAGGACTTTTACACATTGTTGACGCAAGTTGAGTCCACTCTCAACTCCCGTCCTTTAACCCAAATGTCAGAGGATCCAAATGATCTTCACGCTTTAACTCCAGGTCATTTCCTTATCGGAAGACCTTTGGCATCATTGCCTGATCCATCCTTAGACCACATAAATCCTTCCCGACTTAGCAATTTTCAGCTGGTTCAAAGCTTGCACCAGCATATCTGGAAGCGATGGAGCAAAGAGTATCTCTCCGAGCTCCAACAGCGAGTTAAATGGCGCTCCCAACAGAGTCAACTAGAAGTGGGTTCGCTCGTCTTGGTGAAGGAGGATAATCTCCCTCCTCTACACTGGAGGCTTGGTCGTGTCGACCAACTGCACCCTGGAAGTGATGGAAGCTCCAGAGTGGCGTCTGTGCGAACTCAACAGGGTACCATCAAACGTGCGTTCACCAAATTGTGTCCGTTACCTGTTGCAGTGTAGTGAGCAGTGTTTCATTAACGTTTTGTAACGCTTTAAACTTTCACTATTTTTAAGCTATTTTTAAGTTATTTTCAAGTTGTTTTCTGAGTTATTTTGAATTATTTTAGATTTCATGTCTGTTTGATTAGTCACTTATTCTTGTCTTGTTGAAATTTCTTATTTCAAGGCCGGGGGCATGTTGGATTTTGAACAATGTAAATATTTGTTCGGCCTCTCGTCCCTTGATCGGCGGGTCTCGTGCACACCTGCACAACCGAAGGGTTGCCATTTTCCCGCTCGAGAATTAGAGTCGTCTCCAAGTTATAACGACGTACGGTCGACAATGACTGGCGTCCAATTGTTTTATTGAATAATAGTTCTTTTAACTTGTAAGCTCCTAGCGAGTAAAATTTGTAACAATAAATACTTTAATTTGATCGTGATTTAAAATACAGTCCACTTAAATCGTGTCTTCGAACAACAATCAAGAAGACACCCAAGCCATAAAATCTAACGGAACGTCATCCCTGCAAGAAACGGCAAGTCCGCAAAGAACGGGAGCGCTTCCACAACAGTATTTTATTCGTTGTATCTGTCGTTTCACTTACTTATTTTGATTTTTGACTTCATAACACTGATCCTGAATATCAAATCTTGCATACGGACCTGATAATTTGTATACAACCATCCAAACATCCTTGTAAAGTGGCTTGCAAGCGCCGAACATCGTGTCGCATTTAAAGTGCGGCAGAGTGTACAAGAGCACGGTGAATCTAGTGGTGACCAGATGCACAAGTTGCAGAGCATTTGAAAATCTCTGATTTATTCATAGCGACCGGATGATATGCTTCATAGTGAGTAAACGCTCTTGCTCAGACTCATACTCAGAGCACGGTCGTGAGCAAAAAGTTTGTAAATTTCTCGCAACTCGATCACGTGACCTCCAACTAGGATAGAAGCACATGTTTATATGTTTTGGCGTGGATATTTTTTTTAAACGTTCTAAAACAGTGGTTTTAATTTAAATTCAGTTTTTTAATAATAATAATAGTGTCCTTCGTCTTCGTTTATATGGTGATCATGCAGGGTACATTAAAATCAGTGCATAATCGAAGAGTTAGCAGTAAATCAAACGTAAACTGTTGCGTTTATGGCTGCAGTGCAGTAAATAAAAAAAATCCCGAACTATCTTTTCATAAGTTGTCAGTCACTATCTTTTTAATTCCGCATATCTCTTAATGTTTAGAGTTTACAATTTCTTCTCCTTCGATAAAACACCGGCTGTTTGGGAATGCCTTTAGATAATCAAACACCGTGCTTAATTTGAAATGCATCTTCGTCCACAGAGAACACCCACACACACATAAACCAGTAAAATTAAATAATAAATGGTTAAAAACAGTATAAGCCTTCAGAAACCTGAATCTACTATCCTAATAGTGTCAGTTTTTTGACAGCAGGTGGAGGGGATATCACGTGATGTTAAATCTCAATGCTCGGAATTATGCGAGTAAAAGGTTTTGCTCTCTTTTATTCATACCACCCATTGAATTCTAACGCTACTTTTCCGGTCACTTTCCGGTCACTTTTCCACAAATTTTTATTTTTTCTCAATGTTTTTTTTTAATGTATTATTTGTACACTGTAATTTTGACAATTAACAAGCCTATCAAAATCACGATTCAGGTTGCTATTTAAAAAATCGGCGATGACGTCATTGGTTTGATAAGAAACACTCTGTATAAAAATTTAAAAATTGACCTGCTATTGGAATCAATATTTAATCAATTGATGCGATTTTGCTAGAATTATTACCTATACATTTCAGAAGCGTAAAATTTCATTAAAATTAATATCATGAGAAATTTAACTTTTGATTATAGTAAATGTGTAGTTATTATTATGGAAATACTGGACCAGTTTTTTTGAAACATGAATAACACAGCAAGGTTATTGCTGATGATACTCGGGAATTTAAGTCATTAGATTGTAATGTTTACTACTACTTATTTGGTGTCTAGTCTAATGTCTACAATAACAGAACATGTGGATTCAAAATATTAACAGTTAATACGGTGCTATTTACTTTTTTTCCGCTGTTTTAGCGGGCATTGTCACCGATTCTAAGCTACAGAAAATATTGACTACGTTGCTGGCTGGCAAGAATCGTGCAATCAAATATTATTATTATTTGCTTACTTCAAAAGATTAGAACATTAATGCGGTGGCACGTATCTGTCAATATTAGTAATTATAATATTTTCAATTATTATATTTTTTAAGCTGATAAAGTATTTGTGTCGCATGAGTAAAGCTGGGTTTATGCAGCTGTTAATTTAATTTAATTTAATTTAATGTAATTTAAAAAAAGTTTAAACCTATGCTTTCAATAGAAGTGTTTATGCAGTTTAATTTAATTTAATTTAATTTAATTTAAAATAAAACATGACCAACTTTTATCTTAAGAAAATTTACGCATGCGCCCTGTGTTGAAAGTGAACACAACCATGTCAGCTGTATGATCTGTCATCTGTGTCAATTTGTTTACAAGTGATTACATGCATTTTACGTAAAAGGTGGTGAGGTTATGTTTACTTGCATCTAGTTTTCATTTAAATTGAAATAACAAAATGAAAGATTTTCTGTTAATTGGAAATGTTTGACAGAAGTGCACGTGACAGAAGCATTAAAACACTATCCTTTGCGCATGCGTAAATAATATTAAACAATCTGCATAAACGCGTACAGTAAAATTAAATTATATTACATTACATTATCTTACATTACATTAAATTAACAGCTGCATAAACCCGACTTAAGAAAACAATATTTGTTTTGCCGAACATTGTAAAGGAAGTGAAAAAAATTACAAATATGATCACTCATATAGTTACTAGTCATCGGGATTACTTTATCTTTTTTATCACTAAGAAAATAATTGTTTGTTCAGTGCAGGTTACTAGTAATCGTAAGTAATTAATTGTTACAATGTTCTTTCTAGAACTAATTTGGGAACAATACATTTTTGCGAAATATTACGAACGAAATAAATGAATGGATATTTCTTGAGAAGGGGGGACATAAGTAAAAGTAAATTAAACAAAAAATCGTTTCTCATGGGAAAAACAGGAACGAGATTGCATTGAACAAAATTTTCCATATTTTAAGGAAACGCACTGTCATTGATTTAACAAGATTTAAGTATTTCTGAAGTTTTATAAAAGAAACACACTAAAGGATTTACGAGGGTGATTCAAATTTGACTTATATTTAATTTTTTTGTGGTCGATACTAACTACAAATTAACATTATACAGGGTGATGAAATAAAGGTGCCCGTGCGTAGTGACATGTTATAGACGATTTCTAACGAAACACGAATTTGAGAGCCAAAACAAAATTTGTTGTCTCTTCACCAAGATATAAGCTTTCCTATTCAGAAAATAAAAATCTATACGATTAACCATTTTGTAATAATTTCATTATTAGGGTCTAAATTTGATGCAGTTGATGGTGCTTTTAAAAAAAAAAATGGTAAAAAATCTATTGAAACCAACTTAATTACCGATGTCAAAAGTACGGTTTCTTGGCTCTGAGGAGAATTTATCAATGTCGCAACATCGTAAATCTCCTAGGAAACGTTGGCAACAATAATTCACCTTTCAATGTCAGTTCTCTTGTCAAATTTGAACGATACAAGTTAAGTGCTCTAAAGTCTTAAAATGGAATACAATTTCAGCGAATATTTAGACATGTTGCTCAGCTTGGGTGCAGCCGATAATAACGCTTCAGAAGCTGCTAGGGAATATGCTAGATTGTATCCATATCGACGACATCCAGATGCTAAAGTAATTAGAAGAGTGGAACAAAGATTAAGGGAAAATGGACAAGTATTGCCGATTTCTGTAAATCGTGGACGACCTCGTGAAGTTCGTACACCAGCGTTGGAAGAAGCAGTTGTGGAAGCGGTAGAGAATGAACCAGGACAAAGTATACGAGGATTAGCGCGACAGTTTCAAGTAGATTATCGAACAATACAAAGTATACTCATCGATGAACATTATTATCCTTATTAAGGTGCAAGCTCTTCGTCCAGGCGACTATCTTTCTAGAGTGCAATTTTGCCAATGGTTACTTGAGCGTCACGGTAACAACCCTAGGTTTATAGAGAACATTTTATGGACAGATGAGTGCTATTTCTCTCAAGACGGCATATTCAATCAGCATAATAATCACATATGGGCAACCGAAAATCCCTTCGCATTGCATCCTCATGCACATCAGCAACGCTATGGAGTAAATTTGTGGGGTGGCATCATTAATAGTAACCTCCTAGGACCATTTACGTTACCTGCAAGATTGAATGCAGAAAATTTTCTACAATTTTTGCAAAATGATTTTCAAATTTTGCTTGAGGATTTGCCCCTTGCTATTTTCAGACAAATGTGGTTACAAATGGATGGCGCACCTCCTCATTTCGGTAGGATAGTACGGGACTGGTGTGATGAGGCTTATCCAAATAGATGGATTGGTAGAGGTGGTGCAATTGCCTGGCCTCCCCGATCACCTGATCTTAATCCTTGCGATTTCTTTCTCTGGGGTCACGTCAAAAATTTTGTATATGCCACTCCGATAAGCAACATAGAAGAGTTAAGACTAAGGATAAACGCAGCGGTTGGTACAATAAATGCCCCTATGCTTCAAAGAGTAAAGGAAAACTTAATTCGAAGAGCAATACTGTGCATTGAAGTTGAAGGGAGACATTTCGAGCAGTTGCTATAAAATTTAATCCAAACGAAGGGCTCTATGCAAGAAGTCTCTTATGCCACTTTTTCGTATTTTGAGATATTTAAATTTTGTTTCAATTTGATTTGGAAATTATATTATTTCGATTTTGATTGATATTTTTGTACTAAATAACATGGTTAGGGGTCTTTTAAACGGAAATCAGTAAGTGCGATCGAAAGTTCATCCATTCTTGTCAGAAATAGCGCAAATAGTAGAAAATTTCTACGTCACTTAAGGACTTTTTGCATAGAGCCCTTCAATTACCTGTTTGTTGTGTATTATTGTTTAATTACATTAAATTCTTTTGAAATAAAAAAAGTTGTCAACGTGACAGTTGTTTATCGTACGCAAGTGACAGTATCTGTCAGTGTTGGTTGCTTAGATACAAGAAGTGGGCCTACCTGAAAGTAATTCTTTAGAAAAAAAAATATGTGCAGTATTGCCACGTTGTGCTCTTAGACAAACTGTTTTAATTTTAAACAGAATCTATTTGGACCACTTTTGTTGCGATTTCCACAATGCTTCAACAGAAAGCATTGTCCTGATATCAATCACGGGCACCTTTTTTTCATCACCCTGTATATACATCATTCTTCTAAGTAACAACTCCCCTTTAACATACACCTGTTCCATCGCTTCAGTAACTTCCGTATTCCCGTCGAAAAAAATCTTTCGGTTGACGACGTAGCCAAGTCTGCGTGATCTTTTGGACGACATTAATTTGAACCAAAGGCAACAAATGTGGTTCCAGCATGATGGTGCTCCAGATCATTTTTCGATTACCATTAGAGAGCATTTACATCGAACTTTTCCACGTAGTTGGATAAGAAGGGGCGGACCTCCAACTCTATTGTACCCTGCTTTATAGGGTTCAAAATGAACAAATTTTGGTTTCTACTGTGCAGCGATTCAAAGCTGATAACTTTTCCAACGATATCATTTAAATATTGTGATTGTTAAGTTGAGGAGAATCAGGAATAATTCTGGAATCTGCTTGGTAAAAGTAGCATCCCATCTCTTGTCTACAGGTTGTGTAATTGCCTCAAGTGGATTAATTAGCATTATTCTTTGTTTCATCATGTTGCATAAATGTATTATCTTAGAGCCCTATATACATTTACGGCACGACTTTATAGTACATATCTAAATCGCGATTAATATAGTTATAAATGTAATACGGTTTCGATACAAAACAATTAAGATCTCGTCAAATTAAGAGATAATAATTTTTTGTAAATAGGTCGGAATTAATTTATTGTTAATTTTGAAGGAATTAAGCACAAGATTGAAAATTTTGGTTTTAAAATAAATGTGTTACTTTGTTATCATTTTGCTGTTATGCATTTATCGTCACGATTTACCGTTTTTTCTGTGGTAAGAACAAAAATACGATAAAAATATAAGTAAATGTTTAAAAATAACTATGTTTGATACAAGATTTTTCATAATGAGAAAAGTTGGATAAATACATTGATTTATTTGTGAACAGCATAGCGTCGTTGATGCTGCAATTTTTGAGATAAATATGCCAATGTATCCAAAGAAATCATTCCACCACCCTGTAAAAGGTCGTTTGTGAATTTCCAATAGAAACTCTACTTTTCGTATGCGGCTATTTTTGATAATACCATATTAACGAGGGCAGTTTTTTGTGTTTCCTGAAAAGTGTGATTTTTGGAAATAGGCCCTATTGCAGTATCAACGACGATAATTTAAACAACAACAATCGGTTTTCTTGTACAACTTTCAACAATTTAGTGTATAATTTTGACGATAAAGATTAATTGACATTACTTAATTATTATTTTCTTTTTTAAGAAGGAAAAAACAAGAAAATTTTAAGTTCTACAGTATGATCGAATAGTTGTGTAGGTTCTCTAGGAGGTGTGACATTCTTCTATGTATGGGCAATAAGAATTGCGATTATTGTTTACCTTACAACCTTATATCAATGGGAAAGTAACCATCAACAAAAACAACTTTCTGTTTAGCATTAAACACTTGGTAAAAGTTAAGTGATATTGTATAGGTGATATTATCAACTGAAGACTCATTACTCACACCATAATATAAGAAAACTATAATTTCATAAGCTGCTATACCTCATATTTTATTTTAGATGAAGTTCAAGAATATGGCGCCAAAAGATAGATTGATGATAACCTATGATTGGCTGCCAGCAGGCCAGTTTTACACTGATTAAATTACGGAAAATAGATTAGACTTGCGTGTCATAGTAGCTAATTTTTGTAAATTACATTTATTTAAATAACAAAAACAGTTTTTATCAAAACTCCATGATTTCAATTGTGCGTCTGAGCAGATTCATTCCATTATATTACATTTATTTGTGGTTTGCATTGTGCATCAACGTACCTTTTTTTTAGTTCTATTGCAAACAGTTCTTATCAACTCGTATTTTCCCCATTGTGCAAACATTAAAAATACTAAAATTAAAATTTTCCGACAAAACCTACTTGCTAGTAATATTCCAGTGTTAAATATTCTTTCAATTTCATGTCTAGAATTAAAAAACAGACTATACAGTATAACATTTTTCGATTATACTGTAAATAAGGTTCTTTCATACATGAACACGGATAGTAATTTATAACAATTTTTATTAAAAGATCGTTAAGAGGCTCTTAGGGTCGAATTCAGAGACAGCTCTTAGCACATTGTACACACAAAGGAAATATCCCAATTCAAACAAAATTTTGCTACCTGCTTTTCACCGAGCGCTTAGGCATTGCTTACAACGAGGCCTGAATTTACTTTCTTTTAGAAATATTTGTTATTGTTTCTTGAACACTTGAATGCAGGATTAAATTAAGGTAAATTGATAACCTAAGCACAGTCTAAAAATGCACCCTTACATTGTCTAACTGATAAGATTCTCTCTAATGTTCCAAGCAGATGCCACTCTGTTTAATGGTTAAATTAGCCTTAATTAAATCTAATACTTATCATTGCGACAACCCAATTTGTTTACAAATTACTCTAACAATTTTTTGGTTTGAGGTTACTTAAAATAACTTTGTTTGCCCCTGTTGTTTCTTGTACCTACGGGTAAATATAAATTTTTCGCGTGAATTACCTACCTTTAATAAATTTTTTTTTTCATCAACGTATCAATGTACCAACTGAAACTGATCACAAAATAAAGTAAGAAAAATTAAACGCAGTTAAAATAGTATATTATACAATCAGCATTTAATGATAGACACGAGCATGAGAATTACAACACGGCCGTAGGTGATTGTCGCAATTAATACGAGTGTCTTAATAGTCATTAAATGTGAGTTGCACACACTATTTTTAAATCAAACACATTATTTTCAAAATGTATTAAGCTTGTAATGAAATTATAAGTTATAGTTGAGGAAATATTATAAAAACTTTCTTACAAAGAAAACACAGAAAACAAATAAGACATTTCCTGAAAAGTTTTGAGCCTTATTTTAGTACAAGTAGTAAATGTTTAATCAATCCATTAAAGTATGGGCGTAGAAAAAGAAACATTATGCAACACGTGCACTTGCGTACACGTAAATAAAAAGAACTGGGTTTATAGTTACCGAAACTGTTATCAGAAATTTTAGATAATTCGTCGTCATGTGTACACATCAGGTGTTGTATTTTGCAAAAGCCAGGTTGAAGTCGTGCAAGTACTCGTAAACATATTCACAATAGTAAGAGATTAGATGTGTTCGCGATTCGGGGTACGACAGTGGTTCACCTACTTTTGTGCTGTCGTCAAATATAAAGTAATTAAAGATTTACTGCTTGGTATAAACAATTACTAAGCCTCCGTTGTGCTTAACTGATAGTTGAATGTTTAATTCATTACTGAATGTTTACATTTATATGTACACATTTTATTTATAAATTACATTCGATTCTTTAATCATTCATCGATTAAAGTTATTTTTTTGTATCGGCAGACTAAAAAGACAGTAGAAATGTGCGGTGCAGTGATTTTTGTATTTCTTTGTGTTTTAATCATGTTCGGATATCAAATTGAAGGCAACGGTGAGTACTTTTTTAACATAGAATTGTTATTTTATTTAAATGTAATTTTTGAAGGTAGATAATGTTTATTGAAGTACTTGAGGAATAATATGTTTACAGATAACTAACACTTAAGAAAAGATTTCACAAAATTTAGCTTAAGTTAAATGTCAATATTTGTTTAATATTTAAATTGTGGAAATTCAAAGATTTACTTTTATTTTTCATGAAATTTACTTCCACATAGTTGTTACTATGAAAGATAAGATATTTAGAGTGGGTGTTGCCGAAAGGCTTAAAATTGAATTTTCATCAGTAATATCACAAGCGAGTGAGAATAAATTGAAAATAATTCGACAGATTTTCGAAAACTTGTTGCCAATTGGCAACGAATTTAAGAAGATAACTGGAGAATTATTTTTATATACACCGTGATTCACGTAACTTTCCGAGGCATACGCCCAATGCACGCAACCCAGTATTCAAAAATCATAATATGCTATGATACAAAAAACATATATTTAAGTTTCGTATGTTTGGAAACCCCTGACAGAAATAACTCTCGAACACAATTTAAATTTGCAAAATGTATTCAAACAATGAACGAGTGGATATGATAATAATCTACGGCGAGTGTCACTAAAATGCAGTTGTTGTAGTCAGAAAATCAGGCACCGTTACCCTGAGCGTAGACACCCAACCAAGGTAGATCACCAGAAGGATTTATAAATATTGCGATGAGACGAAATTTTCGAATAATGGAGCAGTGCCATTATTATGCGTTGGAAAATCCACAAAGTCATTTTCAGAACGTCTTTTCAATCAGTGTGGTGCGACATAGTAGACGATTACATTATTGGTCCCTATTTTTTTGAAAATAATTTGACCGGTAATATTTATTCAAATTTTTTGAAAAACATTTTACCAACACTTTTGGAAGATGTGTCATTAGAAATTCGTTGAATTATCTTCACATAGTTTTCGTTTTCATATCTTTCGTATTTTTTAAAATTAATTAAAAGAAGTTTGTCAGTTTGACAGTTATTTCTGTCAGGAGTTTTCAAAAATATGAAATTTAAATATATGTTTTCAGTATCTGGCATGTTGTGATTTTTAAATATTGGGTGGTGTGCATGGGCATAGGCCTCGGAAAGTTACGTGAAACACCCCGTATACTTGATGCTATGGTAAATTCCTAATATAGGTAGTGTGAACGCACTAATATCAAAATTTTGTTTTTGCGGTGTATAATACAACGAGTGGAATCGTGACGCGATAATATTATGAGTTGGGACATGAAACATGTTGTCAAAAATTAATTTCACTCGTCTTCCAGACTCGTGAAATTATTCGACAACATGTTGAGTGCATCAACCCATGCGATTATTAATAGTGACGATTCCACGAATTGTATTCGTCAGATTATATCACGAATGAACAATTTAATTTAATTTCGGGCAAAATATAATTCCAAGAGTTGCAGAGCTCGGTAAATTGGGCCAAAAATATACTTTTGAGACCATACAGTATTTGATGGTTTATGGTTTTGTATGTTTTCTTTAATACTTTTAAGGAAGAATTACCGAAACGCGTCATTTTTTCTAACTGTGACATTTCAGTTGACACCACGGCACACCAGATTTACGAAGTAGCAAGCGTGATTATCACTTACAATTAGTCAAATTAGAGTTTGATTATCATTTATTAGCCGGTCGTTAGAATAGGGAAAAAAGCATTATGAGTGATATAATCTAATTAATTCGTACTCTCGAGTGGTATTCGAAAGATTATATTTTAATATTTAAAGACAGTTTAACTCATTATAAATTAAAATAAAACTGGTGACAGATGTCAAAACTAAAAATGCGTTGTCAACTAACAAAAACAAAATACTAGAAAATATTCTCGGGAGAATAATGTAACTAGATTATTCTCGCTATAATAATAGTGTGATTGGACAGAATTAAACACGTGTTCCCAAATACTGCTAAACGATTGGTTAATGAAGTCATTACAAAATAATCACCAATATAATTACAAAAATACTTGACATTCGGTTAATACTATACTTCACGGTCATTTGTAATTACTAAAAATTAAAACAAACGAAATTTTATTCACATTAATATTAATTACTGTGATTTTTTTAAATTACAGCTATCGTTTACATAGTTTGTGTTAGGGATAGAAGAAACTATTCAGTAAGTTCAACAAATACATACCTATAGAATAATATTATAAAAATTGGAGGACCCGTTATTATATAAAATTTATTTACTAAAATCATTCTGTAAAACATATTGCCTACAAAAAGTTTCATAGATTATAAACATACTTTTTGATCCTAAATTGTTAATAACTAACAATAACTATAAATTCTGTAAAAAACTGGGTGACAGTTTTATTAAGTGAACTAGTGTTAATTAAATTTGATTAAATTTCCTCGAGTTGTTGTTTATACAAATAAACAAGTTTATACAGTCAGTAGCAAACAGATTCATAAACCATGGGTTGAAAACATTCCCAAATTATTAAACCATGTAATAAGAGATAGTGCTAATAAGAGACGACGCTTAAATTAGAAAAACTATGAAGGACAAAGTCAGCCATATTTTAGTGTTTCTTATTACAGTACATATTTTAAAATTACTTGGTAATAAAAGACAAGGGTAGTGGTAATAAGAAACGAGGTTAATGATAATAATAGATTTGACAAAAACTTTAAATTTCAGTAGCAAAATGCCTACAAAAAGGAAATCAAACAAAAAGCGATAATTTTTATGCTGTTTACTATGGTAAATAATTGGTATATCGGACAGGTAACACAACTTCGAGAACAAAATAAAACTGAACTTAAATTTCTACAGGTCAATAAAAAGGACAAATTTATGTGGCCCAAAAGGGCTGACAAATCTAGAGTTGAAAATAATTTCATATTTGTCCACTTGATTTTCATAGTGCAGGTCCATTTGTTGTCAAAAGGCACATTTTATCTGCCATAACAACAATGTATAAATTGTTTAAACAACTTTAAATAAGCATTAATGCCTATTTTGTACTTTTCTCTAATAAAACGATCTGTTTATTTTATTTACAAATCTTTTGTTTGAATTTTTGGGTAGCTTTTTTTATCCCAACTTTGATCTTATATATTTTGTTTGTGTTTAAAGCTGGAGCGATAAAAATGATAGCTAATATATAACTTTATCAACTGTCTTTTGTTGCATTGTGAACCATCAAATGTTTATGTTATACGAAACATAAACTTTGTCTCTTATTACAACACATTGGTAATAAGAGACGAAAAGAGAAAAAAATTAAAAAATAAATTCTACAACAACCTTTTGGTATATAATAATATGCTTTAGTCAACGAACATACTATCTAAATATAAAGTGTCTACCTGTTCCCATTTTCACCAAATTACATAGTCACGTCTCTTATTACATGGTTCTCCCCTAGTTGTACATTTTCTGACATAACATATACGTTTATAGCGGGTTTTTACTTTAACATTGAACATACGATGTAAATATCCCTGTTGTGACTCAGTAATAATTAATTATAATTAATTATAATTATAATTACAATTCTTTTAACGTCTGGCCATTACAATTTAATAATACATAACCTAAAAGTTGACGTGTGAGAGTATGCTTGGTTGCAAAACATTGCCCGAGTCACAACAGGGATATTTACATCGTATTAATTATTAATAATTATATAATTAATTATAATTGATTGAAATTGATAGTAGCACACTTATGCAGTTTCGACGTAGAGTCCCAACCTCGGATCTATGTTGCTATGTAACGGCTTTTGCTTTTTGCCGTTACATGGCAACCTAGGTCCGAGGTCGGGATTCTACTTAGATTCTATGTGGTTTCTACATCGTAGGTCGCAGAATAAGAATAAAAGATGTCAACAAATTTTTTCCCAATTAGTTTTTCATGTAAAGGTTAAAATTTTTATACCATTGTTTTGGTAGTTAAAAGGTTTTACGAAAAAATGTAAGTTGCTATTTAAAAAAAAGATAACATCATTACCTTGACAAGAAACATCCTGTATATAAAACTGCTTTTTGGGTTTTTTAAAAACTCTACAGTGCGAGATTTATTGAATTGTTCATTGAGAAAAAAAAATCTTATAGGTAAGAAAATTCGGGCTTAAATTTAAAATTGCGCGTTCTTAATTTTGGCCCAGGAATTGGTCATTCTTGAGTTTTAAGAATGTTCATTTTTGTTTTCAAATTTAAGAGTGGATCATGCTTGATTTCAATTCTATTTGTCAAATTTAAGAACGGGACATTCTCAATATCAAGAACGTTGATTCTTCGTGACAAATTCAAGAAAGGGTCGCTCTATTTCAAGAACTTTTATAAGTTTTACATTTAAGAATAGATCATGTCGATTTCAAGAAATTTTATTTAATTATTTAAGAACTAGTAGAAAACCTCAGCCCTAGAACGAGCAGACAGTATTTATTGTGTATTTATGCATTTTATTTATCTATTTTATTTATTATTTATCTACCATTTTATTTATATACATTTGCATTGCAATATAATGTATTTTGCTTTACTTACCTTTAAGCTCCGTAAATTGACGATATAAATGTCAATTTTTGACACTCAGCTTCGTCGCCTACTCTGATCTCAAAAATAAAATTGGGAAATAGACCACCATCGGGAATTATATTTAGAGATGTTCTTAAAAATGTGCTTTTTTATTTAAGAATTGAAGGTGGCCTTCTTATATTCAATAAGCACTTCTAAATTCAATAATTTTTTTATAATTTTTATGAATTGTAGAGTCGAATGCTTGCATTGAAAGAAGTTTAGAATATAAAGTAATTTCTCATGCATATTTTTATTAGTAGGTGTAAATTTAGCATCACGTTGCATCCTCTTTAAAAATACATTTTCAGTTCAAGCCGAGTTTGGTGTAATGTCTTTCAACTAAATTTGTAAGAAATTCTACAGTAATTTATCTATTGTCAGTAAACGGTCCTTCACCAAAAAAATGTCGGTTATAAAGCAATTTACAACATTCCGTACAATTGTATCCGCCAGCTGGACCTAGCGCTTGTCTCGAACAATACTTCCAATTAGGTCACCACAAAATAGGAATTCCCGTGATAAAATCAAAACGGTGGTTTGCTTGATAATATTGTTCGTGCTAAAAGTAAGCAGAATCGTGCTAAATACAAGACTTTTATCAATTCTTAATGAAAAAAGTGGGTTTTTAAAAAATTCTTATGCGATATTTTTTTCAGTGTTGGTCAACTCTGCCGCCCACGGTATAATATTGAAATCGATAAAATTTGAAGATTTCTTTTCTATCGTACAATTTACTTCTACATACACCAAATAAATTTAACATTTAAGATTGTGTAATATTAAAAGATTTAACGATTGTAAAATATTATAAAGACATTTTGATCATTGTATTAATTATTTCAGTGGTAAATAATTTCATATACTAATGTTTGGTTATCTAAAGTTGTGAAATACAAGATTAAAAATTTTAATTTCACTGTTTCACGTTTCGTAAAGCTCTTTTGAAACAATATTATTGTTTAATTAGAAAAATATTTTCAGTTACACATTTTTGTAACTTTTTAAAGTGCATTGTTTGTCAGATTAAAGTATATACATATGAGTAGATAATAGGAGTAGAAACTATTATATTATTGAGTTAGCAATTGCACTCGATATTTTTGATGTATGGAATTTTATCAATGTAACTTTTAATTTCTAGCAATGCGTGTGTGCAATATTTTTTTGTGAATGAATGAAATTTAATACAAACGTTAAAAATAAAAATCTTATTGGCTAATAGGAACATTTATGTAACTTTTTAAACAAATTTCTATTGCTAAATAAATAATAATTAGATAGACGATGTATTGTTGGTTTCTTGATTTAATTTGATTTCTTTGATGGAGGGGTAAACATTTAAAAGAAATTTCGTTTATTATAATAAACGAAATTTGTTAAGCACAACTAAAAGATGCACTTGAATTTAAATCCCTCGGCCTAAAATAATAGGTTATTTATTAAATATATACCTACCTACTAAGTTTATGAAAATGATCGTTTTAGATTGATAATATTTTATTTCCAAATATTACAAAACAATATACACAGAAATCGGAAAACATCAACCAAATGTGATGATCTGGGTATCAATTTCTGCAAATCATCTTATTGGCCCTTATTTTCTTATCTTGAAACAAGTGTGGTTAAGGTGCTTCGATGTTTTCAGCCGGCTAACCATTGGCGCAATGTAATTTAAATGGAAAACGGCATCGTTTTAGCCACATTTTCAAGATTTGAAGAATAGGTCGCTATTGCATTTTATAAGAATGATCGGTCCGCGTAGATCTATCAGGTTCTTTTTTTGATGGTGCTTGATTAAGTTAGTTATTAATTAAAATGTAAAAAAAATTCGAAACTTAAACCCCTCATAAAGCATCCAAATATTTAAAATTTTGGTTTCAAATTTATATGAGCTTATTACTGACACTTACACGCATACTTTTTATTCGCATCGCTTTTCTTCAAATATTATAGTTTTAATTAAAATCGTTTGAGCTCGTTTTGCAGAAAGTGCATTTTTTCATAGCTCGAGGGTAAAGTGTCAACAAGATATATTGCCCCAACAAAGACACTGAGTGGCCTTTGTTAGGGCCTTATTGACTGCCATAAAGTTTATCTTAAACGAGTGAAGTGGAAAATATTTATTTTTGAGATCTTTCGCAAATGATTTTAGTTTCGATAATTTACTTATTGTGTTGTCACGAATTTATTTACAACATAAAAATCTTATTTTATCGAAAATAATAATTGAAATAAAATATGATTGTATGTATATAAATAATTGTACCCAATTTAATAATAATGCACGTCAATGACTAAATGGCTGTTCCATAATAATTGAAGGGGTTAGAATAAAAAGGGTAAAATTTACATTTTAGGGGTAATCCATAAATTACGTAACGCCAAAGGGAGCACGGGGGTAGGTTGGCACGTTACGGCGTGTTACAGACTTTTTTTAATAAAATCTCATATTAGTTAATTACAAGAGAATAGAATTTTAATTGTAAGGTTGTGTTTGGTGCAATAACGCAAAACGCACTTATCCCATAACAAAATTTTTCGATTTACGCAACCGTTTAGAAGAAAAAGCGGTGTAAAGGTGAAAACTTTAAAATTTGCTCAAGATTTTTGTTAGGTGCGACCCGAGAGATTGAATTATTTAGATTTTTTCTCCCGTAAGACTTCCATACATTTTTGAAACTTTGAAAAATAAAATAAAATATAATTCGTACAAAACTTTCAATGTCCTTAACACAAAATGATCACCGTGTTTTCTTCTACACGATGGTGTGGTTATCTCAATTTTTAATCATAGTGCCGTTTTGCCCGTACTGATTAGTGATTACTTTTGGATTTAGATTCATTATGATATGAGCTTCAATCAGTGAAAGTTTCAGCTTGTGACTTCAATTCCCCCACAGAAGTTACTTTTAAGCGTATTTTAGCTATCCAGGCTCTCTACTTTAGAGTAGCCGTCTCCATTCGATTCTGAATGCCTATATCGTCAGGTATTTAAATGCGTCAAAATTAAATTGTTTCAAAAAGCCGTTTGCGCGGCGTACTCAAAAACGTGTTTTTTTTTAGTTCAACCCTCATTTTCAACCCTTTCCGGAAAGGTCACGAGGTCAAAAACTGGCCATTTACATTAGGGGCATTTATGATAAAACATATCAAAAATCCAAACCTGACCGACCTTTTGCAGGGTAAAAATACATTTTTACTGGGCTAAATGTATTTACCATTGAAGGGCTTGTAGCAACAACATATCTGTGAAATATTTAAAAGTTCAATTTGACAAACCGTTTCTACGTATTTCTATTTTTAGCGAGAGTCACTTTTCGTTTAAGAATGCAACAGTATTGTCAGAAAGATTTTCGTAGGCAGCAAACTCATTTCCATTGTTAGAAAAGATCCCCGTTGTCAATGCACTTAGCGTATGACGTTTAACATAATGATAATAAAAAAGTTTAAGGTGTTGCCTGTATTTCGGTTTACGTTAAAGCAATTAAATTTTATGACCGGTCCTACAAATCTTGAAGGATGAAGACCGTTAATCCACAACTGTGTGAGGATTTGAAATAACCAACTTTTCAACAAGATTTGCCCTCTGGGTAAGCGAAATCCTAAAGAGAGAATTTGGTGGACGATGCATTTGATATGTATTTGATAAGGTAGGCCTCGAAATGCAGACATGTAGGCCAAGCAATAAAGCATTTTTTCATGACATAAATACTACCCGGAAACCGACTGTGCGATTACATAAAGGACAGTTAGTAGATCAATTTGGCATAATTTTCGACTCGAGGACCATAATTTTTAATTTGATATGAACAATTTAGAAGAAAAAATCGTTTTTTTTTTAGTTCTTTGCTTGTAAAATGGAAACTAATGAATCAATCTTAATGTTGTCAATAGGCGAATTGTAGAGAATTAAATTATGAAGAGAATGAGAGGTCGAATCTCCCGATCGAATAATTAGAACCGGAGAAAACCCGGAAAACCCGGAAATTTCAGTGTTATTTAAAAAAATTCACAATTCCGACATTTTTTAATTTTAAAAACTGAAACTTTGCACGCAGATAGCTATTTATATGTATTTCATATGTGCAGAACCTAGATTCTGTCGGACTAACGGTTATTGCACAATCACCATTTCAATTTTTTCTGCGATATTTTCCAGGAGGGCTTCTTGCTCCTGTGGTTGTCCGATTTAAATTCTAAAAACAGAATTGGAAACTAGACGTACAGGCCAACAAAACGTTCATCTTCGATTTGCCATAAAATGTAGCGAAATAGGTGAAAAACGGTCGTGAATATGAGTAAATACGGCCGACCCCGCGAAAGTGGTCGAGTAGTGGGGGGTGACAGCTCGTGAGGGGAAGCGCAGCCCGGTTCTATTCTACTCGACCTCTCATTCTCTTCGTAATTTAATTCTCTACAATTCGCCTATTGACAACATTAAGATTGATTCATTAGTTTCCATTTTACAAGCAAAGAACTAAAAAAAAAACGATTTTTCTTCTAAATTGTTCATAACAAATTAAAAATTATGGTCCTCGAGTCGAAAATTATGCCAAATTGATCTACTAACTGTTCTTTATGTAATCGCACAGTCGGTTTCCGGGTAGTATTTATGGCAAATTAGGACATTTTTTTTGCTCTGTTGCTTGGCCTAATGTGCTAATTAGCTCTGTGGTATAATAAAAGCCAAAAGTTCCCACTTGTTCATACAGACAAAACGTGCGTCGAAGATTGTTTCATCAAAATATAGGCATCAACATAGAATAAGGTACCCCTAAGAATGAAAAAGAAATAAAATCCTTTATTGATAATGGAGGATAACATACAGATATTATTTAAAGTTAGTCTTCAGGGACTTTTTGCCCATTCTGTACATACTTCATGGTGCGAGATATAACTTGTAATGTGGTTAGAAGCAGGATTGCGCTTTTTAGTAATTTTAAATGATTACTTCGGAAGTATACAATTTTGTAATTATTCAATCTGTTGTGATATGAAATGGTGGTTACGACTACGTAATACATCCACTATGTGGCACCTAATAAAGTTTAGGTTTAGAAGAATTGAAAATTTGAATATCATTACTTATTGTTGTTATTCTTTGTATTATCAATAAAGAAAAAGATTTTTAGCATCATCTCAACATTGATCAAACTAGTACTGCACTCGGCGCTCATGTCTTACGACATAAGGTTAAGGAGGTAAAGTAAAAATATGGATTTCCATATTAATACTGGCATAGTAACAATCATGATAAGGAAATAACTTTTGAAATGCCCAGTCTAATAGCCAATAGTTTAGTAACAGGACGAGTAAACAAGAATAAGTAGTTTGACACATGATATCGAGAGTACTAATTAAAATGCATTTATGAAATACAAAACAGCCCTCATATGAACAGAAATGTTGAAATTAATCTTGAAATACGTTTGATGAAATGATTTGTTATTTCTGTGTGGTGTAGAGAGTTATACCTACATTGGAACTGACTACAATATTAATTTAGATCAAGAGTTTTGAGATAATCATAATAAATAATAAATAATAAAGGTAATCAAGATTCCGTAAACCCGCAAGTTAACTAACCAACGGTTACTAGGTAACTACAATACTAAATATAATAGGTGGTTCTTAACTGAAAGATTAAAGATAAAAAGCAAGGAAGACGAAAGAAGATGAATCGGATAGATACATCAGGAATAGTTAAACCAGAAATGAATATGACATGAACCATTAAAAAAGAAGTTGAAGAAATATTAATTTTGAGTGACAAATTTCGGCATCAAGAAACATTATCAAACACATTTCACAATTTTTCTTATCTTATTTTATCACATTTTGTAATGTAAAATCATTTCAGTTAATTTGGGACTTAACGGCCGCATAAGTGATAACAATTTTGTAATTACCGAACCTTACATTTTGATAATATGAAAAAACGAGTTAGGTACGGGATCGCCTAAACCTTGAAACTGGTGAACAATTGTTTGACTGTACAGCATTTAACGTTCAAATTATCGATTGTGACTTTTGTGATGAAAAACAATTATCTGTAATCTAATCTGTACTGGTCTGTAAATAACAATTTTTTTTTAATTGACGCACATTGTAATTATCTGAAAAAACTGAAGATTTCAAATAAGATAAAATAAAATTGGATGCCCAGAGTGGTTCAAAAATGATGATGATTTATCATGATGGTTACCACTTGTAGACGTTGGAAGTCTTAAAATAAATGTTTTTATTTTTGACGCTTAGTAAAATCACGAGATGTAATCTTTTTATTTAAATTTTGATAATGCACGTTAATGTATAAATCAATCGTTTTGAATCTTTTAATTTTGCTTTTTATAATATTTTGTAAATCGACTTATTTTTTGTTTTCGATGTATTAATGCTATTTTTCTACTCTAGACTGTTTTTGTGAAATGAATATTTTTGGTGTTGGTTTTTAAAATATGTTTCTAGGTTAGTGTGAAAGTGATATTGGCTTTTGTTAATGTTTCAAGAAAACTGACCTACTGTTTTATCGAATAGCCGTATTTACAAGTACATGTCATAAAACATACCCACTTGTTTTATTACTGAAGATAACGCGATTAGGTTCTTGCTGACGTATTACAAATATTCAACGTTTGATTAAAGTTTACATACGTTGTTGCCTATTAACAAAATTTTCGTCAAGTGCGTTTTTCATTTACATTAGCTTAAATATTTATGGAGGAATGTTAATTAAAATTACCAGACAAACTCGTGGTTATAATTTTATTTAGTACCTTTATATATATTTCAGAATTTTTAATTTAACGAACTACAAAAATTGCTATGTACAACCAATAAATTATTCTGTCATTTATAAAAAACATAATTCAAAATTTAATGGTTATTGTACTACTACCAAAGTTCATTGGTTTTCTGTTAATCATAAAATAGTTAAATAAATATTAATTAAATTTGATATCAAAGCGTTCCATTGAGTGGTACAATAATATTTGAGTTTTGCTAATTTTATGAATTTTACAATATTTTACAGTTTCGCAAATCATTTCATGAAAATAAACTTTCATTACATTTTTCATTAATTTCAATGAATTGAAGTTTTCATTTTGTTTTATCTATTAGCGATAAAACTTGTAAGTGTTACACTCTACAAAGTTATGTTTATTAATATGCAAATGAAATAGTCAATTATACAGGGTTGCCTTAAATAACTGTGATCGCGTTACCTTTGTATTGAGCAAAATGATGAATCTAACTACCCGGTGAATGACATTTAACGTTTAAGTTAAGTAGTTTGACTCATCATTTTCTTAAAGCATTGCTCACTCCACCTAGTATATTTTGAATTAAATGTTTTATCACCGAGGATGGCCGCATTTACAAAGATTGTCCAAGAATTGCCGGAGGTGATCTTACCTGTAAATTCTCCTACTTAGGAGGAACCCTTTCTTCCAAAGAAATGATTTTGAATATTTTAAATTACAGTGAAATAAAATTCACTAAGAACGTAGGTGTAAATATTCACCTTATAGGTTTCTTAGAAACCGATATTGTTGGTTGCGTTTTAAGTTCTGTTATGTAAATAACTTGTTTTTGAAAAAGTACCCTCACAAATAGTTATTAACTCTTCTATGATTAGTGAACTTTATTTAGTAATAACTCAAAAATAATTTTAGGTGGAAACATTTTAATATAAGAGTTTATTGTTAAGGGCTCCAATTTTGGACACCCTGTATATCGCAACTAAGAAAAATGTTATAGTTTTATTGGCGTATCTAGTAAGTGATGTAGTCGATGAACGATGTTTTATTACGTATTTTCGAAAATTAGATAAAATATTTTTGTTGGTAGGCGATATTTATTTTGTCGATTTTTCTAATTAGAATTAGGAACAGATTCATGTTTGCCTTATCTTTCGAGTGATACTGATAAACGTAGATCGGTAATTTTTCGCATTGGTCTCGTGTGTAAAATGATACATTCTGTAATATCCTCAGTTAAGTTTTTTCAAAAAGGAAATTATACTTAATAATATTTATCTACATGACAATACGTTTGTTTCATATGCTAGCCGTGGATACATAACAAGGCTCTTAATCCATCGAAGATGAACCTTCAACTTTTCTGTTTTATTTTCATTATTTATGTGGTCGAAGCAATGCTGGTTGTTTACGCACGGGATAGAATGACAGTTTTGACATTGATTTTTGTAAAAAATCATGTCGTCTTTAAAATTCAGATTGAATTGTAATATGTAACATGTAATAAGTAACTTTTTAGAAACGGTCGGTTTGTGCGCGGCTCCCTAAGCAAATGTCTCGGGTTCAATTCCGGAGTGACAGCAATATCGTAGTAAACTCATAATCGTCTCCCCTCGCAAGGCAATGGCAAACCAGCGAGATATTCCGCTTGGTATTTTCTTCTTCCTTTTTCTAGCTACGCTTAAAGCCTGTTCCTCTTCGCCAATGTCTTACTTTTCTTTCCTCATACTTGTTCTAAATTATTCCTTCATCGTTTCTTTGGAGTTCCTATACTTCTTTTGTCCAAAGGTACATAATTTATTTCTCGCGATTCTTACAATTCCATTCCGTTCCATTCTTGCAATATGCACATTCTATTCTCTTTTCCTTTCACCCGTCTATCCTTCTATGTTTTCTACATCGGACGTGCTACTTATATTTTACTTTTTTCTTTCGGGTAATTCTACGAAGTATTCTCTTTTCTGCTGTTTCTAATGATCGTTTTGTTTTTGAGGTCTCGGATCTGGTTTCAGCCATGTAGCTCATAATTGGTAGTATTCTGCCTTTATAAATTCATGACTTTGTTTTTATATTCAGATATTTATTTCTCCAAAAGGTATCATTTAGACAACCTGGAATTTTATTAGTTTTCATTAGCTGTCGGGGTACTTCATTTTCAATATCGCAGTAACTCTATAGTTCGGTTCCCAAATACCTAAACAACATTACTTGTTGGATAATATTCTGATTCACATCCAGTTTACATTGAAGAGGAACCTTCATCATATATTTAGTTTTTGTCTTGCTGATGTGTTGAAAATCTGTAAATTCTCTGTAAATCATTTTCATCTTCAGCGTGCATTACATGCATAGGAGAGAAGCGGCTACGACTTGAATAAGGTACGCCACGTTACGAAGACAACTTAACTTACATTTATTATTCCTCGCAAATAAAGAGAAAAATTCTTCAAGAAATTAAATCCATCTGCAGTTGTGGTGGTGTGAAAGTATTTTTGAAGGTTAGAGACAAACTAATTATTACGTGATGTTGGTTGCGTACCCAATGGGAGTTTTAAAGTTTTAAGGATATTCATAAAATGTTAATCGTAGATAAACCTCTGTATTTTTCTCGCACATAATTGGCGCATTTCAGGCAAAAATACGGTATGTCATTTTATACAGCGCTGTGGTGCATTGAACTTCTTACTAAAACTTTGAAATTATAAGTTTGTAAAGTAGACTCCCGCTTATTGGAAATAATGTGGAGCCACGCCATTTCGGATAACCGAAAGTTCAAATAATATAGAGGTTTCCTATTTCATCCATGCAAGGTATCAAACTTTAGAAGTGTATTCTACTCAATTATTGATATAAATCCTAAAAATTGTACGGAAATAATTCTTTAAATAGTTATGGTCGCTTGATTTTCAAATAATAACGAAATCAGGTGCTTTCCAAAAAAAGTAATGTTTTATTGTAACAGAATTTATTATATCCAAAGCAGATTCTGTTAACATACCGCCTTGAAAAAAATTGGGGCGTTATTTTTTAACCTATTCACAGAAAAAATATTGACTAAATTGTTTCTCCCAAATGAGTAGCCCAGTAGCAAAACCAAAGCTTGGTTATAAACACTCACAGTTGTCAAAATATAAATGCGATTTTTTTAATAAAATTGTAAAAAGTTGTTGGTTGTGCATCTGCACACATTCTAGTTTTGTAATAAATGATGAATTGAGTTCGACGACAACAATAACTCGACAATAACTGGACTACTCAAATGCTTTATGCAGGCTGACCATAAACCTCTTGGAATGAGCAAAATGGTGAATTCAACTGCATGACGAATGGCATTTAACGTTTAATTAGACGATTACACCAGCGGAGAAAATGTCGCGTTTTTGCAGGATGGTTAGGCTGTAGACTGTTTTTTTTAATGCGATTTATTGTTTCTTTATCGAAAACGCGACGGTTAAACGCTTACAGAAACGCTGGTGTAATCGTCTACTACGTCTAGATAGTGGGATTCACCATTTATCGAAAGAATATTAAAAGTGATAGGGATAACTTGATTTAATAGTATAATTTAATTAATAATTTAGAAAATCAAACAAATAGAAAAATTACAAAATAGTGGTTTTGAATAACGTAAGTTGTGCTACTTACATAAAAAGTAAACATCTCTGGAGTTGTTGTTTTTGTAAATTGTAAATCGGAAAAAATTCTGTAATTTGTGAAACGAACACTATTAATTTTATTTAGAAAAAAAAATGGAACTGTAGCGAACGTGAGATTTTGGTAATTTTTCCGTAAAACAAAGAGATAGATTTAGAAGTTTCCTGCTATTCAACGGTGTTTATTTGCTAACACGCATACCTAAATAGGAGTGTTTGTTGAAAGTTTGTTTGTTAATATTCAATTAATTGAAAATCTAATTAAAGTGAATGATCACTGTGCAGGGTTAAGATACTGTTTGTTGTCCTTCATGTAATACAAACAGATAAGTACGAATTTTTAAATGCTGCTATTTTTACGGCGCCTTTTGATTTACGAACTTGTATCTTTTGTTTATGCTATACAATTGTACTTAGTTGATTATAATTTTTGTTTAAACAAGGAATTAAAAATCGGATTATTATTTTCAGGATTTTTGTGAGGAAAGAATACAAAGAATAATAGCTTCGGAAACGCAATTACTTGAAAATTATCAAAGGCAATAAATTAAGAAAATGTCACCAAGGTTAATTAAATATGACGTTTACATCTTATAACTACGTTATTGAAGTAGTGGAATTATGGAATGACGGTGGTCACAATTTTAACGCTGATAACTACTAAAGTGTGAACATTTTACATCATGGCTTGAGATTATTTGATTCATAACTTACGTAGCCAATATAATTTCAATATTTCAAATCGTACGACATTAATCAACAATCAACAGAAAATTTGGATTCCGGAGCAACGAAAATTTCGTGATAATTTCTCCGCACCACAGCTCAACAGTTTTCTCAAATTTTGCAAAAGTAGGTACTTATTGACAATGAATATATTTTCATTCAAACATGATTTTTATGTTAAAAATTTCTGGCGATTGTTTTACAAGAATCTTTCGAGTGAGGCGCTGCCGTTACGATTTCCTTACTGAATTTGTATTCGAGCATTGATTAATAACCAGAATTTTTTTTATTGTTCTTAGAAATAACGTAACCTGCCTTCGTGTTCCACTCGGACGATTAATGCTACGTTGTTTCTACGCATTTCAAAATTTTACCGACAATAACAATGATAATAATTATAGTAAAAATAATATTGTTTAAAGTAAGCAACAATACAGGTGGAAAAGTGAAATCTCGTATCCAGATCACATTCTTAGATACAATGAAAGAATAGTTTTTTTGTTGTAAATTTGGCTTTGTTTCTGAGGTATCTGGTTTAAAAATTTTGATCAACACAATAACAATTTAATAAAATAACATTGCGCTTGGAATGAAAATGATGCCCAGCAGCAATACAATGTGTCCCCGGATTGGGTTGACTAGGTACTCTTGTAAACTTTCTTACGATTGATTTGTCGAGAAAATGTCACTCTTGATAAAAACTTTTGCTTATTCCAGGAAGTTATAAACAGTAGTCAAACTTCTAAAAATTAGAAAATAAGAAGTCGATTTCAAGCAAAGTACTGTAATTTTTTATGTTTTTGAAAAATGTTATTTTACAAAGTTGTCTAGAAACTTAAGACAAGCTTAAGTAAAAATTTTTGTTAAGGCATAACAAAAATATATTTGCAGTAAAAGTAACAATGTATTTTATTCAAGTCGAGAACCATTCAGAATGCAATGGAAATTGTTTAGTTGATGTCAATATAACAAAGTTTAGTTTCGCTAAAAGAGCAAAGTAATTACTTATTATTTAACTATTAGACAACGGATTTATTTGGTCAAATGCTACGGTATCGGAAATGTTTCTTCCAAATAAGCAATTGAAGCTTTTAGTGGAAAGTATCCAGATATTAAGGTATCTAAAGTAGCATTGAGTAAATTAATTCATAAATTCGATACCACCGGAGACATAAAAATACGAAAGAGGGTAAAAACAGTACAATCAAGATGACGGTGTTACGATTGTAGCTATTAACTGGGTACAGAAAAACCCAAGATTGTCGTTAAAGGAAAACCTCATGTTGAAAAGATTTTAGCCTACAATAAATATCATACATTCAAACCACTATTCATTCATGATCTTGAAAGTGGAGATGATGCTCATCGTTTGGACCTCTGTTTATTATTGGCTGATAAAATAATTGAAAATAGATTCTTTCATCGAAACATTAATTTTAGTTGCGGACAAGTCAACGATTAAGACTAATGAGGTAGTCTCTTCACAAAACTGTAGGCTTAGGAAAATCTTTGTTCTAAAATTATCACCTAATCAAAAATTTAAAAAGGTGAATGTGAAGGCTTTATTTTTGGTCTGTATGAAAAATTTAAGACTATGTGTATTAGTGAAAGATCTTTACAGTGAGTATGTTACGTTTACTGCAAATATATTTTTGTTATCTCTTAACCAAATTGTCCATTTAAGTTTTTATTTAGTTTCTAAACAACTTTGCTAAACATGATTTTTCAGAACAATAAAAATTAAGGTACTTTGCTTCAGATCGATTTCATATTTTCTAATTTTTAGATAAGATATCTACACTTTATCAAAAGTTTAACTGCTCTTTATGACTTTCTAGGATAAGCAAAAGTTTTTATCAAGCGTAACATTTTTTCGGCAAATCAAACGAAAGGAAGTTTTGCAAGAGTAGTAAAGCTCATCCAGGGACACATACAGAAATAAAGTACAATGCCTTGGTAACGAACTTGGTAACCCGTCAATTTTAGGATTTTTTAGTTTAGGATTCTCACGGAACTTTACCTGGAGAACGTTAGGACGAGAAGAATATATCCCTACCACTAGCAACCAGTGCAACACTTGTAACCAACCGACCACGTAAATCGACTTCCTTTTTGTAACTGGTTCTTGAAACAATACAGACAAAATCCTACCATTCCAAGTCTGATACTATGGTTAGATGAAACGACATTTACATGGGATGGTGTAAATTTCAATGAAGATTTAGCGTTAATCTGTGAGGTAGCCAACTACTTTCGGTGCAGATCATTCTAAATAGATTAAATGCTAATGCATTAGATCATAATGTAAAACCATTATTAGAAGATGTTCCTGTTGGTTTGTTAAATCGATTGTGCGACCAACGTGACGGTGCATACCCACACTTTGGAAGGTATGTGATTGGCTAGCTGAATGAAAATTACAATGGTAAATGACCTTTGAGGTCTCCGTATTTAAATCCATTTCAGTTGGTGTAAGCCGTTTAAATTAATGCCATAAAATGAGCCAACCAAAAGAATTTTTAATGGTGTTAAAGATATCCACGATCATTCGATTTCAAATTTGTATCTGTTACCAATGCACTTTGAACAATTTTTGTGAAAGACGAAATGAACAATATTTTTTTCTGTTTGTTTGTTATGTTATGTTTGTTTTTGTTTACCCTGTATCTTTCCAAATTATTATGTTGGTTATCAAAATTAATTCAGATAGCTCGGAAACGAAGCAGAATTAAGAAATAGTATATTATGCAACAAGCACAAAATGATGCTCATTTTGCACGAGTATGAATTGCAGTACGAGTCTGCGACTCGTACTGCAGCAATTCATACGAGTGTAAAATTGCCATTTTGTGCGCGTTGCATACTGCACTTTTTCTACGATAACCTCTGCTAACGCGTTTAACATACTTTGCGTTGATACATTTTCTTAGACGTTTCCGGTAATAAATTTAATGTTGTGAACTTTGCAACTTCAGTTATGTTTGGAGGTGTTAATTCCAAGTCATTATCACTATCACTTTCCATATTAATTGTAAGAGTTATCGAAAATAACTACGAAATTATTATCTGCAACGTACAAAAATGTTGACAGAAGCAAACTGATGCCATTCGATTTTCTAGGCCGCCTTAATATTTGTGACCAAAAACAGTGAACCGAACACGAAATATTTCATTTCGCATTTGTTGCCTAGCAACCGATGCGAAATGAAATTCTGTACAAAATGTAGTTGTTTATGATTGAATTTACGCTCGTGAAATAACATATTTCGATGTTGTCGTAGAAAAAAAATATTATTGAATTTTAATTTATAATGTGATTTTGTTATAGAACATCCTGCAACCCGCAGAAATTATTATATTTTTTATTATGGCGTGATTCAGTTTTTAGGACCTGCTGAATATCGTTTTTGTTGGTTTGCACTTAGGCCGTAGATATCGGTACCTCTTCACAATGTACCTAATTGTATAAGGGTTTCAAAGTCACTAGACCCGTGATAGTTTTAACAATCAACTTAAGTGCTTTAATCTTAATATGAATCTTGTTATAATAAAAACTTAAATGCTAAAATTATCAGTAAAGTTTACTGATAATGGTACTTCAATTCTATTTTTAACGTTATGGTAGTGGACGTATACAATGTAATATGACGCAATCTTGTAAATACATATTTGATTTCTTTTCAAACTATTATTGGATATCGCTTAAGTTGATATCAGCAGTTGGATGCCCAGCCACTAGAAATATTTGCACCCGCCAACTTGCTTTTGTTTTTAAGGGCACGCATTTGTCCTTGAAAAAGAGAATGAAAGAAAGAGAGAAATAAAGATGGCGCAATAATCCTCATTTTGGCGTGTTACAATTAAATTTTATCCAGGTTTATAACACTTGAAAATCAGCCACTTCCAGTTAGATGGCGTACTGCTACGAGCAAATTTATCATATTTACGTCACGATTCTTCGAACTTCTTGATAAATAATAAAATGTATATTATGGTCTGGCGATAAAAGCGAGTCAATATAAAATAACGAGCAAACTGACTTCGACCTTACATTTATTTAGTTATAGTATTTTGATTCAATTTAATAAGAAGCATTTTGTCTGTCCGAAATCTAAAAAAAATATTACGATGATTCAAATCATCTCGGCATTTCGTTGATTCGTGATTATTTCTGAACAATCAGCGAAAGGTGTCAATTTATCGAAGCGCTGTACTTTTCTTAACCCTAGACCGGTTGCATCAAATTGAGGAACGTATCCGGTCGCGTGGTTGACTTTGTCAATCACAACTTTTTATTTAAATTTCTGGCTTTTAATGAAACAACAAACTGTTCATTCATTTTTTTTTTGTTATATTTAGAGTATTAAAAGATTTTTGGACAAGTTTTGCATCAGAAATATTAAACGCTATCAAGGCATTTATATAGAGTGTCTCCAAAAAACAAGACGAGTCCATAGCTCCCTTATTTATCGGAATATTTCAGTTATCTATATACCAAGTTAAATGGTTGAGAGGAGACTACAAAATAGCATAACAAAATCACATATTACCCTAAGGGCATTAAGGCTATACCGTCATAACATTTTTTTTCAAATTGGAATATATGCATTTCTTTACTAATTCTGCTAGAGATTTTTATTCCGAATACAACAATATATCACAATTATACGCTTACATAAGAAAAATTAAACAAAACAAAAATAAAACACCATTTAGTCTTGCGTAAAAAAAATAACACTAGCTTTGGAAACAAATGATGAGGACTAAGTAAGAAGCTATCAAAATGTATTAAACAATAATAAAATAGAAAAAAAAAATTCTGGGCGCGCGGTTGACTTTTCAACCAGCCTGTTTCTAACTCGTTTTATATTACTATTAGCACACTTATTGAGTTTACTGTCTCGGATACAATGCTGACTGGACAGTAAGGAACTAAAGATAAGGTACTGAAGGTGGCAGTACCCCAAGACTTTATCTAATCAAACAATACCGCCTAAATACTCGGATGGTTGACAAAGTCAACCAATGCGACCGGTTTAGGGTTAAATCTATGTTTGTTTGGTACGTTTATTTTCCTGTTTTGTAAGAAAATCAATAAAAATTCTATTTGTTCATTAAAAATAAATCTGTTTAATTTTTTAGATTATTCAGAATGAATAAGTGTAATAATAAAATATAATAATCAATAAAAATTCAACATCACTTTCTTTGTTATTCACCTTTAAGTAAATATGTATAAACAAAATTTTTAATTCAATAATAAATTTGTAAAGGCGGATTTCTAATTCAAATGCAAAGTTTTATAAACTAGTAGTTATTCAAAACACTACTCATCGGGATAAGAAAGACCATAGAACTATTGCTTGTTGAAAAGTGTATTCCGAACGCGAATATTTTGATTGGACAAAATTTTACCGCATTCAGCGATATCACTTATGCCAAATCAGGTGATACACTTAATTAGCTCGTGTGGAACTTGTAAAGATATTATTTATTTTCACGCGACAGGATATGCGATAACACTAAAAATTAAACACCAAAATAGCAAGGTCAATGTCAATGATTTGAGCAAATTTTCGCAAGCGGGAAATGTAAATTCTGGAACGCCATCTCGTTGATAATGGCCACACTTTTGACCACCTTGGGCGTTACCTTTTGTAACCTTAAAAGCCAAACGTTTAGTTTTTCCGGTTAAACTTCATTGTTATAAGATATAAGATCTTTAAAGGTTCGAACATAGTTTCAGAAATCATCTAACCTGGGTCAAAACGAAGTTTCAAGGAAAAATAGGTGATTTTTTTTTTAAATTTGAAATGCATGTTTCATAATAAATCGACATTATTGCTCAACTAAAACTAGTTTATGACCGACTTACAACCTACTTCTATCTATATTCTATCTACATTTTGCTTTAATTTTAACAATTAAATGCGATAGACTGGAAACTTCGGAACCAGTTTTATTGTTCATTTCGCGCCACGCAAAAAAAGGCCCCTCTTAATAAAGATAACCCATAACCATTTCGAAAATCATTAAAGCAATCAGTTCTCGATCATTAATTGAAATAATTTTATTGGCTCATAATTCGGTTTTAAGGCGGCCTTAATTTTATTTTTTTCTTTATCTAACAATTATTTTCTTATTTATCGCTGGAAATTTTGTTTAATATATCAAACCGTAATGTTTGTTTTATTTTATTATGTAGGACATAAGGCAACGTAATAGTACGCATCCAAATTTTGGAAACAGTTTGCATAGGATTTAGTAAAAAAACACGATTGCAATGCAACAACAAATGTACCTACTTCTTAATTTTTTAATTTTAAAGATCGTGGATATACAGCTTTATCAAATTCGTTCATGAAAGTACAAAATAAACGTTTCTAAAAAATATGTGTTTGTGTGGGTGTCTGACAGAATTCTGTGAGCTGGATAACTAAAAACTAAGAATTTTGAAAATTGATTTCATATTTTATATTTTTATAAAATCAATTTCGGTCGCAGTATAATACGATGACCTAATTATAAGTTGGTTTGTAAATTTGTAATACCATTTGAAAGAATTACCATATTTATTAGCGTATAGGTCCCCATTTTAAAAACTTCTAAGAAAATTGGTTGGCAGGTTTCTGAAAAAGAAATGTTTCAGGCTATTGAGACTACTTTGATAAATGATGATTATAAAAAACTAACATTGTGTAGCCACCTGTAATGTCGGTAGATAAAAGTACCACCATTACAGGTACCTGCAATACCGGCAACCAGAAACAACCCCTAGACGGCAATTCAACACTGTCTCTTCCCGTTCAGCCGTGCTAGCGAAAAGACTTGCGTTCAACCCATGATATAACGAAACATAAGATATAATATTCCCGTGTTCTAAAATCGTTCAGTTTGCGCATGACGTCAGGTGGTGACCTCCAATAACGTGGCTCTGCGAGTTTAATACGTAAAATTGCACATTATTGTTGAACTGTTGATAAAATGAGACATGTTGATGCAAAACTTGGTAACTGAAATGTAATTTCAATTATTCTCATGTCATGTTATTTTCAAACGTGATTTGTAGTAACCGCAAATGTGATATGAGCCGTTATTTTTGTAAGTATTGTAAGTCCATTTTTTCATACATCGAAATATTTGAGGGTTCGCGTTTGAATTAGTTTAAAAACATTGGCAAACGTTAATCAATCATGTAACAGGTTTATAGTGTTAACAACATCACCCGAATTGGTTAACATTTACCAATATTTTTCAATTAATCCAAACGCAAACCTTTAAATATTTCGATGTATAAAAAAAATGGATTTATACCACTTTCAAAAATAACGGCACATATTTTCATTTATCAAGTTTTGCATCTACTTACAGGCTTCAAATGGGACAATAAAATGGGTTTAATGAAACAAAAATAATTATGTAATAACATTTTAATGTATAATTTTTTGAAGTTTCCTTTTTCTTGATTTTTGTGTTTGTTGAAGATTATAATTTAATTCCCTTATTCTAAAAAACATTCGACTTCTAAAAAATATTTTTTTTACATCCACATGACAATCTACATGTTTGCTTTGATTTATCAAATACTGAAGGTAATGTTTGGCTATTAATAAGGTATCTTGCCTTGAAAGATTTTCTCCAGTTTTTCCATAATTTCTGTAGACGCTTTTGTCAATCCTCCTTCGGATAAATGATCAGTGATAAATGAAGAGCAAATTCACTCTTTGTGTCTTGTGTAAAATCTATATTTTCATGTAAATTTAAATTTATTTGTAATAATTTGTTTAGTTTTTGTAAAATTACTCAAAATTTATTGAATACCTAAATTTTTTTGTTTGTTTGTTTGTTTGCATTTTTTATTCAAATTGTCTTCCACTCATTTAATATTTTTTCAAATTTTTGATTTATTGCTTATAACGTAGATTTATTAAATGAAATTACGAGATGACAATTGATTATTAAAGATGATAAATTTGTCATTAATTTTTTGAATATGAAATTTTAAAATAATTGATGAAGAATTTTTTATCATATGAAGGGATTGTTTAATGTTTTGAATTTGTTTGTTTGTTGAGTAGGTATATATTTTTTAGTTTAATCTTTCCAAAATAATTCAATATTATTGTAAATGAATGATTATTATATCGTTTAATGTGATGTATGTATATTAAAATTTCATTTAGTAAGAGCATAATTCAATTTGAGTATTTGTGCATAAGTAGTACATTATATTGTTTTTTACATTTTATTGTGTGGTTGTAATATACTCCGAATAATGCCCCCGATGAATCAACTGTCTTGGTAAATGTTATTATTGTGATGTTAAAATCTTTTATTTCGTAGTCATTTATATCTTTTTCTATTTGATTTATGTTTAATTTCATTGCATCCGAGTAAGGTTGTACCAGAGGTTTGTTTGTATTTTTTCTTATGGGCTGCATGACTGCTTTTTCATTTATCATAATCTGTATTGACTTAATACAAGCAGTAATGTTCAGTTCATCACTTGATACCGTTCTATATGCCTTAGTAATCCTTTTATAATATAAAATTGATAGTTTACGCGCTTAAAACAAGCAGCAAAACAACGATCAGGTCACCACCTGACGGCACTAACCAAATGACTAGTGGGGGAAGCATGCGCAACGTCATATCTCTTAGATAGTTATTGTATCATGCGTTCAACCTACAATAAACTGTGATAACTTATTGAGTATTCATTCGCTACACACAATATCACGCAACCCACATTACCAATCTAAGAAAAGAAAAACAACGTTCAAATATTTTCCAAAACAAAACTGATATCTTGTATAAATATTTGTAGATATTTATCGTTATCAAAATGATCAAAGTTGAGGAAATGTGTAGAAAGTTGATTGTACCAAATAAATAATTTAAGTGAACTGAAAATATTAGAAAAAAGTACTGTATTGTATTACTATTATTATTATTATTATTAATATTATTATTCTATTATTTAGAAAAAATATATGAAAAAGGAATAAAGATGTAGGCACCTACAGTGAAACATTGAAACTGGAACTTCCATAACTCGAATTGTTCACTAAGTCGAATTTTTATCAAGGATCTTGAAGTTTTCGCGTTTTTATAATTAAAATTAAAATTTTCTCCTTTAGAACATTTCTAAATCTCAAACCGATAATTTAATGTTAACTTAAATTCTTAGAAATTTTCAGTTGTAGAATGTTTCAACAGATTAGTTAACGATATTTGATTTGTAATGCTAATTCCGATAAGAAACAAAAAATAATATATTTTAGAACAAACTGTATGTATAGTAAAAATAAAGGAGCATTATTAGACCTTACTTACATATTTTATTTCTTGTTCTACATGCACTTTTGCATTTTCATCGATACTGTAAATATTATACACATAATGTTTTGCTGTAGTTTTAGTATTGAGTTTCCCTAACTCGAACTACTGTTACGGCCCCTTGTATTTTGACTGTATTTTCATTTATACTTTATCTTTAATTACAATTTACATGAATCGATTATTTGAGGTAAACAATAGAAGTCTTCAACTGATAACTGTAATTATACCGTTGCATTTATATTAGCGAAATTGCACGGCTTCAGATATTATAAACGATAAAATATTCCACCATAATAATAATATCGTGAAGTGACTAAAGTACTAGTAAATTTTATTTATAGAAAATCAATCAAACCTTTCATCGGTACTTCTCGTGGTAAAAATGCAATGAGATACGGATCCCAACAATACAAAATTAATTATCCAAAATAATCGTATTGCATTTTATTCGAAGAAAGATCAAAGCGAATCACATATTTAAGCAGGGTGTAACAGATTAACGAAAGAGAAAAGATTGGCACCGATAAGTTTGTAAACCTTAAATTAAATATGCCTTCAATAGGTACTTCTATCTTTGCAAATTGTTTCCGCAGAAACTCTTCTACTCAGAAAATATTCTCTGCCTGAGAGAGCAGCGACAGTATAGCATTGCTTTTTTTCTTTTTGATATTAATTTATAGATCAAAATGATTTCTATTTTTTAATTGTTATAATAAATCTTGAGACCTGGTAATTTTAACAAATGTGTTATGTACCACGGATTTATAATTGGATCTTGGTGCAATCACCGGTTAAATGCAATTTTTAAATGGAAAACCGTTAAAAACTCCCCAGGTTGCAAAACACTTTCAGACTAAAGTTAACCCCTTTTTTCTTTTATTTGTTGAAAATCTAAATGAAACTATAGTCTTCAATTAGCTTTGCAATATTGTACGGTGTTGGTTTTAAGGATTGATAGATAGTGCATCAATTGCACACGTGCATTGTTTTTCAAATTCTTTTGTCAAGTGATTGAAATTAAGGAGCACTTATTTTAAAGAACCCTACTTGTATTGTAACTGCGTCATTACCTGATTAGGTTCAATGTGTTTACAAGAACGAATAACTCTTATTGGCGGCACTTATTTATGTAAAAATCAATTGTTATGATAATATCGCCATTTACTTAATTATTTACCGTTTTTTCAAAGATTTTGTGCTCTTGAAGTAATATTTTGTAAATAATAGTAAATTTGTAAATGTAGTTGCTAACTATATTTTTGAGTTTGTAGCTTATCAATATTTATCGTTGTATATCAAAACTGCAACATATGTAAAGCTTATAAACAATTCCATCTGCACATGTGTTTAATTTAGTTAATAAATCAATCAATTATGATAATATTGTCATATTACTTACCTATTGTTAATAAATATAAATCGCGTTAATTTCGTTTGTAAAATTCTTTCATTTATGAATTTATAAGCTTCAATGCAGGATTACTTATAAAAAGGAAATTAAATAAACTTCTCTATTTTCAGATAATGGATCAATCAGATTGAGCTTCGATACGGCTGCGGAAAAAAGTACAATTTTGGATGGTCTTTTTTTGAGAGCACTACAAAATTACACAAGTGCGCACGGTCATTTTTCTCGAACCACGGATGACCCCTTCGAAACAGTTCCAGCCTCTACAGCTACCCCAGATGGTACATTTTTTTCATGATAACACACATTACGGTTTAATTTTCGTCATTGTTTTGTAGATACGTCGCCATTCGATCCGTGGTCCGTGTTTTGGTATTTAGGATCTTTTGGAGGACTAATAGCATTCTTTTTAATCGTATCGTGCTCCGAATGGTGTTGCAGAAAACGTGCTAGAGCTTCGGCTGGAAATAATGCAGATGATGCGCCATCACTTAGTCCTTCAACTCAGACACCTCCTCCAGCATATGACCAATTTGCACCTCCTTCATACGAAAGTATGTACGGAATTGGCGAAAAAGCAGAATTTGATGTTTATGTAGTTCCTGTCCACGTCGTTTCACCAATGTTAGAACATAGAATAGAAATGGCATCGCAAGATTCACCACCGTCTTATTCTGCTACTACAGCAAGTGCATCTGATGTAAATTTCAATGCAGTTCATTCCAGCCGCCTAAAAAATTGTGATGACTTACGAACGGCTTCTTCGACTTAAAATCTATTTATGTGTGAAACTTTTTGCAAACAAGATAATTTCATAAAATATTGGTGATTGACAAGGTGATCGACAAAAACCTTATTATTTCATAAGAGTAACATTTAGATGCTAGAAAATATGAGATTTAAAGTAATGACTGCTGGATATCAATTTAAGAGATTTTTAAGTTTAGTAATAATGTACTTCAATGCATTGAAGTATGTTACATTTCCATAATCAAAAGACTTGTGTTGTACATTGTAAATACTAAATATAATAGCGGATTTTTGCTTGATATGATATTGACGTACCTGAAATGGTGCAGACTATTTATACTATTATACTAATAAACTACAATTGTGATAATTAAATGTATGTACTGTTATAGTTTTTAAAATACAAAGTTTAAAATAGATGTTGTTGCAAGTCCTACAATCCCATTTAATTACTGTAGAAATTATTTCATAGATTTTATTACCCTGTGCACGGCCAGATTTCAACTTTCTTTGCTCATTAGTTGTAAACAACAAATGGTACCTCACTTATTTGTTATCAACATACTGCACTACATCACAATAAATGTAATTCTGTGATTAATGCCTAATATAATTTGGTATGAACTATTTGCTAAAATTTTGCTAAAACCTAAATTACTAAATGAGGATCATGGGTGTTACCGAGTCCAACTTATTATTAATAGACAAGTATTGTTGGTTGACCATCTGTTCACACATTTTGTCTCGTTAATTTTTATTTTTGGTAGTTCAGTTCTATTGTTGACGATCACATCATCTATCTCTGACACTTATTTTTTTCCTAACAACTATATGCCACCATCAACCTTTTTCTGTTAAAAATGGATTCAACTCTTTTCAAAATTTTGTTTGTTATCGAACACTAGATAATCATTGCTATATAAAAAAAAACGATCGTCGTTTGTTCCAAAGGTAACAGCGCTTCTTAGAAATACCATAATAGTATATTATGATATGAGTTTAATAAGAAGCATTTTGTCGCACGCACGAGTGTCCCTAAAAGAGAAAGTGCGACAAAATGCCTTATAAACGAGGTATCATACACTATTTTTTCTACTTTGCCACATTTTTTAAGCAAAAACATGAAATTTCAAAATCTAGGGAATTTCGCGGCATGCGGCAAATACAGTAAAGGCGGCTATGGAAGGAAATGAATTTAAAATGTCATTATTTCAATAAATTCTGAAAATCAACTTCGCTGAAGATGTTTTAGAATGTTCGCCCCCAGAAATACGATTCTTTTGCAGAAAATACAATTGGTAATTTGCTACCCACAAAATCACGCCATATTTACGAAAAAAAAATACGGCGAATTTGAAAATTGACACTGTTAATTTAGTGTTGACAGTAATGTTAGGTTGTTACAGACACAAGTTGCCAAAATTAAAAAAAAAATTACACTGTTTTTAGTGTTCTTTTTACCGCACGCCTTTTGTCTAGTACGATACGCAAACGCGTATCGTAATAATCTCAGTACGAACGCAAAGTAGAAAAAAGTATTTTCCCACCAAACCAAACGAGAGTAAACTTTGATGAACGAGGCGAGGAGAAGCGCAGCTAAGTGATTCTAGAACACGAGCAGCACGATATTCTACTTTTAACTGTTATGAACACTATTTTTTCTGCAACGTTAATAAGAACTAAACTTTTCAGTTTTATAAAACAAAAATGTGGTTCTTTAAAATTGAATGCAAATTAAATGTCAAAATTTATGACAACTATAAAAATTTGTGAAAACGCCGCTTTCATAAATTCAAACTCTGAGAATATAATCATTTCCCATACGTATGATATGACACTTTTTCGCCCACTAAATTGTGCAATACATAATAATACAAGACTGATGTTTGCATGTGGCCTGGCGCATTTTTAGTTCAGGCGTTATTTTTCTGGTTTATTGTAGAGGGTCAAAAAGGATAATTTGGAGAATCATCATTGGTCAGAACGAAATCAAGGTTGCTTATCTTTGTTTGCAGATATTAATTGCTGAGGTAAAAAAAGGTGGTGGAAAGTTTTGCAAAGCGTCGTAGGAAAAATTCCGTTTTGTATACAACATGTCACGTGCCATCATTTGTACACGTTGGCATCGCGCCAACGTTCACGTGACGCGTTCTTTATAAAATAGGGGCGTGGCTACCAACTTGCCACATCTACACTGCAACAAAGTAGATGTGGCCGTGGCCGCTGAATATAACAATGTTATGTCAAAAAATGTCTAAGGTAGGTGTCCCAAATTCAGACACTGACCCAAATTCAGACATATTTCTAGTTATTTGTTTAAAATAAGAACAGTACAATATTAAAAAAAAATTGTTGAGACATTTTTTGACCCAAGGCAACATTATATTTTTCTTTTAAATATCGTTTCCTGTTCTACATTTAGGCCTGGTATTTCATTCCAGGGTTAAGAGGGTTACTTGAGAAGCAAGATTCACAAGATGGCGCCACCGTATTAAAAGTGTCAATTTTGTAAAAGCTTTTTTCATTAACAAGCTTTTTTATATAAAAAACTAGTGGTGGATATAAAAGATTAAAAAACGGACATTATCAGACGTTAAAAGTGTGCTTTTAATTGCATTTCTATTACTTCGTGTTTATAAAATTATTAAAATATATCTTCCTAAAAAACGGACTAACGGAAATGGAAAACTTGCTTATAGAAGCATGAACAAGACTTCGTGTTACAAACTAGAAATAAATACGATATGTTAACTTTTTACGTATAAAGAATTTTTGAAGAATAGGTATAAAAATTTGACGTCTAAATAGAAATGTTTAGTTTTTTTTGTAAGAAAAACAGTCATTCGTAATAAGAAAGAACTAATATTAAACTGGAAATAATCAAAACTACATAGTAGCCTTTGGAACAATGTTATAATGGAAACAAAACGAAAGTAAATAGGTACTTGTGAGTTTTGCTGTTACTATTGCGACTTATAATTTAGTGAGTTTAGCTATTTTTTTATTTAAAATGCAATTTTATTTTTGGAGAGTGTAATAAAAATTGTTTGCTAGTTGGCAGAGTTTATAAAACAAGATATCCCAATAAGGAAAGACATCCTAGGGAAGAGTCATTCAGAAATCTTTTAGAACGGTTTGAAAGAACTGGAACCGTTTCATATGAAAAACATGAAAGAACAAAAACTATAACCAATGAAGAAAATGAGTTCCGTGTGATCATAGCAATTATTGAAAATCCTCATATTGGTAGTCGTGATTTAAGCAAAACTTTAGAAATCTGTCCGACATCAGTTCAAAAAATGATCAAGAAGAATAAGTTTCACCCGTACCATATTCAACTCCATCAAGAACTCTTGGATGAAGATTTTAACAGAAAACAAATTTTTTGCCAGTGGGTACAACATCAGCTTGCTGGACATGTTTAGCTTTTGGAAAAAGTGATGTTTTCTGATGAGGCCACCTTCCATAATTCTGTAAAAAGGACCTTTCTGGTGCCCCGCTTTTTTGGGACACCCTGTATACTAGAAAATATTTTAAGAACGTGCATCTCCACGGATTCTATAACTTTTGTATATAATATTCTTCAATGTTTCTTTTAACAACAGAGATATGGACCGTCCACGTACTAAGTGGCCAGCCTGTATATGAGAAGAAATAGCCTATTATACAGTGCTTTCGTAAAGTAAGGAATAAATTCGATAAAACATTTTAGAAGAATTTTCACCAAACATCCTCGGACCCGTCAACTTTAGTTTTTAAAACTGTATCTTTTTTAATATTCATAATTTTACGATCGTCTTTTGTTTTCGCACTATGACGTCATCAACAATTTTTTTAAATGGCAGCCCATATTTTTGATCGCGATTTTGGATGCAGCATATTTTTCTGAGTATGAAAGTTTTCGAAATAATCAGTCCTAAAATTTCGAAAATGTATGGTAAACTTATTAGAGTAGACCAATAATAATATCATCAAGGAAGCGCTGGAAACAAAAGACGGTTTTGACATCAACGAAATGGGATTGGTACAAACTGAATGATTACAAAAATAAAAAATAAAGAAAACGGTTTAGCTATCTCAAAATACTAAATTTAAGTAACGATTAAATTCAAAAAACAACTAAATTAAAGTATTGCACACTGTTGATTTCTTGGCAGCAGCCAATGCGATCAATAAATTCTTTTTGAACATTGTCAATAACTTCAGAAGGGATTTTTCGTATCTTATGACGAATTGTTGCCTTAAATCTTCTAAATTCTCTAACCTACTAACGTACACTTTACTTTTTAAGCATCCCCACAAAAAGTAATCAAAGGTTGTCAAATCTGGTTATCCCTCTTTTGTTTCCAACGCTTCCTTGATGACATTATGGTAGGTCTACTCTAATAAATTTACCATACATTTTCGAAACTTTCATACTGATTATTTCGAAAACTTTCTTCTTCAAGGTCATACGAATTTGACATATTCGTACTCAGAAAAATGTGCTGCATCCAAATTTGCGATCAAAAATATGGGGTGCCACTTAAAAAAATTGTTGATGACGCCATAGTGCGAAAACAAAAGACGATCGTAAAATTATAAATATTAAAAAAAGATGCAGTTTTAAAAACTAAAGTTGACTGGTCCGAGGATTTTTTGTGAAAATTCTTCTAAAATGTTTTATCGAATTTATTCCTTACTTTACGAAAGTACTGTTTAAGAATGAGACGAATTGTTTTGCATTTTTTTTGCAAAACTCTGCAGTTTAAGATTGATTGAATTACCAGTGACTCCTTCATTTATTTTGGTGTAGGAGGTAAGAACTTGAAAGAAACAGATCTCGTTAGGTATGATCGATAAATATTATTTTAGAGTCCTTCTAATTACCGTATTTTTGGAATAGATAACGATTTGATTTTTTTTTTGAAAGGTGGTAGTACATCACCTACCAAACGATAACGATGAAAATTAAAAAAAAAATGTGTTTCATTTTTAAAAGAGACAGTTTCCCTGTTTCTCTGTTATTTATATGTTGCACTAAATTATGATACGTTAAAGTTTATGTGTAGGTAATTAAAAATTAATAAGTGCATAAACATGATTCTAACCCTAGAAAGCTATCGTTAGTGGATTTAATAGTTTAGTGTCAAGCAACATTCGGCTGTAGTCAATATTGCTGAAATTACGGTTTACAGATAAGAGCTGGGACTTTGTATTCATTTATTTATTTATATTATACATCCGAAACAGTGGTAGCAAACATTTTAAACGCCGCATTTAACCCGCTAGAGCTGACACGAATTATATTTTATTCGCGACTAGCGCTCTGTTTGATAGGCACTTGTTTAAAGCGCGTTATCAGCTATTTATAAATAACTTAATACGTTTCAAAATATATCAACTAAAGTCCTTATTGTATGCAAGCAAGGCGTTAAGGTGACGTACGATAGCTGTCTAGGGTTAAGCAAATTACTACTTGCGTGAACTTACGCTGCTATTCCGGGAAATAAATTGCTACACTTGGTATCTCCTCCCCAACTTTCATTATTTTATTCTTTTATGCTTCTGAAATATTATGTTTATCTTTACTTTTTTTTACTTTTTAATTAAAAAGGCACCTAAATAAAAGCTAACGTTACGTTGACATGGTTCATGGAACATGTTGTATTATGCTTCCTACACACGGTGTCGGTTCCAAATTTATTTTTATTCATGAGAAATCCAGCCACAACCCACATATACGAATAGAAACCACCCAGATCAATGCTTTGAATGGTGATATTTTCTGCTCCTGGTTGTAACCGGAAATGAACGATTATAACCATCATACGCACATGCACACCTATACGCGGAAGCATTCCCCAGAACACACACACACAGATTGAGGGACAGCAATTTTCAAAACTAGCATTTTATTGCTTACGCAGGCAACCAACACTGCAAGATCCAGTTAATAAAAATAATTTAGGCAACAAAATTGCAGCAGCAGTTTAATTATGAAAATATCTCAACTAGGGACGTATTCTGTTATTAATGAACGGTATTGTGTAACTGTAGCTAGGTACATAACAAATCCCACGTAACACATGTACATCCAATGGACGTACATTGGATGTAAACAAACCGATCACTGTACGCCCAATGGACGTCCAATTTGAGACTAAATTGGACGTACATCGAGACGTCAGTTTGTGGACGTTTTCGGGACTACATTTGGGATCTTTTCGAATGTTCAATGTACGTCCATATCGTGCCGGTTCGTGGACGTCCATCGACAAACGCTTACTGGACGTCTTGGGATTGTAAACGGATTCGTTTTGGACGTTCACTGGACGTCTTATTTATGTCCATTTGGACCCGAATTATGGACATTAATGGACAACTTACCCCATATATTTTCTTGCACATACGTCACTAGATATAACAAAACCAACTGTTCATAATATAAATCCCGACACGTGTAAGTATATATCTAAAAAAAAGATATCCCAAAATGTCAAAGTTAAACGAAAAAATAAAGCAAACGTAAATTTTGCGACAACTAGCCCCGGTCGCTCCTACGCGGATTTGCGGAAAGGAAATCTGCATAAAGTGAATTGGCCATTATTAAAGCATTCAAACTGGTAAGTTTTATAATAACATATCCATGGTACAATGTAAGCATTTTGTTTTTTTGTTTTTAGATTGACGTAGATTTTGGCCAATTATTTCTTGAGAGAAAAATAATTTATTTGTGTGGCGGCCAAAATTCATTGAGAAGCCTAATGACTTCGACGAACTTCCATTTCATATACGTACATCTGTTACCAAATGATAATGTGGTTCTTAAACTGAAAATGTATTTTTAAATGACCAATTCTTGGGCCAAAATTAGGAACACGCGATTTATTAATTTTTTAGCGTTTCAGCGTAAGACTTTTTCCATGCTCAATATTTCCAATCGAATAGAATTTGCTTTCTTCAAAAACAATTATTTTCCACAATGCATGTGATGAAGTAATATAAATAGAACGTATTATTCTGTTAATGTACATTTTCGCATCTTATGTTGGAAAATTTAAGAAGTTTATTTTTGAAAAAAAACACGAATAACTATTCATTTTATTCTTAACTGTAGTCGGAAATTTTCCGTAGATGATCCAACAGATAATTTGCTTTATAATGAGCTATTTTACGAGACAAAACGTATTTTTGAATTTTATGATAAAATAAAATTTAAAATGCAGGATTTTTCCATGCTATACGAATGAGAAACAATTTTATTATACCAATATTGAATGCTGAATACGTTATTCAGCAGCTCAATGGAATTAATAGTTTAAACATTATAACAGCTCTTCGCTGTTATGACTCTAATAAATTAATCTTAAATTATTCTCATTGACATTTATGAGAAATTGTTACATTATTTAAAATCTACAGATTATAAAAGACTGGTAAAAGAAAATGGAAAAGATTCCGTACAAAAAGCGACCGTTTTGATTTGAATTACCAAATTAGTTTTGAAACAGTTAAATTTTTTTACATCAATAATCGTTCAACAAAAGAACCCGTTAGTGCTTCCACTGCAAGTTAAGAAGAAGTTTGCGCGGTCACGGTTATGAAGATCTTTCCATTCGTAATTTGATATGCACGATATCACGTGGTCGTTCAAGTAGTAGTGGTCAAGTAACTTAAGAAATTTATTTCTCAATATACGAGTAGTGTTACATAGTATTGTGGGAGACGATGCTGAAATGATATTGGGAGTATTTTAAAAGGCGGTGTTTCCAAAGTTGTTGTTTATGTTAGTGACAGTGTGTTTTCATAACGTATAATATGAAAGTCGTAATTAAAGGATCATAAAATTTTCGTGCGAAATACAAAATACAATGAAGTGGTACCTAATTTTATTTGTATGTTTGGTGCAGTTCGAAGAGTGGAGTAATATTTTTGTCACGGCAATATCCTGTAAGTTTCTTCCTGATGACGTTTTTAAGTTGCGACATTACACCTACAATTTAAAAATCATTGAGAATAAATCTGCTTCTGTTAAGTCGAATAACCAGAAATAAGTATTTTTATTGAGACGACCCCAACATTCAGAAAGATAACCCCATAGTATGATGTTACAAAGTCGAAATATATAAGATAAGTGCTAATTACAAAAATTAATGCCTCGCCATAACATATTATCTGGAATAAACAGTTTTTCTGGGATAAACTAAATAATTTTAAACATCACCTTCGCAGAGAAGATAGGTCTTAAACTCAGGTCTTTTAGTGTTTATCTTAAACACGACTATTAGCAGTTACTATAATATTGTTGGAACTGATATTTTGCAATAGATTATTAAGACTAAGAAAAATATTTTTTCACTTTGAGCTAATTTTATAAGAATAATTTTTAGTTAAGTACATATTTTGTTTTCTTTACTTAAGTTTCTTACGAATTGAATACCACTAAATTCAAAATTAATATTTTTTCCTTAGCGACGTTATAAATTATTTTATAATAATATATTACTAATTACAAATCGCTGAGAAGAACTTTGTTAAAAAATGATCTTTATCTTAAAACTAACTTCATGATGAATTAATTCATTTTGTAAAATTTGAATTATGAGTTAATGTTTCTTCAGAGTAAGCATAAAATTTTCAATTATGTACTAATAGCTTTATTACTTCACTGAGTTTAAAACGCATCAGTTTTGAAGCCGATTATTATATGTTATTGCTTTAATTACCAGGATGCTAGACATTCTTATGCATATCGTGCTGCATATCAAATTAACCTTATTTTATCAATTGACATTCATAAAATGAAATTTGTTGTGATACTATAGTTTATTTCAGTGCTTTCCAAACTTTTTAAATATTCCATGAAGAAAATTTATTGGTCCTTTTGTTTCATAAAATTATGAATTAATTTGTACTCCAACGAATATACAGTGTATTCGGGAAATCGTTGTGATAATACGATTGCATCCATATCCGGGTCAATCTGTCGCGTTGAAAGTATTTGCTTGTTCGAAACCTTGTTTTGTTTTTATTTTTTTAATTTTTTTTGGATAAACTTAATGGTTTTAAATCTTCAAATTTTACATGTCGATTTATTAGTTCAACTGCGCATTTTTCAAAATATTATAAACATATAATTTACTTAAGTCATTAATAAACAGTGCTCAAATTCATATATGTAGTGGGGGCATTAAAACATAATTTCTTTGTTCATTGCATTCATTAGAGGGGTACGTAAAAGTTTACAGAATTTACACTGAAAAACCAATTAGGGGGGAAAGGGGCAGGTTCGGACATTTCAAAGACTTGAGAAACTGAAAAGAATCAGATCTTTAAAGTTGAAAAAAACGAACACTGCAACAAAATTAATGACAGAATCTGTTCCAAAAAAACACTAAATGTTGAACAAACAAAACAAACGAAAAGAAAGAAGATGAAAAAAGTATTTGTAGATGATCATCAGATTTTGATGTAGATTTCCTTTTAAATGTCGCTAAAAAGTTTAAAAACTATAGATCTGCTTCTGACCTAGATTTAAATTATGATGCTAATGATAATGATGAGATTAATACACTTTTAGATGATGAAAAAATCACAAGGAATGATTATTTGTTAGTGAAGTTTGCAGCAAAGGAACGATATTTACATTATGTTGGAACAGTAGTCGAAGTATTAGAAAATGGTAAATTTGAAGTCAAATTTCTAAGAAAATGTAAGGATGGATTCATATATACTAATACCCCGGTTTACGTTGCCCCCGTTTACGTTAATTCGCTATAACGCTTTTTTAAATCAATTACCACGTAGGCGCCCGATACAGCGCGCCTGCGCGATAATTTTCTTCAGTCGCTCTTGTGCTCTTATTGCAATTTAATTTAATTTTGTTTTTAATATTTATACATAATACAAAATTAAAACAGTATTTCCACTATTAAATATTGTTTTTAACCATATGGTAATTGCATTCTTTTTTTATTTAAAATACTTCATATGAAAATTTATAAAACGTAATTGATCCCGTTTTACGTTTGATTCGTTTAACGTTTTTTGTTTTGCCACGCATTAATCGCGAAAACCGGAGTATTACTGTATTAACTTCGATGATGTTTTGACTGTTGAAGGGAAGGATGTGGTGTGGAAGCTACCTAACCCCACAACACCAGGGACTTCAAGAATGGTATCGTATCTTAAATTTAACATCAATTTACTTGGTTTCGATGTAAAGTAAGGTTAAAAACAATGTTTATGACTAAATATATAATAAAATGTTCCTAAGAAAGCAGCATCATACTTGTCCGAAACTGCCCCGGCCATGTCCGAAAGTGCCCCATGATGAGGTACTTCCGAACATTTCCATAACATTACTAATATATTTTTTTCTTAAAAACTATTTGCAATTTTTATGTATCTAATGCGAGAAAATAATAACTAAAGGTAGCTATATTTAATCAAATTTTTACAATTATTTATGTCAACTATCAATGGAAATACGGTTCTTTGAAAGAAGGTGTTCGAACCTGCCCCCTTCTCCCTTACAACTAATTTAGGTTCACATCTAGGCACATAATATGCAGTTTTGCGAACTTTTATGAAATTTTTCAAAGTAGCCGAATTTTTTGGAGGTCGGTTCAGTTTAAAAATGTACGGAAAATGGGTCTAAATAAATAAATGATCGGTGTTGTATTTATTGCACAATGAAGTTATATTAAACCTAACAAAATAATGCTGACAATTTATTTATCTACGATCATTATATAATATAAACATTATTGATGTGAAACCTCTACTCTAAATTGTCATTTTATCCATCGATAAATTAAAGAGAGCATCTTATTGGTTCCCAGCCATGGGTAAAATTGACAGAATTTTTATCCATCGGTACTTCGACCAATGAAAATTAAAAATATTGGGATTTTTATTTTACATTGCCACGTTGGTAACAGTTTGCATTAATTGCAACAACATAACCAAACAAAACTAAAGTAATTGACAACAAATCGTACCAAAGTGTATTAATAGTGAAATTCGTGATTTGTGAAGCAATTTTTCGTAACCGAAAATGTTTAAATGTTGGAAGAAGAAAATGAAATGTCCTGTACGCAGTATCGCAACGACTGCAGTAGAAAATATTTTACCACAAGAATCACGACACAAATATGAATGTGTTTATGAAACTTTTTTTAAAATGGCGAGCAGAGAAAAATACTATGTATTTCCTTTTCTGAAAATATTATATTAAGTTTTATTTGTGATGCTTGCAGAAAAATATTCATGTATTTCTTTTTGGACAATGTAAACTAACTGTCGTAGTGTCATGTTCAAAAATTAAAAATATTGAACTAAGAATTTGTTTTATTATGTTGTATGGATGATCGTAGATAAAGTATAGTATTATACTCGCAAGTAAAGGTTTTTATCCACTCAAATGATTACATGCACTCGCCTTCGGCTCGTGCAGCAAACTTCATTTTCATGGATAAAAACCTTCTTTACTTGCTCATGTAATAATATACTATTAAACAATGGACCAATAAATGTTGACTATACAGGGTGATTCAAATGTACACTCATGACAGTTTCCTTTCTTTAAAATCGGAAGAAGAGTTTATCAAGGTAACTTAAATCCACAAGTGAAAAGACAAAAATTCGTGACTTAAAAAGCAAAATAATAACCTAGAATTCCATCTTCTTTTGTCTTTCAAACGTAGAAACATTGCTCGTAGTAGCTGAATTCTTATGAATAAAATTAATGATGGTTTGTTCTATCTTTGTCGATAGATATCTCGACAACCAAATATTTTTGGACCATGGGTCGCATACCTTGTTTTCCTTACTTTGACGGTAGGAATTATCTTTCTCGCTCTGTCGAGTATTTTTGGAATACCTAGTACCTATTTAGGTAAAATTATAATAGACTAGCTAGCATAAAAACCGAATCACTTGCAAATTCATTCAAATTTTACTTGTCTTTAAATTTTGAACTAAATCCTTTAACGGCCTGTAGAAAAACCCACAATAAAAAATTATTTGCGTTTTTCGTTCATTTCGAGCCATTGTCATATTTTTTAAAATCAAAATTGTGTATCAACGACATTTACTATCTTTTTGTGTAGTTCCTTTATATTGCTTTACATTAGGTATTAGAATAAGATAGTGTATTATAGGTTCACGGGGCAAACGTTACTTGTTGCGCTCTGTGCACTCCTGACACTTTTTCTGAATAATACTAATAATAATAATAGTTAGACGTGATGAGATACGTTTTTAAGAAAAAATTAGCAAAAATCAAAAGAACTAGAGAAAAATAAGGAAAATAAATAACCGATTTGAAGTCACAGTTTCAACAGTGCAAATCGGTTACCATAGTAATGGCGCATAACAATTTGCAATAAGGTCACACCTAAATTTCGCAACTATGACTTGAAATCGGTCCATTAGTTATTTATTTTAATATTACATAAAATTAGTAGTAGCCACCGCTCCTGTTTCTATCAAGTATATTTTAAAAAATTGAGGAGTGACCATTCAACATGAGACATTTCCTTTTTTTAAAAAAATTGAGATTTTGTGCGTTTTAGATTCTTTTTATAGATTTACATCGGTTTTTTCACGACACACTCATTCACATCGCTGAAAGATAATGCCTGTTTCCTGCAAAAATTTAAATTTTTGGTCAGATAGTATTATAGCTACTAGCAGCTTTTTGCACTTTACTCAAATTTAGTTTATATGGGCATACCTTGTTTTGAGTGGTGACTCCTCAATTATTGTAATAGTATGGTTGTTATTAGTTTTGGGGCTACGATGGCACCTAACGGGAATGTATTTATATTCTACCGTGCAAACGAAAAAAAGCAAGAGGTACTAAAACATCGAAACGTAACTTTTTGATAAATGCATATGGTTTCACTGAAACCAACGTCAACGATCAGTAACGTAGATCTAAGACATGACTGGACATTCAAAACGTTTATTAAACAAACATGGATTTTAAAATGTTACAGTTTTTCACAAAATATGGTTAAATGAATATTTGAACTTCGATTAGTATAGAGTTGTTTTTATAATCTCTTCTCTTGTAACAAATTGCACCGCAATTAATTATCTACCCGTATAAAGTAATTTAGATGTTTGGGACACTGCTTAATATGCAGTACTAGCTACCAAGTCTATCAGCATTACAATACAAAGACCCGTATATTTGTGGCCCTCAAATCAAAATAACTGATCTTTGTTGGTAATTATGTATTAATCAAGTTCATTACACAGTTAAAGTATTGAACTACGAAAGTATGTAAGGGACGTAGACATCCACTGTATAGATATTAAGTTTTTTAAATTTTATTATTGGAATCTTTACGATCTGTTTATTGACATTTAGTAAATTTATAGACATAATATTGGTCTTGGTGGAAAGAGTTCATCAACATTTTCCTTCTAATTGCATTACAATATAATGGATATGACTAGGGGTTGACTTAATCTAGACTAAAAACTAAATTACCCTAAACACAAAACACAGTGAAACAAATCTATTTAGTAGATCATATGGCTTGAACCTCTTGAGCCTGGATTCATCATTGTCTTCGTTATCTAGTAGGTATTCAACTAGCGGATTGCGGTGAGCGCTAAGCCGGTCGTGATACCTCACGCTGTATTTTTGAACCTTGTCGTTTATTGTAGGGATACCAAGATCGCGACGTATTACCTCATTCGGTACATACCATGGGGCATCCATAATGGATCTCAGCGTCTTAGCTTGAAAGAGTCTCAGTGTATCAATATTGGGATTCCTTGCTGTTCCCCAAAGCTAAATTCCATAGGTCCAGACAGGTTTCAGGATAGTTTTATAAAGAAGTATTTTGTTCTGAAGTGATAATTGAGATTTCCGTCCTAAAACCAAGTATATATTCCGATATAGTTCTCCTAATTGCTTCCGTTTGGTCCAGATGTGTTTTTCCAAGTTAGTCTTCTATCAAGATGAATTCCTAAATATCTAAGGAAATTAGGTAAATATTATATATTTTTCTTATTTTAGTGAGCAAGCTTTTGAGATGTCAAACTTTCTGGAAGCTTCCCTTATGTTAGTTCCATTCACTAAAATTTTTCTCAACAAATTTCCAAAACCGATCAATTTTGATTTTTAGTTTGACACATACGTTGGAATTTTTTTAGAATTTTGCTGCTGACTACCCCATCGTTTTCTTTTCAAATGCGTTGGTATTTTTCGTATTTCAAATCAATCCGTTGCCCAGTTCTTAAATGAGTGACAAAGGCGGTATAAGTAAAGTGGTTTTTTTTTTTTTTGAATAGCCAGTTCTATGGAGTTTAAAATGTTGGTCCGGGTGATCTCGGACATTATATATTATATTATATTATTACTATATTATTAATATGTTAGTTTCTTTAGAAATTCCATCACATTCAATAAGCGCCCGGGCTTTGCACTTTTGGTATGCGGTTATCTTTTTAATTAAACTTTTAAGTAATACCTTTGAAACCGAATCTGGTTGGTTATGTTCTAATATAATGTATTTAATGAAAAAACGAAATTTCATAGCAACATAACACCTTAGTTCAACCGAAAACCATTTCGTAAGCCTTGCATCGAAGATCAACTTATCAAACTATAATAATTATTGTTAACAGAAATAATATTACGATAAATTTGCACTACCTTATTAGGTAAACACTAGATGCAAAACTGTATATATTCTGCTTTGACCAGGGGATCGATTCTCGAACTCATTGGAATATTTTCCCAGTAGAGTGATTCCATTGCGATATTTTTCTACAGAACAGCGGAGTTGCATTCTCGAAAGTTATGAGAACAGTAAGTTGCCAGTGGAATACATTCAGTCAGTGAATTTACCGAACTAGCCAATCAGACCTTTACGTTTAAATTAAAATATTCATTAAAAAATTCTCGGAAAAACTCAAAACTTTATTAAAATTTCATGTGGTGGTAATAGAAATGTTCCAAAACGCTGCGCGAAACAAGTTTGCGTTAGTTACTTACCGAAGATAACTAATTATTACAATTAAAGCAAAAATAGTTTTTAAATATTGCTGTCACCACGCCATGCAAGAAACGAAATTCCCACAGTGGTAAACAGTATTCCACTGGGAACGCATCATGTGAATATAATGTGGTGGAAAAATTCTAATAACTGAAAATACGGGTTTCACATTCTTGTGGGAAAATTTGTCAGTTTCCTATGGAAATTGAATTCCATTGAATTTGAGAATTGATCTTCAGATATGCCGTTTTGGGCACAATCCCCCTTCCGCTGTAACTAGAATTCTATGCGTCACATAGTTGTCAAGTGTAAAATCATTAACCCTATTCGCCCCTATGTTTTGAAATTTTTACCCTTCAAAATATGGGAGAGGCTTATCGAGTTACGCTGTGCTGTGCTTATTATTATTTTGTTAATTTCTCAAAAAGATTGTTTTACATAATATTTTTGGCGATTCCTAAAATTACTCTTCACATCGCATATCTGGCAATGTATCCAAGGGGATCACAAAAAAGGTGGTTCATTTTCTTGACAACTCAATCAGTTGTTCACGTTGTATTAATAAATATACGTCAAACGTATGGCCACCGCTATCATGCAAGTTTACTTCTTTATGAATAAAAAAATAAAATATGTAGACAATTTCCCACACATTCTTCAAAATGTTTTTCATGAAGTTCGAAGAAGAGCTCGAAAGTGTCTTGACGCAAACGGAAGGGTTTACGGTCAATTCGTACCCGGCGATTCATACCCGGCGATTCGTCCCCGGCAATTCGTCCCCGGGCAATTCGTACCCGGAATAATTCGTCCCTGGACAATTTGTCCCCAGCAAGCTGTATTTTTAAGAATGCATTCGCAAATATTTAACAAGCATTTCGATTTCTTGTATTGAAAACCTTTACAGATATGCAGCTTGTAAAAAAATATAGATAAGTGGAAATAATCGCACGTGTGTAAGTAAACAGTACAATTATGATGTTAGTGATAAAATACACATATATTGATGCCGGGAAACCATCGCGTGTTACTATATGCATATTATTTTGAGTTAACCCGTTATTTTTCATTTTTAGACTGATTCTGAGTGGAACAAAAATAATGTAAATAATAATGTTTATAATCTCAATGTAATCAAATTTGTTACATAGATGTTTTTAAATATTTTTGATAATATTCATTAATGATGTTTATATTTATTTTTCCATCGTTGTAAGGCGTTCAACGAATATACGTATGCACAATGTATGTACAAGTTAAATTAAATGGAAATTTCAACCTCACGCGGTATTTTGAAAGTATTTTGAAAATGAACTTGTTATACATCATTTTAAGCAAAATTTAAAGCTGTCAGAAATAAAACGTGTCTTTTTTTAGTTTAAAAAATTTTAACAACGTAAGCGGAGTTATTATTTCAAGTAACAAGTGACTTGTAATATTTAATACCAACCTACATTATTTTACGAAAAAATGGTAAAATGTCAATTGCGGAATCATACGTCAAAAACTGCACTTCATCCCCGTTAATTGAGATGGTTTTACAGAATCTGGAAAATTTAATTTTTGCAAATTTTGTGGTAAAAGAAGAACATCGTTTCTGTTTCTGATTCGCCGGATAGTCCGTTTCAAATTTTAAAACGAATAATTCGCCCTTAACACATGTGTGTATCCGGGACAGTTATTCTGTGAAGGGTAATTATTGACATATGATCAAAAATATGCAAAAACATCTATGTAACAAATTTGATTACATTGAGATTATAAACATTATTATTTACATTATTTTTGTTCCACTCAAAATCAGTCTAAAAACGAAAAATAACGGGTTAACTCAAAACAATATGCATATAGTAACACGCGATGGTTTCCCGGCATCAATATAGGTGCATTTTATCACTAACATCATAATTATACTATTTACTTACACACATGCGATTATTTCCATTTATCTATATTTTTTACGAGGTGCATATATGTAAAGGTTTTCAATACAAGAAATCGAAATGCTTGTTAAATATTTGCAAATACATTCTTAAAAATACAGCTTGCTGGGGACAAATTGTCCGGGGACAAATTGTCCGGGGACAAATTATCCGGGGGACGAATTGCCGGGGGACGAATCGCCGGGGACGAATCGCCGGGGACGAATTGACCGCATCCCAACGGAAGTCACTGTCAGTATATCAAGTTTTTTTTTAAAGTTATGTTTCTATTAAATTTAATGTTTGAATTTTAAAAACATATTTTATTGATACAAATTATTGAATTCGATTTTGACATTTGCGACTTTAATAAAAAATATGGGTAATATGGCAACAGGCTACAGTAATTTATAAACTTTTTAGTCACCTGTTGGTAGTCGCAATTGAACGCCGTCCCAGTCATTGCCGATGCACTTACATTTTTAACTCGAAAAGAACGTTATTTGCAATTATTCGTTTTCCAATCAAGATAATTCGTTATGCTTTTCACACTTATTTTCAATTATAAGAACAGTCATTATTTTACGATTAATATTATGTAGTTTGTGTTAATGAGCGTCATATTTCAAACTTTTATTAAGTTCCTTCGTGTTATACCGGTAGCACCTTACTAGAAAGACGTTGACTAAAAGGCAATTTCTCCCCAAAAACATGCTCTAATGTTAGCAATAATATTTAATTCTTTTTAAATAAACACTATCAGAATAAGAATGATTAAAACAAAATTTGTTTGGTTGAACATCCTGGCGCAACAGTGGCACGAATAAAGGGGTACTTTATTAACTTATATGAATAATATTCACGTTTTTACACTGTATTCGTTATATTTGTTGTACTCGGTACCGTGTTGAAATAATAGGTCACCGTTGTTATGTACGGAAATTTTATCCGCACAGCTAATATTTTCTAAAAATTTACTTCAAATTTTTATTTTGGTAGATTTGTGACATCTTTAACTGTATTCGAAAATTAATGTACTAACCATATAAAAACAGCTACAGAGTTAAAACTTTGTTAAGTTATGCATTAATGATTGATAGAAAAGTACACACGTGAGAGATAAGTCTAAAATTATTGCCTTAATTATTATTAACAATAATAAACCATATTCATGCGGATAAAATCTTAGCACTTTAGCGCCCAAACGTTAAATGGAGAAATATTGAGAAATGTGAAAATTGTTGTGCTTGAGAATAAATAAGTCTAAAAGTTTTACACTTTCGCAAAACAACTCTCGAAGACTTAAAGTTGCACGGGTATCTAATGTTTCATTACACATAATTTCAAAGTAGCGTTAGTAAAATTTGTATTAGTATAATTTTAATTTGAAATTGAACGTTAAAACAGGAATTAGGTTAACGATAAGATTCTAACATATTTTGTAACATGAATTGTGTAATATCGTCAAAAAATTAACACAAACAAGCATTTATTCTTTTAGGTGGTGTGGGATTAACATAATAACACATAGGTTTTCTTTGTACTTTTGTATTTCAGTAAACTTTTCAACGATAAAACATTTTTGCAAAAATAAGCTCTTCTTAATTTATAAACAAATTTTTTCGTTAAAAAAATACAACTAAAGCAGATTAACATGTTTCGTGTATAAGCGTCTTCTTGTTTGGGAGGGTAAACATTTGAAAAAGAAGGGCCTATGCACGAGTAAAGACTCCAATTGAAGGGCCCAATGCAAGAAATTACTAAGTACCTTTTTATGTTTTGAGATAATTCACTTTTAAATATTCAAAATCAAATTTAAATATGATCAATGATCGTAACGTGTAGGTTTGCATATCTAGATGATAATTGATCATATTTAAATTCCATTTTGAATATTTAAAAGTGAAAAAAGTACTTAGTAATTTCTTGCATTGGACTCTTCAATTGGACAAAATTGTTATAACATCCTAAATTATACAATAAATCATTAAACGGAACATTATTGCTAATATCAAAATTTAATCAGAGTCCACATCAGTATCCTTTCAATCAAAATAACAAAATTTTATTTGAAGTTTGAAATAAGAAGGAAAAAAGAGTTGGAAATAATGCGCTTCCAACGATTTTTTGTAATTGTAATCATCTGGAACTGGGAGCTACATTTGACCTCATTATAAGTTTGGAACTTCCCGTAGTATTTATTAAGGATTTAAAAAGTTGCAATAAAAAAATATTTCGATTACTCGCCATGTACGGCTTATCTTGTAATATCAATTATTTACAATAATTTTAAATAATTCGTTTTGAAAATTACACTTAACTCGTTTTTTATTAATGCAGTATTTGGTCATAACATTTAGTATCACATTTAGCATGACTTTAAATTAAATTTAGTGGGTTTTTTTCCACACCTGTTTTTACATCCGGTTTTACTTTAAATTAACTATTAATTAATGTAAACGGGTTTTTGGCTTATTGCAATAAAGAATCATCAAAAAAACAGTTTCAGACGTTTACATTCGGATCTTTAGAACATTTAAATAGCTTGCAACCAATTGCTTGCTTTGTATTAAATCTACAACGAAGGCTTGTTGTATTTGTTAAGAGCGGGTATGACGTAAAACTTTAAGAGTTTCCAATCGTTGTTTTAGTTAAAAACATGTTTTGATGAAAATATTTCCGTATTTTTTTAAATTTCATTTTTAGTAAACATCTTTGGCAATTATTTAGTCAGAAATAAGCCAAACGTTTATTAATTATGCAACCAAAAATTTGAATTACATAACTCAATATGGTTGCTTAAATTTCAAAATTGCATTATCTCTTTCTTTAGACACATAAAGCGGTTCAAGTAATTCATCCTCAAAGATATTTATAACCATGAACTTTCAATTAATAAATCAACATTTAATATAATTAACCTTCGTTAAAAATTTAAACATCATTAAGCAAACAAAGGTAGTACTGATCAATCGTCAGGTGTTAAATACATCTGTTTATTAACGTAACAATATCATGAAATTTTTGTGACAACTGGCGTTGATAAATTGTTGTTTAAATTAGCCTATGGCTGTGTGAAGTTTTTCATCATTACCAATGTTCATTCAGTTGATTAAAGTTGCAATACATCATGTCATAAATTATTTTATTTACGATTCTAAATTATAAACATTATAAAATATCTAATGAAAAGCATTTTTTTGGGGGGGTAGATTTTTGTTATAACAGGTATTTCAGTATTTCCAGATTGAAATTTTATTTTTGGTGTGTGGTAATATTGCTAATATCTTCAAACTGTAGGCTTATTCTATTATGATATTCTGCTTCAAGCGGATGTCACGTTCCTTGATTTTCTTACGTAGATTCCTATAAAACAATTTTTTTATCAGATAAACATGTTACTTCCTTTACAATGTTTATAAGAGCCTGCTGTTCAGTTCAGTTAAATATAAGTATAATTATATGGGGAGAGAAAATAAAAAACTATAAAATTGTGCTGGCAATGCCGAAAATTTTAATTATGGTCAACTTCACTTCGTAATTCCATGTGGCCGTATGTGGAATTATGTATTGTTTTGTATGTTTTAGACTGACATAGGAACAAGTGGGGTTATGAAGTGAGTCAGCAATAACTAAAGTTTTCGACAATGCCAACACATTGGCATTCAAGTCATCTTAAATGAATTTTAAAATGTCGAAATTGTTGTAACTAAATTATATTTGTTTGTATCTCAATTTTAACTAACTCTGAAGTTGTTATTGGTAGTAATTCATTAACGTATTAAAACAACTTTACATTTAAATTTTAAAGTAAATAACATTTTGGAAGAATGAAAAATAGGAAGATGAGTACTTATTATAATATTGTGTTAAATGAATTGATTGATATAATTTATATCCTGAAAAATATTCAGTCCAGTTTTACTATTTTATCCGCCATTCAAAATGATAGTTTAGTCCATTAAGGACCAGGATGTGAAATAATTAAAATATTTTTAAAAAATCAATAGTTATTCTTAATATACCTCAATGAAAACAAAAACAGAATGTTTGTTTTTTTTAATTTTAGATAATGTGTATTTTAATGTTGCGTTGACATGGTGCTTAATCTGCATCACTGATGAAACGTTTCAAAACAATCTGTATCAAGGTGGATATTGCATTTTTGCATATGTAAATAGCTGTAGTCTTACAAAATCTACATCTCCTTTTTCTTGTTTTCTTCTTCCGCAATGATGTGTTCTATGCCACCACAACGCACTTCACATGTCACATAATCTTTTAAGGGTCGACCATAATTAGACTTACTGTTCTCTTGAATAATTATGTCTTTTGTGCCACTTTTTTGCTCTTCTTCTTGCGTTTCGGCCCCCTCATATTTTATCAGTCGTAGCCAGTGCTGTTTTTGTCATGGAACGCTTGGGAACGGCGTTCCACCACCTGTTTTCGGCGATTTTTTTTTTAAATAGCTGTTGGTCTAAATAAAATCGCCCTATTGAGCGTTCCACCACCTTTTTTTACAAAAAGAGCACTGGTTGTAGCTAAATATGATCTTAATTGTAACTTTTGTTGGTTTGCCAATCTGTTAAAAACTTCTTGGTGTTTTACCGCCTACCGCATGTATTATTTCTTCAATTTTAAAAGAAGTATACGTTGAATCAACTTTTTCCAGTTTCTACGATTTTCTTTGGTGTTGATGATTTATTTGTTTTTCTCGCTTGTTTTCTTTTCTTTCCAAAAGATGGGGTCGGTTCTTATTCTTCTTCCTGCTCGTGTTTCTGTTCAGTAGGTGAGTGTACTTCAAACGTTCCTGCTACATCTGCTACTTCTACGTCTTCTACGAGATGATCATTATCTATACCATTTTCATCGGTGATTTCATCCAGATCCGGTGGAATATACACTGCGTCTATATTATCTGAATTTACTAGGTCATCTTTAACTAGCGTAGCTAGGAGTTCCGCTACAGATAGAAGTTGTTCGTTTTTGCAATGTCATAAATAAAATGACAGATGTCATAATGTAAAATTATTAATTTCTACTTATTTGTCGATAATTAATTGATATTCCCATTACGAAAGTTACATAGAATATGTGGAGTGATGTATTTTAATTATTTATACAATAAAAATCGCTTATAACGACCGAAAACCTAGACACTATTGGTAGGATTTCCATATACTCCAATGCTTTTAACATTCGGATATAACGACGTCCGGATATAACGAAGGAATTTTTTGGTCTCTTGGCCGTCGTTATAAGCGACTTCCACTGTACAATAAAAACTTTACTTTACCTTATTGTAATAAGTAATTTTCAATGAACTAAATTTTTCTTTGTGGTTCAACTGCAACTCGATACAAAATAAGCAAGTAAGACCCTATCAGCAAATTTACTTTGCATGTTATGACTAACTACGTCGATACTAATAATAGTTATTTATGTATCTAGAACGAAAAGTGAAACTTTAAAGTACGAGCAGTTGTTTACAGCCGAGGCGTTTAGCTGGAATTACTTGCGAGTACCTTCTAAGTTACTCTTCGTTTGAGATACATACAAAACTTTATTTCATACTGGATATTTTACGTGTTAAATTATTGTGAACAGAAATTTTGACGTTTTATTTTTGACAACCAATTCGTAATAATTTATTATAAGTAAGCGATGAGCAATTTTCATAGCAACGGAAGTTTGTTTACTTAATGACAAATCAAAATTTTACTTTTTCGTGACGTTTTCTATATTTTAAATGAGGCTAATCAGGCAAGGAAAAATGTAATATCCAAAAAAGCGAGAAATCAGTACTAAAAGGAATACAAGATGTTATGTAACCGGAAGGAGGAAAAGAATATTTCGATTGTGAATGAACATATCCTCTTGGTTTATTTTTCAAATATGGTAGGTACGTAGGGCATTGTTATCGACATTGCTCAGCTACTATGCTAGCAGATGCCGGAGCAACATGGTTCAATATTAAAACACAAGGGACGGAAGAGTTCCACTATGGCTGAAAGTTATTTAGAGGGTTTAATTGAAAATAAGAAGAGATGCTCAAAAATTATATTGCAGTCGGAGAAGAATGTTGTCGGAACCTCATACTCCCCTGTTGTGGCAGAAGCAATTGTAAATTGGACCTTTAATGTGTCCGGCTCCGATAAATTGTCATTTGAAGTTGTTGCCATAGAAAAAAACTGACGTGAAATTTTAAAGTTCTAGGACTTTTAAAATTTTACTTAAAAGTCCTAGAACTTTAAAGATCTACTTTTCGTAGCATAAATAGGCCAAAAAGCGACACTTTAGAAACCAGTATGAAATAAAGATATTTGTAAATACCATAGTTGCGAAAACGCAACATTATTATAAAGCCTAAAAAAATTCTAAGTAGGGGAAGGTGGGGCAGGTTCTTACATGGGGCAAGTTGTTACATTGCACATGCCGTCTATAATGTTTCATGCAAACATTTAATATTATAATACAAGAAACGGAAAGCCGTGATCCACCTATTGCTGAAATCTTGTACTGCTATCTAACGTACAAACCAAGATATTAACATAAATGTGTTTCATCGCATGGAAAGTGTTTTCATTAATAAGTTACAAATTTTGTGTTACCAACGAAACGGTAAGTCATCTGAATAAACTGATTATATTGTCTTAAACGCATGTGAATTACTAACAATGATGTGGAATATTTTTGATGTAACACTAACGGCTTTCCTAAAAATGAAATTTAACCTATCAATTGCACGTGGGGGCACATTGTTACGTTTTCTGTGGGGCACATTGTTACATGTAACAACCTGCCCCATACTTTAAAATTTGCAATGTCTAGTGATAAAGTTTGTTTGTTATTATTTTTATAGAATGTAAAATGGTGAGAACATATAAAAGAAAAACTAATCGAGGGGAGACACCAATTGCAGCATTTCAGCAAGCTGTTAATGCCATTTCCCAAGAGAAAATTTCTTTAAGAGCTGCTGCTGATAAATTCGGAATTAACTTTATGACCCTTTATCGTTACATAAAAAAGTTACGGTTGGAACCAGTAAATCCTCCATCTGTTGGATATGCCAAACCATCTAAAATTTTTACTCTAGAACAAGAGGAGGAGTTGGCTAAATATGTAGAAGATTGCTCAAAAATATATTATGGACTAACTACAAGAGATTTGCGGAAGTTAGCTTATAATTTAGCTGTTGCCAACAAAAATGAAATACACGAAAATTGGAAAAATGATGAAATGGCATCAAAAGATTGGTTATTGGCTTTCATGAAACGACACCAAAATTTATCTATTCGCATCCCAGAGTCTACAAGTCTTTCAAGAGCTACAGCATTTAACCGCGATAATGTTAATTTGTTTTTCGACAATCTTGGTGCCGTTTATGATAAATATAAATTTCAGCCGAATGATGTATATAATGTTGATGAGACCGGACTTACAACGGTACAAAAACCATGTAAAATTATTGCAAGAAAAGGAGCAAAACAAGTTGGTGCTATTACTTCAGGAGAAAGAGGTACATTAGTAACCATGGCTTTGGCAGTTAACGCAGTTGGTAACAGTGCGCCACCAATGTTAATATTTCCTCGAAAGAAATTCAAGGCATTCATGACAGCCAATGCAACTATTGGTTGTATTGGAGCAGCCTATCCCTCTGGATGGATGACAAGAGAAAATTTTTTATTATTTATTCAACATTTCATCAAATTTACACGGTGCACTAAAGACAAACCTGTTTTACTTATCCTAGACAATCATGAAACACATCTGTCGATTCCAGCGCTTAATTGTTGTAAAGATAATGGTGTGGTACTTTTAAGTTTTCCTCCTCACACCTCCCATCGTCTGCAACCCTTAGACAGAACAGTGTACGGTCCACTCAAGAAATTTTTTAATCATCAGGCTGATGGATGGCTAAAATCGCATCCTGGCGTTCCTATGAGCATTTATGACATTCCAACAGTATTGAGGGAAGCTCTGCCACTTGCTGCTACGCCGTTTAACATTCAGAATGGATTCTTATGTACCGGAATTTGGCCGTTTAACAGAGAGATTTTTACAGATGATGATTTTTTGCCGTCGGAAGTTACAAATAGGGAATACAATGGTGACACAAATAAGTCAAATATGATTAATCAACCAAATCAGGTCTCTGAGCAACCTGATCGTACATTAACAATTCGGCATTCAACACCATCTCCTCAACCATCAACTTCTATTGCTGGATGTTCCACAGATGTGTCGACTCGTATTACGCCACAACAGTTAAACCCTTTCCCGAAGGCCCCTCCTCGGAAACAATCAGTTAACCGCCGGAAACGTAAATCTGCAATTTTAACGAACACTCCTGTAAAGGATGCATTGGAAAAAGAAGCCCACGAAAGGGAAAATCGAAGGAGCAAAATAAAAGGCAACGGCCCTGTTAAAAGAAATCTAAGTGGAAATAACAGCAAAGCCAAAAAGAAAATGATTAAAAAAAACAATGAAACATATTCTGAAGAGTCCGATGAGTCCGAAGATAATGAAATTTGCCTTATCTGTTTGATACCGTTCTCACAAAGTAAAAACAAAAATTGGATCCAATGTACAGCGTGCAAGAGATGGGCACACGTGACATGTGGTAGTGACGATGACTTTTACGTATGTATAAACTGTACATCTGATGAGGATTGACTGTTGTTCTGGCCCTTCCTTATAATTTTTCATGTATGTAACAACTTACCCCACATACTGTAACAACTTGCCCCTTGTAGGGGCATATTGATACAGTCTGTATTAGTTAGTTAATAAATTCGTAAGATTGTTTTTGTTTATCACTAGAGGTAATTATAAATTAATATCTCTAGTTAAATGTATACTGTTTATGGACATATATTTAGATTTTTTACCGAGCTAATAAATTGGAAGGAAAAAAATTAATAGTAAAAAATGTAAGAACCTGCCCCACCTTCCCCTACTCCAAGACCTCGTTTAACGCTTCCTCGTTTAACGCTAATTTGATATAACGCTTCTGTTCGAAGTTAAAAAAAAAACATTACGCTGATTCAAATTATTTCGGCATTTCAGCGAAAGGTGGTAATTTATCGTACCGCTGTACTTCCCTTAAATCTATGTTTGGTACGTTTATTTTTGCGTATCCTGTTCATTAGCAGTTATTATTTTTTTTCACGACCGGGAGTAGAAATCAATTTATCTGGCATCAAAATCATAGCAGAAGTGAAACATTTTGCCTCTAGGGAGAAAATAATGTCAAAAAAAATCCCTAGGGAGTTATTATTATATTTTGACAGTTTACAATGAAAGTACATCAAAGTAGAAATAGTAATCTCATTTATTGACATTAACAGTAAACGACACTGAAGCGCAATTATCAAAGTGAATATTAGCTGGAAACTCGCACAAAGCTGTTTGACTCGAAGTTAGGTTTACAGTTTTCTGGCTTGTATTACAACTTCCACCTTGTAGTACTTGGTTTGCAATATTTGTTTTATTCTGCACCGATTCTTCTATATAATTTTCAGCTACGGTGGTAGATTTCCACCCACCGTGCCTTTTTATAGTCGTAATATCAGCTCCTGAATCTGCGAGCAGAGTGGCTGAACTTCTGCGCAGGCAGTGCCCAGTGTACATCGATGGGTTTGGTAAATTGAAATAAGTTGCGATGATGCTTGGTATCTTACCAAATGTGTTCTTTCCCACAGGTTGACTCGTACATTTTCCTGTTTTGTAAAATAAGAAAAAACGACGATGATTAACTTGAAGTGGCCGAAGTCCTGCATATTTCCTATATAAGCCAATAAAATCTCTCTTTTTCTCATTTTCAGTAACCACAAAGGTTCGTGGTATTTTATTTTTTGTGTTTGGTATTTTTATAATTAAAGAAGAATTAGCGACTTCAATATCGTCGACTGTGATGGTTGTTAATTCGTGTGATCGGCAGGCGCCCGCAATGCCAAATATTAGAGCAACCTACAATAAATAAATAAAATTACAATTTAATACAGTTTTTTAATTTATTTTACCTTAATCATTAAATATTCATTGTCATTTGCTTCCGTCAAAAATGTTTCTATCTGGTCTCTGGTCAAAACTTTAGATTTTTTCGCTTGGTAGCCGTCCGAATTCCGTTTGAGCAATGCCATCAACTTTGGATACTTACCTATGTCAGTGTTGTCGTTGACTAATAGACATGATTTTACCATGGAATATTGCGCCCACAAGGTAGACGATTTATACTTTTTAGATTTTTCGGTAAAATACGCCAACATGACGTTCTCAGTATAAGTTCTTACTTTTTTTTCGGTACACCATTCTCTGAACCGATCATACGCTGCCTCGTATAATTTTCTAGATTTCGTTGGTAATAAATTTAGCACCGCCAAAGAAGCTGCATCAGTAATTTTTTGTGGTTCTTGCCTGTTTTCTTGGTATTCCATTTTGCACCAGGTTGCAATAAAATTTTAGAAATTTGACTGTTTGTAAACAACTTTCTATTGTCATAGTGTCAATCTCAAAACCTACTTTAATTTATGAATTTTGTTCCACAATTTGTCACTAATGTCACATTTTTATTTTTAAAATATTTGATTTGTGAACTAACGATCGTGAAAAAAATAGTATATACACCTCAGGAGAAAATGCTATTTTTCCCTCGGTGCGTTATGGCCCTCGGGCTGCGCCCTCTGGCCATAAATGCACCTCTGGAAAAATCATGCATTTCTCTCCCTCGATGTATAATGTACTATATGTGCTGTAATTCTCGATATTATTGTATAAGAAAATCAATAAGAATTCTATTTTTTCATTAAAAATAAATCCGTATAATTTCTTAGATTTTGCAGAATGAATAAGTGTAACAATAAAACCAAAATGATACGGAAAAGCATTTCGAATGATATTAAAATGTAGGTGCCGAAGCGACTGGACGATAGTGCTGGCGTCATACGTCTTGAAGACCGACTTTTTTTGGTTGATTCTTCGGGTAGCTGCCTCATTTGGTCAGCGCTATCATCAGTCTTTCGTATGATAGCGACGCGTGCAGACATATTGTTTTTGTGTTTTTTTTGCGTCGTCAACGACTGTGGGACCCGACGCCAGTTGGTATGTAAGTAAAATAAGCTGAATGCAATTTTCCTTTAAAAAAATTTTTTTTTTTTTCATTTTATTTAATAGCTTATTGTGTTAAAACGTTGTACTAAATTTATTTTGGCAAGAAAGTCTAATGGTTTGTTTTTTAGAGGTGTTACAAAAAATGACATAATTTACTATTTAAGTTTTCATAAAAAAATGTTATATTAAATCTAGTTGTGTTTTATTGTAGAGAAAGGGCGCAATTTACAATATACTATAAATTTAGATTTAACAAAAAATAATATTCTTCAATAATAATTAAACTATAAAACTCTCGGTCTTTGAGCCAGCCGCCAGTTACGATTAAAAATTATTTCGCGTTAGCTCAGATGTATTAAATATGCCTGTTTCTACAATTCGAACCGTTTTAGAAACAAAATTAGTTTATTTTTGGTCTCGTATTCCCCTTTCCCTCTTTACTGTGTGTCAAAATTGCCTCGTTTAACGCTGCACTTTGACGTCTAGGAACGCATCTTGAGCGCTAAACGAGGTCTTAGTGTATAATCTTTTATACATAAAAAAATATGTTAGGATAAAAGAAGCTTTTGTGCAATACTAACATAAAAACATTTTTAAAATAATTTTAAAAAATCAAGGAAAGATGTAAAAATTATCATGTTTTTCGCCAACTCTTCACAATTCTCGTATTTAGGTTTATTTGCTACTATTAAAGAAAAAAATAGATATTGAGTCTTTATAATGTCGTTGTGGCACAGTATCAATTAAAAATATAACTACAAGGAGTCTTCTGACATAAAAAAAATAAGTAAAGAAATGTTGCGTGGACGTTGGGCCTTTATGGCTTAAGCAGAAACAACGAATTTAAAATATTGGTTTATGATCAAGGTTATTACAAAAATAATTTTTGGTAGATGATATCTCATTGTTATTTTTACCAATACCGTCGCAAATAAAACCACTTTTTGTAAGCTTAAAATGAAACTATTCCAAGAAGTTTATATTTCTTATATTTTTAATTAATGTATCTACGTCATGGATATCGAAATAATACTTTGGAACGTCAATAGGGAAATACACAACAAATAATTTTAGAAACGGGTTTGTGGGTTTGTATCATTTTTAAGTTCAATGCTATCTTTTGGTTTTTAACAGTATTCAATATATTAATAATGGCACATTTATTTGGATTGCTTCCTATGCAATCATTATTATAACCTACTAAGGATTTAATACATTTATAAAATCTCGTCTTCTAAAAAGTTACATTGAACACAATTCATCAAGGTTTATTAATAATTTGTCAAGTTCAATCAATACACAAAATTTGCCGCGCCACTCCTCTTTAGGATACAAGTTTATGCTTATGTTTTATTCAATGAAAACCCTTTATTTTTGTTTAATTAATTCAAATAAACTATATTTAACTTTTTTATTAACTATTTTCATTTTTTTAAGCTATTAACACTGACATTTGCGAATCCGAATCGGCAGTTACTTTAACGGCTCATGGATTTTCAGCAGCTAAGGTTATACTGTTAGAAACAAATTCTCCCAAAAGAAACTGCGTTTTGAATATTTCTGCACCAAAAACTTACGTGGTCTATATGCAGATTGTGGAATTAAGTGCAGAAATTAGAGAGCTCATAGGAAATCGAACTTATAGTAATCCGCCATGCTTCTTAGAAGTTGTAAGTATTTTCATAGCATTAAGAATCAAATTAAGACAAAAATATTACAGTTTTTACCAGAGAATAAAAACGTGCCCATTTGGAAAGGAGATCTTTGTTCCAGTGGTGTTCTACCAGAAGTGCAACTATTAACGCCTGAAGTTACGTTAGTGTGGAATCCGCCAGTATATCCGTCACATACAAGAGGTCGTAGGTTGGTGATGACGGCAATAGGACAAGGTAAATGACTGATTGTTTAAATTTGTAACGTAACACATGCGGTTGTTCTTTAGGAGAAGACTGTGAAAAACCCAATCAACGTACATGCGTCAAAATAGGGTGGAAACCAATACTTTGCATATCTGATCATTTGCTTTGTGATGGTAATCAAAATTGTCCGAAAGGTTCTTTGTATAGTGATGAAGAGGAAACTTTATGCAAAAGTCATTTATTCACGCAATCGTCCTGGGAACAACTTGCTGTTAAAATATGGAGAAAGCTGAAACCACCAGCTTCAGATAGATATGCGAATAATTGGATACAAACCAAGTTAGAAGAAACATCTACAACAGTCCAGATACCCCATAGGCCTTTCATTAATTGGAATGATCTGAAAAGAAACGAAGGTAAACAAGAACTGTATGTAAGGTCACTTACTTAATAATCGGATTGTTTTAGAAATGACAACTGAAATTTATAAGCGTGCTCAAAAAGGAAACACTACATCAACTACTTTTGGACATTATGGTCCATGGGGTTACTTAATGTTAGGCATGCTGATCTGTGGCGCAGTTCTTATGCTGTGCGGTTTGTGGGAATGCTGCTTTCGAAAACCAAAACCCCCCATAGAAATTAGGACACAACAGTCTTTACAGTCATCGGCTGTTTTAGTAATAAATTCGCAAGATGAAACGAGGAATATTCATCAGTCGGTGAATGAGTACATGGATGAACCACCGTCCTATGAAGTTCTGTTCCCTAATTTTAAGTTAAGTGTAACTGATAGAACTTTTATATCAGATAATAGACGTGTTTCAACTGATAGTAATGCAAATGAAAGTGTGAGACCGAGTAGTTCTTGTGTAGATCCAAGTAATGCGGCAAATCGAAACGCTGTGTGATACAAAAGGACAAATTAATAATAGGATATGAATATTGTGATAATAAGACTGAATGTACCTAAATTGTTACAATATTTGTTATTTTATGTAATAATTTATATTAAATATTGTTTTGACTTAATTTTATAAATTTATTTGTTCATTATTAGAACAGAGCTTATTGAAAAAAATTGATTATGTTTTAATGTGTTACCACTCACCTCAATAGATTGGAGAGACAATGTTAATGACTGTTTTGTTAAATAGTGTAAAATCAGTTAAATATAAAACTAATTTGAGAAATTAAAAGTTCATTGTTCCTATTTTAATATGTCACTTGTCTGTGTATAAATGTTGCATTGAAATGTCCCAATTTCCTTTAAATATTGGAATAATTAGCATTTTGGCATGCGGTATATCCAGCTAGAAATTTCGAACTTGACCTATTTTTATATTATAGTCGCTTAGAACGGGTGTCAATCATATTTTTTTATATGGATTGCCCCTTCCATTCTTTCTGGTGATTCTCACAGTGTCTGCCATCGGACTATGGGGTTTCACCAAAAACTAAGCAGTGCCGCGTGACATTCTGCTGGTCAAATTTTATAATAAATGTAAAAAATGAATAATGGCGTTTGATAATATTGCTCTTTCAGCATTGTTCAAAAATATAGAACTAAATAGTTTGGGAAGCACTGCTTCCATACTCGTTTTTGAAAAATCTCTACATATAATTGCCGATCGTCTGTTTCGCATTTTTTTTTAAAGGATCAGAGTAGGCGAGTGTCAAAAATTGACATTTATTTCATACTGGTTTCTAAAGTGTCGCTTTTTGGTCAATTTATGCTACGAAAAGTAGATTTTTAAAGTGCTAGTACTTTAAAGTAAAATTTTTCAAAAGTCCTAGAACTTTAAAATTTTACGTCAGTTTTTTTCTATGGCAACAACTTCAAATGACAATTTATCGGAGCCGGACACATTAAAGGTCCAATTTACAATTGCTTCTGCCACAACAGGAGAGTATGAGGTTCCGATAACTTTCTTCTCTGACTGCAATATAATTTTTGAGCATCTCTTCTTATTTTCAATTGAACCCTCTAAATAACTTTCAGCCATAGTGGAACTCTTCCGTCCCTTGTGTTTTAATATTGAACCATGTTGCTCCGGCATCTGCTAGCATAGTAGCTGAGCAATGTCGATAACAATGCCCTACGTACCTACCTTATTTGAAAAATAAACCAAGAGGATATGTTCATTCACAATCGAAATATTTTTTTCCTCCTTCCAGTTACATAACATCTTGTATTCCTTTTAGTACTGATTTTTCGCTTTTTTGGATATTACATTTTTCCTTGCCTGATTAGCCTCATTTAAAATATAGAAAACGTCACGAAAAAGTAAAATTTTGAATTGTCATTAAGTAAACAAACTGAAAATTGCTCATCGCTTACTTATAATAAATTATTACTAATTGGTTGTCAAAAATAAAACGTCAAAATTTCTGTTCACAATAATTTAACACGTAAAATATCCAGTATGAAATAAAGTTTTGCATGTATCTCAAACGAAAAGTACTCGCAAGTAATTCCAGCCTCGGCTAAACGCCTCGGCTGTAAACAACTGCTCGTACTTTAAAGTTTCACTTTTCGTTCTAGATACATAAATAACTATAAATGCAACTGTTTACATTGTTTTATTGAATTTGGAAAAAGTTTCAAAACAATAAATTCCGCTGAAGAAATTAGTTGCGACTAGATTTCTGAAATACATTTGACTGTAAATGCAACAGTTTTCTTAACAGTCCTCGGCGCCCCGAGACTAAATTCAATGGTTTTGTACGTTGTCCGTACGGTCTCATTTTCAAATTTGAAAAGAAGGTCGCTATCTTATACGACGAGTACACGCTAACCAGACGACTTCCATTTAATTACAGTTTGATATTATGTCAATTAAGCTTGTTATTAATTAAAATGTCCAAATTTCACCTAGTCGTACAACTTGCTGTACGCCTCCAATTTTCAACATTTTGCTTTAAAATTGTAATGGTCTTGTAGCTTACTCATTTATCGGCGGCCCTCACTATATCGTTTTTCTTCATATACTGCCGTTTTTTAATTATTTCAATGTTTGTAAATTCATGTAAAAAAAACTGCCGAGAAATGACCAAGAAAAAGATCGCCTGAAGGCATCTGTCTTTTTAATTTATTGGGGGTACTTAAGATACTAATGTCTTGTTGTGGGGTCTGCTTCAGCAAGAGAATTCTAATTTTGGTATATGAAACATTCAATGACAAAGCTTGCACATTTTCGGTATATTCTATCTACCTGGTTCGAATCCTCTTTTATGTGAAAAATAAGTCACTTTGCAATTTTGTTGACTTATGTTCTTTTTGAAACGAACGATTTTGATGTTTTAAATATCATTACAACTTACAGTCGCAGTCATTTGCGATTTAAGCTGGTTAGATATCATTTAAGTTGGCACGTGCAATCACGTGTATGTGTAGATATAAAAACTAAATATTTCAATCTTCTATTTTCATTTGTTTTTGTTTTTTCGTTAAACAGATTAATTTTGTTTACTCTTCATTTTTGCAATAAATTTTTAAACCATAGCATTTTTGAATAGACCATGAAGAGACATTTCAAATGAGATATCACAAACCCCGCTTTCCATTTAAAAATTTGGGGGTTGCAACTGTAACTCGAAAGGGGTTGAGGTTAGGAATGAAACTTTCACTTTACAGGATATCATGTGATAGACTAAAAATTACGTGTTTCGGGATTTGTTTTCAATGTGCAGAATAATTTAGATAATGAATTTATTCCAGTTGGCTGGCGTTTACTGAATATATATCGGAGATATAAAAAAATGTTTCAAATGAAAATTTTGCGTGAATTAGTGTACATAAATGTAGCAAAAGTCATTTTTCCATTTGTAAATTAGAAATATTTCTGTTTCCCAAAATAAACAAAAACAACCAGTTATTTTTGAGTCCGCGCCCCGTTTGAAATAAAGCTGGTCCAAGGATGTCAGTAGCAAAAAAAAATTTGCACTTCTGTGCCCCATAAGCTGTCACGTATTCATGGAATGTAAAATTTTTGAGATTGGTTATAATGGGCAGGTTTTAGAGCACACTGAAGCAATACTAAATATAGGCAGTTTTTTCAATAATTTTCCAAGTTTGATTGCTCGCCGTGTGGTCATTTTTCATCCAATTGGATCAAACAAAAAACCATAATAAAGAGCATTTAATGCCCATTAGACTGACATATCATTTGTTTCGATGTAACCAGTGCATCAGCCTGGAGCGCACGAGACGTGAGATAACAGCAAAAACAGTTCATTTGCGGTTTAAGCAATCAAAGTGGTGAACTTCAAAAAATCATAGCTCATAAACTATTGGTCCTAGAGTAGCGGTCTCGATTCGATTCTGAGTGCCTATATCGTCAGGTATTTAAATGAATCAAATTTTTTTTTCTCCAAAAAGCCGTTTGCTCAGCGCACTCAAGAACGTGTTTTTTTAAAGTTCAACCCCCATTTTCAACATTTTCCGAAAAGGTCGCGAGGTCAAAAACTTGACATTAACATTAGGGGCATTTATGATAAAACATATCAAAAAACCAAACCTGACCGACCTTTTGCAGGGTAAAAATACATTTTTACTGGACTAAATACATTGTTTTCAAATTTGAAATTTTGTTTTGAAAAAGCGGTTTTACCTCAAATCATAGACCCACGAAAACGTACGAGTGCAGAGATCGAAAAGCCGGAAGCAAATATTCAAGTAATCAATTAATAAAAACCAAAGTTGCTTTCCTATTTGCAATTCCTACCGATAGGTACTATAAAGTTTACAAATATTTAAATAACGCTAATTACATCACAACAAATTTTCGGTTTTTTATTTTGTTTTACTAATAACATTCAAAAACCATTTAAGTCAACAAAAAAAACCCTTCTTCCTCTGTAAGTCCCATTCCAGTACAAAAATATTTTGTTACACATCTGGTATTTAAAAGAATAAAGGAGCCGATACGCCCGAATACATATTGTGTCGCCAGTATTGTAAACTGTATTTCGAGTAAATGTAAGTCGTTTCAAGGAAGTTATTTATGGCTACTTTACCGGGTTCTATTATACCTAATGATTTATGACCGAGATGGTAGCGTGGTTGCCTATCATTTAATGCAACCCCTAACGTCGTAAAATTCAACTTCTACAAAGACAGGTCCTCTATGCCGAGAAGTCTTAAAACAAACGTATGATTTTAAGTAAATTATTCAGTTCTTTATACAAAAAATCAATGTAGATAAAAAATTGGTCAGTATTAAAATTGAAGTAAAAGTAACATTCAGTTAAATTTATTTATGTTGAAATCAATGTTTATGGGATGCAGATAATTAATCTTATACATATAAAAATTTTGGTGCATATTTGAGACTTACTTCCTGTAATCCTTTCCCATTATCTCTTGGGAACTTGATTTTTTTAGTTTAAAATTTTTATTCTAATTGTAATTGTAAAATAATAGTATTTTATGCAATGAGCATTTGATGATAGCTATTAAGAGTATGGGAATTACGACACTCACCTACGGCTCGTGTCGTAATGAATCCGTCAATAAATTGTTTTCGGTCCACAATTTCTGGTGGAGTTAAATTTACAATTTCATTATCACCATCGCACATTTTCACCGATTTTATTTGTAAAAAACACAAATTTTGGGAATTTACTGTGTTAAGAGTAACTATGAACTGTCGAAATTGACAAATATTTTTAAAATATCAGAAATATTCTATAAGATTCCAATATTCGTATTGGCTACTGTCAGCGAAGGATTTAAAACATGAGATAAAATTAAAGTATAAACTGCCGAAAAATTTGCAGATAAAAAAGCAGTAAAACCATTAAGGATGTTTACTTTAAATTTTATTGACGGTTTTGTTTAATTTGCGCGGTTGTTTTTATTAATTTTGCTGTCCTTGCGCGATTCTGGTTAATTTGATGGTTACTTTATCGATTTTGAATAAGAATGATATTATTTTTAAATTCTGAGTACTTTGTATTATTTGTTCCATCTCGCGCACTTATGGCGAACTACGCTGCCTGCTGGATACTTTTATTCGTTGATAAATCGGCGATTTAAACAAATCTATGATTAGAATTAATCATTTATAATTCATTGATTTTATTTTAATTTATGTAAGACAGAAAAATTGTCGTCTTTTAAACCTGGTAGCTCGGTTTTCATAAACTAATGGAGATTGAGACAGTTCGGTATGATTGGTTGCATATGCTGCAGGAGTGCTGCTTCCATTTTGCACGGAATCGACGAATAGCAGCAAATGTGTCATCTTTGCAAGAAACTTATTGAATAAAAACTTTAAAAAAATTCGAAGTAATTTTTCTACAATCTATCAATCTAAAATTTTTTCTTGTAATTTTTTCTTTGGGATTTAAAAATAAATTGAAAATCGACAAGAAATTTTTTTTTGGCCATTCCCCACTGAATCCTTCTGCAAGAAATGGATCTTATCGCTTTTTAAATAATAACCCGTTAAGTCGCAAATTAATTTTTTTGGAAAATTTTGAAATTTTTGCATAAATGTGTTTTAAACATACAGCGAGGACGCGTGGGTTGGAACAAATTCATTTAAAATTAAGGGTTGTTTTCGAAATTATGAACGAGCAATTTTGAATGTAAATCCGAATTTTCTTATCTAAGATTTTTTCTGAGTGTGGACACTTTAGAATCAGCTGTTCAGGCGTGGAATAAGAAACATTGCAAAAATTTTCCATTTTGTTGCAAACTGCAACTAGAATTATCACAGTTAATGCGAATTTTAAAATTTAAACAGATTATCAACATTTACTAAAAAACATTGTGACTGAAGACACCAAAAACTGGAGGATTTGTACTTTTGGCGCTGCAATTGAAAATATCCCAACATAATATTTTCAAAGATTGTTGAGATCTTGTTTTCCGTGAGACAAATTTCAAATTCGCGCCTAGGTGACAGCTTGAAGAATTATAATTGAAATAATATTTTTAATTTGAATTAAATTGAACTGTGAACTTATTAATTTCCACACGTAATAAAGGAGTGTACAGATAAATTAAATTCTTTAGATAAAGATAAAAACTTATCATTCACTTAACGCACCTGGTTTCCACCCACTAAACACAAAAACGTATCACGGACGTCTCCGCAACGTCGCGTAGCGCTATGCGACGTTAGTCAAAAACGTAGGTCGGACGTCGAATAACGTATATAGGACGGCTAACGCCTGTCGTAAAAACATCGCCAGGCGACGTGCCAGTGCGACATCGCGCGACGTTCGAGCTCTACGTGCGGGTGACGTCGCCTTGATCCGTTTTTCGATATTTTTAATTAATCAATGAATTAAATTGATTTCTAAATTATTTTAATTAATTAATTTAATTAATTATTTTTTAATAGACGTAATTAATCCATTTTTTAATTAAATCATTTGATTTAATTTTTTACGAAATTGCTTCAATTAAGAAATAAGCCAGTTAAAATCATAAATTTATTTATTTCAATGTTTACATAAATAAAACAAAAACAACAAACGTTTTTTAAAAAAATTAACGTATTGATAATAATGTTAACAATTTATAACTGCATAGCATATACAAGATATAAGTGACATTTAGAAAATTAACTCATAATATTAACAATTCACAACTATATCAACAACAAACATTATTTAAATAATTATACTAACAATTCATTATTACAAAAAGGAAATTTAAAAAATGTACGTCTAGATAATATTAATAATTTACAATTTCACAACATACACAAAATATAAACGAAATTTAGAAAAGTAACTCAATATTAACAATATCAACGATATCATTTAAAATATTAACGCATAGACAATATTATAAGGTGACCAGACGTACTGCTTTTGACAGTACAGTACTTCTTTGAGATAGTCTGTACTGCCCAATTTTTAGGCACTGCATTTGTACTGCCTTTCTTATAAGATGTACCTGCTTGTACTACTTTGCATAATATAGTAAAAACAAATAATTATAACTGTGATTTTATGCATTTTCAAAGCGAATGCCTTGTTTTCTGCGAAGTTCGTATTGTCTCGATGGCTTTCGCCAAAGCAGTTCGTTAGTTCGTATGGCAAAGTCGGAAGGATAGTGGAATTAATGTGTCGGAGAGAAATAGATGCGGTGTCGTGTGAGCAGGATAAGCAGAGACCACGGGGAATCCCAACAGATTCCGTTCTCAAGTAATTTTATTAATAGTGAACAATATAAATAAAGTGAAGAATTTTGTAATGTTTTAAAAGAAAATGATACATTATTAAAAAAAATTCATTCAAATGAAAAATATAATTATAAATAATAAAAATTACTCAACATATTTTCTTTCTCATTTTTTTTTTTGTAAAGCACATGCATTACCATTACCCTCCATCAGTTTCGTCCAATGTACTGCTTTCGCGTTTAAAAAATCTGGTCACGTTAATATTAACAATTTATAACTGCATAACATAAATTACAAGATATAAACGAAAAATTGCAATTTATTCTTATAATAATTCAAGCAGAAATTTCGATAATTGATTACAAATACAGTCGAACTCCTCTATCGTGACCTCCTCTATAATGATTTTTTCTCTATAGTGATGTTTTTGTCAGGAACGTGCATTTTTGAACGTTTCCCATATAAAAATACCTCTATATTATGATGTTAAACCTCTATATAGTGATTATTCTTTACGAAAGGTTTACCAAAATTCTCGAGGAACGGAATTTTCGGTAATAGAAAACCTCAAAAATCCTTAAAAGAATTTCTTGCGAAAATCCTTACTTATGCAATTAACTTTGGACAGATTTTGTCATCAATAAGTACATGTTATGTAAGTATTCAGATGCAAATTTGTATTGTTTATTAATAACTGTGTGTATTTCTATATACTTAAACAAATATTTTTTCAAATATAATAAATTTTAATTTTTTGTTTTGAATATCAATTGGTTTTTAAAGGGACTGCCAAAATTGTAAAATTATACTTGAATTCTATATAGTGAAGTTACTCTATCTATAGTGATGTTTTTTCATGGCTTTTCGAACATCACTATAGAGGAGTTCGACTGTACTTAAAATAAACTTAAAATACTCGAGATTCTTGCCATGGAGGCAGGTCCAACTTCCCTTTCCTTAAATTAATGGTACGTTTTAGCGCCACATCTGTGAATAAAAAAATGTAAAATAAATAATCTTATTAAAAATAGTCATTAAAATCGATTACCTTTGAAGATTTCTATAATTTTCAAATATTTGATTTTAATATTTTTTTTCGCACCTGTTTCTTTCAGTTCCTCGAATTCTTTTATCATTTCAATTTTCTAAATTGGTTGTACAAACGCTGAAAAATAACAATAAATATAAAAACTGATTTCAGTAAAGCTACAACAGGTGTAGAGACATGAAACCGTGTATTACCGATTAAATTCTGAATAAAATGTATCAATTTTTTTTTAATCGATGTCGTTTTACAGTTTTCAAATTATACTGTGTCAAGGTATAATTTAATCTTTTCCTATGAATTTACAATAATTCAAAATTTGTTCCTTAATATACGGTTTCATTTATACAACACCTTGCAAAGAGTTTTACATAAAAAAGGCAATTTTATGGGTAAACTGTGATTTTGTATCAAGGACTGCAGACTCACATCTTGAGGTGCATATGAAGAACTACCCGCATTTCGAGGCTTGTCCGTACAACGCAATGCACCGATTCACCACCAAGGACTTAGTGACCCAGCATGTGTTGGGATGTCCAGATCGCATCCAATTTCAGACGTGGAGCTACAAAAACAAGCCCAACCCGCGAATCAGGCAGTGGAGCAACGACGTAGACACGAGCGTTAAGATGTTAATTGCAAAGACCTGTGTAATAACTTACACGTGATTTCGGTAATTTGATTATGTGACACTGATTACATTATTCAAAATAATCGATAACTTTTCCTGGATAGTTTACAGTAAAAACCAGCTAACAGGTAAAATGAGATCCATTGGTTTCCTATTCGTTTTTCCTTTTGCTAATCAATTGTTTCACAATTTGTTGAATAAGTTTTTAATCTGTCCCCATATTCTCTCTACTCACTGCCTACTACTACTAATAGATTGGAAACTAATTTGACAAATTTTGAAACACAATTTTTCTTTTGGGGTTTTAAATTGCTGAATCTCTTTCAGAATGGAGTTAAGTGATGAAGCAATACAATTCGAACCCGCCTGTACATCTACCCCTATTATGACAAAGTCTAAAAATAAGTTGGATTTGGGGGATGTAACATTTTTAACACAATTTCAATACGGCTGGAAAAGGGAAGTGGTGTACCGAGCCAAAAAACGTGCAGGCAATCCGATTTGTGATATATATTATCATACGTCTGAAGGGAGAAAATTACGTTCGTTGAAAGAAATATAACATCTGATAACCAACGAACTGAGAATTGATCATTTTACAATGTCAAAAAACGCATTGAAAATAAATGACCCAACTAAGCAAATCGTACGAGATGCTGTGATACGAAAAAAACGTCAAAGATGTTAAAATCAAAACTCGCTGCTCGCAGTTCATTTACATCAGGCGAATTGAAGGTATTTGTTTTGTAATTGTATGTTGCGACATTTACCGCTAAAAGTTTACAAATTAAGAAATATTTTAATAAAAGTATAGATTCTTTGTTATTTTACCAATTTTACGATTCGTCGGTGCCTAGTCAAAACTTCGTATCTCAAAATTACTTAGTTTTCAGGTGAGCTTAAAAGCTTCTTTTTTATTATTCAAACGTCAAACAGTAACAGCAATTTGCAAATACGTATTGACGAGATACCAGGTCTTTTGACTTGTCAGGAATCGAATTTTCTACTGCGAGAATCTTTTAACTGAAAATCGTTAAAAAGTCAGGTACGAGGTTTTGACTCCGCACCAACGAGTTAAGATATAATATGAATTCTTCCAAAATAAAATGAATTATTTGCTTACCTAATTTATTATTTATTTTTTTAAGGAAAAAATTAAACATGAACTGCAACCTGAAAATAACTCCCATTTGAAAAATACCGATTTTGACCAACCAAACTTAAATAGCATGCATAAGGAGAATCCTGAAGGTGGACCAAGTGAAACAGGTTTGGAAAGAGATTGATTTGCATCCAAATGCACAGCTCTATAGAGTTTCTTATTAGAATCACCTTTTCTCTCTATTCCCTTCTGCAAATAGCAATTACACACTTTGGATGGCGACAAAGAAATTAAAAAATGCCCGTACTTGTATTCCGCCAATTAGAAAGGTCGACGGCTCCCGCGCAAGAGCAGAAGTTGAGAAAGCAATACTTCTTTCGGAACACTTATCAAGAATATTTAAACCACATCCCACAGCTATAACCACCGAAGAGAAACAAGAAATTGCAGACTACCTACAAGCATTTTTTTCGCATTTTTTTCGCAATTTTCCCGGACATTTTGAAGTTAGGTGAAAAAGGGACAAATAAAAAAGTTGTAGATTCTTTTACGATGTGTAACTTTTCTATTCGACATTTTTCTTTTTTTCTCATGTTTTTATTAATTTACAGAAAATTATAAAAAATAGATTTATGTAAATTATTTTCTGTTTCTGTCCCATTACTTCGTCAAGCTCAAGATGGCCGCGGGCCAAATTGGGAACTTCCTGAGGGCCTATCTGCTATTTCACAGGCTTCGAATTAGAGACGTCCTATGTGTTCCATTCCGTCCCACTACTTCGGTCAGCTTAACATGGCGAAGGAGCAAATCGAAAACTTCCTCACCACCTACTTCCTGAACGTGAATATGCTGATTCCTAAGTAAATTTTACAAAAAAATAAGCTCACTAAATGAAGCACATCAAAAATTGCGCGTTTTCAAGAGTTTTAAGGAAGAAAAACCGGGAACCAAATTATGAATTTATTATCAGTTTCTTGCCCTTCCTTCGAAGTTACACAACAAATTAAATTAACATTTTTGTGCAAATTTCACAGTTTTCAAATTCGAGATGAGTCTCATTCCGGAACAGAAAAAACAGTCAAAGCAGTCGAAACCAAAGCGGCGTCCCATCGAACCGGCCTTGATTTTGACTTGTCACAATCCGTCCCATTATTACGTCAAATTAAACATGGCGAAGGAGCAAATAGAAATCTTCCTTACAACGTATCTTCTCAATGTGAATTTATTAATGTCGTACGGCTTCCCGGTGGAGAGTCCGGATCGCCCGGATTGAGCGACCATTTTTAAGAATCCGGACTCTGCATACAAGAAGAAGACGGACGTCCGTCCCAAATCGAAATTTGACGTTAATGCAAGGGAGTTTGTCCCATATGGACAGATAAACAACGAGTGGAATGCGAACCACGACAGTGGACAAGGTTCCGGGTACAGTATCGAGTCCGGGCTCAATCGGGAGGATTCGGCGAGCAGCTGCAGCTCTCCGGACGACCGGATTTTACCCCAAACCGTGTGGAACGTCGAGGAAAAAAAATGCATGAGATGCGAATCGACATTCTTCATTGCAAACAACCCAGCATATCTGACGATGCAACCATGTTGTCACCATTCGGGAAACTCCGGACTGTACGACCCACTCCGGCTAAAACAAAAACGTGTTTTTTTCTAAAAAATATTAAAATAAAACAATTTCGATTTTACGTCGTTGAATTAAATTAGTTGGGAAAGTGCGTCAGGAATTTTGTTAATTTCAGCCCATCTAATCACCCCAACATATTTATTACCATGAGTGTAAATTCCAGGGTAAAAAAAATCCATCACAAATCGAAAATTTTGATTTTAGTCGCGGAAAAGTCGAAAAAACAAGAATTCTTTCTTTGCTTGAGGTCAATTTCACATTTTGCAATTGTGAGGACATCCTGTATATTTTAATAAAACTTCGGCAGTTGTTTATGACTGTCCAAAATAAACGAAACTTTTTATGAAGAATAACTTTTCGGCGTAAAGTTGAAATTAAAAAAGTTTACCCTCTTGAGGCGACCTCTTTTGTGGACACACTGTATTTAAACCAATTTTCCAGAAAGATTTTTGAATTTTTGGATTTGGAATCAGCGCACCAAACAATATAAAAAACAATCATTGCAAACACTTTTTTGCATAACTTAAATTTTGCAGGGCTGTGATTGGAGCAGGCCAATAATGATAAAACATCGACGAAGCGCTGGAAACAAAAGACGATTTTGACAGCAACGAAATTTATTTGGGAAAACGTTCAAATCTGTCGAAATTTTATTTTTAGTAGTTGCATTAAAACTTCTAAATTCTACACTTTACTTTTTTTAATTATACAAACAAAAACTAATCGAAGAGTGTCTAATCTGGCGATTTTCTTTTGTTTCCAACTTGATGATAAAATTATTGGTATATTCTAAATTTAAATTTATTTAATTAATTGATGCTTGTTTTTCTTTATATTTGTAGATAAACTAATTTTCTGCTATATTAATTTTATTCCCTTTTTGTATATATTTTTTTCAATTTTCATCATATTGATTTTTTTCCATATATAATTGTTTGGTATAATTACAAGTTCCATTTTTTTATATCTGGTATTAAAATTCCTTCCTGTCTGTCTTATATTTTTTTTGTCACAAGTATTACATTCTAGCGAATATATTTGGTTAAGCTTGTATATATCGTCTATTTCTATTTTGGTTTTTAATATCGTTTAACATTGTTTGTTTGTAATGCAATATCAAAATTTTCATTTTTAAATTTTTTGTTATTTTATACGTTTATAGTATTATTAAACTGTTCCCAATTTCCTTTATTTTTGTTTTGGTTTTGTATACTTTGACTACTCTTTATTATTTTTTGTGTGTAACTTCATTATTATAACCATTGTTAATTGCGATTTGTTTAATATTTTTTTAACTCTTTATTAAACTGAATGAGATATTTCAATTTTTGTTACTAGGTTGAGAAGGCCTTATAACCTATAACTTGTGCTAAAATGAAGTTAATACCTTTAATATTTAATAAATTTTAATATTTTCTAAAAAATATTAAAATCGATGAAATAATGGATAAAATAATTTCGGTTTTACATCATTAAATTAAATTAGTTGGGAATTTTGTTATTTTGAGGCCATCTAATCGGTTTAACATATTTTGCCATAATTAATACATCGTTTCTAAGCGTTTATTAATTATTGATAAATATTTTTACATCAAATCTGACAAATACAATTTTCAATTTAGAATGGATTTCTTGCAAACAGATAATTAATGCGACAATATTTACTGCTTGTGAATGTCGAAAGTTGCATCTAACTTAACTAATATAATCATATCAATAAAAACTTGTAATTATGGTATTATATGCGTATAATCTTAGATTTATATAAAAAAAATATTTATTTTTCGATATTCAAAAAATATTAGATTTACACAAAGAAAAAAATATTTATTTCTGTGCATTTAACAAATTTAGATTTATATAAAAAAAATATATTTATTTTTCTATATTCAAAAAATATTAGACTTACATAAAGAAAAAAAGTTTTGTACATTTTTGAAATATCAGATGTATATCAAGAAAAACTGCTTGTTTCTGCATATTCACAAAATATTAGGTTTACATAAACAAAACATTCTTCAGTTCAAAGAATATTACATTTTGTATAAAAAAAATAAATAAAAAATCTGAAATAATATTTCTTCGAAACCATTATAAAAACTCGGCGCGATAAGAAATAAATTGCACAGACTTTGAGCAAATTTTGCTGTAAAAACATTTTCAAAAATTCCTCCACTCAATTCCGGCGATTCTGCAACGCATTTGTGTACAATCATTCAAAATTCCTCAAACAGTTTAAGTGGTTTATCGTCAAGGTAGCGCTGGAAACAAAAGAAAATCGCCAGATTTGACACTCTTCGATTACTTTTTGTTTGTATAATTAAAAAAAGGAAAGTGTAGAATTTAGAAGATTTAATACTAAAAATAAAATTTCGACAGATTTGAGCGTTTTCCAAATAAATTTTGTTTGCTGTCAAAATCGTCTTTTGTTTCCAGCGCTTCCTTGACGTTTTATCATTATTGGTCTGCTCCAATCACAGCCCTGCAAAATTTAAGTCATGCAAAAGTGTTTTTGCAATGTAATGACTGATTTTTATATTTTGTTTGGTGCGCTGATTCCAAATCCAAAAATTCCAAAATTTTTTTGGAAAATTGGTTTGAATACAGTGTGTCCACAAAAGGTTTTCCTTTAATTTTCAACTTTACGCCGAAAAGTTGTTCTTTATAAAAGGTTTCGTTTTTCTTGGATGGTCATAAAAAATTGCCAAAGTTTTATTAAAATATACAGGATGTTCTAAAAATTGCAAAATGCGAAATTAACCTCCAGCAAAGTGGCCGTATTGTGTATTTTTGTGAAAACTGTTATTTCAGAAAGTTGTTTCCTTGAGAAAAATCTTAAAGGCGAAATTTGGTGGAGGTAGCAACAAAATTTTCGTTTTCCTGAAAAATAGACTTTTTCACACTTGGGTGCATTTATCTCCAAAACGGATAAAGCTAGAGGCTTGAAATTTTTTTGTGTTGTAAATGATGCGTATCTGAAGCGATTGAAGAAAGAAAATTAAAAAAATATTGATATTTCAGATTTAATTTTTTTGTATTCACTGCCTCGTGTTCCTAAGCAGGGCGGTACAGGCGTCCTGCTGAGTTTTCACTGTGTGTACAGGGGGGCGCATGTACTTCTTATCACAAGTGCGCCAAGCACTGGGTGATTGTAGCAGGGAATGCTGAAAATGTGAAGAAATTTCCTCAAATCGGTAATTATTAATAATGAGCTCATTAGTAGCTCTAAAAATCGATTAAGGGGCGACAATCTGTGTTTTCGGGTTGAACTTTCCAAATTTATAACTTGCCAGAATTGAATGGAGGAATTTTTGACAATATTTTTACAGCAAAATTCGCTCATAGTCGAAATTTAAACGCAAAACAACGTTAATTCTTATTGCGCCCAGCTTTTACAATGGTTTCATTGTGTATTTTGAAAAAAAAGTCCCTCGAGAATTTCAGTGTTGTTAGCTGATAAGAGGACAATAACAAGAAAGTGGGAATCATAAAATAGCTGAAAATTTGAATGAAACCTTATATTGACATTTAAGGCTAAAATTTTTTATTGGAAGCCTTATTTTGATAAAATAATCATTTTCTCCTTGATATTACTTCAAGGCCTAGTTATTAATTATCGTTGGATTTAGAAAAAAAAATTCTAGAAAAATAAATAAAAAAATTCATTTGAAAAAAATTTCAAGTTAATGTGGAAAAAATCCAAATTAATACGTTCTTGTAGCATTACTGGACTTATTCGTATTGTTTTCTTTCTGAAATCGGGCAATAAATAACTGAGTTGGAGCGTGAGATGTTTTTTTAGCAGTCACCCTGTAGATATAACTTGGAAGTAAAATTGTGATGTTTTTATGGAAAATCAAAAATAGACGTTTTGGCGCTGTGCTGAGTTTCCAATTCTGTTTCTAAAATTTAAATCGAAAATATAAAAAAATATCGAAAAAAAATAATTAAATTGCGATTGTGGAGAAACCGCCAGTTCCGGAGAGTCGGCGTTTTGCACACATAAAGCGCACATAAGTAGCTACCTTCGAGCAAAATTTCAATTCTCAAAATTAAAAAACGGCGGACTTGCGAACTTTTTAAGAAAACGCCGAATTTTCCGCATTTTCCGCATTTTCTCCGGTTCTAATTATCCGATCTAATTATCCGACCCCTCATTCCCTTCGCAATTTAATTCTCCACAATTTTCCCATTGACATAATTAAGATAGTTCCAACAGTTTCCAATCCATGAGCAAAAAACTAAGAAAAAAAAGATTTTTTGTTGAAAATTGTACAAATTGTAAAATGATGATTGTTATGATTATGATTATGATGGAAAGTATGCAGAATTCATCTAATCTAATCTTTGACAAAATCGCGCAGGTTTCCAGGCAGTATTTCAGTTATGAAAGAATGTTTTAGATGCTTAAATGTGAAGAATTTCGTCAAATCGGTAATTATTAAGAATGAGCTAATTAGCGCTTTCCAAATCGATTAAGGGGGTGAAAATCTACTTTTTCGAACGTGCGATGGAAGGGGATGTTACAACAATATAAATAGTTTACCTAAAAGGGGCAAATTTGTACAACAACCCACAGTTGTATTTGTGCTTTCTTAGCGTGTGAAGTGTTAAACTATCCTGGTAGTACCACAACTCGTAGCAGTGACAAAGATAAAGAAGATTTCAAATCATAATCAGTTAAGTATTGAGTTTTAATGCTTATTTTACTTTCAGCGAAATTCGCTAAAAATATTTTTAATGAACTTTTTGGCCCATTTTTGTCACAAAAGTGTTTTCAAACTTTTTGAGCCGGTTTCCTATATTCAGTCGGCGTCCAGCCTCATTGGGACGCCCGGTATACGCCACTTAATAAATAATAAATAAATTCCCAAGTAAATTTTACAAAAAAATAAGCTCACTAAATGAAGCACTAAGAATAACACATGAAAAATCGCGTTTTCAAGGGTTTTAATCAAGAAAAACTAATAATTATGAATTTATTATCAGCAGGAACCCGATAAGTTTCTTGCCCTTTCTTCGAAGTTACACAACAAATTAAATTAACAGTTTTGTTCAAATTTCACAGGTTTTTATATGAGTCCCATTCCGCAGTTGTATGCTGTGCTTTCTTAACGTGTGAAGAGTGTTAAACTATCCTGGTAGTACCAACTCGCAGCAGCGACAAAGACGAAGAATTTTTCAAATCATAATCAGTTAAGTATTTAATTTTTATGTTTAATTTTCTTTCGGCGAAATTCGCAAAAAATATTTTTATTAAACTTTTTGGCCCACTTTTGTCACAAAAGTGTTTTCAAATTTTTTGAACCGGTTTCCTATATTCAGTCGGCGTCCAGCCTCATTGAGACGCCCGGTATACGCCGCTTAATAAATAAACTCACCAAATGAAGTACTAATTTGAATAACACATGAAAAATCGCGTTTTCAAGGGTTTTAATCAAGAAAAACTAATAATTATGAATTTATTATCAGCAGGAACCCGATAAGTTTCTTGCCCTTTCTTCGAAGTTGCACAACAAAAAAAAACCTTTAAACGAACTAAATTAACATTTTCAAATTTCACAGGCTTTAATTGGAAATCGAGAAAATCCAAAAGAAATGAGTCCCAATCCTTCGCATTATTTCATCAAACTAAACATGGCGAAGGAGCAAATTGAGAACTACATCAAAACGTATCTTCTCAACGTGAATCTACTTATGTCTTATGGCTTTCCGGTGGAGAGTCCGGGTCGCCCGGATCGCGCGTCGATCTACAAAAACCCGGACTCTGTCTACAAGAGGAAGCCGGACGTCCGGAAATCAAAGTTCGACGTAAATGCGAGGGAGTTTGTCCCCTACGGACAAATCAATCAGGAGTGGCAGGTCAACCACGACAGCGGGCAAGGCTCCGGTTATAGTAGTGAATCCGGGGCCAATAGGGATTCCACCAGCAGTTGTAGTCCTCCGGATTCGCGGATTTTGCCCCAATCTGTCTGGAATGTGCAAGAAAAGAAATGCATGCGTTGCGAATCTGCATTTTACATTGCTAATGAGACAGAATACCTAACTATGGAGCAATGTTGCTATCACTGGGGCAAAATCCAGGCGGTAACGACGTATACCGGAGCCTTCTCGGAGTGGGGATGCTGTCGGGGGCCCAGGGAGTCCAAAGGATGTACAAATGCTCCTTTGCATGTTTGGAGCGGCCTTAATGAGGGCCTGAACGAACCGGACGACTTTTACGTGCAAACTAAGCCTGCGAGGGCGTCGGCCGAGGGACGCCCTTGCGGCGTCTACGCCCTTGATTGTGAAATGTGTTTTACAGTCCGGGGATTAGAACTGGCGAAAGTTACAGTCGTTGGCGTCAATGGGTGTCCGGTTTACGACGCATTCGTGCGTCCGAAACTCAAAATTATAGACTACAATTCGCGATTTTCCGGAATTACCAAGCAGGACTTGAACAGGAGGGGAGTGAAAACCTTGAGGCAGGTTCAGAACGACTTATTGAGGTTTATAAGCGCTGGAACGATCCTGGTAGGACATGGGTTGGAAAATGATCTCAGGGCTTTGAGAATTATCCATCGGAATATTGTGGACACTTCTGTTACATTTCCCCACATGAGAGGATTTCCGTTTCGGCGGCCGTTGAAGCAGCTGGTGGCTAGTTTCTTAGGGCGGGACATCCAGGGCGGGACGAATGGGCACAACAGTTTCCAGGACGCGGAGGCTTGCATGGAACTCATGCTGTATAAAATTTGGACAGATTTCGGACATTTACAGTACCAGCCGGCTTTTGTGTTCTCGCACTTGGTGCTATTTTAACTCTTTTTTATGATTGTGTTGTGTTTTGACGTTTTTTTCGATTGTGTTGCTGTTTTTTGACTTTTTTCGATTGTGTTGTGTTTTGACGTTTTTTCAATTGTGTTGCTGTTTTTTGACTTTTTTCGATTGTGTTGTGTTTTGACGTTTTTTCGATTGTGTTGCTGTTTTTTGACTTTTTTCGATTGTGTCGCTGTTTTGACTATTTTCGATTGTGTTGCTGTTTTTTGACTTTTTTTCGATTGTATTGTAGTTTTGACTTTTTTCGATTGTGTTGCTGTTTTGACTTTTTTAATTATGTCGCTTATATTTATTGTGTCGCCTGTCCAGTTGTTACGAAAGCGTCGTTAGGACGTGCGAAAAATTTTATAGAAACAACTTGAAATATCGACGTTTTTCTTGAAATTTCATCTTTTTAAAAAAGGTGAAATTTCAATAAAGACGTTGCTAGTTTAAATTTTTTTAATTGTGTCGCTGATTTAACTTTTTTTAAAATTTTGTCGCTTGTGGTGTGGATTTTTATTATTATTAGAATTTATATTTATTATTCATATTTATTCATATTTTAAAAAAAAAAAACAAAAAATAAAATAAAAAATGGGTTTAAAAAATGAGTTTTAAAAAAAATCAATTTTTTTGGGATTGGTTTTTAGTATTATATGTTGTTCCTTGCTTTTTTGTTTTACATTCTCATTTTTTTACTAGACTTTTTTTAATTTTTTTAATTTAAAATGTTTCAATTGATGGCAAGTTTGTCCCATTAAATAATTAGTGCGCTCGTAATAAGCAAACTGGTGATATAACCCAAGCTGTACAAGAAAAACAAACAATTTGTTAAGAAAATCAATTTTTTTTAAATTTTTTTTGTTTTTTTTGAAATCTTAGTTTAATTTTCGTTTTTAGTTTGTGACAATGCCTCTTGTGTTCACATGCTGTTTGTTTTGATTTTAAGGTCGTTTGCAGTTTTGCAAGTCTGATCGAATATTGTTTTGTTGTTGAAATGCGAACAAAACGATGAAATGAATATGGCTGTGAATTTCTGTCTTTACTTTGTTTAGTTTTAAGCTTTTTTACTTTAATTTTTAATTTCGTACTTTGAATAAAATTAAGGTGAAAGTGGAATTTTTTGGCTTTGATTGCGACAATTTTTAAATTTCAGTTCCGTTAATTTGTAAGTCGTCGAGAGGATCTATTAAAAGACGTTGCAACGAAAAGAAAGTTTTCTTTGTAAATTTGTACTGTTTTCGACGAATTGCAATTGGATTTTTTTTCTATTTATTGTTTGTTAAGGAAGTATTTATTAATTAAATCTTGTTTTGTTTTGTTTTTTTTCTGTTACATCTGACGTGTTTTTATAAATTTATAGAAAATTAAAGAAAATAGATTTATGAGAATGATTTTCTGTTTTATTCTGCCTCTTCGTCAATTAGAACAATCGAATTGCGCTTTAACAAAAGAAAAGTGTCCAATAGAAAAGTTATACATCGTAAGAGAATCTACAACTTTTGTGTTTGTCACTTTTTCACCTAACCTCGAAATGTCCGAAAAAAATGCGAGAACCCATTTTTTCGTTTTTTTCGGTTTTCATTTTTCATTTTCGTAAAAATGACAGGGTGAATCGGTGAATTACCGAATTCTGTAAATGGCAAAACGGTGAATTGCACAGCGGCGTTATTGTAAATCAGCGTAAATTGAGCCGGCGTAAACCGAGGGCTAACTGTATTTAATATTTTGTTTCAGATATTACACTACAGATGGCCCAACGATTGGTTTCGTGTAAGTAATGGCTGCTCGTCACAGTGTTGTGTAAAGTTTACTTTGCTGTAACTGTTAATATTGTTCGGAATTTCACCTGCGATTTGCGCAAATTAGGTATTTAAATCTTTAACATATTGCTCATTTAATTTCAGTGAAACCATTTCTCTGATTGGAACATTTTAATTTAATAACCTTACTTTAGAAATTATTTATTTTGCAATAAAATCAATCAAATCAAACGGCGAATGATATTGTTTGAGTCGGTTTGAATAAGTATTCAAGCAAAACTTTTGCAACAGCTCCAAATTTAACTCGACTTCGATCAGGGATTCCCCAGAAACAATTGATAAAACCTTGAACCACATTTTCCAATTTTTTACGTTTTAGGTCAATTTAATTCAGAAGTAAACAATACTTATTAATTTGCAAATAATGAAATTTCATTGTAATTTGATGCAAAAGTTTTGTAAACGAAAATAAACATAAAATTATTGTACTTTACTCAATCTAATTAATCTGATAAATGTAACAATCGTATTTTAGTTATGTTTAGTTTATGTTTCCCTGTTCGCAGTTGATGTTGATTTATTTAATAAATACATTTTCAGAATGGCGGCAAGTATGAATCTAACAAACAAAATTGAGTCATTAACCCTGCAGTGGGCGCACCTATTTCAGTTACATATTAGGGCGCGCCGCGGTACTGAGTACCGCACTTAGGATAGTACTGATTTCTACACATAAAACTCATTTTGTACAAGTATAAGTTAAAAAATGTATAGTGCAGTTAAAAAAAATAATTTTTTTTTATTACAGTAACTTTTACAAGAAAAAGCAAAAAAAAAAAATTGAATTGGTAAAATCCATTTTTAATCTAATACCATTAATCATTGTACAATCATACAATTTTCTTGAAATTACAAACCGTATTACTTCAAATCCGCATAAAAAGAGACAATAGTGTAATTTCGTGACTATTTTATTTAGGAATTTCATTTACATATTAGGGCGCGCAAGCGGTACTCAATACCGCAATCTGGGATCCCTTCAGGGAATGACCGATTGCTACTAACAGATGAATTCAATAAAAAAAAAGGGTGGAGTGGATTTTAGTGGGATAGGTCAAAGACACATACACGAGCCAACATTTATGTATGACTAGAACCGCGTGTAGAACACTGAGTACCGCTGCGCGCCCACTGCAGGGTTAACCCGTAACTGGTGAGGTGGAACTTTTGTCACATAACTGGTGAGCTGGAGTCACACAGACTCCTTTTTTAATCTCAAATATTGAAAGTCAAAATCGTGTATTGAACCAAATTTGGTACATTTTAGGAATAAAAGACATTACAAATTTATAGTAAAAATTTAATTTAATCCTCAAAAATAGTTTTGTAGTTTGCAGAAAATAAAATACAAAATGGTGCAAGTTAATTAATGACGGTTTTAAAATTTCCAGGAGTCTCCCTGACTCCACCTCACCGGTTACGGGTTAAAGACTTTGCTGGGGAAGCAATTAAAAGAGCAGGAAAATGCCATAAAAAATCTACAAAAAGAAGCAGCTGTTGAATTCGACACACACAAAAAAGAAGTACAAAATTTAAAATTTGAAAATCTGAAGTTAACAACCGAATTGACAAGTTGTAAAGATGCAAGAACTGAACTCAACAAAATGATGACAGAGAAAGATGAAGCAATTCAGAAATTACAAAACGATATCAACATTGAAAAAACCAGAACCACATCAGTTGAGCAACAGCTGAAAGAAATGCTTGCATCAGCGACAGGGGAAAAGAATGAGATGAAATTTACCAAAATAAAACTTGAAAAAAAAGTCAAAGAAACCGAACAAAGCATACAACTACCTCAGTCTAAAAAATATGAAGAATTAAAAAGGGAAACATTACAAGACGAACCAGCTGCTGAATCAGATCCAAACAAAATAGAAATACAAAATTTAAAACATCTTCTGGAGAATAATCATAGTCTAAGAAAATTGACTGAAGTGGATGTGCGAACAAACCTTTGTGTTTATTCGACGACCTCCCTTGGCATAAACAACAGAATGATTAATTACTTGGAACCTGGCACCTTCGACAACCTCTCTTCACTCACTGAATTGAATTTTCATGGAAGCGGTTTGACCTTCCTCGAAAACGAGGTTTTCAACAACTTGACCAATCTGATCACTTTGAAGCTGTCTGATAACTATCTCACTTGTTTGGAGGGAAACGTCTTCGTAAGTTTGAAGAAATTGAAGAAGATTTCTTTGTACGGCAACAACATCACAAAGTTTCCTCCCCAATTGTTTGGAGGGTTGGAGAGTTTGGAGATTATCAATTTGAGTTCTAATAAAATTTCCGTGTTTGATGAAGACTTGTTGGTGGGATTGAATCGGCTCACTTGATTTGCTGCGTGGGATAATAACCTCAAGCATTCCCGAAAAGCTGTTTGGGGATTGTGTCAAGTTGGAACAAGTCTGGCTTCAAAATAATAAAATCGTACGGTTCAAAAGAACCATTTTCGATAATTTGCACAATTTGAAATTTCTGTATCTGCATAAAAACCCACTGAACGAGATGGATAAGAACGCATTGAAGATGTTAAAAATCAAGAATTTTAAAATATAACTTAAACTTGCTTTATGAAATAATCTTGTTTTATATTTAAATTTGTATTGTTTGGGTCAGAAAATGATTAAATAGATTTTTTAAATGCAAATGTTTACATTTTTTATTGAATTAATCCTCACATAATTATCAGTTTCCATTTTCAAGATAGAGGCAAAAAACTTGGCGCACCCTGTACATTAGTGAAAGCAAAAATTCGACAACATCGCTTTCCATCCCTCTTGTTGAGTGACTCACTATATTTAATTATAATAAGTTCAATAAAACATGACATTAGAAATTATTGTATAAGTTCACTATAAAACGATAATAAGTTTTTTCTTCAGACCAAACGTAAATTGTAATCAGTATCTATTATCTTACCATAAAAATGAACTTATCACAAAAAAACGATGCAGTCCAATACAATTTTATTAAATTTAGTTGCTAATAATAGTCCTTTATTGTTAAAAATAAGTATAACTACTAAAACGTAGAATTAATAATTAATTAATTACATTTTTCTTGTTTCCTTCTATTAATAACAAAAATTAATTAAATTCCCACTTTATATTATAAAGTTGTCACAAATACACATCACAGTTTAAAAATACAGTTTAAAAAACACATTTTAAGAACACATTTTAAAACTCGTCGTTTCAGCGAATGAAACTGAAACTTTATCAAATTGTTTTCAGTTTTGTTCCGCACATCTTCAGCAATCATCACAAACTACTGCTAAATTTCAGGTCGATTGCCCAAAAAAAAACTTTTATGTTATTCGTTTCGTTTTTGCCTTTAAGCTATTTTACCTTATCAACTTAAATATTGCGCCATAAATTGAATTGAACGTTGTAAATGCCAAAAGTAAATTTTGCAGGAAATCGAAATAATTAATTAATAATTAACTCACAAACATTATGACACCGGTTAAACAGTATGTTATTACTATTTCGTTCAGTATAAATAACCGATAAGTTTGTAAGGATATTTTACCTTTTTTCTAATATTTCAATGCAACAAAGTTGTATATCCATGTCACTTACAACGCTGTGTTCCATATTGGGGGCCGTTACAACGTTGTCGCCAGTTTGTGAAGAAAACCCTCAAGGGAGTGAAATAACTGCTGATTATTGGTGTTATTATTTTATTAGCTTGCAAATGCGACTTAAAAAAGTGCATTTTGGAAAACACAAAATAATATGTAATTTCAGTTACTTTTGAGGTTTTCATAAAAGTTTACACACTGAGTCAAATTCGGGCAAAATAGCACTTGTTGTAAATCTGTGCACAAAACTGCACAACTTGTTTTTTTGGGGCAATGTTGACTTGGTTTAATGTTTTACGCCCTAATTCGGCTCTCCTATGATTTGTTTCACTTTCAGCTGCAACTAACCTTCTTTCTTTGACATTTTCGATTGAGAGGAGTTTTAAGAACAGTTTGTCACAGTGTCAACACGAATCAGATATGGTTAATCCAAAGCGTAGATTAAATTTGCTGTTAAAAATGCCATGAAATGTCTGCAAAGAAACTTTGGCTGCAGGATATTTTTTGAGAAACAGTCTATGCATTTTTTTATGTTCAGAGCACTTTTTTGATGAGTTATTTCTGCTGTAATGGTTTTCTTGATGTGGGAAGGAGTTAATATGTCCAATATCCAGGGATCATAGTGGGGTCACTATTTAGTGATTTTTCACTATTTTAGCTTTTAGGTCACTATTGGTCACTATTTCTAAAAATTGGTCACTAATGTCACTTTTTTTCTCTATTTTGGCGCGAAATTCGTCGTCTCGAAATAAAAAACATGGTACAAACAGAGCGTGACATAATAATAACGTGTTCGTCAACTGATCGGCGCCCGTTAAAACCGTCTCAAACAAAACAAACGTCTCGGCAAATCACGCCTTAGAGCGTTTGTCCACGACGTCCGAATCCGATGTCCGAGATTTCGGTCCGAAATAGCAGCCTTCATATTTATATGCGTCGTCTGTCCACACGACATCCGATATCCGATTTCCGAGTTCTCGGAGTCCGAGAATTTCGCTTGTTCGGATGGCCTGCTTGATCGGATCGATCGGATGCAACATACGCATGCCCGGGTAGCCATGTTTGTTGTTGTCTTAAACGCAATTTGTCAAAAACGTTGAAACTTTTCGAAATATTGAATCGTTTAAGTACGGGTCACATCAATAAGCGTTTTTGCGTAACTTCCACGACAGCCGGGTAGCATCAATAAACGTTCTGATGAATTTACTTATTTTAAAACTAAAAATCGTCGGAGGATTCAGTTTATAGGATAAACGAGGTAACTAAGAACAAAATCAGTCAATATACACATATTTTATTAAGATTGTTTAAATTTTAGCCAATTGCCATGGTAAAGAACCTAGGGGGCTCTCAAAGAACGTTGCAAAATTGTTGCGAATTTCATTGGCTCTTCGCCCTCCCTGTGGACTTGCAGCTGGCGGTACATCTTGTAAGCTGTTGACTGTAGCAATGAACATATCTTCAGCTCTGTACCCATCTCTTTCTCGAACAATATTGTGTAAAACGACGCATGCCTTCACAATGTTGTTGCACAATATTTTCGAAACATTGAGTGAGCGATGAAATATACGCCACTTATTGGCCAATATACCGAAAGTGCATTCAACATACCTTCGTGCTCGGCAGTGTCGATAGTTATAAATACGTTTCGGTATGTCCAAATTTTTACCGCCGTACGGCCGTAATAAATTATTAGTCAGCTGAAATGCCTCATCACCTACCAAAACATACGGCATTCTGTTGGAAAGCATTGGGTGTAGTGGAGCAGGTGCGGGCAATTCCAATCTGCCCTCCATCAGTAGTTTGTAAAATGGCGTGCGTTGGAAAACTGCTGAATCGCAGTCTTTCCCATATGAACCAATATCCACAAACACAAATTTATAGTCTGAATCGACTACTGCTAAAAGTACAATGGAGAAATATCCCTTGTAATTTAAGTTCATCGATCCAGACGTAGGAAATTTTTGTATGCGGATATGCTTTCCATCGACTGCGCCTACACAATTAGGAAAATTTGCTCTTCGCATGAAGCCATCTGCAATTTCTTTCCACTTGTTGGTAGTCGGTAGTGGAAGCTATTGAGGACGAAAAATGGTCCATATATTGTGGCATACTACATTTACAGTCCTACTAATTGTTTTGATTCCCAGTTTGTAGGTGTAGCTTAAATCAGTAAATGTATTTCCACTGGCTAAGTATCTGTACATAAAAGATTTCTATAAGTATGTAAGTTTCCTACAAATAAATGAATGTAAATTAATTTAGTTTGTAGTACTTACCTTAACGTCACAACAAGCATTTCAGTTGGTGGTATTGACAATCTCATGTTTGTATCTTGGCGGCGAATTGCATCTGTTAAGTGATGCAGCAGGAAATCAAATGTACCCATTGACATTCGGAAGTAATTAAAAAACTTATCGTCATGTTTTCTTAGTTCATTGAAAAGAATGTAAAATGCCCCGGTCACATATCTTTCCCTCAACATAGGATGCACCCAGAACTTCTTGGTTCTTCTGCGCCTTCTTACATATAACAATAGTGCAAGAAGTTGTCGACGATTTAGTCCACGACTCATGATGCAACACACAAAGTCAACTGGAATAAACTGCTGCATTGAATGCCACAATCTTCTTATTTTGCTGTTGGGTGCATGGTGTAACATTTTTTTATTTTTAACTGTGGGAACCAATATTGATATGAGGTTTCACGATTTTCAAGTGGGTGTTAGTTGGCATACAACACAATATTAGTAAAGAAAAATATTGGCATGGTGATGCCTGCATTCTGTAGGGTTGTCATTTGTTAAGGACAAAAAAACAAGACTGACAAAAAACAGACATTGAGCAAATTGATCTCAAGTGATTCATAAATTTTCAAAAATTTCCTTTTCAACATGCCATGAACCCGGTAATAAATAATAATATAAGAAAAAATTTTAAATGTTTTACTTTGTGTAAACGTTTTTTCTTTTTTTTCAGTTGTTTTTTTAATTGTGTGTTTAAATGTTACACATTACAAAAAATGCATAGTTACTGTAACATACAATTACAATACAATAATATTTTTCTGTACAGACTTTAACCCATTGTACTCATGTTACCAACTACATGATACACATATTCTGCTCAAAAACTCGGAAATCATCAAATACAAAACAAAACAAATATTGCCTATAAACTTAAACACAACCACCTGTTAAATAAATATTTTTAGTTTGGGATAGTCACACAAGTTTTAAAACAATTTCAAAGTTTAACATTAATAAAGCAAGGTTTTTTTGATTTCGAGTGTAAAGGGTTAAATTAAATATGCATAATTATCTTTATATGAAAAAATTCGTTACGTTATGATATTATTTTTGGTTCAAGTACCAATTTAGCATAAAGCTGAAAACGTCTTTGTGGTTAAACTAAAGTAATACGCAAAAGATTTCTGAAATTTATTCATTTATCAAATGGGGTAATAAATTATTTCCATCATAAAAGTTATCAAGTCTTTTCAGAAACTCTGAATTTCTTGAAAATTAACAGATGTAGTGATAATTTGAAGTTAAGGTGCTTAATGATTTTAATAGGCATCAACCAGATAAAGTCACATTCCTCCACCTTCCCTTGTTGCAGGTCAAGTTCCTAACACTTAACACATAATTAGTGGCTAGATAAGATAAATGTTTATTTTCAAAAAGTCTGCATTAGATCTTTTGTAATTATCTTTAGCAAAACTTAACATTCCAATATTTGGATAAGAAACAACCCTCTTAAATTAAACATGGGGCAGGGGTTTGGATAATTTTGAGAATCTGACTGTAAGATAGCAGCTTGTGTATATTTAGTTTAGTTTCAATTTAGACACTCGTTTGAAATGGCTGCTAAATTTAATTACGATGTGTTCACATTTATTGAACTTGTCGAGCAACATTCCTGTTTATGGGACAAAACCTTAGACACGTATAAAAATAAAATTCTGCGTAAAAACGCATGGCGAAATATTTGTCAGTTTTTAGAACCGCAGTTTGAAGAATTTGAAGAGAAGTCTAAAGATACAATCAGTGAGTATTACTTTATTTTTATTAACTATTAAAATTTAGACATTTGTCATAGCAATCTTATTACTACATATTTCATTAGCTGTTTACCCTCCCGGTGTAGTTGCAGTAGGAACATTTTGCAAATTCAGTGTTTCCATCATCTTCGTATACCTGTAACAAAGTATTGAATGTAGAATTTTGTTTGCTTCAGCTAACATGGTGGTGAAGAAATGGAACGACCTTCGGGACACTTTCATGAAAAGCCTAAAAATGAAATCAGGGCAAGCCCGAACAAAACAATATATGTATGGGAACCAAATGCAATTTTTACTGAGAACCTTTCAACCCGAGCAGACCACTTCAAGCATACTCTACGATTTCGATCCCAGTAATCCACAACCTAGCACATCAACAACCATCGATCCATGCCAATCAAGATCCAGCACTTCTACACCCACCGAATTCATTTCATCTCCCACACCATCCTATCGTATCCCTAAAGCAAAACTGAACCCGGTTGACGCTGAAATTATCAAAGCCCTCAACAAAGAATCCACCCGAGACCACGATGATAACGAATCATTCTTATATTCAGTTTTGCCATCCATCAGACTCATCCATCCAGATCAAAAATTTAATTTCAGAATCGAGTTGATGCAGTTAATTCAAAAATATAGAAAACGTCAATACACAGCAGCATTCACAACCTCACCACATCCCACTTTCCAATCAACATCGGAAGGCGATCAGTTTGAATCTGCAGAGGTGGTATTCCTCGAAGAATACGAAAGCGACGATTAAAGGCTATTTTGTATTAATTGTTACGTTTTTATTTTTTTTTTTATAAAATCAGATAAATATATAGCATATAATTTTGATTTGCTTTTCATTTACTTACCTTATTTTACTACAAGTATTTCTCTTGGTAGTACGCACAATCTCTTGTGTTTCAGCAATATGTTGTCGAGGTTCCACCCGAGTTATGAACTTGCATTTTGGAAAAAAACAGTAAATTGAAAAATTGAACAAACTCCATTATAGGTTATGTTGACCTACATTTGTCAGCTGGTCAGTTTTAAAATTCACTCGCCACGGCGTTGTTCGCAGTCCGACCGTCCGATATCGGACGGTGGTGGACAAACGGCTGGCGTTCGGTCCGTTTTTTATCGTATCAAAATGGCCGCCATCCGAACTTCGGATCTCGAATTCGGACGTCGTGGACAAACGCTCTTAGGCTGTGGTTACATGTCCGTTTTTGCATTGCGGCGCAACCGTTGCGTTTATCCGGACGGACTATCCTTGCATAAAATTGCATATACCTTGAATAGACCAACGGATTGAGTCTGCGTTTGCGATTGTTTTGTGTTTTGCAATGCTTGCGATTGTGGATACAGTAAAACTATTTTATCCGGCACGTTTGGGACTGACATGATGGATTTAATAAAATTAAAATTCAATTTACAGGGCTAACAAACACGGTATTTTTGGGAATTGAACCGTTTTGAAGTATGTCAGTTTATAGAGTGTGCCATTTAATGCAATGCCGGATAAAGCAGCTTTTACTGTAAGACGCAGATGTTATTATGAATGAAATTTATCGTTTCCTTTGCGATAATGTAGCGATAATCACCCGATGCATGAAAAAAAGAGAAAAAAGGAATCGACGCTGGTAGGTTCATCCTACACTGTCGAATCGGCTATCTACGAGACAATTTCATTTGAAATTTAATATGCACCGGCAATATCCCGATAGATTCTCTTGTATAGAGGCTCGCGGCTCTCGATTTCTACAATTAATTGTTCGGTGTTCTACTAAGCAATGTGCAACATTTGCAAAAAATTGGCGGGCGACTAACATTTTTATCACCAACATCATATACGTGCACTGCCAGCGTGTGGGCTAACGGATTATCATCGTTATTAACCATTATCAACCTTGTTAAAATACATACCGTATTTTTCGGAACATAAAATTCGCCCCAAATTTATAAATTTTGTCGTCCGAAAAATTCGATATTATCAAGCGAGCGCATAAATTATTTAGGTACCTGCTATTCTGTCTTGAATTACTTAACTTTTAAGTTTTATGTATTTATGATTGAATATGTCGCATAATTATGGACTGCAGACTGCAAAATTAAAATTTATGTAATAATTAATACAGCCATTACAAGTATCGCCATACATTTCATGCACTACAAACGTGCCTTATCTTTACTTTCGACAATCACATTCAAAACAACTTGAGCGTTCGTAAACATTGAAACGTTGCTTCACGCGTTGATGTTTACGAACGCAATGTCACAAAACACAAAACAATCGCAAACGCAGACTCAATCCGTTGGTCTATTCAAGGTATATGCAATCTTATGCAAGGATAGTCCGTCCGGATAAACGCAACGGTTGCGCCGCAGGCAAAAACGGACATGTAACCCTGGTCTTACTTGCATACAATAAGCGTTTAGTTGATAAGTATAATTTGAATCATATTCTGTTATAGATAAGAAGCTGAACCAGTGACCATCAGACAATTTTTTACTTGCTTAAATAGAGTCACATATCTTCAGTAAATGATCTGAATTTTTGTCGGAAAGATTTGAAGCCATATTTATTTCTACAAAATTAAACATCTGTACGTTCAAATTTAAGTATCGGCATCGACGAACTTAACTAACAATTAAATGCGACACTTGGAATTTTTGCTACCTCTGTTTTTTATAATATAAACAAATAAATGCAAAATCAGTAATATCGGCCACAGTCGAATTTTCTTTGACAGTAAACTATTAAAACCAGTAATGTTAGTATTCTAGCGTTAAAAGCAACGCACAATTTTTATAATAGTGATTGCCAAGTGATTGCTAAAATGGGGAAGTGTAAAGTTAAAACGGAATGGTTAAAAGAAAAGGATAACAGTGCAGACGAAATTTCAACTTAGGTGAAACAACCGGATACTATAAATAATGGGAATTCAAGATTCACATGCAAAATTTGTAATGAAGTGTTTAGTGTGCACAATGGAAAACAAAGTATTAATCAGCACGCTGACACAAAACAGCATATGAAAAATCGATTTAAAATAAAGGCAAATCAAACACAAGTTACATTAAGCAGTACAGTAACATTGTGTGCTTCCAAAGATAAAGTTCTACGAGCAGAGTTGGTTTGGTGTTTAAAATGTGTAGCCTCATATTCGTCAAAGGATATTGGAAATGTTTTTAAGACGATGTTTAGTCCTTGTTCTGTGGCAGAGAATTTTTGTTTATCACCTACAAAAATGAAATATGTACTTAATACCTGAAGCTTTGTGTCCATATTTTCACGAGATGTTGTTAAGTGATTTAAAAGACAATTATTACACCATACAATTATGAAACCACAAATAATGAGTCAAGAAAAGAACTGCAGATTGTTGTTAGGTGTGTAAATTAAGTATTTTGGCATAGTAAATTATTTTTTAAATTAATTTTACAGATGTTTTTCCAATGAAAGGGGCAATAATCAAGTAGAATTAGTTCCAATAACACAAGAACTTCTAAATCTGGGTCATAGAGCTTATAATTCATATAAAAGCTATTTAGAGCTTGAAAAATCAAAAAAGCAACAAGCAGAAGTTGAAGAAAATCAAAGAAAGCAAGAGCTTGAAGAAGAGAGACAAAAAATGGAAGAGTTGCGAAAAGATTAAAAAAAATTTGATGGTTTGGAAAAACAGTTGGAGGACAAAATTAAAGAAAAGTCATATGAACAACTAGTGGTAGCAAAGCTACTGGACGAAAGCCATAGAACAATTGAAACAAGCATTAGAAAAGAATGATATTACGGAAGCAGGTGTTGCTCAAGTCTTACTTGAAGGGTTGGTGACGAGGAGAAAAAAAGAAGAAGAGAAAAACAAAGAAGTTGACTTATTAAATAAAGATATTCTTAAAAGAATGACTGTCATATTAAATAATTTTGTTACAATGAAATGTAAAAAATGATCTAATTATCATAGTCATTTCATTTTGTTTTGTTTATGTTTATTAAAAGATATTTATTTTAATTTTATTTTGGAATTTATTATAAATTATTTTTCAATGTCTACTATTAAAAATGTGTTAAATTTATTTTCTATATTTCAAGATGATCAACGGCAAAAAGTCACTATTTAGTCACTTTGTAGAAACAATGGCCTGTGTAGCGTTCCGTCTCCGGTAATTTTAAGTATGTGGCTATTTCCTTTGGAGTGTTTCTGATTTTATTTATACCAATAACTTGGTTTGCACATTTCCCATTGGCGTATTTAATAAAAAATCTTAGATTAGTACTGTACGCTGGACGTAAGCCATTATATTTTCGATATAATTCAATATGAGATGGATTTGAAATGACGAATGTTCTTTGACTGTGTCTTTTCGAATCTTCAATTTTTAAAATAACAATTGAACCCTTATCTTCAATATCATTAATTGTTAAATTCAACAGCTCGATTCTTCTACATGCACCATATATTCCCATTATTAAAATAGTCCGAAACAATATTTTATTATATAAATGCCAAAAATTTAAATTAATGTAGAACGTACCTTCAGTAATAAAAAGCTTTGGTCTGGGGCCTCTTCTATAAATTTTTCAATTTCTGTTTTGGTCAAGACTTTTGATTTTTTTGGTCGATAGCCTACATTTTTATTTTTCAAATATGGTATTAATTTTGAAAATTTTGCTATATCTACATTTTGTTTGACGTTCAATGTTTTCTTCAACATCGAATAAATGGACCATAGGGTTGGTGGCCGCAATTTCTTAGCTTTATATTCCAAATAAGCCAGTATCACACTTTCAGACACGTTTTTCAATTTCTTAGAACCACACCACTTCATGAAATCGTTATAAGCTGATTCATATTGTCTAGAGGACTTTTCCGGGATAAGACTAGAAATTGCGCTTTGTGCCGCTTCTAATACATCAAAAGGCAGATCATCGTCATCGCTTTCGGAACTCATTTTTGATTATTATTACTTTCCGCTTCAAATACAGGAGTTATTCTCACCAAATCACCATAAACGGTACAAAATTATAAATTATAATGTTTGTTTGACGGTTGCTATCATAAATTAGTTAGTCAAAGCATACTAGATTTAGCACCAAAGTAATTGTAGACATTGATCTGGATGAAATGTCAGTAGTTTTTCTTTGAGTTTCCATTGATATGGAGCTGCAGTTTTCGAAAAAATGTTGTTTGATACTCGAATTGCGAAATTCTTTTGCATTCTCGAATGTTTTTTTTGCTCGCGATGCTCGCAAAAAAAACTCATTCTCGAATGCAAAAGTAGCATTTCGCAATCTAGAATCAAAAATAACTATTTTAACAGTGAAATTTTTTTTTAACACGTGAAAAAATGATATAAAAAATTATTTTTTAACAGTAAAAAAATAAATTTATTTTTTTGCGTATTAGTTTCATTTCTATAATTTTATTTCCATAAATCAGTTTCTTTTTTTGACATTGCGGAAAAAACGTTATTTGCATTTCGTGTCAAAATTCGTGTTTTTATGATGCGTTCGACTGTCTGCGACCAAAATTTACTTCTCACGAGCCATAAAAAACACTCATTTTGCCCACTTAATACAAAAATAACTATTACCGATTTGAGGAAAGAAATTTGAGATGGATCGTAACTCACTTTTTGGGTGAAAATTATGAAAATAAAAGTTCGTTTGTCATCAAGTTATTTTAAGTAATTTGAAACGTCTCACGAAAAAATTAAATTTTTTTTCCGGTACATTGCAAATCCTGGCTTTCAAACTGGAGTTGGGGAAAAATTAGGGATTCATCAGTCGACTGTACCAAAAATTTCCGGTCTTTTTTGCAACTAAAAGCTATTAATAGATTGTCACTTGATTCGTTCCTTTCGCATCATCAAACGACATATTTTTAGTGAAAAATATGAACCACTCTGTAAATTAATTCCGATGAAATAAAACGAATGTCCACAAAAGGCGTAGTACGTAACACTACTCGAAAGAGTAAAAGAGAAATAGTAAAATCGTCGTGGAAAGAACGCACACATCCGTTTGAGCCGGGCTCTGTGTTTAATTCGGACATTCTAGAATTATTTTGAGCATATGCTCAATTCATGTGAGCAAATGGTTGTAAGTAAAAGCATATCGTTATTCATACAAATAGGAGCAGAACCTTATACTCCAACCTTTTACTATGAGCATATGCTTTGAGATTTTACACTGACTCAAGTAACATCTGGTATCTGGACGCTACGTTTATAGCTTTATAGCTTTATAGCACGTTTTCGAAAGTGCCTTATTGTTGTGTTGCCGAAATCTAATAAAGTAATTAGGTCAACGACAACGGACCATTGTCGGCTTGCGGGTCCCAACATAAAGGAAATACAAATAATATGATAATAAAAAATAATAAAAAATGTTATGGATTCAAAGAAAAGGAACTGTACTCTGTTTTTATACGAAAGTCATTTGCCTTCCTCATTGGCCGAACGTGTGCATTTAGCCGTTTAGACCCTTCGCCTGATATTTCACGTGCCGGTGTTCCCTAAAAAACGCAAACAGATGCACAAGTTGCAGAGCATTTGCTCAAAATCATAAGCAAAACCTCTTCTTTATTCATATCGACTGGATGATATGCTTCATAGTGAGCAAAAGCTCTTGCTCAGACTCGTACTCAGAGCACGGTCGTGAGCAAAAGGTTTTACTTACGTTTTTATTCATAGAACGTGGTAGCATATGCTCGGAATTGTGCGAGTAAAAGGTTTTGCTCTCTTTTATTCATACCACCCATTACCTAATATACCACTACCCTCAGAACCAGTCTGACAAGATGGGGAACATGGCTTGATGTCGCCATTTATTATGCCAATAATTTTGAAAGTTTTAAAAATGTTGTCTTTCAATTTCCCGAATCGGTAGGTAAGTCAGTGAAACATTGCCAAACAGTTCTCAAAAATAAAGAACTTGAAAATAATTTGACTTTGATAAAAGCACATTACAGTTTTGTAAGCCACACCATAAAATATTTAGAAAAGCAAGAAATATCGTTGATTGAATCTGTAAAAATAATTAATGATTTCAAAGGTGCCATTTCGAAAGTACCAAGACGCATTGGTCAAGAAGTAAAATTAAAATCAGACGTTGTGTTTTTAAGAAATGAAGGATTTTCAACAATAAACAAAATTTTCAGTGGAGACAACGTTTCGGATTTCTAAAGTTAGGATAACAAATATATATATTTTTGATTTTCGTTTTGCATTTAAAATTTCTATTAAAGAGAAAATATAAACCAAGTTTAAGGCAGTATTACCTACCTAGAGATGTTTTTTTTAGGTTTCGTTAGTCATTGTTAGTCATTGTTTTAATAAATTCAATTGTTATTAACATTGATTTCTAACCTATATTGTATTAAAGCATTTTTTAAAAGCTTTTTTTGTGATGTTCAGACTTTTTTAATACTTTTTTGGGCAAATGTTCGTGCCTTTTTAAGCATTTTTTTCATATTTTTAATGCCTTTTTATCCGCTCTTTAGTGATAAGATAAGAAGTGGTTGCGGGTAATTTAATTTAGTGAGTACTAAGAAAGTATTAAAATTTTGAATTTTCTTTTTACTTATTTCTAGAATATGTGGAATTATAACGAAAATATATTTGTGTGATGTATACTCGATTTCTGCATAGATGTATGCTTAGTATTCCAATCGAAGTTCATTTTATTATTTACAGAAACTACATAGCATAAACTGCTGGTTAATGTAGTGGTTCACTAGTAAAATTTTGATTTAAATAAATTTTCTTATCACAAGATAGATTATTTATCTTTCACATTATTAGTATTGATTACATGAATATTCGAGAGTAGTTCAACGTCGAATTTTGTGTTAAAAAACTATTGGTAAATTTTCCGGGGGTTGTAAAGGAGTATTGCGTGAGCGAAATGTCCCAGTGGCGTAGCAAATTCCAGTAGCGTCACATACGAGTGGTTTAAGGGAAAATATTATTTCTGCTTTATTAACTATTTTTTTTTGTATTGTTGCTGTAATGTACCTCCTTCATACCTATAATTCTTTTTACATTTTATGTTACAATTCTTTACTATATTTTAATTGATTTAATTTTATTTTCCTTTGTTGTAAAAATGAATCATGCCACCATTCATCTATTAAATTTCCATTCAACCTTTGCGTAAGATATTGATAATGTTGTATTTACTGTCTGACTATTGAGTATTAATTTATTTGATTAAGGATATGTTATAAATAAGACAACACGTAAAAACGAGTCATTCAACATATTCATTCATTCAATTCTACGCAATTCGTTGATTAATCTCGAAACAATTATATTCTGTATTTTAGTTAGTACATATGTTTAATTATTAATAAATAAGTAAAGGAAATGTTCAATTCTTATTCCACATCTACGAAATCTAAAAACTAGTGCGACAAGCCTTAAAGAAAATTCCGGGTCCATCACATTGCTTATAAATTAATGATTTGATTCATACGTATTGTTTACGCGTGAGCAATTAATTTATCTTTTTGCGTTGAAAGTAAATCTTTCCGAAATGCTCACGTTCCACGAGTACTTAAACGCGAGGAACTGATATTTTGCTTTGATGGAAATAAAACTACGGATGTTAATATAACTATGACTAATTTATTATAAATGTTCGTCGCTGTACAAAGTTATTTCTATACTATCGTAAAGGGACAATAATTGAACCTTTCAGTATAGGGTTATAATAGCACTGTTGTATTATAACGATTTGATGTTTATAAATGATTTCGATAGTGTCGCAAAGGTACTTGCAATAAGTGAACCTTTCAGTACGGAAGCTATAATAGCACTGTTTTATTGATTCGATCATTTACAAACGAATGCACCGCACTGGTTTATTATTCGACAATTATAATGATTTCGTACTGTCGTAAGGGTACAAAGAGTGAACCCTTCAGTACGGAGGCTACAGAAGCACTGGTTTTTAAGTGAAAAACAATCATCTGCAATGGGTCGGTTACACCCTGGCTACACACATGTATGCCATTAATTCTACAAAAACACTTATCAGGAAATGTCGAATGTCGCTAATGACAGTGACAGATTTATCGGGGTCCGACTCCAGGGTGTCAGACTATTTAACAAGTGTTTAATTTTTACTTAAGCGGGCTACACATACTACGGTATACCTGTGCGGTTTGTCGCTCCGGTGCGCCTGTGCAGGTAAACCGGAACGTGTGGACGATTAAACGGTGACGATCCGGCCGCCTGCACAGGTCGCCTCAGCAAATAGATATTTTTATTCGATAAATAAAACCGTACAGGCATATCGGACCGTGTATAGGAAAGCAATCCGGTCGTCTCAGTTTTTTTAAATTTGCCGCAGACAAGGTCTCTCGCCCGCACGTCTCGTTTCTTTAATAAATTGGTTGCACGTGTCCAAAACTGAAAAACATTCTTTTCTTCAACATTTTATGGAGGGTCAAAGCCACTTCCTGTTTAAATTGTTTGTGTATTTTAACAACACTATTATCATTGAGATTTTGTTTTTTTCAAGTCACAATAAATGAACCCTTCACAGAAATTGAAAGTCGCTTTCTCGAGTTTCTCCTAAAAAATGTGTTTATCATTGACAATTGACGTTGTGTCATCGAGATTTAGTTTTTTCGAAAGTCACCCTGCAATAAATTAACCCTTAAAAAACACGACATGGTGAATGATCTTTAATTCTTTCCTTTTAACATTTTATGAGGGACCGAAATCACTTTCTCCTGTAAACCCTAAATTGCTCGTTTATCAATTGTCACCGAAATTTCGTTTTTTCAAAAGCGTCATTTTTACAACACAAACAAAAATCCTCAATAGGTCTCAACAACGCAAATCTGTAAAGTTAAATAATCTACATAAACAATACGCTGCCGTACCTTCACTGAATTGAATTTATTGGTTAAATTATAATAATTAGTTGTATGTATTAAAAATACGACACGCAGCTGAAGTGCTTTTATTGTTAAATTTGTACAATTGAATGTAATGTAATTAATAAAAACAAATATCAAAATTTGAATGGTATTTAATTAGATTATTTTACGAATGAAGAACTAACAATAAGAAAAATTAAAGTAGGTACCTTATGTAAATAAGTTCTTGGCTCAATAGTAAGTAATTGAACTATTTCGACCAACACGAAGTTATATCAGAATTATCCGTATGATACCGTGTTCATTTTTGAAATAGCACAACGTTAGTAGAATAAAATAATCGCCAATATTTCTGAAAGTGGTATTCAATGGCCTTTGAAAACAATCGAATGGGGGTTAACTGTTTAAATTGCTAGAGTAGTTTAAAAACTCCATTATCACTCAGATTTCACTTTTTCGAAAGTGATAGAATGGACCCTAAAAAAGACAGTGGAACTGTGCGTATTTTATCGTCCATTCGCATGTAATTGTGCCAATCTTTCGGCGCAAATCTTAATCGCTGCATCAAATTTACATGCGAATACCGCTCCCTTTCTTTTAACCAATCTTTACACCAATGTTTACGTTTTATTTTGCGTGTAGGGCGCTTTTTCGTAGATAATAGTAATGCTACTCCCGCTAAAGCATCGTGTGTTGACGCCATCGCTTTTACACAGAACTGACAAAAAAACCGTAATCGTGTGGATGCGCTTCTGTATCCGGTAGATCGTATTCGACAGACCGGAGAGATAAACCTTATAGATATACCGTAGTGTGTGTAGGCCCCTTTAGTGTGCAAATGTTTTTGAATACAAAGAACAGGGAAATAACAGTAGGATATGCCCATATGTTTTAAAATATAAATAAAAAGGGACACAACACGTATTAATTATTAAGACTTAATCAGATAAATCGTTCAAAACATAAATAAAAAGTCGGTTTGAAATTACAATGTTATATTATTATACATTATTATTATACATTATATAATCGTATTCTGAAAGAGTATAATTGTAGAATCTGGTGCATCAACTTTGTTTTCTACACGAAAAAAAGAGGCCAAAAAATCGATATATGATGGACTTTTTGAAGGCAAAAAGAAAACTAAAAGAAACATTATTCATGAGTATCATATCAAGAAAAAATTAAATTAATTAATTTTCTAATATGAAATGCATGAATAAAAGGGAAATCCATGCTGAGTATAGCGAGAGCACGTTTAGGGACAATATTGGAAAACTTGGTTTAAGATAAAATAAAACTATTCCAAGATATTTCTTATATTTTTAATTAATGTATCTACGTCATGGAAATCGAAATAATACTTTGGAACGTCAATAGGGAAATACACAACAAATAATTTTAGAAACGGGTTTGTGGGTTTGTATCATTTTTAAGTTCAATGCTATCTTTTGGTTTTTAACAGTATTCAATATATTAATAATGGCACATTTATTTGGATTGCTTCCTATGCAATCATTATTATAACCTACTAAGGATTTAATACATTTATAAAATCTCGTCTTCTAAAAAGTTACATTGAACACAATTCATCAAGGTTTATTAATAATTTGTCAAGTTCAATCAATATACAAAATTTGCCGCGCCACTCCTCTTTAGGATACAAGTTTATGCTTATGTTTTATTCAATGAAAACCCTTTATTTTTGTTTAATTAATTCAAATAAACTATATTTAACTTTTTCATTAACTATTTTCATTTTTTGAAGCTATTAACACTGACATTTGCGAATCCGAATCGGCAGTTACTTTAACGGCTCATGGATTTTCAGCAGCTAAGGTTATACTGTTAGAAACAAATTCTCCCAAAAGAAACTGCGTTTTGAATATTTCTGCACCAAAAACTTACGTGGTCTATATGCAGATTGTGGAATTAAGTGCAGAAATTAGAGAGCTCATAGGAAATGGAACTTATAGTAATCCGCCATGCTTCTTAGAAGTTGTAAGTATTTTCATAGCATTAAGAATCAAATTAAGACAAAAATATTACAGTTTTTACCAGAGAATAAAAACGTGCCCATTTGGAAAGGAGATCTTTGTTCCAGTGGTGTTCTACCAGAAGTGCAACTATTAACGCCTGAAGTTACGTTAGTGTGGAATCCACCTGTACCAGGTGGGGCAAGTTTTACGGCCACTCCCAAAATCGCGACTTCTAATTGAACAAGAGCAACCAATTTTGGTGCACGTATTTAGATAGTGATAGAGTTACACAATTAATTTTTTTAAAAATTTTTTGTTAATGCATATGACCGGGGCAGTTTTTGTGATTTATCTAGTAGTAACTATTAATTTACGTATTAAATTTTAACGTAGATCAACGTTCATTTAGCGGTGTATCTAATTCTGCAATCAGAATTATGCATATTGACTTAGTTTGTTAAATAATTGCATTTTTATATTGCAATGGAAATTGTTTGGGTGATTTGTGGCATTTACCAACAAAGAAAACTCTAATAGCCGTTTGACGTCTCTTATTTACAACCATGGTCATAAATATGTGTCGAACCTACCGAATACACGTGCTGAAACCAAATGTTACAGGACCTGACTAAACAATAACAGCAAGTTATCAGAGTCCATTCTTGTAAATACAGATATTCTAAAAATGTGCTGCTTTCCTTGCCTAGAATTTACTTCCCGTTGTTTAATGGGAAACGGGTTTATTTTGGGGTTGAAAACTTTCCAATTTTTAGGTACGAAAAGTTTAAACCTTCGTTTCATAAGTTATTTCGAACAGTGCGGTTCTTGTGCTTCGAGTGTTAGTTCGTTTATAAACAATTTTTACAATTTTTATTAAATTTGGTTATAACTGCGATTAAAGTAATGCCTTTTCAATACTCTTTTGCTGAAAAACTTGATATGATTTTGATATTCGGCGAAGTGGGTAGAAATTCTGTTCAAGCTGCAACAGTTTATGCAGAAAGGTTTCCAGAGCGTCAACATCCCAATCGGAAAATTTTCACCAAAATGATTAAAGGTTCTTGTTTTTATTTTCACCAATTATTTTATTTAAAAAAACCTGTTCCGGGCCTGGAAAAAATACGAGGAATCTTAAATGTTCACGCTCAAACGAGGGTGAAGTTGCAAATCTTAACGCTTGTAAATGGTTACCGCATTTCCAAACCCTATTGTCGCTTTAATTTGCAACTGTCCAAATACGGAGATCATAAATAACATCAATTTTTGGATTTCCAAGATGAAAGTGCGTTTTATCCAAAATCTAATCATTTTTTTTTCTCGCTACTTTCGTAAATAAATTTTAGAAGAGAAACCTGATGCATTAGTGTAAAAATTAGAAGTTGAAAATTTGGTTCAAAATCTTTTTTTTTCAATTTACAGCTTTAATTATCAACGAAAAATTTAAAAAAAAATTAATTGTGTGCTCTGTCACAAGACAATTACGTGTACTAAATTTGGTTAGGATTGTTTAATTAGAAGTCGCGATTTTGAGGGTGGCCGTAAAACTTGCCCCACTCAGTATATCCGTCACATACAAGAGGTCGTAGGTTGGTGATGACGGCAATAGGACAAGGTAAATGACTGATTGTTTATACTTGTAACGTAATACATGCGGTGGTTCTTTAGGAGAAGACTGTGATAACCCCAATCAACGTACATGCGTCAAAATAGGGTGGAAACCAATACTTTGCATATCTGATCATTTGCTTTGTGATGGTAATCAAAATTGTCCGAAAGGTTCTTTGTATAGTGATGAAGAGGAAACTTTATGCAAAAGTCATTTATTCACGAAATCGTCCTGGGAACAACTTGCTGTTGAAATATGGAGGAAGCTGAAACCACCAGCTTCAGATAGATATGCGAATAATTGGATACAAACCAAGTTAGAAGAGACATCTACAACAGTCCAGATACCCCATAGGCCTTTCATTAATTGGAATGATCTGAAAAGAAACGAAGGTAAACAAGAACTGTATGTAAGGTCACTTACTTAATAATCGGATTATTTTAGAAATGACAACTGAAATTTATAAGCGTGCTCAAAAAGGAAACACTACATCAACTACTTTTGGACATTATGGTCCATGGGGTTACTTAATGTTAGGCATGCTGATCTGTGGCGCAGTTCTTATGCTGTGCGGTTTGTGGGAATGCTGTTTTCGAAAACCAAAACCCCCCATAGAAATTAGGACACAACAGTCTTTACAGTCATCGGCTGTTTTAGTAATAAATTCGCAAGATGAAACGAGGAATATTCATCAGTCGGTGAATGAGTACATGGATGAACCACCGTCCTATGAAGGTCTGTTCCCTAATTTTAAGTTAAGTGTAACTGAAAGAACTTTTATATCAGATAATAGACGTGTTTCAACCTTAGAACAGAGAGTGGGAGGAAGGAGCATTTGCTACCGATTATGGACGGCAGGTGGGGAACAAAGTCGGCCATTTGTATCAACCTCGTTTTGACACATCGTTTGTTATGTTTTCTATGCCAAATGGTTTTTAAGTGTTTTTTTGTGATTTAAAGACCTTAGTTTGTAATTTTTGTGGTGGATCGAGTAGAGTATAGTGTATTTATAGTTTTTAAGACTTTAGTGATAGTTAATAGTTGATAGTTGAAAGAAACTTAGAACTAAAACATTTGTGTAACATGGTGAGTTGTGCTGCGTGTGGCTGCACCAAAACGCCCAAGACTACTTCTCAGGGGATCACGTTTCATCGGTAAATGTTTATTATTTTATTTAAAATTCAATTATTTTCAAATTCAGGCAAAAATATTATTTTGAGTCTATGTTGACATTGACATTGACAAGCCGGTTCATTGGCGTGCGTGGGTAATTCTTGAACAAAATTACAAAGTTTTAATATTGATTTTTTTGTCTTATGAGTGAAAATAAACTAGATTTAACTTAATTTGGCCGTCACTGTTATTTTTTTTGCATTAACGTAATACGGTTTAGAATGAATGACGACGAAAAAAGTTTTGCTTGCAGGCGTAAAATATGCGATGGAAATCCTACTCGATACGCCACTGACAAGGATCCGCCATTTGCATCAACCTTCCCGTTCCCCTGCAACCTTGCATAATGCTCCTTCCTACCACTCTCTGTTGTAAGGTTTCAACTGATAGTAATGCAAATGAAAGTGTGAGACCGAGTAGTTCTTGTGTAGATCCAAGTAATGCGGCAAATCGAAACGCTGTGTGATACAAAAGGACAAATTAATAATAGGATATGAATATTGTGATAATAAGACTGAATGTACCTAAATTGGTACAATATTTGTCTTTTTATGTAATAATTTATATTAAATATTGTTTTAACTTAATTTTATAAATTTATTTGTTCATTATTAGAACAGAGCTTATTGAAAAAAATTGATTATGTTTTAATGTGTTACCACTCACCTCAATAGATTGGAGAGACAATGTTAATGACTGTTTTGTTAAATAGTGTAAAATCAGTTAAATATAAAACTAATTTGAGAAATTAAAAGTTCATTGTTCCTATTTTAATATGTCACTTGTCTGTGTATAAATGTTTCAACGTCCCAATTTCCTTTAAATATTGGAATAATTAGCATTTTGGCATGCGGTATATCCAGCTAGAAATTTCGAACTTGACCTATTTTTATATTATAGTCGCTTAAAACGGGTGTCAATCATATTTTTTTATATGGATTGCCCTTTCCATTCTTTCTGGCGATTCTCACAGTGTGTGTCATCGGACTATGGAGTTTCACCAAAAACTAAGCAGTGCCACGTGACCAATCTGCTGGTCAAATTTTATAATAAAGGTAAAAAATAAATAATGGTGTTTAATAATATTGCTCTTTCAGCATTGTTCAAAAATATAGAACTAAATAGTTTGGGAAGCACTGCTTTCCATACTCGTTTTTGAAAAATAAATCAATATTTCGCTATCAACTTATTAACAACAATAGTATCGATAGAAATGGATGCCTATCTGTGGCAACGTATTCCGAATTCGTTTGTACACATGGTAGAGTCAAGAGACCATCTGTAGCCACTACACCAACTTTAGCTACTTTACTTGTAAATACGTATTTATTACGTTTGAGCTAAGTAAATAACTAAGAATGTGCTTGGTTAGCGTTTTTAAATACACCATCAAAACATTCTTCGGACCACGCATCTGTCTCTATTTCTCATTTAAATCAACAATTATTTTATTTGACGTTTTGATTAGTGATTTGGTTAAGATAGGATAATTAAGGTTTAATTAACAAATTAATAAAAAATTGAATAACAGCTATGATCCACCCAATACACAAAAGAGGAGATAAAACCGATGCAACCAATTATAGAGGAATTTCACTCTTATCGGTAACATACAAAATCCTATCCAACGTGACTACCAGGGAGGATTTAGGAAGGGAAGATCCTGCGCTGAATGAATATTAAACCTGAAGCTCATAATAAGGTATAGGAGGCTGAGAGCCAAGGAGATACATGTGGCATTTATGGACTTCAAAAAGGCATACCATTCTATAGATACGTTCAATACGGTGAAGGAATTCGGAGCTGATGACAAATCAATTGCAATCACAAAAAAATACTCTAACGAACGTGAAGTCAAAAGTCAAATTTATGGGAGAGAGCTCAGAACCCTTTCAGGTCAAAACAAGAGTAAGAACTGCTTTTTTAACTGTGTGCAGGAGAAGGTAATGAGAGAGTGGAGAAAAAAATGGAGGAGGAAGGAATTCCTAAGTTGAAAATAGGAAGAAAGAAGGATACTCTGGAAATTAACTGTCTGGTCTTTGCAGGCAATCTGACAATACTAGCAGAAAACAGGGAAGATCCAAGAAGACAAATAAATATACTGAAAGAGACAGTAGAAAAGATTGGACTATAAATATCATATGAAAAGACAGAATACATGACCAATAGAAAAGATGCACCAAAACAGATGACAGGAAAGTATGGGTTAACATTTTCAAATACCTGGGAGAATGAACTCAACCAAACGCTCTTCACAAAGAAACGGTCCTAGCAGGAGCAAAACTAAGAGACTACAATACAGTTCGATAGCTTTTTGCCAAACTATCGCAAGCCACAAAACCTCAAAATTTACAGCGATATTATGGTGGACACTTAAATAGAATCAATACAAATAAAAACCGTTTTCTCAATTATCAATTTTTAAACAACTTACGATACTTTGGCAAGCCATTCTAATTGGTCTGCTGCTTAAGATAGATATAAAACTCCATTTTCAGCAAAATGTTACTTGAGATACTTTAGCGGAAAATCATCGAGTTATAAAGCCAGAGAGCCTCTGTGTCTCAGAATCCCTTGCGCTAAATACGGCTGGACAGTTAGACGAGGTAGGAAAAATTATATGGAAATTCTGGGACCAAAATATGAAGTTGGTAAATGGAAACTGAGAAGATCTACACGACAACAAAAAAAACAGACACAATGAAGAGAAGAAGGGTGACTTTCTACGGACATATTAAAAGAATGAATGAAGGAAGATGGACGAAGAGAATATTCAATTACTTCGACAGAAACTACAAGACACAGATGACATGGATCAAGGAGGTCATTAGATGGAGAAAAGGTGGAGAGAAGAGAAGAATTCAACAAGAAGATCAGAGGATTCAAAGGTTTTCAAAAAAGCCAAAAAAAAAGAAAGAACATGGAGAAAGAATGAAAAGTACTGGAAGAGAAGAAAGAAGGGAGGAAAATAATCATGAGAAGTTATTTCACTTGGTCCATAATTGGCCAAAATCAAAAAAAAAATCACGTGATAATGTTTCGATATTCGTTTCACTAGTTATTCTAATAACGGATCATATTTCTGTGCTTAAATTAATTGTGTCCTCTTAAATTTATTTTTCCGGTGATCGTTGATTTACGGGTCGATTTAATGAACAGGAAATCATTCATTTATTACCCCTTTTAAAGAATGATTTCTTATAAATGCATGATTTCGGTATCTAGGCAACAAAATATACCATTGAATTGAAATGGCACTTTATTTAAATGTAAGATGACAAAATGAATGCAAAATATACCAATAAGAAATACAAATTAATTTAATTAATTCCTTACGTTATGTTTATAGTAATACCACAGATTATACCAGATAGGCCTCTCTTGTCGGAAGCTTTGATTTCAACAGTTAGCATTCAATGACCTCGTCTTTTTAAATTAGTTAGACAGCGCTGTCACATGCAACATGATTTCAGTATGGCGGCGTTGCTAAAATACCCAACTTTCAAAGAAAATAATTTAAAATTAACGTACTTTCACGAAAAATACATTTGACAACGTTGATTTAAATCAAAATTATTACTGTAAAATTTTGACGTAGGTATTTAATTCGATTACCGTGTTTCATTTCGTTTAAACTCTGCTTCTTCGTAGTCCAAGCAAAATGTCGCCAGAAGGGGGGTTACCCTGCAAAAGGTCGGTCAGGTTTGGTTTTTTGATGTTTTATCATAAATGCCCCTAATGTTAATGTCCAGTTTTTGACCTCGTGACCTTTCCGGAAGGTGTTGAAAATGGGGTTTGAACTTAAGAAAAACACGTTTTTGAGTACGCTGCGCAAACGGCTATTGGGAAAAAAAAAATTTTGATTCATTTAAATACCTGACGATATGGGCATTCAAAATCGAACCGAGACCGCTACTCTAGGATCAATAGTTTATGAGCTACGATTTTTTGAAGTTCACCACTTTGATTGCTTAAACCGCAAATGAACTGTTTTTGCTGTTATCTCACGTCTCGTGCGCTCCTGTCTGATTCACTGATTACATCGAAACAAATAATATGGCACTGTAATGGGCATTAAAGGCTCTTTACTATGGTTTTTTGTTTGATCCAATTGAATGAAAAATGACCACACGGCGAGCAATCAAACTTGGAAAATTATTGAAAAAACTCCCTATTTTTAGTACGGTTTCAGCGTGCTCTCAAACCTGCCGATTATAACCAATCTCAAAAATTTTACATTCCATGAATACGTGACAGCTTATGGGGCACAGAAGTGCAATTTTTTTTTTTTTTGCTAGTGACACCCTTGGGCCAGTGCAAGTTTATTCCAAACGGGGCGCGGACTCAAAAATAACGAAAACGTCAAAATTCTTCTAAACCCCTGAAAGTTGGCACGTACAATCACGTGCATGTGTAGATACGCGTGATTGCACGTGCCAACTTTTAGGAATCTAGGAGAACGTTAACGTTTTCGTTATTTTTGAGTCCGCGCCCCGTTTGGAATAAAGCTGAACTGGCCCACAGAAGTGGTAACTGAAATGCTTAAGAGTCAGGAGAAGTGGGATGCCGTAGTAGAATTTGCGGAGGGAGTCATTAAAGGGAAGGAGGTGTTAGAGATGGAACTAGAAAGGGAGGACTTGTGAACAGGAAACAGGAGAACGTTGCATAGCAACGGTTGTGGTGGGATGCACTTGGCATCGAGAGCAGCACAGCCTGAAGTAATGCAGGAGCCGTTCCGGGCTGTGTGGAGCTATGAAGGGGTGCGTTTAGTGGGTAGCGACCCATTCAGGGGAACCCCACAGTACCGGGTAAATTAATTAAGTAATTAGGCCTGGTCTTCCAATAAGGAATTTCAGCACCTCTACAAAAAAAACAAAAAAAAGGTTAGGTTACATATACCACGCGCAAGTAAGGTTAGTTGTTAATCAAAATAACCTCACTACATGGCTCAATATAAACAATTTTTTTGTGGAAAGTACGCGTTTCCGCACTAAATTTTTTGCAAAATGAGTGTTGTTACGGTGTGTTTTATGTATAAAAAAAAAATTGGCGAAATCGGTGCGTAGACCATAAACTCGAATTTTTCCGACCGTTCAGTTGGTTCTACGAGAAAACCTTCTTCAGCCCTATCATGTTTGTAAAGTTCAGCCGCTCTATAAAAACGACAACATTTTTCGAATAAATTTTTGTAATAGAATGTTAAATAGGATTCAAGATGATGGCAACTTTTTAAGATGTATTCTTTGGAGCGATGAGAGTATGTTTACCAGAGATGGTGTATTTAATACCCACAATGTTCACCATTGGGCGGATGAAAATCAGCATGCATTTCGAGAATATGGTCACCAAAGGAGGTTTTCCATTAACGTTTGGCTGGGCATAATAAGTTACCGGGTCATTGGGCCAACTTATCTAACAAATCGTCTTAATGCCAATGAGTATCTCAATGTATTGGAACAAGTTAATGACGAAATGCCACTGAATATACGCCATAACATGATTTACATGCATGATGGAGCTCCTGCACACTATGCTCGTAATGTAAGACAATGGTTGGATGAACACTTCCCAAATAGATGGATTGGTCGCGGCGGTCCTATCTTGTGGCCTGCGAGATCTCTCGATCTCAATCCTTTAGACTTTTTTGTTTGGGGTTTCATGAAGGAGAAAGTTTATGTAACGCCTCCTCAAGACGCTAACGAAGTCAGAAATAGAATTAACGCGGCATTATTGGAAATTACACCACAAATACTCGAACAAGTAGTACAGACGATACCTCGTAGATTGCAACTATGCTTAGAGACAGATGGTTTTCAATTCCAACAATTACGTAGGTAATAGTGTCGCTGATTTACTCTCAGATAAATATCCAAACAAAGAACTAATCGTTTCATAAAATAAATGTAATTATACATTTTTCAATATGTATTATTTTGACAATAAATAATTTGAAAAACAAATCATACCTCCCGTGATGTGTAGAATTTAAAACGTTAGATTCAACCAACTGATACTACTAATAATGAATAAAATGCGGCTACAGTGTTGCCAAACGTATGCTTCTTTAAATAGGTTCCTGAACACATACGACATTTTAACATTAATATTTTTTATTCAGAACCGAACGAAGAATGTCGCTGCGTGTAGCTTTTCCAACAATTTGTACACACGCGGTATAATTTCCTAAAACACTTCTATTTATAATATTTTTTTTTTTCTTCGGGAGAGAGGAAATTTTTTAAGAAAACGACTGTCGACCTAACTTCAACAGACGAGCCAGGTTTTCCACAAAGGGTACAATATGCCAGCACACCAACGGCCCACTGCCGGCAGCATGTGCTGCCGGCAATGGGATATCGATAAGCCAGCAGACCATACCCAGCGGGAACATATTACGGACTAAAAACCCCTCTAGGCTTTGATGCTGTTTTCCCTGGAACAGGAAGCTTGAAATAGTAATTATTCTATACTTCTGACGCTGTGGGTGGCTGTTCAAAAGAACGGGAAGTGGACGCACAGAAAGAGCCGCGGGGGAATAATATGTATGTGTTTATTGTATTCATTCTGAATTTCTTATATTACGTTATAACCAACGGCAATGAAAAAGAGCACATTCATAATTCTAATTTAGCCAAGTCCCAGTATCGAATTTTAATTTAATTTAATGAACGATTTTCTTTATTAATATGTGATAACAAAATCAAACAATTTTTTTTTCGAAAAAAAAATACAATTGAAGCTTATCATTTATTTAGTGAAAATAGTTATTTATATTATTAGGAGTATAAGCAAAGCTTTATGTGCTGTGGCTGATAGGTTGACTGCCGATCGTAGTGAGGCAGCCAAATCAGCCGAAGCACATAAAGCGCTTATACTCCGAATAATATATGTTATTTTTTCTCCAAACGTAAAATTATAATACAAAAATAAGCATCTAATTAACAAGGTTATTTCGGGAAACATTACACTTGTACAAAAATAGCATTGCCTGATAGACACTTTCTAGATATTACCGTAGCAACCGCCAAACAACAAATTATTGTTTGAGAAAAGTCAGTCAATTTTGTGGCAATGTCTAATTCAGACGAAATTCAATTAACTCCACCTGAAATAGCCGAAATAGCAAGAGCCGAGATTGAAAATCTTCTTCCTACAAAGTCAAGCGGTGTTTATGAAGCAGCGTTCAAGAAATTCATTACATGGTGTTTGGAAAAAAATGTATTCGTTTATTCAATCAAGTAACATGGACTTTATATGCTTAAGCATATAAAGTACTTTATCTGCTTAAGCATATAAATGAAACTTCTACTAGCAACATTCTGTCATTTAAATGCCACTTTTATGACGTTTGGAGAAAAACAATATTTTTACAGGTTAATAACCCCTTCACGGGGCCAAGCAATAAAGCATTTTTCCATGACATAGATACTACCCGGAAACTGACTGTGCGATTACATAAAGGACAGTTAGTAGATGAATTCTGCATAATTTCCCACTCGAAGACCATAATTTTTAATTTGTTATCACCAATTTACAAGAACAAATCGTTTTTTTTTTAGTTCTTTGCATGTAAAATGGAAACTAATGAAGCAATTTTAATCTTGTCAATAGAGGAATTGTAGAGAATTAAATTACGAAGAGAATGAGAGGTCGAATGTCCCGATCGAATAATTAGAACCGGAGAAAACCCAGAAAACCCGGAAATTTTAGTGTTTTCTTAAAAAATTCACAATTTCCCCATTTTTTAATTTTAAGAACTGAAACTTTGCACGCAGATAGCTATTTATATGTATTTTATGTGTGCAAAATTCAGATTCTGTCTGTAGTGGGGGGTGACAGCCCGTGAGGGGAAGCGCAGCCCGGTTCTATTCCTATATAAAAAACTTCCCATCAGCGGCAGAATCGAAGGAGGTGGAAAAAAATTATTATTATGAGATTTGTTTTTTTTCAATTTGTCAAAGCTTGAGTTAAAAAATCGCTTCACACGATTTAAGCAACTTGAACTGTTCTGTGCCTTTTTTGCGATTGTCTCTATTTAAATATACTTTTTGTGCAAAGTGTAAGTGTAATTTAATTAAATAAATTAATGATTTAAGTTTAAAAACAACATCTTTTAGGTGTCAAATAACACAGACTAACAAACAGTAACATGTCTAGCGACGAAAGTATCTCTGGCACACCACCTGAATTAAGAGAAATTGCCAATAAATGCACGGGTAATTTACTGCCGGAAAAATCCAAAACCATTTATAAGCATACCTTCAATAAGTTTATGAAGTGGAGAAAATTGAAAATTGAAAATTGAGAAAATGCCAATTCCTTTTCGGAGAAGGTAATACTTGCGTACTTTAATGACTTGCCCGAAAAAATGAAACCTTCTACGTTGTTGAAAATTTACGCAATGCTAAAAACTACAATTAATATAGAATATAAAATTGATCTGTCACAATATTCAAGACTACGTGCATTTTTAAAAAGACAGTCAAATGCCTACCAAGCTAACAAATCTCAAACATTATCGGCTGAACAAGTAAAAAAAATTATCACTGAAGTGCCCAATCACCTATATTTAGGGACAAAGGCAACTAAATAAATACAGAAAATGAAGAGTTGCTATTAATTGTTCTTTTTTATTTAAATTGTTTTAATTGTCCGCATCATGGGTGCATGCAGAAAAAATGAATTATATTTAATGATATAAAATACTTAGAAAATGCAGTATTAATTAGTGTACCTGATACCAAAACTAAGGTTCCTAGAAAATTCACAATCACTGCTGAATTTTATAATATATTTAAGAAGTACGCAGATTTTAGGCCCCCAAACATTACAACAGACAATTTCTTTGTAAATTTTCAGAAAGGTCGCTGCACCAAACAAGTTATGGGTATAAATAAGCTAGGTAATATGGCTAAACAAGTGGCTACCTTCTTGCAACTACAAAATCCAGAGCCTTACACCGGCCACTGCTTTAGACGGACATCTGCCACCGTGCTGATAGATGCTGGTACCAATATAGAAACTTTAAAAAGACATGGTGCATGGAAATCTACTGAAGTGGCCGAAGCCTATATCGACAATTCCATTCAAAATCGCTTAAATGTTGCCAATAAAATATTAGAACATTTAGATAGTTCCACACAGAATTCTACAATATTGTCATCACATTCTTATGTGGCAAGTACCACATCATCAAATATTTGTAATTTACCAAATATCTCATTTAACCATTGCCAAAACGTTACTATTAATTTAGTAAGTAAAAAAGAATAAAATATATAAGTAAATAATCGTGTTATTATTATTATTATTTTTTATTTTTACGTAGTCCTAGAGAAAGTATAGTTTGTAACACGTTTGGAATGGCTATTCCACACTCGTGGACCGCCAGTCAAACTTCCATTCGTGTGGAATATGCCTCATTCCAAACTTGTTACAGAATATACTATATTGCTTGGCCTATAAGTCATGCTCTTTCCAAGCTATCGGCGGTTCAGACTAATTTTTCTCAATTCCATAGATATGAGGCGGTTGGGGAACCCGACAATTTATGAAATTTGTGATGACATGCCTGGAGATTATTTAGAACAGCTTGAAGAGATGTACACAACTTTGAAGCCTCATTGTACGCTGTTAGCAACAACAAAGCGGATAGATAAGCTACGATTAAAAAGAGGTGCTGTGTCCCACTCAAGTGATTCTCTCCAAGAATCCGGACACCAATAATTGTAATAGAAGTCGCCATCCAAATGAATTGCAAAGTCGAAACGTAAGGTAAGTGGTCAATTTAAGCAAATTTCAAATTATGTAATTACCGGAATTGAAGCCCCTCGCTTGCGAAGCGTCGAAAGTTTTGAAACACATTCATCGTATTCATCAAACCCGTTTATAGAAAGCTTCTTTTTTGGAAGTTCTATATTTTCAGTACGTAAATTCAAAACGTGTTGTAATCATTTTGTATTTTGTTCATTTCCAAATTAACGTTATAAGGTTATGAATATTAATTTCCGAAACATTTTCAACTTTTTAAAATTAGAATTTAGAAATGGCTGGCCCCCCTCTATGTAAACCAATGCGTAGCGTCTCTGCAGCGGCAATCATTGTCTAGCATTCCAATATAATATATTTATTTTCGGAGAATTCACAAGCGATATCACGAAGTAGAATAGTTAAGGCAGCACGGTTAATGCGTCTACTCTTTTTTAAATAAAAAACTTCGAGCAGATAGCGTTATATCGAATCAGCGTTAAACGAGGTCTTAGTGTAGTTGGTGTTTGATATTTCCCCCTTTGCGACATAAATCTAAGTAGGCGGAAAAAAATTGAATTCCAAAGAAATCAATATGAGACGTGAGTCTGTCATTATCTAATTTAATTTAATAATAATAAATAAATCTCATTGCTTTAGGAGTAAGAAGAATAAACGTTATTATTGAAGAGAAAAGATAGCTACTAATAACGAAAGAGGAGGAGATAAAACAACTAAAAAAATATATTAAGAAAATGGAAGCAATAAAATAGTTATTTGTATCACTAGGCCTTAAACTGATTTTTTGCGAGTGCGAGTAAAGTTTGAGGGGTGAGGCCGAAGGCCGAAGCCCTCAACTGCGAGTACTCGCAAAACAGTTTCTGGACGTATGATACACAATATTTTTTAGGTCGACAAAAATATTTAAATAAAGAAATATAAATTTGTAGTTCAAATATCTCGGCTAGAGAATTTATTTTTTCTTCTGTTGGCAATATTTACCCGGAAAGATTAATTTGAACTTAAAAATCAAGTACCCAGTATGTAATGCCTTTTGACGTTTATGACAAAACAACCTGCTATTATGACATGGATTGAGATTCTTGCAATATTGTTAAATTAAAAACATCCTTTATTTTTATAACTAATATTAATAAAGTTCTTATCGATGTTAACAAACGGTGTAATTGACATTTAATTTTCGATTTGGTTAGCAGATTCGGTGCTACCAACCTACAAAATTAAAATTACACTAGTTTACATTTTCGGGCCTAGTCCTGAAAGTCGGATTTTCGGGCCTATTTAGAGGACTTCAAAATCAGTCATTTAGGACGGAGGCCAAAAAAGTAAAATACAGACCGGGATAGCGGAGGTTAGTATAAATCTTGTCCTGAGTTTTAATTAATTAAAATCTTGTAGGCAGACAAGTTGCTGCAAATGCCAGCCAAAATAAATTATGTTACAGTAATACCTCGCTTGACGTTACCTCCGTTAACGATACCTCGCTATAACGTCATTGCTGGGTGACGCGGTAATTTCCGTATTTATATACATTGTGCACTACTAGCGAGCGCGCGTATGCGGGGATTCCCCGAACTTGTCGGTTGTACCATATGTTCTATGCATATGTGTTTTTACTATAACCTTCACAGCAGTCGTTATACGCACGTTACATAAATAGTTTATGAAACATCGCTCTAAAATAAAATGTCAAACAAACGAAAATCGATAAGTTTAGAAACGAAATTAAACTTAATAAATCGAGTAGAAAGAGGCGAAAAAAAGAGTGCAGTGTCACTACAAACAGGATTGTCTTATTCAACTATGTCAACAATTGTAAGCCAATCAAAGAAAATAAAAACCTCTGTTGAAAACAACAACGTTACTAATAAAAAAATTTGCCGCACGCGAAGTAGCATTATTGAAAATGTTGAGAAGTTGTTAAGTGTTTGGATTGATGATATGGGCCAACGTCACATGCCAGTGAGTCAAATGTTAATTCAAAACAAAGCAATAAGTTTGTTTAACTTCTTAAAAGACCAAGAAGAAGGAAACAATGAAGAAAATTTTGTAGCATCACGTGGATGTTTTGAAAAATTTAAACATAGAGATGGAATTCACAATATTCGCATAACGGGAGAGGGATCTAGTGCTGACATAGAAGAAGCAAGAAAATTTCCGAAACAATTAAAAACTGTAATTGAAAGAGGTGGATATCCTGCAAATTTGATATTCAACGTTGATGAAACGGGTCTATTTTGGAAACGTTTGCCATCTAAAACATTCATATCGCAAGAAGAGAGAACGGCGTCAGGGTTCAAAGCTGCGAAGGATCGCTTGACTCTATTACTGGGCAGTAATGCATCGGGAGATTTGAAACTGAAACCAATGCTAATTTATCATTCGGAAAATCCACGGGCCATGAAGGGTTTTTCCAAGTCTAATTTACCAGTAATATGGAAGTCTAACAGAAAAGCCTGGGTAACAAAGGATCTATTTAATGATTGGTTCGTTAATCATTTTTGTACTGCAGTTAAGCGTTATTGTCAACAAAACAATTTAGAACAAAAGGCGTTATTGCTACTGGATAATGCTCCTGGTCGTTCAGTAAATCTTAACGCACTGGAGACTTGCATTCCAGTTGAAGTTATGTTCCTTCCACCGAACACAATATCTATAATTCAACCTATGGATCAGGGTGTTATAGCGGCATTTAAAGCTCGTTTCCTCCGGTACACTTTTTCCAACTTAATAGGGAATATGCATGAAGTTTAAATTTGGTTCAAATATTTTTATTCCGAATCTTTATTGGCCGGACATTTGAACTAAACCATTATTTTAGTAATTAATAATTTTTTAATTACTTAAAATTAATAAATAAAAGTGCAAATTAATTCAAATTTCTAAAACGCAACACCATTGGCTAAACGAAACGTGACGTCAAATACTGTGTCAACAAGTCGTACTGCGTACTGTTCACATATGTATGGCATTGCAGGCTTTTAATTAGTGTGTTGCGAATTCATTTATTCTTTAGGTGCAATTTTAGCATCCTAGTGATATTATAAATCATTTAAGACAATGACTTAAAGTGGTTTTGTAAAAGCACAATCGGATAATCTGCCGAGAATAGATTGCATTCATGATGTCGTCTTATTTTCTTTCAAATCCAAATTTTACGTCCGCCGAAGTAAAAGTAGTGAAAGCTGCAAGGTAATTAATTAATAACTCATAATTATTCTATAATAACATTATGTACGTTATTTAAGACATAAATACAATCCTAAATATGATGAGCAGTAAACATAACCTATAATTTTTGATTATTGTTAAACGACGCTGCATGCATATACTGTATTTTATTGCTAAATGATTTGTAAATTTGTAAATTTGTAAATAAATGTTCAAAGTGGTTATAAATGATTTTTATTTTACATGGGAAATTCACAGGTAACAAACAAAGCTTAATTTGGATTTCTTTTTTATTAGAACAGCCTGCATATTAATTAAACCACAAGCTATTATTATGACTTCATCTATGATTGGAATTAAATTGTGGTCTACACAAGCATGAGGAAGCAGCATGTGGAACTCCCTTAATCTATTTATTACACGCTCAACATGTATCCTCAATGCCGCAATCTGTTTTGATAGCTTTACTTCTTCTTTTGTGCTTGGGGACAACTTTGAAACTGAAGGTGGTCGTATAAGTGTACATCTTTTAGCTTTTAATAAACATGACAAATCTTTGAATCCTCTGTCTGCCATCACTGCTTGGTTAGGTGGTAAACACTCCAAATAACCACAGTCTTGAACTATCATAACATCTGTAGCCGTTCCGCTATATCCTTCAGAGATAAAATTAACCAACCCATCAGGTGTGCATGAAATTAAATACTTCAAGGTATTGCATTTTTTGTACTGCGACCAAGTAAGTGATTGGTGGACTGCATTAGATGGTTTCTCAATCTGAATTTCAAGGCAGTCGATGATTGAAACAACATTTGCATACCTGGACCTAAACGATATGGGTAATTTTTTGTAAATCTCTGGTGGTGTTGGCCATACAATTAAGTCTTTCATTCTTTCAGCAATAAAAGGTACACTTTTAGAGAATATTCTGCTGATAGTACTCTGTGAATATCCAAAATGTAATCCCAATATGCTGAATGACTCATTTAATTTAATTTTCTTTAGTGTAATTAGTATATCTATGGTAGAAAGGGGGACATTTTCACTTAATAATTCTATTAGATGATATGATGTTTTAGGTAATCCTAACAACATTTTAGATTCTTTTTTTACAGCGGTTAACATGCCAGTACGCATTTGACTTTTAAAATCTTTTTCATTCTCTGAGTCATCATTTTGCGTCCAGCTTGATTCGGATGAAAAACTTGATACATAATCTTGAGATATCATTGAAGAAAGAGAAGACATTGACATACGATCTGGGCTGTCGGCAAGCAATTTATTTTTGGCAACTGATTTTATTGGTGATGTCGCAGTACTTGTTAATGAAAGAGGACATTTTAGTGGAGATAGTGCTACATTTTTCTTATCCATAGGGAAATTTACATGAACACCTATACTTCTATACTTAGCTTTAATATTCACTTGTACAGCTTTATCAATAAGTACTTTCATTTCATTCTCCGGTGAATTAATTTCTTCAATATGGGAAGAACAGGATTCTACTTCATCGTTATTTGTTTGTGGTGGTTTACATACTTCCATAGCATCACTACTACTGGCAGTAGACTCTGAGAGAGCTTCTTCTATCAGTGATAACCGTTTTCTCTTGATAGCACCCATTCTTATAACGGGTGGTGGCATATTTCGATTTTGGCAATGGAATCTGTGCGGCAAAACTCCTTTATTTAATCGTAGTGTCACATTTACACCTTCTTGTTTCATTATGTTGTATTGAACATAATTTCCTGTATCCTCCTCTATCTAGGTATGGAAATCCTAATTACATTTCATTTTTAAATGAGCATTGATTTTCTTTATTATGTACCATTTAAATGCATTGTAATAATGGCCTTTAGGGAGCTTAAGCTCTAAGTTCAAAAAATTTAATAAATAAATAAATAAATAAATACGTCATACTTACATTGAAGTGATCTCCACAACAATGTAAACAAGCTGTTGCAGATACTTTATCTCTTCTGATAACCTCACACCATTTCTTACGTATTTTTGCACCCATCGGGACTTGAAAAAACACTTTATCAGGTGCACTTCTGATAGTGTTTTTGCATAAAGGCACAATGCAATACTTATAAACTGGCTTTTGAGCTTTTTTCATGGTGAAATAAATTAAGAACGAAAACACCTGCAGGAAACAGTGGGCTGAACTGTTGTTGACACAGTATGTGACGTCATCAACAAAGCGCGCGAAAATGGCGGCGTTTAAGGGGAGAGATACATAACCTCGCTTTACGTCAAATGCAGAGCAATTTTATTTCCAAAATTTCTTGCTTAAAGAGCAATATTTATCTATACTGTTGACCAATTTAGAAAAAATAAGGTCCCATGAAGGACACCTGTGCATTTTCATAGCAAAAATTGTTAAATAGAAGTTGTAGTACATAATTAAAAACATGATATTTGAACAATGGAAAAATAGATCGTATGACGATTAACGAGGGAATTTCAAAGATTAAAAGTAGGAGATGTCTTACATTATTTTACCTACAATGCATCTTGAATATTAAATTTTATTATTATTGTTAACTAAAAAAGATATTTTGGAAACAAAAGCCGATGCGAAAATTTCGATTCATATAATTTTTCACGCAGAGGTGCTGAATCTACGCATGCGTCGTCTTGGTAAAACTTCATTGTGCATCACGTAGATGGCTTTGAACCTGTGTTTGAGAATTAGGCGAGGGCGGCATTTTCAAATTTGTTTCCTGATTGGAAATTGATATTTTTTTTATCGTGTCGTGCAGGGAAAACTGAAGCAGACAGACAATATTTTCAAACAAAAAGAATAACTTATTATCTGTTATTAAATAAATAAAAAAAGTATAATACTGGTTTATTATTTACTCTAAAATATCTACAATGGTGACATTTTTTAATTTGTTTTTCTTCTGTGCTTCAAGAATGTAGAGAGGATCGTCACATTTCAGCCCTTTAGGAATCTTCCTCCTAACTAATTCCTGCAGTACACAGTCCTTGTAAAATCTGCTCAAAATCGGCAACATTTCATTTTCCCATAAAAGGCATCTTTTTCAATTTCTTCTATGAACAGAGGAGTATGGTCGTTCACATACACCACAAAATAGCATGTTTTTCTATTGGTTATGTTTAATTGTCCTTGGATTTGATACCAATAAATATGGTTTCTTTTTAGCTGAAGTTTGCGGGAATTGTTACATTTTTGCAGGCATATATTGTGTTTATCTGCAGCCTCTTCTAAAGAAATGTTCAATTTTGCTACCTTGTACAGGCATTTCACCTCTACTATATGTGTATCTCCTACAAGACCTACACCGCATTATTAAAAGCAATAATATTTAGCAATAACCAACCTACCATCTGGTGAAGCTGCAAGGAATCCATTTATTTTGTCAACGAAAAGACCAGCGTCTTTCACTGAAATGTTCATTTTTTCTTCAAATTTTCGCACAGCTACCTTTTCCATAGTTTTACCATATTCTATAGCTGGGGTATTTATGAAACTTCCATATAAAACTTTTTTCACTAAATTGTGACAAGAAGTTGACATGCGCTTCTTCATTACTTCACCAAAAAGGGAAGCTGTCAGCCTATCTGCTCTTTCTGTTTTATAAAATTCGCTGCCAAATTGTTCTTTGCTGTTTTCTTCAATAAAGTTGCGTTCTTCATCTGTAACCTGGAACAATTATCATTCAATTATAGAAAGCTAGTGTAACAAATAAATAAATGGAACATTACTTGCAACTTTTCTAATATTCTGTTAGATTCTTGTTGAACAAAATGTTCTGATAATTTAGGCTGCAACGCGTTGGGACCATAATCCTCATTTTTAATTTGTGGTAATTTCTCCTTTTTTCCGTTTTTTGACGGAAACAGTTTCCTTTTAGCGAGAGGTAGTTTCCTATTTGTTTGTTTGGTAATATATTTTTTTAAATGTTTCCCAGGACTTCTGTTAGTAACAGTTTTCCAAGGACTACTATGCCACTTGAAACCCTTGTTATACCGCATGCCACTTAGGTAACATCTTGTCTGGAAAGATCCCCTACTGGTCAAATTTAAACGTTTGCCAGGGTTAAATCTTGCCAATATATTCATGTAATTTTCAGACTTATTATTAGTTTGGTTGTCTAATAGTTGGTGAGACTTTTTCAAAAGTATCTCCAAGGCACCTGCAAATATCGATATAAAATAGTATTACATAAAACGATACTAAATTCTTACTGTAAACATGGTTATATAACCCAGTTTTCTTCATTTCTGCAGTTTTACTGCCTTCTTTGTAGCCTACACTAGAACAGTAATAAGTCTGGCAAAAAGAATGATCTTCAAAAATATGAAGCGGTCCATTTCGGAGATCTTTCTTTAAATCCTCAATGTTCTCGCAATTACATATAGCTTTTTGAGCGGCTTTTTGTAAGTCCTTGATCAGTTTATTTGTAAGGAGCTTTCTTGCAGACAAGTCGATTTTTGTGTCTTTTCGGATGTTGTACAACACTTTGCCATAATTCTTGATGGCATGGTTAACACACTCTATTTTTCGAACTGACCTTCCGTACGGCACTCTCTCAACAATTTTCGCATGTAGGCTTGAGTCGCCATCAGCTATGAAGCTTTTAAACCGTAATTTATAAGTATTTTCAGTAAAACAAAATCCTTCAGCAATAATATCTGCTTCCATCGCACTGGAGCTGCAACTCCAATTTCTAAAACATTTGTGTGGTTTTGGAAGCTCCTTCTTATTCACAGCTCTGGCACAGACAATACAATATTTGTTTCGAACTCCTAAGTATAGAACTTTGCCAGTCTCTTTTCCAATAATGACAGCCTAAAAAATAAAAAAGTACATTGTACATTAACACTAAACATTTCAGTAAGATACCACGCCAGATGAAGCATTATAATTGTGGCCATAACTCCTGTGACTCCATCCGCCATCTGCACATACTGTGATAAATGGTATGCCATCTGGATCCACATCTCCCCTTTCCCTTGCCAGAGTCGCTTCCTCTAAAGCGGCAGCTTCCATATCCTGGCATAATTGATCATGCCAAGTCTAAAAATTGCATTGTTGGCGGTAGGTATTCTTTAGATAAAAGGAAAAAGCTTACTTCACCCAATTTGTTTTCTATTTCACAAAATTTTTTTTGATTCATTGGGGGTATGTTCATACAAGACAAAAATTCTTCCAAATGACCAAATGTACTGCCTGTTGCTAGAGTACCCCAAACTGCTCCATAATTTATATCGGAAGTTGTTTTTTTTGGATCCTCCGTACTTTTTACAACATCTTTGATGTCACACTTTGAGCACTTGAATTCAATGTGTCGAACAAGCCCAAGTCCTCGATCCAATTCTTTTATAGGATACACAATGCCAGAACATAACTTGGAATGTTTATATTGTAAAGTGAAGGCCCATTTTAAAACATATCCCAGATCAACAATTCGATGACCGATAATTGTTTTGCCAAACACATCTTCCTTCTCCACACATAACTCATGTTCCATTATCCTAAAAATTATTATTACTATTGAACAATTGTCTAAAATGGTACATACTCTTGGTAGGAGTCGTCACCCATCATACAAAAACTATCCTCCAAAAGAGGTGATTGTGGCCCTTTTGTTTCTGAAACAATTATAGGGAAACTTATGTTGTCAGACCTATTTTCAGTTTCTATGGAAAAAGGTGGCTGAGTGCTTCCTGGTTCTAATAAACCTTCCAGTGAAGTGTTGTGCGACTTATCTTCAACATCACTAATGTGATTATCTTTTGAAATATTTGAATTATTGCATTTTGCTGCTAGATACTTTCTTCTAGACTTGGACGCTTTGTTCTTTTTATGCGTCTTAGAAGGATTAACACGTGTTGCTCTACCCATTTGAAAAATGAGCTAATTGCACAGCAAAAGTGTCTAAAACTGTGTGCCATCCTCAGAAATGCCCAAAGTTTTATATAATAATTTTATGCTTACCTTTGTAAAAACAACGTGTGTATAGATTAGTCGTGAAAACGACTGATTTTATAAAACGAAGGCGAACAAAACACGTGAAACTAAAGCAGACGAAAGAAATTCACGGAGCCAATGCGAAATGCCAATGGACTTTGCACTTGCACTTTGAAGATTGTTGCTTGATGGTTCGTACTGAAATGCTTTTTGATTTTTTGGCAAAGACTGGGTTGTTTTGGGGCGTATCACGTGTTTAACAGTATTTTTTATGAGTGTCCGTTAGGTTAATCTAAAAAGGTTCCTTGTGCTAATTTTTTGAAATCGTGACTGTTTCGTTTCCTATTAAAATTTATTGTATACACAAGGGGTGGTAATAAAATTATTTGAAAACAACCCACTCAAAGGCTGGGTTGTTTTCGGGCGTAGCACGTGTTTATCGGTATTTTTTATGAGTGTCCGTTAGGTTATTCTGAGAAGGTTCCATGAATTTCGTTCGTTGTTTATGACGGTGCTTTTTTAATAAGAGTCATAAACTTGAATTTCAATTTATTGGATTATACTTACAATTACAAAATTATTACTTATTGCTTAAGAAGTTTCTAACTGACTGACAATCTAAACTAACATATAACATTTAAAATAAAAATATTTTTATTTGGCATTTGATACTTGTTATTTATTAATACAAACTTTGAACTTTGAAAATTGTTGCTTGATGATTCGTATTCAAGTGCTTTTTGACTTTTTGGCAAAGACTGGGTTGTTTTGGGGCGTAGCACGTGTTTAACGGTATTTTTATGAGTGTCCGTTAGGTTATTCTAAAAAGGTCCCATGTGCTAATATTTTGAAAGCGTGACTGTTCCTTTCCTATTAAAATTTATTGTATACACAAGGGATGGTAATAAAATTGTTTAAAATAACGGTACAGGTCTATAACATTTAAAATAAAAAATTTTTGTTTGGTATTTGATACTTGTTATTAATTAATATAAAATTTGAATTTTGAAGATTGTTGCTTGATGGTTCGCACTAAACTTCTTGTTTATTTCGAAAAAGGTTTACAAATTTTACGCGAGAAAGATCCTCTGAACGAACGAGTTTCGCATGGTATGAATCATGAAATAAATTGCTACAAACAATTCTATAAACAAAAAAAAAGTCGAGTAAAGTAGCTGACTTGAAAATTGTTCATCCGACCAATTACTACCTTAGCTAATGACAGTATCCCTGATAATGCAGAAAATTTAATTTAAAAATTTAATATTGCTTGTTTTGTTGTGTCGTTTAAAAATGATTAATTTTAACTTTTTTTTTTGAAGCGTCCGCTGACTTATGTTTTAGAAGCAGGAATGAGCAGGAATGAAGCACTAAACATTCCGCCTAGTTTTAATTTTCCTGCTCAAAGTCGTCGGCTGAGTGAGAAGCGAGCGAAATTAAAGATAATCTTTAATAACTTTTGTTTGAAGCGTCCGCTGACTTTTGTTTTAGAAGCAGGAATGAGCAGGAATGAAGCACTAAACATTCTGCCTAATTTTAATTTTCCTGCTCAAGGTCGTCCGCTAACTTCACGGACCCCAGTCCGAACGGATTAAACTCCGTATCGCGACAAAATCGTCCACACCTTTGGCGATTCACCAGTAATAGTTGGAAATCTATAATTTCCAATTGTCAAAATTTAGAAAAAAATTAGACATTAATGTCAACCTCAAAATATGGCTTAGGTCTCTTGTTGCCCCGAGCCCTTCAAATCATCTAACGGTAGCAAATTATTAAATACGTTCTGGTAGAAAATAAATTAAAATCAGGTAAATTTGTGAATAAAATTTGAAAACTGTGCTCTGCACATCTACAATTTCATTTCCGAACGTATTCTATCTGCGCTTGGTATTTTAAAAGATACTTAGGTAATAGCCGAATATTTGCTTTGACCCTCACCGCCTACCCGCCTTTCCCCTAACCTACGCACTGAATACATTTTTAGAAATCGTAGAAATCCGCATTGCCACGCCATCTGAGCGGAATTATTAGACTAGGGCAACGTATTTTTCCTCTTAAACAGCTCAAAATTATTCGCTATTTTAAACATTTTTTTAAACTTGATTATAGCATTTTTAAACAGTATTTATATTTTTTACTATGTTATAACGGTGTAAACAGTGAATTAAAAAAAAAAAAAAAATGCATGCATATACCCTATTGACGCTGTGGACAGTCAACAAGTGTCAATAAAACAATTCTGGAAGAGTTACAACATAATGAATGCTATCTACATAATCCAACGATCTTGGAATGAAGTATCACAGCACTGCCTCAAAACAGTTTGGAAGAAAGTAGGACTCAATTTAGAAGAAGAATCGGAACTTGCTAATTACATCCAGAATGAACTTATTGAAATGGCACACCAATTACAGTTCAATGAAGTTGACGCTGATGATATTCAGACATTACTGCAGAATAACAACGACATTCCACTAACAAATGAAGAATTGCAAGAACTAACAGAAGAAAATTTGGTAAGAGAAGATGCCAATTCTGACATCGATATGGAAGAGCCGCCGGTTAAAGTTTTAACAATAAAAATATTGTCCGATTGCCTGAGTCAGCTGTCTCATTCGATAGATATTTTGTCCGAAAATGATCCAGATTTGGCGCGAAGTTGTGCTGTAAAAAGAAATGTATTAAATGCTTTAACATGTTACAGTGAGCTATTACGAGAAAAGAAGAGACAAGCAACGCAATCGACCCTTGATTCGTTCTTGTCAAAAAAATAAAAACGTCACAACTTGTCAGTTTATTTACATTTATGTAACCGCTAATTTTGTAATACATACATGCATACTAATTTTAAGCTTTAAATTTTGTCAAGAAAAACTGTTTAGGTTGTTCCTATCTATTAATTAAAAAATAAAAAACCAAACAATGTATTTTTTTTTCAATTTAGTAACCTATCCCTATCCATCGGGTGTTATTTCTTCCTCCGTTAACGTTAATTCGGTTAACGTAAGGTTCTTGAGGAACGCATCCCTAATGTTAAACGAGGTATTACTGTATTACGTTATGTTATCTATATTAGTTATTATTATTCTGTAATTAAATGTTCTTAAATTAAAAGTTATTAATTGGTGTTGTTACAAACTCATTGAAACATTAAATAATAACTCACATGTAAACACAAATAAAATACGGAATAAAATGTAAAACACGTCTGGTCATTCCCTTTGTAAAAAAGGTGACGTTTCTATTTATTTTATTTGCCCGTGGCAACAGTAAAACATGGCCAGCTACAACGTCCGTGCTCAGTCAAGCAGCCGCCGTGGCTGCATAAGACCGTTTAGGTAACAGTGTTCAATTTGTTTACTTTTATGTTACTTCAAAAATAATAATAATAAATAAAATAATAAATGTTTGTAAATCAAAGAATAATTTCATTTCTTTATATCCGAATATTCATATTCTTATTTTCAGTTAATATTTCGAGCTGTTCAATGTGACATCTCGACCGGTGTCGTGAGACCCTACATCCCACGTAGCCTGAGGCAACAAGCCTTCAACATTATTCATGGATTATCTCATCCCAGCGGACGGACCACTGCGCGTCAACTGAAGAAGTTCATCTGGCCCGGCATCAATAAAGACGCTCTTCTCTGGGCTAGGCAATGTGTACGCTGCCAACGATATAAAGTACAACGGCATAGCCGTCTCATACCCAACCATATTGACCAGTGATCTAATCTTCAGTAAGTTTTTTGTTGTTATATGTTATTATGTTATTAAAGTATTAAATGATGAATTGGTTAAATTGTTTTGAATCCGATCGAACACGGTTTAAATCTGCGCGGCAAAATTTGAACTAACCAATTCGCATCGACGCCGACGGGCGAAAACTCGCCATCTGGAGGCAAATGTCATTTACAAACGTTCCACTGTCGTTTGTCCCTTCGAATCGTTTTCTAAAACTGGCGAATTGGATATCATCGGATTCTTCAGATTCCTATTTGGAAGGTGTAAGTTTGTGGTTTTCTTTACAGAGTTTTTTTTACACACGAAGCTTTTCAGGAAATCAAAGAAAACTATGACAGGTTTTTTGTGGATTCGCATCCAGAATTTTGTCCACCTTTGGATAAATTGATAGACTTTGCACAGGTGGATGTGATTTTAATTTCGAATTATTTGTGCATGATGGCTCTGTCGTTTATAATGGAAGGGACCGGATTCCAAGGGAGGGTTTATGCGATAGAACCGATACTACAAATCGGCCGGTAATTAATTCTTGATTGTTACAAGTCCCCCAACTAATTGATTTCTTAGTTTATTGTTAGAAGAATTAGTTGAGCAGTGTCCAAAGACCAATTTTGCAAGCCAGTGGAAGAATTTTGTACATAAACTTCCTTATCCGCTCAATGATTCATTCAAACCGAAATTTTGGAAGAGAATTTACAATATGGTCAGTGTAAATGCCAGCTTGTCTCATATTCAAATGGTCGGATATAGTGAAAAAATTGTAAGTATAGCATTTAAATTTTTGCACAAATTATATACAGTTCCCGCCATATTGTTCGCACAATATGGAAAAAACTTTCATCTTCGATTTCTTTAAAAATCTAAATCTGCCAAAAGTTTGTGTATGTTCAAAAGCCCAAAATGGTCTACTTGAATTCTGGAAGCGATTTTTTATTTCAGAGAAAATGGAATAAATTTATTGAAACTTCAAAAACTGAAAAAAAATCATAATTTTAAAATGAAAATTATTTTTATTTTGGGTAAAATTAGTTAGATATTCACTAGATGTGATGCCAATTATGAAAGCAGATGATGATGATCTTTAACCGATGTCCAACAAAATTGTTATTTTTCAAATTTCAACTTTCTCTTACAATTTCCATGTGTAATCTTGAATTTTAATTAATTAAAATCTTGTAGGCAGACAAGTTGCTCCTAGAAGAGAAGCAAGAGCAAGTAGTTGGCGTTTGTAATTTCCTCCATTGCGACATAAATCTAGGTAGCCGAAAAAAAATTGATTTTCAAACATAAATAACAAGATGACACCTCGCAAGTTAATCTAATTAAATTAAATATGAATAAAATTCATTTCAAATAACCCGCGGTTATGTTTTAGTTTACAATTTAGCTGCAGTGGCGCATGCTTCTCTTATTGGTGAGAAACTGGTAAAAGATAAGTAACGGTTTGCTACTGGGCTAAATAGTTCGGATTACTGCCCTCGAGTTCGGTGTTGCCAAATATTTGTATTGAAGGGGCAATCTGTTATCTGTTTGCACAGATTTTGTTTCTTGTCTCCGTGGTTTCGTAAACATTAGTCAATATGTGACGCTAGTCTGTCGTTACCTAATTTAATTTAATACTAATAAATAAATCTCATTGCTTTAAGAGTAAGAGGAATAAATGCGATGCTAGATGGAAAAAACAAGAAATAATCCTAAAAGAGGTAGAAATAAAAGTACTCAAACAAGACAAAAAAAATGGAGGGAATAAAAGCCAAAATACAGACCGGGATAGCGGAGGTTAGTATAAATCTTGTCCTGAGTTTTAACTAATTAAAATATTGTAGGCAGACAAGTTGCTGCAAATGCCATGGTTTCGTAAACATTAGTCAATATGTGACGCTAGTCTGTCGTTACCTAATTTAATTTAATACTAATAAATAAATCTCATTGCTTTAAGAGTAAGAGGAATAAATGCGATGCTAGATGGAAAAAACAAGAAATAATCCTAAAAGAGGTAGAAATAAAAGTACTCAAACAAGACAAAAAAAATGGAGGGAATAAAAGCCAAAATACAGACCGGGATAGCGGAGGTTAGTATAAATCTTGTCCTGAGTTTTAACTAATTAAAATATTGTAGGCAGACAAGTTGCTGCAAATGCCATGGTTTCGTAAACATTAGTCAATATGTGACGCTAGTCTGTCGTTACCTAATTTAATTTAATACTAATAAATAAATCTCATTGCTTTAAGAGTAAGAGGAATAAATGCGATGCTAGATGGAAAAAACAAGAAATAATCCTAAAAGAGGTAGAAATAAAAGTACTCAAACAAGACATAAAAAAAATGGAGGGAATAAAAGCCAAAATACAGACCGGGATAGCGGAGGTTAGTATAAATCTTGTCCTGAGTTTTAACTAATTAAAATGTTGTAGGCAGACAAGTTGCTGCAAATGCCATGGTTTCGTAAACATTAGTCAAAAATGTGCAACTTTTTAGGATGAATTATTTTCACAACAGTTACCCCCACATGTCACTCTCTTAACGATTTCGTGGTGAGTCGACGTGTTTTGTTCTGTGTACATGTGTGCTCCGGTAATTTTAAATTGTTTTGCGTTTATTTTTCAATTTATTAGTACCAAGAGTACAGGACATTTTGTGCAAGTTTCTTAATTTAATTTTTAATTCTAGTCGTACGTCTCTCGCGAGGAATAGTTTTTGAAATATGCCATCGAATCCGGGCTTTGTTTGCAACAAGTGCGAGAAGAGGTATAACACCACCGACCGGGGCCAGACCGCTCATGAGGCCAAGTGTACGGTGAAGCGAGTCATCGAGGCATGTTTGTGGTGCGACCGGACGTTTTTTACCTATGCTACTAAGCATTCGCATATGCGGCAAGCACACAGGGAGGAGTTCGCGGCCAGCGTGCGAGCTGAAGCTGTGGAAGTAGGAAGTAGTCGATGGAATGTCCTGATGTCGCATATGCAAGATTTTTACTGAAGCATTTACCAGTAATTTTTTTTTTTGTGTGTTCTGTTTTTTTATGTGTTCCGTTAAAATATATATTGTTCAAATCCATAAGACTACTTAATTTAAGTTTAAGTTTAAAATTTCGGTCTAAAAATTGGTTCAAAAGTAAAATATATGTAACACAGTAGTAATATTTTACCTACAAACATTGCCTTGAAATGTCAATGGGATGTGCCGGTCAGTTTACAAAAACATTGAAGGAATTTTTAAAAGTCTGCGTCACCGAATCGTTTTGTTTTATTCCGAATTTGTTTCTTAATATGCGACTTAAGTTGTTCTTTTTATAAACGACTGCATAGAAAATAATTTAATTATGTAAATTTTGGAAAGATCAATAGATCCAAAAACTATGCCGAAAATGTTATCATCATTGCAGACAAACAATATTGTCAATGTTAATTTTAAATTTCAGCGAAAACACCAGCGTCGTTCATTTCATAACTACTTTGATCTTGTGTAAGTACTAAAATAATTTTTCTCATGCAACTTACAAGTTTTGGTAGTTTCTTAAATATAACAATATTAAAAATGATTTTAGATTAAATGATCGTGACTACAAAATTCGAGAATGCCTGGGTACCAATCACTCTTTGGAATGTCTGACATAACTTATGGATCATTTGAAATCCACTTACACATAATTTGAAGCAATCAGCTTCCAAAATATTTGACAATTGTAAACATATTTGACGAGCTTGCGCCAAATCATACGAACCAGTCAGGAGGTCATCCATATAGATAGAAATCCTGCTTTAAAATGATAGAAATTTTAGGCAAAGAATTTTCGCATTCAATGCCTAATTGAAACAACGACCGAATGGCCAAAAATGAGGCCGAAGCAGTACCGTAGGTCACAGTATTTAAATTATAAACCCGCAGAGACTCAGATGGAACCGTGCGCAACAAGATTTGTTGCAGTGACTTTTGGTTAGGCTCGACTAGAACCTGCTTGTACGTTTTCTCAATATCAGACAATATCGCATAGTTATACCGCTGAAAACGAACAGTAATCGAAAATAAATCCTGCTGAATAATATTGAGCCAATGACCACTGGAAGTGGACATTTCCTCTTTTAATACCTCACGATGAGAGAGAAAAAAAGAAGAATCCGGAGAATCTGTCACAACAGATGACACATGACCTATATCTTTGTATTCCTTCATGTACATAAAATAAACTTCAAACAAAATTGGGTTGGCTGTTAAACGTCTTTCTAACGAAAAGAATCTTTTGAGTGCAACCTCTCGAGAATAACCAAATGCGCCTCGCAGGAGAATATTCTTCCTTTGAGAGCGCTTGCTTCATCGGATAGCTCTCAAGGTTCCAAAACCTCATAAGCAAATCAGGAACTTCGTTTGGACAATTGAAATGGCAATGAACCATATTGGTAGAAGGGGCTTCTATACGACCCACTACTACCCAATCAAAAAGAGTTTTCTGCAATCATGGACGATTGGGATCTAGTCTTATTTGATTTAGTTGATAAAGATCAGACAAGTGAATATTGCACGGAGTTATGAATTCTTGATCAACTTGGTAACTGGGAATATTGCCAGTGATCTTATCGATAATTAAATAAGAAAGATTGAACTTGCACCTTGATTCATGTAAATACAAGGTCACATCACATCTTGAAGGAAAACAAGAATTGACCTTATGGAGGTCTGACACGGAAATGTCTGTCAATCCCATCGGCAGTGACAACTTCCTAGAGAGATTCAAAGGTTTAAAATTGGACTGTGAACCAGAATCCAAAAGAATTTTAGTCGATGCTGATCTTCTGGCAGAGTCAAAAATCTGGTCGGAGTCGTTTGGCAGCAAAACCTGCGCCTCGTTCGTCTGCGCGGGTTTAACTTGTCCTTTCAACGACACTGATCACTCAGAAGGAGTCGACAGTGGTATGTCACTCATTAAATCTATCTTTCCGGCAGGGTAAAATTCTGCAATAAAATCTGGGTATCATTATGACAAAATGCTGATATCGTGTGTTGGGGTTCAGCTTCTGATTCTGACAACACGGTTTGCTTCGATTGAGTCGACCGTGATGCGCCACCAGTAGAATCTGTCCTTCTGCCAGCATCAAAATTCTGCGTGGGGACGATAGGCAGCAAAATCTGCCTTTCACAATAACAAAATGCTGAAATCGTTTGTTCGGATTCAGTTAGTGATTTTGACAACACGGATCGCTCAGAATAAGTCGACCGTCATACTGCCCTCCTAAGAAAAACCCCCGTATCTACAAAAAAAAAAAACATTGAAATTTTAGTACTTATTCGATTCTGCTCGATTTATATGACATATTTACTTAATAAAAAGACTGTAAATGCAAGAAAGCATTGCATTTACGGTCTTTTTATTAAGTAAATATGTCATATAAATCGAGCAGAATCGATAAGTACTAAAATTAAAAAAAAAAAAAATTTCTGTAGATACGGGGGTCTTTCTTAGGAGGGCAGCATACGCCACTATTAGAAAGTGTCCTTTCGCCAGAGTCAACATTCTGTGCGGAACTGGATAACACGGATCGCTCCGAGTGAGTCGACCGCGTTATGCTATTAATAGAATGTGCATTTTTTTGCAGATTCATAACTCTTCATGGAGACGATGCAATATGCTGAAATCGAGCCATCGGAGTCTTGCTCTATTACAAAATCTGAACCCGCCTTGCATTCTGGTTGTTCGCAAGTCAACTTTATCTTGTTCATCAAATATTCAGCTTCGGTCATGATAGAAGAAAAATAATTTTCGAACTGAGAAAGTTGAATGCCGAGATCATCGTCATTATCAATGGCAGTGATGCTTGCATGAACCTCCTTGTAATCGGTTAAAAGTAACTCAAAGGAATCTAAACGCCTCTGTAAATTTATGACAATCTTTGCAGGTTCTATAGCTTGCTCGGGATCGCCACGCGAATCTTGCACACTATTAACTTAGGAGTAACTTAGGAGTAGAACTAAAAGAAAAAATACGAAGTAAGTAATTATTGCTACTGTAAGATAGTCCTAAATATCTGTCATAATAATATATAACGTTTTGATGATGTAGTAGGATTCATTATTTTTCTATATACAGTGAGAACGCGTGGGTTGGAATAAATTCATTTAAAATTTGTGGGTTTGGTTTTTGGAAAAACGCTCGGACACGTCGATTTTTGTTCTTAAAACTGCATCTTTTTCGATATTTGTAATTTTATAATTGTCTTTTGTTCTTGCACTATGACGTCATCAATAATTTTTTTAAATTGCACTCCATATTTTTGTTCACGGATTTGGATGCAGTATATTTCTCTGATTACAGAAATGTCAAATTTGTATGACCTTGAAGAGGAAAGTTTTCGAAATAATCAGTTCTAAAGTTTCAAAAATTTATAATAAAATTATTGGAGTAGACCACTAATAATATCATCAACGAAGCGCTGAAAATCTCGCAAAACACTCAATTGTGTGTTTATTTTGTTTTTTTGCTTGTTGACACTTGTCAAATACAGTTGCAAAGTTTGAAGAATGGCGCGTTTAACTGAGAAACAACGAGAAAGGCCTACAATATAGTTTTGTTGAATTATAGGAATAGACATGAGCTCCACAAATCGCTGTTCTACGCACATACAGTGAGGACACGTGGGTTGGAACAAATTCATTTAAAATGTATGGGTTTGGTTTTTGGAAAAACGATCGGAAACGTCGATGGTAAATTCATGTACAACAGCTGGCCCAAAAATAAGTTACGACTATCAACTTTATTTTTTCAAATGGAAACACCTATTTTTATTTCATTTTTGAGTTCTGCATCGAATTCGAAGTATTTTTATGTACCATGTCGTATACCCAAACTCATATCAATAACTGAGATTGTATCCTACGAAATTTATTTCTCTCTGTGGTCTGAAAAGGACCGATTTATTAAAAAAACAACAAATCAAATTAAATGTTCAAACTGTTGACCATTAACTTCCTGACAATAGGCAAGTCGAAATTCAATTTCTCGTAACACTTCAGTTAACGCTTGTGCCTGGATTTGTTGTATTTCGGCTATAATTCTATTCATTAATTCATCAATATTTTCCGGTTTATTGAAGTAGACTTTAGATTTCAGATAACCCCATAGATAAAAATTTAATGGGGTTAAATCTGGAGACCTAGCTGGCCATTCGATAAAACCTCTCCTTCCGATCCATTTATTTTGGAAAATATTACGAAGGTATTGTCACGGTAAAATTCATGGGGTGCGCTGCGAGAGGTATTTGTGACATAAGGATCGATTATTTTAACCCATTTACGATTAAAGAGCATTATAAATAAATCTAATTTATTGAATAAAATTATAGCATGATAAAGTAAAATGTTACAAAGACTACATAGTAAAATATAATTATAATTGACTTACAAATTATTCATCTTTGGCTGGTATGTAGTAGTCGATTCTGAAGGACTCTGGACTCATTCTGGATGACTCTGGACTCTGCTTTACAACTACTGTCCCCAGAGCCCTTTGTTCGGGGTATTTATACCCGATGGACATGATCGGATGATCCGAATTCATGACCATATTTGGTAGTGTATATTTATAATAAACAATTAGAAGAATTAACAACGTTCAGCTCCTGTGTTCTCAGTACAGTACCTTGTATTCGGCCGCTTATAAAAACAATCCGGAGCTGAGCACGTATCGGATATTAGCAAAGTCAATACTATAAATTATTACCCTGTTAATCAATCATTTTCGAGGTGATTTAATTATTATTCTGAGAAGTCTGTGCATTACTTTGTTTGTGCATTTAGAAAAATCTGCTTCGTTACATTATTCTCGTACTGTTCTCGAATAGTGTGGGGGCGCTCCATCCTGTTGGAACCATATCGAATCTGCCGGTATATTTGGGTTCTTATTATTCAGGTAAAGTGCACTTACACTGGGTATTATGTCATTTTGTAGTAAGTCTAAATATTTTTCAGAATTAAGTGTTCCCTCAATAAAAAAGGGAGCCACAATTGAGGTATCCACAATTCCGGACCAAACGTTTACTTTCTGAGGGAATTGTGTATGACTTTTCATTCTCCAATGTGGGTTTTCTGGTGCCCAATATCGAAAATTTTGCTTGTTTACCGAACCATTCAAACAAAATGTTGCCTCGTCGGAAAAAACTATATTACGTAAAAATTATGGGTTGGCATTGCATCTATCCATCATTATTTCGCAAAATTCTAATCTGCGGTCGAGATCGTATTCAATAAGTTCCTGAACAAAATGTACTTTGTATGGGTGCCATTTGTTCTTGTGTAAATATTTTAGAACAGAAGATTTACTTACTGACTGTTCTGCAGCTACTTGTCGACTTGATTTGTGAGGATTCTCTTGTAAATCGAGCAAAACATTCAATTGTGTGTTTTCTGGAAATGTAACATGGTTGGTTTTGTAATTGTCTCTTACTAACTACTGATTGTGTAATAGGCCTCTCCGGGTACTTATCATTGAATAATTCGCAAACTTCAGTTTGTGTTCGAGTATTATCGCCATATTCTACCATCATCAACATTTCTATTCGTTGTTTCTCAGTTAAACGTGCCATTCTTCAAATTTTGCAACTGTACTTGACAAGTTAATAATCAAAAAAACAAGATAAACACACAATTTAATGTTTTGCTCGATTTTCAGCGCTTCCTTGATGATATTATTAGTGGTGTACTCTAATACTTTTATCATAAATTTTTGAAACTTTAGGACTGCTTATTTCAACAACTTTCCTATTCAAGGTCATACAAATTTGACATCTATGTACTCAGAAAAATATGCTGCATCCAAATTCGTGAACAAAAATATAGGGTGCAATTTAAAAAAAATTATGGATGACGTCATAGTGCGAAAACAAAAGACGATCGTAAAATTAGAAATATAAAAATAGGTGCAGTTTTAAAAACAAAAATCGACGTGTCCGAGCGTTTTTCCAAAAAACCAAACCCATGAATTTTAAATGAATTTATTCCAACCCATACGTCCTCACTGTATGAATATTCTTTATAGGTTATAAGAAGAATATTGTTGGAGTTTGTATCATATCTACCGAAATACGAATACTGATTATGATACCTATCTACATTTATTATGTATACAAGGTGTTCCGTTTTGTATCAGTGAAAATTAAATCTGCGATAGAATTTTAAATGTTGAAACATAAAGTTCCAATAAACATTATATCGAACAATGCTTCCTAAGGAGTTTCTACAAGAAAATTATGCTGAATTCGTGGAAAATGTAAATCTAAATGTCAGAAATTATCTCGACTTCCAACTTGCTAGGTGTCCAGTACACTTTTTTGGTCCTGCCCTAAATTGGTTAAATACAAATTATGAAGAATGCTGGATCGGGAGGGGTGGTTCTGTGGTCTAGCCGCCTCCCTCCCCAATGATTTTTTTTTATTTGGGGCTACATTAAAGACTTCCTGTATGCAAGTATGCTATACCTGTTAATACTCGCAAGGAGCTTAATACAGAAGATTCTAAATGCTGAACGGAATATTATACCAAAACATTCGTTCAACGTAAGACGTTCACTGATAGATATCTTTTACACTTTGAACACCTTTTTTAGATTAAATTAATTATAATTTAAATTTGTTAAAGTAGGTAGATACTAATTAAAGTTACAGTGAAACCTCCCTAAGACGACCACTTGTGGTTCTACCCATAATTGGTCTTTTCCGGAGGTGGTCTTCTTAGAGAATTATTATATCTAGAAAATAATAAATGTCTAACTATGTAATATAATGTTCATATTTTAACTAAACCAAAGCAGAGTAAATGTGAAATGTTTTTTATTCAATAAGAAATACAGAAAATGTTTTATTACGCACTTAGTAAAAAAAAAATTAAAAAGTAAAAATTAATGATTAATAAAATGAAATACAGTATACAAATATATGTACACTAGTAGAAAACCTCAGCCCTAGAACGGGCTGACAGTATTTATTGTGTATTTATGCATTTTATTTACCTATTTTATTTATTATTTATCTATTTTATTTATTATTTATCTATTTTATTTATTAGTTATCTACCATTTTATTTATATACATTTGCATTGCAATATAATGTATTTTGCTTTACTTACCTTTAAGCTCTGTAAATTGACGATATAAATATCAATCTTTGACGCTCAGCTTCGTCGCCTACTCTGATCTCAAAAAAAAATTGGGAAATAGACCACCATCGGGAATTATATTTTGGAATTTTGTAATTAATTCAACCATTTCATAGTTTCCAAAATTATCAGTCAGGAGAATTTCAGCAATTTTTTCATTTTCTTCTGACAGTGACTCTTCATGCTGTTGATATTGGTCATTGTGAATGTCAAAAATTTGATTTTCCCAATCGGTTACGTTTTCACATTCTTCATCTTCATTAAATTGAATGTCAATATCGAAATTAATTTGTTTTGCTAGTTGTATGACTTCTTCTTCAATTCAATCTCGTTCTGTATCATTTTCAATAATGTCGCAATTAGCACCGCATTTATTGAAACACTTTTGTATGGTGGTTTGAGTCACAGAATTCCATGCCTCTTTGACATAATCAATCACATCTGCCAATGAAATTTTTTTAATTAGATCGTCTACGCTTTCTGCCGCATCCGTATGTGCCAAGAGAGTTGTGATAATGCGGCGTCGATAAAGCAACTTAAAATAATGGATGATCCCTGTGACTGTGTGGCTGTGATGTACTTGATGTGTTTGCAGGCAGAAACAGCACATTAATGTTACTGAGCTTCAAGTTTTTCGGATGGCATGGAGCGTTGTCCATCAGCAATAATATTTTTCTCTTTTCCTTCATCTTTTTATTAAAATTTTCAATCCACTCTGTGAAAATGTAACCAGTCTTCCATGCTTTTTTATTAGCGTACCATTGCACATTCATTTTGGACATGTTCACATTTTTAAAACATCTTGATCGTAATGCATTATTTATTATTAACAGCTGTTCTTTTTCGCCCAAAGCATATTAGCGCAGAACATTATTGTAATTCGGTTCTTTAATTTTTTAGATCCGTGCGAATTAGAACCTTTAAACGCCAAAGATTTTGTAGGCAAAGAACGATAAAAAATGTCTTTTAAATCATATCCCTTTAGCAGAGAGGGTAATTGTTGAATCCACTCAGCTACATTATTTTTATTCACGGATTCACTTTCACCACATAAAGTGTTCGTTTTCTTGAACTGCTGGTTGGCGAGCGCGTAGCAAAAAGGATTCAGCGGACTGTTGGCGTAGCAAAGGAAGTAGCAGAACATGTACTTACAGATGGTCGTTCGTGCAGGGCGGTTCCGCACAGAATCCCTCGACCAGCGCCAGGACGTGATACGGCATCCAGCAGATCACAAAGGCGCCGAGGATGAACGAAATAAAAACAATATTATTACGGAGACAAAATTTTTCTAGCCAGCCACCACTTGCCGTAAATATCTCAATTTTTAACGTCTGTGCAAAGTTGATGCTTTTTTCTTAGGAATTTTCCTGGCACGTGCACCTTCAAACCAGGCTAACGTGAATTCATTAATTTCCTTATAAGGCTTTGTCCTTTAAAATTTTTTGAATTTGAGTTTTTCCGCACTTATATTTCCCGGACAGTTTGCTTTGGGATAAACCGCTTTCTGCATATTCAATAACTTTTATACGCGTCTCTAAATTTAAAGCAATTGGCGCACTTTTGCCAGACATTATCAATCGTTTACACAACACGATCTTTATCGTCTGACTAAAAAACTGTTGACTAAATAAAATACGAAGAAAACTTAAAGTTGTAGGCAGATTAGGACAAGTAACGGTATCGGCAGCCCTCGTTTTCAAACCGGGATAATTTTAGCAACCTAACTAACTGTTGCACAGAATCGATCCTGACTATCCGAATAACGGTACTAAATAACAAAAGTCAAGTCCCGTTAAAATTTTGCAGCCCGACAAAGTAATTCCCCATTAAACCATAAAAAAAAAAACGGTCGCCAATATCCAAAAAGGAGCTGTCTCGGTCGGGTTAGACGGTGGTCGCTTTAGGGAAAAATAAATACATGGAATTTTCATTAATTCAAAACTGTTCTTAAAAAAACTGGTCATATTTGGAGGCGGTCGCCTAAAAGAGGTGGTCGTCTCGAGATATTTCACTGTAGTTCGTTAGCAGATCACTACATTTTCGTTGGCTTTGCTGTTGAAATCTTTGGTCCTTGGAGTATGAGCGCTCTATCGTTGTTGGATGCTTTGGGAAGACTTATTATAGACGTCACAGGTATTCCTCAGGCGAAAACATACTTAAAACAACGAATTAGTATTGCCATTCAGAGGGGTAACGCAGCCAGCGTTCTGGGAACTGTGCCTATTTCTTCTTCTCTGGACGAATTATTTAATTTAACGTAATTTTTAGTTTGTATTTTGTAGTTTAATTTTTATGTTATAATTTTATAATGTTTTAAATAGTAATAAGAATTAATTTCCATGTAATATATTTCGCATACGGTTTGATATTAACAATAATTATTTACAAAAATATATTTTCAACTAAAACATGAAATAAGTGCTGATTACAATTACAATTTCTCCCTATCAAGCTGGGTTTATGCAGCTGTTAATTTAATTTAATTTAATTTAATTTAATTTAATTTAATTTAATTTACTGTACGCGTTTATGCAGATTGTTTAATATTATTTACGCATGCGCAAACTTTGGACGTTCTGTGGAATACATTGATGCCCGTGTATTTGAAACCACCTTCACAGGAAGAATTGGTCATCAATAGAAATGGATTTTACAACAGGTGGAATATGCCTAACTGTATAGATGGGAAACATGTGGAGATACAATCACCACAATTTTCTGGTTCCACCTACTTCAACTATAAGAAGTCGTTTAGTATTGTGCTAATGGCTGTATGTGACGCTTTTTATAAATTTGTATATGTGGACATAGGGGCTCCAGGTAGCAATCATGACAGTTAACAATTAACTAATAGAAAATCTTGCATTCTGTTAAACAAGTAATATACCCTAATCACTTTTCACTTGTAAACAACATGCCACAGATGTCAGATCACATAGATGACACAGAGCGCCTACGTAAATTTTCTTAACATAAAAGTTGGTCATTTTTTATTTTAAATTAAATTAAATTAAATTAAATGAAACTGCATAACCGCTTCTATTGAAAGCATATGTTTAAACTTTTTTTAAATTACATTAAATTAAATTAAATTAAATTAACAGCTGCATAAACCCAGCTTCACAAAAAATATGAGTAAGAGAGCAGCTGCTAAAAAGAGCAGATTAAGTCGTAATGATTACATTTGCTGGTTGCTTTACAAATAACTGGCCTGACTTGTTAAAATTGAATCATGTTTTATACAAAATTAAAATTACAATAAATATGAATTAAAAACATATATCAGGTATTCAATGATATGCATTATAATAACAAATTAAAATAAAGTATCTACAGAAAATATTTTATGATGCATTTTAAGCAAAATTAATTATGATGAATTTGAGGTTTGAAAGCCTGTGGGCTCGGTAAAGTTGGACTGCAGTTTAGGCCGTTTTTGTTTGTTTTGTCTAAAACAGAAAAACTTGTTTCTTATGTACACAGCACATAATTTGAATATCGAATTCACACTTTTGACAACTTTTGAAACATGCTCAAAGTTTATCAAATGAATAAAAAATATTTATAATTGAAGTGCTCCAGCTAAACAAACTTTTATTTATAATGTCAATTTATTTGAACAAAAATTTGTATCTTTAATATATTGAACTCGTACCTAGATATAAAATACGTCCAATAATAATACATTTAAATAATGAGGATTCTTCTACAGATTACGATTAATCGGATAAAGAAAGCAACTCTAAATTTTGCGTTGAGTGCATGTTTGTAAAATAAATATTAATTTAAAATATAACTACATACATAGTTTATAAACTAATATATGTACAGAAGTAGAACGATGTATGCCCATTTTTTCCAACAACGAAATTTTGATGTCTATTGATTAAAGTATGTCTTATATCTACACATTACAGAGTGAATTATGTCCAAACTTGGAGTTTGTGTTGCATTACAATGTATCTCCAATTACTTTAAGGCAATACCAAAGATATCAAGTTATTAATTTCCTAAACATTGTAACTTTTGGACACACATCGTTCTGCTTCGGTGGAATGTACTGTAATTTTAATTTTTCAGTCTTGATTTGGCTGATGCCAGGTAGAACATGATGATTCTTTCCATTTCGTCTGTGGTGGCACCGCTATGGCGTTTTCTTGTTGCCTCTAAATCAATTCTAATTATGCTATGCCATACCATGAATAAAAAATATTTTTTCTTACCCATGAAATGGTCCTTCATACAGCTTCATCCGAGAAAAGTTCAATTTTTGTTTGCGGCTTTGCCCAGAATACAAAACGGCTAATTCATTATGGAATAATTTCCCCATAATTAAATAAATCGTTTTCTGAAAGTTCTCGCCTTCCAGCAAGTATAGAAAATTAGCTAAAAGTAATAGAAAAAGTAATAATACAAAAAAATAACTGACTACTCAGGTATCTTACCAATTCATTGAAACGTTCGGGTTCATTAAAAATCTTGGTATTAATATCTTCCAATGCATCCACTGTATGCGCAGTAACAAATTTCATTAAGAGGACGGCTTCAAATTTGGTACAGGTCTAAACGGAGAGATCGCGCAGCAATACTAAATTTACAACACTGAGGGGATTCTCCGAGCATGTGTATAGTCTGATTTTTCATTATAGAATTAAAAGTTGTGGTTTTAAATGTTTTTATTATTGTAGGTGTAGTGTGATATTTAATGTCACAATAAGTAATCTTTCCAAAGAAGTTCATAACATGAATCTTCTACGCACTGCTAAAATAATTTCAAACCAGTTCCTACTCGATTTCTACAATATAGACTTAGACTATAGCTGCATGTTATAAATCTGCAAATTTTGCAGAAACACCGACGGCTTTCCAGAGTGAAATTTCAAGTTTTTAAAAATGTTGAAATTTCAAGTTTGTTTTTTATTTTTTGCATGTCCTAACTACGCATTCGTATGAATACGAGGGACCCCTATCTTGTTGACTTCAATTCCGGTAACTACATAATTTTAAATTTGCTTGAATTGACCACTTACAGATTCCTTTCGACTTTGCAATTCATTTGGATGGCGACTTCTATTACAATTCTTGGTGTCCGGATTCTTGAAGAGAATCACTTGAGTGGGACACAGCACCTCTTTTTAATCGTAGATTATCTATCCGCTTTGTTGTTGCTAACTGCGCACAATATTAATGAAGGCTTCAAAGTTGTGTAAACCTCTTCAAGCTGTTCCAAATAATCTCCAGGCATGTCATCACGAATTTCATAACACAGAACAACAACTCAACAAAGTTTCAGTGCAATTGGTTGGATGGTTTGGGAATGCATAAGAGACAAACAAACAACATTATATTTGTATAAAATTTGTTAACTTATGCTTACACACCCAGGTCTTTTTTTATGCGGTTTGTTTTTATGCGATTTTCGTTAATTTTTTAATTTGTTGCTTTGATTTTATGCGGTTTTAGGAAAGTATGTGTTTTTTATGTATATTTTTTATCGGTTTTCTGTGGAACGTATCTACCGCATAAAAAAAGACCTGGGTGTACATGAAAATATGTAATTTCTAACTTATACTTGAAAAAAATATGTAATTTCTGATCAATTTTTATGTATAAAGAGACTTTATAAACAAAACTTTCAAATCAATGTTATTAAATGTTAACGCAATGAAACACTAACGTAAGAATAAACAAAAAATTATTATATTTTGTTTTTATTTTATTATTTCCAAACAAACTATAATGGGTGAATTACTGTTGAAACGGCAACAAACACTGTCATTATTGTACAAATATTGCTCCATTTACATTTAGCCGCGAAATTTCGACTAGCCTCTCAATCTGGAACGCCATCTCCTTGATAATGGCCACACTTTTGACAACCTTGGGCGGCTACCTTTCTAACTTTAAACGTCAAACGTTTAGTTTTTTAGACTTTTACTGCGTTGTTATAAGATGTAAGAACTTTAAGGGCTCGAATGTAGTTTACAAATAATCTAACCTGGGTCACAACAAAGTTTCAGGGAAAAATACGTGATTTTTTTTTAAAACTTGAAATGCATGTTTCATAATAAATCGACATTATTACTCAACTAAAACCAGTTGATGGCCGACTTACAACCTACTTCTATCTATATTCTATCTAAATTCCGCTGTAATTTTAACAATTAAATGCGATTATCGCTAAACATCGGGACCACTTTTGTTGCTCATTTCGCGCCACGCCCAAATAGGCCCCTCTTAACTATTACTAAGCAGAAGCAGGTTCGCTGAATAGATTAACACATGGCTATCGTTTACAAATACATGAGTAAATACCGTTACTTACGTCGTAATTAACAGCAACTTTTCCACACAACAAACTAATAATGAAATTAGAGATGTTTTTGATACAAATGAAAATATGATCAGAAAAGTTTAACATTTCTAACTCACAGAGCGTCAGTGCTAGGCAAAGGCCTCGCTGTTTAACACTGGAGAGTTATCGATACGTAAAAGTTATACCTTGCTTGCATAGAATAAGTGAGTTTAGTTTATATATTTTGAAACGTATTAAGTTATTTATAAATAGCTGATAACGCGCTTTAAACCAGTGCCTATCAAACAGGGCGCTAGCCGCGAATAAAATGTATTTCGCATCAGCTCAGGCAGTTTAAATGCGGTGTTTGGAATTTTTGCTATCACTGCTTCGGATGTATAATATAAATAAATAAATGCAAAATCAGGAGAAATTCACAACTCTTATCTGTAAACCGCAATATATCAATATTGATTAAATTAAATTATTTGCACATGTTATATCTTTTTCAAAGGCAAACCAGTAAACTTTGTCTATTTTGGCAGGTCGGCTTTTGGCGAAATTTTCTTGAAACATCGTAAAATTAACTTTTCTGCAAATAACCGATACAATAGAAAACAGTTGTTACCATGGAACAAAAATTAAAAGCGCGATGTATTAAGATACAGCTAATAGCGCTCAACATTATTACTTTAAAAAATGAAAATCTTAGGTATCAAGCAATTATGATATTTTAGAAAATGTTGCTCACCGCTACCTTCTATAAAACTTAAATAATAACTTTATCATTTTATGGAGAAGTCCCATCCGATATATTTTTTTGTACTTATCGGTTATACGCATCACCAAATTTACAAAAAACTGAATTGTTTTTGTTATATCAAATCGACATTTACAAATACATATTGCCACTACAGAAAAAAATATTAAGCAAAACTGTTCCCAATAAAATATAAGTAATGCTATATAACATACATATTACTAATCATTAATATTATCAAGATATTTTCCTTAAAATATGTTCTTCAATATATTTTCTTCATATTAAAAAAATATTTTCCTTAAAATATTTTCTTCAATATATTTTGTTCATATTAATAAAACATTTTGCTTAAAATATTTTTTAGAATATATTTTATTCAGATTACTAAAATATTCAAATATTCAAAAAAGATTCAATATTTTCTTAATATTTTTAAAATATGAAGAAAATATTTGTGGCTACTAGGGTGTCCATAATTTGAATCAAAATGGACATACATAAGACGTCCAGTGAACGTCCAAAACGAATCCGTTTACAATCCCAAAGACGTCCAATAAGCGTTTGTCGATGGACGTCCACGAACCGGCACGACATGGACGTACATTGAACGTCCGAAAAGATCCCAAATGTAGTCCCAAAAAAGTCCACAAACTGACGTCCAGATGTACGTCCAATTTAGTCTCAAATTGGACGTCCATTGGACGTACAGTGATCCGTTTGTGTACATCCAATGTACGTCCATTGGATGTACATGTGTTACGTGGGGTCAGTTAGTTTTTCGCTTCTCCTGAAAGTAGACTTTTTTCTACAAAACGAATAAAGCTAGAGCCTTGAATTTTTTTTTGTGTCATAAAACATGTATATCTGAAGCGATTAAATAAAGGAATTTAAAAAATTATTTCTAGAAGTTGCTTAAAAATATTCTTCAGTGTAATTTTTTCTTTTTTTTTGTATAACGACTTTTGAGTATAAAAAATAAAAAAATTTGAGAATCCTTTATTCAATAGATCAGAAAGACGTAAAATTATATGTGTGCAAAATCTGGTTGAAATCTGTTGAACAGTTCTCGAGAAAAGTATACTTATGTAATACATTGATCCTTATTGAAGCTACGTAGCGTACCCGACCCCCTTAAATAATTTTAAAATGATAAAAAAAAGTTTTTTATCTTATAAATAGATTGTTGATAGATTTGTAGATGTTTGTAGATTCGTTGAAAACGAGGGGTGGTTCACTGTTCCTGCTTGGTTCACTGTTGAACAACTGACCCTATAATATCAATCTTTATCAGAAGAAAATGATGAACTCCGTGATATGAATAACCCATAAGTTGCAACAAAAATTTATCGTTTTTTGCAGTTTACGGTGAATGCTTATATAATTGTGAGAGCTAAACTCAATTTCATTGTGACCTTAACATGTCAAAATTATTATTGGACTTTCCACCTGGTCCATTGGACACTTACAGAAAAAAAGCTTCCTTCGATTGGAAAAAATTAAAAATATTTTTGGAAACTGAAGAGGCTGTCGAATTTCTGCTTTTTCAGAACAAACTCTACAGTGAATTACAAAAAGATCCGTTATTTCGTCCTTCACTAAAATCGATACCCTATGATGAACAGATTGAACTATCGCATAAAAGAACGCTGGCTGTCCACAAACATCCCTTATTTTCAAACTTTCTCATTGATGATGTTCTTGGAGGTATTTGTTTGCAGACAATTAATCTGTTAGATCCTTCTACTACTTGCAAAATATATACTTAATTTTTTCACTGCTGTCGTAGCACTGGCAGGATTAGGCACTAAAAGACATCGGCATTACATCAACGAAATAAACGAAAATAAAGTAAGGAATCATCCTTATTAAATAGCCGGTAGCTAATATTTCTTAACAGATAATAGGCTGCTTTTGCTTAACTGAATTCGGCCATGGAAGCAACACTAAAGCAATTCGTAGCACAGCAACTTACGATAAAAATACTCAAAAATTTATTTTAAACACTCCCGATTTTGAAGCGATCAAAAGTTGGGTTTTTTTAGGAAGACACTCAACACACGTTGTGGTGTTTGCGCAGCTCATAACTTCTGATGGGGCCCAATGGGACCCCATGCCTTTTTCGTTAAAATACGAGATCTCCAAACTTTGAAAACCTATCCAGGAGTTACTGTCGGTGCAATGGGAGAAAAATTAGGTTTGAATGGGATGGACAATCGGTAATATCAATTTAAAAATTGACAACTTTGTTAAATGTCAAATTCTAGATTTATTATCTTTAATCAATACCGAATTCCAAGAACCGATATGTTGAACAGAGTTGGGGACGTTATGGAAGATGGTCGGTATGTTACCCGCTTTAAAAGTGACGATGAACGTTACGGAGCTTCATTGGGTGCTCTGTCAGCGGGACGAGTTAGTATTGCCGGGGGATGTGGGTTCAATGTAGCATCAGCTATTACTATTGCGATACGGTACGCAGCTGTGAGAAAACAGTTTGGACCTAACAGCCAAGAAAAATTCCAATTCTTGAATATCAAACTCATGTAATTAACGTTTTCATAAATTTGAGGATGTTCAATCTATTATTTTAGCAATATCGTTTGTTGCCTCATTTATTACTGGCTTTCGTTATGAAAATATTGGGAGCGTTTTTGACAAATGCTCACAGAGACTTCCTATCCAGCTTGGTTGGTGGTGAAGATAAAAATAAATTGGCGGATTGGGGGGGTTGAAATTCATGCTATTTCATGCTATAAATCGGTGGCATCATGGAGCGCGAGGGATGCGATTCAAGAATGTAGGGAAGCTTGTGGTGGACATGGATATCTTAAAGGTAAAGCAAAATTTTTCCTCTTCTCTGGTGCACACACTTATAAATATAACAAAACAAAAATTAAACTTACTTTCATGCTTCTCAAACTAATATTGCGTAGGAAATTATCAATTTATTATTTACATTTACTGATATTTATCATTGGTGAGAAGTAAATACAATCGAACTCGGTTATAACATACCCTGCTATGATGTACATTTGCTTATATCGTACACTTTTTGTGGTTCCTTCGCTTTCGTATAAAAAGTAATGGTTTTTGTCCTGTTATAGCGTACGTTTTGACACGTACAATTTAAAAGTATTTACCCAGTTATCTTATAACGTACTAATACGACACTTTTCCACCATTGAAATAGGGTTGGGACGCTGAAATGCATTGATGAGTGATATCGAGGGCGTTGCCGTTATAAAACTGTAGCAAAAAAGTAAGCAAATGGATTTGTAAATGTAGAAGATAAAGTAGAAGCAATTCAAAATGATCCACATTCATGTGTGTCTTCTTTGTAGCATTTCCTACGAAGTTTAACATATAATCATTGTTCTTTCATTTTGAGGGCCCCATTAAACACAAAAACTTATCTTCAACGTCTCTGAAACGTTCTTATGGGTATTCCAAACAACATCTTACCGCACTAATGAAACAAATTAATTTACATACGATGATTACATGCATTACATAGGGTAAAATAAACATTTTTCTCTTTTTTGATGTGTAAACTCGTGCACCTATAAAAAAAAAAACGAAACAGAAATTAAACTTACTTTCATTAAACGAAAATTGACGACGCATGCCACTATAGCGCATGTTTTGTTCTCAAATGTTCTAAATGTATATAATTATTGAGAATATTAATCCGATCATCAACAACTGAAATTTGAGTGTTATCGATAATGAAAATGGCAATTGTTGATAGTGGCAAAAAAATATACGAAAAGCTTATGTATGTACATACATAGGCTTTTCGTAGATCATATGCATAGGTGAAAGCCTCCGAAAGTACCAAAAACTGGTACTCAACGAACACGAGAATGTAAAGCTGGCATAGTAAACAAAATCCTCATTTCTGAAACTAGTTTTAAGATTTGCTTTATGGGATATTATCAATTTATTAGTTATATTTACTGTTGTGTATCATTGATTGGAACTAAATACAATCGAATTCAGTATAGCATACTCGGTTATAACGCACATTTGTTTTTATTAATTTTTTAAATTTCTAGTTGCTGGAATTGGTGATTTGAGAAATGACACTGATGCTACTACTACAGTGGAAGGAGAAAACTATGTTTTGATTCAACAGGCTGGTAATTGGTGGTTGAAATTGTGGCCTGGCGTTTTGGAGGGACAAATATTTGAGTCTCCTTTTAGCCCAAGCAAAATGTCACCAAAAGAGGGGTTACCCCGCAAAAGGTCGGTCAGGTTTGGTTTTTTGATATGTTTTATCATAAATGCCCCTAATGTAAATATCCAGTTTTTGACCTCGTGACCTTTCCGGAAGGTGTTGAAAATGGGGGTTGAACTTAAAAAAACACGTTTTTGAGTACGCTGCGCAAACGGCTTTTTGGAAAAAAATAATTTTGACTCATTTAAATACCTGACGATATAGGCATTCAGAATCGAATCGAGACCGCTACTCTAGGACCAATAGTTTATGAGTTACGTTTTTTTGAAGTTCACCACTTTGATTGCTTAAACCGAAAATGAACTGTTTTTGCTGTTATCTCACGTTTCGTGCGCTCCAGGCTGATGCACTGGTTACATCGAAATAAGTGATATGGCAGTGTAATGGACATTAAATGCTCTTTACTACGGTTTTTTGTTTGATCCAATCGGATGAAAAATAACCACACGGCGAGCAATTAAACTTGGAAAATTATTTAAAAAACTGCCTATATTTAGTATTGTTTCATTGTGCTCTCAAACCTGCCCATTATAATCAATCTAAAAAAATTTACATTCCACAAATACGTGACAGTTTATGGGACACAGAAGTGCAAATTTTTTTTTTTTCTACTGACACCCTTGGGCCAGTGCAGCTTTATTTCAAACGGGGCGACGACTCAAAAATAACGAAAACGTCAAAATTCTCCTGGACCCCTGAAAGTTGGCACGTGCAATCACGTGTATGTGTAGATTAAAAAACTAAATATTTCACTTTATCAAAAAACCAAACCTGACCGACTTTTTGCAGGGTAAAAATACATTTTTACTGGGCTATTTACATTCCATAGACTTTCTATCAAATGGGTTACAAATTTTAAAAACAAAATTTTCAGCGAAAGATGGACTGGATACTGCAAGTTCAGAACGTAATCATTTTAATAGTAAATTTTGCAATATTTTCATTGAACTTGCAGCTATTATTAATGCTTATCAATGGTTAACTTGTTATCTATTAAAAGTAACTCATTTAAAAATGGCAGATTGTGTAAAGATGGGTAAAGAAGAGTTCATTCTGGATTACAAATGGCACTCAAGTATTTTTTGCAAAAGATTTGTCTGTAGCTTATGTGCAGGTGTGTGGGCCTTTAATAAATCAAAATAGATTTTAATAACTGATTTCTTCAGCATTTCTTCTTACAACGAATGCTCGTTGTAATTGATAAAACCAGTGATCAACAACTGAAAAATGTTTTGATGAAATTATTTTCCTTGTACGGTTGGTGGTCTTTAGAAAAGTTTTTGGTTTTTATGAAGGTGGTTACATGACTGGACCAGAGCCATCAAAATTCATTCGCAACAGCATTTTGGTACTTTGCAAAGATTTGAAAGATAATGCAGTTGCACTGGTTGACACCATTGCTGCACCTGATTTCTTAATGAATTCAGTGTTGGGAAAATCAGATGGTTTGGTCAGTCTTTTGCTTTATGTAATAAACCCAATTAATATTCCAATGTTGCAGGTTTATGAACATTTGCAAGAAACCCTTACATTGGAAAACACACACAGTAAGTCAAATTGGTGGGATCCTGGTTTAAAATCCAAAATGTAAAAATTTCAAATATTTTTAATAACAAAATACAAATTTTCACTGTTTAAATAACTGTTCGACATTTCAAACAATTCATTATTTCACTATAGCTTTAAGACTACTTATTGAACATAGAACTTTTGTTATTGGTGTGAGAATCTTATTAAAGAAAATTTACAACTTCTCCACCAGTTCTGGAACACTGCATAAATGTTTTAGATAAGTCGTCGTCTATAAAATGTTGTATTTGACTCGCACATAATTACTCAGATATGAGCCTTTGAGAGCAAAAGTGGTATATGACATACGAACTTCTTTGTTTTGTGGCTAGCAGTTTGAGAGCAAGACTATAAATAGACGTTATTTTAAATTTTCGGTGTACGAAATGTTGGTGTATAAATTGACTGGGCTGTTAGGTCAGGTCAGAGATCTTTAAATTACAATGTTCCTTTCGAAGAAATTTGGAACCCCAGTAAAGGAAGGTCAATTGGCAATAAAATAAAACTAGTTTTTGACTAAAAAACACTTTTCTTAATGCGCATCAAGAAAATAATTACTTACTCCTTAATCACATGCGATTTAGAATTTGATACAAAAGGCAAATCCGCTTTTTGGCAGCTATTAAAAAATCAATTTGAAAAAACAGATTTATACCCACAAACGCAAACTTACCGATTGTAATTGATTAAATTTTTACACACTTTCCTTTTTGTTGATAAATTTAAATGTTTTTTGGTTTTGTTCCGTTTTGGCATTTTGGATGAAAACGTATATCACAAATTAACACCCACAAATAAAATAACTTTTAACACCCAGAATGTGTACTTGCCGCGAAAACTGTACTGGACAGCAACGTGGTTTTGAGGGGGTGGAGTTTCGAGTAGTACCAAATTTGAGATGCAGGAGGCAGCAATTCACGATGTGCAAAAATCGTGAAAATTATCACTGCAAGGGTTCCGATTGCTCCTTAAAATGAATGTCAAATCTACGTACGCCTAGGGTTGAAATTTTGAATTTCTTTTTATTTATTTCAAAATAAATTTGACAAAATGCCTAATATTGACCTACTTCTGCCGCCAATTTGGACGCTTTTTAAATAATTATTTGAAAAAGTGAACCTAAGCGTACGTAGATATTGAAATTCTCGTTCATTTGGTATAAAACAATTTAAAATTGGTTAATGTTTACGGTTAATTTTAAGGAGCATTCAAAATGTCTACATTAGTAGCGGCGGCGAGTTCCCTCTTAATATTGTCTATGCGTTAATTTTTTAAATGACGTTTTTACCTTTGATATGGTTGATATTGTTAATATTGCGAGTTAATTTTCTAAATTACGTTTATAATTTGTGTATGTTCTGAAATTGTAAATTATTAATATTGTCTAGATTTAGATTTTTAAAATTTCGTTTTTGTAATAATGAACCCACGTAACACATGTACATCCAATGGACGTACACCCGGCTTCAGTGAAAATGTCACCCCAATAAAAAAAGAGAGGTTCCTTTACTAACCACAGTTTGAAGGCTGTCGTAAATTACCGAGACTAGCCGGTTCGAATTTCTACCTACTTTCACAACATCGTTTGTAAAGCGTTTGAACAAATGAGGAGCTTAAATTCAAAAAGAATATTATCCAAAAATTTCACTTGTGTGCTAGAGCAGTCCCGCAGTAGTAATTTTCAATTTTTGTTAGAAGTACAATAGTTATTCTGCTTTAGTTATTATGATTGAAAAACCTTTGTTTTTTTCAATAAATTAAAAATGGATATTATTCCTTTTGAATTTAAGCTCCTCAATTATTAGTTCTTCAATAGATTGGCTATCTCGTCGAAGATTAATTTATTAACGAAATATTTGCATTATTTTAATTGATTGTAAAGGACCGACGTCGTTGCCCTAAAAAACGCTAAATAAACACTTTGTAACCCATCAGTTCAAAATCAACTATCGTTATTGTTTTAGCTTGATTTAGGGCCGGTATTTGATTCTCCGAAAAGTCTTCGATAGCTATCTTTGAAATTAGTGAGTCAGCAATAATTGTTGCAGTTACAGCAACGATTGTTATTAACCATCGGGTAAATCTAGCGACACATTGAAATATCGACACTTAATGGCATTTGAATAATATTGTGAATACTTCCATGGTAATTTGATATGGATGACATGATAAATCGATTGAAGAAAGGATGAACTGATATTTTTATAAATACATTTGTAAAAATGTAAATATGTTCTTGTTTTAACTTTATGTTGATAGTAATGTCACTTACACCTGTCAGTTGAAGGTTATATTAGTAATGTAGCTTCAAAATTAGAAAATATGGCACAAAATGGTTTTGTAGAAGGAAACAATAAGACCATTTCGAAAAACATCCGATGAAGAAAGTTTTATTTTCAATATTCTCTAACATTTAAGTAATTGTGTCAAAATTGTATTAGTTATGATAATAAGCACTGATTACTACCAACATAAAGTAAAAGTAACATGTAAAATAAATTACCTACTGCTTAATATTATCATAAATCATGAATGAGAATATGACTTATTTTAAATTATTTATATTTACTTATTAATTTAGCTAATTCATTTATTTAATCAGTCACGTAGTGGATCTCCTATTTTTATTAAATTGCAGTCCAGTAGAGATTAAAAAAAAAACGAATATTTATTGCTTAACAGGTATAGTCGCAGGATTTGTGTTATTTGTGTTATGAAAATATAAATTTAGATGATAAAGTAAGTGAAAGAAACTGCGATGCTGATATTTGATGTGATTTCTGTGACTACTATAAGACACACTGGTTGGTTTTAACTACGGATTTGTGTTAAACATTCGTGCAAAATCGAATACCTTTTTTCTGGGTATATATTACAATCTTCATTTATGACCGACAAAGACCATTGACCGAAAAAGTAATGGTTTTATTGCCTTTAAAGCAGGAAAGCCTCAGAAAGAAATTTGAATGATAAATAAATGAAAATAACCCAATGTGTTCTGAATTGCTTTTAGTGGATACCCAACTTAATTTGATAATAAGAGAAATCAAAATTAACACTTCTCGGACAATACATAACAAAGTCAGAGTTTGCGACGTCATTTTAGGAAGCACCTCCTATCACATATTTATTATATGAGTTAGTAGTACTATTTTGCTATTAGCCTTCAAGTTGACCAAAGTACTTTTTTAAATTTAATATTAGTCCATTGTAGAATGCGAAATTTTTCTGGGGATCCGTATTTAACAAAGAGGATTGACCGTTATTAGGGCCGGTTTCGTAAGCGAACGCCAAATGGTCCTTTAACTAATGGAGGCTTTAAGTATTGTTACAACAATAACACCTGGTTCCATAATCGAGTTTCTAATGGTCCTTTAACTAAAGGTGGCTTTAAAGTATTGTTACTACAATCAGTTAGCATATTAATTAGATGACTTTAACTTAAAAGTTACTTTAAATTGATTATGGAACCGGCCAAAACAAAAACAGTACTGAATGGTATAGAATCACGTGTGGTTTTATTGCTTAAGCACGCAAAGTCCAATAATTTGTGCTACTTCACAGAATAATAATACAAGAAATATTTCCTTTCTTTAATCAGATGAAATAATCACAAATGTATTTATAAAAATTTCAGTTCATCCTTTCTTCAATCAATTTATCATGTCATCCATATCAAATTACCATGGAAGTATTCACAATATTATTCAAATGCCATTAAGTGCCGATATTTCAATGTGTCGCTAGATTTACCCGATGGTTAATAACAATCGTTGCTGTAACTGCAACAATTATTGCTGACTCACTAATTTCAAAGATAGCTATCGAAGACTTTTCGGAGAATCAAATACCGGCCCTAAATCAAGCTAAAACAATAACGATAGTTGATTTTGAACTGATGGGTTACAAAGTGTTTATTTAGCGTTTTTTAGGGCAACGACGTCGGTCTTTTACAATAAATTAAAATAATGCAAATATTTCGTTAATAAATTAATCTTCGACGAGATAGCCAATCTATTGAAGAACTAATAAATTGTTCAAACGCTTTACAAACGATGTTGAGAAAGTAGGTAGAAATTCGGACCGGCTAATGTCGGTAATTTACGACAGCCTTCAAACTGTGGTTAGTAAAGGAACCTCTCTTTTTTTATTGGGGTGACATTTTCACTGAAGCCGGGTGTACATTGGATGTACACAAACGGATCACTGTACGTCCAATGGACGTCCAATTTGAGACTAAATTGGACGTACATCTGGACGTCAGTTTGTGGACGTTTTTGGGACTACCTACATTTGGGATCTTTTCGAACGTTCAATGTACGTCCATGACGTGCCGATTCGTGGACGACCATCGACAAACGCTTATTGGACGTCTTTGGGATTGTAAACGGATTCGTTTTGGACGTTCACTGGACGTCTTATGTATGTCCATTTGGACCCGAATTATGGACATTAATGGACGTACTTATAAACGTTGTGGGATTAAAAAATAAATAAATAAAAAATGGAAAAAAGCATATATTCGAAAATGAATAACCTTAAAAAAATTTATAAATTCAAAAATTGTTACAATAACGAACTTTAATAATTAAAACTAACCATCAACACATTAAATAACATGAAACTTATTCTTAAAAAATACGTACAAAGAAATATGTAAATTCAAAAATAATTTGCAGTGAACAACTTTACCTATTTAACTTTAACTATTAACTAAATAACTAGAAACTTAACCTTAAAAAATATGAATATTCAAAAATAATTACCATACAGAATTTAATTAATTATTAACTAATTAAACAACTACAAACATTGAAAAAAAATCATTTCAAAGCAACACCGGTCCTTATCCACCATTTTCGAATAAATTTACTCAGCTTGACACTTTCTAAAAAAAGAAAATATTACACAACTTCTTTAAAAACATTTTAACTTATCAATATAATCAGCTGCAATTACACTTTTTCTCTCGGTCCTTGAATAATACGATTTAGGTACATTATTATCAAGTATTATAAAGCGGACTTGGGATTTGTTCTGTAAATTCATAATAAACTCTTTCTGAGTTACCTAAAACACGTAAAAAATAGTAAAAAAAATAACTTAAATACATTGTCAGTTTTACTTACGGCAGTCATGAGATTTCCATGTACATTATTCGTCTAAGGGTTTCACCGACCAGTCTTGCCGCAACGAAAATTAACCCGTTGCAACTATTGCAATGAAATTCAACTACACACATTTGTAACAAACAAAACTATCAATTCACATGAAAAATTGGTTAATGATAACGTAAAATTGCAACGAACTGTTAACTTTGGGTAAAGCGCATCGAACCTGTTTTATTTTCACTTCTAATACAACTGTTGTATTAGAAGTGAAAATAAAACAAGTTTGATGCGCTTCACCCAAAGTTAAGTAAAGCCAGATGTCTTTGAAAATAATATCTCGGTATTGTAACGAAATCGGCGTCAGTGGGACCGAACAATTCATTTGCGTTAAAACCAAATGTCCACCATATTGACCTGTATATAAGTTACTGCAAAGACGGTAATTCTTTGCCTCAATCCTAATAAAATTTCAAGGTTACGGGATGTGTTCACAAAAGTAACTGTACAAATTAAATCGTTTTTATAGGAGCCCAGTCAATTTGTACACCGATCTTCTGCAAGGTTGGGCCTTCGTTGTGTATAAATTGACTGGATTATAATTACAATTAACCAAATATTTTGATCTGAAACCAAGTGCGATCATAAATCCATCTATTTACCTGTAAATTCGAAGTGCTAAATGCAAGGACGGTAGGATAAGAACTAAATTAAAAAAAGTTTGCAATTGATTTAGTTATCAATTTAATTCACAGAAATCACTTTCGCCCCATTCTACGGTATTGTATTTATAAATTTGTATCCAAAGTTGTATTTCGCATTTTACATACAACTTGCTTAAAAATCGTTTAAAAGTTTAATTAATAATTCACTAGAAACTCTTTATCTCGTAGATCTAATCAGGATATCAAAACACCGTATTCTTCAGAAAATCATAAAGTTATAAAGTTATAAAGTTATAAAGTCACATACATTAAACACATTAAAAATTGTCAAAAAATTGTTAAAAGTACCAAGTTACTATGTTAAGTGTGTTTTCTTTCATACATATGCTTTGTTAGAATATATTGTAGCTGATAGTGTGTGGAAAACAAATTTTTTACAATATTCCTGTCAAAAAGGCATTTTAATTCAACTGACATAGTTAAGCTTAAATTCCAATAACTTTTTTCAACAATTTGAATTACATTGTCTGTGCGGTGAGGCCGAGGATGATGTGGAACACACGTTGATGCGGTGTGAGAGATGAAGGATGAAGGAATGGTAACAGAAATGATAAAGAGTCGGGAAAGCTGGGATGCCGGCCGCAATAAGTAGAGGCGATCATGAAAGGGAAGGAGAAGCTAGAGGTGGAGAAAGAGAAGGAGAATTGAATTACAATAAATTGAGGAGAATGCACTTGGCATCGAGAGCAGCACAGCCTGAAGTAATGCGAGAGCGGTTCCGGGCTGTGTGGAGCCATGAAGGGGTGTGTTAAAAAAAAGATTGTTTAAAACATTGTATTCTGTTTTTGCAAATATTCTGTTGAATAACTACACAAAATATTCAAAAGAAACAAATGGCACTAAAAATTTAGAGAAAAAGAGGAAATTAGCGACGCTTACAAAAGAGAAAAATAAACATTAAAAATGTGTTATTTGTAAAATTTGTGTGCAAAATTTGTAAAATAAAATTTCCTGTTCTTACTAACTTTTGTTTTATTTCTTCATACTAACAGAATAATAGTGTAGTATGGATCATTAATTGAAAATCAGTAAGTTTCGATTGAAACCGACGTGCAATGATACCCGGCCTCCAGCCTATTTCTGCGCATTAATGCGGTGCTGCCAAGCATGGTTTCATGGTTTGTAAATAAAGATGGCGTTGCTATATCATATAGTCGCCAAGTTAATGGATTTTCCCGCAAGTGTTGAAAACTAAACCAGAACTTTTTTAGTCTACGATTGTAAAAGTAAATATTCATCGAGGCTTCGACAAATCACTAGAAAACTATGAAAACTGAATTTATATCTGCTTTCCGGTTTATTGTAAATTACTGTGGACGGTAACTTTAAAATAAATGCAAATAGTTTTTTATTTCATAGCAAGTTAAAACACACTTTCCATAAACGTTCACTTATGAATATGTAAAAGGATATTAATGAAAAATTGTAATAAATAGTATTATAAGGTACAGAAGAAAACAATATTTTAAAACACTTGGATTCTGTGGTTTTCTCGATCACACACTAAAATATTTCCATTTGATGTTATGGCGACACCTTCAAGTCCTTTAAATTCACCATTCCCTGAACCCCAACAACCAAAAGCACGTAAAAATGTACCATCAGGATGGAATATTTGTATTCTGTTATTTCCTGAATCGGCTACACAAATATATCCCTGATCATCTACCGCTACACCCCTGTAAATATATTGCCATTAATTGTTGATTACTTGGAGAACAACAAACTAATGGACCTTGGAAATTTAAATTGTCCGTCATTCGAACCTTCAGTTCCAAATGTCGATAAAACTTTTCCGTTTACGTCAAATACTTGAATTCTATGGTTATTAGAATCTGATACTATAACTCTGTTAGTATTTGATACTGCAATGTAATGAGGATGCTCTAACTGCCCTTGTTTACTTCCAAGAGAGCCGAATTTTCCAACAAATGTTCCATCAGATTGGAAAACCTGCAAATAAATTAATTATTAATTATTAATTATTAATTTTCGTAAATATTACCTGTACTCTGTGGTTTTCTTTATCGCACACATAAATGAAACCTAACGAATCAGTTGTAATGCCCCATGGATAGTTGAATCTACCATCGGCAGTGCCTTGACTACCGAAGGCCCTTAAAAATCTTCCGGACGGATCGAATACTTGAATTCTGTGATTATACCGATCTGCAATAATGTACTGGCCGATGCGATTGACAGCAACGCCAGCGAGACAATCAAACTCGCCTTCACCGTTTCCATATTGGCCAAATTCTTTAAGAAAATTGCCACTTGCATCGAATACTTGCACTCTATGATTCGATGAATCGGCCACTACGACCGTGTTTTCAGGCCCAACTGCAACACCTCGTGGCCATGTAAATAATCCAGGCTCGCTCCCCCGACTACCAACTTTAAACAGCTGTTGACATTTTTGCAAGTACTGCGCTCTAGGGGTAGTACCTGCCGCTGCGATACCTGAAACAAATAATTTGTTAAATTAGTTACATCAGAAGTGAATGGCAGTCGTAACGTACCGGCTGCTACCGCCGTAATTGCCGTAGGAGGGGTAGTGGGGGAGCCTCGCATGTTTTTTTGGTCGTCATCAGAACTTGCTACTTCAGTTGACGATCTAAGTGGAAGACCTAATGATAATCTCCGAGCAGCTGCTGAAGAGGTGCTCGAAGAGGGCGCTACAGAAGTGGCTCCTCCTAGTTCTTTTTCTTTTGTTGCACTTCTGTTTCCATATTTATTTTTCAAGTATCTTGCCCAGGAACTCAGTGCCGCTCCGTCCTTCTCCGCAGATGCAGTTGCAGTTGTAGGCCGTTCGGGAGAATTTTCACGTGATTTTAAAGCATGCGATGAGCGACTACGTGATAGCTCTGTTCCGGGAGATGCAGCAGATCCATAACCTTTTGATGCCAAATAAGCTGTTGGATTTATTGTTGTCGGTGATATCGGTTCCTCTGGATCTTCTTCATCGCCAAACTGATGGCTGCTTTTACTTCTTGCTAAACGTTGCCTTCTGTCTTTCAGAGCCATGTAACGAGATCGTCCGGTTGGGTATTTGCTCTCATCTTCTGCTACCGTTGTATTCGAGGAACCATATCTGCTTGGCCGTTCATCTTCATCAGGCGGAACGATTCCTGAACTTTTGCTTTTGTTTAAAAAGCGACTCGTATATCCATGTGACGGTTCTTCTTCTTGAGGTTTAGTTGTCCGAGTTCTTGTATATCGACTGGCAGGTGGTTCTTCTTTGGGAGGGGCATAACGAGATTTACCGTATGATGATTCGTCGCGGCTATTGCGACGCGCTGGTTCAGAACTATTATCTCTGGCTTGTGCGCTTCTTGCTAACAATGGCCCTATATCAGTTTTAGACATTTCTTTGTTGTTTTTGGCAGTATCTTCTTCTGATTCCTCTTCAGTTTCAGTTTCTTCTTCGGTGCTAGTTTCAGTTTCTTCTTCTTTTGTAGGTGGCGGAGGTGGTGGTACAGTTGTCGTTCTATTATTTAAAAAGCGACTTTGATAAGGTTTCGTAGTTGGTGGCTCAATGACTGGGGTTTTTGTACGTGTAGGAGGAGAATCAGACTCTGCGTTTCCACGAGCTAAATATTTCTGTTTTACTTCTTCAGTAGTAAAAGGGGCTCCGGTGTTTCTAACAGCACTGGAAGCTGTAGAAGATTCACTTGAAGTTGTTGAATCTGAGCTGGTCGATCGCGTTGTTTTCTTAGGCGTTTCAGGAGCAGATGGACGTCTTGCAGGAGTGGTCTTGCTAGCAGCAGTTTTACGTTGTGTCTGTTGAAGTGAACTTACTGATTCATCAGATTCTTCATCACTTGATGCAGCCTGTAGAAAACATTTTGTTAGGAGTGGATAATTCTTCACGCTTCACACACAAATATAGGATACTTAAGGGACCATGTTTTGGTAATTCCATCAAGAATAAATATAGACTGCACAAAGTAGAAACATGCCAATGTGTGATCGTTCGTGCTAGGTTTTTTGTTTTTTTGTTTTTTTTTGTTTTTTTTTTTGTTTTTTGATTGCGAATGAAGAATATGAGTGTTATTTGTAACATCACAGAGGGAAAGCAAAACACAAGATTAAAACAATTTAACTATTATTTATTTTACTAATCAGGTACTTGGTGAAGTCACGGTTCATCCAAACTCACCTCGGGGGCAGGAGTTTTCCTCGGACTTCCATGTCTTTCTTCGGGTTCTTCACTGCGCTTTATTGACGTAACCCGATCAGCGGAAGGACGTGTCTCTGATTCTGTTGTGGTTGATGTAGTAGCCCCCTTGTTTTGCTTTTTAATTTTCGAGATTTCATCTTCCTCACTGACTTGTCTTGCTGTGGGAGGTGGAGGTCTTTTCGGTACCATTTTAGGTTGTGGTGCAGGTTGCAGAGGAACAGGAGTTTCTTTTTCTTTTTTCTTATTGCTTTCATTGTCTTGCAATTTTTTCATAACACGTGGAGAATCAGCTAAACGTGTGATTCCGCTTAGGGGACCTTTAGCCACGTCTTCTGTATTTAAAACTGGCACTCTTTCTTTATCTTTTGATTGTTGTTGATCGGTAAATCGGACACCTTTGGTAGTTTGTTCAGTATCGGAATCATTATCTCCGGTGGTGTGACGTGCAAAACGAGATCGATAACGTGATCGTGGTCTGTTAGTTTCTGCATCATAATCTTCTCCGTATTCAGTTCCAGTTCTTCCATATCGATCATAACGATCCGTGCCGCCAGTTCGACGTTCACCGAATTTTCTACCGGTGATTGCTGTTTCATCTTGATTACCTTCACCGTAGCCCCTTTCTTCTTGTTGTCTAAATTGAGAAGCTAACCGGTGATCGCTTTTAGATCTCATAAGACCCGGACCTCCCGGTGGTTGCAACGCGCCCGTAGTACCTGCACCAAATGGATGTGCATTTGCGATGTTTAAGTCGCCGTAACCAGCTACGTGCAACACAAGTTGGTTGGGATCATGTGCTAGAATTAAGCGTACTTTCCTGCTATAATCGCTAGCCTCGTATTCGAAATTTCTAATGAATTCGACGGTCTTTAGAAAAATTTCTTTAGTGTCCATTAGTTCGCAATCATCCCAGTCTACATTCTCATTCATGTGTTTATCCGCTAGATCACAATTGCTTAAAATGTTCGATATTTCTTGTTCTAAATTATCCTTCAAACTAGTTAAGTTTCGCAATTCGGTGCCTAAATATCGATCTATTTCACCGCGCAAATAATCTGTGCGGTCTTTCAACGCTTTGGAGAGTCTTCGGTAAATTTCATCGACTTCCTCAGTCACGGACAGACAATTTATTTGAATGCTCTGAGTGTTTTTCTCAACCAGAGATAAAGAATCTTGCAGGCGATGGACGCTTCTGCGGATCTGGTTGTTAATCCTTGCAATTTCTCGTCTCAGAATATCCATATGAGCTGTTTTGCATTCAGCGCAGATTTTCTTTTCACAATGGCTGCAGTAGCTGCAGTAAGCTTTTTCAGAACATACGTTGCATCTTTCCATAACCTGTCCGCTCGTAGGATCCGGAAGTTCACCGGTAATTTCAATATGCAGTTCCAAAAATCTTTGAAGAGTTACATTCGTGGGAAATCCTTGTACTCCTTGATAAGGAATGCGATGTTCTGCGCGACATTCCGGACATTTGACCTGGAAAAATTACAGACAATAAAATTGTTGTTTTATAAATTTTTCTTGACAATACCTGCCGCCGCACGTAATCTACTAAGCCTTCTAAACAAGGTTCCATGCAGAAGCTGTGTTGACATGGTAGAAGTTTCGGATTCCTGTATCGGTCCAAGCAAATGGCACAGGTCAGAAGTTGTTCGAATTGTTCCATTTTCTGCAAATGAAATTTCTAGAAAAATTTGTAAGTTGACAGCGAGCATGTGTTCTGGCAGAAACGCGTGCGCGTATCAAGTTAACATCCATGCATGCCCTAGAATAAACTCCACAAATATTTCTTTAAATAACCCGTCTGCATTTCCATTGGTTATTGAAGATTCGCCGCGAATCTCAACGACCGCGACGTGATTCCGTTTAAACTCTCAGCACCGTTGTGACGTCACAATGATATTAAATTTAGACTTATATTCCTGATTCGTAACAAAGTGAACTCAATTTTTTTAGAAGTTGTCTGCCGAGTTTGGCGGAGAAGTAATAAATCGATCGTCCTTGCAGATTAACCTCGATATTGGCATACTTTTAAATTCATTTATACTTGATACTATCATTAAAGCTTTTTCTCTAGAGCTTAAGTGTGACCTTGTAAGGCTTATTAATAGCAACAAAAACTAATTAGCATTGCACCAATTTATAGAACCTTGTTTATAGAACTACGAACAAAACAACCCTCGTATTTTAAATTTTAAGAGCTTGGGGAATATTTTATAAATAAAATTACTGAGCTTAAGTGAAGCGCAAAAGAATAAAGATTTTTACATGCAAGCATGAAAAGCAGAAAATAATAAATGTGACGTTGTATTGTTATATGTTTTGCAGGTTCTTCAGCTTCGCGTAAACTGATATCTTTCAGGAGCGTTGAAGCATTTGTCATAACATGACTTGCCACATTGAATTTTTTTTTCATTTAGCAGCAACCATAAAATTCACTTACATTTATTTAGTATTATTTTGTGTAATTTTTTTGACCGAGGTTTAAATTACCATAACTCGGTAAAAAATTTTAGACCAGCGATTTATGTACCTTTTCACTTTACTGAAATCTGTTACACTGCGAAGAGAACATGACTTGTGTGTTAGCGGTCTAAATACGAATCCGATTTTAGAACCCGTGAGTGCGGACAAACTATGATCTACTTTCCAGAATTTGCCTACGCTAACGCCATGTGATTAAAACGATGATTATGTTTAGTATTGTTAAATATTTTTCAGAGTAGGAAATACTGTTTAAATATGGACGTCGTAGCGTTGTTATCAACTACCTATTTGGTGATGTAAAATGCGTTTTAAAACTTTAACGTTGGCGGCGATAACATGCGTGCGAATGTGCGAAACGACCATATATTTTTTCGGGGTAAAAATAAAAATTAGGTAACTTTGGACGTAACCAGCGTCAGACTTTATAAACATCCAATTTATTAGTTTTCGTAAAAGTAAAAAATAATAATAAAATGGTCAGTTTTGGAATTTTTATAAGAGAGTTTATTTTTATTAGAGCGTAGAGTCTAAATTTAAGATCTGGCACACCTCACTTGAATTCATTATTTTGAATAATTGCTTATGCCTTATGTATGTATTAGCGTTATTCTTAGAACAGGTTAACTGTTCTAAAACGCATGCAGGTATTCTCTATTTTAATTTGTGTATTTTCGTAGTGCCATCAAATTACCTTGCACTGATGTTGCAGCTGTAGGATATTATTATCATGCGCTCTATTTATTCGCATTTAATGAAATTTATTTCCACCGTTAGTAAAATGTGTTACACCTTCATCCTGTTATATTTTTAAAAATTATTCAACGGTAATCGAGAGGTTTGATTTTTTTACAGGATGTTAACAACAACTTTTATGGCTCCATTGTTTACTATGTAAATTCGATTTTCCTTTAATAAAGCTAAAATAGTTTATAGTGAACAATTAACATTTTCCACCTAATTTAAGATATTTGCATTGTTTATAAAAAGACTGCTAATAATAATTAATAATATATTTAAGTTTATAACAACTAAAGTTATTAAAAACCAATCGTTTATAATACTTCAAGATGTTGTTTTGAATAACAAAAACAGGTTCAGTGCTCTGAAATATTTTGGTCGTCACTTTCTTTTTTGTAAGTTTAAAAAAATATGTATTTTGACTAATAAATTTCAAGCATTATTATTTTTATTATCTAGATGTAGCCAGCAGTTTTGCACGCAAATGGCGATCTCACCAGGTTGATTAAAGTACAGGTGATCCCCGTTTCACACGGTAATCTTCGATACGATTTGTCTCTAACACGACTTGACAATTGATGGAAACATGCATCTTTCTTTTCTAACAAGACAATTACCGTGGTTTAATTCATTTTTGTACTAGTTTGATTCGTATACCAGCATAGCCGCGTTTTTTAGAAGCTAATTCCTGTGTTTACGGGGCTCAACTGTATTATAAAAATTACTTTGTCGTAGTGTTATTGTAATGAACTTTATATAGGGTGAGTCACAGATATAGTTTGATCTGGCGACATTGATGATGCACCCCGAAGTGTAAACATCTTTATTGAACCCTAAAAATATTGTACTTCCATGACTTTCCAGTTAGAGTAACTTTTAATTATTTAGTTTTAAAACTTTTAACAATGAAAGCGGCGTTATTAATTTACATATTTTTTTGGTGACCAGAAAAATAAGGACACAAAAGAACCGCATTGTTTCACAAGCACACAATAACAATGATCACATTAAGAAATACGCACACGAAAAAAGCGCACACCGAAAAACGCCCACACTATAAAATGTACATAACGAAATATAACCATATTTTCCAAGTAATGGTGCAAATGCTATAGATATTTAAAAATTTGGTAAATATTGAGTGCCGACCGTTAAATCTTGACAAACATCAATTCTTTTTTTCAATTACAGAACCGGGGTGATTGCATATTACAGCCTAAATGTATCACTGTAAATATAAAGATGTTAAACCAAGAATATTATTGTCCATGGAAGTTGTCGGAATTTTAATTTTGATGACCTTTATTTTCTAACCGTCTGCATTTCTTCATCAATTAGTTCCGATAATAGACTTCTTACAGTATTTGATTGATTTGTAAGGAGAAACCATATTTCAATTTTGTAATTTTGCTTTCACATTTTTGTAAATATCTATTTTTTTAAATAATGAATTTTGCATGAAGTAGGTATCTTGATCACCTGAGCAGCAATATGGATTAAAATATGTACTCAATCTCATAAAGAGACAGGAATTGTTATTTTGTAGTCCTTTGTCGACTTTGCCGGATTATATTGAATATTGGGTGGAGTTTTGCTTTTGAACACACAAGAGGTAAATATACATTTATTTGACTATTTAGGAATTACATTTTATCATATAATTATACTTGATTACTATCAAAAGGGGGAGGTTTTTGAGAAAGGTTCTCTGTAATCTAAACTATTTCTGGAAAGTTTCCGGAAACTTTAAATAACAATAAAATTAAAATTCGTCCAGAACCTCGTAAGAAAAGAAATTAATGATTATGAAGATATGATGATAATTACTCAACATTTAACAGAATTTTAAATGTCTATGCTATTTGCACCTTTATGTGGAAAATGTGCCTATATTTCCATGTACGCATTTTGTAGTGCGCATTTTTCGGGATGCACTTTTTTTGTGTTCGTATTTTTCAGTGTGCGCTTTTTTCCGTGTGCGGATTTTTCGTGTGCGTATTTTTCATGGAACCATTGTACTATCATGGGCTCATTGTAAATTCAATCGTTCTATAAAACGCCTAGTCGTTTTCGTAATGACTAGTCACATGGAGAATTTTTAAAATTTGTTTACAAATTTTAAGGTATTTATGAATCGTCGATTAACTTTTAATCTTATTATACAATAATCTTAAATTTTGTTTCTTTTAGAACATCACTTATCCAATTATATCCAGGCTGGAGAGTTATTCGATATTTTCTGAAATAGTATCCATTATACCGGGTGTCTATAAGGATTGATACCGGTTGTATAACGGAAACCGTTGACTATAAAATTTTGTAAAAAAATCTTTCATAACAAAAGTGGATCAGAGAAGTTCATTAAAAATATGTTTAGCTTCGAATTTCACCGCAAGGGGGCGTGGAAGAAAAATAAACATCAAAAACTCAATTTTCTTCTTAAATTCAAACGGAATGATAGATATCCAACAACATTTTCTTTATCTACGAAAAATTCTCTACTAGTTTTGTTACTAACATTTTTCTCTATCTCTTCAATTGAGGGGTGAGGGAAGACACATTTCCGTAACTCAATAAAGTACGACAAATTAGGTAATACTAAACTGATTATGATAAATTTGGTCTCATTTCAAAGATACTGAATGGCTTGATTGATATCCATCGGTAGGTTACCATTGCATTATGAAGAAAACCCACGAGATGGCGAGTTTTTGAATAACTACCAATTTACTTAATTTTTTCCAAAAATTTAAATGGTAAGCTACTGTTTCATGTCACTATATTGTTTGCATTAAAATTTCGAAAAGAATGCCGAAAACCGCACGTTTCTACCTTTTTTTCTAAAGAAATATTTTATTCATAAAAATTTGGATCTTTTTGTGTCATCTTTCAATTAATTATTAAAATATTCCACGTTGTAATTGACATAAATCTAAAATCTATTTTCTATTCGATACCATTTTAAAAGAAGAATTTACCATCTCCTCCACAAATTCTAAAACACACGCAAAAATTTCTTTCAACGAATGAAATGGAAGGAACAGGTGCGTCGCACTGTTAATGAAGGAGGACTTAAATGAGACGATATCAGACAAATACCGCAGGACAGAAAAGTATGACAATCGCAAAAGACGGAAAAACCAACAAATAATATTATTACTGCACTCAACACCTAAGAATATAGGTAAGCATTTAGAATTCAATTGTTCACTATAAGCATTTGTTTATTGAATCGAGGTATTTTATATAATAGCAAATCTAACATTCTAGGAATACGAATACGAATATACCCACACCATCTGAATCACCCAAAAATTCTATTCTAAATTGGTTTAAAAGAAATAAAAAATCGTATGTGGGCGACTGCAGTAAAAATATTATTACAAGTATGCTGTCCAATGTTAAATTATGATGGTGTATTTGTTATATTTAATGCACATATATTATGTAAATGTGTAGTATGTAATATTATTCTATTATATTACTTGATGATATAATATAATTTTGGATAGCTGTGATTGAAAAGTAATTCGTGCAAAAATTATAAATTGTGTTATAATTATCAGCAAATAATTCAAGTTTTGATATGTTAAGGGTATATCCTACTGTAAAGTTTGCTCTAACAAAAATGCAGAAGTAACTAACGTATCAGGCAATATTGGTCATTACCTAAAATGACATATATGCATTTCATAACCAGATTCTGAAGTGGATGATATCGGTGAGTGTAAACTTTGACGAATTAGGCGTAGCCCAATGATTCTAGTACACGAGCAACACGATATCCGACTCTTGACCGAGTTGTCAACACTATATTTTCCTTTGACGTTAAAAAAAACTGAACTTTTTTTAAAGATTTATTAAAAATTCACACTTGATTAATGCAAATTAAGTGACAAAATTTGAGTCGCTCAGAAGAAGAGTGGCCCAACTGCAAATTTGCCTTATTTGAGTTAGATCGCACATCATATTCTACATTTGCTCCTCTTTCAATTCCCAGTAATCCAAGTGAGATTTCTTTGTTTACTACGAAAAGTTGGGTCAAGCTATGTTATTGCCTTGACACGAATTTATTTTCGCTTATATCTCGAAACTTGTTTTTTTCACTTGGGCCACTCTGCTTCTGAGCTCCTCATTTATGACAACTGTAAAAATTTGTGAAAGCGCACACTTGATGATTACGAACTGTGAGAATGTATTCATACTAGGATATGAAATATTTTCGAGCCTACTAAATTACGAGGGTGTTTTTTTGGAGGTTTATAACTTGTTTTTGCAATAAATCGCAAACAAATTGTTCAAATGGTCGATATTTTGGCTTTAATAACTGCTAAATTTTATAGCGGCTACGTATTATAAAGGCCATCCAATCAGTCAAATTTTGCACCAATCTTTCTAACATAGCCGGCCTTATCTCGCCAATGACGCGCTGAATATTGGGTTCCAAGTCGTTAACGACTTGTCGGCATACACCCGTGACTTAACGGCACTCCACCCGTAGATTTTCAATACATGTAAAACGACGTTCCCGTTTAAGCCTTCATTTTTAATTTTGAAAAGGAGGTCGATATTTCATCTTACAGAGAATACCAATCTACTTGGAGCTGATCCCAAGCCATCATTAAATAATCATAATTAACCAAGTTATTAATTAAAACATCAAATTCCGATGTTCCTCTTTTTGCCTTCAGTTATCAAAATTTTGTATTAAAATTTTGTGGACTCGTAGATTAGACTTTTTTCTTTTGAGCTGACCCCTAGCTGTTTTAAACAACGCAATAGTTTTTGATTTATTCAATGTTCTTTAGATCAAGAACCGAAATTGAAGTAGCTAATTTTTGTCGATTTTTGAGCCACGTCAAAAAGATATACAACTGCGCAGCAGGTGATTATCTTTCGCAACAGGGAAGATACTTTAACGGAAATAATATCCGAAAATCTTTTAAAGGGAGGTTTGGTTTTCCAATAGCAAAACGTACATTTTAATAAAAGCTTGTTTTATTGAAAAAGTTATTTTACTATAAATAATTTTTTAGTCTTGGACAATTTTAATATTTATTATCTACATTAACTTAATAGGATATAAATTCAACTCTAAGGTCATATTAATTTTTAAAATCGCTCGTGAAGACACCCCTTTAAACAAATGAATGCGAATAAGATTAAATTATAATTTCTTTCCAAAAAAATTGTTTGGCTTTTTTATCCCACATTAATTAAAAAAAATAAGCTGTAGTGGTAATAACTTATAATAAGCTCAAACTACAATTTTCTGTAAAAAAAACACTGTGCATTAAGGGGTTAATCTTTTACTCGTTGTGTTTTAAATTAGTAACAATTATTAGTGTTCCGGAATCTCAACGGTATTTTTTTCGAAGAAATGTATAACTTTATTGTATATACCAGGTATACATAAAATTCTAAGGCAAACGCGGTCCAATTTTCTGTAAACATAAACTGCGTCTTAAGGGGTTAATCTTTTACGCATTGTGTTTCGAATAAGAAATTCAACATCTGTTCTGAGTTGTGAACAGAATTTTCTAGAATAAGTAATAAAATTTTATGACGTTTGACAATACATACAACCTTTCTTCAGACAGGTAATTTGGTCTAAAATTTTAACTACAGTCAGCTGCATTCCATTATCTGTTTGTTCGAATATCTAACAAATTGTCAAAAAATACTGTAACCGCAAAATTATTAAACGCGTACATTTCAAAATAAAGATTCTGATTATGGTGATGTGGAGATAGATGATACTCCGGATAAGTCATTAATAGAATGTGAAACGGCTAAAAATGAATTTTTAAAAACGATTTACGATATAAATATGAATGACGTTGAAAAAAATACCCGCGATAAACATACTAATCCGTTTTGGCGTAAATTAAGACATTGTGAGCGAAAGTTTCAATTAAATTTGTTTTTAAAATAAGATTTTTGGACCCGTAAACTGTTTTTTTTTATAAAAATTTACATTTTAATATTTTATTTTGTTACAGTTCAAAAAATATTTGCCTAATTGTAAGTGAAAAGAGATGGAGCTATGGAGATAGCAGAGATGCGAGATACGACTGGGGAGTGGGGACGCCTACTCAGCAATAACTCGATTATGGTCGAAAATGCATTTGTCTTACATTTAAACTCATATCTTGTTTAATATTTATGTAAAAAATATAGACAACACATGAACACCTTTTAAAAACACGTACAAACATTTTGTAAAGAACAAAATTTTTCGATTTACGCAACCGTTTGGAAGAAAAATCGGTGTAAAGGTGAAAACTTTCAAATTTGCTCAAGATTTTTGTTAGGCCCTAACCGAGATATTAAATTATTTAGTTTTTTTCTCCCATAAGACTCCATACATTTTTGAAACTTTGAAAAATGAAATAAAATATAATTCGTACAAAACTTTCAATGTCCTTAACACAAAATGATCACCGTGTTCTCTTCTATACGATGGTGTGGTTATCTCAATTTTTAATCATAGTGCCGTTTTGCCCGTTCTGATTAGTGATTACGTTTGGATTTAGATTTATTATGATTTATTATGATATGAGCTTCAATCAGTGAAAGTTTCAGCTTGTGACTAATTTATCCACAGAAGTTACTTTTAATAGGATATAGCACTCCACGATTACAAAATATCGCTCTAAATTTATTGAAGAAAGAAAAATTTCGCATCTGTTGAACAGGTACATATCTATATTGGAATGCAGCCGGTGGGAAGTCGTTTCTATTGTTATACATAGACCCATTATCCACTGAACTTGAGGTGATGTATGGGTTATAAAAAAGTCTGGGTCTTGCCTATATTTAGGCGTACGCTAAAGCAATTAAAGAAAATTGCATTTGGAAACAATGTTTTGGATGGCGCAGCCTTAAACAAGCAGTCTATCGGAGTCAAATTACACCATCCGAGTGGCCAATTCACAGATTCAATTTTTGGAAATGATTTTAGCATTAAAAGTATCCTTCAACAAATTCATAGTTACACGCGCTGTATTGCACCCTCTTCTCTTGTTGGAACCATTTAGTCGGGATAAAAAATTCGCGAATCATAGTACGATAGCGTACGCTATTGATCGTTACGTTGACGCCGGCCTTATTTTAAAAGAAGTAAGGTCCGATGATGCCTTCGGTGTGCAAGCCGCACCAAACAGTGATTCTTTCGAAATACAATGGGGTCTCGAGAACCTCGTGTGGGTTTGTTTCACTCCAAATGCGACAATTTTGTTTGTTTACATACCCTTTGAGCCAAAAATGAGCTTTATCGCTAAAAATGATTTGACGATGAAAATCAGGGTCAATTTCAAGTTGACTTTCGCCCCATTCAGTAAAATCACGATGATTCTGCGGTTTCAGCTCCTGCACCGATTGAATCTTGTATGGGTTAGACCCAGGTCTTTGCGCAAAATTTTTCACGTAATGGATGGACACAGGCCGAGTTGTTGAGAACGACAACGAATCGATAAATTTGGGTCTTCTGACACACTGACGTCTACAGCGCCGATGGGTGGATCTGTTCGAGCTCGTGTTGGAAGAATGGTATCCAGTACAATATACATAGACATAAAGCGAGTCATCGTGCTGCGAATTACTTGATCGAATGGACGATTATGCGTTCCATAAAATTCACGAAGCGATCTGTGAGTTTGGCGCACAGAACGCGAATTTCGGAAGTAATTTTCGACAATTTGCAGGCGTTGTTCTGGCGTAAGTCTTTGCATGATGGTTCGGCAGCATTTGCCGACCACTGTTCTAAACTAATGACGTTATTAAAAATGATTTTGTCAGATGCAACAAATAGAATTTAATTGAATCGGTTATTGTTGAAAGGGAATAAGTCACTTTTTAATATTTCGAGGAGATAATCGATAAAAACTGCTTTTTGAAAAAGTTGAAAAGGGTATAATTTTTTTTTGCAATGGTGGCAACTTCTATAAAATCTTCAAGTATGTTTAGAATATATACAAAAATTTTGAAAAGCCGTTATCCACTTAATTTTGGAGGTCAAAGTTGCATTACTCGAAAATTATCAAAAGTGACTTATCCCCTTTCAACAACAATCGGTTCAATTAGAAGGAAAATTTTTAGAGCAATTCACAGTTAGACGATGATTAAGACAAGGTGATACTCTCTCGACCGATCTTTTCAATCTGGTATTAGGAGGAGAACCCAAAATCGAAATCAATGATCTAATTTTCCACAAGTACAATGCGTTGCCTGAGCAATTTATGTGTCCATCTTAACAAGATTAAAAAAGGTGGAGTGGTCTGCACTCGAATTTCTCTAAACAAAAGTAAGATGATCGTAGAAAGAAGGAAAATTTCAACAATCGACAATAATAAAGCGGCGCTCCCGATGGAAATATAAAAAAATATATTTAGAAAAGTTGTGGAGAATGGTAAAGTGAATTTATATTATCACTATGCATATTTCGATTTGTTAGATAATTCCTTAGATATTCATCAAATAACAAAAAACCACAAGAGTAAAGTGGCACTCCTGTTGGAAACTTTGATACCAAAAAGCAACTGGGCTCTTTGGCTCTTTGGCACGCACGCACGCATACACGCATGTATAAATTAGGCAAGAGAGATGGAGTGTTAAAGGAATTGTACACAAGAGCACCATTTACTGCCTGCAACAGCAACTTTGTGAAAAAAGAAGAGGTACAAATAAAGAAAAAATATCACTCACAATCAGACAATCAACGAACGTAAAACAAGTTTTTATTAAATGTTCCTTTACAAAAAGAAAGTGTAAATAATAAATGTACCTATTCGTGTCAAAAATACCACTCAAGAATCACTCTTTGCAGTATTTTCAAAGACTGCTGTATTAGCACTTAAGTCTTCATTTGTAAAATTTGCAGTTTCTCATTTTACCCGTCATTCCCCGAAGTTCATTTACGATGGAAACCTGGGATTTACATGATCTTCGTATGTGTCCGGATTATAGAGGCAAGTGACACCAAACTGTCCGAATTGTAGGGGAGACCGGGGCTAGTTGTCACAGTCGCCATAACAGCCAAGATAAACACTTTGACTGTGCGTCGGGCCAGTCTAGATAACCATTATAGGTATCTTAATTACCCTGCAAAGTTTGACTATGGTCACTTAGATAGCGCCTAAATTATTCTTGATTTTGTGTTTGACAGAAGTGTAAGTAAATTTTATCGCTGTCTTTTAGAGTTGTCTGGACCGTAGAAACGTGATTCAAAGTAAGTATCAATTTTATTTTATGAAAGCCTCATCTTTTAGCTACAAATTTATGTAAAAATTATAATGTCAATTTTTAAGGTTAAAATAAATAATTTGGTTTTCATCTCAAAAGTTGGCTTGGGGCTAGTTGTCACACTGTTTTTGGGGCAAGTTGTCACAGTGAAAACTTGCCCCGGTGTGTAATAAACAATATCAAAGATATCTCTGTACCATTTCAAATGGTTAGAACGCACAAAAAAAAAACAAATCGATCTACTCCACCTACGGATATTTTAATCAGGGCTGCACGAGAAGTTAGGATCAGAAATCCGTCTCTTTCATTTGTTTGTGTCAGTTTATTGGTTTTGTTTAGTTTTTAATACATTTCTGTTTCCGCAATTGAATAGAATATAAATTCTACTAACTACCATTTTTTTTTGGCCTGTGAGAACTTACCCCATATATTGTGACAACATGCCCCGCCTCGGGGCATGTTGTCACACTTTACATGCAGACAGAAAATATCTTGTTGCACATACGTCACTCGATATAACAAAATCAACTGTTCATAATCTAAATCACGACACATGCAAGTATATATCTAAAAAAAAAGATATCCCAAAATGCCAAAGTTAAACGAGAAAAAAAAGCAAACGTAAATTTTGTGACAACTAGCCCCGGTCTCCCCTAGTAATGTCCGACTGACTGCAGTATCTAAATTACCGAAGTTGTACTGTATTTCTTCAAAGTAGGTTACAGCGAAATTTGTTTGCAAAATTGCAATAATAAATATTTATGTTCCCTTTTACTAAAATTTATTTCTGTTCGCAAAATCACGCTATTAAAGCGAAGGTTTGCAAGTTTTAAAGTACCAGGTTGTTACATATTTAAATAGTGTAATTACTTACATTCCGTTTTAATTCAATAAATAAATAAATTCTTTCAACTTAACACTAGGCAATCAATCGTACGAGGAAAGTTTCTTCATCCTCCAAACAGATATTTAAGATAAATAATCCTCCGGTTTAGAGAGGGCACTACTGTAAGATCTAGTGAAAAATATATTTCATCCGTTCGCCTAAAATAATTTTAGCATGAGGGTCAGCAACGGGCAACACTCTTTGTGGGCAGAGCTCCAGCAAAAATTTCATTCTAGAAATATTCGGAATTTTCCCTGTTTTTGGATTCGAATCAAAAGCACATTTTTTTATATTTTTATATCTCGCTCGGTCAATTGAGCCAAAAGAACGGATAAACTTGTTGTTCGAGTTGCTCTGGAATGAATTTTGTTTACCGGACATTTCGACAAATTGACAACATTCCTCAAAATATTACACATTACAACCAAAATAGCCGAGCGCGTCGAATGAGATGCATGTGTGACGATTTGATCATCTGCCAATATTAAACGGCATACGCACTATTTTTACGTTAATTTTTTTAAATGAGGTAATTAAGTGGTTAGCAGCTTAACACACACGCAATGCTATCAATTACATACCTAAATTCGGATATTCTCAAATTTAAGGTGAAGATTCCGAGGCCCCAAAGGGCTTAACTTATTCCAAGCCTTTTCTTTTTCTTCGTTATATCTGCAACAATCAAATTGATTTTGGCACTTTTAAAACTTCGGTTGGTACCAAGTGAGGCATTAAATCTATTTTGGCTCAAAAGCGTCCGTTGTGCTTTCATGAATTTGCATGTGACCATAAATCAATATAAAACGTATGTCAACATGAAGCCAAAAAAGACGGAATTACGATTTTAAAATAAGTTTTTTGTCGACAAAATATGGTTGTAACTGTTCAAATTTCAAGATGATTTGTTGAATAAAATTCTATAAAGCGTCACTGGATATATAATAAAGTCGACCGTAAATCCGCATTATTTACAGAGTAAAAGGTATGATTTTTGTGCGAAATAAAATTTTAAGTCTATCGAGGGATTGCTAAATTTCGGGCAAACGAATTTAGAATTTTTTTTGCGAAAATTTTAAGAATAGAGCTGTCTAGTAATCAAAATTTATTGCGAACGAAGCGGTCAATCGTGCCAATTTTTTTTCTTTATAACATTAGCAGCGTAAATGAACCTTTTTATCATTACAACTTTATGTTGGTGTGTTTCATTGATAAATAATGGGACATCTTATCGCCAAATTTGGTTGCACTCCCGATTGTATTACATATTCCCTTTCAGGAAAATAAAATCATTGAAACTCACTTGTTCGATTAAAATCAATAAATCCAAAAGCACTCAGTAAATCAATCGTTACGATTTGTGAAAACGCGTTGATTTTGACGCCGGTGCCATAGGCAAGCCGGCACTTGGAGAACTGTTGCACAGGTATATGATGTAAGTATTTAGAAACTCGGCACGCAGCTCAGCTAGTTTCGTCTAAATAGATTTTCGGATGAGTATAAGATAAAGCTGCACACTTCGCATCTATTATTTGCCGAGCGATTTTAGATCTTATGCTATTTTTGCGGAATATGTGTACAGGGAGTACCAAAAAGCTCGAGGCCCGTCAATGTCAACTGCCCTTCTCCATTGGACACAGATAGCGATTTAGCGATCGAAGAGTATTTCAGTAGTCAATGGAAGGTCTATTGCTTGCGTATTTGGGCCACGAGGTGTAAATTGCTTTATTTATAACACCACAGTCGTGAGTTACGAACGCCAACTGTAGTGTTTATAGTGACCACTTTGAAGGAGAGTTGGACCCCGCGATGAGTACGTTCTTAAAAATAGAGTGGAAAACATTTCGCTGAAAATATGTTATTTTTCGATAACGTTTTTTATACAGTGTTTAATATCTCGAGAAGACGTTCAGGCCAGGAAGGTTTAAAAAATTACGCTTGAAAAATAGTCGAACCTTTCCTTCCGCTTGGCGATATTTTTCACGTGCACCTGTGTCCGATGCGTTTACAATGCTTGGAAAATTTTTGAGACAAAGCCACGTTTTTGGATCAATCCTTTGTGCTTTAACTTCCCCGAGGCAGTTTATGCGTGTATGTAAACATGTCAGTTTTAAAATTAATTTTACTTGAAACAACGGGAGTTTTTTTTATTTTAATGCGCGTTTTTTGTTAATCTTTCTTTCTATTCAAGCATTGAAATGCGTCTTTAAAAATTTAATCAAACGATGACGCGTTATTCTACACAAAGCTGTGTTTTAATTAAAACGTTATTTTATTGGTAACGGAAACATCGCAAACCTTTCATTTTCCAAACTAGATTAATCCAATCCATTTATAATAAATAAAATTTCATTAAAAAAAGATGAGCGAGCACAACGATGGTAAAATAAATTGCATGTGTGTACACAATGAGCTTAAGTCGCGAAGGATTAACGCCAAAAAATTAGATTTTATGCAAATTATAAAATGTATTTTGCAAAATTAAAAAAGTAGAATTAAAACATTCCAGTTGCTAACATAAAGCAAATAAGCACGAAGTACGAAACGTCAAATTGTTTGAGAAAAATTGCCGAGTTGAAATAATAAATGGAGGCTCAAATGCTGTTGAATGATTTTATAAGATATTAGTTGTTAATTCGTTTCCACTTTTAGTAACAGTATCTATATTTAATATTTTGGCAATCACCTATTGACGCACGTATCTCCTTAATCATGGAGCATATATTTGAGAAATGTCTCATACTAGAAACAAACAAAAAATGTTATTTTTGAGGATGTATTCATCCCTGCGGATGTTAATCGTTATTTTACGTATTTTCTAATATTAATTAGTTCCAGGTTTATCGCATAAATATGCACCACTGACGATGAACAATCGGAACAATTTTTCGATATTACATTTCAATAATTCCGAACAAATTTTTCGTTGTTGCGTTATACAGTACGGTTATTGGAATATTTATCACGCAAAAATAATCCTTATGATTTTGTTGAAAGGTAAACTCTGCTTGATGTCTTCAAATATTTTTGTAAATCATTTTATTGACAACTTTCCATTAAACTGTTTCATAATAATTAAATAATTTTTGATATTTATCTGCATGGGTTTTCTCAATTAACGGGGTGAATATACCGGGTCTGTGATCAATTATTAAAAAAAAATTGTCACTCAGCTAATGTAGTACGTGTTAGGCGCAAAGAACGAAAACGGACACTGAGCGAATAAATCGCACAGAACTAGTTTTGGCAAATCGAAAAATCGAATTGATTCATTTAATAATCGCACATATAATAATAATATCTTAATGGAAATTATTGAATATATAAAAATAGAACAAACTAAGTTACTGTAATTAATCTTGCGATGCTTAGAATTACATTTCTGTAATTTTGGCAATACTTTTTCACTAATAATTACATAAAAAATCTTGGTAATTGTCAATAATCATGTCAGCCTAACTAAAATTAATAGCGGATAATTTCTTGACATTCCCTGGCTTCGCTGAATTTTAAAATTAAAATATTGTTATTATAATACCCAGTATAGAACTAAACGCTTTAAATACTTTAGGATTTTATCAACATTTTCTAAAGACTCTTCACTTGTAATAATAAATTATATTTTAACGTTTATGATAAAATGTTTCTTAATTTTTTGTAAACGTTATTCAAGTGAATACGGTATCGTGAAGATTTTCTTACCGAATCTGGATTCGAATAATAATTACTATCTAATAATTTTTTTAATGAAAAAAATAATAACGGAAAAGATTCATGGTCTAATGAGATTATAAAATGTAAATCTGTTCATAAATGTTTTAACCAATTGAGCTTGTTATCAAAAACGTCCAAAATGATTAAACAGTTTTAATTTGAATAGTCAACAGTAAGAAACTGTCATTGGGAATTGTGATGTTTATTAAAAAAATTATAAATTGATCTAACGAAAGGGTTAGCAAAAGAAACGGTATTTGTTTTAAATATTGAAATTTGACCAAAAGGCAGCAATTCCCAGATGGCTCACCAATAACTGTTTCTTATTCAAATTAAAACTGTTCAATAAGGGTTGACGTTCCTGATAACAAGCTCAATTGATTAGTGATAAAATATTTATGAACAGACTTACATTTGTAATCTCATTAGACCATGAATCTTTACCGTTAATTTCTTCTTTTTTTTATTAATAAAATTATTGGCTATTAATTATTAGCCAAATTCAGATTCAGTAAGAAAATGTTCATGACGCCGTGTTCACTTGAATAATGCTTACAAAAAATTCAGAAACATTATTAATATAAACGTTCAAATATAATTTATTATTGCACGTAAAGAGTCTTTTGAAAATGTTGATAAAGCGGTAAAATATTATTTTGAAACATTTAATTCGACACTGGGTAGTATAATCCAACACAATATTTTTATTTTAAAAACCAGCGAAGCCATGGAATGTCAAAAAAATCGGTCAAGAGCGAGTCAAGCTTGCACAATTAAGGTTTCGTACTAAAACAACAATTTTCCCGCAACTATTACATTGTCGAAAAAATAGGCAGTTTTCCTGTAATCTATGGCTTAATATCCACTAACACGATTAAAATAAAAATTTTAGCTTCAGAAACCTAAGACAACAGGGAAGTGCAACGGTCATTTTTTGCACATTTTTAGCTATATCATTAAGACCACTGAATTTTTGTAAGGGTACCGTTTTTTCCATTTTAGGTATGTACTGAACCCTAAAAATTATCCGTTATTAATTCCAGATCATTGAAAATTACTAAAATTTTATTTTGTAATTATTTGCCGAAGTTACAGAAATTTAATTCTAAGAATCACAGGATTAATTAGACTAACTTCTTTTTTTTTAAATTTCTATTTTAATAATTTTTATTCTTCTTCTTCTTTGCGTGTTTTGCCCGATTATCAGGCGTTGACGATCACCATTTCAATAATTTCTTGATATTGAGTTCTACATCGCGCGACTTGGAATAACTGATCCGCTGTTAATCCGGTCCAATGGCGCAGGTTTCTCGGCCACGACATTTTCTTTCTACCAATTCACTTCTTTCCCCCAATTTTGCCGTTTAATATGAAACGTAAAAGTTCCTACTAAGTACATCTATTTTTATATATATATATTTTTGATAAAATACAAAAGCAGACCTCGATGCTCGTGGCTGAAATTATCCAACTTCTGACTTGCAGATTCAACTGTATTATACTTGATCCGTAGAAGCATTTCCTTAGCGGCATTTCCACTTAACATATCGAACCATTTTTAAAATTCGTTTTATATTGCACAGCAAAACGCTTGAGTTAAAGTTGTTTTTTTCATAATACAGGTACATATCATTTACTTGGGGTTTCGTATGTTAAGGGTTCCTGTTAAATAAGTTACATTTCGAAGAATGTCTATTTCGATTGGAGTTCTCGTTTGCGCCTAGTATTTTCCAAAGAAAACATTTTGTAAAGGCGTTCGAATGGATACTTTTCAATCTATCACGCGTAATGAGGTGAAAAGAAAGATACATCCAGAGGCGGGAATAAACAATACAATTACTCTTAATTTGTCTGAAGTTGTCGAATTACCCTCGTATATCATATTATGTACAAGGAATATTGCAGATTTCGCGGTTCAGTTATCAATTTTATATTTTATATTACTACTTCAGTTTCATACGAACTGTAACCGTGAATCTTCGAATGAAACTTTAATATACATTATGTTCGGGTAACACGTGTGTCACATATTACAGTTCGGATGATCCTTAATGATCTCTAAAGCACCGTAGGGAAACTAAATTCGACCTAATTTTTATGTCATTTTAATGTTTGCAAAAATTACTGTTCCTGTTTTATTGATTAACACCGCAACACGTTTGCATGCATGTTTATAATTTTGTCTTACATTTGTCAAAAAATTCTAGAAGCGAAGTATTATTATATCGGCTTTTTCCGCTATCTGTCGAATGGCTAGAACTAACAGGGTTTTTCCATTAGACCTTAAACTGCTGATTTCGTTTCACACTTTACAAACTTATCCCTTTCACTATTTTTCATTTTTGTTTGCTTAATTTAGAGAATGGATGGCAGAGTATACTTGATGTAAATAAAACTCGTAAATTGTATTGGCTAAAGTGTGCATACGACTGTGGCAAATTAGAATTTTTCGTTGAAGTTGAAAAAAGCGCACAAAATTAAAATGACAAATGCAAAGTATTCTGACAAAGTACCCCATTAATTACACTCGACAGTATGTTTATAGATTGTTGTGACAAAGGGAAAACGTTTTTGTGTCTGCAATTTTCAACCTGATATTTGATATTTTGTCAGAACTTGGAAAAAAGTGATTGTATGGAAAGATCCTTATTCTTCGTTTTCTTGTTAAAATTTGTGAAAGGAACAAGTAAAAAAGTTTAAATTAATATATGCAATTTTTTTGTCTTCAACAATATTTTACAATGTAAGAATAAAGTTGAATTCGCAATGCGTAGAAAATATTATGTTTGCGACATTGCAGTAAATTTTTATCAACTCTTATTTTACGCGCAGCAACCCTTATAAATGCATTCCATGATGGTGTTCTTTACACGAAAGTATTATTAGTATGCTTACTTTAAAGATGACGAATAACTTGTTGCAATATATAAATCAATTTGTGATATACTTTATAAAAGAAAAATGTTTTCTGGCTAATGATCATCGCATCTTCTAATGATATTGTTAAACTAATCTACAATCGATTACAACAAATGTTTAAAGGACCTTTCCAGAAATTTAGGAATGTAGCAATTTATGTGCAAGTGGGAGTATTCCCGGCAATTCACAAATATCATCGAGACAGCCCATATAGATATTTAAAAAAAGGAACAAATCATGACAACACCTTGGAATTAAATCCTAAAGCAGCAACCACTTAACTAAGAAGAGAAAATGCCTAACAGACTTACCAAAATAAATAAAAGGTGATTCCACCAGTTTATTCTCTGAGTACCATGTGTTTTAATAACTTCACTTAGAAAAAAAAATTCTTATAGGCTTAAATTTAAAATTGCGCGTTGATAATTTTGGCCCAAGAATTGGTCATTCTTGAGTTTTAAGAATGCTCATTCTTGTTGTCGAATTTAAGAGTGGATCATGCTTGATTTCAAGAATGTTTATTCTATTTGTCAAACTCAAAAACGGGACATTCTCAATTTGAAGAACGTTGATTCTTCGTGACAAATTCAAGAAAGATTCGCTCTAATTTTAAGAACTTTTATAAGTTTTACATTTAAGAATAGGTCATGTTGATTTCAAGAACTTTTATTTAATTACTTAAGAATGTTCTTAATTAATGTGTTTTCTTATTTAAGAATTGAAGATGGCTTTCTTATTATATAGAATAAGCAGTTGTAAATACAATAATTTTTTTCTAATTTTGATGAATTGTAAAGTGGAATGCTTGAATTGAAGGAATTTTAGAATATAAAGTTATTTCTCAAACATGTTTTTATTAGTAGGTGAAAATTTAACATCACTTCACATCCTGTTTAAAAATACATTTTCAGTTTAAGAACCACATTATCATTTGGTAACAGATGTGCGTATATGAAATGGAAGTTCGTCGAAATCATTAGCCTTCTCAATGAATTGTGGCCGCCACACAAATAAATAAAATAAAATAAAATAAAACAAAGTAAATAAAATTGGAAACATTGGTATTATATTCACAGTTCTCACAGATATATTCTTTAAATAAGCTTCATGGTTTAAGTACTTTATTACCAACCATAAATAAATGGAACAATGCAACAGTCGGACCTATCTTTTTTTTTTTTTTGTTAAGAGGAGGTAACCTGTGTGACTACTAACTTCCTCCCCCATACGTCTTCCTCACCACGGGAACCACATTAACATTACGTCAAGTATTACTTCGAGATGAGTGACTGTTTAGTTCCATTTACATCTTATCATTAGATCACATCTTTTGGTAAGCTTTCACTCACACTTTTTCACCTTTCGTTTTCTTTCCCTTTTACCTATCATTATCTCTCTATCACTCTCTCCCTCTATCATCAAAAAATTGCCTCTTATTAGTTTGCTTTCACACACACTTTTACTCATTTCATCTTCTTCCTCCTTTACCTATCATTCACACTCTCTATCACTCTCTCCCTCTTTGATCATCTTAGATTGAATTGTGAAGAAGGCATCCCTTGACTCCCCTTGGTAATGGACCCTCTGGCTGTCAAGGCTTCACATGAACTTGCATCTTTAATTGTGATGTTCGTTACAACCTAAATGACTCAATAAGATTGGTTAAATATGATTCAAAAAATAATTAAAAGAAGTAAATAAATAATTAAAAATTTTAAACCTAGGAGGCTTAGAATTTTTACTATCAAAATCAAAGTAGTATATTGAATAATTTTTTGACGTTTCTAAAATTTTTACATTTTTCGCCGTAACTTTACGAATAAACTGATGGAATCCGTCTCGCGACTTTACGAAAATTAAATGAAACTTATTTGCTCCTAATAATTACTATAAACGCTTCACGGGCAAAAAATTACAAAAATCTTCAATTGGTAAATTTTGACGTTTCTAAAAAATTTCAAACAGATCGAAAAAAGAAAAAATTATTCAAAATACGTCATATACATTCATTCTCTCAATCACACAACCTTTAACCTTCAATCTTCGTCAGAATCTGGTATCACATCATCTCTGACGAGGAGTTCCTCCCTACGAAATTCCTCTTGCTGTTTTCCACGCATAATGTCCCGCATCATGTTGGTTACTGTTTTCCAAGATTCCTCGGAATCCAATAATAACTCAGAAATATTATTCTGGTCTATATTACAACCAATTTGAATCCTAGCATCTCTTCGGATGCTTTCCCATTCGTCACAAATGAATATAGTATGTTCTGGCGTGTCTACCTGCTGGCAAAACCAGCAAGTATCGATATCCGCCTTTTTTTATCCAATTGAGATATTTTCCGAAAGTTCCGTGTCCGGACATGGATTGTGTTAAAAAATAATCCATTTCTACCCACTTACAATTGAACCATTTTCTAATATCTTTAACGAAAATTTTTGCCCAACCTAAATAATCGTCCCATTGTTCTTGCGACACTTGCATTCCGAATGTTTAAAATATCGTTTGGTGTTTACCGACAACTGACCGCTAACAAAAATGTGTTGAAAAAAGATATAAATTAGAGCTTTTCGCAGAAATTTCGAGCAAATTCCGAATAACTTTTTTTCTTACTTTCTTGGGTTAACGAGGAATCCTGCACACTCTAAAAAGTTTTAAGTGTTACAAAAAAGCAAGTTTCAATAACTTGTTACTAAGTCTGGACGCGCTTTAACGTTCATCTCGAACAAAACCTTCAGTGAGGTCACCACAAATTGAGAATCCCCGTACTAAATCTGAGACAGTGGTTTGCTAGATGGACGAGGCTATTGCTAAAAGCATTGAAAGTGACGACAGATACCAAAAAAGTAGATCATTTCATAGTATTGAAGAGCTCTTTCTCAAGTTAGAACATATTCCTTTAAAAGAGTGGATAACTAAGAAAAAAGAAAATATTATCTATTTTTATTATATTGAAGAAACGCCATATCCACAAATAAAATGTTGTGTTTACGTAACAAAAGATTTAGAATTATTTGTGTTATGTGGAGATGTTAAAATAAAATCTTTTTGTGACAGTGATTACAAGTTTCCAATGACTGTAAGAAACATAAACCAAATTGAACAAGTGCTTAATGTAACTTATAATGTGGTGACTGTAAAAACTGAAGATAAATCTGTGAAAGAAAATCTCAACTTAACCCGTGAAATTTTGGAATCTTTATCTGTAAAATTGTTACAATTTCTTCTTCTCGAGCAGGTGAAACTTTTAGATACTTCCAATAAAAATAGACTGAGGTATTCTTGTTTTGTGCGTTGCTGCATTCAATCTCCCCATGCATATAATTTTCTACGCAACTCAAAAACTTGGTGCTGATGTTGGATGAAATTCACATAAAGCCATATATAGACTATACCGGTGGAAATTTAGTGGGAAGCGCATACAACAGCGTAGACTGTACTACTAGTGCTCATACATTTATGATAAATAGTTTTTTATCATCATATAAAGATGTCGTACATATTCTTCCTGTAAAAACCCTTCAAGCCCCTACTTTACATCATTTTATAAAGAAAATTATTTTGGGTCTGGAAAATATTGGATTTGAGGTGTTGGCAGTTGTAACAGATAACTGAGGCGTGTAGGATCAAAACATGAAATCTCCACTCTTCCTTGTTTTTGACAAATCGCAAAAAACTGCTACTATATTTCTGTTTGTCGTACAAATTCAAATAAATGATCAGTAGACAGCATTGAATCAATGCTATCAAAAAAACATAATGCATTGCAAATGCGAATAGTATTTATAATGTAATTAACATAAACATTATGGAGATTGCATCGTTTGATCCTGACCATTGGATTTTACTACTTTTGATCCTAACAACTTTGGAGATTGCAGGTTTTGTTAAGACTTTTTCCTTTCCTATTACCATATTATTATTTTCTTGAGGGTAGAAAGCAAATAAAAACTTTTTTTTTTTAAATTGCACTTTAATCCCAATATGCATAATAAAAAAAGTTAAAACAGAAATTTACAAAAAAAAGAAAACATTTTCTCAAGCATATTTATGAAGACAAAGATAAAAAACATGCGTAGTTACTAAGTTTATTAATACAAAAAGTTTAAATAAATAGGTAATATTTTATACAGTCACATTAGGTTCTTCTTCCATTCGGACACAATGACCATCTACTGCATTATCATTTTCTTCATCATTCACATTTTCAGTTATTTCGTTGCAAATTAGCCTAGAATAATATTGTAAATCTTGGTCGTTCCTCCATTGAACACCATAATGTTTTATTAACAAATTTTGCACATCTTTTAATTTAGCGAGCTTGACTGCACACCCTTCTGGAAGTACTTCAGGATTAACCATACTAACAGTGTGATTTTTCTTAGTTACAGTCTTGTAAGCACCAAGATAAGTTTTGTAATGACATTCTCCTCTTATCAGTACGTTTGTTTTCGTGCAGTTTTGTTTAATAAAATATCTTTTCGCCTTTGCAAAAGGAAAGTGCCAAGAACCAGGGAGTTTAAAGTGCTGTGCTGCTTCCTGTTTCCAATTTAAAACATTACATTCGCCATCTACTTGTATTACAGTTGCGGACTGCTTGAAAATATCAATATACAAATCTGGCTTGACAATTACTTCAATATTTTTAATCCGCTTTTCAATATTGGCAAACACCCTGTCTGGTGGAAGAAAACTGTGTCCAACAACGGGGAACACTAATTCTATCTCTTTAATGTGTTGAGGTGCTTTTTTAGTTAACCAAGCAGAACACATGCATATTAACGTCGAATTTTTATTTTGTCCTCCGCATCCATCTGCCACTAACCGGACAATTTTAACATGATCATTAAATCTTGTGTTTACTAGGCGATGATAAACAGCGCTTGCTATTAAATTGGAATCTTTTGGAAATTGGTCTTCAGTCCAAGAGTAGGTAAAAACGTTCTCTGTTGTAAGTGGCTGATTTGAGGTACCTTGCACTATAGTGAAATTATGCATGTATAGCTGTCTGCTATAATACACAGACTGATCTGGTAATTTTGGAAGAGTTTGATTTTTTTGGCAATCGAATGAAAATGTACATATATGTTCCTTCTCTTCTTTTAGTAAAGAGTAAAATGCTCTAGCTTTAAGTTTGTGTATTCGCTGTTCCACCATGTTGTTTAGTTTCTCAGCTGATTCGGCCTTTTTAATCCTTTCCTTCAATTCATAACATGTTGAGCACACGTCGGTTTGTGGTGTTTTAAAACTTAAATTGAATTTACGGTTGAAAACAAATCGAAACAACCACTTTTTAATCGACTGATTTCCCTCAATTTGAATGAACATTTTATAAAGCTTGTTGATGTTAAGCTCGGATGGAAGATCCATTCTGGCAGACACCTTATTTCGACAGTAGTGCGATTCACTGCATTTCAAAGTTTTTATATGGGCAATTATGGCATCAACTTTTTGAGCATTTCTTAAAGTCTTATGGTCACCGCGCCTTCCCATAGGGGAAGCGTGTGTTACATAAAATTGCTTTACAACATTGTGTATCCTTGTTCTCGATATATGAAGAATTGTTTCGAAACTTTTTTGGCATACAGGGACTAGTCGCTTATTGCTATTATTGGGGGCAAAACATTTTACCTGGAACTGTTTGGCAGTTTTAATGCCACTTTTTGGCCGACGTTTCTGAATAGGAACAGCTTGTGTGTATTTTATTATTAAAGTATCTTGGCTGGTTTTAATATTGGATGAATAAAATGAGTGAAATTTTTGTATATCTTTCATAGTCAAGGTTTTGCATTGGAAAGCTCCTTTAAGATGATTACAGGTAGGATATGCAGGCATTTCTTTTGCTGTATACCTGACATATCGAAAAAAAGATCAGTTACCAGGGAGTACACAGTCTTCACTATACATTTTTTTGTTAATAAACAAATTATAATTTAGTCAGACACAAAACAAATCATGTCTTTAGAATAAGAATTTTACGTACCTTGTTGCCTTCAAGATATTACGTTTCCACTTGGTAGGTTGTGCAATTCTTTTTCTTGCTTTAGTAGGCGTCACTACAATAGGGTAAGTTTCCATATTACTAAACCTTTGTATAAAGTTTAATTATATAAGATTGAACTTGAAACTAATTAGAAACACTATATTCAAGAATCAAAATAACGAAACACGTGTACAAGCCTGTTTAACGTAAAAACTAAGGTTAGGTCCAATGAACGCTTCTCATTGGCTGCATGGAGATTGCATTCTTTGATATGGAACGACTATTGGAGATTGCATGTTTTGAACCGAACGCACATTTTTGTTAAGCAATTTCTCAGGAATTAACTGGTTTTGGTACTAACTCCATAAACCTAAGGAAGGGAACATTTCTTGACAATCTATCTCAACTTTTAACTCAATTTTAGCAAAAAATGGAGATTGCATGTTTTGATCCTACACGCGTCAATTATATCAACAAAAAATCAATGTCATTTTTTAATGATTCACCGCAATTACTAAATGTGTATCAACACCCCAAAGATCACTCTCGACCCTTGTTTTTTGCTATAGACTCAGTACATATATTTAAATGTCTTTTAAACAATTGGCTCAATCAAAAACCAGATCCTTATATGAAATTTCCTGACTTTCACGATGATACTATGATGCTAACCTCTTTTAACGCCCTTAGAGAAATGCACAAAGCAGAGAAGCAAAATTTATTAAAATATAACTTTAAAGGCTTTATACCCTACTTCAATGAAACGTGAAAACGTTAAATTGGCTGTGAAAATATTCAATACAAAAATTGCCAATGCATTAAGAGGGCTTGGACCAATGAAACATTTTGAGAGTTTTGAGGACACAGCTGTATACCGGGAGATTATCTTACAGGTATACATATCTCCTATGTTTACCTTTAAAAAAAACGCGTCAACGTATTGATAACTATAGGCAACCAACATTACACCACAAATCACAAGGTTATTATTTTTCATTGTGAAAGGTTATGTTCAAGTATCATGAATAGTATTATGAATAGAATCTAAAATCATTTGAATATCAAAATAATAACAATTTTAATAAAACTATTAAATGGGATAACTTCCCAAAATTTGAGAAGTTATTAACAGAAAGTACATAACAGAAAAAAATAAACAAATAGCGTCATAGCAAGTGTTCAAAATGTCCACCTTCTACTTCTAAACAATATCCTAGCCGATCTTGGAACGCACGCACGGCATTTCTGAGAATGTCAGGATTCAGTTCGTTACATTCAGTTCGTATACGATCTTTTAATTCATCTAGATTTAAAATTTGGATATTGCGGTAAATTTTTGATTTTAGGTAACCCCAAAGGAAATAGTCATTGGGTGATAAATCTGGAGATCGTGGTGCCCATGGTATGGGGCCGTACCGTCCTATCCAGTGTCCGGGAAACCTTTCGTTTAAACAATTTCTTATAACATTTGTGGAATGCGGAGGGGCTCCATCCATTTGAAACCATGGTTCGTTAATGTTTAAATTTTCTATTGCCGGAATGATGTTGTTTACCAACAGATCTAAAAATTTGGCCGAATTAAGGTTTCCATCAATAAAAAAAAGGCCCGATAAGTGTAGCATTAACTATCCCTAACCACACATTCACCTTCTGCTGGTACTGAGTGTGGGTCAAATTTTGAATATGGTAATTAGTGCGGGACCAATATCTAAGGAAAACGAAGGAAAAAGGTTAACAGAATAAATTGGATAAATAAGAAATTATGATGCACACCGGAAATTTTGGGAATTGACCTCTCCATTTAATGTGAACGTTGCTTCATCGGTGAAAACTATCTTCGCTAAAATTTCATCATGTTCGTTTAACAAATTAAATAAAGTTTCACAAAAATTTGTTCTTTTTGTTTTATTCTCCTCAAATAACTCTTGATGATTGGAAAATTTATAAGATTCGTACTTAAATTCTTTTAGTGTTTTAAATATTGACGTTTTTGATACAACGAAATATTCAGCTACTTCTCGCAAGGATACCATCGGATATTGCTCAACGTAGCATAAAATATTTAATTTTAATTCTTCAGTCAACACATGATTGGTTTTAATCTTCTTTGTATGACCATTTACTATGCAGCCTTGTGAATTAAATTTTTTAACGATATTGTGCAGAGTTCTGATGCAAGGAATTGGTCTTTCAGGATATTTTATGGAAAATAAATCTCTCACGGTCCGCAAACTATTACCTTGCTGGTACCACATTAACAATTCAATTTTTTCGTCTTTGCTGTACATGATTATTACAGAAATTGCAATTTTATGTTAAAGTGACACTGAAAAATTAATTGACTTTTGTTGAAAGAGCCAACTTTTCAAATGTTGAGAATTTTGGTGTATACTTGGTTGCTTACAGATCGCAATAAAGCAATGCGTTGACTCGTTTTTTTTAAAAGTATACATAGGATATGTTTACTTTTAAGATAAGCTCCCGGTATATGTATATAGCGCTAATTAACAAATGGTGGGACACCATCAACGTAAAAACAACGTTGAAAGGTAAAACAACTTTGCAGAACCTATTACTAAAAATTCTCATCATATCTTAAATTTTTTAAATGATTTTTCAAAATGGTTGAAACGATGAGAACAGTATGATGGTAATGGAAAGTTGACGAAGGAAACTCATACCGCTTTGAAACATACAACAGACACCTTAATAAAAATTGCCACTTATTGTTTGGAAGAAAAGGGATTCAATTTTTTTCTATGTGGTAAGATTCACACGGACAAATTAGAAGATGACTCATTCACTATGCGCACAGGCCTTGTTTCTAGGTGGTGTTGGCCCGAGCCGAGCCAGTTCGCGAGTAAGGCTCGTTCGTGAGTAGGCCGCTTTAGGGTAGCTCTTCGGTTATAGTACGTGCTAACCGCTGGTGTGCGAGCCGTTGCATACAGCGCAGGGGTTAATTTGAATTCGCCTAGTACATTGTCTTTTGATGAACTAATCCGTTGTTTTAATGTAAATTTATTTTCAGTCTGGGCTTATTCGTGGAAGGATATTGATCTGAAATTTGTTTGGTTTTTTGTTAAAAGAAACCTTTGATTAGTAAATTGAAAAAAAACACAAGTAAGAAATAAACAATTTATTAAAATTTAGAAATGACTGGACTGTCGGCGCGAGCACTGTTGGTATTCCTCGTCATCAGCAAGTGAGTTTGAGATCGCAGGAGGTCGTCACAATATGGTACAACAGCATTCAGAATAATTTTGCCTTCGTCCGAAAATATCAAACCGCATTCTTGATCGGAGTCATAGCGTCGTTATTTGGAATGTACTGATAATCAGAACAGCATTAGCTGTAGACTGATCCAGAACTTGTTTTGAAATGGTTGCCGCTTACAAGAATCTTTTCACTGTGTTGCTGGAGGTGTATTGGGGCCAGTTCGGGTCTCGCACTGGAGCTTTCTTCTTACGAGTAGAACTGCTGTGGTGATATAACCCAGTGGACAATCGTAACTGGACGGACATTAGTTGGCACTTCCTACTTGGACTCCTGTCGATACAATACTGCACCAAAGTCGAGACATGTTCAGCGCGCATTCCATGACTAAGGAACACATGTACCGGCAAAATGAACTTAGGTCAAACAAGTTCCGGCAAGCGATTGCGATTATTCCAGAGGTAGATGAGGTAACGTCCTTCAAATAATTTTGATTTTTATAAAAATCTATACGTGTAGTTAACTTACGTGAACATAATAAAAATTACTACTGGAAAATTTCATTGCGTCAAAACACAAAAACAAAAACAAAAACAAGAAACACAGGCGACTTTTGTGGTGGTAAATAACTTAATTCTAATTTCAAATCATTTTCTATATTTTGTTAGCATAATTTTTCCACAACTTTTGACATTTTGTACGACCAATTTAAATAAGAGTATTTTCATAAATTATTTTGTGTTAAGTACAGTCAAACTTCTCTAAGTCGAATTTCAAGGGACCGCGACCGTCAAGAAAATTCGAGTTAGGGAGTTAGGGAGGGGATTTCGATATATAGAATATGAAGCAATAAATTCTTTGTACGCTATGCACAGTCCAACGAAAGCTTTTATCACATAAAAAATACAAAAGTGCATATATGAAAGATTAGATAGGTAAGAAATAAAAAAGATTACGTTTTCTGAGAAAAGTAGTCGGTAATCTTCTCTTGCGTTACGGAAGTCTACTTTATTGCATCTACAAAATTTTCTACTTTATTTAAAGATATGAAGATGTCGGGAACATTTTCGGTTGATTGTATAAAAGTCCTCAATGTTTTAAGCGAAGAAGTCAGTTGCTCAGTGGTAGGTAAAGAAATTGTATGTGCTTAACTTTCTTCTGTTTCATTCCCATCTGATTCTGCAGGTAGGGCATAATTGTGATATATTATTTGTGCAAATTAACGAGAAATTACCTGCTGCAGTGATGTTTTTATTAGTGATGGTTGCTAAGATGTGTCGATCTGCGGGATAATCTGCTATGCATGCGCCATCATCTACGTTCACATAATCGTCAAAAGTTACTTCACCCATGTTTGCAATTCACTTGCAGGAGACCCAGAAATCACTTAATACAGGGGGAGTGGCAAAAGGTCATCGGTACAAACACTCAATAAATTTATACACCTTTTAATTGTTATTAAATAGTTATTTGTAACAGTAACCCAGAAACTTACCTTTTCCGAATCGAGTACGAGTGGATAGAAGTTAGTCGCTATCAGCCATGTCTGAAACGCACCTATTGTAAAATAATCTGATTGTCCCTCACTATCTCTCGCAATGTTTTCTGGGTTTTGCGGTAATTATGAAATAAAAATCTTACTTGAAGTAGGTATATTTTATATTTGTAGAGTTTGGTGGTTCGTAGTGTAATGACTCAAACTTGCCGCCAAAAGTTTTACATCCCGAACACACCGAAATAAACCGCGAAATTTAAAAATTGCCCGTGGACGCGTGATCGTCAAGAAATTAGGTAGGACCCGACGTTCTGTTTAAAGCAAGTGCGGCAAGTGGTTCTGGATGCAACGGTAAGACTTTTAGGGGAAGGGATTTCTTCAATAAAACAATAGAATAGTGAAGGATGCATTTTTAATTTCAACTCTATGAATGATAATTGTACGACACATAAATAAACAGCAGTCACATAGAGTGAATACGCAATAAAAAAATTGAGAACAGTGAAACCTCCACCCAAACTATTCCCTCAGGCATGTTATCAAATAATACTCAAACAAATTAAAAAAATTAACACCAACACCGACATGCACAACATAAAGAAGTCGTCCATTTAAAAAAACATAAAAATATTAAAAAGTTATAGTTTTGATATACAAGGTGTAAACGAAATAGGTACATTAATTTTTACCAGTAGTAGAACTCGTCGAGATAAGCCCCTTTTTATGTACCATTTTTTCGAAATCGCATTTTTTAAAATCATTTTCCCCCCCCACAAATTGACGAGCATTCTATGAAATGCCCCAACAAAGAAAAATAATGACTTTTTATTATTGAAAATTAATTTGTCACTTCTGTCAAGTGAAATCTGAAAAAATGTCTAGATTTACCAATAACGAATTTATTGATATTGTGTTAACCTATGGTGAAGACCAAGGGAATGCAGCCTTAGCTCGAAGAATTTACATGAACCGATTTCCGAACCGTCGTCTTCGGAATGTTCGCATATTTGTAGATATGGTGCAGCATCTTCGAGATCACGGATCTTTTCAGCCTGCAGCTTACGATCGTGGTAGGCAGCGTCCAGCTCAAGTTGCAAACATTGAGGAGGCTGTTCTTAACAGTGTTGAGGTTCGATGTGGGCTCAGCACAAGAAGCACTGCCACATGGAGTATCGCATGCTACAATTTGGAAAATACTAAAAGAACAGCAACAACAACAACAACAACAACAACAAAAGGCGCCAAGCGGCGCATGTATTTGCAAAAATTGTAGCATCAAATTGGACGCTCAAAGACAGAAAATAAGGATTACAAAAATGAGAAGAAACTTAAATATATAGATGTAAAGCTAGTAAAAAGTATTATAATAAATTATGGCTGGGTTGCCCATCAAAAACGGAAAGGGCAGTCCTCTGGGTAGGAGAGTAGTAGTATGATGGCACCAGGGCTTCTTAAAGGTGTAATGAGTGTGTTGCAGGTCAAGTCATCTTTAAAGTGGTACCATCAGCGCTTCCAGGTAGTAGGCAATGTCGCAAGTGGCCAGCAAGTCATTCAATGGCCACCGTAAATGGTCGAAGTAAGGCCGGGTCCACCAGGAACAGGCGTTCCGCTGGCGGGGGCCAAGGTTGGAGTACAACCTGCAGATCAATTCGGGCTTCATTGAAAAGAGGGCATGTAAAAAGGCGATGGGCTGGGTCGTCCACTTCCGTAGGACACACAGAGCAATTCGGGTGCTCCCATTTTCCAATTCTGTGAAGGTGGACGGCAAAGTTACCATGACCGGAGAGTAGCTGCGTTGTAATAAAGGATAGGTAACGAGCAGCATTTGGTACCAGTGGAAGGAAGCGCTGGGTAATCCGCCCCTTGGTAGAGACATCCCATCGCTCCTGCCACCGGTCTTGAATCCGTAACGTTAAATATTCACTAGCATGAGCGCAGCTAGGGAAGTCGAGCTGTAGTCGGTGAAAAAAACGCCTTCTTGCGCTTACCCTTACCCTTTCCCTTCATTTTCTCCAGGCACGATACCTTTTCCTTGGTGTTGCTAGGGTAGTTCCCCGTTTATAGGACGTGCCAACCATGGGTGTGCGAGTCGTTGCATAAGGCGCAGGGGTTCATTTGAATTGGCCTAGTACAGTAGTCCAAATTTTGTAATGCATTTTTGCCTGCTTATAGAATTCTTATCTAAATCTTCGAATAGATTAAGTCCTACGAGAAGTGTAAAAATTGCAAAAGTCAATTATTGACATAATATCTGTTCTTTTCAAAAGGAATTGGTTAGTACGGCCCTAACTACAGTCCACTTCAAAACTTTTAAATGCTTCCACATTTTTGAGGATTGTAATGTGCATTAGGAGCTTGAGAAGCAATTGATCCGACACCTTCACCTATGAATAGAAGGAGCAACCAAAAAAAGAACAGACACAAGTCTAGATGGAAGTAGGAGGAAGAAGAAGAAGCAGAAGAAGATTTAATAGGCAAAGAAGAAGGTATACAAGAAGATAAATACACTTAGTAAAAGTGTTGAAAGTTGGTAGATTTGAGCAAGTATTGAATTCTTCATCAAAACTTTGTCTAAATTTATCTCCTGAAGCTGCTGCGTTATTTGCTTGAATATTATGTTTCTTGTAATGGTGATGTAATGCTTGAGCAGCTACTGGATGCTTATATACTTATTTATTGTTTAGCGGTAATTCACGACTGTACTTACTTGCGCATTTACGCAAAAATTCTTCGTTTATTACTTTTGGATTAGAGTATTCCTTTACCATCTGCAGTTGCTAGTGCAAAGATTTTGTTGAGTTTTGAAAAACTTTTTTCAGTTAATGACGTTCCCTAAATGAAATTTTGGATACTATTTGGTTTTGTTTCTTATTATTTGTAGCAATACAACCTATCAAATAGATGTGTTACATATAATCGCTTCCATTTCTCTAAGAGCGTTAAAAAATATCTGCTACTACATTTTGACGTACTACATATCCTCTAGGTTATCTTCCACTTCATAATATTTCCTTTTGTATGCATCAATATTTTGACCGCGGTCTTTCAATATTGTGTATCCTTTTGTTTGATTCTTCGCCGAACGAGAATGTCGGTAAATGTAGTACACAGTTCCATTATAGAAATATGTACTAACTGCAATATAGGTCCAACGTCAGCGTACATTTGTGATACAAACCAGGCTATTATTTTGGTTCTGTTGTTTTGAGAGTGCAACCAAAACATGGCAACATCAATATGCTGCAGCCATAACAATCAACACCTATTTTTCTGTCTCGACTTCATCTTCTTCTTACTTCTTACAATTAAACAAAAACTTGTGTAAAACATTGACATGATAGAGCAGAGAAATACTTGTAAATTTTTACCTCCTTTCCGGACTTGTACTTTGCATCACCGTCATAATAAATTATCAAAATACTGAACTGCTGCAGTGGAATGAGACTGTTCGGTCATATTCATAGTTTTACTCAGAATTTTAAAGGGGTGATGTAGACGCTATCCGTTTTACTTGTGCACTTAACAAATTTTACATAAGGCATTACGCTGTGGTTGTTGCTTAACATGTTTTACTACAGTCGACACTCACTCAATCGTTTGGAATTTGAAGGTACCATGTTTTTGTTTATAAATTTAGTTAAAAGGTGCAAAATTACAAAAATTTTATTTAACTTCTTAGGTTCTTATTTTATAGTAAGTTTTTGGCTTTTATTGTTAAAATTGAAGAATAGAAATGTCCAATATTTTAGGTGTCATCAAAAATTTAAATTACAGACTCTGCTTCAATGCTTACATTCTTGCGACGCACCACAATTTCTTTATTATTGTGAACTATACAAACGCTTGTTAGTAAAAATAGCAAAGGATTGCGAAACTGTGGCCATAATGGTTACCGATTTACTGAAAATTACAATTTATTTTCTATTATTATTCGTAGGATGTTGTGTATGTACAATTCCAACGATGTGTAGGTGCTTTCAATATTGTATGAACTATTCTTCATTTTTTTCAGTGATTGTAAGGTAAATACCACCTGTTTCTATTGAAGTTGAGCTTTTGATGTATCTCGGTATTGTAAACATTATAGAGGTTTGAAGATGTGATTTAATATTGACTCTACGTACCCACCTACAACTTTCATGAAAGAAAAAAGGTAATAGATTTCTTGATTAGTATTTTATTTAAAATTGGGTCTCTTTGAAGAGACGCAGTAAGCGGAATTCAGATTACGTTACAAAAGTACTCAATCAATTTTAAAGCGATCGACATTACATAGACACACACATATAAGCGAATTAAACGCTATGCTTGATATAAATCCGTGATGAATGTTTATACTCTATTGTATCTATTCTGTTGCAGGATTTTATAAAGTATAAAAAGGAAAAAAAATGGAATTACATTAATCAAATCTCTTTCATTCGATAGGTACCTACTTTGTAGAAAATGTTTTTATTTTTTAACACAAAACGCAACGTTTATTTTTAACCGTCAACGGAAACTTTTTGTACTGAACTGGAATTTACTTTTGTTATTGTCCGAGTTTTGCAGGTTATTTTAAAAACTTGAAACAAAAATTATTTGCATATTTGCCTGCGTAAACGGGATTTTTATGTGCATCAAGTGAAAAATTGACAGTAACCATTATGCTCGGTTAAATTGGACATGTAAGAATATAACTTTATAAAATTTCAAATCGACTGAACTCGACAAATGCGACGCAACCGTTTTTGTGTAGCGTAAAATGTAATTTTGAAAATGTATGTATGGATGGTACAATATGTACTTTCCATTCAATTTTACAATTCTTTTGTGTTAAAATTTTGATTCCACTTAATAATTTACCGTCTATAGGTCTACCTGTATCGCGATTCTTCTTGGTGGAAACTGCGTTGTGTTGTACGTCTCTTTTATTGCTTGCGTTGTCACTCACAGTATGTGACGCGAATATATTACCCTTGGTTAATCTGACATATTACTTTCTCTGTGGTTAATAAAACTGCTTACGACTGATAATAAAATCGGCAGATTAATTCGAAAAAAAATTATAATTCTGTTTGGATCTATGTTCCTGTGTTAGCATAATTTAAAATTCCACTGATTTTAAAAGGAAGCACCAAAAAAAGTGTGCTAAAATTAAAATTCTTTTTGTGTTTATGGACAATAGTTTATTTCAGTAACATGAACTTCAATAAACTTTTTTGTTCCAAGTTTATTTTGAAACTTTTCTATTTATTTGCAACACAAAAAGATAAAAATTTAACTGGTGGTTATACTTTTCATTTTAAACGATCCAATAAAACAGTTGTAATTATTATTAAAGAAACTATCAATGCTACTATTTTAATTGAGTTTTCTTGCAAAAGAAAAACTGTTTTACTCATCATGCAGCTGTGAAATATTCTACTCCGTTTATATTGCGGATTATTAGCCTTTACGCGGCTTAAAACATTTCGATATAAACAGCTAGAGATTAAAGTGTATTACAAAATATTTCGTAACTCTAAAAATTTCAGTAAAAAAACCTCACTACTACATTTTTGCGAGAATTGCACTTTCGGAGGTTAAATTTTTGAAAACTAGGCACTTCTTCACCAAAACAAATATATCAGTAGATGCGGTAACATTATGTTTACAACTGTTGCTTCGCAAATTATATATTGATAAGTACTTTCTAAGCGATACTGAGTTTCTTAAAACTCTGCATTTTTTGAGGTTAGGTTCCCCATCCTTAACATGTGCACATGAATAACTGGGCTACCAACACAAAACTTTTTAGCGCACATTTTGAAAATTATTTGTCATTTTCAATCAACAGTGTCCATTACTAATGTAGTGTTTATTACTGGAACAACTACCCTATAATACATTGACCAATTGATTTGGTTTTTTTAACATTGGTTATAGGAATATTTAATTAGAATGTTCAATGTTAAAAAAACAGAAGCGGTATATACTTTGGCATACCCGAGTCCGTTTCAATCCAAATTATTGCTGCATCTTTTAATAGTACCTTTCCGGTGAACGAATATCTATTTTTCAGAATTTTTTTTCAGTCAAAAAAGTGCGTAATAAACTGAATTTGTATCTAACAAGATAAAAATAGATTTACTGCAAATAGAGGGCAAAATAAGTTGATTCGCTGAGAAAATATTACGTTACACATATGAGATGAAAAAATTTGTTATACAGATTGATGTGAAATTGATCTAACAAAAAACAATTACCTGTTTTCTGATATTTTTTTTTTTGGTAAAAGAAAACCCTGATTTTAAAGTTTCGCAAGGAAGTTAATATTATGTTTTCGGAAATTTCAACATGTAACTGAAAAAATATTCAGATACACGTATTTGTAGAACTGAATTTACACATTTATTTCCAAAAGTGTATGTAAGCTCTATAATCTTTATTCTTTACAATACTAAAGCACAGAATTTACTGTGCTCGTAAAGATGATTTTATACAAATTTATTGCCATTTATTGTTATTATTGGAATTATGGTGCGTAAATACCAGGGGAAGACTACCCAACAGTTTTGGGAAGAAAATTCGATGAATACAGGCAGTAAGGGCAGAACGATTGAGTGTTAAAACCACACCTTCACAATATAACGTGTCTCTTCTGTATTTTTGAAACTGGATCAATATTAAATTTAAATCAAGTTTCCCTTGCTATGTAATTAATTGTATATTTACTTACAAAATTTTTCCTTTTTTTCCAAAACCAAATTTAAACCTTATCACAATATTACAAACTTAACTCCACAAACATTTTAAAAAACATTTGAAAACATTTTCAATACAAATTAATTAAAAAACATTTTAAAATACATTTAAAAAAAGTCAATTTACAATGATTAAACTGAAACTAAAAAAAAATAAATGTTTCAGCTTAATCATTGTAAATTGACTTTTTTAAATGTATTTTAAAATGTTTTTTAATTAATATGTATTGACAATGTTATAAAATGTTTTTTAAAATGTTTGTGGAGTTAAGTTTGTAATATTGTGATAAGGTTTAAATGTTATGGAAAAAAAGGAAAAATTTTGCAAGTAAATATACAATGGATCAATATATTATTATATCAAAATTCATTGAATCCATTTTGCCCCGTAATTATTAAATTAGTTAAAATTATTTTGAGAGTATAGTAAAAAATTGATTTTACAAAAATTGGTAATACTGTGTGCGTTTGGTCTACATTATACATAAATAAATAAATATACTATCATTTAAGCACAAAACAAATTCAGTAAATCAATAAAATTTATTTTTGATGAGGTAGTATTCCCACTTTGCCTTACTTTCCCCTACATATTTAACACATTTGAACATAAAGTTTTAATTCAATTTAACAATAATTTTGCTTTGAAATCTTTAAAACCTCGATAAAAATAAAATGGGATTTATAAAGCCATCATACAGAAACTCTAATAATAACAATGACATACTTATCTTAGGGTCTTGATTTTATGAAATTCTTATAAATTCCTATTCAGCAGAAAATACAAGCGAAATATACATGCAGATTTGGTGTGGAACACAGTATACATGTATATGAAATTCTGTTAGATTCGCATTTAAGGTTATTACAACCTATTAGTTGTAGTGGATTTTTGTGGCAGGGGCTTGTATTTAACTGCTTCTACATAAGAGTTATATTTCAGAAATTTCAAAACCATGCCGCCCTCGCTTTATTTAGACTCGTGATTATGGTAAGCGATTTCTAGACGAAACTGTATTTCTGAAACCAATTTTTTATGAAAGGGAATACGGTGCAGTCAAATAATTCTACCTAAATAGCAACTACTCACTACATCAAAGCGTTTTTAAGAACGGTGTATGTGCTGTGCGTTTAAAAATGTATGATCTTCTCAAGTATGCATGAACAAGAGGGAGATCGATCATCCAGTCTCTGACTGCAAAAGAAATCTTAGCGAGGCCGGGAAAATATTAATTTTCAAAAAAAGCGGCAAAAGGAAGCGCTCTGTTAAGGTTTACAGTAACCATTTATTTTGGTTAGTTAACGCAGGATGTTATGGATATACACATACATTCCAAAGTAAAAGTTAACTTGTCAAGAAGTAAAGTCCTTTAATTTGATTCATTGCGATTTTATTCGCATTTGTGATAATGAAATTTTCAACTTTTACACGATTACGACGTTTTAGGAAATGAAGTGTCTTAGTTATTCAAGAATGATGGGATACCATTATTTAAAATTTTCGGCTAAAATCGCGCACCAACTTAAACACTTCATCATTAAACTTGATTAAGCATCTGTTGCAAATATCGATAGCAGATGTTTTTCAAAAATTGTACTTTCAGCTTCTTCTGATTTTACCAGTTTCCACGCGAACTTTGTGTTGAAAGTATGATCAATTTAATTGGCTATCACACAAAGCGCAGCTTTTGTACGGAAACCATTCTGTTACTTGACAAAATGATTTTCTTTTTAGCCATTTGGAAGTTGATGAATTTTTCGAAACATACCACGGAAAATATTTATGCCTCCAGACTTTTTTAATGGCAATGTCTGCTTTTAAAACATTCATTTCATTGTTATTGAAGCGGAATAAATTTACGTGTAGCTCATTATACAATATACATAATATGTTACGATTTTTACATTTTGTAAAGATTTTTTTAAAGAGCTTACACGTGTACACTGTCAAGAGTATTATTTTTCTCAATCGTATTATTTTTTGGAATTTTGTTAATTTTAGGTAGAATGATAATTTGCGTTCTTAGTATAAGACGCAAAAGTGTGGTTTTGTACTAATTTCGACGAATTGATCGATAAACAAACCGAAAATATACATTAACAGGTAAATATACTTTTGGATAAATATTTAATGTTACTCCTACGTACTGCATCAAATTAATATAAAATTCTGTGAATCGGTTTGTTTTTAATATGAAAATTAACTTTATATAAATAATTAATTAATAATGGAGTAGCACATAATTAGCATTTGTTTATTCTATTCATCATAGTTTCAGAGAATTTGAAGTAGTTTTTAAAATATAGTGTGTACCTATGAGAAGTAGGTATGTATTTTTAAATAAAATACTCCTATTCCTTCAATATGTACTGAAGTTTGCGTTCATTAAATAATATGTTATTAAATTAATGTAAATATTAAACAGGTTGACTTGAAGAAAATGAAGAAATATAACCAATGAGTGAAGAATATTTAGAAGATGTGCCATTGAAGTACCTTAGGCGAGGGATGTTTATCAGAAAACACAGAACATGATTGTCGAAAGAAGATCTTGTTCTTGTTCTTGTTGCGTGCAAAAGATAGTCCAGTATGCAAACATTTACATTCAAGATCTGAGATCTAAGTTCTCTAGAGAACTTGATTGTAAGTGTACAGATATTGTTGAATTTAGAGCTCTTTTTGGATTATTATGTTTCTGCGAAAGATTGAGTAGCGGTCACTTGAACACAAAAGATCTCTAGGAAAAGGATGGAAATGGTTGCGATGTATGCATAGCCACCATGTCATGAAAAGGATTCCATTTTTTAATAAGAAGTTTGTGTTTTGACGATATTCGTACAAGAGTCGAAAGAAGACAGGCAGATAAGCTGGCACCCTTTTGCGAGGTATTCCAAGAGTTCAATGACAATACAAAAAAGTATTATGCCGTTGGCAACGACGTGACTATTGACGAAAAGATGGAGGAGATGTGTGGTCGTTGCCCATTCAGGCAATAAATACCCAGCAAACCAGTTAAATATGGTGTAAATTTTTTTGTGATGGCTGATGTGCGAACCTTTTGTACCAATAACATAAAAATTTACGTTGGAAAAAATGACGGTCCATACGATAACAGCAATTCACCATGCGATGTGATGGACAACTGGTTTACCAGTTTTCCTCTGTTGAATGATTTACTCAATGATTATGGATTTACAGCAATCGGCACTTTGCGGAAGAATAAAGCTGAAATTCCACCTATCTTTATAGCAACGAAGGGCCGATAAATTCACAGTTCCTTCTTTGGGTTTCAAAAAGATTGTACGGTGGTGTCATATGTCCCAACAAAGAACAAAGTGGTGCTCTTCGCTGCAACTATGCACCACGACGGCAGAAAAGATTCTGAAGAAAACAAAAAGCCGGAAATGATACGGGACTACAGTAAAACAAAATGTGGTGTCGATGTTGTAGATGAGATGTGTGTTACCTACTCAGTGGCTCGGGCAAGCAGAAGATGACCATTGGTACTATTTTATGATATTCTGAACGTCGGTGGCATCAATGCGTTCATTATAGTGAAGGCAAACAAAGAAAATGATGAAGTTTTCATGGTCAAGAGAAGAATTGCCTTGAAAGAACTTGCTTTTAGTCTCGTGATGTAGTAGATTATAAAACGATCATCTGTGCCTAATTTGTCAATATTCATAAAAACTAAAATATAGTTTAGGCTCAGTGCCGACTCGAATGACGAGAACACGTCCACCAACTCATCCAGGTCGCGCCCGCCCATGTCTGCTTCTCTCTGTGCAGTATGTGAATGGAAGAAGGACCAAGAAAACGAAATCAGCCTGCGAATTGTGCTTTAAAAAGATATCTCGCGAGCATACAACCCCAACTTGTAGCGTTTGTTATGATAGAGTGAAGTAGTTTTGCTTTGACCAACTGTTTGATGTTGATTATCTCAATGTTCGTATAACTATTTTGGGTTATTTTACTAGCGAACCAAGTATATTTTTTACATTGATCTCAATTTTGTGTAATTTGTAAGAAAAAAAAATTTTTTTGTTGATTTTTCTGATAATATAGGGTTTTCCAATAAGAGGTGTTATTTTGAATAGCCCGTTATTTCGGTAGATGTAACTTTTGGAGCTGTAATTTTTTGACATTTGACAAGTAGAAACTACGCCATTAATAAAAATGGAACGATACACGCTTCAACAACGCATTGAAATTATTAAAATTCACTATAAAAATGGTGAAAATTTGGCAGAGACGGTTCGTAAAACTCGAACATTTTTGGGTCGTCGTGAAGCACCTTGTCGGACCGCAATACAGAAATTGGTGGAAAAATTCGAGCTGTTGGGACAAGTTAGTGATGTGAAGAATAAAACCCGTGCACGTCGCTCAAGAACAGCCGAGAATATTGCTGCTGTAGCCGAAAGTGTTGAAGAAAACCCAGGTTTGTCCATTCCTCGTCGTTCTTTGGAATTAGACATTCCAAAAACGTCATTACACCGTATTTTGCATAAAGATTTGGGTCTTAAGGCTTATAAAGTTCAGTTAACACAAGAACTCAAGCCGGCCGATCATCAACAACGTCGTATCTTTGCCGATTGGGTCCTTGAAATGCATGAAAATGATCCGGAATTCCATCGAAAAATCATCTTGAGTGATGAGGCCCATTTCCACCTGGATGGCTTCGTCAACAAGCAAAATTGTCGCATCTGGGGCTCAGAAAACCCAAGAGTTATTGTTGAAAAGCCTCTCTATCCTCAACGTGTGACTGTTTGGTGCGGTTTATGGTCCGGCGGGGTCATTGGACCCAAAAATGTTCGAGTTTTACGAACCGTCTCTGCCAAATTTTCACCATTTTTATAGTGAATTTTAATAATTTCAATGCGTTGTTGAAGCGTGTATCGTTCCATTTTTATTAATGGCGTAGTTTCTACTTGTCAAATGTCAAAAAATTACAGCTCCAAAAGTGACATCTACCGAAATAACGGGCTATTCAAAATAACACCTCTTATTGGAAAACCCTATACTATAAAAAAAGTTCATATTGTTTGATTTTTTAGGATAAGCTTTCATTTCAAATAAATAAACATTACAACTTGCATTTGTCGCTTTATTTATGGACAATAATGCCAATAACACCAATCTATTGTCAAACACTGAAACGCTAACTTATTTTCTTAAATAACGCCAATTAAACTCTGTGGTATTTTTTACCCGGTAGCGAGTATTCGTGTTTGTAAGTACCTAGCGAGTTGCGCCGGGTTAAGCAAGGAGAGGATTATTGTGAAAAGTACAAATATAAACAAAAATACAGTAATAATTAAGGCCTGTAAAATAAAAATTGCCAATCTAATTTCTCCTAATTATTTCAATTTGAAATGAATAACGTGGTTTATAAGTCACCAATGAGGTAAAGATGGTTTACGTCTCTGGAGAAATAAAGACCATTTTTCTCACTGTTTTCCTTAAATCACAATATTGTAGGTACAGTAATGTCTCGTTTAACGCTATCCCAAACCATAAACCCTAAAAAAAGCTTTAAATATTCAGTGACTCGATATGATGCTGTTGTACTCGACGTTTAAAAAGCGCCGAATTTAAACTGATTCAATTTGTCGCTGTATTTTCGTACTATAATTAATTAGGGAAAGGTAACAATTCGAGAAAGCGGTGTAATTCTCCTAAACTCTAAATCTATTTTCATCCTGTGAATTTGTTTTTCTTGTAGTATAATTTGTAGCTCTTTTTGGTGTTTATTGGCAATTACATTTTGTCCACGCTATCAGTACAATTTGGAATTCTGTGTAAATAAATCAACTGGAATTGAATTTATCCATTATTTTTTTTCTCATCTTCTTTCAAAGGTTAATGACAAACACTAAAATTTACAATTTGTTGACCGCTGCCCTAAAAAGATAGTTTGAGGAGCAGTTGAACTATTTCCTCAAGTTATGAAGCCATTTTGCTTTTCTTAAATCTTTTCTTCTATGATTTTCTGCAATAGTTTATACCTATCGCTCCGCTCATACGTTAAACTGACTCGGTTATTAATCGCTCTCATTAACGCACATGTTGGTTAAATAACTATAAACTAACATGTTTTTGTTTTTATTATAGGTATACAACTTTTAACACAAAAATCCCCAACCCATATAACAAAGTAGCAATTCTCGGAAACCGAACTACTACGTATATCGAGGGATGGGTGTACTTTACTTATGCATTGCATTATGGGTTGCAACCTCCAAAGAGCATTTGTATAAAATCCACGTTACCTATGCAACGTATTATGGGTTTCATCCTCTTTATATTTAGGCTTATTATCACTAGAGAAACAGGCTGTATACTCTCTGTATATTCTACTTTCTTATGCAAATAACGCTTTAGAAGGAAATGAGATCAACTTAAACAAAAGATGCTTATCTTGTTTCTAACCATACTGACAGTTCATTTCCTAAAAATCAGAAATATATAAATTACTTTCCATAAAAGTCCACTATGCGTGGACTAATTATGACAACTGAAAACATATTTAAATAATTAGAGTCTGGTGGGGTAAGCGTAGACTGGAGTAAATTGTATACAGCGTTAGTAACTTTTTTTAGGTTGGTAGTTATGGCGCGCCGTATTATTGTGTAACGTGGCTAGTGTAGTAACAAAAGTACGATAGCCTCTGTTAAGTGCGGAGTTTTTACTTGACCAAAATTTACCTCAAAAAGTAAGTAAAAATAAAAGTTATTTTCAGTTCTTCTCTGTATAGAGTAAATATTTATTATCATTATAATGGATAGGGTTTGCGCTGATTTGAAGCTTATGTTTGCTACTTCTAAAATAAGATTTTGTGCTTCGATTTATACCATCTAATTATGAGCTGAAAATAATAGCTTTTCTACATATACCCCAAAAAACGCATATGTTGTGGGAAATGGATACATACTACAGGGGTATGTGTAGACATTAGGGATATATGTAGACAATCGCATATAACACTGTGTTAGCCATAAAGTCTTAAGTGTGGAAAATTAAACAATAAGTTTATAATTTATATATACACCGTGAATCAATTATGGTCTACTTCTGAAATTTTCTTAGTTGCAACCAAACATACTAATTCCACTTACCACTTGATACTGCCTTTGATTTAAATTATAAATGGAATCAAAATTGATTTATTGGCTACAAACGTCAAAATGACAATGTAAGAAATTTAATCAGCAAAATTACGTAAAAGGACTTAAAAACTAACGCAAAAATTGTTCAAAATGCATTCCATTGTGGAACAAACAAACTTCGACCCGGTTTAAAAACGACCTTTGAACGCATTGTAATATAATGTCTGTGGTGTTACGGCCATACACTCTTCACAAATTCGTTGTCTGAGTTCTTCGACTGTACGGAAAGGAGTTTGGTAGACTCTTTGTTTTTAGTATGCCCCACAGGAAAAAATTTAAAGGCGTTAAGTCTGGACTTCTGAGTGGCCAAGGGTTATCGGAACCTCTTTCTATCCAAACGTTTGTAAAATTGTCATCTAAATATTGTCAGAACAATGGAATGCTAGATGTATTTTTTAATTTTTGAAAAATTAGAGATCTAGTGCTTGTTTCAATTTGTATGTTTGGTTGCGTCTAAGAAAAATTCAGAAGTAGACCATTTGATTCACGGTGTATATACAGGTTGTTCACGAAAAAACGCCCCAGCTCATAGCGCTATTATTAGAAGTCCAATTGTAACAAACGATACGTCAAATTAAATGGTTCAAAAAGTACTACAATGTGTAGCTCTAACATAATTTTTACCTGTTTCTCCATTCAAAGGTCAAAGGTCAACTTCATTTTTTCAAATTACAACCTTATATTTTTCTTTTACAATTTGATAGAGATTTTTTTTCTGAATTCAGCGATGTATCACAATCAATATTTCTGATTTATTTTAGGGTAATAAAGAAATTAAAATAATAACTAATATTATTAGCAGTAGGCTTTGAAAAATAACTGAGACATAGCGGTGGCTATGGAAACGACGTCTCACAAATAAAAATTACTATTACTATTGTTGCAACAATGGTAATAACCATGGTAACCGGGACATTTAACTGGAGAAATACGTTAACATCGCCGTCAGAAACTGGCTATTAGTTTGTTTATCTATTTTTTGTAATAAAAATGAATAATAGTGAACTAGTGAAATAGTGAACTAAACGATCCACTGGCGTAGAATAAATTTGTGTAATTTCTTTTTAAGCGAGTTAAGGCGAAATCCATCATTTTATACAAAAAATTTGTGGTCTGATGAGTGTCAATTTACAAACAACAGACATTTTAATCGTTTCAATCACCGCTATTGGAGTGTAGAAAACCCACATATTACCATCGAACAAAATCCTCAGATAAAATTTTCGGTGAACGTTTGGTGCGGAATATTAGGCGCCAGGATACCTAATAGGACCAATTTTCATTGATGGAAATCTCAACCAAAAAAAATATCTTCAAATTTTGCCTGAAGACTTAGAAGAAATTTTAGAAGACTTGCCGTTGCCATTGAATGGAATGAACTAGTATTTCAACAAGATGGCGCTGCACCACACAAAAGGCTCTTATGATTAGGAACTATTTAAATATAGAATAATGAAGACAAATGGATTGGAACATATGGACCTATACCATGGCCCGCCCGGTCTTGTGACCTCTAGAGTTTTTCTTTTGGGGATACATCCAAGATATTGTTTATGCTACGTGCCCGGAAACAGAGGAAATTTTGAGAGAGAGAATAGTCAACGCTTGTCGGGAGACACCAGCAGAAATTTTAATTAATGCTACACAAAGTGTAGGATCTAGATGTCGACGAAAATGTCTGGAAAGAAACGATGCCCAATTTGAACATTTTTGTTAATTTGCCATTTCTTTATTTAATTGTTTAGTTATTAAATGTTATCTGTTGTTGTTCATAAATTAATTCTTTAAAATACGTTGTTTCCGTACTGACACATCGTTTCCATAGCCACCGCTACGTCTCAGTTATTTTTCAAAGCCTACTGCTAATAATATTAATTATTATTTTAATTTCTTTATTACCCTAAAATAAATCAGAAATATTGATTGTGATACATCGCTGAATTCAGAAAAAAAATCTCTATCAAATTGTAAAAGAAAAATATAAGGTTGTAATTTGAAAAAATGAAGTTGACCTTTGACCTTTGAATGGAGAAACAGGTAAAAATTATGTTAGAGCTACACATTGTAGTACTTTTTGAACCATTTAATTTGACGTATCGTTTGTTACAATTGGACTCGTAATAATGGCGCTAGGAGCTGGGGCGTTTTTTCGTGAACACCCTGTATATATATTTATAACTAACTTTAAAATAATAAAAGGTTACTTGGTTTAAATGAGTTTCTTGTCTATTATTTAGAATTATCTTAAGCATATGGGTGGGTAGAGTAAGATATATATCCCTAAATGTGGGATAAGCGGAGCAGTGGAAGGATTTTAAAAAAAAGTAGCGCTATAACGGCACTACATATTGGCCTCATTTTTATCACATCCATAAACCAATGATCGTCTTTAATGCTGATATATCATTAAATCCTGTACCCATTTTCATGGTCAAGAAAATTTGTGTTGAAAAAGAAAAGTCATATTTCGTATGCACTTACCGCACTGGACCCTACCGTTTTTCCGTTAAATATTTGTAGTCCTAATTTTTGCAATTAAAGTTTTTCATAAGTAGATTTAACATTGTATTTCATTTTAATGACCAAGCGCCGCAAGTGCTGTAAGTACCGTAAATGTGTGTAATGTTTAATAGATACTAGTAATGATACAAATAACGAAAATATAATTTGAAGTATTTATATTTTTATAGATCAATTATTGTATGTCACAAATTAATTAACATTCGGCGTCTAAGGGATCATGTTGCTGCTCACTTTAACGACGGAGCTACCTTATCCAATATAACAGTTCATAAAATTATACAACAATTTGTTTCCTTAAAACTAAAATTCCATCAATTATGTAGGAAGACGCAATAATCGCCACATTAATCTAAATGTACAAAAGACCAGAGTCGTCCGCGCTTATTATTGGGTTAGCAAAATTCATAACAGATGGCGTATGAATTTTAGTGAGGTTTCTTGTAACTGACAGAAGTCAAGAAGTAATATACAGGGTCATGCGACTGGATGGCCATAGTTTAACCCTAGAGTGGGCGCTTGGATTATATTTGTAATCCAATGAGTTTATTTTCAGTTCTATTTTTGTTTTGCTTATGACACATCAATAATATTTGCAGCACTTTCCTAAAGAAAACTATTCTATAAATATTCGTTTTTAGGAAAGTACTGAAAATATTGTTGATGTGTCACAAGTAAAACAAAAATAAAACTGGAAATAAGAACACTGGATTACATAAGTAATCCACGCGCCCACTCTAGGATTAAAAGTGTATTGCTTAGGTAATTTCAAGTCGAAAATATACACTTTGTAAAAGTGGAATTTAATTCTACTAAAACAGTAGTAGTAAATAATTTATCCAGACTTAAATGTGAAAATGAAAAAGAATTGAAATGATAATTTGAACCGGAAAGCAACCTAAAATGAATTATTCCAGTCAGTGTAAAGAGAACTGCTAAATATTAATATTGTCGAGTTGCTTTTTGAACGCAATTTATCCGGAAGAAAGTTCGTTAACATAATTCAAATTTTCTCTCAAACAACGCAATTTTAGGTAAATAACACTGGAGAGCATACATTTTAGAACAGATATAAAGGTGACAATAAAGTTATGCATTCCCAATGGTGCTCTATTCATAAACGAGGTTAAAGTTTTTAGCACACCATGTGCTTCAAATGTGACATTTGTGCTTCCGGGGAGAAATAAACAGAGATACATCTTACCAAAAATGAAAACTTTCGATGGCAATAACGACAAACAGGTGCGTCTTATTTGCCGGGTAAATATCGAAATGAATTCGCAAACAAAATCGAAGTCAAATGTTGATAGAAATTTGATACAAAACAACTTTGACGAAAAAATAAAAATTTTGTTCTCGCCGTCAATAAAATAATTCTGGCGGAAGTAATCTATTTCCATCTATGTATCTGCTTGTAAACGTCTCATCTTATCCAATATGGAGAGAATCGAATCATAAAACTCAATTACTGTGGAACAAAGAAGTGATAATGCAATTTATTACCACTAAATGAAATACACGTGCCACTGCAAGGACAGACTGGCGTTACAAGAGATGAATGAATGAGATGAATGAAGGCGAGTCATCCCTCGGGAATATGACGAGGATGAGTGAAAAACGAAGATATAAGGAAGGATCTGGCCCGTAGCCGCGGTCAACCGACACCGTTTGTCATCGCTATCATATATACACCGATTATCGCATACGCGGTTTTTACGATGGCACACTTTTATTACGTTATATTTTATCTTCTGTGATCGATTTGCTCGATGCTTTTTTTGGGTAAAAGCGTCTTCGACGCGACCAAATATTTTCGCAAGTTTCACAAATTTAAGCGGGTCCGCCAGTAAAAAAGTCACGTTTGTCTTTTTAAATTTGGATAAGCTTTTATTTCCTTTTTGGAAGTCAACAACACGGAATTCTACTTAAGAAAGTAATAAAAGAAAAATAAAAATACGATTTCATGTTGAATTATAATTTCGCCTATAATTTAGTACAGCGACAATAAAAAAAGCATTTTCCGAGAAAATATTTACTCTGCAATGAAAATTGAAGGAAGTGCTTTTTTATACTTCAAATATGCTTAGAATCTATTAATTCTCTTCTTGAAAAAACGAAAATTTCACAGGTTCAAGCATTTATCTTCCAAAACTTGCTTCCTTAATTGAGCTTGATTTTCCTGGATCAATTTAATTAAAGAATACTTTAAATTAAAGAGGGAAACGAAAATTTTGGTGAAATTATTTAATTTCCCGTTTTAATAAGTCATTTAATAAATTGCGCTTCATAATATGTTTTCCTTTATTAACAAAGCAAAATGAATCGGTTCGATTTCATTTTTTTCCTGTTTGTATCTACCGTCTTTCGATAAATAATAGACAACAATTTCATTCGGTCGTTATTCGCTTATATCTTTTATTCATTGTAACTTATGATCATATTGAACGTGTAATTAAAAAAGAATTAAATCTGTTTGCTATTGAAGTTCCAAAGAGAAAAAAATTTGGTGATATTTTTCGAGAAAGGTTTTTGGTAATAAATTGGGAAGCAACAAATATTGATATCGTTCCTTTGAATATCTCTATCTCTCCTTGGAATTTAACATGGAGTGTCTTCCTAATTGCAGATTAGCAGCTATATTTAAACACAACCAACTTGTTGTGAGAAGTAAACAGTGAATTGTTTGTCTTGTTTAATTGTACATAGAGAATGTATTTTCATCAACGAGGTATTTTTTGTTGAAAAAACAGTAGATAGGTACTTCATTAAACATTGTTTGTTTTATTTTTGTATTGGTCGAGTGGACATAATGTTGACCATTTATTTTTACTAGGCACGAAATTTTTTAAAAGTTTACAAATTAAATTTTTTATTTACACTGGGACAACCGTGTTGTTGGAGTAAGTTACTATGGCATAATTACATTTCATAATTGCAGAAGTTACAAATATAGACGGCATAATTGAAATAATTATTTATGATATAATTGAGGTTTTCAATATGTGAATTAGGTAAACATTTTTTGTGCTAAATTAATTACTATTATTCAATTAAAATACAGCTAGAAACACAGTGAAATAGAACATACTAATATTAACCACATTTTATTGATTTTAAACTGTACACCCAGGAAAACTTTAAATTGGTTAATTTATTTGCACAAACTGAAGTTTCAAGAAACTGCATAACTATTGACTCTTGGAAATAAATTATTTAATAGATTTGATTTGCAGCCAAGATATCGTTTACACAACTATCAAAGTTTAAGAAGTACTGTATACAAAGGCTACATGGAACGATTTTTCAGATTTATTTGGAACGATGACCTTTTACACACAAACTAACCAAACGTTAAGTAAAGTTTATCTTTCTTCCTCAATCAGGTTTTAGGCATTGTTGCTGTTATGATACCCATTGTAAAGTTCATCAAAGGAACAATTAATTATATTTCGGTAAAAATTAATTGAAACGTTAATTTTTGAATAATTTGCACATTGCATTTTGAAGGATATTTACAGTTAAAAATTAAAAATTCTTAAAAATTTATTTGCTCAAAATTGAATGCCCGTTAATCCGCTAATAAATTGACATGAAACTTTCTTAAGTGGCATATAATTGAAGGGGTCAGCTCACCAAGTGACTAAGTAGCATTTCTAGGTTTTCAAGTGATTATTACTCGGTTTTCCTCTTGATAAGTGGCTCCAGATATTTTTTTAAATTGTGCAGGCTATCTGCTGGCTTCTAGTAGATACCCTTTGCTACAAATAATCCACCTAAAATTTTAATCTAGAGTCGTCGGTTACAGTGGCGTAACACGCTAAAGTAATTATTACTTGAAAACAGAAATATGACTTAACCGCTTTTTGCAATAACACCTTTAGTTGGATATAAATTATTTGGCAAACATGTTTAGTTATGTGAACCACAAAACCTGCTTTTTTTCTCTTCTTTTGTGCTCTATCATAACAAAAAGATGCAAAAATAAATCTACGACTGCCCTTAGGACATCGTCAAAGTTATTTAGTGGGTAATCCCTCCTGCGACGTTTCCCAAGCAGCGATTTGCAGGTTCGCACAATCGCTCCACATAACCCTCAACTTTTTTTATTAATATTTTTCTATTTAGTTAATTTGATTTTTTTTTATTATGTAAGCTTTAAAGCATTGTCAGTGAAAACACGTCGACATTTTTTTATTTTTTTATTTATCACCATGAAATTACAATCTGTACAATACAATAAGTAATTGGTTGGATATTAATAATAATAATTAACAATAATAATAATGACATGAAGGAGATACTTCCAGTGAAGGTTCTCCTATATATCCTAACAAGGTTACTAATTAAACCTGGCCATTAGGTTATTAGGCGTAAATCTCTTTAGCCGTTGCACTGCACCAGTGGGTTCAAATAGTTTTCGCGCAAGCACATTAAGGTGCACTTCAGTTCTAGCACAGTAATTAGCACTAAATTGCTGAATTTCCTCTTTAATCGTAGGTATGGGTAAATCTTCTGCTATTCTGGAGTTCGGAACATACCAGGGGGGCGTCGACTACTAGTCGTAGTACTTTATTCTGGAAACGCTGTAAGATCTCCAGGTTAGAATTACTCGCTGTACCCCACAGTTGAATCCCGTAACTCCATATGGGTTTAAGAATGACCTTATATAACAGTAGTTTGTTTTCGAATGTGAGTTGGGATTGCCTCCCAAACAACCAGTGCATCTGTCGTAGCTTGAGTCCGAGTTGCTTCCGTTTCGTAAAGATATGCTTCCTCCAAGTTAAACGTCGGTCTATATGAAGTCCAAGATATTTGGTATCGTCTGCTTGTATAAGTTGTTGATCATTTAGCGTAACCGGTGGATAGGTACTTCGATTTAATGTGTAGGTGACATCTAGTGATTTTAATTCATTGGCTTTGATTTTCCATTTAATAAGTCAAGTTTGGAGTACATTTAAGTATTCCTGAAGGTGCTGTGATGCAACTGTTGGATCTTGATCTACGGCGAGTATAGCAGTATCAGCTGCATATGCGGCAACTGTAGTGGTAATAGTGGTTGGGAGATCAGCCGTGTAGAGCAGGTAGAGCAGAGGTCCTGAGACACTGCCTTGTGGTACTCCGGACTTTATTGGTTGCAGGTCTGTAGATTCATCTTGATATTTTACGAAAAAGTGTTTTCCCATTAGGTAGGATTGAAGGATAATGCCGTAATTTTATATTGTAAACCTTCATGCCAGACTTTATCAAAAGCCTGGCTGATATCCAAGAATGCTGCTGAACAGTACATTTTCTCTTCAAAGGCGTTATGAATAATACTTATTATTCGGTGAACTTGTTCGATAGTTCCATGTTAACTTCTAAAGCCGAACTGATAAGTTCGTTATTATCTAAGATCGGTTTTAGTCTTTGCAAGAAAATTTTCTCAAACACCTTAGAAAAGATGGGCAACAAGCTTATGGGACGATAGGATGTTGCGTCATTTGGATTTTTCCAGGTTTTAATGGTAGTATAACTTGTGCTATTTTTTAGGGGCTAGGAAAATAGCCTTACATCCTTTGGGTGGAAGATCCTGTAGTACTTTTCCACCGACCAGGTCATACCCTGGAGCTTTCTTGGGGTTGATGTGCCGGCTGATAGTGTTTGTAATTGCAGCGAGAGTGATGTTTTGTAAGGGTGGTTCCATTTGATATGGTGCATTGAGGAATTCCTGGATTTGGTGGTCTGGTGCATTGAGATCGTGTGGTTCGAAAACTTTCGTCAGATGATTTGCAAACGTTGCAGTCTTTTCTTTATTACTTTTAGCCCAGTTACCGTCGTGAGCTTTTATTGGTGGATATTATGTTTGAGGCCTTTTTAATTTTTTAGTTGTTTTCCAGAGCGAGTAGCCCGTGGCAGCTGTGGCGGTTAACTTACTTAGGCATTCTTGAATGTCATTATTATTTATTTGCTTTAATAATTGTTTAAGGTCTTTGGCTGCATTGTTAAAATTTCTCCTATCGGTCTCGCTTCTAGTGATCTGCCATCTTTTTCTTAGTTTCCGTCTTTCTTGTATTTTTTCTTTAATTATTAACAGACATTTTTCTTCAACAGTTGTACTATTATGATCTGGTGTTGCTGACCAGGCCACTTTTTGTATTGTTTCAGTGAGTTCGATTACTGCAGTGTCTAGTTCCGAGAGTGTTTTTAAGGGAACATTCAGATTAATTTGCTCATCTATACGTCGACATTGTTTTCGAACGATGTTGCGCATCGTAATGTCACTCCCTAAGTATTGAAATTGTTAACGTTTAGTTTCTTCAGTTTGAATTAATGCGTGTTTGATCATTTTTCTCCGATGGTACCTCGGCCGGCGGTTCGGAGAATAACGTAGATGTTAGCTTATAAATGATTTTCTTTTCGACCGCAGTAAATGTTAACTTAAATTTGTCGTTTTTTTGTTTGTTGATGTCTCGATGAAATGCTTCCTCGCTTATCGTACAATCAGGTCAGCCATTTTTAATTTAAAGCGAGTGGCGCCCTTTTAGGACAATCGAAACCCCCGACACGCAATCCAATTGAACCTGCTCCCGAATTTCAGGAGAGAGAGAGAGAGTAGGCGGTCGGGTTTATAATCCCTCAGGTTAGGTTGACGCGGCCAGCTTTAATAGTTTGTTAATAAATCGCTATCAGAGTCAATTTTCGTGCTGATTTAAGAAAAAGAAAAAAATAAAACCATGTTGTAGTTTGGCAAATTGAAAAAAATTCTTGCACTAGTAGAAAAAAGTTTTATCTCGAAAATGCTATACGAATACCTTGTATTTCTTTTGATTACTTTAGATGTATTAAAAGCATATTTTATTTGCATTATTTTTGCTATTTTAAAATATACTGAAAATTCGCCAATCCGGACTAGGAGAAAACTTTATCTGTCCGGATTAGTGAAATTGTACTGTACGTATTATTGCTGCATAATTAACTGTTCGAAATTTCTTGTTGGTAAATTTCTGTAATTACAAATGAAGTTTTGCCTGCCTGATTTTTCAACACCTTTTCGATATTTGGAGACATTGAACATAAGATGTCACCATTTCTTTTGTGAATCCAGCATCTACAACAAAAAATACCAATTTTATCAATGGGTGTCATGATCAATGGTTTTATGATCAAAATAGTTATCCAGTAGTATAGCAGTGCCGGTTCGAAGCCACTTTGATATCAAATTAATATCAGTTTAATCGATCAGTGATTCATGTGTTAATTAGGTCATTAACCTAATGAGTAATTAGCTTAATGAGTAATTAATGACCCCTATGACGTCACCAGGTATGAGTCATTAATGACCTTTAGGTTTAAAGGTCACATGACGTCATCAAACAATTAGCTTAATAAGTCATTTCAAGGTCACTGGACGCATCCTTATGTGATGGCGTCACCATGTAATTAGCTTAATAGGTTTAAACGTAAAGGTCATTAATGACTCATACCTGGTGACGTCATAGGGGCATTCATTACTCATTAAGCTAATTACTCATTAGGTTAATGACCTCATTAACACATGATTCACTGATCGATTAAATTGATATCAATTTGATATCAAAGTGGCTTCGAACCGGCACTGTTATACTACTCTATCCTAATAATAATATAAAAAATTAAACTGTTTTAAATGGCATTTCCTTCAAGAATATTTTTAAGTTAAGCTGTTCGTTAATTTTTTCGTGGTATCATTTTTGAACCATGCTGACATAATCATTACGGGTATGTGTGGGTAATATAGCTTCAATGTATATTTTGCATACTCTAACGATCGACAACTTATGGCCGACGGGTAAGAAGGTGAACCGCCATCATTGTTTGGTTGGTTCGTAGCCCGAACATTTATTAATCACATTTTACATAATCTATAATATCGACGCCGCATAGTTTCCGCTGGTGGACACAAAAATGTACGTAACCTAGTTTCATGTAATTTTTATCAACGTAAACGTAAACATTAAAATGTTAAACCTTTTGAACAGAATAATCAAATACCTGTTTTTACAAAAGTTCTGTCTGCGATATCATATTAATTGAGCGAGGAGAAAATAGAGATGCTGTTTATTGATATGGATACTTTTAAGGTAATCTATGTGATTAAAGTGTTTACTAAGTCTGTTAAGCGAAGAGATGTGTGTCTTATATAAAATGTATGAATAAGAGTATCTATTTCACAAAAATAATGTTTTCATCTTGTAGGTACATTTAGATTGAAATCAATATAGTTAATTTTCTTACTTGTCAGTGAAATGGAAATAGTAATTAATATTTTAACTTACATACCGCATATACATAGGTACTATTATATAAAAGTTGTTCCATAAGTTTGAGGGAAGGCGTTGACTGACAAAATATATTTTTTAATTATTGGAATCTTTACGATCTGTCTATTGACATTTAGTAAATTTATAGACATAATATGGAACTTGGTGGAAAGAGTTCATCAACAATTTCTTTATATTCGCATTGCAACATAATGGATATGACTAGGGGATGACTTAATCTAAACTAAACACTAAATTACACTGAACACAAAACACACTCAAACAAATCTATTTAGTAGATCATTTGGCTTGAACCTCTTGAGCCTGGGTTCATCATTGTCTTCGTTATCAAGTAGGTATTCAACTAGAGGATTGCGGTAGGCGCTAAGCCGGTCGTGATACCTCACGCTGTATTTTTGAACCTCGTCGTTTATTGTGGGGATACCAAGATCATGTCGTATTACCACATTCAGGATATATCATGGGGCATCCACAATGGATCTCAGCGTCTTAGCTTGAAAGCGTCTCAGTATATTAATATTGGAATTACTTCCTGTTCCCCACAGCTGAATTCCGTAGGACCAGACAGGTTTCAGGATGGTTTTATAAAGAAGTATTTTGTTCTCAAGTGATAATTGAGATTTGCGTCCTAGAACAAGTACATATTCCGATATAGTTCTCCTAATTGATTCCGTTTGATTCAGATGTGTTTTTCCAAGTTAGTCTTCTATCAAGATGAATTCTCAAATATCTAACACTTTCTGCTTGGGGAACTTGCTGGTTGTTCAGTACGACAGGTGGACAAGTTTCTCTTCTCGTCACGAAGGTAACATGGACTGATTTTCTACCATTAATTTTAATACGCTATTTTTTTAACCATTCTTGCAGGTTGTTTAGGTGGAGTTGTAGATTATACGATACTATCTGAGAATTAAGGTGTGATGCTAAAACTGCTGTTTCATCAGCAAAGATTTAATTAATTCGTAGTAGTTAGCAGGAAACTTACTTTTGATTTTATAAAGAAGACTGTTGGGTTAGTACCCAAACAACATACTTTGTTACCTATTCTGTTTTTTTCTAATCTCTGTGGATCAATCCTGGATGCTTATTGCGCCTTTATGTTACCTCTAGCTCCATGAAACATTTCATTCTGACTAACAATCACTTAGGATTTATCAGACCCCGCTAAATCGTTAATATCGAAATTCCTGAAGCGATTTGGTTTTGAAAACTTTTGATATTATTTAATTTTTATTGGACCATTAGCCAAACCAAATTCTTTTAACAGCAAAACATTCATTATATTATAAAAGCTACTGTAGCTCAAATGGAAAGTTACATCATGAGTATTTCTTTCTTCAATATCTTTTCTTTCCTTCTACTTTTCCCCCCATAAGTACAGGCGGCCCTCAACTATCGCACATTTCGCTTTCGCACAATTTTGATATTTAATTTTTGAAATGTTTTTGTGGATAATGAAAATAATGCAAAAAATATAAATATTATAAACATTTTAAAATACAATTAGTGATGTTACATTCTTATACTTTCGAATATTCAACATTCGCACAAATTTTCAGCAACCAATAATGTGTGAAAGTCGAGGGCCGCCTTCTGGGAGATTATATTTGTTGAAGCCATAGATGCGTCCTAGATAAGACGTTCTTCATTTTGTTGTAATACATAATTGTTGTCTTTCTTTTCCTATTTTTCTTATTGCCTCTTCAAAGGTGATGTGGTTCGTCCAGGATATGCGAAGCATACGTCGAAATATTCAAAGCTCAAAAGCCGGTAGTTTTCTTTCTATATTCTTTTTTATCGTCCAGGTCTCCACGTCATACAGTAACGTTGCATAATATACAATGACGGAACGAAGGCGAGTATCAACGTTGAGACTGCGGTTTGTTAGCAGTCTTTCCATCCCACGTAACACATGTACATCCAATGGACGCACATTGGACGTACACAAACGGATCATTCGGACGTCTCATGGACGTATACGTCCAATTTAAGACCAAATTGGACGTATATATGGGCGTCAGTTTATGGATGTCCAGCGGTAGACGCTTATTGGACGTTTTTGGGACTACAATTGGGATCTTTTCGGACGTTCAATATACGTCCGTGGCGAGCCGGTTCGTGGACGTCCATCGATAAACGCTTATTGAACGTTTTTGGGATTATAAACGGATTTGTTTTGAACGCTCACTGGACGTCCTATGGATGTCCATTTGTAGTCGAATTATTGACGTCCATTGATTGACATTAATGGACGTACTTATAAACGTTGTGAGATTAAAAAATAAATAAATTAAAAATGGAAAAAAGCATATATTAAAAAATAAATAACCTTAAAAAATACGAACAAAAAAATTTCTAAATTCAAAAATTATTAATTAAAACAATAACGAACTTTAACAAATGGAACTGACCATTAACAAATTAAATAACATGAAACTTATTCTTAAAGAAATATGTAAAAAAAATATGTAAATTCAAAAATTATTACAGTGAACAACTTTAACAACTGTACCTATTTAACTTTAACTATTAACGAATTAAATAACTAGAAACTTAACTTTAAAAAAAAATTTTAAAATAATTATCATACCATACTAATTATTAACAAATTATACAACTAGAAACTTTGAGAAAAAAATCATTTCAAAACAACACCGATCCTCCGCCACCATTTTCCCATTGCAGTTGCAATGCCCTTTTCGGAGGAATTCAATTTAATTAGCTTAACACTTTTAAAAAAAGGAAATATTACACAAACCTTTTTTAAAATCATTTCAGCTTACCAATTCAATCAAAGCTGCAATTATAAAACCCACTTTTTCTCTGCGGCCTTGCATAATAAGATTTAGATCAAATTCATGTATTATCAAACGAACTTGGGATTTGCTTCGTAAATTCATTTAAACTATTTCTCCCAATCGGGGCAAAGTGAGTTGCCTAAAACATGTAAAGAATATTAAAAAAACAATGAAATACATTGTCATTTTTATTTACGGTTATTTGAAGGTTACGGGATGTGCACAAATCAAGTACGTCCAATGGACATCCATGTTGATCCGTTTATGGATCATCCAAATGAAGTCCGTGATCGTACGTTCAATGGACGTCTACATTGATCCATTTATGTACCGTCTTTTAAGTCCATAAACGTACGTCAAATGGACATCCATGATGACCCGTTTATGGACCATCCGAATGAAGACCATGACCGTGCCTTTAATGGACCCCCATATTGATCCGTTTATGTACCGTTCGTTTATGTCCATGTATGTACGTCCAATGGGCATCCATGTTGATCCGTTCATGGACGTTCAGATTAAATCTATAAATTTACATCCACTGGACGTCCCATTTATATCAATTGCTCCAATGTACATTTTTGGATGGACTTAGAGGTCCATTATAGATCCGCTTGTAGTGCGTCCATAAATGGATAAGAAATGGACTAACATGCACGTTCATTGGACGTCCAGTGTTACCTGGGATATTTATAAATGTTATTCTTGCAGTTTCTATTCGGGTTCGTATCTCTAAATCAGAATTTAATTCCTCTGTCAACCAATATCGAAGGTCTCTAAATTTAGAGACTATGTATATGTTACAGTTGAAGTGTTAACTTTAGTGAGTGCATACACTAACTAGTAAATGTATACACTTACGGAAGATTTCAGTAGAAGTACGAAATGATAATTGAGATTAACAATATAACTAGTAACTGTATACACCATCTAGCCACTAATATAATATAGAAAGTGTATTAATACACTAACAAACCACCTATCTCACCCGAGTCAAACCTGACCTAACCAACAGGTTGGTCAGGTTTGATTTTATAAGGTTTGAGTCGGGTTAGATACTTTCCACGTGGGTTTTCAGAGTTTTGACCAGGTTTTATAAGGGTGACTAGTGTGAGATAGGTTTGCTAGTGTTTTACTCGTCCAACCTGACCTGAATACAGCTGTCCAGTCTGAATAGAACCAGAACCAGACATATTTTAAAACAAGCAAAATTTAAAATCATTTTTTAATAAGACAGATCTATTCCGCGTTTTGTAAAACACCTAAAATTTCCAGTCAAATTGTAAAAATTCTCTGTTCATTCTATATTCTACAATCTGCCCAGTCATTTAGAAAACGACTGATTTTACAATTCGCCGCCGACATATATAGGATGAGTCAAGTTTTACCACCGAGGCCATAATACCTTTTAAAAATTGAGAGGAAAGTATGCAATTTACATGTTACATCAGTTGAAGTTTACACTTTCGATTAGTGCTACAAATTTTCCAAATTATTTTTATTTGAAGCCAAAAAAGTAAACAAAGAGTTTTGGGAAAAATTTCGATGTTTGGGTTTTTAATTCAAAATTTGACAAATTATTCGTAGCATATCTGCAATTTGATTCGTAAAAAAATATTACTTTTTGAGTTCAATCAAATTTAAGATAAAGCACGAGAAATGTCTTTATTTGTGACTTTCTAACAGTGGAAAATACGGTTTATCACCCTAACAATAGTTTATGAACGACCCATCAAACTGGACGAGATAGCTTTTCAGTTGCCGTTAGGCCTGCATTCTTAAGTTAAATTTAGTGACTGTCATAAATAATCTTTCAAGTACTTTACATCAATACCATTGTCCGGTAAATTGGTCTACTTATGTCGTAAATCATTTAAAAAATACCTTCTAATACTGAAATGGTTTTATTTAATAAACGTAAATTAGTAAAATTATTTCAATTACACTAAATTGTGTAAAAATATTTTACTGTTCGTACATCAAAAAAACTAATAAATTGAACAACTAGTAATTGAGATAAAGCCAAAATTTTACCTGTTTCCTATGTTTCTTAACAATATTAAATTACTCACGCAATTTTTGAGAATTAACAAATTATTTTGAAGGGCTATTTTACCACCGGCGGTAAAACTTGACTCACCTTGTACAACTTTTAATTTACATAGTGTACACTTTTATTATATTTCTGCAGTAAGTGTATACACATACTAGTAAAAGTATCAATAATGTCTTATGTGAATACTTTAACTATGTCATTTAGTAAGTGTTTACAATCACGAGTTAGTGTATACAGCAACTAAATTAACACATCAACTGTAACATATATACGATATTGACTTGCACATTCGAATTATTGGTAAATATCATGTTGGTTTTTTTAATGTTAAATTTTAGGTCGATTGAAAAATAATTAAATGATGTAAGATGCAGTAATGTTTAGTTATTTCTCCCCATTATTTTTTTGCTGTTTTTGGGCACGGAGTTGTGTGGCAATTGTCTAGCTGAACTTTTCAACCAGAAAAATTTTAAATGTAAGCCTTTTTAAAAATAAAATCATGCGCAACTATCAGTACAGCTTATAAGAAAATCCTAAATTCTGGTTACATTATAAACGTATAAACGGACTATACTTTGTCGTACCGGAACAAACGTATGACACTCTTATTCTCTTTTCACATTGTACGGTTTTCACCGCACGGCAAAAAACCGTACGGCGAAATTCTTTTAGTGGAGTGAAGAAGAGAATTGCCCTTTTCACACTACACGGTGACGGCAAAATGACACACGGGCGCCGTGTAGCAGCCGTCCACTGCCACTGCAGGCCACGGCGCTCGGACGGCGACCGGATACCTAGTAACGTATGATCAAATACACGTCTTCACATTAGACGGTTTTAAAACGCATTTGGATTTTTACCGTACCGTACAATGTGAAAAGAGCCTTAGGCCTTAGGCTCTTTTCACATTGTATGGTTTTCACCGCACGGCAAGAAACCGTACGGTAAAAATCCGAATGCGTTTTAAACCACCCGTCTAATGTAATAACGTGCAGTGGACGGCTGCTACACGGCGCCCGTGTATCATTTTGCCGTCACCGTGTAGTGTGAAAAGGGCCATTCTCTTCTTCACTCCACTAAAAGAATTTCGCCGTACGGTTTTTTGCCGTGAGGTGAAAACCGTACAATGTGAAAAGAGTCTTACGGTGTGGGGTATTAGAATGTCCATATCTTGTACTATAAAAAAGAATTATGTAAACTTTTCTTAACAATTTCCTCGAAGAAGGGTTTATTGATTAATTAACAAGATTTCAGAAAATGAAAAAACGTTTTACTTGTAACCTACTCTTGAAAAAACAATTTTGCTGTTTTATTGTAGTTGAAAACACTCAGAAATAGTTTTTAAGTACGCACAGATTTGTTTCAAGACATAGATATATTTTTCATTAAAATCGTCAGCTGCCAAAATAATCAAAAACTAACATAAACCCTTTTTTTGTTTTTTTGTTTCATGATCACTTGACAAGGCATTGGTGAGTTGTTCCTCGAATTTTACAGCATCCAGTATATTCTTTACATTTCAGTGTATTTTTTACAGTGATTGGGTAACATTTTTGAAATTTATTTAGTTAACAAAACAAAACATTTTGACTCATTATTTTTAACCCTAAAGATTGGCTAAAATTAACAATTCCATGTATTTATTTCCAACTATTCTAGAATATAGTACTTAAAGCTATTTTAATAGAAAGCATTGAAGTAAAATACTGTATTTAAGTTTTTATTTTGAACGACATTCTTGTTTTAATTAAATAAAATTAAAATTTGTTTTCCATTTGGAACTTTTGCCATTCTCTCCAGTTGGGAATTAGTGTGTTTTACTACAGTAAAATTTGTTCCAAATAAAACTGGAAAATATACATCAATATAGTGAAATCGGTTTAATATAGATATGAGGATTCAGGTAGAGATGAATAAAGCATAAGTCATTGCTGTATATTTCCCTGGAGAATAACGTAATTACAGTTTGCGGCTTTAAAGATCGAAGCTGTGACACCACCTGCGTGAAAATTTCTTCGTCGCAACAAAAATGAAAACTTTTGTTGAAAGTGTCGGGTGCGAGGAAGAATAGAAATCAAATTGTTTAACAAATGTCCATTAGACTGTCGGTCAAACGCAAACCTAAGAAGTATGACAAACTTGGAAAAGTTTTGCGGATAGCTAGTCATGCATGAAATGAATAAAACTTCATTGTTCCGCAAACTTTTTCGATCATAAATAAACGTCAAATTAATAATAATGAAGTGTTTAGTTGTTTTATAAAACTTGAAAAAGCCCGCGGTACTGTTCCCTTTTGTAACCATTTTTCCATCTTTACAACTGATGACAAAAGTTATACAACAAGTTCTTTTCGTGAAAGGAACCCCATTTATCAGAACGTGCGAAATGTGACCTTCATAAAAAACGAATTGAAATTTCTGTTACTCATTTTGTATTTTTACAAAACCCATAAAATACATCAAAAGTTTATCGATTACTTGCGGGTATGAGAAAATTTTTGGCAACTACGCTTTCAATATTTTGCCATTCGTTGTTTTCCTTTGAGAGTAACCTGATATCATTGTTATCATAATGTAACTTTTAAAGTAAATGCTATCAGTGTGGTAAACAATGTGTTCAGAGTCTAATTCACACCTTGACAAAAAAGTGAACTGTATAAAAACTAGAAAAATACCCTAGTGGCACGTAAACACCATGACACGCATAACAGTCGCTTATATTTTATAAATTCTACTCACGCATCCTAAGGGAATAACACGATAAGAGGTTGCACGGCCACCACTGTTGGTAATTCACAGTGAACAGTTGTCGGGGTTGTTATTATTCCAAAAAGGGTGTATTCACACATTTCAATTTAAAATTTCGATCAGAAGCGTCGTCGGTTACGAAGATCACCTGCAAACCTACAGATTTTATGATAATGGCGCATGGATTGCAAAAAAAATATCGCTCGTCTTAATCCCCTTAACTGAACTGCGCTATTCGATGGTATCCTATCAAATCGAATTTTCCCAGTTCTCTGCTCACCACTTGACCCTTCAAGTAAACCGATAGCAATCTACCCGCCCTCTGACCTGACAGTAATTACTGTTGACCATATCTTATTACATCCTTACATTAACTTAAGTTTAATTTAAGGGGATTTCGTTGGCGCCAACATACTATTTAAATTCAGGGAGAGTATCACTTAATGGGCGTTTGCACAGAATGATATTGTTTGATTTAACAATAAAAGATTGGTAAGCTTTTAATTGCAGTTTATTACGATTTTATTCATCGACACGTGCCAAAATTTGTTTTCTTATATTCTTGAACATCTAGCTATTAACTAAATTAATCCAGTTCAGAGGAAAAATTTGAGAATGTATTACTAAAATGAGGATTTAGTAGTTGTCTTGAAACAACAGTTAATTTAACGTATTATTTAAGAACATCTATTTATTTTAAAATGACTGAAATTATTGTGTTGTTAAGTTGCGTTACAAAACAAAATTTTTCTTTTATTCGTTTTATTCCAGTACATACTGAAAGTACTACATACCCACTAATTCCATTGTAATAAAACTTCAAATTCAACATTATTTTTATATTGAGATGCTATTTTTCAATTAATTATTGTTATAATTATTGATGATAAAATATTGTAAAATGGAGAAATTTGCCAAGACATTAAAAAACTTGATGTGGGTCTGCCCGCTTATCGGCGCTTTGCAACCCCGTGTTTTTAATGGAAAGTTAAATTCATAAATTGAAAAGTTTTATTCCAAAATTATTGTAACTTTGTCTCAACAGTAACAACTTTTTAATGCGACTTAAACAAATAAATCTTTCAAAGTCAAAATGTTGGAAATAAATTTTTGTTCCTTAATTTATCATACAAATATAATAGTATTAAAAAGGTTGTTAGATTTTTGTTGACCATAATAGCTTCCTAAATTAATTACTTTCGAAGTGAAACGTTTTGTAATGAGGAAAACTGTAAGTGTGGGAATGCTATTTTTATCTGTTGCTTTATGTTCTTATTTTTGGTTGGCATCCATTCCTTGATACCACAATTGTTAACATTCTTGTGTATGTTTTTTAAGAAAAATAATTTCATTTAATTGTGTTGACACTAATAGAATTTTTAAATAGAAACGGGTGGATGCGATAAAAAATGTAAATGATGTCAATCGCCTGTTCGCCCAATATTTTATTGAAACTATTTGGAATGTCTTATACTCTTAGATGCAAATGCGGTTGTTCTATTATTGAGGACAATAATATTAACCACAACGGTTGACTTTTTGTAAACATTTAGGGCGGGATTCTTGGGGGCATAGTAATTGAACTATATGTGTTGCCTCACCGTTTAATTGCTGATAATTTTGAGAACTTTTTAAAAAACGTTTTTCCGACTCTATAGGAAGACGTGCCGTTAGCTGTCAGAAGAGACATATAGTTCCAGCTGGATAGCGTGTCGGTCCATTGGGGAGTTCACGTAAGGGGATGGTTAAATGAACGCTATGCTAAACAATGGATAGGTCGTGGCGGCCCGATTCCGTGGCCCGCAAGAAATCCGGATCTAGATTTCTCTTTCTGGGGTACACTGAAAGATCTCGTTTACGAAAATTAAATTGATCGTATTTATAAGGCGATCAATAAATACGAAATCGTATTTAGAAAAAATACCGATAATACCTAGTCAACAAATGTGTATTTTTGTAATTTAAAATCAACCGGCCGAGAATTTTTTTTCGGACAACAATTATTCCGAATTTAATAGACGTATGTTTATTGGACCGATGGATACATCCTTCAACGAAATTTCAGCATTGTAGTTTAATTCTTGATGCTTTACTTTTGTTTGGGGGGTGATTCAGGTTGAGTGAATTAAACACATTGAGCACTTGTCTTGAATTAACTATGTATATTTAATAAGCGGACTGTATAATACTTATGTGTTGCCATTACGGCGTTCAAGATAAGAGTCTGTCACGACGAGTACAACCACTCGCACGTAGGTGGCCATTGCCAACTTAACAAAAATGTAATTTAAAAGAGCGGCGCCAACATGCCCCCGCACGTTGAAAGCACAAGCTTTCAACAAAACATTTATAAATATAAGCAAACATTAAAGAAAAGTAGGTATAAAGAACAATTTGAAATAAATACATGGAAGTGAAAGAAAAGAAAACACTAAAACGCAAACGAAGTTCCTGTCGAGCCACTTTCACAAGATTGACCGTTGCACACACTAGTCCAAAAACCTAATTCCTTCACTGCAATGGAAGGGGGCACAATTTGGAGAACGCACGTTTTAGGAGACCTGAAGAAGTTCGGACAGTAGCAACTCGGCTTATACCATCCTTTCCAGGGTGAAGATTAACGATTTTTCCTAGCTTCCAGGAGAGAGGTGGTTGATTGTCAGCCTTTAGTACGACCATATCGCCTTCTTGCAATGAGCCTTTGCTAGAATGCCACTTAGCGCGAGTTTGAAGTTCTGCGAGGTACTCGTGATGCCAACGGCGCCAAAAATGTTGACTCAATTGCTGGATTCTCTGGAACTGATTCAAGCGAGCCATGGGAATCGCAGAGACGTCAGGATCAGGTATTGATACCAGAGGCCTCCCAATCAGAAAGTGTCCAGGGGTAAGGGGTTCAAGGTCGTTAGGATCGGAAGATAAGGGACACAAAGGACGTGAATTTAAAACTGATTCTATCTGTACAAGGAGAGTATACATTTCTTCAAAAGTAAGTAGAGCATTTCCCGCTACCCTCCGCAAATGATGCTTTACAGATTTTACACTTGATTCCCAAATTCCTCCAAAGTGAGGTGAACCCGGTGGGACAAAATGAAAGTTAACTTCATGATTAGAAGCTAACTCACTTATTGATTCAGAGTTTTTCCCCAAAAATGAGGACAACTCTCGTAGTTCTGACTTAGCACCTACAAAATTTAAACCATTGTCAGAGTAAATATCATGTGGTTTACCTCTGCGAGCACAGAATCTTCGCAGAGCCAAAATAAAGGAGTCCGTTGATAGTTCGGTCACCAGCTCAATATGTATAGCCTTTGTCGAAAAGCATACGAAAACTGCTACATAAGCCTTTGTACCTTTACAGCCGCGCCCCTTTTTATTCTTTATTAACATGGGGCCAGCATAATCAACGCCTGTGACAAAGAATGGAGGAGATGGTTTTATTCTGGCTTGTGGTAAATTACCCATAATCGGAAATACAGGTTTTGGGGATGCACGAAAACACTTTATGCAGTTGTGCACAGTACGACGAGCTAAATCTCTACCGCCTAGAGGCCAAAAATTACTACGAATTGTTGCCAACAACAGTTGAGGACCCGCGTGAAGCAATCTTTGATGTTCACGCAAAAAAAGCAATTTGGTGAAACGATGTTTGGCAGACAAAACCAAAGGGTGTTTCTTATTATAATTAAAGCTGGAGTTTACCAGGCGACCTCCGACTTTAAGAAACCCTTTTGAATCTAGAAAGGGATTGAGATTCAGTATTATGGCGCTGCGGAGGGATTTGTGATCTCTTAGTAAAGTAATTTCAGAGCAGAACGATTCTCTCTGTGAAATTTTTATTAACGTAGCTTGAGCGTTCTGAATCTCAAGAAGCGAAAGTGGCCCAAGACACCTGTCATTTGGAGCCTTACAAGAATTTACCTTGAATCGAATACAGTAAGCAACTATGCGTTCCAATCTACTTAAATCTGAAAACTTCGCGAAAGGAAATTGGGGAATGTCAATATTTATCATTGATGTAGATTCACCCTTCAAATCAGGTAGGTTTGATGAATCTGAAACCTGTTTCGGCCAAGAATTTTCAGCTAATGATAGCCAAGAAGGCCCATACCACCATAAAGATGACTCTACGAGTTGACTGAGAGGAACACCTCTTGAAAGTAAATCTGCGGGATTGCTCTTGGTAGGTACGTGTCTCCATTTTGAGAAAGAAGTTGTGTCTTGAATCTCAGACACTCTATTGCATACAAATGTTTTAAGAAGGTTTGGCGTGGTTTTCAGCCAACCAAGAACAACTGTCGAATCTGACCATAGAAAACACTTGTCGAACTTAATTTGAATTGATCTCATGACAACTGTAGTGAGACGAGAAAGAATTAGTGCCGCGCACAATTCAAGACGAGGTATTGTCAATGCCTTAAGGGGTGCTACCTTTGTCTTAGCAGAGAGTAACCGGGTCAGAATTTGACCGGAAGAATTAATGGAGCGAATATATAGGCAACCACCATATGCCAAAGTACTGGCATCAGCAAATCCATGTAGCTCAACATATTGAGGGTCTTTGCATAGTACATGCCTCGGAATGTTCAGCTCGGGTAAATGTTCCATCTCAGAGCAGAAGGACGACCATCTAGTTATAAGTCTTTGGGACAATGGTTCGTCCCAAGACACTTTTTCCAGCCACAGTTGCTGGAGAAGCATCTTTGCTATAATTGTATACGGACTGAGAAGTCCGAGAGGGTCAAAAATTTGAGAGGTCTCTGACAGTATTGACCGCTTTGACACAATACTAGAAGAAGAAGATAAACTTGTGTACAAAAAATTATCTTTCTTGAAAGCCCAAACGAGTCCTAAAGTTTTGGTATGTTCGTCTGCACCGAAGGCTAGTAGATTTGGATGTATATCAGATGGATCTAAATTTGAAAGGACTGATGGCTCGTTGGAAATCCATTTTCTTAGTTTGAAACAACCACTATCAAGAATCTGTGAAATGTTTTCGCAGATATGTCTAGCATTTTCAACTGTGTCTGTTCCAGTAAGTAGATCATCGACGTAGAAGTCTTCCAGGATTATTTTTGAAATTTCAGGATGAGAAGCCTGACAGTCATTGCCAATTTGAGTAAGGCATCGTATAGCGAGAAACGGAGCGGAAGCAGTACCATAGGTGACCGTTGATAGGTCATATGTTTGGAGGACTTCAGAAGGTTTTTTGCGCCAAAGAATGCGCTGAAGGGGTCGTTGATTGGGCTCTATCAGCACCTGACGGTACATTTTCGCTATGTCTGCGGAAATGGCAATTGAATTTTTTCGAAACCTCAGTAAAAGGGAAAATAAATCTGATTGAATGGTTGGACCTACCATTTGAATATCGTTTAGAGAAAAGCCACTTGTAGTAGTCGCTGACCCGTCGAACACCACGCGAAGAGAAGTAGTTAGCGAAGATTCTTTCAACACACCGTGATGTGGGAGAAAAAATGAATTTCCGACAGGCTGTTGACCAACTGGCGACATGTGTCCTAACTGTTGATATTCCTGCATGAACCTATGATATCGATCACTCAACATCGAGTTTGATTGTAATTTTCGTTCTAGATTGAGAAAACGTTTTTTAGCATTTTCAAAAGAGTCACCAAGTTTGCTAACTGGTTCCTTAAAGGGTATAGAAACGATAAATCTTCCGTCATTGTTGCGACGGTGAGTTTGCAGAAAATGAGTTTCGCATTTATTTTCTTCTTCAGACAGTACCTTTGTCTCAGGAATATCCTCTATTTCCCAAAATTTACACAATTGTTCTGAAATTTGTACAGTTTGAGAAAAACCACAAGAAATTGACGAGAAATTACTATGTTGTTGGGTGTTACCGCTGACAACCCAACCTAATCTAGTGTTTTGCAACATGGGTTTTCCTGCTCCCAACGATCGTTGACCAACGCATATCGTTTCCCAAAAATAATTAGCTCCAAGCAAAATATCGATTTTACCAGGAACGTTGAAATCTTTATCAGCAAGTTTAATATTGTGTGGTATATCCCACTCACGTTTATCCACTTTGAAACCTGGGATAATGCCCGTGATATGAGGGATGACTAAGCAGTCAGCTTCTAAATGAAACTGCGAACAGTTAGAATGTAGTTTGATTCTACATCTTGAGCTAATTTTTGTAGCATTATTGCTGATTCCAAGGATCTGCAAATCGATAGGAGAACGACTTAATTTGAGACGCTTACATAAGTTTTCAGTTATAAAACTAGACATGCTCCCAGAATCCAACAAAACCCTAGCAGAGTGCAACTTGCCATTTATATCTTGAACCTGAACAGTTGCAGTATATAGCAAAACTGTACTTTGACTAGAGGCGAAAGCAGAAAGAGTGACATTTGCTTCTGTTGAAGCAGTTGCTGCTTCCGTAGAAGGTTTATCAAAATGCAAGAGAGTATGGTGCTTCGATTTGCACTGCTGACATGTATACTTCGATTTACATTTATTTATGAAGTGGCCCTTAGCCAGACAATTTAAGCAAACCTTTAATTCTTTGGCCTTCTCAAGGCGCTGTTTTGCGTCAAGTTGTTTAAACTTGTCGCATGCATTTAAATAATGAGACGAGAGAGAACAAAGAGGACATAGGACAGGTGTAGAAACCAATGATTTTGACGAATGACGTTCAATATTTTTTTTTGGATTTCTTTGTTCAATAGTTTCAAGCATTGTCGCCTTTTTCTCAAGAAATGCCATTAAATCTTCAAGACTAGACAAATTATCAGAATTATTCAAATTCTCAAATTCACGAACTGTGATAGGATCTAACCTTGAATTTATCAAATACACTAGAAAAGATTCTCTCTGATCCTCCACATTTACTAACGAGTCTAGTGAACGAAGATTTTTCTTCACGTCATCAATTAATTGGCGAAGTCTTGAAAAGGACTCTTTAGATATACTTTCTATGTTAAACAATGCCTTGATATGATGATATATTAATACCTTTGAATTGTTGAATCTATCATTGATGCTATCCCAGGCAATTTGATAATTCCCTGAGCTAATAGTTAAATTTTTAATGGCGTCAGCAGCTTTGTCTGTGCATGAAGCGCGAAGATAATGTAATTTATGGACTTCTGTGAGACCATCATTTTCGTGAATAAGGCTGGTAAATAGATCTCTGAAATTTAACCAATCTTCAGAGTTACCATTGAAAGTAGGCAGCTTTATGGTCGGAAGCTTCACAAAACTTGAAGGTGACCTACTATTTGCAGATCGCTGTGACAAATTAGTAATACTAGGTGGAAATTGCGACTCTGGTAAAATAACAGGAGGATTGCATTTATTTAAAATATGTGTTGCTAAAGAAATTGCCTTATAAAACCGCCGTTCGAAATCATCGATATGCTCACGTTCGGCATCTACGTCAGTGCTATCATTTTCTATTTTACTTTGTATATCATCAAATGATTCTAATAATCCGCGTATCACAGGAAGCCTTTCTGTTAGTTCAGTGACGTCATTTTCGGGCAAAGATCCTGTGCTCTCAAAAACCACGTTAATTTCACGCAAATAATTTTCAAAACGTGTGAGACGGCCTTTAACAGCTCCTCTCTTTTTAACGTTGTGTTCGTTGTCCATATTTTAAAAATATAACTCGAAATAAGAACACACAAAACACCTGTAACTTACTCAAATAGATTTGGAGACGCCACTGTCTCCGCGTTTCCAAGTTACTTTCTACGAAATACACGAAATTGTACACACCTCTGTACAAAGAACAATGAATCAATTTAATATAAGTGTTTAAATAGCAAATCTGTAAAACGACACCTGCGGAATGCTCGCGTAGAAAATTGTGCTATGTCAGCACGACAACATAAATGCAAGCAAATAGAATCAATTTTAATTCAGGTATCAAAAGAGAAATGAAAGGACGTATAAATACCTTGCAGTTTCTGATTGAGAGACCTACCAGACCGATACACAATATCCAAGAATCGCCTGGGTCGGTCTAAAGCGACATGAAAAAGATGGCGGGCGAAGAATCCCTCCTCGTGGCGATGAATCCACGAAATCTTCAATGATTTCACTCAATCGGGCTCGAAGGACCAATGTTTGGGGGGTGATTCAGGTTGAGTGAATTAAACACATTGAGCACTTGTCTTGAATTAACTATGTATATTTAATAAGCGGACTGTATAATACTTATGTGTTGCCATTACGGCGTTCAAGATAAGAGTCTGTCACGACGAGTACAACCACTCGCACGTAGGTGGCCATTGCCAACTTAACAAAAATGTAATTTAAAAGAGCGGCGCCAACAACTTTTGTCATTTAGCACGGAAAAAAAACACTGGAAAAATTATAATTTTCAGAGGAATGAACAATTCAATTTTTTATCAGTATTGTAATTACTGATTGGGACAATTCAATTTGGCCAAATACAACAGAATAATCAATTAGAAGAATACGTCAATTGCATTTTTAAAGGTGACAAGAGTTTGCAATGCATTTTAAAGGAAATTATTACAGGTATCGATTTTCTCTGTTTCGGTATTTAAATGACATTATTCTAGCAAATGTTTTTGATAATTGAATAGACTCCATTCTTAAACTAGAAAACTATTTAAGGTCTCTATAACCTAGTCAACAATCGCTCAAAAAAGGTTTGTAAACAGACTTTTTAATCCTAAAGATTTTATTTTTGCGATGTGTGATTATATTAAAATTCCCGGTCCCTACGGTGTGATCTAACTCAATTGCGTAGGAAATTGTGTGACTTCTTTCGATTTTTTGCTTACATCTCTTGAACGGTTGATCATTGTGAAAATATATCTTACAAAAAATTAAAGCTGAATAAATTCTCTACACGCCTGTATCTACACATTTGCTCTGCATCTTTAACCGTTTAAGGGATATTCGTTGTCAAGAAATGAACTTTTTCCTGAAAAAGGCTTTTACGCTACTGTTTTCGGCAAACTTTGTCTCTTAGCACCTAAAGTACTGAATTTACGGCAAAAATCTTCAGCATAAAAGTTGTATAGCATTAAATTTAATATGAAATAGATGTAAAATTTAATACTTTATCTCAACTAGATAAAAAGAAAATGCAGTTTGTGTCGGGTACAAGTTGCCACGTGACCACTACTCTGTTCCTGTAATTATAACGGACTACTCATATTTGTTGAACTGCAAAAATATTCAAATTATAGTCGCAGACTGTTTTGAGAAAATTTAAAAACAAAAATGACCGCCCCCAAAGGTGATGCCGACAGAAGGTAGGTACATACCTCATGGGTGACAGTGGCCTGCAGAGAGTATTAATCAACTTTATCCTCCGTTATCGGTCGATCACATGCTTCAAGGACATGTCTTTGCAAAAGAAGTTCGAAACCACTTGTAGAAAATTTATTCAGCTTTAATTTTTGACTACGACCAAAGATTTAAGAAATGTAAGCGAAAAAAAAACAGAAGACAATTCACACATTTTGCTACACCACTGAGTTAGCTCATACCGTAGAATCGGGGACTTTTGATGTAGTCATCACCAAAGACCTCCGAAGATATCCCAATAATAAACTCTTTAGAATCAAAAGCCAGTCTCCAAACCATTCTTTGGAAAGAACAAGTAGTCTACTACTTGTTCTTTCCATCTGTAGCACCTCGCAATAACGGCTCCTCGCGATACTCGCGAAAACGCATGAAGGTAAACATCGCATACTTTTCCTTTTCTATCATTGTTTTATAGCTAGTGTTATTGCACTTAATACATAATTAGTACATAAATTGTATGTAGTTTTGCCTACAAGCCCGCGCGAGACACAAAAAACAGGCGTTTTTCACTTAACAGCGATGGTCCGGTCCCAGTTACGCCGTTATTGCGAGGTGCTACAGTATTACGCTGTATCGGAGTTTCTTCAAAAAATTGTGAGAGTGCTAATCGATGGTCTTTGATTAATTGTTGCTAAAAATAAAATAAATAAAGACTTAGATATCACAACAATATTATATTAAATACAGTAAAACTCCTTCAACCAACCACTCGCCCTAAACGACCACTCTTGTATCCGAACATAATTTCGAAGAATGAAAGATTTATACGGTATCAGTAATACATTGTTACTCCTTTAAAGTGACCCTCCCCTAACGCGACCGTGACCGGCAATTTACGGTTAAAGCGACCACACTTTTTACTTTGCGAAAATCCTTTTAATTTTTGTTTTTGTTGATTTATGAGTTGTCTCACTATGAGATCGGGTTTGTAAAACTTAAAATGTGAATTATACACTGTAGAATTTGTTAAGAACCTTTCTCCCTCAAGTGCTTGACACATCCCTATCGTTCGGTAATAAATTTGTTACGGTTATAAATCAGTTCTTCAACTTAGGTTCCAACTTTTTTATGCGATATTTGCGGGCCAGTGTGGATATTTAAAATGGTACATACTATGAAGGCAAAAAAAGTCGTTGAGAAATCGTTGTCACTGTGCTTCTGGAATAGTTTAGAAACTGATGGCTAAACGGGGTTACCATCACGAGATTTTACATTTGGAAACTGGCATAAATGTTATTAAAGACAGCGAAAGAGGTTTATCGCAACGAAAGCTAGCTTCTAAATACAAATGTGGCAAAATCCAAATTCAGGAGATTTTTAAAAATGCGAAAAAGAAATTCTCGAATTAAAAAATTTAAAAATTGTGATCAAACGGTTTTCTAACAATATTTTGGTAGTAAAAGACTTAAGCATGTATATCTTTATTTCTTGATTTTGGCTATTTCTTATATCGTGAATTTTTTTTATTTGCATTAATTTTTAAACATTCTATTATTTAATATTATTAATTTGTATTGCGTGCGTCTAAATTGACGCTTTGTATTTTTATGAAAATGTAGGAGGCTTCGCGGGGCCTTCGTTATTGATAACTAGCTGAAATACCCGGCTTCGCTCGGTGTACAAAATTTGGTGGCAGTAGGACACTTCTTCTATGCGAAAATCTGTTTGGGCGATACCCCCCCCCCTACTACTAAGATGCCGTTGTGTACAAAATTTGGTGGCTGTAAAACACTTCTATCTGCGCAAAAATCTGTTTGGACGATCCCCCCATAAGATTCAATTGTGTTCAAAATTTGATACCTGTAGGACATTTTTTTCTATGCGAAAATATGCTTGGGTGATAACTTGTGTATAAAATGTAGTAGCTGCAGGACACGTCTTTCTATGCGAAAATATGTTTTGGTGATACCCCCCCCATTAAGGTGCACTTGGGTACGAAATTTGGTGGCTTTAGGACACTTGTTTCTATGCGAAAATAAGTTTCAGTGATCACCCCGTGCGATTTTTGTTTACCCCCCCCCACAATCGGCATCAAACTAAGTCCCCCTACGAAGATGCACTTGTGTACAAAATTTGTTGGCTGTAGGGCACTTCTTTCTATGCGAAAATAAGTTTCAGTGATCCCCCCGTGCGATTTTTGTTTGGATCCCTCCCCCCCCTGATCGGCATTAAATTAAGTCCCACTTACTAAGATGCACTTGTGTACAAAATTTCGTAGCTGCAGGACATGTCTTTCTATCCGAAAATATGTTTCGGTGACACCCCCCCCACACTAAGGTGCACTTGGGTACAAAATTTGGTTGCTTTAGGACACTTATTTCTATGCGAAAATAAGTTTCAGTGATCACCCCGTGCGATATTTGTTTGCCCCCCCCCCCCAACGATCGGCATCAAACTAAGTTCCCCCTACGAAGATGCACTTGTGTACAAAATTTGTTGGTTGTAGGACACTTCTTTCTATGCGAAAATAAGTTTCAGTGATGCCCCCGTGCGATTTTTGTTTGGACCCCCCCCCCGATCGGCATTACATTAAGTCCCCCCTACTAAGATGCACTTGTGTACAAAATTTGGTGACTTTAAGACACTTCGCCCCCACCCCTCCCGATCGGCACCAAACTTCACAGGAACACTCTCCAGGTTATGTTAGAGTATTCCTGAAAATTTCATCAAAATCGGTTCAGTGGTTTCCGAGTCTATAAGCTACATACACACATACACACATACACACATACACACATATATTCAATTTTATATATATATATAGATAAAATGTTTTAAAGTTAATATGGTGTTTATTTTATATTAATTTAATTAATTAAAGAAAAAGTTCTCTAAAGCGACCACTCCTCCAAGAGACCGTTTTTTAAGGGAACCAGTGGTCGCTTTACAGGAGTTTTACTGTACTATGGAAAGTACAAAAGATATTAGTTGTTGTCACAATGGCCACTGTAAAATATGCCTCCTAGAGATACGCTCAGAAGATAGATATAAACCAAAATTGTTAATGTCTTGATTTCCAAAATATAAATTTCTACACTTTGGATACGATTCCAACTTTCAGACTCTTATGAAACTAAACAAAAAAGTTAAGTTCAAATTTTAATCAAAATCTCTAGAATTGATGACATCAAACTGTTACTTGAAAATTTGAATTCAACAATCCTACGTTTTCAAATTTTTCAGATGTAAAGTACATGAAAAAGCTAAAAGATTGGTTAAAAGTGACGTTGCTTTTCGAACATTAATTCTCTAATACGGAATAGCGTAACACAATTACGACAGGAATCTTATGCTCGTGAGATATTAAACAATTCTGAACGTGACACCTCACTATTGTATTTTACGTTGTTTCGTCATTTTAATTCACAAACGCATTCACAAAAACTAAGAAACCTTTTTGAGCAGTTCTATTGAAATATCTCTTGGACGTGATATAAACAAACCAAATTATAATAAAACTTCTATTAAAAGGGATTAAAATTAACGTTTTATAAGAAATATATTTTCAGTTAATTAGACGCTGAAATAAAAAGAGAATGAAAGGTGCAATGGTTATATTTTACTTTCCAATGTTATTTTGTTGGAGTTCACGCATTGAGTTAAGAAGATTTGAAGAGCTCCCAAGTGTGTAACCAAACGTTTTCAAAGTTAACAAACGTACCTTGAATTAGATTCTAACGTGTTGTTACAACCCTATTCGTTCGTCAAGAGTTTTATTGTGATGTTCAATGTTGACTTCAAAAATTTAAATTGCTGCTCATACCGAATGAAATCGTGAAGTTGAACATTTTAAATTATTATTCAAATTATAAATGAAATTAGAAACTTGGACTTATCCTTTTGTTTGAAAATAATACCCAACGCAGAAGCAGAAAAATAGTAAAAGTCGGGTGAAATAATTTTAACTGGAATTACAAGTGATAAACAGTTTAAAAAACCTGTAAACCGACTAGGGGAAAAAATAACCTAATGAGAATGTAGCTATGTCACCCGGTCCATAATAACGAATCGATTGACACCTCATTTATCAAAATCGGATGAGTAGTTTGGCGCTACGGTGGAACATACAAATATACATAGACTGTTAAAAACATAACCCTTCCTTTTAAATTTTGCCGTAGTTGGGTAAAAATTTATACTGAGAAGTTTTCACTATAGTTATTTTCGTTCTGAAAGTGACACTTATCGTATGTACGAGGAGTGAATTTTGAGATACGAGGTGCAGTACAGCTAAGGCAAGTAAGCAAAGTTTACACCGAAAAAATATTCCTTATAGTCCTCTTTTCGCTTTGAAAAAGGCCATCAAGAAAATTGAATTTTGTCCTCTTTTTTCTTAGTGTAGAAAACAATATTGATGTATCAGACTCCACAATTTTAGACCCTTTAAGGATAGAATTATACAGTTCTTCCAATATTCCTGTGGCAGCCTTGCTTCACTTTTCATGAAATTGATAATATTGCTCATAATTTCACGAGCCTAGCTGTGACCAATTGGACCCCGCTTGCCACAAGTAGATATACAAGGAACTATTTGTTTATATTCTGAAAAAATTATAGCATCGAGTCTTAATAATCATCAAAACAAAAGGAATTAATTGATAAAGTAGAAATATTATTTTCTTTTAAACCACTTCTATGTGACGCTACTGGGATCGTTAGCGCAGATTTTCGCCCACGCAAAACTCTTTCTTAAATAAATAAATAATTAAAATAAATACGACGTTGAAAGTGCATTAAGAGATAATTACGACAATCAAACTGTATACCTACAGTGCTATGTAATTTCTCTATAGCGCATCAAAAAAAAATTTCCTGGATCACTAAGCCGTTATTCTTCTGTTGTTCAGAGTCCCCGAATATAATATAAACTTGAGGAAGAAAATAACCAATGCAGTTGTGTTGGCAATGCCGAAAATTTTAAGTATTGCCAACTTTATTTCTTAACCCCACTTGTTCATGTGTCAATTTAAAACATAAAAAACAATACATAATTTAATACATGAACACGTGGTATTATAAAGTGAAGTTGGTAATATTTAAAATTGTCGGCATTACCAACAAATTAACAAAATGTGTTGGTCCGTATCTTGCAAGAAAAGTTTAATTCTGTTATATCTTGCAAATAAAGCAATTTTATTTTTCTTTAAAATCAATTATTAATCATTTCAGAGATGTTTATATTTTATTTGTAAATTAAAAATAACCAAACCTAATCTAACTGCTGATCGTCAAAACGTAAAGAATTTGATTTTTTAAAAAGTCGTCATTTACCCCTCTAGTTTCGTTTTTCATACCGTTGCGTTCTAATAACTTTTGTCAAAATTTAAATCAAGTGAAGTAGGTATCTTTCCTTTTTTCGTTTTGTGAAAAGATGTGAAGTATTATCAGCAAGCTGGTGTTTGTTGAAACTCTGAGGTAAAGTTGCACTTCAGCATTCCAGGACGTTCTCAATATAACCATGTTTCGTTGTCGTTTCTTTGTTGCAGTATTTTCCTCTGAAATAGATTTTAAAGCAACTGGTTTTGTGATTTGTCACACTGCAAAATTAAAGATGTTAGAGACCACTTTATTTAAAAGGATTTTAATTTTTACACATTAGTTTTTAATAAGTGAAAATTGAATTATCTGGTCTTCAACCGCAAACCTATATTTTTACGATAAGCAGGACTATTTTAATACCATATATATGAAAGAAATCTGCATACGATACCATACTGTACTGTCATTTTGATATTATTGGAAGGGCAATCAAAAGCAAGACAAGCATATGAGGTTACTATTTAAAAAATTCCGATAGTGTCATTAGTCGAAAACAAAATTAATGATGGTTGGGAATTGCATTTGGTGCAAGAATTTGTGTTGTTATAAATTAAAAACCAGGTTTTTTTGATGTAGGTATTCCAAACTTTAACTGCACACTATACAGGTTGTATTATATTAAGAGGGATTCTCACGTAAATTTCTTATGGGAAATTCAATACATTTGCCTGCCACTAAAACTTCGAGTATAAAACAAATATCATAAAAAGTGCTATATCATCTGAATCTGCATTCAATTTTCTACTTAACAGTTTAGTCATAGTTGCAAATTTTTATTTGATAATAGGAAAAATGGAAAAATTAGTTTTGCACTGCAATGCCAATATCATGTATCTTCAATTGTAACATATAAAAACAGTTAAATCTCGATTTTTGTTTAAACCGAAAAGTAGATATTACATTTTTATTGCTGTCACTTAAAAGATTTCGAAAAAAATCAATAAATATGAGAATTATAATGGCAGAACTATTTTTTCTTTGAGATGAGAATAGCGATGGAAGATTTACAACAGGCTATTATTTTATTATTCTATTTTATTTTATTGTTATTGTATGGTGAAACCATCAACCCTGCTAATTTTTTATTGATAGATGAAGTTTGTAACAGCTATGAGAGTTTATAACATTCTCAAGGTCGAGGTTTGTGAGGATCCCTCTTAAGGGCCAGTTGGAGAAACGAAGTTAAGGCTCCTGAATCCTGGGATCTGCGAATCATTGAGAAATTAATGCGAGATATTTTTGTTAGCCTTAAATTTGAAGAAAGCCTTGCATCATCTACTTATGTAGAATTTAATAATCTATCCAGCTCGTAAAATCAAACTTTGAAAAACTGATCTGATTAAAGTATATTAATTAAAATGTCAAAATAGTCTTTACAAGTTTTCTCAATCATCGGTTACCGCAGAATTTTTTGGTTTAGTTCATGTTAAAAATTGAACAAAAAGCTATCCGGCTTGACACTTACTTTTCTTTCAACTATTCTGTACGTTGATTTAAATGAAAAAAATCAATCAAACATTTTGCTCTCAAGTCCTTATTTCGTGACGGTGTCAAGAAGATTTACAACGTCTATTAGTGTAACGTCGCTTCTTAGAATCTTTAATTTATGACTGATGGCAAGTTTCGACTTTATGCACACTAAGTCGGTGATTATTACCTACCGTAAGTTGTAGATCTAAACTATTCTTAAAAATAGTATTATTAACCAAACAACAAACAAACTTTAGAGTATTACTTAACCCCTTACCGCCTCATTTTTTTTATACCGTTCAATTAAATATATGTTATTAATTATCGTTATTGAACAATTTAAAAAATACTAAAAAAAAATGTTATCGCGATTTTTGATAAAAAAAGTTCAAAATATTACTCGCGTCAAATATGTCATATATTGCGGTCAGGGCCACGTAATACCGTTTATGATGATCTTATAAAACATTTGAGTGTGACAAATACGGGAAAAAAGGGGTTAAAATGTCTGATGTGAATTAATAGATTTAAATTTAAAAAAATTAAATACAGTTGAAATCCCGTTTAGTGATGTTCGAAAAGCCACGAAAAAAAAAACCACTATAGGGAAATTTAATTACTAATAGAATTCACGATGAATCAAAAAATTAAGATTTAATACGTTTGAAAAAATATTTGTTCATTTAGATATACAAACACACTACATTTTCACTTAATTCAACATTCTTCCACCATCGAGATAATAAACCATCTCGATTCCAGTACATATTCGTCAAATAAAATTGTTACAAATATAAATTTAGATTAGATGGAGTGAAACTGTAAAATATAAAACTTATCTATAATTTAAACGATTAGGCTTCTCAACCTTTCTATCACTCCGAGTTACCACACACGGTTTCTCATTATCACTGTACACTATACTTGGTCTCCCTCGTTGGCCGATATGTCGTCGGAGAGCCATTAGAAAAGCCGCGGTTGATAAAGATGTTACCAATTCAATATTTACGGCCCTGAATACCGCGCAGATAAATAAGCACACCCAAGCTTTCTGACCACCCTTTAGAAACAGAGGTCCGGCGAAATCTACGCCTACTACCTCAAAAATTGCCGCATCTCGAACTCTGTTTATCGGCAAGGGCGCTGGCTCAGAAACAAGAGGTTTAGCATCATGTCGACGGCAATCAGTGCATTTACCTATTACCGCTCTAATTATTTTCCTGCCCCCTAGTATCCAAAATTTTTCTCTTAGGGCATTCAATAAAATTTCTACTCCGGCGTGCTTTAATTCAACATGTTTTCCTTTTATAATTAAAGCAACTAGATCATTGACACCGGATAACACGATCGGACATCGAAAATTATACGAATCTTCTCTCAAAATGATTTTGGTTTTCAAACGCAATAATCCGTCGTTATCTTTAAATGGTTGTAAATGTTTAATTTTTATACCATTTTCACCGTCTATAAAATCTTCTTGAACAATTTTTAATAATAAAACTTCTGCCTTTTCAATTTCAGTATATGATAATTTCCCTTTTAGTCGAGATTCTTCCGGAAGCTTTATATTAGCACAAAATCTGTTGACCCATCCCAATACTCGTTTAACTTTTCCGTAGTCCGAGAATTTCAGAAACCATGTCCGATCTTTCTCGGGTGCCAACAGTGTACAAGACTTTCGATTTTGTGCCGACTTTTTTAACTCTTTATTAGCTTCTTGCTCGTCATATTTTAATATATCAGCTGGCCAATTTTCCGATTCTGATTTTAACCCGTGAGGTACACGTAAATCAACAAAATCGCGTTTACAATTGAAATAAAAAGAAATTGTGTGTTTTGACGAACTTGTAATTCGATAAACATGTATACACCTTTTGCAACATGGTGTTAAAGTGACTTATCGCGGATATATATCGAGATTTCAAAAGCAGCCTTCGATACGTTACAATCAGGCCTCGATTTTATAGAACCGCAGAAATTGGATTGCAGAATCATTCGACCGTACTTTTTGATGATAACGCTGGGTTATGCAATTATAGCTAAAGATGCCTGCTACAACGCGATCATAACTTTCGTTCCACTCAATTTTCGCAAACCTGCTATTGTTGTTCAAGCGCCTGTTCTTATGTCTGCGTTGATAGGATCATTGAAGGATGGTAATTGTATCTTTCAATTAAAGGTAACGTTATTCAATCGGAAATTGGGAACACGCATGAATTCTAATTAAGTGTGTTTTCCCCCTGTAATTTTCATGAAAATGCCTCTCTCCATTTCTGTTTCTCTCTTCCTCTTGCGCTTAATTAAATACCACAGAAGCTAATTAAATAAAGGCAAATAATTAATCATAATAACTGCAATCTGTTATTTTGATGTTTTGTCGATTATGTAAAGATAAATACAAACGGATTGTTCAAATTTTCGAATCAAAATATGATCGTAATTTATCTGATTGACTCGGGTGAAGAATGGAAAAACTCCACCAATTATTGATAGCATACGAGATCGGTTCAAACAAGTCAGTTGGTTTGGCCCCATTAATTCCGTATGTTATCTCGTAAATCATTCATCTTCGTGTGTGCTGAATTTACAACGTTTATAGGTAAATTATGAAACGTTTTATGTTCCTATTTAACTATCGATCGAAGTCAACTTTTCACTGAAATTTTCCGGGCAATGAAATCAAATCGGTTATGAAAAATGTCGGAAATAAAGCTTGAAATCACACAAACGGTTTATTTATATAGCTTTCTCAAATTTGTTAAGCTACTTGATTTCAAATGTAAATATACAGAGTGGCCACAATGTCTAAGTGCAAGTAAATTTGTTTTTTTTCTTAAGTTTATAAGGATATATTTTTCCTTCAAGTTGATGGCTGCATTTTGAAGTAGTTACCTTTCATGACCCTTCGACTGCAAACAAAGTAGGGAAGCTTTATCTTTTACCATAACGGAGATTGAATTATCACACATGTCGGCTAATAAACATTATCAACACTTCTGGTTCAAGTGTAATTCAAGAATGGTTCCTTCCACAACTGCGTATGAGACGACTTGAGTAGTTGCCAAGTCTCCTTTTGCTCTTAGGGTAATTGAATTCCTGAAAAAAGATATTATTAAACGAAATGCAGACTTAACGATTAAAATTTCCCTAGCGTCGCAACATAGGGTATTTGCACCAAAAACCTGGTCAAATGTCGATTTAGTGAAATTAATCGCAAAAAAACTTGTGCATTTACTAGACGATTAGCTTTAACTATAACTCCCTCAGTACCTAATCGCTTAGATGTAAGTGATTTCATTATCAGTTTCTTTTATGGATTTTGGAAAATAGTTAGGTAACTGTTGTGCTATAGAATGTTCTGTAGCAGCTATATAATCTCCAAAATTTTACGGAGCACAAGATGCCCAAATAAGGAGAGAGAGAGAGAGAGAGAGAGAAAGCTATACAATAGGTTAAAAAAGGAGAAAATCGATTGGTAGTATTGGTTTCTGCGTTGAATTTCATGAAATCTTGAACGAGCTACATGAAAATACAACAGAAAATCATTCATCTATAATATTTTTGAGGTAAAACCTTTGTTCAATGGTTGAAAAATTCTGAACGTTGAAATCAACTACAAAGTACAAAATGGTTTTATTATTTTTTTTAAAACTAAATCAGTGAGAAAATTGACATTGATAGCAATTTATTGTCAAACTATTATGCTATCAGGAATGTGTTTTTGCAATCTCACCTACGTTACAGTGTTGATTTTAATAATAATAATTGTCCATTTAGATTTTAATAGTAACTGAATAAGCCGTATTCTGAAATATTGTCGAGCATTATTTATCTCGCACAAGATTTAAAAGCATCTGCAATAAAAACATCTGCAGAAGGACAGCAAGAATATCCAGAGCCATATCGCACCATAAGTAGGTACAAATCAATTTTGAATTATGGTTCCGTTTCGTAGCTAAAGGAACATAGTATTCACTGCATATTTGAAATCTCAAACATGGGTCTTTATGTTTAATATCTTTTTGTCCGTTATTTTCCGTGTAAGTGAACTTAATTTATAATTTGTAATTATTGCAACTATTTTACAACGCAAGTGAGTGATCGACCTATCAGTATTTGCACTGTAATTAACTTAATTAATCTATGATTACGATGTAAATTTATTGTGATAAGAATGTACAAACGTTGAACCTCTGAATAGTTGACCAGAAGGATTAATGTTTAAAGAGCCAAGTTCAACGTTCTAACATAACGCTGATAGTGTAACTAATCAGCAAATAGTTTAATATAAATAACCACTATATTTTAAAATAAATTATTACTACTATAGTCTCCGTAGTGGTAGCCACATGATTACTACTAGAATAGGTGGTAGTCATGCTAACTAGGTCAATGTGGGAATAAAAGCATATTTTTGTTAACAGGTTCTTCATTATTCACCACCACAACATCAAACATTTCACTTGGTCTATACTGAACACTGCAAAGCCAACATATATAAAAAATAGACCCTTATTTATATAATTATCATTTTTTGTTAAAAGTGAAATATTCCAGTGCAATACGAACACATTCCAGTTATATTACACCCAAAGTATATCAAATAAATGCATAAACACCTAATCCAATTTTCAATCGAATAATATTAAAATATTAAAGCAAAACTTCTCAAGACTGTAAATTTTGAATTGTATTAGAGTTGCACTGATGGTGCGATAGGGTAGGTTTTCTATGGAATTCAAAACCATCACTAGGCATGAGAGAATGAGGGGCGTTTGAATAAATCTTAATATGAAATTGAATCATTTGTAGTGGAATTAGATGCACATTTCGTGGGAATTATTGACAATAGAATGAAAAAAATGTGTTTTCAAACTAATTTTATAGGAAGCGTTTACGACTCTGGGTACAATAAGTAAGCGATTATTATCGACTGCGATTTATAATTTTTGTCGGGAAAAGTTTTAAACACTAATTAATTTGAAATCAACGGTTCTTTAAAAGTTTAAATTTCCCCAACATGTTCTTTGGGATATTTTGAAAGTAACGACCTAAAAAACAAAAAACTTATTTTGATTTATTTAGTTTCATAGCGTCCTGGCGCCGTTGGAATAATTAAATTCAAAATAATAGAACGCCTCTTTTATAGTACAGTAACCGTAGATTATTGATCGCGGATTTTCAATTTTTAATAGGATTATAGAGATGCTTTTTCCTGAAAATGCTATATGATGAATCATTCTATATAGTGTTTAACGGTAGCTCTTATTCCCGGGTGTAGATCACCCAAACATAGTCCAACTGGACGGAGTTATGCATCAAACGGCCAAGCGCGAATTCCATAAAATCGAGATATTAGTGTCATCTGACAGCTGAATCTCCAAACTATCAGCTACAATCTGTTTCCTGGTGTTTATTCGTTAAAAACAATAAAAATGTAAGCGCCAATTTTGATAACGCCTATTACATACAAGCATCCCGAAACTTATTATGCGCTGCAGCCCATTTTGGCAGAATGGAACTTAGCCGTTTGATGTATAACACCGTCCAACTCCACTATTAACCCTTTCAACCGCAACTATAAAAACAAGAATTTTGGTAGGCGCTTTATCTCTACTCAACGTACCCAGCTTCGTTTTGCAGTTTCCGAATGTAATTTACAGTGTAGAGGGGCTGTAAATATACTCGAATATAAATTAAAAATAAGACTATTTTTTTAATTTTGATAATTTGAAGTTGCATCCACGCATAAAATGATAAATTTGGGAACAAACAACAAAAAACCAAAATGTCTTTAGTTTTGGAAAATAATGCTTCTAATGATAACCAATAATGCGCGATATTGGTTGAAACTACACAAGAAGTGAATTTATTAAAAACAAACGTAAAACAATATACTTTTTTACATTATCTACAAAATGTAACATAAATATCTCAAAAATGTCTTATCAGTGGTGTGGAAATGCACATTTTTTCGATTCTATTGTTCATCCAAAAATAGTTTTAGCTCAGTTTTGTAACCAAAATGGACCATTCAAACTGAAAGTTGACGTTTTTAAACGAAACAGAATTTCTAAACTTCCAGTTCTAACCGTAAATTGCCTTTACGACAAATGAGTTTTTTTTTAAATGAAACTGATATTAACAAACGAAAGGACTTCGGCGTGTTGTAAGTTATAATATTTTTCATCACTAAAATATGAACGATTAATTTAATAAAAATTAAAATCTGCTAAATATGCCATCTAAGACACAATTAATCTAAATTTTGTTGCTTTTGGTAAGTTCCAACAAATCGATAAAAACAAGTACAGTCCGATGTGTATATATACTTATATTAAAAGCAACAATTCTGTACCTTGGAAGAAAAAGGGCCAATGTCCATTTTTGACGATTTGGAGTTTAGATCACCAATGTACTGGAAATGATCTATTCTATTGGTAGAAAAAGGACCAATGTCATGCCATAAACACATTCCAAGTAAAAAAAAAATTGAGAGTGCAGTGGATAGAGTGAAACATGAGTTTGCCAATGTTTGCGTGGCAGTTTTACAAAACTAACAAAATGGACATTGGCCCTTTATCTTCCAAGGTACAGAGTTATGAACTTTCCGCCAGATATGTACTAATCGCAATGTTGCCTTTTTAAGCATTACTTTTTATGAAAATAATGATTTATATTGTTTAAATACTTTATTTTATTTTTTATGAATTATTGCAATTTTAGACTCTTTGAGAAATATGAGCATTCAGTTGTCTGCATCATTAAAATAATACAAACCGCTTCTTACTTTGATTATCGAATAATCTGTTCACAAAATAGTCTTCCCTAAATAGGTCTGTAACATTAATTATTCCAAGCAGCGGTGGTTATTTTCCAAAATCACAAAACCACCTCAAATCAAATTATGAAGTAAAATGTTGAATTAAAGAGATCGTTGTAACGCGCCCGGACTGGTTTGCTACTGTTCGGAAGAAAAATGAAGTTGGAAAATTAATGTTGTGTATTAATTCTACTTGCTACCATGGAATGCAATTTGGTTTGTTCTGTTCTCTTGATTTCAATTTATTTTCCGCTTGCTTGCATTGTTCTGTACATTATTGTTTACTTTAATAGTAGTAAAGGATTGTATTCTTGAAAATTGCTTGTTTTTGCGGGTAGCGGCATTGAGCAACGACGAGCGAATAAAAAATCACTGGAGCACTGGCTATAAATCAGTAACACAATATTTTTCGTTAGATACTTTTAAGAAAAAGGTAAAGATGAATGGTTTGGGACACTATCGTGATGTAACAGCTTTTTACTACTCGTTTTCAAAATATCACACGTGTTTGACTCTTTAGGGTATAATATAGTATACTGCACTAACGTTTTGTATTATTGTTTTTACTAGTTGCAGAAATATCTCTTGCGCTTTGTTAATAAATTTGATCTAAGGACAAAAAAGTGTTGACAAAAACCTGTAAGAAGAAAGCTAAAAATATTCTGCTCTATTTTATTCGACATTGTTAAAATGAAATGTTTTGCGGGACATGCTATTTTTTTCTAGCCAACAGTAATAATGTTAACGTTATCAATCTGATTAATTGTTCATAATTCTCATTAAAAGCTGGTACATTTAATATCAAAAAAACATTTTACATTATCTGCATTTATGACACAATTTAACAAATCCTATAAATTTTTGACAAATTAGAAGTTATATCATTTTTTCTCATAATTAGCATAAATTCTTAAGAGAAAATTATGCAGATACAAAATAATGAACTTTACAATTTTAAATACAGAAAAAATAGGAGTGTAAGAAATGCCATTGTGATACTATTAAATAGTGCAAAGGATATTTGTCTTCGTACATTTGCCACGAGTGTATTTTTTAATTTGAGAACAAGATTCAAACAGATCGCGCCAAAAGGTAGATCTATAATTGGCTGCTACCAAACTGCAGTGTGCGTAACTTACTTGTAATGTAATACAAAAAATATTCTCAAAAAATAAATACATTTATAAATAAGCCATGGAAAAGTTATTACGCCTGAAGATCCATAAAGGACAATCTGAAATCCACAAAACTTACAGATGTGACTAATCCCTAGATCTGCCAAAAAGTTGAAATCGTGGTGTTAGAAGAGCGACGTTTACAATTGTAATGTAGCAGGTTTCTTGAGGATTCGCTTAAACGTTTTAAATAACAATTCTATACAAAATTTGCATTTACTGCAAGTTTGCGTACAAAAGTTTACATAAGCTTTTCGTAACTGTAAAACGTGCTACAAAAGCTATTAAGTCAACCAGAATTCAAACCGCTTTAGAGGTGCGCTTCTATCGAACTACATCATTCTTGCAACCAATAGCTAACGCCATTCAACTATTATCTATTCGGAATCCTTAAAAAGACTCTCAGAAGGGGACGATTTCCCTTAGGTGATAGCCTAAAAAAAACTGCCGTTGCGTATTATTGATATTTGCAAATTTGAATTTGGCATGTATTATCACCACAACAAAAGTGGTATCGTGTGAAATTGTCGAACGAAAATATGGGCTATAGATCTACCACATAAATTTTAACTTTTACATAAATGTTAATCAAAACTTTTGTTTTCTTAAAACAAGCATTTCTAATACCATATTTGGAAAATAAAATGGATGTTTTGCAACTCCGAAAAGGAAAATTCCGTTACTAAGCCAATAGAATATTGGGATATAAGGATAGTAAGTGCGTTATAACCGAATCGAAGAAAGTTTGAAAAATCTCGATACGTCTCGATTTTTCAACTTTCGAGATTCCGTTATGGCACTTAATAACCGTATAGTCCATAATGTTTTTCACGCAATCGCTTATACGAACTGAAATAAAGAAATTTATACTGACTGACGTAATTCTTTTGACAAGAATATTTTGATACTGTTTCTTTGTGTTATATGCAGAAAAAAAACTGAAGTTTAAATAATTTTGTGATTTATCGGCGGTTTATTGCTGATCCTATAAACAATTCCAAACTAAGAAAAATATCAGAAGATTACTACAAGCTAGTTAAACTTATATAATGGCTGAAGAAGAGAATTCTAATAGAGAAAGTAAAATTGAGGAAGCCTACCAAATATTCATTCTTTGATTCCCCCAAATTTTCAAGAACTGGTTGGATGGAAAAAAAGCAGCAATAACGGAAAAGTTTTTGTTGGCGTATTTTGCCCAAAGAACTTCAAAATTAAAATCACACCATGAATTTCTATAATTTTGACAGATATATTGCAAAAATATTTATCAGAAAATCTTTTGAAACGATGAAACAATAGATATTGTTGGCTGGTAAATATTGTATTGCTCACACCGCTCACTGCAATACAACGTGGGTCAATTGTGGTCTACTTCTGAAATTTTCTTACAATTAGATGCAACCAAAATACTAATTGGCACAGGCACTAGATCGCTAATTTTTAAAAATTAACAAATATATCTACCATATTGTTCTGAGTATTGTCAAGTTTGACTTGACAGTTTGGTTGAAATTTCATGAATCATGATGAACTATTATTACTCAAATGATAAGAAAGTAGACATGATTCTCATCTATGGCGAGTATGGTGAAGACTTTAATTTTGTTAAATATGTGATACTTAGCGATGAGGCCAGATTCAGCAATAACGGGACTGTAAACAGGCTTAACTGTAATTACGAAAAATCCACATTGGATACGAGAAACTCACCAGCAAAAAATGTTTTCGGTGAACGTATGCTGTTGGATAATAAATGAACAGATAATTGGCTCTCACTTCTTCGATGGAAATCTCAACGACGCAATGTATTAAATTTTTTTACAAAATGAGTTACCTCCATTGTTAGAAGGGTTAGATCTGAATACACGACAACGTATGTGGTTCCAGCAAGATGGGGCCCCACCCCACCCCATTTTCATAGAAATGTCAGACAATATTTAGATGATTATTTCCTGCATGCACATAAAAAGTCCCAGTCACCATGGTTTTCCTCAATTTTATAGCGATTAAATTTTGACGTTTCAACCGTGTCAAAATTTACCCGATTAAATTTTGACGTTTAATAGCTTCCGAATTTTTTTTTGCAATCATTATCAAAGATTCCTCGACAAGTAAATAAATAATTCGTTGTAAAATCTATTTATTCAAATTAATAATCATTAATTAATAATCATCATTCTGGACAGCAAAGTCATCGTTGTTATCCAATTAATTTTCAACGTAATAAAGTCTCTTGAAGACGTTTATAAAGCAACAGGAAGGCCTGGATGACATCCGAAATTTATGAAAATTGGCTTTTGAATCTGGATAAGAAATTTAAAGCGCAGAAAAGGAATATTCAGCATTTTGTCGATAACTGTCCGGCACATTCAAAGAATGTCGAACATAAGTTGAAGCATATAAGACTAATACACTTTCCTTATAAACTTTCAGCATAAACTTACTTGATGCAATTAGAATTTTCAGTAAATCGTGGACAGTCGATGAGAAGAAGACATTGAAAATTGGAATGAAGATGACTTTTTGCCACTCCCTGTATTAAGCGATTTCTGGGTCTCCTGCAAGTGAATTGCAAACATGGGTGAAGTAACTTTGGACGATTATGTGAACGTAGATGATGGCGCATGCATGACAGATTATCCCACAGATCAACACATCTTAGCAACCATCACTAATAAAAACATCACTGCAGCAGGTAATTTCTCCTTAATTTGCACAAATTATACAGGCTGACCACTTAGTACGTGGACGGTCCATACCTCTGTTGTTAAAAGAAACCTGGAAAATATTGTATACAAAAGTTATAGAATCCGTGGAGATGCACATTCGTAAAATATTTTCTAGTATACCGAGTGTCCCAAAAAAGCGGAGCGCCAGAAAGGAATTTTTTTTTAAACGGCAACTCCAATTTTTTTTTACAGAATAAAATTGAGCATAAAATTCTACGTATAGTGCAGTATTTTACTGTAAGGTTCGTTGCGGTGTTGCCAAGTTATATGTAATTTATAAAAAAAAATGTGGAAAAAACAACCTATCCAAAAAGTCGTTAAAAAATCACTAGTTTAAATGTAATAATGCGGTGTTAAGCTTTTATAAACATCAGAAATGTCGGAATAATTCTGCAGAAAAAAACTGGTTATAACTTATACAGGGCATTTTTTACGGCGGTGCCAATATTAAAATTTTTAAAGTAGCAAAACTTAATTTTTTTAAGTGGATCACTATGTATTTTAATCCGGAATGTTATGCAGTATGTTATTCTCTATAAATTTGCAATTACAACTAATGTTCTGAAATGGGCCGTTTTACCACAATTTTAGATTTTATTTGAAAATGCATTAAAATATCGCTGTTTTTTGTTGTTTTATTCTCGTGGCATGATATGACTTGAGCAAAAACGGCCATTATCAGACGTTAAAAGTGTGCTTTTAATTGCATTTCTATTACTTCGTGTTTATAATACTACTAAAATATTGCTTCCTAAAAAACAGACTAACGGAAATGGAAAACTTGCTCATTGAGTTGAATACGGTACGGGTGAAACTTATTCTTCTTGATCATTTTTTGTACTGATGTCCGACAGATTTCTAAAGTTTTGCTTAAATCACGACTACCAATATGAGGATTTTCAACAATTGCTCTCATCACACGGAACTCATTTTCTTCATTGGTTATAGTTTCTGTTCTTTCATGTTTTTCATATGAAACGTTTCCAGTTCTTTCAAACCGTTCTAAAAGATTTCTGAATGACTCTTCCCTAGAATGTCTTTCCTTATTGGGATATCTTGTTTTATAAAGTCTGCTAGCTGGCAAACAATTTTTATTACACTCTCCCAAAATAAAAGCCATATCTACTAACTCTTCTCTTGGAAATTGCATTTTAAATAAAGAAATAGGTAAACTCACTAAATCATAAGTCGCAATAGTAACAGTAAAACTGACAAGTACCTATTTACTTTTGTTTTGTTTCCCTTATAGCATTGTTTCAAAAAAAGTTTTGATTATTTCCAGTTTAATATTATTTCTTTCTTACTACGAGTGACTGTTTTTCTTAGAAAAAAACTAAACATTTTTATTTAGACGTCAAATTTTTATACCTTTTCTTCAAAAATTCTTTATACGTAAAAAGTTAACGTATCGTATTTATTTCTAGTTTCTAACACGAAGTCTTGTTCATTCTTGTGTGAGCAAGTTTTCTATTTCCGTTAGTCCGTTTTTTAGGAAAAAATTTTTTAATAATATTATAAACACGAAGTAATAGAAATGCAATTAAAAGCACACTTTTAACGTCTGATAATGTCCGTTTTTGCTCAAGTCATGCATGGCATACCACGAGAATAAAACAACAAAAAACAGCGATATTTTAGTACATTTTCAAATAAAATCTAAAATTGTGGTAAAACGGCCCATTTCAGAACATTAGTTGTAATTGCAAATTTATAGAGAATAACATACTGCATAACATTCCGGATTAAAATACATAGTGATCCATTTAAAAAAATTAAGTTTTGCTACTTTAAAAATTTTAATATTGGCACCGCCGTAAAAAATGCCCTGTATAAGTTATAACCAGTTTTTTTTTGCAGAATTATTCCGACATTTCTGATGTTTATAAAAGCTTAACACCGCATTATAACATTGAAACTAGTGATTTTTTTTAACGACTTTTTGAATAGGTTGTTTTTTCTACATTTTTTTGTAAATTACATATAACTTGGCAACACCGCAACGAACCTTACAGTAAAATACTGTACTATACGTAGAATTTTGTGCTGAATTCTATTCTGTAAAAAAAATTGGGGTTGCCATTTAAAAAAATGTACCTTTCTGGCGCCCCGCTTTTTTGGAACACTCGGTATACTAGAAAATATTTTACGAATGTGCATCTCCACGGATCCTATAACTTTTATATATAATATTTTTCCATGGTTCTTTTAACAATAGAGATATGGACCGTCCACGTACTAACTGGTCACCTGTATATCACAAAAATTATGCCCTACCTACAGAATCAGATGGGAGTGAAACAGAAGAAAGTTAAGCACATACAATAATTGCTATACCTACCACTGAGCAACTGACTTCTTCGCTTAAAACATTGAGGACTTTTATACAATCAACCAAAAATGTTCCCGACATCTTCATATCATTAAATAAAGTAGAAAATTTTGTAGATGCAGTAAAGTGGACTTCCGTAACGCAAAAGAAGATTACCGACTATTTTTCTCAGACAACGTAATCTTCTTTATTTCTTACCTATCTAATGTTTCATATATTGACTTGTGTATTTTTTATGTTATAAAAGCTTACGTTGGACTGTGCACAGCGTACAAAGAATTTATTGCTTCATTTTCTATATATCGAAGTCCCCTCCCTAACTCCCTAACTCGAATTTTCTTGACGATCCCTTGAAATTCGACTTAGAGAAGTTTGAATGTACTTAACACAAAATAATTTATGAAAATATTCTTATTTAAATTTGTCGTACGAAATGTCAAAAGTGGTGGAGAAATTATGCTAACAAAATATAGAAAATGAATTGAAATTTGCAGCTTCAGAATTAAATTATTTACCACCACAAAAGTCGCCTGTGTTTTTTGTTTTTGTTTTTGTTTTTGTGTTTTGACGCAATGCAATTTTCCAGTAGTAATTTTTATTATGTTCACGTAAGTTAATAGATTTTTATTAAAATCAAAATTATTTGAAGGACGTTACCTCATCTACCTCTGGAATAATTGCAATCGCTTGCCGGAACTTGTTTGACCTAAGTTCATTTTGCCGGTACATGTGTTCCTTAGTCATGGAATGCGCGCTGAACATGTCTCGACTTTGGTGCAGTAATGTATCGACAGGACCCCAAGTAAGAAGTGCCAACTAATGTCCGTCCAGTTACGATTGTCCACTGGGTTATATCACCACAGCAGTTGTACTCGTAAGAAGAAATCTCCAGTGCGAGACCCCAACTGGCCCCAATACACCTCCAGCAACACAGCGAAAAGATTCTTGTAAGCGGCAACCATTTCAAAACAAGTTCTGGATCAGTCTACAGCTAATGCTGTTGTGATTATCAGTACATTCCAAATAACGACGCTATAACTCCGATCAACACCTACGATCTCAAACTCATAATACAAAAAGGTGAGAAAGAAAGAAAATACTTCAGAACCTTCGACACTTGTTGATGACGAGGAATACCAACAGTGCTTGCGCCGACAGTCCAGTCATTTCTAAATTTTAATAAATTGTTTATTTATTACTTGTGTTTCTTTTTAGTTTACCAATCAAAGGTTTCTTCTAACAAAAAACCAAACAAATTTCAGATCAATATCCTTCCACGAATAAGCCCAGACTGAAAATAAATTTACATTAAAACAACGGATTAGTTCATCAAAAGACAATGTACTAGGCGAATTCAAATTAACCCCTGCGCTGTATGCAACGGCTCGCACACCAACGGTTAGCACGTACTATAACCGAAGAGCTACCCCAAACACATCAACAAACGAATGGGGTGCTAGGATGAAATCTGATACGCCAGGAGACCGGGAAAACGAAAGGGAGGAAAATTAGGCTGGAGACAGTCGTTTTTTCCAAGAGTTTTCTTCATGTGTGGGTACGTTTTATTTTGGTGGTGGAGTTCGTGAATATTTCCTCGATCCGGGTATTGGATTGTTGATTTAGTTCTTGGAGCAGCTTGAGTGTTTGGGGGTTTGTTGGTTGTAGTTAGGAGATTAAGATGCACCTAGTGAAACCGACCTGACTTGCACGTTAATTAAATAAGGGCTCCGCGGAATGCATGTAATGTGGTTGACGCTACAACATTGATGTTGTTGTCGTTTTTTGGGGTTTAAACAAATGGACGCGTTCTTATGGACGTCAAGGGTCAAAATCTCACATCGTGGCGTCAAATAGCCGTTGCTCCGTTGTGAATGGTGAAATAACGTAAAGACCTTGCATTAAAATTATTGTTGTAATTACCCAAACTTGCCGCCAAAATTTTTAACATCCCCAACGTACCGAAACTTTAAAAAAAAACTCGTGATCGTCAAGAAATTATAGAGAACCCGACGTTATGTTTTAAAGTTAGGGCGGCAAGCGGTTCTGAATGCAACGGTGAGGGGTGTCTACAATAAAACAAACAAATAATGGAGGATGCCTTTTTATGCAACTCTATGACCAAAAAAATTGATTGATTGGGCGACACAAAATAAAAAAACATGGAGTAACATAGAGTGAATATGCAATAATAATTGGAAAATGGTGAAACGCCCCACACAAGCTATTCCCTCAGGCATGTTACCAAATTGGTGGTGTTAATTTGGCTTTAAGTATATTTAAAGCCTAATTAACACCACCAGCAACAAGCACAACACAAAGAAATCGCCCATTTAAAACAACATAAAAAGTTATGGTTATGAGATATCAAATTGGTATATTAATAACTTTAGGTGGCAATGTCGAAGCATCTGAAAACATAATAAAGGTTACACCGAAGACCTGAATGAATTTAGGTTGGCAAGGGCAGTACGAATGATGATCATGACTTCATTATTATTATCACTTCAATCATGAAATAAAAAGAATTATTTGTTCTGATTGATTAACCGAGCTACTGAATGTTACAGTTCCAGACACATGATTCAGTACTACAGTGCGCGCGGAAGGTGGCCAGTAGCACTGCCCTGCGGTTCGAATGGGGGGAAAAAACATACACAAATATACACAAATATACACTTCCCTGGGCAAGAGCGAGAGGTTCGGCTTTTTTATCACGACTTATGTCGTAACTGCGCTACCAGATTGCCAATCAGCGCCAGCAGGTACTCAATACACCAATATAAACACACAATAATATACACAAATGTGCAGAATAAATTACACACACACACAAATGCACAAAAGGATTTCCACCTTAATCTTGTAGATACTCACTCCCATTGAACTATAGAACAACTTCGGTCACGCCACTGGTAAGAGCTGCAGCAGGTGCCTCGTGGTGGTAAGAAAATGTCCTTATCGAACGTAGGTGTTTGAATTAAAGAAACGGACGATCTCTCGTTTACAAACGAGATACAATGATTGATACAAATACAATACAAACAGTAAGGCTACGAATTCGCATGCCACTCCCCCCCCCCCCCGTATGGGATTTGACGCCTTCGAACACCCCTTAAATTACTGCGTAGATCTGAATTTGACTTAAGTTCGCACGATTCCGAACTTAAGTAACGAGTCTCCTGGAATGTTAGCCACGCTCAGATGCTGGATGACGCCACGCTGTGTGATTTTGACCCTTGACGTCCATAAAAACGCGTCCATATGTTTAAACCCAAAAAAACGACAACAACATCAATGTTGTAGCGTCAACCCCATTACATGCATTCCGCGGAGCCCTTATTTAATTAACGTGCAAGTCAGGTCGGATTCACTAGGTGCATCTTAATCTCCTAACTACAACCAACAAACCCCCAAACACTCAAGCTGCTCCAAGAAGGAAATCAACAATCCAATACCCGGATCGAGGGAATATTCACGAACTCCACCACCAAAATAAAACGTACCCACACAAGAAGAAAACTCTTGGAAAAAACGACTGTTTCCTCTGGAGGTTACCGGGTCGCGTCTCTCCTGTCTCCAATCTAACTTTCCTGCCTTTTCGTCTTCCCGGTCTCCTGGCGTTTCAGATTTTATCCTAGCGCCCCATTCGTTCGTTGATGTGTTTGGGGTAGCTCTTTGGTTATAGTACGTGCTAACCGTTGGTGTGCGAGCCGTTGCATACGGCGCAGGGGTTAATTTCAATTGGCCTAGTACATTGTCTTTCGATGAACTAATTTACGTTTCGTTGTTTTAATGTAAATTTATTTTCAGTCTGGGCTTATTCGTGGAAGGATATTGATCTGAAATTTGTTTGGTTTTTTGTTAGAAGAAACCTTTGATTGGTAAACAAAAAAGAAACACAAGTAATAAATAAACAATTTATTAAAATTTAGAAATGACTGGACTGTCGGCGCAAGCACTGTTGGTATTCCTCGTCATCAACAAGTGTCGAAGGTTCTGAAGTATTTTCTTTCTTTCTCAACTTTTTGTATTATGAGTTTGAGATCGTAGGTGTTGATCGGAGTTATAGCGTCGTTATTTGGAATGTACTGATAATCACAACAGCATTAGCTGTAGACTGATCCAGAACTTGTTTTGAAATGGTTGCCGCTTACAAGAATCTTTTCGCTGTGTTGCTGGAGGTGTATTGGGGCCAGTTGGGGTCTCGCACTGGAGATTTCTTCTTACGAGTACAACTGCTGTGGTGATATAACCCAGTGGACAATCGTAACTGGACGGACATTAGTTGGCACTTCTTACTTGGGGTCCTGTCGATACATTACTGCACCAAAGTCGAGACATGTTCAGCGCGCATTCCATGACTAAGGAACACATGTACCGGCAAAATGAACTTAGGTCAAACAAGTTCCGGCAAGCGATTGCAATTATTCCAGAGGTAGATGAGGTAACGTCCTTCAAATAATTTTGATTTTAATAAAAATCTATACGTGTACTTAACTTACGTGAACATAATAAAAATTACTACTGGAAAATTGCATTGCGTCAAAACACAAAAACAAAAACAAAAACAAAAAACACAGGCGACTTTTGTGGTGGTAAATAATTTAATTCTGATGCTGCAAATTTCAAATCATCTATCTATATATATAAAATTGGATGTATGCGTGTATGTAGCTTATAGACTCGGAAACCGCTGAACCGATTTTGATGAAATTTTCAGGAATACTCTAACATAACCTGGAGAGTGTTCCTGTGAAGTTTGGTGCCGATCGGGAGGGGGGGGGAAGTGTCACTAAGTCACCAAATTTTGTACACAAGTGCATCTTAGTAGAGGGGATTTAATTTAATGCCGATAGGGGAGGGGTCCAAACAAAAATCGCACCGGGGATCACAGAAACTTATTTTCGCATAGAAAGAAGTGTCCTACAGCCAACAAATTTTGTACACAAGTCCATCTTCGTAGGGGGGACTAAATTTGATGCCGATCGGAGGGGGGGCAAAGTGTCATAAAGTCACCAAATTTTGTACACAAGTGCATCTTAGTAGAGGGGACTTAATTTAATGCCGAATGGGGGGGGTCCAAACAAAAATCGCACGGGGGGTCACTGAAACTTATTTTCGCATAGAAAGAAGTGTCCTACAGCCAACAAATTTTGTACACAAGTGCATCTTCGTAGAGGGGGCTTAGTTTGATGCCGATCGAGGGGGGGGCAAACAAAAATCGCACGGGGTGATCACTGAAACTTATTCGCATAGAAACAAGTGTCCTAAAGCCACCAAATTTTGTACCCAAGTGCACCTTAGTGGGGGGGGGGGGTAATCACCGAAACATATTTTCGCATAGAAAGACGTGTCCTGCAGCTACTAAATTTTCTTAACAAGTGCATTTTAGGTGGGGGGGGTATCACACATGCATAGTTTCGCATAGAAAAAAATGTCATACAGCTATCAAATTTTGAAAACAAGTGAATCTTATGGGAGGGGGGGATCGTCTAAACAGAATTTCGCGTAGAAAGGAGTGTTCTAAAGCCACCAAATTTTGTACACAACGGCATCTTAGTAGTAAGGGGAACTAACTATCGCCCGAACAGATTTTCGCATAGAAAGAAGTATCCTACAGCCACCAAATTTTGTACACCGAGCGAAGCCGGGTATTTCAGCTAGTTTTCTATATTTTGTTAGCATAATTTCTCCACCACTTTTGACATTTTGTACGACCAATTTACATAAGAATATTTTCATAAATTATTTTGTGTTAAGTACATTCAAACTTCTCTAAGTCGAATTTCAAGGGACCGTCAAGAAAATTCGAGTTAGGGAGTTAGGGAGGGGACTTCGATATATAGAAAATGAAGCAATAAATTCTTTGTACGCTGTGCACAGTCCATCGTAAGCTTTTATCACATAAAAAATACAAAAGTGCATATATGAAAGATTAGATAGGTAAGAAATAAAAAAGATTACGTTTTCTGAGAAATGTAGTCGGTAATCTTCTTTTGCGTTACGGAAGTCCACTTTACTGCATCTACAAATTTTTTTACTTTATTTAAAGATATGAGGATGTCGGGAACATCCCAAGTAACACAGGACGTCCAATGGACGTACATGCTGTTCCATTTCTTATCCATTTATGGACGATCCACAAGCGGATGTATAATGGACGTCCAATGGACGTCCAAGCTCATCCATACATTACAGTAATGGATATAAATGGGACGTCCACTGGATGTACATTTATGGACTTAATCTGGACGTCCATCAACGGATCAGTATGGATGTCCATTCGACGTACATTTATGGACATAAACGGACAGTACAAAAACGGATCAGTATGGACGTTCATTGGACGTACATTCATGTACGTAATTCGTTCGGTCCGTAAACGAATTTGAAAAAAAATTTGAAACTTTAACTAAAAGCATTATTAAACTCACTACTATATTACTTTATGACTTTGAGTTTATGAAGAATACATTGTTTTGATATCCTGATTAGATCTACGAGATAAGGAGTTTCTAATGAATTATTAATTAAACGTTTGAACGATTTTTAAGCAAGTTGTATGTAAAATGCGAAATACAACTTTGGATACAAATTTATAAATACAATACCGTAGTATGGGGCGAAAGTGATTTCTGGGAATTAAATTGATAACTAAATTAATTGCAAACTTTTTTAAATTTAGTGCTTATCCTACCGCCCTTGCATTTAGCACTTCGAATTTACAGGTAAATACGTGAATTGATGATCGCACTTGGTTTCAGATCAAAATATTTGGTTAATTGTAATTATAATTCAGTTTAACTATGCTTTTATAGTAATCCAGTCAATTTCTGCACAAAAAGGCCCAACCTTGCAGAAGGTCGGTGTACAAATTGACTGGGCTCCTATAAAAGCGATTTAATTTTTACAGTTACTTTTGTGAACACATATCTCGTAACCTTGAAATTTTATTAGGGTTTGTTTGGAATGTACTTCTTTGTCACGTCGGTTGGGGCAAAGAATTACCGTCTTTGCAGTAACTTATATACAGGTCAATATGCTAGACATTTGCCGGACAATGACGCCGGTTTCGTCACAATACCGAGATATTTTTATTCAAAGGCATCTGGTTTTACCTGATTTTGGGTAACACGCGTCGAACCTTTTTTATTTTCATTTCTAATGCAACAGTTCGTTTTTGTTTGTTAGAAATGTGTGTAGTAGAATTTCATTGCAATAGTTGCAACGGGCTAATTTTCGTTGCGACTCGTCCGTGAAACCCTTCGACGAATCGGAGTAAGTAAAAATGACAATATATTTAAGTTATTTTTTTACTATTTTTTTAATTGTTTTAGGTAACTCACTTTATCGATTAGGATAGTTTATTATGAATTTACAAAACAAATCCCAAGTCCGCTTTATAATACTTGATAATAATGTACCTAAATCGTATTATTCAAGGACCGAGAGAATAAGTGTAATTGCAGCTGATTATATTGGTAAGTTAAAATGATTTTAAAGAAGTTGTGTAATATTTTCTTTTTTTAGAAAGTGTCAAGTTAAGTAAATTTATTCGAAAATGGTGGATAAGGACCGGTGTTGCTTTGAAATGATTTTTTTCAATGTTTCTAGTTGTTTAATTAGTTAATAATTAATTAAATTCTGTATGGTAATTATTTTTAAATATTCATATTTTTTAAGGTTAAGTTTCTAGTTATTTAGTTAATAGTTAAAGTTAAATAGGTAAAGTTGTTCACTGCAAATTATTTTTGAATTTACAAATTTCTTTGTACGTATTTTTAAAAAATAAGTTTCATGTTATTTAATGTGTTAATGGTTAGTTTTAATTGTTAAAGTTCGTTATTGTAACAATTTTTGAATTTATAAATTTTTTTAAGGTTATTTATTTTCGAATATATGCTTTTTTCCATTATTTATTTATTTATTTTTTAATCCCACAACGTTTATGAGTACGTCCATTAATGTCCATAATTCAGGCCCAAATGGACATACATAAGACGTCCAGTGAACGTCCAAAACGAATCCGTTTACAATCCCAAAGACGTCCAATAAGCGTTTGTCGATGGACGTCCACGAACCGGCACGATATGGACGTACATTAAATGTTCCGAAAGATCCCAAATGTGGTCCCAAAAACGTCCACAAACTGACGTCCAGATGTACGTCCAATTTAGTCTCAAATTGGACGTCCATTGGACGTACAGTGATCCGTTTGTGTACGTCCAATGTACGTCCATTGGATGTACATGTGTTACGTGGGATTTTCAGTTGATTGTATAAAAGTCCTCAATGTTTTAAGCGAAGAAGTCAGTTGCTCAGTGATAGGTATAGCAATTATTGTATGTGCTTAACTTTCTTCTGTTTCACTCCCATCAGATTCTGTAGGTAGGGCATAATTTTTGTGATATATAATTTGTGTAAATTAAGGAGAAATTACCTGCTGCAGTGATATGTTTATTAGAGATGGTTGCTAAGATGTGTTGATCTGTGGGATAATCTGATATGCATGCGCCATCATCTACGTTCACATAATCGTCCAAAGTTACTTCACCCATGTTGCAATTCACTTGCAGGAGACCCAGAAATCAGTTAATACAGAGAGTGGCAAAAAGTCATCTTCATTTCAATTTTCAATGTCTTCATCAGTTTTACCGAACCCGGCTTTTCTAAAACAGTTAACAATAAATTGTTTGTTGTTTCACATCGACTGTCCACGATTTACTAAAAATTCTAATTGCATCAAGTAAGTTTATGCTGAAAGTTTATAAGGAAAGTGTATTAGTCTTATATGCTTCAATTTATGTTCGACATTCTTTGAATGTGCCGGACAGTTATCAACAAAAGCAGAATATTCCTTTTCTGCGCTTTAAATTTCTTATCCAGATTCAAAAGCCAATTTTCATAAATTTCGGATGTCATCCAGGCCTTCCTGTTGCTTTCATAATCGACTTCAAGAGACTTAATTACTTTGAAAATGAATTGGATAACAATGATGACTTCGCTTTCCAGAATAATGATTATGTGGATATGAACGAGGAGATGTACGTCGAATCGGATATCGTAGGATTTGCCTGTATCAAACCAGGTTATTTTATATGGGGATCTCAGGTATGAGAAAAAAACTATATACCTTTAGAGCTGATTTTAAGTCAACTGTACTTGCGTAAATGGGCACAGTAATAAATGGTTCTCATGGAATGATCCATGGCTGAATTAGCAAGGTTGCGCACCGTCCAATAGTTCATTTTCGTCTGTTCTCGCGCACGACGTCAGAGTGGAGTACATACTGCCGTAGAAGCATTCCAAGTTTGACGGGAATCAGCGCTTATACGCTTCAAAATGCATCTCGGGCATTCCATGTCCTCAGATAATTTTGCATAGATTAATCTTTCATGCATGTTAAGAAGAAAACCGCACTCGTGCTACGCACTCATGCAGTTTTCATACCTAACACGCATTCAAGAGTAACCTAAGCAAAATTATCGATAACATGGAATGCACTCGTTGTATTACTAATGATAAGTGTCGCCTGACTATGGCTACTGGTGAATTATCGATTTTGTGTTATCAATTTACAGGTTGTCATTTTGACAGTTTTTTCTAAAACGCTTCAAACTGTCGCCAAATATATTTTCCCGAGCTCTTGGTCTTCTGAGGAATGGCATCTTCGTTTATCAACCAGTTCAGACATTACAAGTTGTATTTTACTTGCTAAAACAACCGCGCACTCATTTTATGGATGTGCTTCGTTGAAACGTCAAGTTTTTTTCTTGTCACCAGCCAACTTTGTAAATGGACAATTCTGCTATTTTCTTGTGCAATTATCTTCAAAATGCATCTCGGGCATTCCATGTCCTCAGATAGTTTTGCATAGATTAATCTTTCATGCATGTTAAGAAGACAACCGCACTCGTGCTACGCACTCGTGCAGTTTTCATACCTAACACGCATTCAAGATTAACCTAAGCACTCGTTGTATTACTAATGATAATTTTAGCAGTTCTCAATAATACAATGACCGACCTCTCTAATCTTTTGACAAGAAAGCACAAAATTCCAGGAAATGACTTTGGGAAAATATTGCAACCACAAGCTTTTCACCTCCTTATTCAGTCTGTGATGTTTTTCAAGTGCATATGCAACTATGTAATTATAAACAGACGAACGTGTAAATCAAATTTAGTCCCAGGTGTCGACACACCTTCGCTCAAGTCACTAGAAAAACTGGAAAATGCTATGTCTTCAACTATACCAAAAGCTGCTGCTCGATACTTTACCAAAGTTCTGGATAATACAACTGCCGACATGCAAAAGCTATGTGATCAATGGAGTCTTCGTCGAGAGGAGACTACAGCCGATGAAGCTTGCAATATGATTAATGTGGCAATCGGTCAATCACAGCTGGTAAGCTGTGAAGATCTGCACGAATTTTGGGACATGTTGTTCATTCAGGTACATTGTGTAAATATCTTTTGCAATAGATTGTGTTGATTCTAAATTTTAGGTCGACAATTTGCAGAGACGTTTCGATAATTTAACGACGCTAAGATATAACAATTGGATAGAAATATTGCCAAACCCACAGGCAACGAAAGGACCAAAACGAAAACCAGCCAAAGCAAAAGCAAAAGGAAAATCAAATGCGTCAGACGCACCAAATCACAAGATCAACACAAAAAGGCCGCAAAAACCTCTAGAACATTCAAAACCGCAAGCTTTATGTAAAACTAATTTAAACATCTGAAAAGTTGTATAATGTACACAGAACAGTAAAACAAAAACAATCAAGTTCTCAAGAAATGTATGCACATACAAATGTTTCGAATGAGACTGAATGCATGGTAGTGTTATACATTTATTGCTTCACTCGTACATCCACCATTTTTGAATCCTTCACCATTTTGCTTTCAAGTATAGGAATAAAATCGGGTGCACGACAGACTTTAAAAACGGGTTTTGCGTTCTGCGTTGCTCAGCTCTTTCTTCATTTCTCTTGTGTTGCCATAATTTTAGTGTATCGACGCTTTCTTCGCTTGCAGTGTTTCTATTGATTCGACAAATGGAGATTCAGACATTTGTCTTCTCTCATCCAAAAGCAACTCTCTTTGCTGTCTTCGGTGAACATTTAATTGCTTCAATCGTATATCCACAGCTTGTAGTTGTAATATTTTACCGAAGTAATTTGCTGGAGTTTTGTGCTTTCTTTTAAAAAGATCAGATAGGTCGGTCCATAATAGAATGACCGGCCTCTTAATTATTATTATCTACCATGCATTCAAATTTAGATTTAGAATTTCTGAAAACTTGTGGCGTTAAAAAAAATTTTAATAAATCTTTTATTTTTCTTCAGTGAAATCATGACACTTGAAGGAGAACTTGAAATAAATAAACCATTTTAAATTATTTTTGTTTTATTTTTATTCTCGTATTACCTCAATGTAACAGTTCCATTACAAATGTTGAACACTGTTATATTTATGGAACTTAAGATATGCCATAAAGAAACTATTGTAGTAGTAATATTATTAAACATTACAACGAAAATAAAAATAATTACACATAAATGAATAAAGTAGTTACAAACGTTTTTGTGATAATACAAAAGAAAGGACATCGAGTGACACAGAAAATTCATAAGTAGATGTTGCTATCTGTTTTCTTTAAATCTTCTGCAGCGTGTACATACTGTAGTATTCGGTACAGGGAATAATTTACAGTTCTATATTATATAATCAGTTATACAGAATAAAACTAAGAAGTTTCAATTTTTTTTCTTTTTGAGTTGAAAATGAGAAAAACTCGAGGAATTCTTCAGTATAAACACTACAAACTGATAATAGTATGAAAAACCAGTAGATAAAAACGTATTGAACAAAAACAAATACGAGTATCACTAAAATATTACACACAACTCGCGTCACAGAGCATTGTGTGAAATATCTTCATACTTATTGTTTGCATTTTAAGATGACTGCAATTCCTTATCATTACCATACCTAGTCACACACAACTAGCTGAATACAAAACAAATTCTAATTCGAAAAGAAAAGACAAATTTGTGACCACATTATGAATATAATTCGTTATTATATCAGTTCGATTGAAATAAACAAATACGTTAACACCAGTACAGTTTAGAATATTTACGCTACATCATAAAACAGAAATTTGTATAGCTTAATTGTAAAATCACAAAAATTAGTGCACACCCCCTAAAATAATATTTTTGAATTTTTTGAAATTATTTCTTAACACGGTAATTGTTTAAATTAAAGAATAAATTCGTATTTTAATTAGTTATCATAACTCGTGTATTTTTAAAACTATATCAATTTGTCAGAGGACAATTATATTTTAACCAAGTAAGATTCTGGTGTTGGTTGAATCCAAACGGTGATATATGATGGGATAAGATGAATATGTTAGCGATTCCCTAAAAATAAACATTCTGTTAATGATTAAGTACAACCACGCATGCAACCAACAGATTATTAAAATATTATATACCCAGGAATTATTGCACAGACTATCAATACACTAAAAGTTATAGTCAAGTAGACAAACAATTATCGGCATATACCTACGGATATTTCTGTTATTAGTGAATTAACATAATCGAAGGAAAATATACCTCCTTATCTGATTTACGTTTATTTTTGTTAAGCTTAAAATAACTGTGTAGATGTCAATAGTGAATACTTTATTGAAATCTCCAACAAACTAAAATAATCACGCGGTTAGGCGCGTGGATTACATATTGTAATCCAGTTGGATAAAATATTTTTTTCGCCACCTAGGTGATAAGAAAAAAATTGCTTGATCAAATAATCTTATAGAATATTTTTTTTTAGTTAGGTACTGAAAAAATTGTTGATGTGTCTTAAATACAACAAAAATAGCATTGAAAATGAGAACACTGGATTACGTATGTAATCCACGCGCCCACTCTAGGGTTAAGAACAACTTACCCAAAGATTATTCACGAATTTGATGTTTGGCTTCTGGCTAAAAGTCCTGTGAAAAACTTAGGCAAAGCCGAGAAGAAATCCCGCCTCATATTACAATGGAGTCACGCTATTACGAATCACTTGTGGTGGTCAGCTCAAACTTGTACAGAAAATTCAGAACTCCTTCTTGAGAAATTTACATCTCTTTTAAAACATGTTTGCAATGTACACCACGTGACAAGTTAAAATGAAATCGACGCACGGATGATTTCAAAATTTTTACCGTTTAAATTGCAAGTTTCAATTTGTCACTGCGTTCAACGTTGGCCCAAAGACTTCGTATACAGACCTGGAAATTGGCAGGTAGCAACTTATACGTGCTTGTGAAACCAGTTGCAACGCAACCGTACGTCGATTTCGTTTTAAATTGTCACTTATTGTTAGTGTACATGAATGGACCGACAAAAATGGCAATAAAAAATCCTGTGAACGTGAAACCTATAATGAAGAAAATGTTGAAGCGATTAATTGGATTTGGTTCGGTTCAACTGACTATCCAGCTTTACATAATGAAATTATGAACAAGATATTTCTGACTGATCTCAAACATACTTCTTATTATTGCCACACAGGGGCACTAGAAAGTTACCACAATATACGTTTGAAATACGTGCCTAAACGCTTACACTTGAATTATAAAGGGATGTGCATTCGTTCAATTCTTGCGATACTCGACCACAATTTCAATGTCAACAGAGAAGTAGTTGGTGGTGTTATCAACTTTTCAAAAGCGACAAAACAATGGAGCTACAAAAATACTTATGCTGGAAAAAACAACACCTGGAAATCAGAACTGCTCCAGAGGAAGCAAAGAACAAATATCGATACTTTTTTTCCAAAGTATCGTAAGTGACATTTTGAGCGAAATTGAGATTTTGCATTATATCGTAAATATCGGACTAAATGCTTGTTCTGGCAGAGTAATATACCCATCAGTTTATTCTTTATGGTGATAAGAACACAATAAACCTATCGTAAGTACCAAGATAGTCACATGCAATGACCTTGTGGACAAGAAAGTTGTCTCCTGCAAAATTTGACAGATGTGGCTTACGATACTTTGGTAAAAACATATCGATATGTACCTAGATTCAAATATTGAAATTAATTTTCCAACATTCTGTATCATAAAATTTTTGCATTTAAGTAAACTTAATTATTGCCATCCTCAACATATCCTTTAAATCCAGTATAATCTTTGTTTATTTCTGGAAACTTTCGACGAATTGCAATAATCGCACTTGATGGTATTATTATTATATTATGACGTCCAATTGATGTCCAACTATTATATTAATCCATGAAATAAAATTTTTGCGAATCAAAACGCGAATAAATTTGATATCAAAATGTCCCAAAAACCCTGTAGCTTATCTACTATTCCTGTTCGGTATATGGTTTTAAACTGTTTTACTAGAATATGAATTTGATCTTCTTCTATTAATTTAAGAATTTCTACTGGCAGTTGATCTGGACCCGTCGCTTTTCCGGTTTTAAGTATCTTCAGTGCACATAACACTTCGTCTTTATTTATGTCAGGGCCCAAATCTCCCTCTATATTTTCAACGTTAGCTTTCAGCCTTTCATCAACGAAAAGTTGCCCAATGTAACTCTTCCATATTTCCAGTTTTTCTTGTATTTCTGTGGCTATTTTTCCGTTGGTGTTATGTAGTATATTGAGTTGTTTATATTTTCAAGTGACTGCGAGTTCCTAGACTTGTTTGTGTACATTTACGTCCACCGAAATGTTCATGATTTTTTTTTTAACAACTTGATTTTTGCTTTATATCATAGGCGTCCTAAAAAATCAGCCAAAAGTCAATATTATTCTGTTTATGACAAATATTATTTCACGAAAGTCACTGGATAAAGCCTGCTTTAAACTATGGAAAAATAGGGAAATTTGTGTCAGGCATCGTGCACATTTCGGTGGCCGTAATAGTATGTCAAAACTATCATATTTTGCTTCTTCCTCAATTGCGTCGCATTTTCTCCTATAGAAATCTTCTTTTGTTGTTCTGATCTTTGTGCGAATTAGTCGCTGAGTATCTTTAAATAAATATTCAGAATGCTATAAATATAGATTATCATTATCTATTTCTTCAATATTGAAATATAAACATTGGATATAATACATTTAATAATTATAATAAATTGATTGTGAAACGGTGTTAAATCTTGCATCAATTGCAATACACTTTACAATCGATTCCCCATCGGTAAATTAAAAAATATCGCCCTCCAATGCGATTCAGTAGCAACATGATGTACGCATTTCCACTGTAATGCGTACGCTTTGACAGAGTCCACTTGCTGAACTGATAAGTCATCCTCTGTGCTAGAGTAACCTGTTTCGGTAAAATATGCATTGATTAATTTATCATAAAAATTCCACTAGTTCTAAAACTTTAATTTCAACACAGTTTTTTGGACGTCCCAATCTGCGTTTCAATAAATTCCTTAATTAACTTGGTGAGAGTAATTTTCTTTTTTATTTTGCGAAAGTAGCAATATTTCCTAACGAATTGCATTTCCACAAAAGCTTTAACACTGGAAACTTTTACAAAACAGTGATGAAACCGTTTGCATTTATAAAACGAACGGCAGTGCGCGATGTGATGGAAAATTTAATGTTACCCATGTTACTCCTGTTATTTATGAAGGAAAAACAGGAGTGCACAGTTTTAAAATGGACTTCTTGGTGTGCCAATGATAAAGAAATTACATTTTTGTACGAAATTTGATTACTTTCTTGCTACACATTCAAAATGTAAAATAACTTTCTGACAGTGAGAACCGTTTGGAAATAAATTGTAAATTTTAATTATTTGTGTAATGTGGGGACACCTCATGAAATAAATCAATCTCGCTTTTACTGAAACGTAAAAAGTAATCTCGGGATTTTTACCCTTTCAGTTCATTAAAGTTTAATTATCGATTTTAAAGTATTTGAACTTCGACGCTTAGTTAGTAAAGCAAACAGCATATTTTTTATACAATTGCCCGGAAAATAATATACCAGCTAAATGTTTGACTGTATTTTGTGGTAAATTAAAATCAACGTGGAATGTTTGCTGGGACATCTGCAATTGGCATGTTTGTGATTTCGAACTATGAAGTACTCCATTGGTCTGGTTTACCCTTTTAAGTTAAAACTAACTAATCAAACCAACTCGATTACCGACGGCTGTCCGTGAACCTTTTCAATGTATCACATGTGTTCCTGATGGTTACATTCAATCAATCCTGCACGGTGGTGTGTTGCGGTTATTTATTCACTTTTTTATGCATATTATTTTTTATGACATATATCAAAAACTGATTAATTCGATCAATCATCAAAACTCATTTCAATTGAAAAGAAAATTACGATACTTTCATGTTCTGGTGTAATAATGAGTGCGATTAAATCGATGGATAAAATAGAGTTTGCATTTTGTGTGTGTCAACAATCCAATTTCGATTCAATCTACCAAAATTTTAATAATTACAGGAATAAATAGGTTCCGAATCAGAACCGCAACAAAGAAAATTCATCAAATACAAACGGCGTAATATTTGTTCCGGCACATAATAATCGGGCCTTGTAATTTCAATTTAATTTTTAAATATATGTCAGGGATGATACAATCTCGAACGAGGGCGAGAACGCCTTTCATCAACATTCAATAAAACCAGAAAACTGTAAACATACGCACGTAACTCGATTCTTATTGAAATTTTGATCGTTGATAATATTTGACGTCCCTGCTTTTTTGAAACGTAAAAGAATTGCTTGTGCAAGTTTTAGAAACGAAAAAGAAGAAAGTGAATTTACAGTTGAATGGTTGCAAAGCGTGAGCTTTAACCCCTTTTTAGGAAGGGTTAGCGTGGATATTAGCTACAGATCTCTCCCGAAACTGGACACGACGTCGTTTTCAAAATTGATGTCTTATCTAATCCCCGTTAAAAAAGCGTGTTTTTCGTCCTACACGTTTTATAGAAATGCAAACCGGAATTAGGTTAGGTGGGTAACTTTCTTTAACGTCGACCGTTAAACGTGAACTGAATGCGTTTTTTTTTTCTTTTATCAATTCCTCATCATTTCTGTAAGTTAAAGTGTAGGTCGGTCTTATCTAGACCTTTCAGCGAGTTTTAGATTTCCGGTTTCATCTCCTGAATGTACTGTTTTATGGACATATCGTCCGCAATCCATAAATTATGTATCCACGTTACAGAAATAGCTATCCAAATAGTAGAAGGTCCACAAATGCTTTATGTCCCTGAGCGAATAGCCGTGATTGCATTTATACCTGAAGTGTTTCGAAATTTATTACACATTATGTTTGGTGACGATGAATGTTGTGATCAGTTTTAAAAATTACGCAACCCCGTAACTTTTAGAAAGGCAGTTATTTTCGAAATAAATGCGTTAAACGTGAAACGTTATCAGCGATAATCAATAAATGAAACCGTCGATGTTTTTACGAGTCTGAAAAAGTCGACATATTTTGAATGGTACCAACGATTGCACTGATGTAAATTCTGGAACGTTTGTCACCATTCCGCTACCATTAATTAACAAACTAAAATGAAGTTTTATCAGAAAATGCAAATGTTGATATTACAAGTGATGTTCTAAGCACTGTTCGTGGAAAGTTTGATCGCTAAAACTTTTAGTTTACAATCTGAACTTGTTTTGAAATTTAAAAGTCTAATATTTGGTTTAAATTTTCCGTACTCCCCCAATAAAGGAAAACAGTGAAAAAATTTATAGGGGTAAGTTTATAGCCAACCATCAAAAGTTACTATCAATTTAATTTATGAAACGTTATAGTCGAATTATTTGCTTACCAAAATAAATAAAAAGCAGACAGTAATTCCAGTGCGTTGTCGTGCATTTTTTTTGTGGTAGGTGGAAATTTATAACTAGTGAGCAAAAACATTTCATGGCTAAAATTTAACAACCTTTCAAAACGGTACTCGTAAAAACTTAGTTCGTTACGTTTGGTTGCAGCAGCTTGATCACTGTACAGTTTTGAGTTGAGATATTTTTCATCGATACCTAAGTTTACATATTAAAATGAATTTCAGAAATAATTCCGTACAACTAGAAAAACTACCCATCAGTCTTAGTGTGATCAAAATGCTTCAGTCATCAGACTACATAAAACGTCGACAAAAAAATGTTTTCTGCGCCAGTTTTGTATTTGAAGTTTTAAAGTGACATGATCTCGTTATAATCGACTGGCTACATGACATCTCTTCCTCTGTAAAATCTGGATTTTCTCTAATCGTTTCTATTTAGCGAATTTAATCCGGGATTATTTAAATGTATTAAATTCATTTCTTCTCGTACCATCTATAACCAAGAGTCAAGTGAACTTCAAAACTAATTACTCAGTTCAAACTTTGCTTATTAAATTTTGTTATAACTACAGCTCAATTTTTAAAATTAAATAAAATTGTTTCAAATTGGAACACCGTTTTTAAGTAAAAATCGTTGATTATTCAACTTAAAAAACTCATCAATCATATTGAATTTTTTTTTCTTTAACTAATTTCAGCACTAAAGTTTTTGTTATGATAAGAAAATTTAAAAAGTTAACCATCGTAAAGTATGCGTGGTAGATTTCACTTGGTTTCGAAAATTGGCTTTGTTAAAATTATTCGGAGTAACTTAATAAAATTAAAAAGGATAATAGAAGTGAACAGTCTTTTTTGTTTTACAAACTTCTTTCTTACTACGATTCATTATGATCATCATAATTCTGTATACATTCGGCTTTATTGTAAAAATTGAAATTTCTAATTTTGTAATATTAATATTAATATTCCTGTATGTCTAACTGTGTATTGTGGAAATTTTGGAGTAGACGTTTTAATAGACAGGCGACTATTGCTAACATGATTGTTGTCAGTGACAATATTCATATCTTACTCCATGTTATACCTACACTAGGAGAACTATTGTAACAACTACATGTTGAATTATAAACATTAGACATGCCATTTATTGCTATTCTTATCTTAATATCCGGGGTGAGGCACGGGTAACATCGGACCCTGTGATTTTCTTGTACATCACAACAAACTTAGTTAAATGAGACTCCACAATTTTTTAATTCAAATACTCATAGAGCACCGATATGCTTTTAAGTTTTGACGAATATCAGACTTATATCAGAAATGATAACTTTGATTAGAAAAATATGATTTGGAATAAATTGTAAGGTCAAACGTGATTTGTGAACTTTGTGAATACTACTCTAATTTTTTTTTGGAAAGTGTAATTTTGCAAATTAAAAATACAGTTAAAATAACAAAACAACTGAAACACTAAAATGTCTAAATAATAATATATTAATTAAATTCAAGTACATCCTGAAAAGCATATATAAATTGGTTGATATGGGGTGAAATCGAAAAGAGTTGGGGCATTTGGAAGCCAAGTGACATTTGTTGATAGAATGAGATAAGAACAGATTCTTGAATGAGAATGATTGCTCCATCTTCGAGCCCAAATGATATTTTTGTATAATGTGTGAATCGTGGGATATAGCGATGAAAATCTCAACGGTAACATGCCAACTGTGATCTTCTCTTTAAAGTCGATTTTTTCTAGATACGTAAAATGTCCTTTGAATCCCTGAACTTCTAGGGGCATCAAATGGAATTATTACGAAATTACTAATACAGTAAAACTCCTTCAACCGACCACTCGTCCTAAACGACCACTCCTGTATCCGACCATAATTTCTAGGAACGAAAGATTTATACGGTACATACATTTTTACTCCGGCAATTTACGATTAAAGCGACTACTTCTCACTTTCCGAAAATCTTTTTAAGTTTTGTCTTTGTTGATTTATGAGTTGTCTCAATATGAGATCGGGTTTGTAAAACTTAAAATGTCAAGTATACACTGCAGAATTTATTAAGAACATTTCTCCATCAAGTGCTTGATACATGCCCTATCTTTCGGTAATAAATTTGTTACGGTTATAAATAAGTTCTTAAACTTCGGTTCCAACTTTTTTATGCGATATTTGCGGGCCAGTGTGGATATTTAAAATGGTACATCCTATAAAGGCAACAAATTCGTATCAGTTGTATGCCAGTCGTTGAGAAATCGTTGTCATTGTGCTTCTGGAATAGCTTAGAAAATGATGGCTAAACGGGGTTACCATCACGAGATTTTAAATTTGGAAGCTCGCATAAATGTTATTAAAGACAGCGAAAGAGGTTTATCGCAACGAGAGCTAGATTCTAAATACAAATGTGGCAAAACCCAAATTTAGGAAATTTTAAAAAACGCGAAAAAGAAATTGTCTCTAACTAAAAAATTTAAAAATTGTAAGCAAACTGTTTTAGAACAATATTTTGGAAGTAAGCATGTATATCTTTATTTGTTGGTCTTGGCTATTTTTTATATCGTGAATTCTTTTTATTTGCATTAATTTTTAAACATTTTATTATTTAATATTATTAATTTGTCTTGTGTGCGTCTAAATTGACGTTTTGTATTTTTATTTTTTTCGCGTTTTAACGTTTTAAAGTTAATATGGTATTTATTTTATAATAATTTAAGTAAAAGTTCTCTAAAGCGACCACTCCTCCAAGAGACCATTTTTTAAGGGAACCACGAGTGGTCGCTTTATAGGAGTTTTACTGTAATTGTTAATTTCAATTAAAAGTGTGAGAATATAAAATATTACAGTATTTAGCAAACGCACCTGTTGGCAGTTTTCTAATAGAATTTTGAGATTACAGCAATCATATTATGGTAAATATCATTCTACTATAAGTCGGCGAATGACCATAACCAGCACCGTCAAAAGTTATGATTTCAAAATTTAAAAAAATGTTGCAATAGTTATGCGACTTATGCGACCCTGTTGGTATTACTTTTGAAATATGATTTGCAGCATATGTACATAATGGATTTGACAAATACGTAGAATCTATGTAATTTATTTAACTTGAAGGTTTGTTTCGTTGTTGAAATGCTTCTTGAAATACTATTATTTAATGTTCGGTTGAAAATGGATTAGTTACAGTTTGATGTTTCATTTTAATATTAAAGATAATAGAACCATATTTCTTTGAGAAGAATGGCGCAACGGCAAATGCAATGTTTCAAACGTTCTTCTTGCCGCAAATGACAGAAAAATAATAAGCAATAAAACAATGCAACCAGACACTGCATGAATTAGGATGCAAAACTTATAAGGGTTGTTTTGGCATGTAATAATATCTCGTTTCTGATTTATTTTTGAGATGTATGGAAAAACACAGTTTACATTTGAAAACGTAGAAAACGTTTTTGAGAAAAACATTGAAGCAGAATACAAACGTTTCCACAGAATTTGCTTCAAGAAGTCACGCGCAGAAAATCGCAGAAAAACATTTTTGTTATTCAATAAATAAATTTCTCATTTTTGCAAATTACCAAATATTTGTTTAAAATGTCTAATTCCGGACGAATTTGTTTAGAAAGATTTGTCTGTTATATCATCCAAACAATACAAATGAACTGAATGGATGGGTAATTACTTGTTTTAGGAGAAATTGTACTAACAAAGAATTAAAGAACCGTTTGCTTCATAAATTTTTTCACCATAAAGCTACGTCATCAATCAAATAGTAAATACAAAATAATACGAAGATATTGTTTTTGTAAACATATAATTATGTTCCTCATTTAACGTGTTGAGGTTTCCTACCAATTGGTCATTTCTACAAAATGTTTGTTTGTCACAAAAGTTTGTGTGCAAAATATTCGAAAAGTAAGCAACAATTTAAAAACGTTGCTTGAATAATTTAGTAGCAAAATCTATCCACCGAAAAGAAGATAATAAAATTTTCAGAAAGAATTAATAATGTCATGACTTCTGATTACTTCTTAAAAAGATGGCAGGGTAGGTGCCGATTCATGCAGATGTGGTCTTTCACTGCCGAAATACGAATATGAACGAATATTGTAGAGGAGAAGGTTGAAATACGAGCTTTAGTAAAGACACCTCTAACACATTTCTAGTGTGTTGCGGCTAAGTGATAAATATTGTTGCCAAATATGTTAATTATTGTTATCAAATAGTAATTATCAATAACTTTTCACGACACAATTCGATTTATTCGTTGACAGAACTTTTTCTATTTATTATTGTTCCCTTGACAACCGGGTTGTCCTAGAGACACTACTGATTAATTCACTCCATTTCTTTTAAAAACAAGACAGATTCTTTCTGCAAAATTTCAATTATTTTTTGAAAATATACTACCTCCCCAAATTAAAATCAAAATACCGGACCACTTTGAGTTGTAAGATTGTGTTTTTGTGTAACGTGGAATGGGGTTAAATTGCTCACTGTGGATTTTAAATTTCCTACAAAGTTTATTAATGTGATAATTAGTTGTAAACGCGTATCACTTAATGATTGGTAGTGAAAAAAATTTGATTGCTCTTTTCTAAATCAAAATATAATTATAATAGTTGGTGATCAATATAATAATGTTGTATTTGGACAGAATTACACACGTGTGCCCAAATACTGCTAAACAATTGGTGAATGAAATCATTAAAAAATAATCGAAGGAATATATTTCCAATCACGGGTTTATTAAAACTTTTTGATTTATTTTTGATGGTAGATTACTCGCCGAAACTTCTTCCTTGTTTTAACTACACCCTGTATATTTTTATTGTTGCGGTGAAAGGTTTTTATTAAGTTTTGTTATATCAAACAAGTGTAAATATAGATTTTATGTCAATTATTGGTTAGTTTATGTATTTGTTGTATTAAAAAAATTGATTTACTTATTAGCACTGTTATGGTATGCAAACATGATAGCAATAATAGCTGCTTAGCCCTAAATCAATTACTAATGAACGTTTGGTAAGTACAATCATCACAAACAAATATTTTGAATCGCGATGCAAAGAGATGGAGAAACGCTGGTATAAATGTACGAATAAATTGTTGAATTTTCTGATACCTGCAGAAAAAATGAACTTTTAAAAAGTCTAGCACTACCAAAGTTAGTACAGAATTTTTTGTAAATGGCGTTATAATTTTATGGTCAGAAACATAAAAAAATCAGCAAACTACATTGAAAAATGTAGTGTAATTTTTCCTTTTCTTGCTGTAATCAACAGTTTACAGGCAATAATTTGGAACTAACGTGCAAGTCGTTACTGGCGCTAAAAAATCGGTCCACATGTAAACGTAACTTTGATTAAAACATAGGTGATTCATTTAGAAAAGTTTTTAATGTGAAAAATGAGTGGATTTTATAAGAATGTATTTAAGTTTTTACGCTTGTTGATTATTATCGAAACTTTTACATAAGAAGATTTTGTCGTGTTTCAACGAGGCTTTAATTAAACCTCATACTTAAAACTTTACATTTATTATATCTTTGAAGATAATACCGCAACTTAACAACCTTTAAAACTTTATAATGGGTGTCGGTTTTGCTAAAAAAGAGATTCAAATCAGCGTAGACGGCTTAATAGTATATCCGATTGTGCGCCTAGCCAAACTTATTTGAACAATTAAAAAACGGCAAATATTCAGAGACATAACAGTTCAAATCACGTTTCGGGATAAAAAGCTTAGCAAAGGACAAGCTCTCTTTAACGATAAAGCTATTGCTTGAAAGGGAGTCTGGGCTGGGTCCTGAAAAGGCGCATGTGCTACCAACTAGACGCGTTCTATCTTATGTTATAGCGCGGGTTGCCGTTTCCAGTCGCGCCTGAAAACGCTTATCCAGTCTTTCAGATATTCTGTTTCAGATCGAGTTTCGTATTTCCTCACACGTATTTCTAGCTTCAAAACTTTCAACGAACTTTTATTAGCGAGAAGACGCTTTAAATGAACTCTGTAAATAAAATCGAATTCTTTTAAATATTCATGTGCTGAAAAATGCACACTGTAATTTTTTTGTGCGCAAATGATCTTAAAAAAACTTAAAATTGTGATGTGTTAACTACTTAATAGACTTAGATTTCGATACGGACTTGCAATCGCAGCTCAATAAGTTGTAAGTACTTTTTATTATTTCTAGTTAAAATTAATAAATCGTGGAATAATCAAATAAAAACGCTGTTCATTTTGTTGAATTTGTAAAGAAAATTACCTTGTCAGCCAGTGCCGGTAATTAGGTAAGCAATTAAGAACCTTAACGAGAGACAAAATCAATTAGAATGAGTAATTTTCGTGGCAGGTATAAAAAGCCAAAAAGAAGATATAATTGAGAAAGGTTTGTTAATGTTTCATTGCCTAACAGTTCATTTATTTTACTGTTTTTATGCTCATTTATAATAAATTACGACCGATTTTTGCGCCGCATTTAAACTTTTCTTCTGAAAGCAACTACCACCGCGTTTTTACATCAAAAACAAAATTTGTTGTTTTCTTCTTTTCGGCAAGAAATTTAAGAGCTTGACAGCTACAGCCTAAAGTTAAGGTGCGTCAAGACTTTTCATCACCGCAGAGAATTTTAAAGGAAATTAAATGCATTTTCTTGCGTAAACTCTCTTTGTTCGGAATATTAATAGCACCGATCTTTTTGCTGAATAATTATCAAACAAAACCGCTTCAAAATGTTATTTATGTGCGAATCTCAAATCAAACACAGAAACATGAACAGGAATAGCTGCTACAAATTTATTCTTGTTATTTCACGTAATGGAATCAGATAAGAAAATAAGTAAGCGATCACACCGGAAAACGACTAAAAGATAAATTCTGCGGTTCGTTTTAGCGGTCAAAACTGTACCCGAGGACCGTACGACACCATAAGTCATGATAAATGAACTGCGGAAGTTAAGGGTTACGGTGACCTACCCCGACTTTAGAAAATGACAATTGCAGTTTTCCTGTTGCCTGTTATAACGGGAAGAAGGATCCCTGGTTTATCCCAAGTTCTAAATTATTTGAGTCGAACAAAAAAGAAAAGTTTTTTTAGCGCCTCTATTGTCGATGACAAAGAATATTCGCATTAATTTTCTGCTTTGTTGATAACAAAAAAGGGTGGATATGTATAACGCATAAAGAACGTTGTTTACGGTGTTGCGGACAAAACTACTTGCAAGCTTCTTGTATATAATAGAATATAAATATAACAAAATGATTAATGGGATGTTTACACCACAACACATAGTGGTTTTCAACGATGCGCTGCAATCATTAAAGTTTTAATTACATTTTTATTTACAAACAAACTAACAACTTCCGTGGTATCTAAAAGGTCCATCCTATCTAAAGTACGTATTTTTAAAAACGACTTTCGTCACATTCTAGTGGCACGTTTTGATCCATTAATTTTAGATTGATGTGCTAAAACCATTTACATTGTGATACAAGAGAGATTGGATTTAAATACCTTTAATCTGAAGAGTCCTGTTTATGGCACCCGTTTGCCACCAGTCGACCGACGGTGCTTTAAACGTTTAAAAGTCGCTTCACGTATGTAGCCTATAAATTTCTTAAAAATCTACTGACATGGAGACATGAACGAGTAGTATTAGATCCGACGCAATCTCCAAATAAATGTTGGTGCTTTTGTGGACCACCTGATCACGAAACAGGGCCCGTGTAACCTATACATCATAGTCGCCAAAATAAGCTCAAGTTGAAGTTATATATCTTGCAAGCGAAGTTATATACAGGTCGATAAATTATCGCTGCAGGCGTGGGTCAATTCGTGTTCGAAGCATCGAGGATTATAAATACAGGAGAGTTTTGTTTTTTTTGAAGCGGTATAATACACGGAACATAATGCGAACGCCTACTTAATGAGGTTAACATTAAAACATAAATATTTAATGAATGAGGCGGTTTAGCTTCGACTTATTAAGTGGCAGTAAAGCTTTAATTTTGTAAATGGACTACGAGAGTTGTTTTTCGTACAAGCAACATAATTAGAAGTTTCGCATTACATCAGTGAAAAATAAAAAAATTGTGATCGAGTGAGTGTTTATATTAATACAACTTATTTTTCAAAGTCTCATGTTTCACTATTTTGAGACTTTGGACTGTTGACATAATTTGAAAATAAAAAATTGAATTGACAAATTGAGTTCAATCAAACATCAAATTATACAGAATGTTTCTAAAATAGGTGTGTTAGTTTTAACATGAAGACCGGTTTATCAAATTACATGTTTTGTCTGTTTGATTTTTTTTTTTTAGATAAGTTTAGCAAAAAGATTTAAAATTTGCAATGTCCAAAAAGTGTATCTGCCTATTTAATTAACATGCTAGATAAATCATAATTAGTTAAGCACGATACTGACAGAATATAAATAGTGTCGTGTAGGTCCATAATAACAAACGACCAGCTTGGTAAAAATCAAGGGATAAAAAATTATGAGACAAATTTACCTATTTTGAAAAATGATATGGTAAAAAAAATGTTTGATTTGGTGAGCTCTTCCACAGATTAAAACTGACACATCTAGTTCTGAAACACTCTGTATCATTTGGTCAAAATTTTGAACACATTTTGAAAAAATTTCTATGGTTTGTGATTTTATTGTGGAAGATGGTATGTAATTTAAACATGTTTTAAATCAAATTATAAGTTTGTCATTTTAAACTGCAACCGCTCTCTAAGCTAATTAATATTTAATGACACATTTTATATTAGATAATTCTAAAATTGCAAAGTTATGAAAATTTTGTTTGCGTTTCAACAATCTTTGATAATATAAAAGCACTTCCTAAACAATTGATTATTTATAAGTTGTGAAACCATTGTCTTGTCTAATTTATTTATATGTCGCTTAGGACAAAATACATTAATTTAATATTATTAATTTGTGTTTTATTTGGGCAATAGAAAATTATTCATTACATGCACTATTTTCTGTAACGTTTTTAAGTCTTTTATGTAACAAAGGAGGTTAGAATGGTAACAAAATACAGTTGAACACTCAAAGCCTATGCATTTACATAGGCAAATATTTAGGCGGACATCCGAACAATGTTCCCTGAACATCCAAGAGCTGTTTACGGAACACTAATGTTTCGCGGAAAACTAGGTAGCTGCAAAATATTTCTTTAGTACTCTAAAGTTTAGTATCCTAAGTGTAAATTAAATGTTTATAGACAGCAGTGCAAAAAATTTGAAATAACTAACTGCATGGAATTAAATCATACGATTATTACAATTTTTCAATAATTTTGTTTGTTTTTACAGTTTAAATTTTGGAAGAAGGATTAACACCAATGCCATTTTACTTTGTTTTGTGAATACTTTAAATCCGTTAATTCAATTTTATAATTAAGAAAAATTTATAATGGGCATTCACAAAACTTCTTTTCAAAGTTTTCTTAGTTCGCGTTAACTTCTTTTTAAGCTTTTGCTTAACTTTATTAACCGCCAATTATTCATCTTTTCATACAAATTTCAAAATCAAATTTTTACGTCGTTTATACATATCAATATGTACAGTTACAGTTAGAATTTTGAAACAATATGAAGATCAGAACCCAATTGCTAGGATCAACGTCAACCAAAATTTTATTAGTCCTTATTAGTATTCTGTATAAGATATAATTTCAAAATGTAGAGGAGAGCTTTAAAATTTGTTTTTTCGTCAGTTTTTTCGTCAGTCTGCAATTATTTTTTTTTAATAATATTTTACTTCCGAAAATAGAAATGAAGTCGTCGGCACGCGCTCGTTCCTGCTATCCATCTTTCAGTAATCATATTATTCATCAGCTAATTATGAGAAACGATGAAAAATTTTTCCAAAGTGTCCCAGTGAGAATACGAAGCAAAATTTTAATATTTTTTGAAACCACTTTGGATCATTAGCTTTAATTTGATTCCTAAACCCTTTCAATCGGTACAACCGTTGTCACAAGAGGAAGGTCACTAATTGCGATTGGTGCACAAATACAAAATTAAATGAAATTCAATGGGGATGGGGGATGGGATTAAATGACGAGACAGTAAAATAAATTTTGATTATTAAATAAAATCGATTACTCATACATCTTTAGTAACTGTGACATGAAGTACATTCAAGAAACTATTACTGCTAATGTAATACTAAACGTTCGTATTTCATTACCCGCTGACGTTTTAGTTACAGCGGGATGCAAGATTAAGTTTACAGTAAGTAACCAGTGCATTTAATTTGCAATTTACTGTAATTCCGTAAATCCGTTTCTAATCACTCATGGCGATAAAAAAGCAATCGCTACGATCCTCGATATTAAGGTGCGTATTACGAAACCCTGAATTAAATTCATAATACAGTAGAAACTTAAAATTAAGTTGCTCATCCTACCGTAAGTGTTCATACTAACGATTTTGTGATTTCGCAGTTTGGCTAGGTTCATTTCTTGTAATATTAAGGTTTTGGTTGCATTTAAACCTTTCTCAAGATGCATTGGTAAATAAAACGTAAATTCATTGTAGCTATAAGAACATAATACACTATAAAATAGAAGGTGGGAGGATTTCAGCCAATTTTAGTAGACACTTTCTCCGGCTTTTAGTTTCGAAGAAGATCCATACAGAGGCAGACGGACGGTCATATTCAGATTATTACCCTGTTCAGGAATATACAGTGAGCAGTTACAGTATGGAATAAATTCATTAAAATTGAAACTACCTTTAAAAAATGCTTCTAATAGATCGATTTTAATTTTTAAAAAGGTAAATGCTTATGCCAATTAATTTTCCAACCATCATTTCTTTTTGATTAATGACGTCATCAGTATGTTTTTTTAATAGTTGCTCCATATTTTTTCCCATGATTTGTATCCTTCAAATCTCAAAATATCTGTCTGTCTATCTTGTCCTTTTAGAAGCGTCTGGTGTCGAGGTGTGTGTTGCAGCCAGTGCTGATCATAAACCGCACAGCTTGGTCTTCATGTAGGTTAGAGAGTTAGTGCAAACCTTGCTGATGCTAGTGATGTCGTGTACAGAACTTCTTACTTTCCTCAAAAATCGAGATAATTTAGAAGAAGTGAAATTAATTGTATTCCAATAAGGAATGGTGACTGCACCGCGTACCGACCTCGATTGGAACGGCAAAATTTCCACGTCGCCGGAATTCGAACTCGGCACTTTCGTACAAAATGCTCGGAAGCATCGTTCTCTTACTACTGAACCACCCAGCCGTCTCAAAATGACAGTATAAAAATTTTGATACCTTATATACGTAAATGTTTGAGCGAAATGCAATTGAAAGTTAGAAAATGTAAAATTGCGTTACCATCAAAATCAACCAAAAACCCCGAGTAACAATTTATTAGATCAAGTTTTTGAAGTACTGGAAAAATAGCAGATAAGTTTTTCCAGATCAAGTAAACAAGTTCCCGATAAAATTTAGCATTCGGAATAGTGTTAGTTATGCCGAACGCTATTTCAACTACTTATTCTTAATTTTACAACTTTTGCAACTTTTTAAAATTGCAGATTTAACAGAAACACAATGAATAGAAATTTTGATTCTTATTGAGTGCAAGAAGTATTCACTCTATTTAATGAAAAATATCCACAGCTAGTAAAATTGACTGAAACCGGAGAAGTTAAAAAAATTCCAAAATCTGCTAGTCCAAAAATTTGGGTAGACAAGAAAATTGAGGTTTCGATAAGTATGGAAAGGAATCATATCACTTAACGAATGCAATTACGTGAAAATATAATGGATTTATGAAACGCAATATCACGTTTCCAATACCAATACTTTTTTCAGAAGAAGACAAGTTTTGTCTAAATGGCGCAGTCAACAGGCAAGAAAATCCTCAGTGGATAGGTAAGGCAGATATGTAGCCTTTTTTATTCAAACAAACCGTAACAAGAGAATTTTTGTGAAATTATGCAAATTCTCTCAAACGACAATGATCTTACCTTAATAAATGACAGTATGCAGTACCAGCAAGATAGTACTTCCCACCTTTTACAAGTCCTGTTCGCGATTTCTTGAACAACTGCTTTCCTGAGAGGTGGGTTGACAGACGAGAACCGATAGTGGCCCCAACGTCACAAAATTTCTTACCTGTTGATTATTTTATATAGAGTTATTTAAAGTGAAAATTAAATGTGAACAAACCACAAAATCTGCGGCATTTGAAAGGTAGAATTGGTATGAAATGAGCAGAATTCGTGCAGAAGTGATTCGTAATGTGCAAGAAGAATTTCTAAATTGGGTTGATTATTGTCGAGAGACCGGTGGACGACATTTCGAACATTTGATTTAACAATTTATTTTATTTACTTACCAACAAAGTTTTTAATTGATTTGTATTACTTAAAAATTTTATGTCTTCTAATTTTCAACTGTTTTGTTCAAAAATTTACTTAATACATTAGATATCAGAATTTGTATGTAGTCATTGTGACAGTTGAAAGATTCATAAAAAAGCATGAAAAAAATATCGAGTTACTATTTAAAACATAATTATTATAACAATGACTAGAAAACAAATAATGGTTGGAATTGACGTTGGTATAAGAATGTGTGTCTGAATAAATTAAAATCCACCAATTCAAGGATTTTTTTCGGAAAACAATAATTCGAATTTTAGTTAATTAATTTCAAAGTTTAACCGCTTCTGTATACACTTTGTCATACCGGAGGCGCTTCCTGTTGGGTGTTACAAACATATAAAACCCTTACGGTGTAGGGTATAATTAACGACAAGTTAACACTTCTGGCACTTTGAATAGAATTAAACCTGCTGTACAAAATCACATACATACCTACATCTGCATTTAACACTTCCAGCATCAGTGTATTTTCCTAATCTTTCTCTTCCTTCAAAGATGCAAACTAAGTTATGGTAAATCCCCAAAAACGTGCTTAGGTTGTTTGATATATTCTCGCTACTCGGCGCACAATAGAAAAATTTTAGCGTTCACGTTACTGAATTTTGTTTATGATTTTGAGCAATTGCTCTGCAACTTGTGCATCTGGTCACCACTAGATTTACCGTGCTCTTGGCTAATCTTACGATGGCTGAAATTGTTAATATACGTGCACAAAAGCATTACAAAATACGATGGTTATAAAAAAACTTTACCGATTTAATGAAAGAAATTTGAGATGGGTTGTAACTCACTCTTTGGGTGAAAATAATGAAAGTAGAGATGCTCTCTCGTCCCATCAGAAAATGAAATTTTTTTTACGGTTCACGGCAAATCCTGGTTTTCAAACTGGAGTTGGGGAAAAATTAGAGATTCATCAGTACATTGTATCAAAAACTATTACATTCCAATTCTCTTTGCCGCTCATTAATTAATGAACAGTTTTGATTCCTTGAAAGTATTCCCGGTCTTTTTTGCAACGATATATTTTTAGTGAAGGTAAAATATGAACGACTGTGAAAATCATTTCCGATGAAATAAAACGAGTGCCCACAAAATGCGTAGTTGTAACACTGCTCAAAACTGTAAAAGAGAGATAGTAAAATCGTCGTGGAAAGAACGCATGCACCCGTTCGAGCGGACCTATGTGTTTAATTTGGACAATCTAGAAGTTCTTTGAGCATATATGCTCAATTCATGTGAGCAAATGGTTGTGAGTAAAATCAAATCATTATTCATACAAATAGGAGCAGAACCTTATACTTCCACCTTTTTTTTTTTGCTCAGACTCATTAAGCATCCGCTCTTTTTTATTCATACCGCCCAATGTGTCCTTTTACATCCTCACTTCTCCAGAAATTAATTCTTGTTGCTTTCATTTTATTTTCATTGTTTCTATCTATTAGTCAGTTTCCTGTACCGTACGTCATTATGCTCTCTGCTAACGCGTGGAATTTTCTCCAAAAAAGTTTTATAGAAATGATGAAAATTGTCTAATTTGAAATTTTATTTGCGACCTCGATAATCCTTACTAATTAAAATCGTGGTGATCCCAACAACTAAATAATTTATTCGGATTACTGTAGCGGCACAGTTTTTCTATCGAAAAGAGAAACATTTGACACAAAACAATTAGAAAATAGTACATAAATAAAAATTATTTTAAACAGAAATATACTTATTAAATTTTATATTATTTTGTGAAGTAGGTATTTTGTAATTGTTGTTTGCTTGATCCTTTTCTGGTTCATTATAAAAGCCATTTCTTTTAGTCTTTAAAGTACAAGAACATAATGTAGTGGAATATTAGTTTCTTCTGTCCACTTTATTCACATCGTCATTCTCTGGACTTTCATTGTCACTGACATGATGTTCATCTGTAGCATCTATGTCTTCTAGTGCTGACAAATCTTTATCATTTTCAAGCTAGTTACGTATTACCACATTTGTGAGATTTTGCTAAGTGAGAACATTGAGTAAGTGAAACATTTATTAAATATTTATGGATTAACAAAAAGAAAAATATTGAACGAAAAATTTCGCGCTTAACAAATGTTTTTTGTTTTCCTGTCATCTCTTCAATCAAGGGAAGCAGATTGTGCCGTAATTGACTTAGAGGAATTAGATCTTCAGCATCATCTTCAGTGTCTGGGTCGTTATTGGCTACATGAGCCATAATTTTGTGCCAGCACTTCTGAAAGACTCCGGGGCAGACTTTTTCTCAAGTATTGCATAGCAGACATACAGCACGCTTCAATTAATAGTTTTTAATAACTTAACAATGTTTTCTTCGTTATTGGATAAAATATAGGCTAACAAACTTTTCCGATAAAATAATTTCGTCAGTCTGATGGCATTTTGACCCATAGGTTGCAAAAGTACTGTACAATTTGGTGGAAGAAATAATGCGGTCCATCTTCACTAGTCGGCTCTTCTGTAGTTCCATGGCTCGAGGCGCTATCGACGATTAACCGGGCTCGTTGAGACTTCTTAAATGACGGAAACGTCTAAAAAAGCAGGTCCAAATAACCGAGTACTATCAAATCCGGATTATAAAGTACACAATTCAATTAAAATGCTTGGCCGGATTATTGATGAATCCGGTATAATGAGGGTCCGGATTATCCAGGTCGCGCTATAGTAATTTTTGCTATCTCTGAAGAGATAAAGCATTATTTCATTTTCCCATTTGTTACAACTTCTCTAATAACTTTTTTTTATATTTTCATCACCTTGTGCTTGTTGTTTTTTGAAATTTTTATCCTACAGTTATGTTATTGGAGAAAGTCGAGTGCAGGTCACTTCAATTTATTTTCGTTTATTTTGTAATGAAACTGAATTTATTATTATTTATTGCAATTTCTGAGTTGCGCTAGTTTGAATTGACTTTGTTGCTTTGTTTTATACAGTAGTAACTTTAAATTAGTTTCAAATAGGTATCAAAAAGTATTCCGATAATATTAATTTCAGCGGTTCATTTTTGGTAGTTCCTTGTGTGACCGGACACGGAAAATAAGTAGTACAATAAAATAAATATCTAATGAAAAGTATAAGACAACAATAGATAAATGGTAAAACTTCCACTGGTCAAGTTTAAAAATTAATAATCAGCAGTAATCGAGACTTTCCTCTTTAAATAATTTATGATCATTTTAAATTGCACATCTAATCGAAATTCTGATTAAAACTGCATTGAATCACTGCAAACTGTATAAATAAGTTGAATGCTTGGACTACTATTTACAATGTTAATTTTTGCGCCCGACTGCAATTGGAGCATTAAAGTATATTGCAGCCATGGCTCTTATTTGCATTCACAATCAGTAAAAACTTTGTTTAAAGTTGTTGACTTTTAATTTTTACCTTGTAGTAATTTTAAATTTACGCTACTTTTTCGTTTTATCGACACTTGAAATTTGGTAAAAGTACGCTTCCTTAACTCCGGTTAACGACACGATCTTAATGTAAAGACGACATCAACACGACTTACGATCGGAAAGTTTCTAAAGTAGGTAGCATTTTCTTCCATTCCTTATTATTGCACGCATTCTTACTAAAAAGCATCGTTTCCTAAATACTTTTTTCGCTAAAAAGGGTTTATTGCCACGAAAACTGCTATTTTTATTTTCGGTACAACAATTTCTGCTTTACCAGTTCCGTTAAAGTTTAAGAATTTTACAGAAAATTCAAATTAACTTAATCTTAACCGGAAGTATTTAGATGGATATCGCATTGAAACTAGTGAATATAAACCCGGTTTAATGGTATGGAATTACTAAGTTGTCTGATAGATGCGTTTGAACCGAAGTGTAAACCCTGGAGCATGTTTTGACCCCTACTTGCTAAACCTACGGCATTTTCAAGTGCTCACTTGAAGTAGTAAAAATCGTTTTAAAGATGCGGAACGATTTTTCCGACTGGTTTAATTAGTTTAAAATGGTCTTTGTTTTACAGTTGTTTAGTATTCAGGTAATAAAATCTTGGTTATTAAAGCCTTTTGTAAATACTAAACAATAATGAATGTACGAAAGTGGAGCTGAAGTTTTAATTAAGTCTCCAGTAAGTTAAATTAAATTTACAAACGTACAAAATAAATATTTACTCAAAGACATCGCAGTAAATTTTTTTATTGATTTAACCGGAAATCAATATGTTTGCAGCCAAATTTGCTTCCTGGTTTTAAACAATTTATGCCGTCGAAGGTAAAATACTTCCTTGCGTTAATGGAAAACCATGACATTCTTTGCGATCGTCCATCAGAGGCGCGTTTTATTATTCATGACATCCTCGTATAAATGCATGTATGGATAAGTTTCTCGAAAATTTCCCAATTTCTCAACAACGTTAGCACTTAAGATGCCTCTCAATGAAAAAACTTGATGTCATTATTATAATGCTACCCTGGCAAAAGATGCTATATAATCATCATTTACAATATTTCAAGAAAAAAAAACTTACCAAAAAAGGGATGTTTTGACGTGGAACGTAGCTCACACACATCGAAAACCATTACCCTTAAAGAAGTATCATAATCCTTAATGATATACGAAAAAGGACCATTTCACTCAAGACAAAAAACAATTGACCATAATCTTAAGCATATCTAAAAGGAAGCAATGAAGTGAAGATATATAGTTGCGAATGGGCTGAAAGACTTGCGTTCCCTTTTGTCCCTGAGTGAAATGTAACATACAATTTAGTGGCGCGGTTAAAAGTATTAATTTATAGTGAAAATGTTGTTGGAGGTTTATAAATTTCGAATTAACTGCATTTTATTTTTTACTGATCGACTTAATACCCTACGTAACACATGTACATGTACATCCAATAGACGTACATTGGACGTCCAATTTGAGACTAAATTGGTGAAGAAGCGTAAAGACCCTGCATTAAAATTATCATTGTAATTACCCAAACTTGCCGCCAAAATTTTTAACATCCCGCACGTACCGAAATTTAAAAAAAAAACTGGCCATGAACTAGTGATCGTCAAGAAATTACAGAGAACCCGACGTGTTTTAAAACAAGGGCGGCAAGCGGTTCTGAATGCAACGGTGAGACTTTTAGGGGAAAGCGTGTTTACAATAAAACAAACAAATAATGGATGATGACTTTTTATGCAACTCTATGACCAAAAAAATTGATTGATTGGGCGACACAAAATAAAAAAAACATGGAGTAACATAGAATGAATATGCAATAATAATTGGGAAATAGTAAAACCCCCACACAAACTATTCCCTCAGGCATGTTACCAAATTATTTCAATATACTTAAAGACTAATTAACACCACCAGCTACAAGCACAACATAAAGAAATCGCCCATTTAAAACAACATAGGTGGCAATGTCGAAGCATCTGAAAACATAATAAAGATTACACCGAAGACCTGAATGAATTTAGGTTGGCAAGGGCAGTACGAATGATGAATATGACCATCATTATTATCACTTGAATCATTAAATAACAAGAACTATTTGTTCTGATTGATTAACCGAGCTACTGACTATTACAGTTCCAGACACATGATTCAGTACTACAGTGCGCGCGGAAGGTGGCCAGTAGCACTGCCCTGCGGTTCGAATGGGGGGAAAAAACATACACAAATATACACAAATATACACTTCCCTGGGCAAGAGCGAGAGGTCCGGCTTTCTTATCACGACTTATGTCGTAACTGCGCTACCAGATTGCCAATCAGCGCCAGCAGGCAAAAAAACGACAACAACATCAATGTTGTAGCGTCAACCCCATTACATGAATTCCGCAGAGCCCTTATTTAATTAACGTGCAAGTCAGGTCGGCTTCACTAGGTGCATCTTAATCTCCTAACTACAACCAACAAACCCCCAAGCACTCAAGCTGCTCCAAGAAGGAAATCAACAATCCAATACCCGGATCGAGGGAATATTCACGAACTCCACCACCAAAATAAAACGTACCCACAAAAGAAGAAAGCTCTTGGGAAAAACGACTGTTTTCTCTGGAGGTTACCGGGTCGCGTCTCTCCTGTCTCCAACCTAACTTTCCTCCCTTTTCGTCATCCCGGTCTCCTGGCGTTTCAGATTTTATCCTAGCGCCCGATTCTTTCGTTGTTGTGTTAGGGGTAGCTCTTCGGTTATAGTACGTGCTAACCGTTGGTGTGCGACCCGTTGCATACGGCGCAGGGGTTAATTTCAATTGGCCTAGTACATTGTCTTTCGATGAACTAATTTACGTTCCGTTGTTTTAATGTTAATTTATTTTCAGTATGGGCTTATTTGTGAAAGGATATTGATCTGAAATTTGTTTGGTTGTTTGTTAGAAAAAACCTTTGATTAGTAAACTAAAAAGAAACACAAGTAAAAAATAAACAATTTATTAAAATTTAGAAATGACTGGACTGTCGGCGCGAGCACTGTTGGTCTTCCTCGTCATCCGCAAGTGTCGAAGGTTCTGAAGATTCTCTTTCTTTCTCAACTTTTTACATTTGAGATCGCAGGTGTTGATCGGACTCATAGCGTCGTTATTTGAAATGTACTGATAATCACAACAGCATTAGCTGTAGACTGATCCAGAACTTGTTTTGAAATGGTTGCCACTTACAAGAATCTTTTCGCTGTGTTGCTGGAGGTGTATTGGGGCCAGTTGGGGTCTCTCACTGGAGCTTTCTTCTTACGAGTACAACTGCTGTGGTGATATAACTCAGTGGGCAATCGTAACCGGATGGACATTAGTTGGCACTTCCTACTTGGGGTTCGGTCGATACAATACTGCACCAAAGTCGAGACATGTTCAGCGCGCATTCCATGACTAAGGAACACATGTACCGGCAAAATGAACTTAGGTCAAACAAGTTCCAGCAAGCGATTGCGATTATTCCAGAGGTAGATTAGGCATCGTCTTTGGAATAATTTTGATTTTAATAAAAATCTATACGTGTAGTTAGCTTACGTGAACATAATAAAAATTACTACTGGAAAATTTCATTGCGTCAAAGCACAAAACAAAAACATAAAAACAGAAAGCACAGGCGACTTTTGTGGTGGTAAATAATTTAATTCTGAAGCTGCAAATTTCAAATGAATTTCTATATTTTGTTAGCATAATTTCTCCACCACTTTTGACATTTTGTACGACCAATTTAAATAAGGATATTTTCATAAATTATTTTGTGTTAAGTACAGTCAAACTTCTCTAAGTCGAATTTCAAGGGACCGTCAAGAAAATTCGAGTCAGGGAGTTAGGGAGGGGACTTCGATATATAGAAAATGAAGCAATAAATTCTTTGTACGCTATGCACAGTCCAACGTAAGCTTTTATCACATAAAAAATACACAAGTGCATACTTATATGAAAGATTAGATAGGTAAAGAAATAAAAAAATTACGTTTTCTGAGAAAAGTAGTCGGTAATTTTCTTTTGCGTTACGGAAGTCCACTTTACTGCATCTACAAAATTTTCTACTTTATTTAAAGATATGAAGATGTCGGGAACATTTTCGGTTGATTGTATAAAAATCCTCAATGTTTTAAGCGAAGAAGTCAGTTGCTCAGTGGTTACAGTAAAAATTGCTATTTGTAAAAATACTAAACCATAAGTATAAAAAGTTTCTAAAATAAACAACTTAATAGTTCTCGCAGCTTAAGCCCCATTGCAATTTACACTAAATCAGAATCGACAACTAAAGCCCAAAACTGCGAACGTGAAATGTATACAACGTTTACAATTTGTTGACGATTGCATTTTAAATTAGGAGAATTTTGTTCGAATTTATTTTTATTATAAAGAGATATTTCATTAATGACCTCCTAAATACTAAAATCGATCATTAATACGAAATCAGGAATTAAAATTAACAGAAACCAAAAATGTTTTATGGAAAAACTGGATTACCGTAAGTCATCTTAATAATCTAAAAATTATTGTGTAAGTTGCCTTGAAAATGCTAGATTTATTGTTAATCAGCATACAGTGATCATTGTACACATTGTATTCAAACGAAATTTTTCTACTTTCTTCTTTCCGAGCGCTTATGCAATGCGATGTCTAAGCTGTGTCTCTGCATACTACTCTATGAGATCTGGAACGAACTATATTGGCACTTACTTATTGTAAAATAATTTGTAAAATAGCAAAGCTATTATAAAGGATTGATAACACACGCAAACACTGTGTGGCAAAAGCTCGGATTCCGTTCCTTGTTATTTGTTGACGGTGGACAACCTACCTTTATAAGTATCTCTAGAAATGTTATGAAATCCCAAATTTTGGCATTCTTTATAAGAAATAACTAAACAAGCGGTACTGCTATATGGATTATATAATTCAAATTTCCTCAATGTGTGTGAGTCGAATCAGCTATACAATAAAAAAATAGTATTAAGGAAGAAATGGAAGGAAAAATGAACGCTAATGAAGTTAACGAGAGTAAATAACCGTTCTGAGTTGTTAACGCTTCACAAACGATATTTAGATTAAATCACAACGGTAAACAAAATTTGAATTACTCTTCGTTGCAGAAAATTAATTCAAAAAGAAATAGTCATTAGATTGACCAGCTACGAAATCATGAAACACGGTGCTAATTAAGAATATACTACTACTGACACTTATAACTAAATACTTCAATTTTTACAAAATTTTAAAATTTTTCTAATACTGTTCATTTGTTGAAATTATTAGTAACGTTGAACGTGTGCAATGTAAACCTAAAACAGAAAGATATTTTATTTGTTTCAAATATGATTTTGAACCAGTCCTAAAAATTATACAAAGTAGATATACAGGTGTCCTGTTAGTCAACATCATCCCTTGGAGGGATGATAGACCAGCTCATGGCTGACTAGAATATCAAAATATGATCTTAGTAAAAAGTCGTTTGAAATTGGCACTTTTGCGTATTTTGTAAAAATAGATTAGTACCTTAGATCAGCTTTTCGAGTGCCACAGCTGCAAAATTCCATATTCTAAAATTCTAATTTTTGCAACACAACCTTGAATAGTTCTTCTATTGATTACAGTTCAAAAATAATATCAAGGAGGGGTATACCTTTGAAGAAAAAAACAATTATACCCGATTCATGAGTTAATATTTTTTTAGCTAACTTCGACACTTCAAACTGTAAAAAAAATATACCAAGCCAAGCTGGCAAGTTATTTTAAACAATTGCTCATTTAGTGTAGTTTTTAAAATGGTTATAAAATTTGCTATGTTTTACTTCAGAAAAAAAGTTATTGCTATTTTACTGCAAAAGGAACTCATTATGGAATTAATTAATTAATTAATTTTTTTGGAAATTGTGTCAAAATTCGGTGTTGCAACCACCGGTTCTAAACATGGGCTATAGTGCGTTTTTTTTAATTTCAGAAACGGTTAGAAGGCTCTGAAAAATTTTTTTTTTACTTTACTGTCAGTTTAAGGTTACATTAGAAATGTAGCTTTAAAATTAGAAAATGTACCACAAAACGGTTCTGTCGAAGGAAGCAATATAACTATTTTCGAAGAAACTTCCAATGAGAAAAACTTCATCTTTAATATTCTGTAACATTTAATTGATTCTGTCAAAATTGTATAGATTATGGTATTAAGTACTGATACCAACATAAATTTGAAAAATATTTTTTCACAGCCTTCTAATCGTTACTGGAATTAAGAAACACACCATACCTACAATTTATTCACTAAATCAAGTTTTTCATGTCGGAAATTGATACTTTCAAAGGGAACATGCTATTTCTCTTACAGATTCGGATTTTATGCGAAAATATTTATGAAACTTTTATACAAAAGTTTTCACTAGTAATACCACTAGAGGTTAAATTATTTCCGGAAATGTTTTCGAAGGTATGAATATTTTGAAAATTTTCTTAAAATATTCATAGCCGAGTAAAAATTTTCGGATTTTAATTTAACGTCGAGTGGTATTCGGTAAGAAAATTTTGCACCTTTTTGCAATTTAACTTATGTATTGACATATTATCTACAAACCTCACTCAACGCTATAAATAATACGATATTTTGATTGCAAGTTTATGGGAAGCGTTGAATGGCATTTAATGTCAAATGGCATCGTTTATTCTGGTTACGTGTACTTAATGTAAGTATTAGTGACAGTAATTATGACGTCAAAGAATTTCCACTATAATTCACTCCAGGGTCCTACCCAATCGAAAAAAAATTCCGAAAAAATACTTGCGTTGCCTTGGTAGCGGTTCAAAAGAAAGGCTTCTGATTGGTTGAACAGGCTGGTGCAAAATTTTCACTTGTAATACCACTAGAGGTTAAATTATTTCCGGATTTTAATTTAACGTCGAGTGGTATTCGGTAAGAAAATTTTGCACCTTTTTGCAATTTAATTTATGTATTGACATATTATCTATAAACGTCACTCAACGCTATAAATAATACGATATTTTGATTGCAAGTTTATGGGAAGCGTTGAATGGCATTTAATGTCAAATGGCATCGTTTATTCTGGTTACGTGTACTTAATGTAAGTATTAGTGACAGTAATTATGACGTCAAAGATTTTCCACTATAATTCACTCCAGGGTCCTACCCAATCGGAAAAAAATTCCGAAAAAATACTTGCGTTGCCTTGGTAGCGGTTCAAAAGAAAGGCTTCTGATTGGTTGAACAGGCTGGTGCAAAATTTTCTCGAAAAACTTTAGGTATGATTTTCAAATGTTACAGTTTGCACGTCTTCAAATAGTCTCGAGTACAAAAGTTCCATGATTTTCGCATAATATCCGAATGTGTTAAAAATAACACGTTTGATTTAGAAAGAACTTTTGGCATCAACAATTCTTTTCCAGACGAAACTAAAAGTTGAATATATTTCTTTTTAATGGAGCATACCCAACATATAAAATAGGTAGTTTTTTATTTTGTTATAACCACTTTCCTAGATTTTCAAAAAGGGTGATCCGAGTGGTTTGGAATACCTTATATATAAAACAAACTAAAACATCTAAACTTTTTTTCTATAGTCCAAAATTAGCTTATTTAGAGTTCTTCAGTGTTTGTAATTTTAAACGTCCACCAATCAGCATATTCACTTTCTACCTACACCAATTTATAACTCTGAGTAGTTTAATAGGCTACAGTTAAATTGATCTCTTAATATATGTGAAAACAGTGGAAAGTAAACCTGTCGAATTGAAACGTTTATGTTGCAACACGGTCGTGCAAGCTTTATAAAAGTGAAGTAAGAGAGAAAATCACAAATCGCGTATCTCCGAGTTTGTGTAATTCGATTTAGCGTAAATCAAAGTATCATTGTACATTATATCGTTTGTAACACGTTTTTTTTGCATTTTCACCAAAAACGTATATTGTACGAAGACTGAGTGAGAACTCTGGTAAAAAATGAAACAAGGAATAATTTTTTCGGCTAAAAACAATTTATTTTTTAAGGTACAGTAGAATCCGCTTTTAACGAATACCGGATATAACGAAACACTGCTTATAACAAGCAATACACATGGAAAATTTGGTTTACTATGCAAACGCAGTTAAAAATGTCCGCATATTACGAGCTCGGTTATAACGAGACTCCGGTTATAACGTCGGTTGTATTGAAGTTTTATATCAACAAATCCTGGTATAGCGAGATCTAAATAGATACCTTTGACTAATATTGATAATGGTTTACTTTGAAATGTGCTGATTCCTACTAATCAGGCTTCAGGCGGTAAATAATCAGTTTCATTTAGGTTACAGAAAAATAATCATGTTAACCTCCGGTAAATTAAAAGTAAAAAATATCAAATTGGCATTTCTATCTCCCAACACGACTTCAGTATTGCAGCCTATAAACCAAGAAATTATAAACTTCCTTAAATTTTATTTTCGAAAAGTGCTTGTGTTGCATTTGATATATGGCATTGAAATGGAAAAGGAGGATCGGGTAGCACTTCTAGACGCCATTCGATTTTTAGACCGAGCTTGGAAAAGTATTACGCAAACCACAATAACAAATTGTTTCAAACATGCTGAATTTATAGGAGAAGTTGGCCCAGCTGAAAATTGACAATGTGATGACGAAGTGTCTTTAAGTAAACTTTGTATTACATTAAAAGCTGAAAAAGTCAACTTTCAGGAGTAGGTGACGGTTGACAATTTTGTATGCACTAGTGAAATCCTAACCGAGGATGACATCGTTGAAAATGCGTACCAAAAATACAATCAATCTGAAGCTGACACTGCTAAATTTGATGATGATGAACCAGCCCTTTTACCAGAAAAGATTTCGCGTACGGAAGCTAGAAAGTGCGTGGCAAAATTGCAAAGTTTTTTGAAGCCGAAACTACTCTAAATAGTGCGGAACAATTTTTTCATTTTTTGGCAAATTTTGAAAGTTTAATTGACGAAACAGACTATTACAGACTATTTCGGTTAATAAGTACGCCTAAATTTATATATGTAACAACTGTAACGTACACGCATTTTACTAAGTTATGTTAACAAATAACATTTTTAATAAAAAATGTGTTAACATAATAATCCGCTTTTAACGAAATCCTCTTATAACGAGTTAATTTCAAACTCCCGTGCATCCTTGCTAGAAGCGGATTCTACTGTAGTCGCCTTTTAATTCGATACACATACACCACAATTTTTCCAATTTTTGGATTCCTTCCAAGTAATACAATTTCTTATTCACCATCGTATAGCACTAATGTAGTTTTGTGATTTTTATTTTTGGGTTTAATGCGTTTTCATAATGTCCCGTTAATGTTTGTAACCGTATTTCAGAATTGATTACATTAGTAGTTATTTTTAAGATTTTTCTTAATAAATTATTACTACAAACTTTATAAGATATGTTATATATGTGTATATACAGGTGGCCACTTAATACGGGACGGTCCATATCTCTGTTGTTAAAAGAACCATGGAAAAATATTATATACAAAAGTTATAGGATCCGTTACTTACGTTACTTACTACGAGTGACTGTTTTTCTTACAAAAAACTAAACATTTTTATTTAGACGTCAAATTTTTATACCTTTTCATCAAAAATTCTTTATACGTAAAAAGTTACCGTGTCGTATTTATTTCTAGTTTGTAACACGAAGTCTTGTTCATTCTTCTATGACCAAGTTTTCCGTTTCCGTTAGTCTGTTTTTTAGGAAGAAATATTTTAATAATATTATAAACACGAAGTAATAGAAATGCAATTAAAAGCACACTTTTAACGTCTGATAATGGCCGTTTTTGCTCAAGTCATGGCATACCACGAGAATAAAACAACAAAAAACAGCGATATTTTAGTGCATTTTTAAATAAAATCTAAAATTGTGGTAAAACGGCCCATTTCAGAACATTAGTTGTAATTGGAAATTTATAGAGCATAATATACTGCATAACATTCCGGATTAAAATACATAGTGATCCACTTAAAAAAATTAAGTTTTGCTACTTTAAAAATTTCAATATTGGCACCGCGTAAAAAATGCCCTGTTTAAGTTATAAGCAGTTTTCTTTTGCAGAATTACTCCGACATTTCTGATGTTTATAAAAGCGTAACACCGCATTATTACATTTAAACTAGTGATTTTTTTAACGACTTTTTGGATAGGTTGCTTATTCCACATTTTTTTTGTAAATTACATATAACTTGGCAACACCGCAACGAACCTTACATTAAAATACTGTACTATACGTAGAATTTTATGCTGAATTCTATTCTGCAAAAAAATTGGGGTTGCCATTTAAAAAAAAGTACCTTTCTGGCGCCCCGCTTTTTTGGGACACTATGTGTACTAGAAAGTATTTTAAGAATGTGCATCTCCACGGATCCTATAACTTTTGTATATAATATTTTTCCATGTTTCTTTTAACAACAGAGACATGGACCGTCCACGTACTAAGTGGCCATCCTGTATATATCTGCAGCAGAGAAGCAAAACGATGTATGTCCACTTTTTCCAACCATGATTAAAATATGTCCCATCTACACATTACAGGGAGAATTATGTCCGAACTTAGAATTTGTGTTGCATTATGATGTATCTCAAAGTATTATTAATTAAGGTAACACCAAATATATCAAGTCACTAATTTGAATTTCCTGAACATTGTCACTTCTGCTTCTCTAGTACAGATATATATTTAATGAAAGCTTTCCATCCTTATTATGCAATAAATAACATTAGTTTTTTTTTAAATTAACAAAATTTAATTTAAGTTAACATTTAACTTAAAACTATAAATAACATAACATAAGAACATTTTATAATAAATTATAATTTTGATTTTATTTCATAATATCGTGACAAAAGATTTGGAAGACTTCAAAATTATCACTATTCATTAATTTATAATAAACCCCATCAAAATTTAATTTATTGTGGGGTTCATTATATTTAACGCAATTGTTGATCCTCTGATGGACGTCATCAGTTACACTACAAATTTCACAAGTTGGTTTTATTTAAAATCGAAAGAGGTGTATGCATTTAATTTCCCATGACCCGTTATGAATTGTGTTAAGTAAAAATTTGGTTGAAATGTAGTATTTTGTGTTGTGTGATTTGCTGTAGGAAAGAATAATTTTGTGGTATTTATTTATCATTTATTTTTCGAACATGAAATTTTAAAGTGATTGATGAAGAATTTTTTATTATATGAAGGGATTTCTTGATGTTTTGAATTTGTTGGTTTGTTGAGTATATGATTTTTAGTGGTTTAATCGTTCCAAAATAATTTAGTATGATTGTAAATGAATGATTCTTGTATCGTTTAATGTGAAGTATTATGTATATTAAAATTTCATTTAGTATGTATAATTCGATTTGAGTGTTTGTGCATAAGTAATGTATTTTATATTGCTTTTTATATTTTATTGTGTTGTTGTAATATAGTGTAAATAATGCCCCCGATGAAACAATGTATAGGAAATATAATCCGTTGTAATTTCTAATGAAGTTATTATTGTGTATCTAAAATCTTTTATTTCGTAGTAGTTTATATATTTTTCTATTTGATTTATGTTTAATTTCATTATATCCAAGTAAGGTTGTACCAGAAATTTGTTTGTATTTTTGTTTATGGACTATATGACTGCTATTTCCTTTATTCTAATCTGTATCGGCTTAATGCCAGCAAATAACGTTCAATGCATCACTTGATACTGTTTTATATGATTTAGTAATCCTTTTACAAAAATTTCCTTGAATGGTTTCAAAAATGTTAAAATTATATTTAGTATTTATAGCATGGTTCCATACTATGCACATCCGTATGTGAGAATGGGAACTATTGCTCCATTATATCCACAGATCTAGAATTAATGTCAAATTTATTTTTCACAAATTGTAATAATTTTTGTGTAAAAGGGTTAATTTTAGATTATGTTCATGGAATCGTAAGTTGGAGTCGAAAATTATTTCTAAATACTTAATGTGGGGTGAAATTTCCAAAATAATTTGATTAAATTTGATTAATGGTAATTCATATTTTAGTTTTCTAGTAAAATAGATATGTTGTACCCCTCGATTAGTTCAGTAATTATCGATAAAACTGAGGAAATAGACAAATACCATTTGTAACGTGATACATTCGCAAGAGAAACTTTTTTTCGTTGGTCCTATTTACGAATTCTAAACGAGGCCAAAGTGAAATATAACCCGACTGACAAACAGACTGATGGGGGATACTTGAATAGTTTATCTGAACCGGTAATTCAATCAATTCCTATCTAAGTTCGATGCAGCTCTCTTGAGAATAAATCAAAATCACCGTCGCTACCGCCGGTAAACTTATGTTCTTTCTGCAAATAATCTCGCATGTGATGTTGTTTCTTCTAAGGAAAACCATTCGTTTTTAGAAAAGAAATAAACAGAAACACGCGGGCATATATTTCATTATTAGTTAATCTGTTGTTTTTATCTGAGGTTTTAAATTATCACCGTCAATTCGTTTGAAAGGTATCGTGGAAGAAATTGAAACTTATGTTGACAACTCATTAACTTATGAATAATTGCGACCCGCTAAAGTGGTAAAAACAGTCGGGTATGTTTCATTACTGACATTAATGTAGCACGAAAGCTGCACAAAAAAATTTTCTGTCGTCCGGAAGATAATAGCCGTTCTTCAAAATGCGCTAAAAAAGTTGTTATCCGGGTTTAAATCGTGTCGCGCAAAAAATTTGTACCCCACTACCACTACCGAATAAAGAAAAATAATTTGTAGATCATCTGTTTTTGATAACTCGAGGCAAGAAATGTCAGAAAATAAAAACTAAAAAGAACAAAATATCGAATAGCAAAATGGCTCAACCACTGGTTGGTCACGCTATCGAAAACTCGTTATCTTGCTATCCTGAACACTGCAAACTTATACGTTTTTCAATGCCGCATTGAAAGTTTTGCAGCTTATTCAGCAATTCTGGAATTACAGGAACACCATTTTAACCACATTATATTTACTGATAAAGTCTGAACAGTTTCTTCAGCTACTGAGAACGTTCAGATCGCTGAATTTCAATAAAACCGTCCTTTTTCACAACTACAAATTAAAACTTATAGTCTGAAGTGCATCTAGTTGGAAATTATTAACTTTTCCGTTTCGAATCCTTAAAAACTGTTAACTGTAGCGATTTTTTTTATTGTTAAGTATGTGCTCTACTTTACACAATTTTATTCAACCTTATATAACGGGGTGAGTGATGTATTGCTCAGCAGGAAAAAAGGATTTGCATGGACCAATCCGTGGCACCGTCAGTTTCACGTAAATCCTTCTTTACAATATGGACATCAAGGATATAATGCATATGCATATAACTGCCGGTCTCAAAGCAGACACAATGGTGAGCAGGCGTGCACCGATGAGGAACATTATTTATTAGGCCACGTTAGGCATTCTGCGCAGTTCATACTGTAACGTACGTATAATGTGTAATAAACGTATCTCTTTTTCACGGATAGTACACTAAGATACGAACCGGCAAAAAGTATATAATGGGGAAAGATGAACAACGCCACTCGCATACGCTTCTTCTAATGGATAGAAAAGGAAGAAAAATAGGAATTGTATCGTTAAAAAGAACATATAGCAACAGAAGCGGCAATCGATAAGAAACGTAAGTACAACTGTGTGAGCAGAGATTGCAGTGAAAACTGTCTGCTTTTGGTGAGAAATGAATAAGCAGAAAATGGCGTAAGATGGAAACGAATGGTAATGCGTTTCCAACACACTCGGCGCTTTCACTAAGACAAGCTGCCAGATTCAAATGACGAGTTACAATCTTTCGTGGGTTTTTGAATTCTGCGCTCGATTCTTAAAATTCGCTGTCTTAAAATTAAGCAACGTAAATATTTCAAGTTTAAATTAGAACTGTCATGAAGAGCTGCGCCTAAAAAAAATTTCGATGAATTACGCGCGACCTTTTACTTTCACAGAGAGACGTTGCTGTACGTGCTTCTGCACTGTTTATACAGAAAGCTTGAATTACTGTATAATTAGCGTAGAATATCTTGTAGTTTCACGTTCCTGTTTTTTGTCATTAGTACCTGCTTATACAGAATGTATTTAATAAGGTAATGGGAGAAATGAAAATTAATAATCATAATGGCTGTCTTACGGAGAGATCGTATGCCTCTTTATTGTTTAACTGCGAAATGTAGAACAGCTTGAGATATAATTTGCATTTAAGCTGTAACAAAATAGTAACTTTAACTTGGAAAAACTTTTAAATATTGTTTCCATTGTGAAGTATTAAAATAGCTTTCAATTTTGGAGAGAATAAAGTTATGAACACGAAGCATTCTGAAGACTTATGAAATTAAATTTTTATTTCATTACACCTTTTCATAAAGTCAAACGTAAGTGATATTTTAAAGAACTTAAGTACGTAAAAACATACTTTTCAACTGTATATCAAATACTTTATTACAAATTTTAAAAATTACCTTAATTTTATTATCGAAGTAGAAATGTTTTCTTTTTATACCAGATTGTACTCTCATAAAAATGTATACCTATCTGTTGGTTGTCGATCATTCCGATTGGTTTGTTACAACACTATTTCTTTCCAACTGCTCCTGTTTCGAACCAATAAAATTTTTGTGAAGTCCTTCATTAGCAGACAAATTAAAAAAGTAAAGGTACAGGGAATTTATTTCTTTCAAAATTTATTTGAAATTGATTTGAAAATAAGAAATACAATTTAGAAATAATTAGAAATTATGAATAAATATGGATATTAACATTATATTATATAATAATTATACGGCGTACAGTTAGTTGAAATGTTATTAGACACAGGTAAAGTTATAAATGGTACCTAACTATTTATTAAAAAGGTTTTGTAGATACAGTAGACTCCCGTACAACGCGGTTAATACGTTTAGCATTGAATGAAATCGCGTTATAGGAATTCGTCCTATACGAGAATTTTTCTGGTATAACATGAATAATAAAAATAACAAAATGCTACAGTACGAAAATATTATTAATGCGTTGTAGAAATTCGCGTTATACGGGAGTCTACTGTATAGTGTAATCTGGTTATTATAATCACAGAGAACATTATCATTCGGCTGTTCGGTCTGTCTCAGAAAGACGAGAGGAACTTATAGAGAATTCGCACTAATTGTAAGTGGATTTTTTCTGTGAAATTTACTTTTAACCGAAACATTGAATCTATTACATAAGTGCATTACAAGAATTCTTAGGAACACAACACCTCGCAATTAATTATTCAAATAAATCTTATGTTGTTTACCAAAACAGTTGTTAAGTGAGTGCATAGTTTGCAGTAAATTGAATTTAATAATGGAAAATTGTTATTCTCTGTTTACCATCCGGTTATTGTCGTCCAAAATTGCGAGTCCCAAAGTGATCATAACAAACGGATTCCACTGTATTATTAATTCATGTTTAAGCACTGCTTCTATCTACGCTTCGACAAGTGTTGACGAATTCTTATCAAAATCCATTACGGCCAATTTATTAGAAGAGGCAACATCTTATACTTAATGGAGCGTTGTCAGTCATCTGCGCTTCTAGTCTGTTGTGTATCGTGATTTTAAATATCGGGTTAGTCACAGAAGAGTAATGTTGACAATTGGGGCATATCAAACAAAAAATACATTTAATTATATTGCAGTATTTTGCCTGCAAATCTCAAAATGGCATTTCATGAACAAATAAGACCGGCAACAGATAAAGTAAATAGTTTTACAAGTTGCGAATTGTGTTTTGGGTTACATATCAACTGATTTTCGAAGCAATTTTTTGGTAACTATATAGCCTTGTTTTTACCGCAACATAATTTAAATATTACATTATTAAAATAAGTTACAAGAAATTTCAAAGCATGGTGCAGTGTCTATAAATCTCTGTGATCTCAGTTAGCTATGGAATTGGTTAAGGTTTGAACTACGATTTATAAGATAGTTAACAAAATTATCGTTTATTATACATAATTAGTACAGTAAAACCCGGGTTTACGCGATTAATGCGTGGCAAAAAAAAACGTTAAACGAATCAAACGTAAAACGGGTTCTATGACGTTTTTTAAATTGTCATATGAATAAATAAAAAAAGAATACAAATACAAAAAAGTTGAAAACAGTATTTAGTAGTGAAATATTGTTTCAATTTTGTATCATGTCAAAATATTTACAAAAAAAATTAAATTAAATTGCAATAAGAGCACAAGAACGAGTGAAGAAAATTACAACGCCATGCGCTTGCGCGGTAGTTGATTTGAAAAAATGCGTTATAGCGAATCAACGTAAACCGTGGTATTAGTGTATTTGCAGGTTGTTTAAAACGGTATTTATATGTACTACGGCAATTTCAAAAATTACCTACAAATTATTCTAAAGTGTTAAACAATTTTTAAAAAAATTAAATTACTAATATGTAAAAAATTGATCCCAAATGATATTCAGTTAAATCTGTGTTAATCAACAGAAAAGGGTATACTTAAAAATATAAAAATATAGACCTGATCCATCCCCAATGAATACAACAACTACAACAACAACAAAAGGCGCCCAACAGCGCATATATTACACAGACCAGCGTCAAATTGAACGCAATATTACAGATTAAATTAATACTACAGTTACTATAGCGAAAATATTTTTAAATTAAGTAAAAACTGTCGAAAACAATAGGGGCAGAATTGCCTAGGACGCATTAGGGAACCAGTAAAGTGCAGGAAAGGTAACAGCACCAATAAATACAACAACAACAACAATAAATATGTTACCAATAAATACAGTACATACTCGCTAATCCGACCATGCGCCAATCGGAACCTCCACCAATCCGAACAGTGGAATGAAAAATAGCTCTCTATAATCTGAACGTGACTTCCTTTTTGATTTCATTTTCATTATATTCTGGTAATTCTAATATTCATTAATTCTGGTCTCAATTAAAATTCACCATAATAATATTTACATTTAACCTTTAATCAATTTTACCACGGAAACAAAAAACACAAACTATAATCAAATAAAACTATAATATCAAAATAATAGAAACTCCAACATACTCGTATTAATATTAGTCAGCAATCTAAACTTATTGCTTTCGATGACAATAATGGTTATGAAAATAAATTAAACTTTATGTGGTAATACCACAGAATAATATTAGATACAGAAGCAGCACTCGACAAAGAGATTAAAAATGAGGGAGAGATGGAAGTGCACTACTGATCAATCGTATGCATGCGTAAAAATCGCATGTTTTCGTGCATCACGCATCGACATGAGAGAGAAAAAAGATAACGTTTTATTAGGTTAGTACAGGATAACAATATTTGTCTGTGAATGTGAACCACCTCGATTCATGTTGTGAGCACGTGCGTCGCAGTTGGTCTATTAACTCTGTCTCTTTTTCTTTCTTATGTACCCACACTTGCATCTCTTACTTGCACTACTCGCTTAAATATCCGAGGTCACCGGCTTAAAGTGTAAAACATCAAAGGTTCCGCTGGGAGTGCTGCTTCTGTATAAATTAATATTCTGTGGTAATACAATAACAGCTTTGAATGTATCAATTAATTTAGGACAAGTCGTTGCATAATGATAAAGAGAGTGCCAATTAGACAATTTCGTTTGTTGAGAATATATTACAAAGTTGTATGCTGTGGTAACTTTCGTGACATAAAATATGATTCCTTTTATTATTGATAATTAAAAATAAAATTAATTTAATGCTATAATTACTTTCTGCTTAAAAGTTGGCATTGAAAGTTATGTTATTGTGATTATATCACTCAGGGTGCTTTTCCCCCTATCCTAATGACCGCCTAATAAATGATAATCAGAACTGGGGAATTTGACTAATAGGTGATAATCACGCGTGCTACTTTGCAAATCTGGTGTGCCATTCTGTCAACTAAAATGTTACAGGTAGAAAAAATGGCGCGTTTCGGTAATTTTTCTTTAAACAGTATTGAAGAAAACATACAAAACCATAAACCATCTAATACTGCATGATCTAAAAAGTATATTTGGGCCCAATTTACCCAGCTCTGTGACTCTCTGAATTATATTTTGCCCGCAAAAGTATTAAATTGTTCATTCGTGATATAATCTGACGAATACAATTCATGGAATCGTGACTATTAATAATCGCATGGGTTGATGCACAACATGTTATCAAATAATTTCACTCGTCTTCCAAACTTGTGAAATTCATTTTTAACAACATGTTTTGTGTCCCAACTGATGCGATTATAGATAGTCACGATTCCACTCGTTTATTTATTGCAAAAATGAACAGTAAAAAAAAATTAATCGGTTTATCGAAATTCGTTACGACACACTAAAAAAATCAAAAACTAATAGCGTTTGGTTCTTGATACTGAGAAGGCAAGCTAAAACATAAAAACTTATCAACATTTTTTGTTAGTTGACAGTGTTAGTTTAGTTTAAAACGCTGATTGATATATTTTTTATTGCATTACATTACTAAGAACAAAACGCTATTAATTTATAATTTTTTTATGTGCTGTAGTGAATTTCGTTAAAGAGTTTAAATTTTTTTTACTCTTTATTTTGAAACCATAGCATTTTTGGATAGAGCATGAAGAGACCTTTCAAATGAGGTATCACAAGCCCCCCTTCCCATTAAAAAATTTAGGGGTTGCAACTGTCACTCGAAGAGGGTCGAGGTTAGGGATGAAATTTTCACTTTACAGAATATCATGTGATAGACTAAAAATGATGTGTTTCGGGATTTTTTCTCGATATGCACAATAATTGAGATAATGAATTTATTCCATTTGGCTGGCGCTTACTGTATATGAAAATTCGCGCATACAACAGTGTAATTCTAACCGAATGAAGTATTGAAAATTCAACAGCGCTCGCGCTAGAGCATTTTTATTGTCAAATTTGTACGATTTGAGTTAATAGAAAAAAATGCAAAGCTTTTAATAAGATTATTTTATGAACGGAAAAATTTCAAATGTGCAAACTACTTTTTAATTTATTGATTATAACTAGGCGTTTCGATTAACAGAAAGTCATCTCAAATTTATCATTTCTATCGTGTTTCTTTACTAAAATAGAGAAAATTGATTGCGTATATTAACTATAATATAATAATCAAAATCATTCCGAAAATCTTAAATTAGTATAAGATTCTTAAGGGATGAACTCACTTCTAACATTTTATCACTAGATACGATACGTACAAATAAGATTAACTGTGTTCTTTATTTGATTTTTGCTAAGATAATCTATTTATAAAAGTAGCGCTGAGCTGAAAATTGTTGAAATTTCAATTCTTAATTCGATTTTAAAATCATCACAGTTGCCGCATATGCGCATTGAGAAAATCGTTTTCCAGCTAAATTTTGTAATGTATACAGGAAAACGGATGGGAATAATTATTTACTGAACACGGATAATTTGTTAATACCTGTTTGACATGCTGCGTTGACTGTCTTTACTGCTCAGTTTTGGAGGTAAATAATTACTGATTAATTGGTGATCAATAAATAAGTGCTTCAGACAAAATTATCTTATTTTGCTAAACAACAGAAACCTTCATTCGGTTTTTGAAATGATGTAACAGAATACTGTTTTATTTATTCAATTTTACCTGATGTTAGTAGTGAAATGTAGTGTCAGTCGCACTTAATTAAGAGATTTGGCAATATTACCAAAATTATTTATGAAATGAATCAAACAATTAGGTAGTTCATTTTTAATGTAAACTTTTAAGAAACCTGGTACTTTTAAACGCTTAATATCGTTATTTCAAACGAAAAACAAATCCCTTCAAAACAATGGAACTTAGAACAACCCTTTTGTATTAAAGCACAGTTATTTCGTACTATATCTACATATTCTCTTCAAATTAATAATCTTGGAGAGCTTTTTTATTCGCAGATTTTTTTTTTAATTTAATCACGTTCTTAACGAGTGACATTGTAAATTGTAATTTTCATAAGATGGAATGTCGCTGCGACTGGCAGCACGTTATCGAAATTAAAGCAATCCTTTAAAAAATAAATTACCTTATCCATTTGTAACGTAATTAATTTTAATAATAAATAACCTTGGTGCTGCAGAAAAAATAAAGCAGCCAAAATGGTGCACTAAACTTTCATAAACTTTTCGACGGTGTGCACTTTATTATAATTCAAGACTAAGACGATGATGTTGTGCTCTTAAATAAAGGTACGGTTGGATGAACTTAAATTCACACCACGCTAGTATGTATCATATAATAATCATGAGTGACGTATAACTTAATTTTACTTGAAACCGTTATTCATCATTTCCATTACTTTTGCCCTCTTAGTTCGCTCTGTTAACGATGAGAAGAAATTAGTTTTCATTTCTATTCAAAATTAAATTAAAAAGGTGCGTTATTGAAAGCATTAAGTGAAAGCATAATTTTTTATTTCGCAACAAATATGAAGGGATATTGGAAGTTTCTAAGCTATTTACATAGCTGCTGCTTGAAAACACCGTTTAAATTCAATATCGCTTGAACATATACAAAAAAACATGCAATATAACGATGCAAGTAAAAAGAATATTGAAATTCCAAAGTACTTTCAAATAAATACAAAAAAAGTTAATGTACAAACAAATCAGCTGAAATATGTGCGCTTTATACTTACACCTCATCTTCATCTGCGGTATAATACAGTGTTTCAACGAATATTTAGTTGCTGATTTAATTGAAAAAGACACGAAAATTTATCCTGGTATGTAAACTAATTTTTTTTTTCGTTTGGCTAAATACATAATTGTTATTGACGCTAAATTCAGTAATGAGGTTTCACAGTATCTACAAGTAAGAGGAAGGATTCGAGTTAGGAATCCGAAACGAATCTTGTAAAGAATTATTTTCGGATGTGTAACGTAAAGTCGAGACACTGTTTCTAGCCACTTTAAGTAAATTTGTAATTGAGGAAATGAACAAACGGTTTCTAAATGATCCCTCCATCGTTTTCTCGAAGTTCCTGTACTTCTCTTGCCCAAAGGTAATTTATTTCTCGCGATTTTTACAATTTTATTCAGTCCCATTCATTCAATATGCGGATTTCATTCCTTTTTCCTTTCGTGCGTCCATCCACCTATGTTTTCTCCTTCGCACGTTCTACTTATATTTTTATTTCTTTCCTTATGAAATAAAGTTTTTCTAGTAATTCTACTTACAATTATTAGTATTGTATTTTCTGTTGTTTCTAATGATCGTTTTGTTTTAGAGGTGTCGGATCTGGTTTCAACCGTGTAAGTCATAATCGGTCGTACTGCGCCTTTATAAATTCTTGACTTTTATTACTTTTCATTAGATGTTGGAATACTTCATTTTCAATATCGCCATAAATTGATTTTCGATTCCCAAATACCTAAATGACATTACGTGTTGGATAATAATCTGATTTATGTCTAGTTATATCGAAGAGGATCCTTCGATGTCGTCATACATTTAGTTTTTGTGTTGCTGATGTGTTCAAAATCTGTAAGTTTCTCTTCATTTTCAACCTACACTGCAGACATAGGAGAGAAGCAGCAACTCCTTGAATAAGATATGTCACATTACGAAGATAACTTAACTTGCATTTATTGTTCCCTTGCTATTCATAACACCTTGGAACAGTAAATACATACCTGTCACTGAGCAATACAAACATCGGATGAGATTTTAGCTAAGAAAATGTAAATAGAATTAATTTCCAGTTGTAGTGCTGTATTTGTCAATCGGTTTAATTTCGGTATCAATTTTTTGAAAGTTAGAGACAATCTAATTGTCACGTGATGTTGGTTCAATAACCAACGGGTGTTTTAAAGTCTTGAGGATTAAGGAATGAAATGTTGATTGTAGATAAACAACAGTATTTTATCTCGTACATAATGGCTATTATGAATTCAGATGTATACAAAATACTCGTCTTCGACACGTATTTACAAACTTTTATCTTCGTTAATAATTGCCTACATTATGTGCTCGATAAATAATATACCTACTATTGTGCAACCGGCTCGTGGTGCGCCGAGAAAAATGTGAACAAATTATTCAGCGGTTTTCGTAGTCGTACAGACGAGGGAGGAAGTGGAAGGGGAGTGATGGGGATTGACGTGATGATGAGCCTACATGACGCCATTTTAGTAGCCATGGAGCAGTAGTCAGATTCCAACAAGATGCGGCAACTGCCCATACTGCAAATGCTGTGATGGATAATTTATCTCTAAGCATTTGTGAACTGTTTTTTGTGGGACTCCCTTAAAGCCAGAGTGTACGCATACAAACCTCGCAAAATGGAAGAACTGAAAGAGCCCATAAGCCAAAAAAACGCTACCATATCATATGAAATGTTAGAAAATATGTTTGACAACTTCAGTGTAAGACTGAAAAAATGCATGGCTAAAGATAGACATCATTTGAAAGACGTTATTTTCAAATTCTAAAACATCAACATCAGTTGTTTCTTTGATTTTTGTCGTGAATTGGCATGAATATTTTGCTGTAACAAATAATAGAAAGAAAGTTTTTTTAAAACCGTTACGAGATATAACGCGGTGAGGAAACTTTCTTCTCAAATTGTCCATCACACAATGGCACATCTTGCTGAAATCTGACTACTGCTCTGTGGCTATTAAAACGGCGTCATGTAGGCTCATCATCGCGCCAATTCCCATCGCCCCCTCCACTTACTCGCTCGTCCGTACAACGATGAAAACCGTCAGATGATTTTGCCGCTCCCTGTATATTATAGTAATACTCGTATTGTTCAATTCATTGAGTAAGTCTGGGTAATTTCCGGACGCCTGTTGTCGATTTTGAGACTTTTTCTGATAGTCCTTTTTGTGTTCTAGCCGAATCACTTCGTCACTTCTAACAAGAACTGATAATTCGAAAAGACAGAGGAACAATGAAGAACTTTTGAATGTCTCACCTTTTAATATGCACTGACTGTACAATTTTTTATTTTATATCGGGTCGCATTTTCATATTTTTAAATACAGAGTGTATTTGTAATGAAGGCATTCTGGATGCCTTGTAGGAACGATTTAGCAGCAACATATTTACAATGACGATTTCAGTCTAAATAATCTGAATGTCATTCAAGACACGCTGTACCATTATAATACCTAATAATATTATGTGAAATCGAGCAAGTTAATTTAACATACATGTGTTGGTTTAACTATAAACGAATTTAGTAGAAAACAGTGATCGCGTTTTGATAGTAAACATTAAATTTACAAAACTTCAATTTACACATTCATTGAAAGTTACAAATGATTTTCTGCTATAATATGTTGAAACAAAAAATAATGCAAAAATGATGCACTTCAGTGACAACAAAATAACTTTTATTTACGCGAATAAAGTGGAGAAATAGCGCTAATGTAAGTTTAGACGTCTAGACGTGGAAACCGCATCTTTTGTACAAGCTGTTAGTCCGGTAAAGTATCTAATTGCCAAGTTGAGAAAATCTCGACGCGCGGTCTACTTATTACCTCAAACACATTTATCATTAAGAATAGGTTCACATAAGTTAACCGCAAAAACGCTTCTACCACGTGTCGTCAGGAAAGCACTTAATAGCAAATATGTTTGTCGGTAATATGGCGTGCGACTAACTATTCCGATAAACATTAGCCGAACGCATAACACATCAAGTTATAATTCAATATTCTACCCATTTCATAGTGTTTCAATTAGTACTAATTATCAAACAATCCAAGTGAAATATAATTCCGCGTAGTGCGCACACGTCATATGTATAATTAAATTGGTTTCCTAATTAACTTTGACAACGGCAGCATGATCAAAAGACAAACTACATTATTGGAGTCGTCGAAATACTGTCCTCGTTTCTGGCGGATTTATATGTAGCAGTTGGTAGGATGTTAGAAGGCGTTAACGTTAAGGGACTTTGAATTTCATTAATTGAGAGGCGTACGTATGTAACCACAGCTTGATGAATTTCGAACCCCTTGCGGTTGAGCGTTTACTCCTCGATAATTTTCGAATATTTGAAATCGCTCCAATTGTTGTGAAGCCCTGAATAGTTTTACAATTTATAATTGATCGACGTTTTCACTATAATAGCATGTCAAAAGGTCGTATAACTTGTGTTTGGTCAAAGTCGAAGCTCAAAATGTTCTCAAATTGATTACTTGCCAAGTTGTTATGCACAAGTTAGAAACTGTGAAACGGTAACTCTGTTACTTACATTTATCCTGCACAAATTGTAAGCAACGCATTCAGACCGTATTTTCCAGTAATATGATCTTGCAATCAGTATGATACATTGCACTTTCGGTATATTTTCTAATTTCATAATAATGTAGTGTTTGCGCATGGGGGCATTTTCCCTTATAATAATCTGTTCCTACAACCAGAACAGTTCCTCAAATCATACTGTATATATTTCATAAAATAAATGGAACCATTAAAAAAAATGAAATACGTCGAAAACGATTACCATTTATAATTATGATTTTATTCACAATATTAGCATTTAATCATATATTCACTGCAAGTTCTTGCGTTAGTGGCCCCGATAAACTTTATGATACTTTGAACGAAACTATGCCAAAAGGTTTATTGTTTCGTCCTCACAACGACAATAATTAAAAATGCCGTTATATACTAAAATTGAAATTCGAATATAAAAGAACAAGTAAAAATTGTGCTTTATAATTTGCAAGATCATTTTTTTTTGCACATGGAGTTTTTATGACACATCATTTATCAGTGTGTCCGTTCAATTTATTTATTTAGCCACAAATCAGAAGTACAATATGCTAAACAAAAAATTGTAAATGGCTGCTTTTAAATCTTTCTTCAATTTGAAATATATTTCCATTAGAGACGATGTAATAATCATATTTCTTGGTCGACGACAGCTAATGGTAATATGAAATCTTTGAAAACAGAGTTTTTCAAAGTTTTATTTTATTTCATAATGTTTTCTAAAGTTTTATTTTTTGGGCTATTTATTCAACAAAATGTGCAACTTAAAAGTTTCAGGACTTTAATGAACTTTTTAAAAGGCCTACCTCCTAAAACTCTCTTGTCGCTGATCTACGGAATACCTTTACCATAAATATAGGAAACAAACTTTGTTGATACTGTTAATTTTTTAACAGGATAAGCGTTTGATCAAATTTATTATTCATATTTAGAAACCACTGCAACATAAAAATATGATGTATCTTGGACGAAAAGTAGCGTTAAAGTAAGTATCCACAAGTAATTACTGTCATAACTTGCTCGTATGTACACTTGCCGCTACCGAATTGTGCACGATTTTTTTTAACAATTTGATTTTTGCTTTAAATTATAAGTGTCCTAAAAAACATCAACAAAATGTTAATATTATTTGTTCATTATGACAAAGATTATTTGAAAAGAAACTGTATTTTGAAAAAAATGCTAAGACACCTTTTGCAAGCGCAAACAAGTAGAACCGTTGCGAAATTACAAGACAACTGGTCGTTAGCCGCTGTAGTTGCAGATTTAAACGTAAGCAAAAATTGCATTTTTCAATTTGAAAAAACGTTGGCAGGAAGATAGACTGCAACGACCAGTTAGGATCGAAATTGGAAGAGTTTCTAAACTTCATGACGATGAAGATATGGTAAATTTTATCAGATAGAATCTATTTTCTACAGCAGTAAAAACTCGCGAGGAAACTCATTTTCCGGGTTCCGTTAGAACGTCAAGGCGTCGAATTAAACAGAGCGGTTTAAATAATTATGCAACTGCGAAAAAACCATATTTGACAATGAGAACGAAGCAAACTGACTACAACTTTTCAGTTTTTAAATGCGGATGAAGAATTGTGAAAATTATTCGTTTATTGACCAAAAAATTCAAAATTTCATGTAAATTACATACATTCGACAGGAAGCTTTTCGTTTAATTTTTGGGGATATCTATGTTATCTATATCTATATCTATATGTTAGAAAATAGATGGATGTTAAACGGGAGAACACTACAGAGAAATTTTGGAAAATGTTGTTACCATCCGTGAGAACTACCTTTCCCAACAATTTTGTTTCTCAATCGGCAAGAAAAATAATTTAATTTTGAGCTTAAAAATACATTTACAAAACATTACTTTCTCCTGCAGGACAATTATTGACCAGTTCACATTGCAAGGATTGTAAGACAGTGGATGGATGAAAATTAAATTAATTTACTACCATGGCCTTCCAAAATTTCGGATCTAAATTCGACTGAAAATTTTGCACCAGCCTGTTCAACCAATCAGAAGCCTTTCTTTTGAACCGCTACCAAGGCAACGCAAGTATTTTTTCGGAAATTTTTTCCGATTGGGTAGGACCCTGGAGTGAATTTTAGTGGAAATTTTTTGACGTCATAATTACTGTCACTAATACTTACATTAAGTACACGTAACCAGAATAAACGATGCCATTTGACATTAAATGCCATTCAACGCTTCCCATAAACTTGCAATCAAAATATCGTATTATTTATAGCGTTGAGTGACGTTTATAGATAATATGTCAATACATAAATTAAATTGCAAAAAGGTGCAAAATTTTCTTACCGAATACCACTCGACGTTAAATTAAAACCCGGATTTTTTTTCTCGGCTATGAAAATTTTAAGAAAATTATCCCTCGCCTGTGGCTCGGAATGATTTTCAAAATATTCATACCTTCGAAAAAAATTTCGGAAATAATTTAACCTTTAGTGCTATTACTAGTGAAAACATCTGGGGAAATATGACAAAGAAAATTATATTCTGTGGATTTTAGGCATAGAAATGCGGTGGAACTTCAGGACACTATTGAAAACGCTTGGGAGAACTTTATGGAGGAATATGACATGAGGACTAATTTTATCTATGAGAAGACGGCTAGTGCTTGTGATTACAGCTAACGGCTCTGCTATGAGTTATTAAAAAATTAAATTGTTGATTTTTTTGGATTTACAATTTTCATTTAAAAATTGCTTGATTGCTAATTTTTTGAATAAACTTTATTTTAACAAATATACCCCCTTTCACGAAAGTCACTGGATGAAACCAGAATGGAAAAAAAGGGAAATTTGTCTCAGTTATCGTGCACATTTCGGTGGCCGTAACTGTAGCTTAAAGCTGTACGTTTCGGCTTTGATAGTAAATAACTATAACGATAGTATTGAACGATGTTAATCAAATAAAATTGTTAAGGAAGATGGAAGCGAAGATGAAACATAATCCAAATTTAAATCCCGCAATTATAAACTTTCGTAAAATACACAATTTTAAAACTATTTTTAACTTTTTCTCGACTCGTGGATATTAAAATTAATGCATTCTTAATTCACAAAAGCCCACACTTATTTCCTTTCTGTTTGATTACTACCCTTCCCCCGTATTAATTACAGGGAAAATGAGGGCAGTCAACGTTTCAATTCGCAACACTAATTTAAAGGATTTGCGTTTAGAATCTCCTTCACATTAATTTCACAATAAAACATGTCATTGTAATCCGGGACACGATTGTTACACTTACTCTTGTTGACACGAAGTTTGCCGTTTAAACAGTCATTAATTTAATTAATTAATTAAATATACAGTTAAAAATAGAATATAATAGTTGTCTGATTTTCACTTCAATTGTTAAAGATAATGGATGCGAAAATTCCTCCGAGAAATATTCAATGGGCGGTTTCCACGATCTAAAATTAGATAACCCTTAAATAACTATTTGACGTTCTTGAAGTGACTTAGAGAATTAATCTAAATCAGAACAACTAAGAGAAAATTACTTCATTTTAATCAAACCGTTTTTGTACAAGAAAATTAGGACTACACAAAAGGTTTTGTCTTCGCAGAGACGGAGAAGCACCGCTATCTATAACGCGACCAAGTCCCGCAGGATTCGGTTTTGTTTCATACGTACCTTTCTGATCACATTGTTACCAAGAGACTGTGGTGTCGTGCAGTATACTACACAAGATACAAGACTTCTTAATTAACTTGATTATATCGTTAAGAAATTTTGTTTAGGCTAATAAGTATTTACAAGGTCTGATACAGAACCTGATCAATGTCTATTATGTAATTAATTACATAATTTGTCGAGTCGTTGTTGAGTTAAATTTGAAAGTTCGACACACTAAATATTTATGAGACAAATCTGTGTATATTAAAAGTGAACAAGTTTTATTGAAGAATTGAAATGTCTGCAAAAAGTGATGACGAGTTTTGTTGATTTTCCGAGAAATGTTGTTTTTCGACGGAAGTTCCATCGTCCCTTTAAATTTGCCTGGAGTTCTCTAAAATGCAGAGATGAAAGTGATTTTTTATATGCTTTTGAAGTTGAAGGTGTGGAAAATCTTATAATAACAGTGACTCGCAGAGAGATTCTTTCAAAGATGAATGATTTTTTTTTGTTAGAACTAACAGTTTAATGAACATTTTTGTTTAATGTTTTTAATTTTGTTTAAACAATTGTATAGATATATGAGTCGATGTTATTGTTTACAACAAATCGATTAAATTGCGTTAACATGACGCACTCACTTTGCACGAACAAACTGAATTAAATTTAAATTACAACATATTGTTATATTCTACTTTCCTATTGAGTCTATTGAGATCAGTAGATGCGTATTAGAGTGGAATATTTGAAATATTGGGTAAACTAAATTATTTTTTGCAGTTTTCCGATTTCAATTCCGACAATAAATTCCGATTTAGCGATTGTATAAATCTGTCAGTATTATAACACCGGTGAATTGAATGTGGTAAGCTTTACTTTTGGCAAAATAAAAAAAAAAGTTTTCAAAGGAAGATAAAGGTCTCTAATTATAATTTTTATAAATCTACTCTTTTTTAAAACACTGTATATTTTGTGAAACCAATAATAGATTTCACTGCTAACATTTTTCCGTCATATGCGATCAACGATACCTTTTTTCCAAAGTATCGTAAGTGACATTTTGAGCGAAATTGAGGTTTTGCATTATATCGTAAATATCGGACTAAATGCTTGTTCTGGCAGATTAATATACCCATCAGTTTATTCTTTATGGTGATAAGAACACAATAAACCTATCGTAAGTACCAACATGCAATGACCTTGTGGACAAGAAAGTTGTCTCCTGTAAAATTTTACAGGTGTGGCTTACGATACTTTGATAAAAAGGTATCGATCAGTGAATTAATAAAACCAAAGCAAATTTATTTTATTTATTACTTGATTGTGTAAACAAAATTGATGAATCCAAATATCTAGTAAGACAAAAATAAAATTTATGCTTATTCAGTTATTAAAATATTCTGTGCTTAATTGAAATAAAAATTAAAAAGCACAGAATATTTTCGATTTATGATTATTATGGGTTGAATTCATAGACAGGGCTTAGGTGCAGCAATTCTCAAACACTCGGGAAGGGTAGGTAGAAAAATTTAATTTGAATTCGGATATTTCCTTTCTGTGGATCCTTTAAAAATAAGTGACCATTTACCCCTCTTACGTGATGCAATAAAGCGATTAAATTTATTGCTTGGCTGTTGACCGGTCAGAATCGAACACATGTGTAACAATATTAAGATCAACTTTTTCCAAAAGTGTTATTTATATTTATTTGATTAACGTCCAACTTTTATTTTAAAATTGATTATTTATTCAGGATGTGGACAGATTTAATAAAACTACGGATTATCCCTACGTTGCGCTGCTATTTTATTGCAGCTTCTTCAAGGTCTACAGAGAGTACAATTCTTAGCATGAAAGACATGTAAAGAGGGTACAAAAAAACATACTTAACCCAATAGCTCTTAGCGATATGGAACCATTTGTGTCAGTTCTGAAATGCACAGTTATTTTTTTTTTAATGAATAAAATATTTATGTCGTTAAATTAAAAACTATAGCTAAAATCAATGCAAGAAGATTCATCAATCTTTAACCTTCGCCCAACCGAAATAATTTTATAACGTGGGCGTCCGACATAATAGGGAATTACTGCTGGTTCATGACCCAACGAGAAATTTCAATAACGGAGCAAGTACAAATAAGAGTTGTCGCGGTGGACAACAGTTGCAATATTGTAAGTACATAAGAGTTGACCTGAACAACAGCGGTACTTATCTAAAAAGTTTACCTATTACTATAATGAATTTAATATACATTTCATACAAATTCGGTGCACTTGAAGATTAGTGCAGGGCAAAGTAATGTAACAAATTGATACCTGAAGGGTACATCTGCTTCAATGCTAAAACGAAAGTCTCCACCTGCTTTTCCCCGAGCGGTTAAGGGAGCACATTACACAAAAAATTTTTTTTTTTAAATTATCATTTAATGTTAAATTATTGTAGTCAGAACTATTAAAAACTATTTGGTAAAACTCAAATGTAAAAAAAATTGTTTTAGAAGATATTAAGATATTTCAGAATTGCTTGTGACGTCACTGAGCCGACCTCACCGAATCTCCGTATCTCTCACGTGGAAAAGTTACTCGCTTCGCATAACGATCCATCTACCTAAAAATTATATTTTTAATGCTTAATTTATATGAGACTGTGTGAATGGTTTTGCCGAAGACGATAAAAGAATCAGAATTTCAATACGGCGTTTAGTTTTTTCTTTAAATATTAAATAAAAACAGCGCCCCGACTGTGCGTTTCGTTCCTATTTTATCTAATTGTGCGTAAAGTTCGGCTAAGTTTATGACTGTGCCTTTTACAATACTATAAGTGATCCGTCCATAAAAGCAACTGGGTTTGTTGCACCCTGCAGTGAACCCTCATTATCATCAGTAAAAGTTGATTGTGATTTAAAGTCGTAAATGCAGAATAACTCGGAATTATTTGCAACAGTAGCCACCAGAACATCGCCGACCAGTTTTTGGATGCAGTGAACCAACGGGACATCGTTTTCCTAATAGAGAAAAATCGCCGAAACGATTTGCATTTTGGTCAGAATTTTGTAAAAGGCAATCATTTCAACCAGGACAAAATGCAAGAATTTGCAATAAACATTTTTTAGAAAGTGATTGAAACTAATCGTCTGTTCTAAGAAAAAATTTTCAAAAGAACCTTGTTTAAAAAAAGTAGATACATATTGGCTCAATAAAAAAACATATGAATTGGGTCACATTTTTCGAAAGCTACAGGAAGTTGGATTTATGACGTGATATATTTAAAACATCTTTGTCAATAACCAATTTTTCAAACAAATTATTTTGTGTAATGCATGTATTATTACCAATTAAATGTTTTATATTATCATATTCTTGACAACATATAGACTCTTCATCTGTTGGCATAGACACACTTTTTTCACATTTACACTAATTACAAATTCTACTTCGATTTTCGTAATTTATGTTTACACTACTAGGTTCAAAAAAAGTATCAACTTCGTCGTCATATGTGTATTCAGGTTCAAATAAATAAGGAGTTGTCATAATTAAAAATTAAATTTATAAGTGCAACCAACCAATTTAGCAGTACATACTAGAATACTATTGTTAACTAAACATTCCAAACATTCAAAACTCCACGACGGTCAGGCGTCTTCAAAATAATTATATTATGAGCTCTGTCTGGGCGGTAGAAATAACCTTTAGAAGCGCGTAAAAATGGTACGAATGACCGCGCCGTGTCATCGCATTTAATATATTTTTTAAAAACTAGACACTATATTAAAATTTTGGTTGCACTATCGTCTTCAGTACAAAAAAACAGTCTAAATACTGGTAACAAAATTTCGTAAACATTGTTTAAAGGTAGGTAAATGATCGTGTGAAGCGAGCAATTTTTGTCTGTATAAGATAGGCAGCTACGAGCAGCTCGGCTCAGTGACGTCACGGGCCGATTTTGAATTAATTATAACTCATTAAATAATCTGAGTAGAAACAAAATACATATGCCATTTTTCTTAGAATTAAACGTACTTTTAAATTAAACGAACTTATTTTTTGTGTATTGTGCCCCTTTAAACATTGCCACGTTTAAGCGGTATGAAGGATTTGGGAAATAACCTATTCATACTAGTTTCCCAAAATGCATTCTACGGAACCCTTTGGCGTGGGCAACCTCTTGGTTACAAACACGAAGCAAACCAACATGCGAAAGTAAATAAACAGTAATAGTAGATCAGTTTAAAGTGAAAAGTTTTTTATAGAGCAATCAATGTCGTTTAGGCGGGGCGTAGTTTAGCCATGGCTGTTATAGAACATTAATAAAGGTTGGATTTTCAACTGTTAAAACAATTGCACATAATCACTTATATTAAAATTAAATTGTCAGTAGTTTTATACAGCATTCATTTCAAAATTGTATCGGATGACGAAATTTTCTTATGTAGATACTTTTTAATCGCATCTACCCGACAAGAGAGTTGTATTTAAATTGATGAAACACGACAGCAACGAAAATGCAAAGAGGTATGCTAATAACAATTAAACTAGATGGGCAGGAGACAGTTACAGGTAAATGGAACAGAAAATGTTTGGTCCGATGCCTTTATTAAGATTACAGAAGATCACCATGATAAAGCATCGATTAAAAAAAAATTAAGGAACTAATAGAACATCCATTGCGCTCACACTTTTGGATATTTTTTAATTAAAGGAAAAAGTTGATAACGCAGTTAACGATTATTCTGCAGGCGTTTCGAAAGTTGGGAGGTTTGAAGTCAAGTAAATTCTATTAGATATTGCTAAAAATAATACAGATTCTTATGTGTTACATAAACTTAAATTATTTGAAATAAACATTTAATTGACTGCACAAGAATGCCTGTAAATTTCTGAAATGATTTGAATACGGTGTCACTTTAAGCCTTCTGTCAGCAATACTTTTAGAAGTAAATGATTTATCACCTACAACTGGAAAATACAAAACAAAATACGTTCTATTTTTGGTTTCACAAAAATATTGCTACTAGAAATTTATTGATACTAGACTATTTAAAAACTAGTGCATTTAAACTGTTTTTTGTTATTGTTAATAAATCCAAACTTTTAAAATAGATTTTGTTCAATAAATTTGACATTTAAAGTTATTCGTTGTAGCTAATGGTATAGCCCGTTTCTGAAGTAGTTTCCGTGTTGTCATTAACCTACTCTCGGGTTGACTTTCTCCAATACACCCAAAAGAACATACAGTCGAACTTCTCTATAGTGAACTCCTCTATAATGATTTTTTCTCTATAATGATGTTTTTGTCAGGAACGTGCATTTTTGCACGTATTATGATGTTAAGCCTCTATATAGTGATTATTCTTTGAGAAATATTTACCAACATTCTCGGGGAACGAAATTTTCGGTAATAAAAAATACAATGGATGTATTGAACATCTGTTTTTTTTCTCAAATTCCGACAACCTACCTGAAAAATTCTTAGAACAATTTATTGAAAATCCCTTATTTATGGAAATTTCTACTCTCACCAAATACATTGGCTACATTTGCATTTATACTTTTGCACTTTAGTTTCGCTTCAATTTTTGTACCACACGCATTTTAGAACGTGAAATGGCGAAACGAAAGTGTTTGATTAGAAATCAACTTACAATTATTCGTTGATCTAGGTGTTTTCCTTTTTTTCCCACAAATTCTTTTATATTTTTTACTTATTTAAAATTTATTTTTCATTAGGATTTTTATATATTAAAATCACGTCACATATTAGTTACATAATTACATATTAAAAACTATTATATCAAACACAATTATTCTTCGTCAACAAGTGTCTAAAAACTATTAACACGTTGTGTAAACATTAGTTTTTCGCGGTGTCCCGCATCTTCAGTAGACATTTTAACACTGGAGCTTGCTAAGTCGAATATTTCTTCCCACGTTCACAGATATATCGATTCCGTTTTTATATTATTTTTCCCTCCTTTATGAAATATTTATTTATTTTACTTTATTTTCTTTTATTTATTTATTTATTTAATTTATTTATCATTTTTATTAAACCATCATTATTAAAAAATACCTGTTCATTTATGATGTTATTTTCTGCTTTGTTCTTATAAATCTGTATGTTCTCGGCTATATTCATTCTGAACCCTTTGTTTATGATCCTTTCTACTTTCATAGTATCTTCTATGGGTCCAAATTGGTGTTTTTCATTATGCAAATGTTTCGCATAATTAGAAGTAGTATTATTTTTACTTATGTGCTCTTTATATCTTACATAAAAACTTCTACCTGTTTGTCCCACGTATTTTTTGTCACACGTATTACATTTAATTGAATAAATACCATTTAGCTTATATTTGTCCTCAATTTCAATTCTTGGATTAAATACTTTATCAAATTTATTATTTGCTTTCAGACCTACTTTTAACTTTTGATTTTTAAAAATTTTAGTCAATTTGTTAGTTTCTGGTCCGTAGTAATTAAATTTTACCCAGTTAGCATTATATTTTATGCTGTTATTAATTGAATCTTGGTTACTTTGTTGATTGTCTTTTTTATATCTACTTCTGTTAAATTTGAATTTGTTTATTATCTTATAAATAATTTTGGGATTATAACCATTATTGGCTGCTATTTGTTTGATTGTTCTTAATTCTTGTTCGAAATTTCCTTTACTAAGTGGTATGTTATATAATCTACAAATTAAATGTCTAAAAGCAGCCATTTTATGTTGGTGTGGATGGTTAGATTCTTTATGGATGACATGGTCAGTTACTGTACTTTTCCGGTATATATTATAATTCAGCTTATTATCATTTTTTGTAATATTCAAATCTAAAAAATTAATCGAGTCATTTACTCCAAGTTCCACTGTAAATTTTATTTTTTCACTTATTGCATTTAAGTATTGTAGAATTTCCTTAGGATTGTTGTTCTCCGTAATGATAAATGTGTCATCCACATATCTATACCAAATTATAATCTTGAATTTATCTATAAGTGTTTTCATAATTTTATCTTCTAAATCTTGTAAGAATATTTCTGATAAGGTTGCAGAAATCGGCGATCCCATTGCTAAACCATCCTTCTGTTATTAAACTGGAAGTAATTTTGGTTTGTTATTACTTCAACATTGTTTATAAGTTGTTGGATGTATTCTTCTTTGTAATTTTTGTTGCGCAAATTATTTTTTATTATATTTAATGTTTCCTTAATTGGGATATTAGTATACATATTATTGATGTCAAATGATATAAATATTGACTTTTTGTTTAGTTTTATATTTTTAAGTTTACTTATTAAGTCGCAGCTATTCTTGATTGTATATTTATTTTCCAATTTCATTGCGTTTTTTAATTCATTTGCTATAGTTTTTGACATATTATATGCTGGTGCCGTTGTGTAATTAATTAATGGTCTAATAGGTCTATCTATTTTATGTAATTTGGGTAGTGCTGTCAGTTTTGGTGCCATAGGATTCATATTAATGTTGAGCCATTGACTCTGCTTTGGGAAAATTCTGTCTGAATTTTTTACAATATTTTTTATCTGAGTTTGAAATATAGCCGTTGGATCTTTATTAATTATGTCAAAGTTGTTATCGTTAATAAATTTTAAAGTTTTCTCAATATATTCTTGTTTATTTATTAGTATCATAGTTTTGGATTTATCCGCTTTCACAATAATAGTATTGTCAATATTTAGTTTACGTTTTAAGGTTTTTACCAATTTATGCTGTATATTATTATTATTATTATTTCGTGTTTTATTGTTATTTTCATTGTGTTTTTTTGTTGTTTCCCTGTTGTAATTAACAATTATTTTATCCATTACACTTACACAATGTGATCTTACCACGTCTTGTTGTTCTTTTTCGACCTTTAGTATAGCCGCTTCACAATCAATAATCATATTTTCAATCTTATTTTTATTGTTATTTATGTTTCCACGCATGTTATAATTGAATCCTAAATTTAATATCTCTTCTTCGTTTTTGTTTAACACTTCTACACTTCTACAATACTTAAACGCAATAAGTGAAAAAATAAAATTTACAATGGAACTTGGAGTAAATGACTCGATTAATTTTTTAGATTTGAATATTACAAAAAATGATAATAAGCTGAATTATAATATATACCGGAAAAGTACAGTAACTGACCATGTCATCCATAAAGAATCTAACCATCCACACCAACATAAAATGGCTGCTTTTAGACATTTAATTTGTAGATTATATAACATACCACTTAGTAAAGGAAATTTCGAACAAGAATTAAGAACAATCAAACAAATAGCAGCCAATAATGGTTATAATCCCAAAATTATTTATAAGATAATAAACAAATTCAAATTTAACAGAAGTAGATATAAAAAAGACAATCAACAAAGTAACCAAGATTCAATTAATAACAGCATAAAATATAATGCTAACTGGGTAAAATTTAATTACTACGGACCAGAAACTAACAAATTGACTAAAATTTTTAAAAATCAAAAGTTAAAAGTAGGTCTGAAAGCAAATAATAAATTTGATAAAGTATTTAATCCAAGAATTGAAATTGAGGACAAATATAAGCTAAATGGTATTTATTCAATTAAATGTAATACGTGTGACAAAAAATACGTGGGACAAACAGGTAGAAGTTTTTATGTAAGATATAAAGAGCACATAAGTAAAAATAATACTACTTCTAATTATGCGAAACATTTGCATAATGAAAAACACCAATTTGGACCCATAGAAGATACTATGAAAGTAGAAAGGATCATAAACAAAGGGTTCAGAATGAATATAGCCGAGAACATACAGATTTATAAGAACAAAGCAGAAAATAACATCATAAATGAACAGGTATTTTTTAATAATGATGGTTTAATAAAAATGATAAATAAATTAAATAAATAAATAAATAAAAGAAAATAAAGTAAAATAAATAAATATTTCATAAAGGAGGGAAAAATAATATAAAAACGGAATCGATATATCTGTGAACGTGGGAAGAAATATTCGACTTAGCAAGCTCCAGTGTTAAAATGTCTACTGAAGATGCGGGACACCGCGAAAAACTAATGTTTACACAACGTGTTAATAGTTTTTAGACACTTGTTGACGAAGAATAATTGTGTTTGATATAATAGTTTTTAATATGTAATTATGTAACTAATATGTGACGTGATTTTAATATATAAAAATCCTAATGAAAAATAAATTTTAAATAAGTAAAAAATATAAAAGAATTTGTGGGAAAAAAAGGAAAACACCTAGATCAACGAATAATTGTAAGTTGATTTCTAATTAATGATAAACCCACATAGGAAAACAATTTATTAATCGAAAGTGTTTGAGTATCCAAGACAAATTAAAGGTGTTGGAAGACGTTGATAATGGTGTAAAGCATAAAGACGTTGCTGCAAATAGCGTATCCGTAATTGTGAAAAATCGTGAAAAACTTAGAAAAGAAGTTAATTCGGGACGAAAAAAAATGAGGCTGTGTACATATGAAGATTTAGATGAAGCGATGTTAAAGTGGCTACAGGTGATTCGCGCCCAAAATGTTCCGGTGTCCGGGCCATTAGTAAAAGAAAAAGCGTTGGTTTACGCAGAAGCCTTGGGATACTCAAATTTTCAAGCAAGTAACGGATGGTTAGACAAGTTTAAACAGAGACATAAAATTTCCGAAAAAGTAATTAGCGGCTATAATTAGTGACCATACCTGTAACCAATGGTTAAAGTCGGTTTTAAAAAAAATTTTGGACACATATCATCCTAAAGACGTCTTTAATGCTGACGAAACTGGGTTATTTTTTAAGTGTACGCCAAATAGAACTTTAACGTTTAAAAACGATAAGTGCTTTGGAGGTAAAAACAGCAAGGAGCGAATAACTGTCATGATTGGTGCCAATATGACTGGAAGTGAAAAAATGAAGCTTCTTGTAATAGGTCGCAGTAGAAATCCACGTTGTTTTAAGGGCGTCAAATCGTTAGAAGTGGATTATGACTTCAATAAAAAGGCGTGGATGACCAGTCAGATTTTTGAAAAGTGGTTACTAAAGTTTGACAATCAAATGGGCAGAGAAAAACGAAAAGTTGCGTTACTTATAGATAACTGCCCAGCCCATCCTGCGCTTATAAAATCAAAATATAAAAACGTCGAATTGATTTTCTTATCACCAAATCTAACGTCAAAATTGCAACCGATGGATCAAGGAATCATAAAAAATTTTAAATTCCATTATCGGAAAACGATATTAAAGAAAATTATGACCGCCATTGAAGAAAATCAACCTACATATAATATCATAAATCTTCGGACGTCCATATCTGAAATAGCAAAAGTATGGCAATTTGAAGTGACGGAGATTACAATAAAAAATTGTTTTTGCAAGGCACGGTTTATTAATTTAAATTTGACTAATTGGGAGGAAGAAGATAACCTTCAATTGTCAGAATTGAAGAAATCTTGGGAACAGCTAAAAGCGTTGGACATTATTTGTGATGAAGTGGAATTTCAGGATTTTTTAAACATTGATAAAGATGTGTTAATTACTGAATATCCTGATGACATCGAGATTTTGGAAAGTGTCAGAAAAAACAACGAATTGTCTAATTTGGAAGAAGAGGATGAAGAAGATTCTATCGAAAATCCTTCCAAAGCCGAGATGGTCATGGCATTTGAGACTATTCGCCGAGGTTTGCAATGCCAAGAAAATGTTCCAGAAAGAATATTCAACTCATTAAACAAGTGTGAAACGTTCTACGAAAATAAAATAATTTTTAAGAGTACTGTGCAATCAACTTTAGATGTATTTTTTCTTCAATAAGTACATGTTGTGTAATATAAATCTGTATGTATTTCTAAATACGGAAATATCATTTCAAACAATAAATAAAATTTAATTTTAATTTTTTGTTTCATTTTGAATATCGGTTGTTTTTTAAAGTGACTGCCAAAACTGTAAAATTATATGTGAATTCTCTATAGTGAAGTTTCTCCATAGTGATGTTTTTTCAGGGCTTTTCGAACATCACTATAGAGAAGTTCGACTGTATTTGGAATATTAATGATAATGTTTCAGTTGAAAACTATTCAAATTTTTATTTCTACTGGTTCTAAGTTTGCATGTTTATCTTTTTAATTCTAGAACGATTTTACGGAAAGAACGAAGAAAATCGATATGTTTAGTTTCGCCATCTTACTTTGCGGACAACGAAGAGAATCAACCACTCCTTCAAATTTCATGGATTTACATAGGGTTACAAAGAGTTAATGTCAATTTGTTTTCTTTATTGATTTTATTACTATTAAAGGTTATGCAACTTTATAATTAATAAACTGTTAAATGAAATGCAGTTCACAAAATGTAAATCTTTTAAAGTTGATAAAAATGATAATTACATGTTTTGTTCGTATAGAATCCGAGTAATCATTTACATTTGGACATAAATAGATCATATTATCGTTAGCATTTCCAATTTAACACTATTTACGCATCAGTGTCAAAAATGGTTTCAGAAACCGAAATACTAATTTTGGTAGAATCAATCAAATTTTGACGTAGTTAGTAAAACCCTCACATGAACAAGTAGCAACATGTATGGGGAAGCAATCTGCATGATAATTTATGGAAATTTTCAAATTGAAAGTTCTAATATTGCTTGAGAATATTATCAATTTCCTCGGGAAACAGCAGGATAAATATCTGCACAGTAAGTTTTATATTACCTGCACCCACGCCCAAAATTAAGTATACCATCTACTTTGTGACTAACCATAAACTGGTTAAAGATAATTTATTTATTATTTCTGGGATTTATTACAATTAATTCCGTTGCGTTTTATTGTCGTACTTTTCTAAAAACCTGCTTACTAAAGCCTGGATCTATTAAAACTAACGAGTCGTTAAGCTGATCTTTCTCCTCTCGTTGCGCACGTACCCTTTTCTGTTCATTTCAATTTCCGCATCCGAACCGATATTGAATTTTAAAATGTTTACCAAATCGCCTTTATATTATGTGCATGAAGAACGTATTTACCGCTTTAATACGGCTAATGAAGTTCTCTCAAAATCGGAAATTGTCAAATAAAATTCTATTACTCGCTAGGAGTTGTAAAAATGTTTCAATTGATACACAATATTGAATATTTAGATAACCTTTAAGCAACACTGGTATTGTTTTAGGTACAAATATTTCTGTAGAAAAAATGAATAACGCATTTGCGTTATATTTTAGGAGCGATGGATTTTTGACATCAATTTTTATTATGAAATTTAGGAAGTCTTCCTGAAATTTATCCTGTTGTTTTGATTAAGTTTTGTAGTCCTATCAATTGTTGTTGCTTAAACTTTATTACTAAAATGTCGCCAATTCGAAACTTGTTAGTTCCTAGAGAAAAATTTTATTTTTTTAAATTTGTGAAATCTCAAACAGAAATTTAAGTTTTTATTCAGTTGGTCAACCAATTAACCTTATGCTTCAGCTTTAAGGGTAACATTGCTACTTATTGACAAATAGCAATTATATAGCATTTTCAGAATGATAACTTTATTAGAGTTCTTTAAGTTTTTGCTTACTATTTGACAGTTTTTGCTTTTTTCTAATTCATGGCTTCAACCAAAGAGAAGTTTAGTGACTAGAAATAATATTTTTTTTTGGTCATAAAGTTCAAATTTTGTGCTTCATACCTTAAAAAGGTATGAACGTTAAACCGACTCGATGTACTGAAGTAGATATTGCAGAATTCTTTGCTAATTATTGGACTTTCAGTAAGTATATTAAATTTATCATCGTTCACTTTCACTGAAAATATTTTGCGGGATTAATCGGTTGGTGGTGTCCATATCTGGCGAAAGTAAAGAGGATTGTCAACAACAATTCTCCCTAGAAAAGTATTTTGTTTGCTGAAACAATAACTAAAATTTAAGATTAAACTTAACCAAGCCAGAGCTAGGACAAGTACAGTTTTGAACATCTTGTTTCAGACTAGTCAAATACAAAATTATCAACATGGGAAATCGTTATAAAGGAAAAACAAAGCGTATTGAAACGATAATAACCACAGAGAACCAAATTTAATTCTAAAATAATTTCGCAATTTTCATGCCAAACAATAATACAGAAGGCGCTCGGTTGCATGAACACTCCATTATAGTGAACAGCTCACTAGTTCTAAAGAGTAAACAAGATCAATCTTGATTACGAAATAGCCTATTTTGATACAAAAATCTTGTCTTCCGTGAATGTACACATACATACAGAATAGAAAAGTGTTCATATTATCAGAAGAGGATGTGGAGCAAAAGAAATATGTATTTTTAATTTTTGACAAATTGCTGGTATTGCAAAAGTGCAGGAAAGAAGCATTCCTGAAACGTTTCTCTGGAAACAGAGTGCAAACATAAATAACAGAATATTTTAATACACTCTAACCGTGGAATGAATAGAAACTGTTCACTATAATGAATAGTTTATATAATGGAGCGTTCATACAACCGAGCGCCAACTGTATTAGGTAGTTTAATTTGCTATTCCGTAAGTTTTCTTTATCTTAATCTTTATCTTTATCTTAATTATACAGGGTGATCAAAAAAGGAGCCCATGATTGATATTGGGGCAATGCTTTCTGTTGAAGCATTGTGGAACTCACAACAAAAGTGGTCCAAGTAGATTCTGTTAAAAATTTAAACAGTTTGTCTAAGATCACAACGTGGCAATACTGCACATATTTCTTTTTCTAAAGAATTACTTTCAGGTAGGCCTACTTCTTGTATCTAAGCAACCAACACTGACAGATACTGTCACTTGCGTAAGACAAACAACTGTCACGTTGACATAACTTTTTTTATTTCAAAAGAATTTAATGTAATTAAACAAGAATACACAACAAACAGGTAATTGAAGGGCTGTATGCAAAAAGTACCTAAGTGACGTGGAGATTTTCTACTATTTGCACTACTTCTGATAAGAATGGATGAACTTTCGGTCGCACTTACTGATTCCCGTTTAAAAGACCCCTAACCATATTATTTATTAAAAACAGATCAATCAAAAACAAAACAATATGATTTCCAGATCCAACTGAAACATAAAATCTCAAATATCTCAGAATATGAAAAAGTGTATGCTACGTCCTGGTGCAGTTTCAATCGCTTCCACAACTGCTTCCTTCAACGCTGGTGTGCGAACTTCACGAGGTCGTCCACCATTTACAGAAATCGGCATTATTTGGCCATTTTCTCTTAATCTTTGCTTCACTCTTCTAATTACGTTAGCATCGGGATGACGTCGATGTGGATGCACTGTAGCATATTCTCTAGCAGCTTCCGATGCGTTATTATCTGTATCGCCCAAGCGGAGCAACATGTCTAGATATTCACTGAAATTGTATTCCATTTTAAGACTTTTTAGGACATTTGACTTGTATCGTTCAAATTTGACAAGAGAACTGACATTGGAAAGTGAATTATTGTTGGCCAACGTTTTCTAGGAGACTTGCGATGTTGCGATATTGATAAATTTTCCTCGGAGCCAAGAAGAAACGGTACTCTAACATCGATAATAAAGTTGGTTTCAATAGATTTTTTAAACGTTTTAAAAAAAAAAACACCATCAACTGCATCAAATTTAGACTCTAACGATGAAATTATTAGAAAATTGTTAATCGTATAGATTTTTATTGCCTGAATAGGAAAGCTTATAACTTGGTGAAGAGACAACAAATTCCATTTTGGCTTTCAAATTCGTGTTTCGGTAGAAATCGTCTATAATATGTAGCTAATCATGGGCACCTTTTTTCATCACACTGTAATTATTAATACTTTTAAATCAACTGTATCAAAATGCATAAGTATTGAGTGCTGCTGTTATCCCATACGAATTTTATACATACAGGCGGCTCTCGATTTTTGCCTAAAATTGATTCCTGAAAATGTGTGCCAATGCTGAATATTCGAAAGTAAAAGGATGTAAAAAACTTCTCACATTGTACTTTAAAATGTGCGGAATAGCGAATTGTTCAAAAGTAGAATGTACAAAAGTCGAGAGCCGCCTGTATTTTATAATTAGAAAACCTTTTAATTCGGAAACTTCTTCATTTCAGCAAGATCTATTGTATTCCAATAGCGCATTTGCAGAGTTGACAAGTACTTGTGCTACAGCTTTAATCAACCACTAATAAATACAATTTTTAATTAGTGAACCTTCCAACTTCAAGTTACTAGAAAAAAAAATGTGAATGTTTCCATGAAAATCAAATTTGTGGAATTAGTTGCCACTCAACTCTTATTTATAGAAACAAATAATGTATTTGAAATAACTGGAACTTTTAGGCTTTTCGTTTTACCTTGGAATATAGAATATAATTTGATTACTACGGTTTAAGTCTCCATACAAGTTAAGCTTCCTGCCGTAGGTTCGTAAAACCCGAATGTTGTTGTATAAATAGTATGAAGGTTTTATATTCATGTCTTTCATTTAAAACTCAAATAATGGCAATTTACTTACCTCCTTAATCCTAAACTCATTAGTATAAGGGTAAGTTGAGCCTTGGTCTTATTCGTCATTGGATGGTAGTATTTTTCAGCTTTCCCTGTCTTGTGGTGATTTTTTAATGTTGCTGCTGTCTATTTCCCGACTGCTTTATTTATTTCTTGTATCCACGTTTTCCTTGATTTTCCTCCCCTATACAATTTTGAGAGAATCACTTAAATGTTACGGAATATTGAAGATAACATTTTCCTCATTGGAAATTTCTTTAAAAGTTGTCATATTGCTTCCTTCGATAGAACTGTTTGTGCTATATTTTCTAATGTTAAAGCTACATTACTAATATAACCTTAAACTGACATGTAAAATAACATTACTATCAACATAAAGGGAAAAAAAAATTTTTTCACAGCCTTCTAACCGTGTCTGGAAATAAAAAACGTTGTATAGGTCTCTGTCCTATCGGTTTTGCTTCATAGATTTTTCTTATTAGTCTGTCTGGATTCGTTCTTTGAAGGTGACGGAACCATCTCAGGAGGTTTTCTCAAATTATAACGTTAACTGCTTTTGTGTGTGTAAGATTTCTCTGAAAGTGGTGTTTCATAGAAAGTCTCTTCTGGTTTTCTTTTCTATTTTTCATAAGAATCACATTTCGGTGTTTTGTATTTTACTCTATTGTTTTGATGATTCACTTCCACGTAATAATGTTGGGACTACTACTTTCTTAAATACCTCTGTTTTTACATGTTCTTCCTTTTTTTCTGTCAGTACAATGAAGATTTCATTTTCATGACTTTTATTTAACACTCAAACAATTTCAATTATAAGGTTGTAAGTAATCCAAAAATATATTTGCCTTGCTCTGTTTACCTTCAAATTTTTGAAGGTAGTATCTAAATGTTAATGATAAAACAAATAGTAAAATAAAATAAATTATTAAATCAAGAATTATTAGAAAATATTTGGTGGTACCTTAATTAAAAACGCATAATTTATAGTCTGAGAAACATATTAAATGCCGATGGCATAGTAACCAAACAAACTAAATAATGAAATCGTTCCTTTGCCAATTCCGCTGCCAAGGATAATTCATATCAGTGTTTACAGTCATACATATTTTATGAAAATTGAGTATTTAGAGTGAGAATATACTGTAGCATAATATGAAGAATAATATTAAAAAAAACACTTCTAAGCAGCATCAAATGTTTTAAAAATGAATAATTACCAAATAGATCGTTCTTATTCAAATATATTTCACCCTAATTAAAAATTATTGGAAAATTATTAAAGATTATTACATAAAATGTAGGTGTTGCGCAAAGTGGTGAAGCTATTAGAATGCTAATGATCAAATAATATTATTGTTTATCGAACCCATTAAGTATGTATTACTGGATCAATTGAGAAACGTGTAAGGAACTGGTAAAACTTTTCAGTTATAATGTAATAAACTAATTGGTGTTTCACAAACACAAAAAAGTGTGAAGTTAACATACAATTTGATTAAAAGTTTATGAAATTTAATACTTTTAGTCCGATAACAGTAATTTTACTAAAGTTTTTATTTGTAGTCACCACTGCGGCTTCGAGAAACTAAAACAAAAAATCAGACCGTGTTTTAGTTACTGTTATACTAACTTATATTACTTATTAAGAGGAATTTAAAAACTTATCACTTTGTAACTGATGCCTACGAAGTGAGAGAGTAAAGAACGGAATAAATCCATTAAAATTAAAACTTTCCGAAAAAATCCTCGGACAACAATTTTATTTTATAAAAACACACATTTTTTAAAAATGTGAATGGTTTCATTAGACGAAACCCAATGATGGTTGGGGATTGTATTTGCTGTAAGAATGTGAATTTTTATAAATTAATATTGACATGTTCGAGGATTGTTTTCGACAAATAATAGTTACAGTTGTAATTAATGTATTCCATCAAGATAGCGTGTTTCTAATATTTTTAGTAGATAAATTAGAATCAGTTGAATAAGCGCTCCCTTTAAATCTGATTGTTATCAAAAATAAAATATTAGATGATTAGGTCGTTCAAAACTTATATCCTACTGTAATAATTTGGAAAGAAAAATCTATTTGTTAGATAGCATAAAAAAAATTTGTGGCCAGTACCCTATGGAAAAATTCCAAACGTCGAACGTAAATGTCAGCAAGACATATAGACAAATTAACAAATAACCCTAACAAATTTTACAACAATAATACAAAACAGTACATAAAGCTACAATCTTAAGAAAATTTATTTATTTCGAGCACAAAATTTTCCAGAGCTTGGAGTCAAATTATCACAACGATTAAACAAAGCGTCGCACATTAAAAGCAAACCTTTCCATCATAAACATAGTCCTGTCTGCATTTGAAAAATCGAAAACACTCGAACTACAACTTTTGATGGCGATCCAATGAACCCGGCTGATAGATACAAGGTTATTACATTTAGGACATTTTATAAAATGACGTTTGAAAGTTGATATTAGATGACATTAACTAGAACTAGTGGTAGATCTCATAAATTTCAACGCAGAAACTAAAAATTGTATTGCAGACGAGCAACGTTTGAAAAATCCATCCAACGATTATTTTCTGTTGCTTCTAACTTACATTATCTTCCACATTTATCATTGCTAAGGCCGGAAACTTACCATGCACATGCGGCAAGTCGAAAATACTATCACTTGTCGATGCAATGTAGTTGCAGCAATATTTTCATTAAAATCCTAAGATTTGTCGAAAGTCAAGAGTCGCGCAACTAATCCTATATTTTGAAGGCATCAAAACTTGCTAATCGACTTGCGACAAATTTTATAATGTAAACGAACTAGGCTCTAATGTGAACCTGAAGCGCGTGACGTAAACAGCGGGTCTGCATTAGATCAGCGTATCGTTGGATGAATGCAGAAAATACTACGATCATTTTTATGTTGAAGTTTTTGTTTGGTAATAGGTCAAACTGTCAAGCAAATAATTCCTACCTATTTAAATACAATTGTACAATTATATAAACACCAGTTTTCTTCATATAATTTTTCAATGCATGGTATTTTATATAAAAAAATTTGAACGACCTCATGAATATACGCTATTCATTTCTTGACTTACACCCCACGATAAGAAGGTATAAGAATAAGAAGAAGAAGAATTCCTTGACTACCTAATACTTAAAGTCCGCCAAATTACTTTAAAGAATCTATTCAACTTTCAACCATGAATTAATTAAAAGACATTTAGTGCACAACTGCTCCTCGCTAGAGGTGAACGGAGATTAAATTTCAACTAATTGCTAAATCTTTATCTTAATTACAAACGTTTTACTTATATTTTCTCCGTGGTTGAGCTTCTGTTTATTTTCAAATATATTCAAAATTAGAACCTTTTTAATTAAAAAAAAAAACGTTTAATCATTGACTACAATAATTCCTTTCTTTTTAATACCACGGTCGGCTTGAAAGCTTTACATTGGAAAAGCTCGTTAGTTGCACAATTTCAACCCTTTTGTCACACATCAACACGTTATCGAATTTTTTCTTCAGGCTTCAGTTCTATTGGCCATCGGATTATACGGCGTCAATTTCACTTTTCATCCCGTATGTACTGATAAAAACAAAGCTTAAAGGATTTTAAAAATCTATTATTTTTGCTCTTTCATTTTCAATCTTACATTGACAGTTTTTCACTAAAATAAATCGTTTTCGAACCTCAAATGGAATTACTTTCGCTGGACGTTTTTTTGTTGACAGCAAAAATTTCTACGAACCAACTTGCTAAAGAGGTATTTCAGTAATTTGAAAAGAATTTTAAACAAAAAATTCTTTAATATATTATGTAATCGCGCTGTATGTACCCGCAAATTAAATGAAATTGGTTCTTCAAGTTTACATTTAATTTGTTGGAAATTACGCTTGCAATTTTTTGATGTCAAATAAATTTAATTTCGAACTTTAGTTACGCGGTTGGATGGTTTAATTCATCTACCGTTTCATTGCAGTGCATCAGTTATGCAGTGGAACCATTTAAAATTATCATTTTAATTAATCTAGATCACGTTGTAGCCACTATTATCGCTTTAGTTTGCACTAATCTAGATAAATACAATACAGTTAACTAGGTGCAAGTAAATCTAATAAACGAAGAAGATATGTAATTAATTATTTAATGTTAATTTTAACGGTCACAACTATCACCATAGCACTAACCCAAAAGGAACAAAATTAATAATTACATAACACTTTACGCTTCGTTAATTTTCAGATGTGAAAATTGAATGAAAGGAATCCTGCAAAAGAAAATAAAACATTTCCATTGTTCGACATATTGAATTCGTGACATCCTTCAAGGAAACAGACGGCCTAACAACTCTTCCCTTTTGTCACTTCGCATCATTAGTGATTTAATGATGCTTCCGGTCAAGCTGAACACTGGAAAAATCAACCTGAAAGAGATATGTAGGTGCTATTCAGATATTTGAAAGAAAAACTTGACCGACACTGACTGTCGACTGTATTATGCAAAGGATAAATTTTTATTTCTTTCACAGCGCAGTTTCAATACTTGAACATTCAGATATTTCGTATTATTTGAGGTACTAAAATGGGCGATGTGGATAAGATGGATAAAGACCCAAGTTGCATTTAATTTTGATGTAGGACTGTACTTTTTTGCGACAACCTAAATGTCGTTGCGTTAAAGGGGCACAATACACAAAAAATAAGTTCGTTTAATTTAAAAGTACGTTTAATTCTAAGAAAAATGGCACATGTATTTTGTTTCTACTCAGATTATTTAATGAGTTATAATTAATTCAAAATCGGCCCGTGACGTCACTGAGCCGAGCTGCCCGTAGCGCCCTATCTTATACATGGAAAAATTGCTCGCTTCACACGATCATTTACCTACCTTTAAACAATGTTTTCGAAATTTTGTTACGAGTATTTAGACTGTTTTTTTGTACTGAAGACGATAGTGCAACCAAAATTTTAATATAGTGTCTAGTTTTTTTAAAAATATATTAAATGCGATGACACGGCGCGGTCATTCGTACCATTTTTACGCGCTTCTAAAGGTTAGTTCTACCGCCCAGACAGAGAGCTCATAAAGCAATTATTTTCTAGACGCCTGACCATCGTGGAGTTTTGAATGTTTTGAATGTTTAGTTAACAATAGTATTCTAGTATTTACTGCTAAATTGGTTGGTTGCATTTATAAATTTAATTTTTAATTATGACAACTCCTTATTTATTTGAACCTGAATACATAGATGACGACGAAGTTGATACTTTTTTTGAACCTAGTAGTGTAAACATAAATTACGAAAATCGAAGTGGAATTTGTAATTAGTGTAAATGTGAAAAAAGTGTGTCTATGCCAACAGATGAAGAGTCTGTCAAGAATATGAGTAGCCCAAATGCAAAAGTGGTTATCTCCTGACAACCCAACTTTTCAGGGGGAGAAAAAAACATTTTACACTCACCAGAAAAAGATAATCATTTTCTGCTTTGTTCTAACAAAAATGTTATAAATCTATTGTTTGGTATATTTATGTGTCGCAAATCCTGAACCACAGGTTTTTCTGTAAATGCAGAAAATGTTCTTGGATATAACCATTTTTGCATTTGAATTGTGGAAATATGTTGCTTCTGAATAATTTTGGATGTACTTAATGTATTTTTGCACTCTAATGAAAGAATTGTTTTTAAAACACTATTACAAAACAAAGAATAATAATGGTATTCAAATAAAAAAAAAAACATAGTTATGTGAACATCTCCGGAAGTCTCCGTAAGGTTCGCACAGCAGGGTTTCATTGCCACTTTCATCTTCATCGGTACCATTTTGCAAGTAGTTGGCACACACAGATTTGTAGTATGATATTTCGTTACATAATTTTTCATTTGTTGACCAGTCTTGACCAAAATGTAATGTTAACAGTTCTTGTACATTCTTTAACTTTGTTTGCTTAATATTTACGTTAACACCTATATCTAGTACGGCAGGTTTAATCATTCCGAGAGTCTTGCCCCTTTTTTGTATTGTCCTTGCTTGACAGTTGCTGCACATGCGCAGAATAAAATTACTAGCGCCTGATTGGTTGTTTGGAGATATTCACTTTTGAATCTTAAGAATTTGAAATTTCTCACGGAGATAACTACTTTTGCATCCAAATGTGATTTTTGGTGCATTAAAACGTATGATATATCGATTTTTGAACCTAAATGAATATCACCAACTAAAGAAGGACCAAACAATCTATACAAAGCCGTAAAAATATCTTTTTGGCTAAATATGGAGATATCCACTTTTGCATTTGGGCTACTCATATGATTGCATAAAACATTTAATTGGTAATAATACATGCATTACACAAAATAATTTGTTTGAAAAATTGGTTATTGACAAAGATGTTTTAAATATATCACGTCATAAACCCAACTTCCTGTAGCTTTCGAAAAATGTGACCCAATTCATATGTTTTTTTATTGAACCAATATGTATCTACTTTTTTTTAAACAAGGTTCTTTTGAAAATTTTTTCTTAGAACACACGATTAGTCTAAATCACTTTCTAAAAAATGTTTATTGCAAATTCTTGCATTTTGTCCTGGTTGAAATGATTGCCTTTTACAAAATTCTGACCAAAATGCAAATCGTTTCGGCAATTTTTCTCTATTAGGAAAACGATGTCCCGTTGGTTCACTGCATCCAAAAACTGGTCGGCGATGTTCTGGTGGCTACTGTTGCAAATAACTCGGAGTTATTCTGCATTTACGACTTTAAATCTCAATCAACTTTTACTGATGATAATGAGGGTTCACTGCAGGGTGCAACAAACCTCGTTGCTTTTATGGACGGATCACTTATAGTATTGTAAAAGGCACAGTCATAAACTTAGCCGAACTTTACGCACAATTAGATAAAATAGGAACGAAACGCAGAGTCGGGGCGCTGTTCTTATTTAATATTTAAAAAAAAAAACTAAACACCGTATTGAAATTCTGATTCTTTTATCGTCTTTGGCAAAACCATTCACACAGTCTCATATAAATTAAGCATTAAAAATATAATTTTTAGGTAGATGGATCGTTGTGCGAAGCGAGTAACTTTTGCACGTGAGAGATACGGAGTTTCGGTGAGATCGGCTCAGTGACGTCACAAGCAATTCTAAAAAGTCTTAATATCGTCTAAAACAATTTTTTTTACATTTGAGTTTTATCAAATAGTTTTTAATAGTTCTGACTACAATAATTTAACATTAAATAATAATTTTAAAAAAAAAGTTTTTTGTGTAATGTGCTCCTTTAAGTGAATAATGCTTTAACAGAAATAATCGATTCGAATTTTTTTACCGCACTAATCAACACAATAATTTACTCACTTTACTTTATCCAATATACAGGCTGTTTGATCAGTGGTGATGGCCCTCAAAATTGAGCTTTAATTGAAAATTATTTATTTGAATTTGGTGTGCAGATGGCTACTGTATAAGGTTACCAATTTCTGGTTTTAAAATTAAAATTAATTATTTATTAGTTGTCGAGAGAAAAAATAGTGACGGGACAACTTGTACAACAAAATAACAGGTTGCGATCAAAATGACCAGTTCGATTTAAAATGAATTCTCAAAGCTGACATGTTCAAATGAAACTAGTATTTGCCGTCTCGAAACGCACAATGTGTGTGCCGTTTATGTCAATGTATTTGGGAAGTTGGGAAATTAAAGTAACTACGTCTCAATGCACATGGAAAAGTTATTTATAAAAAAGCTCAGAAAAATTTTGATTGCTTTTCGAGAGGAAAAAAATATAAGCAATGTCAGACTGAGGACAATTTATGTGCTTCTCTGACTGGTAACCGACTGAAAAATATGAATTTATAAGCAATTAATGATAAATACATGAAACTAGCAAATGCTCATAGAAATGTGTAATTTAATCAAAGAATTAATGAACCACAGGGAAAAATAAAATTTAATATCATTTTTAAGTTCTGCAAAAGCACTGCACTCATATCGCGAAATGTAAACAAATAGTAAATCAATATATTGCGCTGACATTTACTGACTTGTCGTAAATATCTCAAATTCTGTAAAACTGTAAATTATGCCCTCATGTCTGAACTAGCGAGTTTCATTAATTAATTATTGCTGTTATAAAATCGAATACGTAGTTATCATTTCGCGCTAATTTACAATTTCACAAACTACATTTTGTGGGAAATATCTTCATAAATTGCTTGTACTATAAGTTCCAAGTTAATTTTTATCTTAAACTCTTCGATGTAACTCGTCCCTAAGTCCTCATTAATCTTTTTGATTTTATCCTTCATGCTTTGAAGTTTTTATGTGGTGAAATGATGAGATTTAAAAAGGTTGGCTTTTAGTTAATCCTCGAAAAAATTGGTGGATGGTAAGTTTGTGGAAATACATAAAAACATATTTTTTATTTTTTAAAATTTGTACGCTAGACGATCGAAATATTGCGCTAATAAAAACCACCTACTTCACTATTGCGATTTTTTTACCATTTTGAAAGTTGTAAAAAAATTAGTGAACTGAACAAAATTTAAGCGTATAGTATAAAGAACAATTCACCGAGTATTTACTACATTACATCGAAATTTTACAATTGGATATATTCACTAGTTCGATCATCTACTGATGTATATCCCTCGCATTGAAATAACTGGTTAGCGAAATTGAATTTGTCTTGATAAGAAAACTTTAAAAAGTGAATACTTAATTGTATTCTTTTCCAATCAAAAATTTAGTTCAAATTATACCGAGTCAACTTTTATCGCGTAAACTAATATTTCACAAAAAATTAAAATATTAATTACAGAAATAAATTATGTTAATTACTAAGAACCAATAGAATTTCATTTTTGACTACGACAGTAAAATGTTGAAGAGTTGATAAATTTATAATGTATATTTTACGTTCAATTTTATAATTAATTACGCCGCGTTCTCTCTAAAGAGTATAAAATTAGTGATCAGTAACAGGAGCTGTAGCTGACAAGAAACTATAAATAGATGAGAAATGATTATATCAAGCTTTAGTTAAAAAGACGGCGTAATCATTCACAATCATAAAGCAATTTGCAGATATTAAATATATGAAGTTCAAACGTATTTCATCATCCCCATCTCTTAAGAGTCATATGGTAAAGTTGGCTTGCAACTTTTATTTTTATTTTCTTTAAAAATTCGCTACAAATGACATTTGCTTATTCCTAAATGTGCTAATCTAAGACGCAAATGACATTTTTGGATCCTCAACTACATAATCGACAATCAATCCCATATATAGCAGCATCTTCTCCTTCATTATAACCTTTCTTGTTTTTTTTTTAATACCACACAACCTGTTCCTTCAAACTTTTGAATAATATTACGTTATGCGAGTTTTACATGTCAATTAGGAACGACAGTCATTCTTAACTCCAATGACGATGGCTCTACACTTATCAGTCAAACTTACATTCTAAATGGAGTACTTTTAGCTCAGTTGATATTGAGACACCAAAGTGCAGATCTAATGCAATGACTTTAAAAGAAAAGGCCTGTTTTGCCATTGTCCTGACATTGGGAAGCATATTTATAAATAATCCCTAAACACGTAATTTTTAAGTTTATAACATGATATCCTACAAAGTGTTCATAAGGTGACATAAAAACTTATTAACATTTTTCGTTAGTACAGTGGTTGATATGTATAGGCCGAATTGCCTGGCTGTTTCTCTTTTTGCTTAGATTCTCCAAATGAGACACCTTTTCTGATTGTATGATTTATTAATACTATATACACAATAACGCTAAATTATGCACTAGTGTTTTTATGATGTTGAAACTTTGAGCTATTGTAAGTAACTGACTTAAATGTTTTCTATGGACCTTAAGGGTAATTTTGGGAGAGGGACACTTCAGGTACTTTTAGAACCCGAAGCACATGTGCGCGTCCATGCCGCCCGCCTTGAAAGGGTTGACCTCTTTCAAAGAATGAAAGTCATTGCGTGATTTTTGTTCATTAATTGTAATTAATTGGTAACACACACACCTTTGACACTGCGCGTTTTGTTGTGGTCTTTCCAGTCGTCACCGTTACTACCCTCACTACCCCGTCACTGCCTTTGTGCACTGTTAACACTCTGGCTAACTGCCATTTTAGCGGTGGTAGATTGTCGTCGCGGAGGATCACTAGTGTGCCGGTTCTGATGTCATCCTGTGGGCGTTTATTCCATTTTGAACGCTGCTGTAGAGATGACAGGTATTCCCTTGACCATCGCTTCCAAAAGTGTTGTAGAAGTTGCTGTACTCGTTGGAACCGCGATAGTTTGTTCATTGGGATGTCCGTTATCGAGGCTTCTGGCGGTGAGTGGAGCGATTCACCGATCAGATAGTGCGCGGGTGTTAATGGATTAAGGTCGTTAGGGTCATTGGAAAGCGGTGTGAGAGGTCGTGAGTTCATGCAAGCTTCGATTTGCGCAAGCAGGGTGGCCATTTCCTCAAACGTTAACGCGCTTTCGCTTGCTACTCCTTTTATGTGGCCCTTGGCCGACTTAATTCCACTTTCCCATAATCCCCCAAAGTGGGGTGATCTTGCGGGTATGAAATGCCAATTTATTGCGTTTGAATTTAAAAATCCCTGAAATTTATTTGGCTGCTCGGTGTTGCCGAGTAGCTTTGCTACCTTGATTAATTCTCGATCAGCACCAACAAACGTTGTGGCGTTGTCCGAATAAACGTGGCTACATATGCCGCGTCGGGCGATAAAACGTTTGAGTGCGGCTAGAAATGCATCCGTTGTTAGGCTGCTTACCATTTCTAAATGTACAGCCTTAGTTGCAAAACAAACGAACAAACATAAATACGCCTTGATTATTCGGGATCGTCGTGTGTGGCCTTCTTTCAGGCTGAAGGGACCCGCATAATCTACGCCTGAAATTGAAAATGGGCGCGATGGCGTTACGCGATGTTCGGGCAGTTCACCCATTTGAGGTTGTACGTTTACCGGTCGCACTCTAAGAGCGTTTGTCCACGACGTCCGAATCCGATGTCCGAGATTTCGGTCCGAAATAGCAGCCTTCATATTTATATGCGTCGTCTGTCCACACGACATCCGATATCCGATTTCCGAGTTCTCGGAGTCCGAGAATTTCGCTTGTTCGGATAGCCCGCTTGATCGGACCGATCGGATGCAACATACGCATGCCCGGGTAGCCATTTTTGTTGTTGTCTTAAACGCATTTGTCAAAAACATTGAAACTTTTCGAAATATTGAATCGTTTAAGCACGGGTCACATCAATAAGCGTTTTTGCGTAACTTCCGCGACAGCCGGATAGCATCAATAAGCGTTCTGATGAATTTACTTATTTTAAAACCAAAAATCGTTGGGGGATTCAGTTTATAGGACAAACAAGGTAACTAAGAATAAAATCAGATACACATATTTTATTAACTTTTTTAAAATTTTAGCCAATTGTCATGGTAAAGAACCTAGGGGACTCTCAAAGTACATTGCAAAATTGTTGCAAATTTCATTCGCTCTTCGCCCTCCCTGCGAACTTGCAGCTGGCGGTACATCTTGTAAGCTGTTGTTGAATGTAGCAATGAACATATCTTCAGCTCTGTACCCATCTTTTTCTCGAACAATATTGTGTAAAACGACGCATGCCTTCACAATATAAATATATAGCATATAATTTTGATTTGCTTTTCATTTACTTACCTTATTTTACTACAAGTATTTCGCTTGGTAGTACGCACAATCTCTTGTGTTTCAGCAATATGTTGTCGAGGTTCCACCCGAGTTATGAACTTGCATTTTGGAAAAAAACGGTAAATTGAAGAATTGAACAAACTCCATTATAGGTTATGTTGACCTACATTTGTCAGCTGGTCAGTTTTAAAATTCACTCGCCACGGCGTTGTTCGCAGTCCGACCGTCCGATATCGGACGGTAGTGGACAAGCGCCTGGCGTTCGGTCCGTTTTTTATCGTATCAAAATGGCCGCCATCCGAACTTCGGATCTCGAATTCGGACGTCGTGGACAAACGCTCTAAAGCATTTTATGCATTTGCGTATGAGTTGTCGGATTGTGCTACGTCCGGACATGGGCCAATATTTTAGTCGTAATTTGTTTAATACGCCTTGAGCTCCCGAATGCAATGAATTTATGTGTTCATATGTGATGATTAATTTGGTTAATGTATGATGTGGTGGAAGCAATAACGGATGTTTTTGATTGAATGTAGACTGCGAATGTTTCAATCGACCTCCTACTCTTATACATTTGTTACAATCTAAGAACGGGCTAAGAGTCAGTAGACGACTATTTTGTTTGATTGGTCGCCCTGCCGTGAGATCGGTGATTTCTTGTGCGAACGTCTGTAACTGCGCTAAACGTATAAGGTTCAGGGTAGCACCTTCTAGTTCGTCTACTGTCAGTGGTCCGACCGTCCGTGTGTCATGCTCGTTTCGTATATTTTTTATGAATCGGTTGCAGTATGCGACCACTCGTTGTAGTTTTGTATAGGATGAGTACCTTTCAAAGAGTGCCGTTGCAAATTCATCATTTATTGTCGACGCACAACAGATGGATTTGCGTAGTTCAAGTATGTCTTGTGTTGGAATTGTCATTTGTGTAATGGGCCAGTCAGTCATGTCAAGTGTCAACCAACTTGGGCCATGCCACCACAAATCTGAGTTTGCTAATATTTCGGCACCAGCGCCGCGAGATAGCAGGTCTGCGGGATTGCATTTAGTGCTTACATGCTTCCACATTGCTGCGTCTGTTAGCTCTTGGATCTCTGTGATGCGGTTTGCCACGAATGTTTTATGGTGGCTTGATACCGATGTGATCCAAGACAAGACTATTGATGAGTCTGTCCAGTAATGACTGGAATGTAATTGAATATTTAAGATTTTTGCAACTTTGTTCGTTAATTTTGCTAATAACAACGCTGCACAGAGCTCTAGACGCGGCAAGGAAATGGTTTTCAAGGGTGCGACTCGCGATTTAGCGCACAGTAATTTTGCGGTGTGATTGTTGTGACTGTCGCTGGTTCGCAAATAAATGCTTGCACCGTATGCAGTTTGTGATGCGTCTGAAAAGCCGTGCAGTTGTATGCATGCATGATTTGTGCTGAGCACGTGTCTCGGAATTGTGATTTGATTCACTGAATTGAGTTGTATGAGCCACTGCGACCATGTAGTATGAATGCTGAGTGGGACTGATTCATCCCAACTTAATTTCAGTTGCCACAGGGATTGCATTATAATTTTCGCGGTTATTATAATTGGACCGAGCAGGCCTAAGGGGTCAAAAATTTGTGCAACGCTTGACAGTATCGTTCTTTTCGTAATGCGATGTTTTTCTTGAACTGGCGCAATTGCGTAATGAAAGGAGTCTGAATTCGTGTTCCATTGTAGCCCAAGGGTCTTTACGCTTTGTGGATTATCATGATTTAATCCGATATTGACTGTGGCTATGCTTGGGAATGACTGTACATTCGAGGACCATTTGCTTAATTGAAAACCTCCTAACTTTAATAACGTTGTTACCTCGTTGCGAATTTGTTTTAGATCAGCAATGTTATCTGCACCGGTTAACAAGTCATCAACATAAAAGTCGCGCTGAACGATCTTGGAACCGATGGGAAATTGATTCTGTTCTAAAACTGCTAATTGGTTCAATGTTTTGACCGCGAGGTATGGTGCCGATGCGGTTCCGTAGGTTACTGTTGTTAATTCGTACGTTTGAACAGGGTCACATGTATTTTCGCGCCATAAGATGCGTTGCAATTGCGTTTGGTGCGAGTTAACTAGTACTTGTCGGTACATCTTAGTAATGTCAGCAGTGAATGCATACTGATGAGTGCGAAATCGTGTGACAATTGAAAAAAGGTCTTGTTGGATTGTCGGACCCACCATGAGAGTGTCGTTTAACGAAACGCCGTTTGACGATTTGCATGAACCGTCGAATACTACACGCACCTTTGTTGTGACGCTGCTTTCTTTGACGACCGCGTGATGCGGCATATAAAAACTTGAATAGTTGCGAATGTGACATTCAGCGTCTGGAATTAATTTCATGTGGCCTAATTCCAGATACTCTTTCATAAAATTGATGTATTGATGACGTAACTGTACGTCTCGCGATAACCGCTTTTCTAGGGAATGCAAGCGTTTTAACGCTATTGACTTAGATTCGCCCAGTGAGGGCGCATCTATTTTTATTGGCAACGTCACGACAAATCTACCGTCTTCCTTACGTGTGTATGTTTGCGTGAACTGTTGCTCACACGTTTTCTCTTCTGGGCTAAATGTATTGTTTTTGTGGCATTGCTCAATCTCCCAAAATTTGGTGAGGTTACTGTCAATGTCTGTCATTGATAGATGACATGCCGATACTGATGAGGGTGGAAGTGATTTGTTAACAGAACCGCTTAAAACCCAACCGAGTTGTGTTTTTTGGAGAATTGGCAGATGTTTCCCTAGTTTGATTTGCCCTATGCACAGAATGTCCCAAAAGTGTTCGGCGCCAATTAAAGCGTCGATGTCTGAGGAGATGTTAAAATCGGGGTCAGCTAATCGTAAGTTCGTCGGTATGTGAATTGATGACTTGTCAAATGTGACAGTTGGTAATCTGTCTGTTATTCTGTCTATGACTAAACATTCGATAGATGCTTGGAATCGGTTAAAACGCGATTTCATGACTGCCTGAATTGAATTTGTCGTCTGGATTTGTGACTGATTGATACCAGTCACTTGTATTTGTGTGTTTTTGTGTCTTATTCCTAAACGACTAGAAAATGATTTAGTTATAAAACATGATTGTGAGCCTGAATCAAGGAGGACTCTGCATTGTTGCGGATAGCCATTCATGTCAAACATGTCGACTACCGCCGTTGATAATAATACCTGAGATGCGACTGTAATTAAACATTGTTTTGCCACTGCAACCACCGTTGTGTCTGCACTGGTGCCTTGTGTTTGTTCATCAGTAGCCATCGACTTGTTAATGTGTAACATGCTATTGTGTCGTCGATTGCATTTTTTACAAGCGCCTGAAAAGCAGCGCGGGGCAAAATGACCTGCTCGAAAACAATTGGTGCACAAATTCAATCTTTTGACCTCGTTCATTCGAGCATCTGGAGAGAGTTTAATAAATGTGTCACATTGATACAAAGGATGGATGCCCTTGCACAAAGGACACATTGGTTTGTCGTTGATCCCTACATGCACCGCTGTTTTCCGATCTTTTTGGATTTGCTTGCTCGGAGCAATCGACTCGAGCACTTGACATTTAGCGTTCAAGAATTTTGACATTTCGTCCATAGTCGGGGTTTTGCCAAATGGTTTTGCAGTTTCCCAGTCTCGTCTCGTTTTGACGTCTAATTTAGAGGTAATTAAATGAATTAGCAAAGCGTCCCAATGTTCGGTTGGTTGTCCTAGCGTCTTTAAAATGCGTAAGTTTTTTTGTAAGTTATCGGTCAACTGTCGTAAATCAGTGTGGGATTCCTTCGTCATTGTCTGCAATTCAAAGATGTTTTGCACGTGTTTTTGAACTATTAGGGGCTTGTTTTCGAAACGATCTTTTAGAAGCGTCCATGCCACTTGGTAATTTATTGCGGACACTTCTAGCGACTGAATGACCGCTGTTGCCTCGCCTTTCAAGGATGACCGTAAATAGTGGAACTTTTGAATGTCTGTTATTGCTGTGTTGTCATGTATAAGTGAGTTAAAAGTGTCGTAAAAATTTAACCACGTGTCGTATGACCCTGCGAATTCTGGCAACTTGATCGTTGGTAGCTTGATTTGGCTGCCGAGCGCGTCCGCGTTTGATTGAATTGATATTGGCGTCGATGATGTCGATCGTCCAATGGCGTTTGCGGATTCGATTAATTTAGCGGCGCGTCCCGACGCCTCATAATATAAATTTTCAAACGCTACCGTCTCTTCTTCATGATCGTAATCTGCTTGCAGCGCCTCGAGACTGAGTTGGATTTCCTCAAAATCTTTTAAAAGTAACCTGACCCCCTCAAACCGTTGTTTGAGTACGGACACATCAACGTTTGTTTCATGTTCTGATAAATAATTGTTGAACCGCGTTAATTTTGCCTTAATGTGGCCGCGCTTGCGATTTAAAGTCGCGTATTGCTCATTAGAGTCTTGCATTATAAATGTGATTATTGTTTCCAAATGCGAAGCTTGCCGTTGGGAAAGGGTTTTGTGACGGGATAAATTGAATTGTACTTACCCGCTGCACTTCTGAACGGTGCGTAGTTTGAACCCAAGCGACGTCGACTTCCAGATGTTTTCTTGATTTGATTGCGTTTTATTGCTCAGTAGCAATTGATTTGTTGATTTGTTTGTTGATTTAGTTGTCTAATTGCAATGACTTTGTTGATTCGTCGCTGTAGTGTCTGATTGCAATTGACAAGGTTGATATTCGACTCCGAAGGACCATGAAATGTATAGGCCGAATTGCCTGGCTGTTTCTCTTTTTGCTTAGATTCTCCAAATGAGACACCTTTTCTGATTGTATGATTTATTAATACAATATACACAATAAAGCTAAATTATGCACTAGTGTTTTTATGATGTTGAAACTTTGAGCTATTGTAAGTAACTGACTTAAATGTTTTCTATGGACCTTAAGGGTAATTTTGGGAGAGGGACACTTCAGGTACTTTTAGAACCCGAAGCACATGTGCGCGTCCAGTGGTAGTTTTGTTTAAAACGCTGATTGATATATTTTTTATTGTATTACATTGCCAAGAACGAAACTCTATTAGTTTTTGATTTTTTAGGTTGTAGTGAATTTCGTTAAACAAATTACTTTTTATTTTACTGTTAATTTTTGCAATAAATTTTTAATCCATAGCATTTTTTTTTTATAAATATGCACAATAATTAAAATACTGAACTTATTTCATTTAACTTAGAAATCACTCCCCGTTTCGAATCAAATCTTGTAGAAAAACATGTGCACGAGACTGAACACAAGAATGATGGTTGACTGACTGACAGTCTGAATAATGGTGCAGTGGCAACCATAATTCAGAGGGTCAGTCTCTCCCCCACTACCATGGTTGATGCTCGGATTTGAAAATATCTGGAAATCCGTCAGTCCATTCATCAGTTCATCAGTATTGACCTTACACCATTAATCAGAATGCCAATCTTCGGCCTGAATGTCACTTCGACTGATCGTCTAAGGATCGCATTATGTAGGCATGCACGTTAGGAAATATTGAGTTACATTTCTTCATTGCAAAACTCAATAAACTGAATCTTCCGTTTCAGTAAGTATTAAATTTTCCACTATTTCGACGACTTGATTTCAAGTAAAGTTTTGAGATGAAAAATGATCACTTCACATAATTCACTGTTTCTCCTATATTTTTCTTAAGAAAAGCGTCATTGGAATTTTGTTTATAAATTTATTCATCTTTCATATAGGAACTAGTAGATCACCGGGCACCGGGCATCGCCGGGTCAACCTGCTATCTCACCGAAACATAATCAGTGTTTTCCCCCATACCCTTTTTTGTTTTGGTGATAACAATGTAGGCAACAAAAATTTAGAATGTAAAGACTTCTTATATTTGAGAGATCATTTTTCAGCATATAAGGAAGAAAATCAAATAATGATATCGAGTTTAGTCGGCCAATCCAACTGTAGACAAATTTATCTGTGTAATCGTTTAGGGACAGCACTGTTTATTTTTTTATGTTTAACAGTTTTCTCGTAATATAGACGCTATTTTCTATCAGTATGCCAACTTTCAACTCGATGGCTTGTTTAGAAATAGGCTACACTTTCCGGGCATAGTTGCAACTTTGCCTTTTAAACTGTCAAGTTTTGAAGAAAATCCAAAAACAAAACAATTTTTAAATGTAATTAGACATTTTTCGACATAAGATTAATATATACAGGGTGTGTCTTGTCATCATCAATCAGTAGTTTTTGGTCGCGATTGTGATAGGTCTTTTAACCGTCAGAAGGACGTTATAAAGATGTTAGGTCCTTATACATAAGAAAAGAGTGGAGAAAAGAATTATTGAAAAGTGAACGACAAAAAATAAATCTTAATCTACCGACTTGAAAAAATCCCAAAAAAATAAACCAATTTTCGAATTCTATTTCGCTTTGTTCGACGCAAGAATTGCTAATTCTTTTCTCATTATTGCAAGTAAGAAGTTAAAACATATTAAACGTCATTTCTTAAACAAGGAATACTGTGTGTAAAAATTTCATATCAAAAGAAATAAAATGAAGTTTCAAAATTAATATGTCAACAGTTTATCGAATTCTTACCCTACTGTTGCCGCTCATGCTTTCTAACACCTTTTTTCTCAATTTTTTTACTTCTCTAAAGGCCCACTATTTTTATACCTTCATCTAAACCTATCAAATTATGGAAAAAGTATAGGTTGCTAGTTAAAATAATTGGTGATGACATCATTACTTCGACAAGAAACACCCTGTATATAGAAATGTTATGTTAAAAGATGTGAAATTAAATTTAAAGTACTTTTGAGATAACGAGGAGAATAAACACATAAACCTCTCAGTCAACGAGGAAAATATAGAAAATGTTTGTATAACTTTCACACTGTCATACTCTACGTTTCCGTCTCACAATCAAAAACAATTTATTATTTCTGTAAAATTGAAAATAAAAGCTGTTTTTACTTTAGTCCATCTGGAACATACTGTAGACAAAATACTCAATATTCATTTTATATCACCTGACAAGAGAATTATTTTGTGCTTAAGCAAGTAACATTTAAATGTTACTTCAAAAATCTATCGGACTTTTATTGAATAGAACGCCGCTGCACTTAAATTTAGGTTTTTATTTTGTGCCAAACGTTATCAATTTGCTGTTGTTTGCTACTGCCCTTCTAATTACATTACCAGTAAACGTAAAGTTTTTTTGCTCAGTTTTTAGTTTTTCGTCCGTGAAGTATTTCTATCTTTATTGTTCTTAAATGAAAACATTTTAACAGTATTCCATTTTATGTCAAGTATATTATTTACGTTTAGTTTAAAAGACTTAATGTATTATTTTTTATTTAAGTTAAATAATAAGAATTGTTTTAGATCCAGAGAAATATTCAAAATAATATCAGTTTGAAATTTCAAAGTTTAAAGGTTTCACATGCCCACGACTGTTTACGAAAATAAAGACATGGAAATCGGAAAAGTAATAAAATAAAGGTTAGCCTTCGCTTTCATCGAAAACACCGAAGTCTGAATTCGTAGAAGTCAATCTTCCACGTGTTGATTTACGAAACAGAAAACGTTTCCATCATATATTTATGTCAGATATAAAATTCAGACACAAATTGATGTTGATTTTCATTTATCTGCGGAGAAAATTTTAATATACATATGCGAATAAAACGCCAGGTGAAATATTTTAACCGCCAGTTGTTGACTAATGCTTTATCTTTCAACGAATTTCAATTTACTTTAAGGGCTGAAATTTTTGTTTACACTGAAATATTTTCAGTTAATCAACGATCTCTACTTGCTTCTAATTAATTGCCCTACATGTAAAATGCTTAAAAGTTGTTTTTTAAATAATGTCCAAAATTTTTTGCTTCGAAAGTCTCAAAAACACATTGCTTCTCAAATATTTTGTCAGTTGCTGTAAGGTATTATCCGAAGTAAATTAACTTTGTTAGGATGACAGGTTAAGCGAGATTGGTCTAAATTTTAATATTTTCTATAAACCCTCGCAGAAACATCGATTTTTAATGTAGTAGTCAGCCATCTTTACAGTGTAACACAAAGTTAAAAAGTCGTAAAAACTTTGCATTTCTATATAAAGTTTTCATATTCAAAAATAGAGAATGTACTAAAAGCGAAGTATAGAAATTGATACTTGACAATCTTCAAACTTACGGGAATAATATTCATGAACAGTGCATTTGCAAGTGGAACTTGAGTAGTCCACGTCTTAATTACAGTTTCAAGGAGTTGTTACAGTTTTCAGCGAAGTTTTAGCAGATCTACTTTAATTCTAGTGTAACGGAATCATTCAACTTTTATTAAAAAATAATTTTATTTTAAGATTGGACAAGAAGTTGAAAATTTTCTAGATATCATTTTGCCGGTCATTTGACAGCATTGAGAAGAATCACATTCAACGTTCGTAAATCTGAATCACAAACAGACGTTAACTTGCCAAAAAGTAAAATGAAACTCCAATAAAAGTAAAAGGAGAGCGCATTATAAATCCTTTGGGTAAAAGATTTTATCCCAAGAACTTATTTATTCAATTAAGGTTGAAGAAAGGCCAAGAATTAATTATAAAATACAATTTATTTTGCAATTCTTCACTTAACTCCGTTATTTTGCTACCTACAATCATACATTTGTAGTCAGAAAGAGGAAGTCGATAACTATTATAACACTAAATATTTTAAATGTCGAAATTCTTTATTATATCGAACCTTGCCATGTTTTGTGAGTGATGAAGAGCTTTGCTGTCGCGAAAAATAAACCATGAACTTTAAATGAAGAAACTAAAATAAAAATTGTCAAAAAAATAGAGAATGATGTGATTCCAACCACTGCCGTGAGTAAAGAATATGAAAATGTGATGGATTAAGTTTTGAATGCCAGGCTAAATAGGGTAATATATGCGATATATGCGAATAAAATACAACGATTTTGCAAAAACTTCAAATGTCAGTGCCTATTTGCCCACCAATCAGAACAACCCAAATTGTTACGAAGAAATATATCCATGATATGGATATATATGGGTGATATGCGCAGGTGCTTCCACTGACAGCTAGATAATCTAAGGTGTATATTATTAACTAGCAGTTGGTAATAGTTATTTATGATACAAGTGTTAAAAGTAAGATTTTATTGTGTGAGTGGACAAAATTAAGAAACGGCGTAAGAAGTTTATCAACCCTATGAACAAAATAAAATCGCACTTTTAACACTTGTATTTTCTATAAACACCAATAAAAGCATTCTAAAATCTGTTATTAAAAATTTCAAAAATTACATAAATTGCATGTGACATAATTATGCTTATGAAAAGTGAAATTGCTGACTGTTTAATATTACACTTTCTATTTTTAGTAGTGTTTGTAGAAAAAATACATTTTACAAGTAAAGTTATTTATGAAAAAAATTTAAATGCATTCTGCACGTAGATTTGTTTTCTAGTTAATTTTTGTTGTCGCCACTTTAGACAACAGAATAACAAATGACGAAGCTTTTATCTTCGAGTAAAAAATATGCAATTAATTGCATTTGTTTAGTTTATTTGAATGCGTTTAGCAAATAATTAGAACCAGTTACTTCGTCAAATGAGAGCAGGCAATTAAAATAAATTATTGTTTAACCAATATTTCGATTAAAATTAAAAATCAATCATTTAATTACATCCTCTTTCTATTTGAAACTGAGTTAGTTTTCACTTTTCGTCGTCTTCTTCCGGTTTACTTACTTCTCTTTTGGGTTTATCCTTGCATAGGTCTCGATAAATTTCTCCCACGACAATATTTATCTGCTTTGGTTCTTTTCATCTCTCGCGGGAACCATTCTGTAATTTGTTTTGGTCACCTGTTCTTCTTAACGTTTTCAGATAACTTCACGACTCTGTTTTCTAACTTTTTCGTGATAGATAATTCCAATACTATTCCGCGTGGTTTTCTTAATGTTGAAGTGAATGGCCACAATTTCTTACCGTAAAGAACTAGTTAAAACACTACACAAGGTGAATCATGAAAAAAGTCTGTCCTGATGATTTTTCTGATACAGCTGAACATATTTGTTCAGTTGCCTCTTTCTAATGAAAATTGTTTAATTTTAATGAAAGTCACATGTGCCAGATGTAGTTTCAAGTTGTTAACATGTTAACTAATTATTAACACACCGATAATCTTTTAATTGTTGGCAAATGTGGTGAAAACGCAACAGCCGCAACTAAACTTTATAATAATTTGAAATTAAACCTGACACATTTGACTCTTTTTAAGATAAAAGTAAAAGATAACTTTAATTTGAAAAAAACTTATGTAATATAAAAATCTCGAAAAGTTTTGTTACGCACAAGATGTTGGCACATTTCATTGCACCGGCCAACTCAGACGTGAGGATGCAGTTCTTGCAGTAAAGTACTGGGTTGGTTGATCCAATATGGCGCCACTGGATCTTATTACAGAAATTTTAAAATATGATAAATGTACGACCTAGAACCGACGGCAGATGGGAAACCAGAAACGTCCAGTCCGTCGCGTTTTACACAGGATGATTACAATAAATGAGTCGTATATTTGCAAAACAATCTTAAAAAACTATTACGCACTCTCTAAAGGCTAATATCTAAAATGTATACTGCGCAGGGTGAGTCAATTTTTACCGCCGGTGGCAAAATAGCCCTTCAGAATAATTTGTCAGTTCTCATGAATTGCATGAGTAATTTTATATTATTAAAGAAACATAGAAACAAGAAAAAAAATTCTTTTTAATCAGGTAAAATTTTGGCTTTATTTCAATTACTAGTTGTTCAATTTATTAGTTTTTTTGATGCACGAAGAGTAAAATATTTTCACACAATTTAGTGTAATTGAAATAATTTTACTAATTTTCGTTTATTAAATAAAGCCATTATCGTATTAGAAGGTATTTTTTAAAATGATTCATGACATAAGTAGACCAATTTACTGGACAATGGTATTGGCGTAGGGTACTTGACTTTTTATTTATTACGGTTACTAAACTTAACTTAAGAATGCAGGTCTGACGGCAACTGAAAAGCTGTCTCGTCTAGTTTCATGGGTCGATCATAAGCTATTGTTAGGGTGGTAAATCGCATTATCCATTGTTGGAAAGTCATAATTAAAATCTTTTGTGCTTTACCTTAAATTTGGTTTATTTCAAAAAGTAATAATTTTTTTACAAATCAAATTGCAGATATTTTTTTTTTTTTTTTTTTTTTGTTAAGAGGAGGTAACCTGTGTGACTACTAACTTCCTCCCCCATACGTCTTCCTCACCACGGGAACCACATTAACATTACGTCAAGTATTACTTCGAGATGAGTGACTGTTTAGTTCCATTTACATCTTATCATTAGATCACATCTTTTGGTAAGCTTTCACTCACACTTTTTCACCTTTCGTTTTCTTTCCCTTTTACCTATCATTCTCTCTCTATCACTCTCTCCCTCTATCATCAAAAATTGCCTCTTATTAGTTTGCTTTCACACACACTTTTACTCATCTCATCTTCTTCCTCCTTTACCTATCATTCACACTCTCTATCACTCTCTCCCTCTTTGATCATCTTAGGTTGAATTGTGAAGAAGGCATCCCTTGATTCCCCTTGGTAATGGACCCTCTGGCTGTCAAGGCTTCACATGAACTTGCATCTTTAATTGTGATGTTCGTTACAACCTAAATGACTCAATAAGATTGGTTAAATATGATTCAAAAAATAATTAAAAGAAATAAATAAATAATTAAAAATTTTAAACCTAGGAGGCTTAGAATTTTTACTATCAAAATCAAAGTAGTATATTGAATAATTTTTTGACGTTTCTAAAATTTTTACATTTTTCGCCGTAACTTTACAAATAAACTGATGGAATCCGTCTCGCGACTTTACGAAAATTAAATGAAACTTATTTGCTCCTAATAATTATTATAAACGCTTCACGAGCAAAAAATTACAAAAATCTTCAATTGGTAAATTTTGACGTTTCTAAAAAATTTTAAACAGATCGAAAAAGAAAAAAATATTCAAAATACCTCATATACATTCATTCTCTCAATCACACAACCTTTAACCTTCAATCTTCGTCAGAATCTGATATCACATCATCTCTGACGAGGAGTTCCTCCCTACGAAATTCCTCTTGCTGTTTTCCACGCATAATGTCCCGCATCATGTTGGTTACAGTTTTCCAAGATTCCTCGGAATCCAATAATAACTCAGAAATATTATTCTGGTCTATATTACAACCCATTTTAATCCTAGCATCTCTTCGGATGCTTTCCCATTCGTCACAAATGAATATAGTATGTTCTGGCGTGTCTACCTGCTGGCAAAACCAGCAAGTATCGACATCCGCCTTTTTTATCCAATTGAGATATTTTCCGAAAATTCCGTGTCCGGACATGGATTGTGTTAAAAAATAATCCATTTCTACCCACTTACAATTGAACCATTTTCTAATATCTTTAACGAAAATTTTTGCCCAACCTAAATAATCGTCCCATTGTTCTTGCCAAGCTATCATTAAGGATTCGTTTGCCAAAGAGGTATGATCTTTGCCCCTTAAATAAATTTCCGATCTTACGTTCGCTTTCATCCACAAAGGAGGCATTCTGGCAAGCACCTGCACTGCCTTCGTGGATATTGTTCTATATGCGGATGTTATTCTAATGGCTAACCTCCTGTTGACCCTATCGAGCATGTTTTTATAACGCTCGAATCTTAGGGCCTTTATCCAGGCAGGGGCGCCGTACAAAATCACGGAAATTACCACCGAGGACAGTACTCTGCGTTTGCCAGCTTTCGGACCTCTGATGTTCGGCATTAACCTTGAAAGCGTCGCGGCTAATTTCATTCCCTTTAAACATACCTCTTTAACGTGCGTCGTTAATTTTACATCTTTGTCTAACCAGACACCCATATATTTAATAGCATCCGAGCTATTTAACCTAAAGCCGTCGATATCGATCGATAAGCTTTTAATTTTCCTTCTCCCTGCCAAAAGTACCATTTCTGTTTTTTTGCAGGGCGATCTTGATCCCCATGTCATCCAGCTTGCGTTTAACTCTACCGAAGGCGTATTGTGCTTCCTCTCGTAGCGCATCTTCAGATTTAGCCTCTACAACTATCGCTAAATCGTCTGCGTACGCCACGAGTGTCACATCTTTTCCCAAATCGAGCTCTAATATCTCGTTATAAAATATGTTCCAAAGGGTTGGACCAAGAACCGAACCCTGTGGAACACCGCTGGTTACATTAATCCGTTCTCCGTGAGAAGTAACGATGCAACGATCTGATAAGTACGATTGTATCATCCTTATTATGTGAACCGAGATATTAGCTCTCTCTAATGCCGAAATAATTCCTGCCCACGGTGCCGAGTTAAACGCATTCTGTATGTCAACAGTTATCATCGCACAGAAACCGCGATTACTATACGCCAATCGATTAATTCGATTTGGCACTTCGAGAATTTTACTGACTGCATCTATCGTAGATCGCCCTGCCCTAAATCCAAATTGATTATCATTCAAAACACTTTTATCCTCTAATTCCCTCTCTAACAGACCCTTAATGACACCTTCGAACAATTTACCCGCGACATCGAGCAGACATATCGGTCTGTATGTGATTAAATCTCCTTTCCGCGGTTTCTCTATCAATACTAGGAAAGCAGTTTTCCAGATGTTTGGAAAATCACCTGCTTTCCAACATTTATCCAGTACCCTGGCTATGACCTCAGGGTACTTTAGAGAGAAAGATTTAATCACCTCTGCAGGAATTCGATCGGGACCTGGAGCCTTACCCGCTCTGATCCGAGACGCAGCATCCAATACGTTCTCTGCCGTTAAAGTTTGAGCCTCTTCCGGAGGCATGTCAAGTATCGGCCACACATTAATAGGATGAGATGGAAACAACTTCGCCACCTGTACCCGGGTATCCCCTTTACCTATTTCAATGCGTGGACGAAGCTTGAGCTTGCTTGTTACAATTTTGTACCCGAGGCCCCATGGATCCTGATCTATTTCCTTGCAGAGTTGTTGCCAAGCTGCTCGTTTTGCCGATTTTATCGCCCACTTTAGGGATTTCTTCGCCCTTTTAAAATTTTCAAAATGAATTTGAGGATCTATATTATGATTACGATTAGCACGTGTCATTATGCGTCTCAATGCGAGGCATTGACGTCGCTTATCTGCGATATCGTCATTCCACCAATACACTGGCGGACGCATATGACGCGATTGCTTACGTTTAACAAGATTACTATTACATAATCCTGTGATGTAATTAATTAAATCTTTAGGTGTATTAATATCTTCAGGTATCTGACCCTCAGATATTAAATTATTTAAACCTAGCGAAGTAACCTTCCATCCAGTAGGCGATAAAATTCCGTTCGACCGGTTATTAATATTCAATGTCTGTATGTCAAACATAATCGTTCTATGATCGCTCATATTGATCATGTCATCACAGACTCGCCAGTCAGATATCATTCCGGTGACAGCTATTGACGAAAGGGTGATATCTATCAAAGAGGAACCGTTCGCGTTAACAAAAGTAGGTGTATCACCGACATTTATGACAGAAAGATCTAACGTATCCGTCCATTCTTCCAAAATGTTTCCCCTTTCGTTGCTAACCGTCGAACCAAACATACCTGATTTGGCGTTTAAATCTCCCCCTATAATATAACGCGGCTTATTTATCCTTTGTATATGGGTAGAAAGATCAAATAAAAGTGTTCGAAAATCCTCGATACTCCCATTTGGAGAAAAATATACCGAATAAAAACTAAATTTATTAATTTCCGTCCACACAAATCCATGTCCAGAGAAATACCCCGTCACGGAACAATCCCTTCCTACTGTGATGAAACAATCTATGTTATCATCACAGAACGCATTGCCAACTCTCTTAGCATTGGGCTCTTGGCCCAACACTACGCTCACCTTCTCTTCACAAATCGTTTGTGAGAGAATGTCATGAGCTGCATGGCATCTATTAACATTTAATTGCATCACCCTCATTATCTGAGTTTCGGTGATGCCTTCTTATTGGCTTTGCATTTAAAGCTGCCGGATCTATGAGACTCTTTGCATATCCAGCAATGAGTCTCATTCTGGCAATCCTTTAAATAATGCCCCTCTTCACCACAATTGTGGCAGTGATTCCTTCTATTAGGGCCAGTACATGCACTAGCATAATGGCCAATTCCTTGGCATTTGAAACATCTAGTAACATTCTGCCTAATCCTTATCCGGCAGTTAGACCAACCGACTCTAATCCTGCCGGATTCTAATAGTGGACCTGCCATTCTGGCAGGCAAAGCCACTACTCCCAACATGATGCCGGGACGTGTATTCTTTAATGTCTTGATCTCTAAGACATTCTTTTCTAAATTAGCCGCCATTTCTATGGCAGACGCTAATTCTTCTCGACGGGTTCCCTCCTCAACGTCGAGAATCTCAAGGACAACTTTTGTTGTCAATGACCTTATTGTCATTCCTTCTTTAACAAGAGCTTTTTCAAGTTCGACTTTCAAAAGCTCATTTTTTGAGGGGCCTCCTTTAACCTCAATTAGAGCCTCTCCGGCTCTAGTTCTTCTTATTTTTGTTATTTCGACCCCGATCTTCGCGGGGTCGACTTTCGTCCGTGCCAGACGCACGATGTCGCTATAAGAGACTTTCCCTGTCCCTTTTATAACGACTGCGTCTGGCTTATCTATTACCTTTCTCGGTTTAATTACCTTTCTCACTACCTCGGTCCACGGTAACTCTACCGCCCGGATAGAGCTATCGCGCACCTCAGCCTGTGATTGGACTACCCCGGCCCATGACCGCCCCCCCGTCCGGAGACGAGGAACAGCAACATCAACCGGTACATTGATTTCCGTCAATGTATGACACGGATTCGTCGTCTCCGCACAACGGGTGCCATCACGCACCCTGGCAGTCCCCTTTTTCTCTTTGACAATCATGTCATTAGAGATCCTTAACATCTTTGATACATTAGATGCATCAAACTCCCCTGAATTCTCTTTGACAATCTTGTCATTAGAGATCCTTGATGCATCCAATGCATCAAATTCCTTGGAATTGACAATCTCGTCAACATTATCCGCCAATCTAAGCAGCTCTCTCAGAGCCTTCCTCATTTCCTTATGTAAGGTTTTGTACTTCATATCTTCAGTGCCCTTCACTGTTACGCGGACCTTTAAAATTAATTGATTAATGGCCTTACTTAATCTGTCTTTTCTTCCTGGCTTTGCTGTGGCGTCCTTTGATTGATCCATCTTCTCCAAGACGGGACAAGTTAGTCCACAGGACACCAAAGCATCTGATTGACGTCGACACCTCTTTCTTTCCTTTCCTAAATTCTGCATAACTCAGAAAATAATTAATTAAAAATTAAAAAATCAAAATTTTATCTCTAATAAAATCTAGTTAGTTAATAAATTTAATAATTTTTTGACATTTCTCAAAATTTTTGGAATTTATGCGATAATTATTGAAAATGAACGGATCAAACTCGTGCCGCGACTTTAAAAAATTAAATTAAACGTATCCGCTCCCAACGATCACGGGAAATACGCCTCGCGAGTGAAAATTACGAAAAATCTCCAATCGGAAAAATTTGACGTTTCAAAAATTTTACAATTTTTACAATCAATTGCTTAAATAAACGAATCAAATGAATGAATGAATCTATACCAGACGTATCCAGTCCTATTTAACGCGATAATAACGCTTCACGGGCAAAAAATAGTGAAAATTCTCAATCGGAAAATATTTGACAGTTACCGTAAGTCAAAAATTTCCAAAATTATCCGATTTATGATGAATTAAATGATTAATGACTACTAAATGACTATTACTGAATGAAATTAATATTATTCTACTAATCTACTACAACTTATCGGGTTAAATCAGCAAATTTTCAGGAGCGATGTATGAACACGTCAATCACAGTTCAACCAAAGCCACCTCTTTTTAAATTGCAGATATTAAGACTCCTCGACCTTTTGGAAAACGGCATCACTCGTTTTAGCCACATTTTTAAGATTTGAAGAATAGGTCGCTATTGCATTTTATAAGAGTGATCGGTCCGCATTCTTCCATCCGGTTCTTTTTTGATGATGTCTCGATTAAGCTAGTTATTAACTAAAATATAAATTTGTTTCGAAACTGGCATCCCTCATAAAGCTTCCAAATATTTAAAATTTTGGTTTCAAATTTATATGAGCTTAGTGCTGACACTTAAACTCAATTTTGTATCTGCATCGATTTTCTTCAAATATTATAGTTTGCTCATAATTTAATTAAAATCGTTTGAGCTCGTCGTGCAGAAAGCGCATTTTTTCATAGCTCGAGGGTAAAATGTCAACAAGATATATTGACACAACAAAGGCACTTATTAACTGCCATCAAGTTTACCTTAAATGAGTGGAATCGTAAATTATTTTTTCGCAAAGTATTTATTTTTGAGATCTTTTGCAAATGATTTTATTTTCGATAATTTACTTATTGTGTTGTCACGAATTTATTAATGACATAAAAATCTTATTTTATCGAAAATAATAATTGAAATAAAATATGATTTTATATAAATAATTGTACCCAATTTAATAATAATGCACGTCAATGATTAAATGACCATGTATTCCATAATAATTCAAAGGGTTAGAATAAAAAAAGTACAAATAAAATTTACATTTTTTGAATATATAGTTTGAGGTTATGTAACTATGAAACAGTCCAGACTTTTTTTTAGTAAAATCTCATTTTATATTAGTTAATTAAAAGAGAATAGAATTTTAATTGTAAATTTGTGTTTGGTGCAATAAATAGGCACCTCACCTTTAACAAAACGTACTTATCCCATAATTTTCAAAAATGCATTTATAATTATTGTGTTATCACGAATTGATATAAAACTAAAATACAAATTTTATTATATTGAAATACTACGAGTAAATTAATAAGTATGTACAGTACTAATAACATTAATTGTATAACTTCACAGGCAATATTTTTTTTGGTATAAATTACAAAATAACATATGTCTCTTCGCGTAATGTGCAACTGGCCTTGCACTTGATACATATAATCGTCGTTATGCTTCTATTTAATTTTACAGTTATTCAGTTATTGATTAAATTTTTTTGATTGCTTCTTCTACCGTACAATCTTTCGCCGAAAACGGACATTTGACTTCGATTATCGCGTTATTTAGCCTACATTTTTCTGCTGTCCGTTGAGGTGTTAATCTTTTACTCGTGTTTTAATTTAGTAATTATTAAAGTAGTAGTAAATAAATTCTTTTCTAATAACTAAAGATTCTAAAACCAAGTGTTCACGGATGTCAACAGTATTTTTGCGAAGAAGTAATAAAATCTTATGAAGTTTGCTATTGTAAATTCCAGGCAAAGAATTTTAGCTGACAAAGGACGGATGTAGGTACTTAAACAAAACATGCAAATATATACCTAAAGTTTGAAAAATATCGGGATCTCTGTCCAACTTTTAGAATTTTGCTCGTTCACGAATATTCCCCAAAAATCGGCAAAACATTATGAAACTGAAACAATGAGTTGCATAAAACAATTAGCCTTTGATGATATGGCTACAGCAGGTAAAGGGGGTATATTGGTTAGCGGTGGAATCGGAGAATATCGTAGCGATGGGCCAAAACTTATTTTTGCAGTAGTTATGTTTGTGACAGTACCTAGTATAATTATTGGAATATTTAGATTTCAACATAATTTTCGTTCAACTGATATGTATTTCGGTCTCTGGTGGTGAAAAATTCTTTGTCTATTGTGGAACTGTCAGCTTGCCATAAATTTTAGTTGTTAGGCATATCTCTGTTTAAAGATGCTCTCTATTTATGCGTAAATTTACAAAAAAAAACAAACACAGTTTCCACGTTCTTTAATTATTAACAAACACATTTTTCACGTGCTTTAACTATTAATTGATTCTCATAATTTTTAGATAATTTTATACGTTACAGCAATCTTTCGGACATACTCAATAAAAAATATTAATAATTCAGAATTGCTGTTGTTAAAAGCACAAATACTTGTAAAATTAGCTATATAGATATTCTCGCTCTGAAAATCAGATTGAGAATGAGAAATTTTTGGAATCTTTAAAAGTTCAATTTGAAAAACCGTTTCCATCTGTTTTTAAATTTTTAGGAGGGGCCCTTTGGCTTTCGTGTACCTGCATTCGAACTTTCTCGTGGGAATCGTTGTAATTGAGAAGTTTTTATAAAAACGTCACTAATCTAAATTGAGCAAAATTGAGATTATAATGCTACTTCAGAGTAAAACTTTGCATCTATCCAAGTGAACAACAATTAATTGAAGGCAAAAACGTCAAATATGCAAAGTTATAGGAATTTATAAAATCAAAGCTTCCCTGTTTCCAGTAAGAAATCCGAGGGAAATTAATACTTTCTAAAGAATAACAATTTTGGACTTGTCACGTTTTTGCACAAAAACCCTCAATTATTAAGAAAATACTTACATACCTTAACCCGACAGACTTGGATGTTAATACTTTTCACCGTAGTTACGCGCGAAGAACATAATGTATGTGTTGGATGGCATTTTGTAGTTTGATAAATACATGACAAATACTGTAAAAATTAGTACACCATTTGGTGTGTTTATACAAAAACTCGTTTATACTTAAAAATGTATTTACGAAAAAATGCAACAGTATTGTCAGAAAGGTTTTCGAAGGCTGCAAACTCATTTTCATTGTTAGAGAACGGCCCCCGTTGTCAACGCACTTACCGTCATTATATTTGAAATGATGATAATAAAAAAGTTTTAGGTGTTGCCTTTATTTAGGCGTACGCTAAATTATTTTAGACAACCTGAAAAACGGCAAATACTAAAAAAGATAAGTCCCCTTAATGCTACGAATAATTTGACAAATTTTGAAATAAAAAACCAAACATTAAAATTGTACCAAAAACTCTTTGTTTTACATTTTTGGCTTGAAATAAAAATAATTTGGAAAATTTGTAGCACTAAACAAAAATGTAAACTTCAACTGATGTAACATGTAAATTTCATACTTCTCCCTCAAGTTTTAGTAGGTATTATGGCCGCGGCGGTGACTTACCCTGTATAAGTTTCGTTTTACTATTATATTTAAAAGCAAAAGTGAGGTAAAGGCACAACTCGGCGCACCCTGTATACACTCTTCCAGGTCAAAACCCAATTGTTTCGTTTGTTGCATTGTACATTTTTTACATGTAACTAGATACTGTGTAAAATCAAAATTAGAATATCATTTTGTTTACTCGATGACATGTTTCACGCAACTGCCGAAAATAAGTTGCTGCATTCAGCAGAACTTAAGTGTCTAGTCGAATTGAATTGCAGTCACGTCCTAGTCCTAGTATATTCAAAAATGATTACTACTTTTGTATTTGCGTAACAAACAATGCAAACACACATACATTGTATAATTTTTACCCGACTGCGGCGAAGCCAAAAAGGAATGGTTATGTAGCCATATATGATATGTTCGTATTTACGTATGTTTCACCGTAGCGCCTAAATTACTCATCCGATTTTGAAAAAAGGGGGTGCGAATCGATTCATTATTGTGGTCCGGGTGACAATAGTGGGGTTACAGTTTTTTAAACTTTTTCTTTCTTACCGTAGTCGGGTTACAGTTTTTTAAACTGTTTATCTGCTTGTTGTTTCTACTGAGGAACATTTGCAGTAAAAACATTCAGCAAGATAGGATTCTTGACAGCTATTCACTTTTAATTTGGGTATAAATTCGAATCCTTTTATTCTATGTAAGTGAAATACTAAAATCAGCTAAAATATGTTGCCAAAATTTAAAGAAATAGAAAAAAAATTTAACTAATCTGAAATTACTAGCATTAAGTAAAGTGCAACCGAACGTGATCAAACTTAAAGTTCTATTTATGAGAGTTTTTATCGATAAATTTTCATATTCTGTTTTTTGTGGTTTAGAAAAATAACCCTATTTAGATCGCATATTTCAGCGGAAGTTGGCGACTATTGAAACTGTAATGCACTGTTCGTTAAGGTATCAATAACGAAAGTGCCTTCGTTTTTGCCGCATTTACCAATGCCACTCCCAACGTAAATAAAACAGATCGTTTCCAAAAGAACACGAATGGGTAAATTAAAAAAGTTAACAAAACCGCAACGAAAATTAATTACGATTTGAAGTAAAATATTTACGTGGGGTAAAATGTAATTACAAAATAACAAATGTAATCCTGTGCAGGAATTATTTAGAAAATATGTTTAATTAAAGAGCAGAGAATATTTTTGTACCTTAAGCTATTCGTTGCGCAGACGAAAATAAAATATTCACGCCAGGGAACGAGCTGCGGTTACGTGCAATTAATATTTCCCGAAGATTATGACTTTTGTAATACTTTAATGAACGCCGCGAGTGTCATTTCATCCGGTAATATTTTTACATTAAAACACCTTTATGTCAACTGAAAATAGAAAATTTGTTCGTGAAACTGTCCTTAAATTTCACAAAGATTTAGAATACCAAAAAGGTGGTATAAAAACAGAAGAAGACTATAAATTCTTCGTTTTTATTTTCCTAAAGTGCTTTTAAAATTGCCGTCATCTGCAAGGAGAATTTTAAATTTCCCCATATTTCGTTTCGTATGTTAAGGAGAATAAATGTGAGAAACAACTTATTTTATGCGAATTGGTCATGTATTTGTACTTGAATTAGAAATATTCCATTAACAGATTTATGCAAGCGCGAAGCAGAATCGTGGGAATGTTTTAAAGCATCTCAAAGATATAAATTTTTATTAAATAATTTTTAAAAGGATAAAATGTTGCAATGTTTATCGCGACAAAATTTATTAGTATAAATCGGGTCGTTCAATTTTTATATTGCATCGTATCGCAAGAGAATGTATTTTATGTTGACAACGAAATTATTATCAGCTGCAACAATGGCAAAACATTTTTAATATCGAGCTTCTTTATATCCATTTTAGACGTTCTTTTAAGTTACATGATCTACTTACCGTTTAAAATGCTCAATAAGGTTGCAAAATTTGCCACTACATGTATATAAATATATATATATCATTTTTAAATTGACAATTGACGGCATGAGAATGAAAAGTGGATAAATCCATTTTTCCCGATTTTAGATCTTGATCAGTTTTCAACGTATCAAAAGGAGCTGCATCGTTTAAAATTAAAACTATATTCTATTGACTAACGGAGACGTATTTGATAAATCCAAACTGTACACAAATAACAAGTAAGGGTGACAAGTGACTAAATCCTGTCTCTCCTATAAAGTTAAGATTATGGTCTTCGTCCACTTTTAATCCTCAGGTTTTCAATTACCATACAGGCCTTCTTCGACCGCGAGATGCGAAAAGAAGAAAGGAGAGAAAGTTGTAGAAAAGTTCAGATAATAGAAGAAAAAACTTATATGAAGTGAATTGTAACACCGATAGTAATGGCGACATTGAACAGAGCAAAAATATTTATTGTCATGAATTGTATTGTAATTTAGACATCATTGCAACTTAAGATTTGAAATCCTATGAGTTATGTACTTAGTTCCATTTTTCAATTTCAAATATTTAAAATTTTCGTTTTCTTTGTTATTCTATACTGTAGTTATGTATTATCCCAACAGCGAGATTTAAATTACATATTAACCCATGAGCGCTTAGCGGTACCATATGGAGCCACGACACACCCCCACTGAAAATGCTCCTGACCTTCCAAGAAACTGATCTTATTGTCAAATATTTTTTTTTTGCATTATAAACAAAAAATTATTCCGAGCGCTAATGGGTTAATATAATAACATACATAAATAGTGATTTAATAAATTATATGCTTCAAGCAAATAAATGTAAGTCAACTTAAGTTAACAAAAACTGTAAATTAAAATAAGTAAAATAAGTTTGTGAAACACAACTCTCAACTTTTGAATAGAAACCACTAGAAAAACTTATCACATTGTATATATTGTAAACTCTCAAATGGAAATACACTTCAAAATGTTGTTCACAAGCAGAAACAAGCTTTTCGATGAACTTTTGAAAAACAGTTCTCTTGTAACAGTTCTATAAAATGGTTATAATTCTATTTAAAACACACCAAAAAACTTGATTCAAAGGATTAATAAGGCCGTGGATGTGAATATGTTTGAAATCGTCGTCACACAATTTTTAATATACAACGTGTCCCGGAAATAATGTCATTAATTGTAACCCGTAGTAGAACTCCCCAGATCGCCAGACCTAAATCCGTGTAACTTCTTTTTATGGGGGTACATGAAGAGCTTGGTGTACTCAACCCCAATTGATACAATTGAAATTTTACGTGAACGGGTAGAAAATGCTGCTACAACAATCCGCAACAACAGAACTCATGTTGGCCAGAGTGGAAAAATCTTTTCGTCGGCGTCTTCAAGTTTGTCTTGACAATAACGGCAGTCAATTTGAGCATTTATTGTGATTACTTCGTATTGTTCATTCTTTCATTGGATATTCAAGGTATGTGCGTTTTATAATAAATAATTACCACCCGCCGCACATCTAGTCTTGGTTATTGTGACTTGTAAATGCTTGTAACAATTATTTTGAACATACAATTTTTGTATTACCATAGCATTTTTCAATTTGCATTCCAGAACTTTACAATAACAGCAACGGTCAAATTAATTAGTTGCTGCGTCGATAGAACTAAAAAGCAGGGAATATTTTCTTGCATTGGTTTTTTGTTCTACCCTTATTGGTGTTTAACATTCAGCATTATTATCCATATTCGGGTAACGAAATAAGAGTCAAATCTGTCAACAATTTTAACTTGTTAATCAAAACGTTTACACCAAAAAGTTATTTAAAAAAGTTCTTGGATTTGACGAGTTCTATCACTGGTTCAAATTAATGACATTATTTCTGGGACACGTTGTATTTTAGAGATTGTATTTATGAATTAATGTGTGTGTAGTCAGTCCCATAAAAATTGAAACACCAAGAAGAGTTTATTATTGAAAACATCCAGAAGAGCATGCACCTAAAAATACTTCGCACCAAATGGGATGCCCATAAGGCAGATACAACAAATAAGTATCAACACATGTATTTAAAATTTAAATTAATTAAATGAACAATAAATAAAAATTAGCAAGTTCAAGAAGTATGAGCCGTAGACCTAACAGGGCCAACTAGACTGATGGTTTAAGAAAAGCAAATTACTTATTAACCACAGTAAAAGATCTCAGCAGATTGTAGACTGCCAATGGGGACAGTCTCTATAAGGTCGGGATGTCATACCGGAAATAGAGAGGCAAAAAATTAACGCAAACCAGCAGAAAAATCCCACCTAATCTTTCAGATATAAACAGATATCGTCGGGTTATTGCAAAAGTCATTAACTACATTTTTTCATTTGGTAGTTAAGAGTAAGTAAGTGTTTGTGTTGATCGTCTGTACCAGCGCAAAAACTCCTTAAGTGCATCTGAGGTCTCTGAAACCAACAAACTACTAGTCTTTTATTAAGTGCAAATTGGAGCGATTTTACTGCGCAAAAATAGACTAAGTTACTTAGTAATTTCTGGTTTGTTAAATGTAACTTAAAGAGTTTTTGCAAAAATCCGACGATATACTCTTCAACATGTAACGAACTAAGAGAGCCCACTCTGAAAATAATGTGAACTTCCAATAAGGTCCAGTGAAGTAGTTGCAGTAGTCTAATACAAGGTCGCCGTTGGATCTCCAGTTCTAAGTTCTAAGAATTCCAGCAGCATTGGTAGAGCGCATTATACTGAAACACAAAGCTTTAGAGAATGTTTGTTTTGAACTTAAGTCTGGGAAGACGATGCTACTATATCTCCAAAGCGTGACTAATTATCGGTACTACAACACATTGGCAAATTATTTTAATGAAATTGGTTATATCAACATTCCAAGAGATACAACACTTTCTTCTCAGAGCACCAAGCATGTTCTGCACTTTGCTGTATAAATAGTTGGCGTGTAATTCAAAATTCGCCCTTTTATAAACAATGATCCCCAGCTACTTGGTACAATATGACAAAATTATTTTCGAATTATTTATTTTTAGAACTAGGTGGGAATAATGTGCCTGAAGATCTGTTAATCATAAAGATATACTTCAAACTAGCATTAGCAAGCTTATTCTCGCAAGTCAAATTTACTAAAGTGTTAAGGTAGTCGTGGGAAAACCAACGAAACGCAACTTCATGTCCTTGAGGTAGAGCCGGCTCAGAATCAACAAGCAAATACCATACACAAGTTTTATACGCACTACAAGAGGTCGTTGACAGCTGAAGAGTCATTCCCGATAAGTAACTACCAATGCAGGCATGCAGATATGCTTATGTTGATAAACAGACGGTTTTCAATTCGCACAATAATTAAATGGGCAATAAGAATGCTGGTCTGCTATGAAAATAAATAAATATTTTTAAAATTAGTGTTTTAATTGTTACTTTAATATTTCTTAGCCGCCATGCACCCGTGTGGGCTGCAGTGTTGCCAAATGTACGTTTCTTTCAAATGGTTCGTGAGAACATAGGAAGCGCGGTACATCATTTTAGTATTAAGATTCTCGACCAAGAATTTTTAGCGCAATATATCTACGAGCAGTTTTCCCTATTTATACACATCCTGTATAGATAAAGGACAAATCGCAAAATGCACCACAATACAACAAAATTATTTTTATTGAAGCGCTTTTAAGTAGCAGACGGATAATTGAATCTTCATTTTGTCAAAACATGTGTGTAGAGAATTACAATACCTTTTCAATGAGGTATATGTCACGATTGCTATTTGAAAATTTAGAGTTGATAATGGCTTAATTTTACAAAACCAATTTAATGCCCACTAATACTTCATTCAATATCATTAAATTCGTTCGGACACTCCAACTCAATTGCTTCAAAAGTTAGAATCATGAACAGGAAGACTTTAGACTCGCGCTGTATGTTAACCCCCAATTTGAACACCGCACCGGTATATTTAACTGCGTTAAAACAGGGACGAATTTTATGACGGATAAATCCAAAGAAATACTTACAGAAAAATACTATATTGAGCGAAACATCAAAACTCAGTTAACAATACCAAAGAAATTTGAGAATAAGTATTTTTGAAAAGACGTTCAAATGTGACGGTAAACGCTAGCACTGAAACCAATATAGATACTTAGAGTACCGTCATCAGTATCTATTACAAGGTTCATTGATTTTTCATAACATGTAAAAAGAGTAGGTATCATCGTTTTATAAAATTCCATTTTAATGAAAAAATTTAAAGTAACAGAAGTTTACAAAATTCTGATCCCTTCTAGTTAAAACGAATTGTTGTTCCAGCAATTAGAAACAACCTAATTTTTCAGATTTCTCTGCACGACTTGAGCGAACATTTCAGTACAATTCCATAACAGCTGAAATCGGTCTACGGTTAGGATAACACAAAGAGGATGAAACAGTTTTTATCTCGTGCACGAGAAATGGTCGGCAAATTCCCCCATTTAAATTCACTGGACTATGGTTCTCCGCTGCTGTTGTGAAAGCATCATCAAAGCCCTTTATTGTAATACAAAAGGAAAAACATCGATCATATCGGAAATAATGAGAAAATTGAAAATTAAAAAGAAGTACCGGCCCTTGAATTTTTTTCAGTCGCAACTCGATGAAATCGATCAGACAAAAATCAAACGGCAACCGACGATTGCGGCGAAAAGAATTCAATAAAAGATGAATTTCTGCAATAACCTGGAATGTCGTTCGCTATCGCAATCATTTGCAAGTGACATTTGAAACTGTAAAGTTTGTCTTTCCTTCAGAGAATTTACTTGTCTGGTAGATAGGAAATTAGAGCACTTGAGTATACCAACGAATTAGTGTTGAATTAAGTTATTTAGAGACTACTCTCAACAATCATGATAGATTGATGAATGAGCGGGTATGTCTGGAAAATATTAAGAAAATTATGTCTTTTAGTGTCGAACAGACGGAATTGACGAGAGTGCATTAAAAAGTTTTAATTAAAACGTTTGCAGTTTTATTACTTAATATTCACAGTTGAAATAATATTGCTTTTAATTAAATAGGTCGCACCACTACAGAAAAATGGGCTCTTTATAGTTTTTTTTATTTCTGTAGAAGCGCTATTATTGCATGCGAACCGAACAAAAATTCGTGGTAATATCAAAATTCCTCACACGAATGACGAAGAACATAAAAGTCGCGAAGATTAAAAATTTCCGTGAAACCGATATTTACGCAATATCATCAGATTTCGACAAAGCCGTGGGGTTTTTTAAAACGTTCCTTAAAATTGAAAAATACGTACCAACAAATGCGAACACCGCAACAGAACCTTAATAACAGCTTTAAAACATGTAGCTACAAAAGCGTATCTTTTTATTAACATGTAATGTAGATGGGGAGCTTTCGCACCTAATGCCTTTTCAAAAGTGAAAGCACTAAATTATCCTTTGGCTTTTAATTAATTCTATTGCTGAATTTGCAGTATATCACCGATTCAACCGCGCTCATTAATTTGTAATAATGAAATTTTAGACTGATGAACAAAATGATCTCTCTCACTGAAAAGACGTTAATTAGAAGAGTTCCATACGGGAACTTAAAGGGAAACTTTGATGTGTTTTATGTTTAAACTTGCAAATAAGCTCTTTTTGTGAGTGCAAAGGGAATAAAAAATTATGTAGGATCTAGAGATTAATTTTCTTTTTGCTGTATAATTTGCAGGAATTGCTAATGATGCGGTTAGAATTTTGTTTTTAATAAAGCGAAGGAACGTTGTAAATAATGTGTAGACCGACAGGACTTCGAGAGACTCGCTTTAGCAACATAAGTTATCACTATAGAACTATCTAACACTAAACAACAGTTTAAATTTATTCAGATGTAAAGGGTTACTATTATGAATTAAAATGTTTTATAATCCTACTTTCCCTCTTCACAGGATTGGACTTTAACAACGGTTACTATATGAAACAATTCTAATGTGTGTATTTAGGTATATTTTTGATTGAGAGGTCCAACATTATTATATTCAATTTATTTGAAATATAAGCCTTAAAGTAGACCACCCATTTCATCTAATTTGATTACTATATTATCCTGAAAATTTATGTTCAAACATGTCCTTTGGGTTATTTAACAATATTAAACTAATTTGCGGTGTACCTATGCCTTCTAAATTAAATCAAATTACAATAACTAAAAAAATTTCATTTAAATTTTTTTTTAAGTTTCCATTTATTCTAAGCAGTCACAAGTTTTTTTGCATAGCTAATTTTGGAGTTGTGCAATACATTCGCAAAAATATTTCATTTTTAAAATGTACATGCTTCGCCCTATTACATTTCGAAATTCGTAAGGGTCCAATCAAATGTATATAAACTCGAGGTTGGTCAATATTCTATTTTAATAGAATCGAACAGTTCCTTTGACATGGGCACCGTGTTTTTTGTGTTCGTCCACTTAATTCAGTAATTATTACTTCATGACTCTACCCGTCTGGAGATCTACATATTTTGGTAACGCTAAATTTATGTAGATATATTACAGTAAAAGATAATTTGGTTCAATACAATAATATTCAAACTTAATTGACATTTTAAACTAAAAGTTGGTTTTGCAGTTCTAAAATTAGAAACGTAATATTTCTTAAATGTACGAATATTAGCAACAGATGACTTCTCCTTTTCTAAAATCGAGTTTGTACTAGTAGTCTTGGTAGCGTGCTGAAAACTAAAACTATCAATATTACGTTTACAAACAAAAACTTCTTTCCTTAACTTATTAAAATCTGCTTTATATTTAATATAAAGTTCTACGTATTTTCTTCCTATAACTGCTAATTGAAATGAAAACAAAGATAATTTCTTTCATAACTTACCAACGAGTTTCTTAAAAGGTGGAATTTTTATAATCTACTGATCAGTTTTTTTACCGTTCACGGCTGTCCATAGATGTCTACCATATGTCTTTGTTTTGCTTTAACGGTCCATGATTGCACCGAGTACAAGAATATAACGAACACAATGGTCTGCACTAAGTTCTTATTCATTGTTATCGTTATGTCTCTACTTTGCCAAGCTGTTATTAATTTCGTCTTGGCGTTTTTTGTATTTTTCTTTTGATTTCAGTTTCGTAGCCTCTTTCGTTATTTACTTTCGAGTCCAAATAGATAAAGTTTGTAGTTGTTTCTATGTCTTTCATGTGTTCTTTTCGAAGTTTACGACCTGTTGATAGTTAATCCATGATAATCACTTTCCTGTTCTATACGTTATCAGTCTTGACATTTCTTTTGTGTCATTTGCAAAATGCAAATTGTTTATCCAATATCCCCATTCCTAGATTTCAAGGGCCCTTCCCATTACAGATTTTCCATATGTCCGTATAATTATGTAGATGGTCTAATAGTAAGTCAAAAAAAAAAAACAAAATACCAGATGTTTCACATCACATAGTAAACTCTTTTTTTACTTAGATCACTTTCAAAATTATAGGCACACAATTATGCAGTGCGTTTTTTAACTGTTGCCATAGGGAATTGCATGGTAAAGATTGTACCTCGTGTTAAATTTTGTTCTGATGAAAGTATCTAAACCATTTTTGGAACAAAGTTGGAAGATTCTTTAAACTACCGAATAGATTATAATTCAATATCCTAAACTGTTGAAAAATTTGAAAAAAATACTTTTGTAAAAGCGTTTTTTTGCCACTATCATCTCTAGTAGGCTGAAATGTCAGTTGACTTTTGTCACTTTATTTTAAAAAATAAATGGCAAAGCTCCTCGGGGCTATGATTAAATTAGCTTTTGGAAGACACAACATGTAAACATTTATTTATAAAAACCATTAAAGCACAAATGACTCAACAAATTAACAAAAATTATCAGAAATTATCAAAGGAATTGTTCAAAGTGTTTTCCTTCGAGTACCAGACAATGTTCCAAGCGATCTTAAAAATTTCTGCGAGTGTTTTGTAAAGTTCTTACTGTAATGGAATTACAAGCTTCAGTTATTCTTGCCCCTAGTTCTTCCACAGTTTCTGGTTGATCTCTTATGAAGTCGTAAACTTGTGTTCCTAATTGCCCCCGTAAGAAAAAATCGAGTGGTGTTAGGTCAGGACTTCGACTAGGCCAATGGAATGATCCATATTGGCTATTCTAACCATCAGGAATTGTTTCGTTTAAAAACTCTCTGGCAATGGCACCACCATGGGCTGGTGTTCCGCCATGTTGAAATATTATTGCTCCGTTGCATCTTAAAGCATCCAACTGCGGTCCTACCTCCATTTGAAGAAGATCTAAAGATTTATGCTGGTTCAAATTTCCGTCAATAAAAAAATGGCTCTATTAAGTAATTCCTTAAACAAAGTAACAAAATATTTTTTTCAAATCTTTTTTGACAGTTTAGGATATTGAATTATAATCTATTCGATAGTTTAAAAAATCTTCCAACTTTGTTCCAAAAATGGTTTAGATACCTTCATCAGAACAAAAGTTAACACGGGGTACAATTTTTACCATGCAATTGCTTATGGCAACAGTTAAATTAAACGCACCGTATATTAAACAATACGGGGAACAAAACGCAGCTTTCTCGGACTCTCTAGCTGCTTAATAAACTGCTTGTATTTTCCTGCACCACTGCCATATTATTGTTAAAAATGTGTTCGATCAGCTGCACTAAATGGGTTAATACTTCCATTTCCCTTACGATATGCCATAGTTTCTTGCATTTGACGCATTCAAAGGCTTTGTTGTAGTTAATGAAACAAACTTCCACGGGCACCTTGAATTCTCTGCTCTTTTCTGTTAGTTATCGGACTTTAGTTATTTGTATTCAGATTTGCGTATTCATTTTTGGATATAGACCTCCTTCATAAGTATCCAATCGTTTCTGTCCTGCGCCAGGTTCATCCATTTTCATTCGATTTGCTTTTTAAAATCGTCTGTCCACCTCTTCATGGTCTCTAGTGAATTGTATGTTTATTCCATTAATTTTGTGGCTCGCGAAGTGATATTTTGGTTTAGCTACTTCTCCTCTTTTATCTTTGTGGTATTTCTAATTTACTCGTTCCTTTTCCAGTCTGATAGTCGTAAGTATATGTATCATTTATTTTTCGATGTTTATAGGAACTTTTGTTACACCTTTATTCCATACATCACGTTGGTAAAGTTTGGACAAGCAATTCAGATAGAGGTTTGTTATATACATATTTACCTATTCTGTTATCTACTGTCCCATTATGATTGTAGCGTTTTTATGTATTTGTCACGATTTTACTTATGTTGTAGTTAATATTGAGGCTTATTTTGTCTCTTAAAAATCAAGTTATTGAAGCATTTGGTTTAGTTTTACCTTGTTATGTGATATTATGGCAATATCGTCAGTACACCGGTAATTATTCATGTACTCTCCGCATGCTTGCACATACCTATCTAAATTTTTTACAGTGTCTTCTAAAGCCTAGTTAAAAAGTTTTAATGATATGGTGTTCCACTGCCTCACACCTCTCAATATGGTTATTGGTTTAGTTCCTTCATATAATTTGATGGTGGCTTTTGCTCTTTTATAGCAATTCTGTATATCTATAATCAACTTTATTATTATGTAATGCATTTTCGACAACTCAGTGCTATATACTCTTGAAAGTCTTTTCGAAATCCACAAATGCTACGAAAAGTGAGATGCGGTAGAATTTGTACCTCTACCTTTGTCAAAACCTGCTTCTTGTTTTGGTATTTGGTGATCCAGAGAGTTTTCTAGGCGTTCGTTTACGATCTTGCTTAAATGTGAAATCAGTAAGAGTGTTCTGCAATTTGTCACATTTTTTTTGGGATCTTTTCTTGTCTTAGGGGATGACCATCAAAGGCGTCCTGTGATTTGGCCATTTGCATGTTTTCCATTTATGTCGCTACATATCGATGTTTGCTATTTTTAAGTTTTCTGTTGGCTTTCAAGACTTCACTTCTCATTGTCTTTGATTGTATTTCTTCAGTGGATATGTGGTATTGGTTACCACCTTTAACATTGTGTATGTTTTCAATTTACAAATTTTATTTATATCTTTTGATGGGTTCCGCTCAAGTCCTCAATGACCCATGGCTTTGACTTAATGCTCATTTAAAACCACTTTCGTGCAGCTACTTCGACGTTATTAAGGGTAAACTGGCGTTAAAGAAATATTTTCCTATTTACAATCAGAATTATCGCAAAAGAACGATCATGAGCACAATTTTAAAATCCTAGTTCATTGAAGGACATTTTGGTCATTTCACCTATATTCGGTGTTTACATTACAACCTTGTCTATTATATTTGTTTTTCAGAAAAATATTATTAAACAGGGCCGAATTCATTACACCGTTATATTTAACTTGGCAGATTGTTAGTATTAGACGTGTGTTTAAAGATATTTTATTCAATTCTTAAGGTTAAGAATGTATTTTATATACTCATCCAAAAGCATGAAAAGTGATTATGTTTGCTTCTTTTTTTAGTAGCGAATATGTGTTTATAGCACGCATTTAAAGTAGTGGATAAAGTTCAACTTTATCGTCTTGTATAATAAATATGTAACTATTATATGTAATTCTTTTTTGTTAACCCGAAATTTAAAAGATTTTTATATTACTTTATAACCTCTTGAAATAATTAATTATAACAAAAAAGCGTGATTTACGATATTACAATAGTATATTATTATACAAGTTTTATAAGACGATCTATTGTGCCACGAATGAGTGCGACAATACGTCTTATAAAACGAGTATAATATATTATTTTTTCTACTTTGGTGCTCTTAGTTTCAAGAAAATTTGAAAATTATGCTTTCTAAGTATTCTAGAGATTTTTAGGATTAGGTACTGGTTGTGTTGGTATTTGTCATGTGTCATATGTCAACTAAAACTTCAAATTTAAAATCTCGAGTTTGATATTTTTTTGAAACAGTCATGGAAGAATTAAGTTGTACACTTGGAAGCTCGGTAGAGATGCCCGACGCCGGCCAGCGTGCTATTACAGCAATACCGACGTAATAAGTATAAAAAAAAAACAAAAGCCGTTTCACAAAAAGTTCCTTTGTGACACTACTTTCAGTTTCACAAAAACTCGCTTATGATACCAAAGTAGAAAAATGATTTTTATAAAGAATAATTTGTGATAATTTGTATTTTGATCTGTTTATTAATTTATACTAAAATTTGCGCTCAGCTAATTTAAATCGACATGTTACATGTTTTATTTACATAAACATTTATTACTAATTACATAAATCAGCAAAGGTTTTGCCAATTGCGAAAATTTTGAACATCGATTGGCATTTATGTGTGTGTGGTAAAATATGCCAATGAACAGGGCGAATTATACCCCAATATTTTATGTTTTTTTAATAGATATTTTTTATACGCGCCTCGACATCATTTAATTTATTTAATTTGATATTTTAATTAGGCTTGTATTTATAACATCAACAAAACGATTTTAAAAATTTTAATTTCTTATTTTTAAGGCAAGCGCTGTGAATTCGGGTTTTTCATTGACTTGTTTCTGTTCTGTTGCATCCAAACTTGTTGCAAATGTTTGGAGTTTGCACGCCCTAAAGTCACCACCTGAATAGGCATTGAGTCATTGTAAATGGTCATTTGCATGTATGATTGTGGCAAAACTTCTTTTGTATTTGTCTATTGAATTGTGAATACTTATTTTGTGTCACTTTGATGATTAGGCCCGTTTTTTAAAATTGTTTCCAATTTTTGCTTTGTTTCTAGGTTTCCTGTGTCATCCAGTTCTTTGTCTGTCCGTCATCATTTCTTCTCCTCGTAATATCTCCGTAAGATGTCTTTAGTACAACTAATAAGGTAATTAAAATCGAGTAATAAAATTAAAATTTGATAATTATTTAAAGTTGACAACATCAAGTGTTCTAAATTATTGGCATAATAGTTATTTCATTTAATATATCTATCTTCAAAAAAGGAAATAATGTCGGTAATTAGCTACTAATGTGAAAATTAAGTGTCAAAATACGATTTGACACTTAGGTGTTATAACTATTTTTCTATGTACATAAATCTGTGGCTTGGTGCTAAAAGGGCCAATGTGAAAATTTGACTGTTTGGATTACATTATTTTTCTCAGGGCCAATATCTAGTTGAACCAATAGCAGATCGGTTCAACTAGATATTGGCCCTTTTAGCATATGAAAGATATTGAGAAAAATAATCTAATGTACCTACTGCTAACTCCAAACAGTCAAAGTTGACATTGGCCCTTTTAGCACCAAGCCACAGAAATATTTGTTCCTTTTTTCTACACCAAGCTTTAATGTAACAACTATCCAGAAGATAATAAAATAACTTGTACAAAATTCCGGATACAATTAAAAATGACCACGGGCTTTTAGTTTATCAGCCAAAATGGTGCACCAACAAAATTTCTCGATCTTCTTATAATATATGTTATTGCAGTTTTCACATGCGTTTCTATTCTGTTAAAAAATTCTGTACTTGCCGTCAACCTTTATGTAGTTGAAGTTTTATTACCTATCCGTATACACAAAAATTCTAATGGTCATTTCTCAGATATAAAATATAGGGTTGTAATTTTACCAAACATTAAAATTTTAATTTTGAATGTTAATGGAGTCTACGGTATTATTTAAATAAATTTGAATGAATTTTAGCTTTACATTTTCATAAAATATAAATTCATAAATAAATTACTAAATTACTGAAATATTTGAACTATATTTATTTTATACGTCTGCTTTGTTTCTCCCCATGTAAATTGTAACAGTTTTATTTTTGTTCTTTGTTTTGCACAATATAAATCAGGCAACCTTAATAAATCGGTGGCTATATTTTAAGACTGGTCATTTAATCCTATAAACTAGTGGTGACCAGTAATAACGTAGGTGGTGGTTATTGATTACTGGTCTGTCCGAACTCTGATCCGAACAAGACTATCTATCACGTTCACTTTTTCACCTCTCGAAAAATAATCCCAAATCAGAGTCTCGATCAACATTTACAAATAACTATTCTTTATAAAACTTTAAGTTTTGAAAAACTCTGTCAAAAAAGGAAAAAGACCTTTTTTTAGTTTTTAAAATGGAAATTCAGTTGTGATCGGTGAATAATTTGCAAACTGTTCTGAATCAATTGGGGCGAGCGACATTCTTAGAGCTCTTATAGTTTGTTTAAGTTAAATTAAATTCGAAAAGTAATTTTAGTTTGGCATATTTAACCATTTTCATTTGAACGTTGTTTAGCGGAGAGCAAGAATTCACGAATTGTTTGTCGAAGAAAATTTATTTTCCATTTCAGTTTTGCTTTGCGGCATTTTTCTACAATACTTGAAATTAAAATTAAATCGAAATAAGAGACTTCCCCAACAAACTAAGCTCGAAAATTAAATTAAAGGTTAAACTTCATTAAAAATTTAATAGACGCCTTTACCTTACACCTCGACTTTTCTTTAGCTAGTTAGTGGAGTTTTCTCTTAAATAATTTATTTTCAGTACAGTTTTCCATTACCTCTGTCGTATCACTTCGCTAATTAGAACCCAAAGCGTACGAGTGTATTTGTCACATGGTTTAAGGTAATTTTCTGGAAAACCGACCGCTAAAACAATTTTCGCAGAAACATGAGCTTTGAGAAAATACCCCAGAAACAATTATATGAAACTTGACGCTGTATGAGTGTCAAATTTTACGAAATTAATTACAATGCCGTACATAAATAATTTTTCGCAGTTACCTACTACTTGCGAAATTGAAAATCGTAAAGTTCACTGTAGCAGTCGGCGTTTCTAAAAGATAATTGAAACATCGGAAAATGTAGTTTTCCACTGTTTTTGTTTCATCAGAAAATGAGTATATTTTCAAGAGACGTTTTGAATTCGAGTCAAAGCTTCTATTTCATAAGGAATGAAATGAATTTTAAACATTTTAAGCGAAACGTGGATCATAAAAATGTACTCTTCTGTAAAACAACGTAAATATGTATATGAAACAGAAACTAGTTACAAACGGTTATTATGCATTTATTTGAATAGATGCACAAAGTTTCATTTGGAACTGTTTGCGCTTTCATGCTGACCTACATACAGTGAAAATGGTATCGTATATCAATTATTAAGTATAAATAATTATAAAATTATAAGATTAAAATAGAAATAAAATTTCGAACGTGCGATGGTTCAAGCCAATCTTGAGGAAAGGACAAAACATGATGGCGGCAAAGAATTAATATACAGTGCTTTCTTAAAGTATGTACCCGATAAATTCGATAAAACATTTTAGAAGTGTTTTCACAGAAAATCCTCAGACCCGCCAAAACTGCATCTTTCTTGGATATTTATAACACTATGACGTCATCAACAATTTTTTTAAATGGCACCCCATATTTTGTTTCGCCAATTTGGATACCTTAAAAGTACAATTTAGTGAGGGGTATAATGAAAAAATCAAATTTTTTAAATCGATAATACACCGAGATTCACTAACTTTCCGAGGCATACGCCCAATGCACGCAACCTAATATTCAAAAATCACAACATGCTGGATACAAAAAAGATATATTTAACTTTCATATTTTTGAAAACTCCTGACAGAAATAACTGTCAAAGTGACAATTTAAATTTGCAAAATGTATTGAAACTGTTTTAATTAATTAAAAATAAATACAAAAGTTATGAAAACGAAAACTATGTGAGGATAATTCAACGAATTTCTAAGGGCACATCTTCCAAACGTGTCGGTAAAATGATTTGCAAGAAATTTAAATAAATATCACCGGTCAAATTATTTTCCAAAAAAATAGAGGCCAATAATGTAATCATCTACTATGCCGCACCACACATTGATTGAAAAGACGTTCTGAAAATGGCATAATAATGGCAGTTGTGGCGGTTAACTGCTCCATTATTCGAAAATTTTGTCTCATCACAATCTTTATAAATCCTCCTGCACTTCGTAACTTGCAGAAAATAAGGATAAACACGAGATAAGAAGAAACTTCGCTGCGCATTCGGCAATATTCGACTTAAATAAAAATATTCAGCTGCTAAAATTGTAGGTTTAAAGTATGTATTTTGAAGTATTTACACAAGTTATAATTTCAGCATTACCTAGTTATAAAGTATTAAATCAATGTACATGGTTATAATAATTATGAATAAAATTATTTTGTTGAACATTACTTGATATTGAAATTATTTGATATTTTAATATTTGGAAACTTTTTCATTTTAGTCACATTCGCACCTAAATATTCTCTCAAAGATTGACACATTTATGAGTAACGTTAAAGAGAACATATCTTGATTCGAAAAAACACATTTTATTTTTAGAGATTATTTGCGATTTAACAAACATTCAAAGACACTCCAAGTATTTCCATAATTTGATTTTTCTTTTAAATGCGAAACAATTGTTTTTGGTGATATTCATAAAAAATATGGTTAATTTCGATGTGAATTTAGGTCATTCAACCCAAAGTGAAGTATGTCGCATTGTAAATCTATTTCATCATTCAAGCAAAAATTACACTGTAAGATTCAAAGAATATAAGAAACGAACCGCGATAAACCCAGTGGGTGGTAAACGTAACAAAGGTTTCTGACAAATGTACATTTACAAGCTTCTTAAATAATACTCTTGTTCAATATGTTCGTACATAAACATATTTAAGCCAATTATGCAATGCAAAAATAAATATCTATAATAAGAGATTAATTTAGTTGAATTGCCATAAGAAAACGTTCGACGTGATATACACGACGCTGTGGGTTAAAGGGTTAAAAAGGTTAGAAAGTTTCACTTTTACTACCAAATAGTTGTTATCAGAAAACGGACAAGAACTTCCAATACTGGAGAATAATAAAAAAATAAATCTTTCACTGTACCGTCTCTAACAATAACAATATTGTATAACTACCAGCTGCAGTAATAAAATAAACTATAATCGTTATATGTAGCTATTCCTGGTGGTGGTCACTTCATTGTACGATTCACTGACTTGACGTCTACTTCGTACTGTTTTGTTATTAGCGTTAATTTTAAAGTTTGCGTTTGGTTATACAGGGTGCGGCCTAAAAAACGCCGCAAGCCGTATGTCCGTTATTTATGGCTCGATTTATATGGAACAAAAACTGGAATAAATCGTTTTATAAACACTACATGTATACCATAGTTTAATTTTTTCAAGGTCAAATTCTAGGTCAGATGATAATCAATTTTATTTTTTCAAATTCAAAGGTATATTTTTCTATTTTTATTTCGAAGGAGATTTTTTTTACTGAATCCAACAGTGTGTCACATATTAGAATTCATTTAACAGTAACTTCGAAAATAAGTAAATAAAATACCTGGTCAAGTCCGGTTTGGCCTTAAGGCGCGTCCAGACTTAGTAATAAGTTATTGAAACCTTGTTTCCCTGTAACACTGGAAACTTTTTGGCGTGTATAGGATTCCTCGTTGACCCAGGAAAGACAGAAAAAATGTTATTCAGAATATTTTCGAGATTTTGCCGAAAAGCACCAATTTATATACCTTTTCAGCAAATTTTTGTTACCGGCCAGTTGTCGGTAAACATTAAACGATATTTGAAACATCTGGAATACAACTGTCGCAGGTAGGTAGGTTCGAATGCATTTGTTTGTGGTAGGTAATAAAGTACTTAAATCATGAAGCTTCTGGTAGAACTGTATTTTGCATAATCGGTTGATACAAAAAAAAAGTTAGTCAAACTAGTAATGGTAAATCAGGAAGACTTTCTTCTCAAGGCTGCAGCATATGTAATTTTAAGTGGTGCACAGAAGAAAGAAAAGAAAAGATTTTTGATTTGACCATTGTTAAGGTCTCGAAAGCGGTACAGTGGCAGTTCGCAGTGAAATAATCAACGATTTAAAAGCCGACGACATTGTTCCATTTGCAATTAACCCTTTGAGTGCCAAAATGATTTTTAGTGAATTAGCTAAAATTGACAATTCCAAAGACAATAAACAATAAACAAACAAAAGCGCGATCGGGCTCCTGGCATTTTCGGCCAGTGCATTGAGGAGCGTGACCGCGCTCCTTGGCACCCAATTTAAAAATTTTGCCAGAGTGCCAAGCGCCGGTTTTGAATTTTTAATCAACGAAGTGGGACAAAATATGTAAAACGATTTCCAAACTAAATTGTCAAATATGTAGTTCCTACAGGCGCAGTTGAAAGCTTTTAAGATAAGAAATTTATAACCATCATAAAATTCGTCACAGCACAAAAGAATTAGAAAATTTGCGATATTCAAGGCTGGAGCCCGTCGCTCTAGGGACGATTTACACGTCAATTGTGGTTGCCGGGAGCCACTGACCTGCTTAAATAATGACAATTTTAAAATTTTCTGTTCTGTTGATTTTCAATTATCTTAAATTTCAGCCTTTTATAATCTTGAGCTTGTGTTTGTTTTTTAACCCTTTAAGGACGTATGTCGTCCATGCGCGTCACACTAGAAAAGAAGCAGTTTTCCCGAATGCCGCAAATTTGCGAAACAAGCCTAACTACATCAGAATAAATTCCGTCCCATGGGATCTGTAACCGAAAATAAATTTCGTCTTTAAAGGGTTAAAATGTTAATTTGTGTGTTTAAATTGGTGTATTCGGACGTATTTAATAAAATAATAATAAAGGAATTAACAATCACAATAAAATATTTTTGACCTTCTGCTAGTCTAATTTGGGACGGTTTATCGATTCTAGGTTTATAAGACCAGTAAAATTTGCCAGTCGAATAATATCCCTTTTATATAAAAATAATATTAATATAATATTTAACGAACACTTCGATTCGCTGTCTATAAGGGATGAAAAAAAGGTTATCATAAGGAAACCTATCATTTTGATCTTACAAATTTGATTAGAAACGTTTACAAAAGTGAACTTATTGTTCAACTAGTAAAGCTGTTGTGAGATGCACTAAATGGATGGAAAAAATAACTTGTTGCTGCTCGCCGAAATTTTGATAACATGTAAAATAACTTTGTTAAGGTGGGTTTGGTAGGTCTAGAAGTGAGGTTAGAATTATTGAATTTTCAATCCAAGTTAATTTAAAATGTACAGTGCAGATAAGCTTCAAAAGGTAGAAATCGCAAACCACTGGCATGAAGGTATGATGACATATACTGTTCATAATTTATTATGTTGTATTAAAATATTTTCAAGCGATTTTGCTCATTACCTAAATTTCTCAAATATGTCTCCTCATTCGGTATTAAGTAGGCTACAGTGTAACACTGAGTAAATGTTTCTTAAAGTTGTAATATTTAAATTAACTTGGATTGAAAATTCAATAATTCTAACCTCCCTTCTAGACCTACCAAACCCACCTTAATAACATTGTTTCCGATAAGTCTGGACGCGGCTTTAGGTTGCGTGCATTAGGCGTATGCCTCGGAAAATTACGCGAATCACGGTGTATATAAGAGAGAAACTGGGGTGGCGCCGTCTAAAGTGAAATACACTGTAGAGTTTGACTAAAGATATTCTGCGTTTATGACTTTAAACCGCAATCAACTTTTACTGATGATAATGAGGGTTCACTGCAGGGTGCCACAAAGCTGGTTGCTTTAAAAAATATTTTTGCCGATACTTCAGAACCGTACTTAAATATTTCAACTTTAGTTAAGTTCAGAACAAATAATCAAATACAAGTCATAGAATTCATCAAATATCTAAGTTAATCAATAACCCCACATACCTACCTAATTATTAGAAGAGGTTTAATGTTTACTCATATTTATATCTAAGCATCAAGAAATTTATAAAAATTTACCAAATACAGCCCTGGCCACTTCTGCCCATGTTGATTATTACGGCTTACCTACTTTTATGGCCGGATCACTTATAGTATTGTAAAAGGCACAGTCATAAACGCAGAATATCTTTAGTCAAACTCTATATGTAATTATATTTTTAACAGGTGCAGCGCCAAGGTGTTTCGAACAAATATTCACTCAGGGCCACACTGTTTTTCTATGATTCCTCGTTTATCTGTCTACTCTATAGTGCAAGCACATAATTTGGAAAAAAATGCGTGCAATTGTGCAGGGCCACAGCAGACACACTGCAACGTTAAATATCATGAAAGCGTGTCCGCTTGGCCAGGCAGGATTGACAAAAGTTAGATTGGTGACCGGACACCGGTGTCCGCCACGGCTTTGACGCTGAACCTGTTAAAATAGCGAACGCAAAGTACAACAGAGTTCACGCACAGAAGCTTTTCTCGTGCGAGTATTACAGTTTTCCCTGGGAGGCGAAGCCGACAACGGGAAGTAATGCGACAACGGGAAAAGCAATTTCTGCCGAGTAATGAACGATATTTTTTATTATTTCTCGCAGAAAAACGGTAATAGAATTCATAAATGTTTTCCCGTGCATGGAAAATGTTGCCTTTCGTAACACAAACACTGAGAAGATAACTCTGTTCAGTAAAGTTTAATGAAAAAAATAGTTGTGAACTAGCACCATTGAATTTTTTATTATAAACCCATAGGAACACCTCGAATCCTGAGGGATTTACGAAATATTGCTGGGAACTGTTGCTATGAACTAAGGGAAAATTTACAATTCTTATAAACAAATTTAGGGTGTTAAATACTACTCTGTTAATTCTGAAATTCCAACCATTTTGATTTTTCTGATTAAGTAACGATCCATAATAATAACTTATATCACACAAAAAGCTATCTTATTAGCTGTATCTGAACTTGAATCTGGAGCTTGGCTTGAAGCTCTTCCATCTTGTAAATTAGGTACTCTTTTAGAAAAAAACAGGTAAAAAAGTAGGTAAATCTTTAGTTTGGGATTTTACTTGTACGGATACACTTGTCCCTTCACATTTGACTGATTCTTCATTTTCTGCAAGATCTACTGCACACTTGGCAGAAAATCTTAAGAAAAAAAAATATAAGGCACTTTCTGATGATTATTTTTTCGTCGCTTTCGCTGTGGAAACTTTGGGTCCTTGGAGTGCTGATGCCCCTTCTCTGCTTGAAGTTTGGGAAGGCGTATTGTGCAAACAACGGGAATTCCTCAAGCTAAAACATATTTGAAGCAACGAATAAGTTAGGCTATACAGAGAGGAAACGTTGCTAGTGCTTTTGGTACAGCCCCGCTTTCTTCTTCTCTTAATGAGTTATTTTATTTATTCTAGTTATATTTAAAGTAAAATCAAGTAAAATCCTGTATGTAAATTGATGTTTAATGTATACACACATATTATTTAACTTATAGGGGATACCGGGGCTAGTTGTCACAGAATTTATGTTTGCCTTTTTTCTTGTTTAACTTTAACATGTTACGATATCTTTTTTTTAGATATATATACTTACGTGTGTCGTGAGTTATGATATGAACAGTTGGTTTTGTTATATCTGGTGACGTATGTGCAAGAAAATATTATCTGTCTGCGTGTAAAGTGTGACTGCATACCCCGAGGCGGGGCAGAATGTCACAATATATGGGGTAAGTTGTCACAGACCAAAAGAAAATGGTAGTGAGTAGAATTTATATTCTATTCTGTTATGGAAAAAGAAATGTATTAAAAACTAAACTAAACAAAATCTGGCCAATGTCCTGTAGTGAACACCATATTCTTCTGCCGCCTTTCTAATTGAAAGAGGCGGATCTCTGATCTTAACTTCCATAACATCCATAAGTGGAGTAAACCAATTTGTTTTTCTTGTGTATGTTCTAACCATCTGAAATGGTACAGAAACTTATTTGATATTGTTAATTACACAACGGCGCAAGTTGTCACTGTGACAACTTGCGCCAAAAACAGTGTGACAACTAACCCCAAGACAACTTTTGAGATGAAAACCAGATTATTTATTTTTTAACTTTAAAAAATAACATTATAATTTTTACAGTAATTTGTAGCTAAAAGATGAGGCTTTCATAAAAAAAAGTTGATAGTTACTTTAAATCACATTTCTACAGTCCAGACGACTCTACAAGACGGCGATGAAATTTACTTACACTGCTATCAAACACAACATCAAGAATTATTTGGGTGTTATCTAGGTGACCATAGTCAAACTTTGTAGGATAAGATACCTGTAATGGTTATCTAGACTGGCCCGACGCGACGTACAGTCAAAGTGTTTATCATGTCTGTTATGGTGACTGTGACAACTTGCCCTGTGACAGTTAGCTTCGGTCTCCCCTACCATAAATACCAACTTATGTATTTTCTCACGCAGGAAATCTTTTTGTAAACCTTCCTATTTTTTAATTAAATAAGGTACGAAATAGAAGAATGAAGAAAAGAAAAATAGAACAAAAGTGTTTCTCTAAGCATAGTTTATTTAACTTGTGGATCTTTTAAGCAGGACTCGCGTATCTCTAGGGGTTAGAAGTCTTTGGGCGAAAAACAACATATTAGAGCGCTTCTCATATTATTACAGATATACGGCAAAGTAGCATTGTTTTTTGATATCGCTTAGAGAATATTTATTGCTCTATATCTTTATATGTATAATTAAATTGACTTTATTACTGAAACTTAATCTTAAAGATCAGCTGTAAAAACGTTTAGGACGATATTTTAAATTTAATTATTTCAATTCCAGCTGCAGAAAACCATTTCGTTTCGTTTCTTTGCCTGCGTATTACACAAAATTCCTTTCAACTTGATGGAAAATATTTTATAAATTATTTATTGTATCAGTCAAATAGTTTTTGATGAATATTTTGTAACGGTAAAAAATAATAAAACTTTAATTTATTACTGTGTATTTATGTATTCAGTGGCAAAATTTCGCAAAATAAAAGTAACGATTTAACAAAAAATAATATAAGTGTTACGATAATAAAAAACAAACTTCTTAAAGTTTTTGTCGCAATGGTTTGTTGAAGTTGAAACTGTTATATTAGCTGAACGTATATTAGTTGTATCAACTCATTAATTTCATTTTTCCAGTGGCGTAAACGGTAGTTCGGTAGACCAGAAAATTATGTTTTACAATTTAAACAGTCCCGGAAATACTTCTTTTTAATCAACGGAAAGTTCTGTAGAAATAAGATATTTCTAGTCCATTATTATAAAGAACGTGATTCCTCGATCTGATTCTCAATTTCGTGCTTATTTTACCAAAATATTTTTTACTCAAATTACCTAAAATAGCTTTTATCGCCGAAAAAACCCAAAGGAGCAACAACATTCTTTGTTAATTTCAAAGTGTCTGAAATGTTTATGAGACGTTAACCTAATATAACGATTAAAGATATTTGACGCTTCCATTAGTCCACTGCGATTTATGTGAAAGATTTAACGCCACCCGCCAGTACAAAATCAAGATATTTTGTGCAGATGTTTACGATCTATGTTGTTTCGTTGAATTATAGCAGTGCTGTGTTTATTGCCAATTGCATTAAATGTTTGCGAACAAATGCATTTACTAATGGAACTGAAGGATATATGTTTGTTTTAAGTGTTAATTTATTTTATCGTTGAATATCACGAAACATTCGCACATGATTATACAGTGCACGAAAATTAGAGTTTCATAATTGAAACAGCGTTTTCTGACTGTCGTCATTAAAAAGTCGTTACCGCAATTGCGTAAAAATAATATAAACCAGTGATTAACTGCTCGGATACAGTAAAAACAGTTTATAAATTTGTGAACACGTTATAACAATGAGTAGGTATATTTGAAAAGTGCCGAAACAAACATTGATTTCCCTGCAGACATTTTAAGTTAAACAAGTTCTCACAGCGGACAAAAGTTACATGTCTGTCAAGGGTACGTTTATTGAAACCACTCTCAACATCTTTTGAATATTTTCTTACCAAAAAGACAAGTCGGAGTTTGCAGCAGCGTTTCTTTGCAACTGAAACGTTCTAATTTACTTTATTCACATGCGGTTAGTAATATGTCAATTTCTGAGTAGTAAAAAGTTGGAAACTTATTAGCTACTTTTAATTGTTTTATTTCAAACCTCATTGTTGTTCCCCGTTGTTCAGTCGCATTTTAACTTGAAGTATAACTGAACCCGGGTGGAAAATTAAAAACTACAAAATTGTATTGGCAATGTTAAAACTATGATTTATTGTACAGGGAGTAATAAGTTTTAACACCGGTGGCAAAATAACCCTTCAAAAAGTTTGTCAATTCTCGTAAATTGCATGAATAATTTTATATTACTAAGGAAGATAGAAACAAATAAGAAAATTTATAAAAATTTGATAACATTTTTGCTTTCTCTCAATTACTAACATATTCGATGTATTAATTTTCTTGATATACGGACATTAGGGTATTTTCACACAATTTAGTGTAATTGAATTAATTTTGCAAATTTGCATTTCTTAAATAAAAGCAGTTTCGTATTACAAGGTATTTTTTATATGATTTCGGAAAGAAGGTGACCAAATTATCCAACAATGGGGTTAGTTGTCGTAAACTAAAGAAGTTGAAGAGTACAAGATACATTTCACAGATACGAAGTAAGGAAGGATCATCAATATATTTCCCAAATTTGGCAAGTAGGGTTCACGGCATTTTTAGAAAACGCTTCAAGCTTGAGCATCCATTGTAAAGTAATAACGTTAATAGTACAATTCTTTTATTTCTTCTTTATGTAATTCAAGAATACGGTTAATGCTATGAATAATTTGCCACATTCTGAAGTAAAAAACTAAATAATGAAATTTTCCCCAAAACTCGTGTTTTTACTTTGTGACTACAAAAGGAAAATAATATTTTGAATACTTTTTTGTACTCGTAAATTGCACATTTTCCCCTCAATTTTTAACAGCGATTTTGGCGCCGGTAAAATTTATAACACCCTGTATACTTTATATTGATATTTTAAATTGATATAAGAACATGTGGGGTTATGGAGTCAAATACGCACTGAATCAAATTTTCAGCACCGCCATCGCAATTTTGTAGTTTCGTAATTTTCTTCCGGGTTTAGTTATACCTCGAGTTTAAACTGTGAGTCAACAAGGGGCTCCTTCATGGTTAATTTCCTTGTCTAATACGTACCTCCTATAAGTTCGAAAATAATTTAGCTGATAGCTGATATACTAATCATCGTCAAATTTGACGTACAAGTCTTGTCAAATGTCAATGAATTATTTTTAATTTTCACCTTACCTTTTAAAATTCGATGATTGTGAATAAAATCGTCTACATAACTCGCGTCTTGGGTAGCTATCATAACTCTCGGCTGTAAGGAAACACTTCTCACCTCGGTAAAAATATAGGATCGAATTCATACAGACGGCTTAGATATAGCAATTGCTAAATCTTTGGGGAAAGGCAGGTCGAAAAATTTTCATTTGAGTTCAGATATTTCTTTACCTTTACTCCGAATTCAAACGAAAGTTTCTACCTGCTTTCACTCAAAGGCTTAGCAATTGCTACGTCTAAGCTTTTTTTTTTTTGTTAAGAGGAGGTAACCTGTGTGACTACTAACTTCCTCCCCCATACGTCTTCCTCACCACGGGAACCACATTAACATTACGTCAAGTATTACTTCGAGATGAGTGACAGTTTAGTTCCATTTACATCTTATCATTAGATCACATCTTTTGGTAAGCTTTCACTCACACTTTTTCACCTTTCGTTTTCTTTCCCTTTTACCTATCATTCTCTCTCTATCACTCTCTCCCTCTATCATCAAAAATTGCCTCTTATTAGTTTGCTTCCACACACACTTTTACTCATCTCATCTTCTTCCTCCTTTACCTATCATTCACACTATCTATCACTCTCTCCCTCTTCGATCATCTTAGATTGAATTGTGAAGAAGGCATCCCTTGACTCCCCTTGGTAATGGACCCTCTGGCTGTCAAGGCTTCACATGAACTTGCATCTTTAATTGTGATGTTCGTTACAACCTAAATGACTCAATAAGATTGGTTAAATATGATTCAAAAAATAATTAAAAGAAATAAATAAATAATTAAAAACTTTAAACCTAGGAGGCTTAGAATTTTTACTATCAAAATCAAAGTAGTATATTGAATAATTTTTTGACGTTTCTAACATTTTTACATTTTTCGCCGTAACTTTACAAATAAACTGATGGAATCCGTCTCGCGACTTTACGAAAATTAAATGAAACTTATTTGCTCCTAATAATTACTATAAACGCTTCACGAGCAAGAAATTACAAAAATCTTCAATTGGTAAATTTTGACGTTTCTAAAAAATTTCAAACAGATCGAAAAAAGAAAAAAGAAAAAATTATTCAAAATACCTCATATACATTCATTCTCTCAATCACAGAACCTTTAACCTTCAATCTTCGTCAGAATCTGATATCACATCATCTCTGACGAGGAGTTCCTCCCTACGAAATTCCTCTTGCTGTTTTCCACGCATAATGTCCCGCATCATGTTGGTTACAGTTTTCCAAGATTCCTCGGAATCCAATAATAACTCAGAAATATTATTCTGGTCTATATTACAACCCATTTTAATCCTAGCATCTCTTCGGATGCTTTCCCATTCGTCACAAATGAATATAGTATGTTCTGACGTGTCTACCTGCTGGCAAAACCAGCAAGTATCGACATCCGCCTTTTTTATCCAATCATACGTCTAAGCTATCTCTATGAATTCGATCTATAGTATTGTTTGCTGTATCGTATTAAGTGTAAATAGATTAGATACAGTAGATTGACGTTAGTACGAACATCGCTTGTACAAACTATTCAATAATACGAATACGGAAATGTGTTCATTCACTTTTCTGAAGTGCAAGAGGACCACACCTTCTATAATGTGAACAGTACTTGACTTGTGAAACTTAGTTTAGACATACAAATAATGTGTTTCGGAAAGAACGTTCTTATGCGCAATCGATTTGTAGAGTAAATGCAAGTTATTTCAATTTTTATTTGCTCAGGTAACGTGCAGTTGTGTAAACGCCAGTGCAAGCAAACTTGACTTTAAATGCTTAAATAAATACACACAATGTGCTGTGTGTACAGTTTGTACAATAAATAAATAAATACATTTCAGGGTTGTAGTAATTCAATATTGTGTATAATATTAATGTTATTGCGCTGGTACAAATAGGTTAAAATTTATGGTGTTCGCACTAATGCGAGTCTACTGTATAATACTCATTGTTACAATCATATGGGTCATACTAATCAATACCGTTATGAAACGACTAAAGTTTTGAATAAAAACCAAAACTTATCGTATAACAAAATACTCCGAGTATAGCCTTGTTTAAATTAAATGGGGTTAGCTTTTAACTGAAAAAATGATGTAGAAACTTGACTAAGATTATCATCGATTTTTTAAATTCTGAATTATTTAACCATACCAAATTGTATTTTAACATCAAGTGCGTTCGTCCAACTGATTCATATTTTTATTGTATAAAGGGCGAATCTATCTATCGACCTGAAGGTGCTCGAAATAGAACACGGTGTGATAATTATTTTGATTCAGTTCCTAATGCAAACAATCTGCATTTGGCTTTTACTGTGTTTATGGTAAATGATGGGAAATTGCAATTACCTATAGATTAAAATTAAGCAGTTTAATGAAGTTCATTAAAACAAGTAGTTCCATTTTATTGTTTGTTTATAAGCAATAGATAAATACATTGAAAATTTTAATACATAGAAATTTCAAGTAATTAAACTTCGAATGAGCTATACCTATTTTTTTATCCTAGACATAATTTAAAAATTAAAAATATGATTGGCTGCCGGCAAGCTGTTATTACACTGATTAAATTATGGAAAATAGGCATTCGCCATATTGTGAAAACAGCTAATTAGATTTGCGTATATTTATATAAATGATAAAAACAATTATTATTAAAACTTCATAATTTCAATGGTACATCTGGACAGCTATATTCCGCTGTATTACATTGATATAAGTAATGAAAACAATTTTTGTGTTAGCAATATGCATCAGCACACCTTTCTTGGTTCTATTACAAACAGTTCCCTACAAACGTTAAAACTACCAATGTTGAAATTTGCCACCAAAAACTATTTGCTAGAAATATTCTACTGTAGTTTTTTCTTTGAATTTCATTTCCCTAATAAAAAAATAGGCTATAATGTAGCATTTTTTATTTCAAAGAATGTAACCGTCACTGCTGGGGTTTATTGTCAACCACTCCGTTGTCTTAAGGCCGAATTTTAAGACAACGGTATCTATAATTTGCTTGAATCAAAACTGTAACTGTAGCTGGCATTTGAGCCAAAATTTCCCTTTAGCGATTCGCTTAAACGATCCTGAGGGCAAGTTTACATCAGCATAAAGTTATTTTTCGCATATTGCAATTACACGGATCAAATTAGAGCGAACAAAGACTGGAAAGCCTTTTAATAGATATACAGACCTTGTTTCAATACTAAAAGTAGAGTTGCGTGAATCGGGCGCTATAAACTCACTCGGTCTTCCTCTACAGACTCTGCAAACGCCCGACTGCATATTGTCCTAGCCGTCGTTAAATACTATCCATGGCCAGAAAAAGGCAACGTCGCAACTCTCACTGCTAGCGGACCGGCTTCAACATAGCGGCGGGTAAAAACGTATTAAGTTAAGCACAAATCACTTACTGCGAAGCGTTCAAAAGCCGCATATTGTTTATAATAAACAAAAAAGGAGAAGACAATAAAAATAATAAATGTTACAAGTAAACCCTACTTGGTAGATAAAGTTAATTTTTCGTCTTAAAGCAATATAAAATACGGTATTTGTAAGGACATCTTTTATGAAGCGCGCGCCAACGAAAGATTGTCATTATGAATTAATTTTATACACACTTCGGAAAATTTGCAATAATATATCTAATTGTGGGAAATTAATTTTATTCTTCAGCCAACACGTGAACCACCTGAAGGTGTAGGGCTGTCTCTTACCACAGAGAAAAGGAAAATGGAAAAGTTGACGTTAAGAGAAAAATGTGAAAAGCTTTAAAAAAAAGTGTTTTTAAGAAAGAAAAAAGAACGCTGATAAAAAAATTAATAACAAAATGAACAAATAAAATAAAATTAAAATCAAATTAAAATAAAACGTAAAATTCTGGTGGAGTGGTAATTGTTAATTACGAAGGTTTTTCTACACCCATACTTTAATCGATTTATTAGACATTTACTGCTTGTATTTTAATGATATTCATTAGGATACAAATTTTTCATTATGATACAAATTTAAAACCAATGGAATGCAACATCACTGCAATATCAAGTATTGTCATGAACATGACGGATCTAAAATTTATCAATTTTGACAGTTCGTAATTACTGTTAATCTAATAAATTCCTGAAATTTGTACTATTTACAAAAAAAAAATCGGTGAAAATGTGTGATAGTGATAATGAAATAGAATTTAACTCGTCAAAGTCAACTATATAAAAATTCTCAATTTCGTCATTTTGTCTTTCAAGAATTGCTTGTCGTCTAGCCTGTGGGTCAGTTCTCTGTTTAATGACCGTTTAGGATAAATAAACCGGTAAATTTGGAAAAATGCTAGGGACTGCACCATCTTTCAAGCGTGGTCTCCTTAAAAGAATTTGGGTACAGGTTTCATCTGCCTGTCTGTATTTATCATGTGTAATCACATCAGCGCCGTTAAAATGTAATTTACAAACCACACTTGAAGATGATGGAATGAAGTCTTTCCTAGGGATTGCTTTGAGCCACGCTTTTTTATGTTCTTCGATTTTTGGAAACTTAAAGATACTGACACCACGGTTGTTTTGACTAGATTTTAAAGAAGAATCATAATTCCTTTTGCAACCTATCACACAACACCGACTGGGTATCTTGAAATTGATTACCAATCTTAATAACGTTAACTTCAAATTTATGTTCACCGTTCAAACCACAAAACAAACACTAAAATTATGCACCTGACCACCTGAAACACGTCGGGGACGTCTCTGCACTGCACCAACTTAGTATCACTCGAAAAACGGAACAAATTTGCCAAAAAAACAGTAAAAAAATAATATCTACTGTACATTCACGCACGCTTGCTCGTTACTGACCGTACTAAATCGTATGAAGTCTGCGCGCGCAACGGTCTTTAAGCCGTGTTGCCACGGTTCTTTGTGCACGGCTAGTACTTTAACAATGGCTACGATACTGTTAACATTACAAACGCGACTGTACAAGAGCTCGGTCGGAAGCTATTTCAAGTCTGTTCTATTCTTCTGACTTTATTCCCTTGAATTATCTTCTTTTTCTCTTCTTCTCCAACAATTTCCGTGGAATCTCTTTAAAAACGACACTGCACTTTATATTAACTAGATGACTTCTTCATCGGCCAAAAAACTACCAACACATGGGGCCAATCGTGGATAATATAACGTAAATTGTTGATTTATTAATTTACATATTTTGTTTAGTAATTAATTTTATTGAAAAGCTACACACATTTTTACCAACCTGATACATAATTTGATTCGCTTTCTAGATAAGAACATGGCTTTGTTTGATATAAATATCAACGTGTTGTTAATGCGGATTTATGACCATGTTTTTCCAAGAGCAAAAAAATTGATAAACTGAGCTCCAACGTGTCAAAATTTTAAAGCCGCTTTGTTTTTATGTTCGTTTTACCCCTCCATGTTTTCAATATTTCTCTTATTAATTTTAATAATCGTGAAACTCTATTTAATGCTTAACAATTTACAAACTTTTCCACTGCATCGTTATAAAGCGAAATTTATTATCTTTGTAAAAGAAAGTTTTCAGTTAAATTTTGGAAACAGTCTTTGAAAATTTCTGAAATAAATTTAGTCCAGACACATAAATTACGAGAATTTGGACATTCTAAATTAAAATAAAATTGATATGGGTAACTGGAGTGTAATGGAGTGCAGGTAAATGAAAAGGTCGACAAATTGAACCTGAGAGAACTGAATCCACATACGTCCGATTAAAACCAACAGGCGGTATTTACAGCCAGGTATTAAAATGATGAAAAGCGACTAAATAGAGGTAGTAAATAAGTACTTGAAAAATTGCTTTGAAGTTTACGTAGTAATCAAATCAGATTGCTTTAGATTTCAACGAACTGCAACTGGAATTATCAAATAGGTACTTCAGATTGACAAAGAAATTCTAACGACGGTAAGTAGTGTCATATGAGTAGAAAGTTATTCCTTGTTATAGTAGCAATTAATTAAAAATATTATCTTCTTATTTATAAAATATTACATTTACTTAATCGCAAATCAAAATTTATCGTACACTGTTGTATCTTCAAGTTTTTCTCAAAATTTCTTTTATTAATTATAAACATTCTAATGGCTATATTATCAAAACTTTATCTTTGAGGTTGAGGAGAGTTGCATAAAGTGGGGTACCTGGTGCTTTGGCTCTGTTATTACAGAAATCTGCTTGCAAGTTATTGGAATCAAACCGATTTCCCAAAACGAATAGATGGTATAACGCACAAAACATTGGCACTGAGAATTCTTGTTTTGTGAGTGGTAGTTTGTTTTTCAAAATTATCGTTACTTGGTGAGAGCTTTGTTCTGATTCACGTTGTGCTTAAACCTTGTTGATAATTTGTTAGGTAAATATATATTCATAAAGAGCATTTCTTTTACTATTCATTGATATAACAATAATCTTGAATACTATCATTGTTTGTACAATCTGTGAATATAAAAAGTAAACAGCACTTATTGGATAAAATAAAAAATCTCTTATTAATGAGTTAGGATTAATTGGTCTATTATTTCATAATTATTGCAGAGGTTGTCTGACTGAAATATCTTCAAAATATAAAAATATTTCAACTGGTCTGTCTTGAGACGAAAAACATATTAAAAATGTAATAAATGAAGTATTGGATGGTGGAATGGGTTACAAAAGTTGCGATATTTGTTCATAATGGATACCTATTGTGAGTATTTGACATAAATAAGCAGTATTTTCAAATAAGACATAAATATTGGTAACTTCCCCATTTTACTCGACTGGTTGGGTAAAATGGGGCATTTGACATTTTTTCAATTTTTTTTTTCTCTTCATGAATAAATAATAATTTAATTTAATTTAATTTAATTTTTAAAGCACAATATTCCTAGTTACCAATGCCATGCAAATATAATTGTTATTGTTGCTATATTAAAAAATATGCACATTTAAATGTTAAGTACTCCGTTTGGCCCAACTCCCTCCTATATTTAGAGCATTTCACCTGACAACGTTTGCTGTTTCTAACAATATGAGGGGTACCTCTGTTCTGCTAAAACTTAGAATTGGTTTGAAACCGTAGTAGTTCAAGAGCTATAAAATTGAGCAAAGGATTGTCTGAAAACACACATATTAAATCATAATGGCGAAAAGCCCTTTCAATGTAATCTGTGCGATAAAGCATTTATCTGCAACAAGTACGTCAAGTCACACTTTTTATTTCATAAGGACGAAAAATTCTTTCAATGTAAATGTGATAAATCATTTGTAAAAAATGTCCATATCAAAGCACACATATTAAGTCATACGGGTAAGAAACCCTTTAAATGCAATGCATGTGATAAATCTTTTACACACATATTAAATCATAATGGCGAAAAACCCTTTAAATGTATCATATGTACCAAGACATTTTTGCAAAATTGCAGACTCAAAGCACAATTATGTTAAGTTAGTTAACATAGAGCTTAAAGAAATAAGGTGATTCCGTTACAAGATACAGTCCATACAATAAAAATACTCGTGTATCTGATCACTGATTCAATTTTACTAAATACAACGTGAATCAATTATGGTATACTTCAGAATTTTTCTTAGACGAAACCAAACATACTAATTGGAACAGGCACTAGATCTCTAATTTTTCAAAAATTAAAAATACATCTAGCATTCCATTGTTCTGAGTATTGTCAAATTTGAGTTTGACAGTCCACTTTCATAGAAATATCAGACAATATTTAGATGACAATTTTACAAACGTTTGGATAGGAAGAGTTTCCAATAACCCTTGGCCACCCAGAAGTCCGGACTTAACGCCTTTAGATTTTTTCCTGTGGGGCGTACTAAAACAAAGAGTCTACCAAACTCCTTTCCATACAGTCGAAGAACTCAGACAAAGAATTCGTGGAGTGTATGGCCATAACACCAGGTCAAAGGTCGTTTTTAAACCGGGTTGAAGTTTGTTTGCTCTACGATGGAATGCATTTTGAACAATTTTTACGTTCATTTTTAAGTTCTTTTACGTAATTTTGCTGATTAAATTTTTTACATTGTCATTGTGACGTTTGTAGCCAATTTTGATTCAATTTATAATTTAAATCAAAGGCAGTATCAAGTGGTAAGAGGAGTTAGTATTTTTGGTTGCATCTAACAATAAGAAAATTTCAGAAATGGACCACAATGGACCTTCTCAAAAGTAAGAGACAGAATCATAAGCAGTGCGGAGGTGCTGTCAAATTGATGACTTATTTAAATTTTCAAATTATGTGGCAAGAATCGGTAGAAAAATTCAAAACCTTTAATTTTAGTGCAATTAAAACCTTTGTGACTTCGAAAGGGGTACAAAATACGCAGTTTAAACGAGCGTATGCTTTTTCTTTAGTGAAGGTTTTGTTCATAACATTTGATACTGCGAGGAAGAAAATTTGCTAACAGTTAGATCAAAATGCTATAAATCGCAGAAAGCAAACGAAGCTCCACAAAAACTCAGCTTTATACTCTGTGATAATGACATTAGGTTATACCCTTAATGGTGAGATGCTACCTACTGTCAATACTATATTACGGAATGGAAGTATGGACGTTGAAGAAGACCGATTTAAACAACAGACTGCAGGCGTTTAAGTTATGGATGTATGAGAGAATGGTGCAGCAGGTGCCTCGTGGTGGTAACAAAATGTCCTAATCGAACGTAGGTGTTTGAATTAAAGAAATGGACGATCTCTCGTTTACAAGCGAGATACAATGATTAATACAAATAAACAGTAAGGCTACGAATTCGCATGCCATTACTTATAAAATCAACTTCTTTTTGATTACCAGCTGTGATTGACCGATTTACACATTAATCATATTGCAAACTTGCAAGCGGCTGTAGTCTCCTCTGGATGAAGACTCCATTAATCACATAGATTTTGTATGTCGGCAATTGTATTATACAGAACTTTGGTAAAGTATCAAGCAGCAGCTTTTGGTGTAGTTGAAGACATAGCATTTTCCAGTTTTTCTAGTGACTTGAGCGAAGGTGTGTCGACACCTGGGACTAAATTTGACTTATACGTTCGTCTGTTTATAATTACAAAGTTGCATGTGCGATTGAAAACCATGACAGACTGAATAAGGAGCTGAAAAGCTTGTGGTTGCAATATCTTCTCGAAGTCATTTCCTGGAATTTTGTGCTTTCTTGTCAAAAGATCAGAGAGGAGAACTGCTAAAATTATCATAAGTAATATCACAAGCGAGTGAGAATAAATTGAAAATAATTCTACAGATTTTCGAAAACTTGTTGCCAAGGTTGTAAAATAAAAACATTTTTAATTTTTATTGGTCGAAGTCCCGATGGATAAAAATTCTGTCCATTTTATCCATGACTGGAAACCAATCAGAAGCTCTCTTTCATTTATCCATGGATAAAATGACAATTTAGAGTAAAGGTTTCACATCAATAATGTTTATATTAATAATGATCGTAGATAAAGAAAATAACTTTATTAATCTTTTTTTTTTTCTAAATGTAGTTTATTACAAAAATTTGTTTTTTTCTCCGAGTTTTCTGTTATCTAACAAACATCTCCATAGTACAGGTAGAGCTCAATTTAAGTAGGTAATAAATTTTAAGAATATCTGATAAGCACTGCACTATGTCATTCCACTCAGACGTCATGCGCGAGAACAGACAAAAATGAACTATCGGACGGTGCAACCTTGTTAATTCAGCCATTGATTATTCCATGAGCACCATTTATTACTGTACGCATTTACGCAAGTACAGTTGACTTAAAATCAGTTCTAAGGGTATATACTTTTTTTCTCATACCTGAGATCCACATATTTCGCAGAAATTGAACAAACGTAACAAGCAGTTTGCATGAACTAAAATAACCTGGTTTGATACAGGCAAATCCTTCGATATCCGTTTCGACGTACATCTCCTCGTTCATATCCACATAATCATCATTCTGGAAAGCAAAATCATCGTTGTTATTCAATTCATTTTCAAAGCAATAAAGTCTCTTGAAGTCGATTATGAAAGCAACAGGAAGGCCTGGATGTCATCCGAAATTTATGAAAATTGGCTTTTGAATCTGGATAAGAAATTTAAAGCGCAGAAAAGGAATATTCTGCTTTTTGTCGATAACTGTCCGGCACATTCAAAGAATGTCGAACATAAGTTGAAGCATATAAGGCTATTTACATTTTCCTCATAAACTTTCAGCATAAACTTACTTGATGCAATTAGAATTCTCAGTAAATCCTGGACAGTCGATGTGAAACAACAAACAATTGTTAACTGTTTTAGAAAAGCCGGGAATGAAGATGACTTTTTGCCACTCTCTGTATTAAGTGATTTCTGCGTTTCCTACAAGTGAATTGCAAACATGGGTGAAGTAACTTTTGACGATTATGTGAACGTAGATGATGGCGCATGCATAGCAGACTATCCCACAGATCAACGCATCTTAGCAACCATCACTAATGAAAACATCACTGCAGCAGGTAATTTTTCGTTAATTTGCACAAATAATATATCACAAAAATTATGCCCTACCTACAGAATCAGATGGGAGTGAAACAGAAGAAAGTTAAGCACATACAATTGCTTTACCTACCACTGAGCAACTGACTTCTTAGCTTAAAACATTGAGGACTTTTATACAATCAACCGAAAATGTTCCCGACATCTTCATATCTTTAAATAGAGTAGAAAATTTTGTAGATACAGTAAAGTGGACTTCCGTAACGCAAAAGAAAATTACCGACTACTTTTCTCAGAAAACGTAATCTTCTTTATTTCTTACATATCTATTGTTTCATATATGCACTTGTGTATTTTTTATGTTACAAAAGCTTACGTTGAACTGTGCATAGCGTACAAAGAATTTATTGCTTCATTTTCTATATATCGAAGTCCCCTCCCTAACTCCCTAACTCGAATTTTCTTGACGGTCCCTTGAAATTCGACTTAGAGAAGTTTGAATGTACTTAACACAAAATAATTTATGAAAATATTATTTAAATTAGTCGTACGCAATGTCAAAAGTGGTGGAGAAATTATGCTAATAAAATATAGAAAATGATTTGAAATTTGCAGCTTCAGAATTAAATTATTTACCACCACAAAAGTCGCCTGTGTTTCTTGTTTTTGTTTTTGTTTTTGTGTTTTGACGCAATGAAATTTTCCAGTAGTAATTTTTATTATGTTCACGTAAGTTAATAGATTTTTATTAAAATCAAAATTATTTGAAGGACGTTACCTCATCTACCTCTGGAATAATCGCAATCGCTTGCTGGAACTTGTTTGACCTAAGTTCATTTTGTCGGTACATGTGTTCCTTAGTCATGGAATGCGCGCTGAACATGTCTCGACTTTGGTGCAGTATTGTATCGACAGGACCCCAAGTAGGAAGTGCCAACTAATGTCCGTCCGGTTAAGATTGTCCACTGGGTTATATCAACACAGCAGTTCTACTCGTAAGAAGAAAGCTCCAGTGCGAGACCCCAACTGGCCCCAATACACCTCCAGCAACGCAGCGAAAAGATTCTTCTAAGCGGCAACCATTTCAAAACAAGTTCTGGATCAGTCTACAGCTAATGCTGTTGTGATTATCAGTAAATTCCAAATAACGACGCTATGACTCCGATCAAGAATGCGGTTTGATATTTTCGGGCGAAGGCGAAATTATTCTGAATGCTGCTGTACCATATTGTGGCGACCTCCTGCGATCTCAAACTCACTTGCTGATGACGAGGAATACCAACAGTTCTCGCGTCGACAGTCCAGTTATTTCTAAATTTTAATAAATAGTTTATATCTTGCTTGTGTTTCTTTTCGGTTTACTAATCAAAGGTTTCTTCTAACAAAAAACCAAACAAATTTCAGATCAATATCCTTCCACGAATAAGCCAGACTGAAAATAAATTTACATTAAAACAACGGAACGTAAATTAGATCATCGAAAGACAATGTACTAGGCAAATTGAAATTAACCCCTGCGCCGTATGCAACGGCTCGCACACCAATGGTTAGCACGTACTATAACCGAAGATTGATACAAATAAACAGTAAGACTACGAATTCGCATGCCATTACTTATAAAATCAACACTTAAGACAACGGCTCCCCCTCCCCCCGTATGGGATTTGACGCCCCCGAACACCCCTTAAATTACTGCGTAGATTTGAATTTAACTTAAGTTCGCCCGATTGCAAACTTAAGGAACAAGTCTCCTGGTACTACGCCACTGGAATGCAAGCCACGCTCAGATGCTGGATGACGTCACGCTGTGCGATTTTGACCCTTGACGTCCATAAAAACGCGTCCATTTGTTTAAACCCAAAAAACGACAACAACATCATTGTTTTAGCCTCAACCCCATTACATGCATTTCGCGGAACCCTTATTTAATTAACGTGCAAGTCAGGCCGGCTTCACTAGGTGCATCTTAATCTCCTAACTACAACCAACAAACCCCCAAACACTCAAGCTGCTCCAAGAAGGAAATCAACAATCCAATACCCGGATCGAGGGAATATTCACGAACTCCACCACCACAATAAAACGCACCCACACAAGAAAAAAACGACTGTTTTCTCTGGAGGGTCCCGGATCGCGTCTCTCCTGTCTCCAGCCTAACTTTCCTCCCTTTTCGTCTTCCCCGTCTCCTGGCGTATCAGATTTCATCCTAGCACCCGATTCTTTCGTTGTTGTGTTAGGGGTAGCTCTTCGGTTATAGTACGTGCTAACCGTTGGTGTGCGAGCCGTTGCATACGGTGCAGGGGTTAATTTCAATTTGCCTAGTACAGTCTTTCGATGATCTAATTTACGTTCCGTTGTTTTAATGTAAATTTATTTTCAGTCTAGGCTTATTCGTGGAAGGATATTGATCTGAAATTTGTTTGGTTTTTTGTTAGAAGAAACCTTTGATTAGTAAACCGAAAAGAAACACAAGCAGATATAAACAATTTATTAAAATTTAGAAGTGACTGGACTGTCCGCGCGAGCACTATTGGTCTTCCTCGTCATCAGCAAGTGTTGAAGGTTCTGATTTTTTTCTCAACTTTTTATATTATGAGTTTGAAATCGCAGGTGTTGATCGGAGTCATAGCGTCGTTATTTGGAATGTACTGATAATCACAACAGCATTAGCTGTAGACTGATCCAGAACTTGTTTTGAAACGGTTGCCGCTTAGAAGAATCTTTTCGCTGCGTTGCTGGAGGTGTATTGGGGCCAGTTGGGGTCTCGCACTGGAGCTTTCTTCTTACGAGTAGAACTGCTGTGTTGATATAACCCAGTGGACAATCTTAACCGGACGGACATTAGTTGGCACTTCCTACTTGGGGTCCTGTCGATACAATACTGCACCAAAGTCGAGACATGTTCAGCGCGCATTCCATGACTAAGGAACACATGTACCGACAAAATGAACTTAGGTCAAACAAGTTCCAGCAAGCGATTGCGATTATTCCAGAGGTAGATGAGGTAACGTCCTTCAAATAATTTTGATTTTAATAAAAATCTATTAACTTACGTGAACATAATAAAAATTACTACTGGAAAATTTCATTGCGTCAAAACACAAAAACAAAAACAAAAACAAGAAACACAGGCGACTTTTGTGGTGGTAAATAATTTAATTCTGAAGCTGCAAATTTCAAATCATTTTCTATATTTTATTAGCATAATTTCTCCACCACTTTTGACATTGCGTACGACTAATTTAAATAATATTTTCATAAATTATTTTGTGTTAAGTACATTCAAACTTCTCTAAGTCGAATTTCAAGGGACCGTCAAGAAAATTCGAGTTAGGGAGTTAGGGAGGGGACTTCGATATATAGAAAATGAAGCAATAAATTCTTTGTACGCTATGCACAGTTCAACGTAAGCTTTTGTAACATAAAAAATACACAAGTGCATATATGAAACAATAGATATGTAAGAAATAAAGAAGATTACGTTTTCTGAGAAAAGTAGTCGGTAATTTTCTTTTGCGTTACGGAAGTCCACTTTACTGTATCTACAAAATTTTCTACTCTATTTAAAGATATGAAGATGTCGGGAACATTTTCGGTTGATTGTATAAAAGTCCTCAATGTTTTAAGCTAAGAAGTCAGTTGCTCAGTGGTAGGTAAAGCAATTGTATGTGCTTAACTTTCTTCTGTTTCACTCCCATCTGATTCTGTAGGTAGGGCATAATTTTTGTGATATATTATTTGTGCAAATTAACGAAAAATTACCTGCTGCAGTGATGTTTTCATTAGTGATGGTTGCTAAGATGCGTTGATCTGTGGGATAGTCTGCTATGCATGCGCCATCATCTACGTTCACATAATCGTCAAAAGTTACTTCACCCATGTTTGCAATTCACTTGTAGGAAACGCAGAAATCACTTAATACAGAGAGTGGCAAAAAGTCATCTTCATTCCCGGCTTTTCTAAAACAGTTAACAATTGTTTGTTGTTTCACATCGACTGTCCAGGATTTACTGAGAATTCTAATTGCATCAAGTAAGTTTATGCTGAAAGTTTATGAGGAAAATGTAAATAGCCTTATATGCTTCAACTTATGTTCGACATTCTTTGAATGTGCCGGACAGTTATCGACAAAAAGCAGAATATTCCTTTTCTGCGCTTTAAATTTCTTATCCAGATTCAAAAGCCAATTTTCATAAATTTCGGATGACATCCAGGCCTTCCTGTTGCTTTCATAATCGACTTCAAGAGACTTTATTGCTTTGAAAATGAATTGAATAACAACGATAATTTTGCTTTCCAGAATGATGATTATGTGGATATGAACGAGGAGATGTACGTCGAAACGGATATCGAAGGATTTGCCTGTATCAAACCAGGTTATTTTAGTTCATGCAAACTGCTTGTTACGTTTGCACAATTTCTGCCAAAAATGTGGATCTCAGGTATGATTTTAAGTCAACTGTACTTGCGTAAATGGGCACAGTAATAAATGGTGCTCATGGAATGATTACGCTCACTGCAATACAACGTAGGTCAATGGACCTTTTCAAAAGTAAGAGATAGAATCATGCGCAGTTGCACTGCGCATCGGAGGCGCTGGCAAATTGGTGACATTTCAATTTCGAAATTATGTGACAAAAGTAGTTAGAAAAATTTAAAAACTTTAATTTTAGTGTAGTTGAGACATTTGTAACTTCGATAGGGATACATAATACGCAGTTTAAGCTAGGGTATGCTTTATTAGTGAAGGTTTTGTTCCTGACGTTTGGTGCTGCGAAGAAGAAAATATGCTAACAGTTCAAACAGAATGCTATAAATCGCAGAAAAGAGACGAAGTTCTACATAGACTCAGCTTTATACGCTGTGATAAAGACAAACAAATAGCTGACGCACACTGTTCATGTCAAATAGGGTATGTATGTATGGCTATACAGAGAGACAACGTTGCTAGTGTTCTTGGTACAGCTCCGCTTACTTCTTCTCTCAATGAGTTATTTTATTTATTCTAGTTGTGTTTATTTTTAAAAATAATTAATTACTTATGTTATGTTATGTTATGTTATGTTATGTTATGTTATGTTCAATTTATATCATTTGATTAAATTTAAACCATATTTCAATATAACTGTTACATAGTATATAAGTATATTTACGCTGCAAAATTTTTGTAAGAATATTTTCGTCGTACCATCAAGAATTTGCGTTAGGTTATACCCTTATGATGAGATGCTACATACTGTCAATACTGTACTACGGAATGGAAGCATGGACGTTAAAGAAGACCGATATGAACTGACTGCAGGCGTTTCAGTTATGGATGTATCAGAGAATGTTAAGGATATTGTGGGTAGAGAGAGAGTAACTAATGTAGAAGTGATGCGACGAATGAATAATGAAAAGGAAGTGATATTGACAATTACAAGAAAAAAACTGTTCTATATAGGGCACATTATGAGAGGAAGAAGATATCAGCTAGTTTAGGTCATTGTGCAGGGAAAAGTTAAGGGAAGAAAATCGGTAGGAAGGAGATGAAACTCATGGCTAAAGAACTTTCGGGAATGGTTTGGCTGTACCAACAACTAATTATTTAGATTATGGGTTTCAAAACTAAAAATCGCCTTGATGATTGCCAACCTTCGGATCGGAGATAGCAAGTAAAGAAGAAGATACCCTTAAGCGAGAACTAACTTGTACGGAACTTTCCCAGCAATGGCACAAACCTCGGGGTGAAGCAATACAAAATGAAAATATTTTAAATAGTGCCTTTCCAAAACCTGAAGGCAAATTAAAAAGGAGGCGTCCAATTTCTTATTCACTGTATAATACTTGCAAAGGGGTTTTGGAGCCATCTGAACAAGATATTCAGAACGTCAGCCGGTCACTTACGGAAGTAAATGAAAGAATTGGGTTTTCATACCTTCTACCAAGTTATGAAAAAACCAATAATGAAGAATTTGTGCCTCTGGATGTAAAGTACTTAAAAACCGACACCTACACTGCGCATTGGTCGTTTGGGCAATGACGTCACGGTGTGAGAGAGACTTGCAATTTTGAAAACGTCCATTGACTCACGTTGTATAGTGTAAATAATTCTGTACCAGAGAAGCAGAACGATGTATGTTCACTTTTTCAAACCATAAAATTTTGATTAAAATATGTCCCATCTACATATTAAAGGGGGAATTATGTTCAATCTTAGAATTTGTGTTGTGTTGCATCTCCAAGCATCAAAGATATCAAGTCATTAATTTGAATTTCCTGGACATTGTCACTTTTGGAAATACATCATTCTGCTTCTCTGGTAGAGAATTAAACAATGCGCAAAACAAATAAATTTTATAAGCAACTAGGTACTACTGTATTGGAACATTCTGAAAAGTGTCATGTGATTTTGGCAGATTCTGTATATTTGAATATTACTCATTTCATTTTCCTGTTGTAAAACATTACAACTTCACGAAAAATTACCGTGTTCAAAATTTCATAAATAGAACTTTAATTTCACATTTTAAAATTAATATCGAACCTTGTCTGTTCCTCATAATCTAATAGTTGTTGCGTCGTTGACAGTTTTAGTGATGCTTCTGAAACAGTTTTACTGCCGCTGATATGGTAACAAAGTTGCCATATAAAATCCTTATTCTATTTCATAAGAAATAAATAAAAATTGAATCACTTATTCATGGTTTCTAAAAGCGATGTTAACTTATATCTCCAGTTATTACCATAACATGGTAACCGGGACATTTAACTGGAAATATAAGTTAACATCGCTTTCAGAAACTGGGTATTAAACGTATGTATTCATTCACAATCAATTAGTAACATACAACTTCTCGAACCCCTTAAGCTTTAACCGGTCAGAAATAGTTAAAAAAGGAGTCAGTAATGAGACGTTATCCGTCAGAAATGAAACCATTTCCAACCTGTGGAGGAGTTACAATCGATTTAAACTATAAATGTCAAATTAAATTATCTAAAGTATGCAACCAACTTTTCTCACATGCATGGACGGTGAACGCAATCAATTATTTATTAATTATTTAAGTATAAGTAAAGAGAACACGACATGTTTCCTTTACAAATTAAATGATTGATTGCAAATAAAATAGTATACTAACCTCGACAAAAGTACCATTCCGCAAGGCTACGCCTCTCGGTAAACTATAGTTCTCTCGACAGGAATGGAATACTTTCCGCCTCGGTATGTATTAAACTATTAAATTTTTAACTTTTTAACTTTTGTCCCCATTTAGATCCGCGTGTAATCATATATTTTAATTTCAAAAATTGTACAAATTAAAATTATAACTAATGCTGTAGTGATTTTTTCATGCAAAAAGCACTGCTCACTTTAGTCTATTCATCTCAATTTCTCACAACCCCTTAAGCATTTAAATTGCGTTTATATTTCCTGAACTATATGTATATTAATATAGTCACGTAAATTCTAGTTTCGCCTGCTTATACATTCAAACTTTTTTATAAGTTTCATTTTGTTTTGTAAGCTTACAAAACAGTTTACAAGTTCGATAATTGAGTTGCTGCAATGTCTTTATTCCGTAGATTCAACACTTCAAAAGTTGAATGCACTTTCCGAAATTGGATGTGATTTATTTTACATTCTGTGTTAATTAATTGAACGTTTATTTGTTCTAAATAAATAAAACTGCAAACTGCAAATATCATCTGTACTATCTGAAATTTTAGTATTGTTGCAGCATTGTTAATAAAAACAATTGGATATGCCAAACAAAGGTGCATAACGTGTACGGTAGTAATTATGTTGCAGCTTTCCATTATCTATCGATTGGAAACGCATGATTATGTTATCACAGTATACTTTATAAGACGAGAAATTCATTAACGACACAAGTCAAGTGTAAATATAGCGTACACCATTCCACGTTGAAATAACAATTGTAAAATTATGCACATTCCAACATAGAGACAAACACGCAATTTTAATTTATTGCCATTGGCAAAAATTCGTCTATCTCGTTTGACCCACGACTAAGTAATAAATTTTGAACACGACATGTAAAAGATTAAAAGAGATTATGCAAACTAAAAAAAAGTACGCCGTACCAATTACGAAATTTGAAGGGTACGAGTGATATATGCGTTTATATAATATTGCAAATAATATTCCGTTGAAAATAGCTGGACCATTTAAACTGCTGAACTGCGATTTGTGGTAGGAAGTCACGCAGTCACTTGCAGGACCAAAACGGGAAATCAAGATATAAAAGCCAGCAGCACTAAGTGTATTCAACACATAAGATAAGATGAACATAGGGAGACTTGAGAGAGCATGGAGAATTTCTAAACATTGAAATTTTCTAACAGCAAGAAATATTATTACATATTACAGTTTTAATAAATTGTTTATAATCTTTCATATAAATTTCAGATATTTCAAAAATAAAGTGCACGAATTTTGCTGAAACTAGCAACTGAAATACTTTTAAATTGAAGTGATATTTCTAAAAATAACATTATAGTATGCAAATTATCCACTTCGTCTCCTTTGAGGAAAGATAATAATCATAAATAGAGGCGATTTCCGGATTTCAGCAGAAAATTGAAAAATATTTAGATAAAGTAGTTTTTAGTCATCGTTTCGTCTATTGGCTATTATGAAATGAGAACTAATCACATCAATACTTTCCACAATTTTCAGGGAATCTAATTGAATTTTGGTTTATTATGATTGTTCCCGACACTTTGAGTAATTTTCATTCTCACATCTCTTGTAATATTTGAGTAGTCCAGTTGCAAAACCAGACATCTCAAAAATGAGAAGTCGAGTTACTGTTATCGTTGAACTCAACTCGTCATTTATTACAAAACTAAAATGTGTGCAACTTTTTACAATTTTATAAAAAAACTCGCAATGCCCTATCATTTATATTTTAACGATTATGAGTGTTTATAAACAAGCTTCCACAATTGACTTAAAATCGAGATGTCTGATTTTGCAACTGGGCTACTCATTTACATCCTATAATGCTTGATTGAAAGTTAAATTCGGAGCTCTTTATAACAATTTACCTGTAAATTAAATTGCTAAATTATATTATAAATGAATTTAATAACAACAACTGATTCTAAAAATTTTGTACAGACACGGCGTGCTTGAAACACAGCGTAGTTTCTGTGAGGATATTGATAAAGCCTTGAAGAATTCTGCCCTCGTAGAAAGTTGCAATAATTAATTTTAAGGTTGTAAATAGTAAATAACTAACATTATTTAATTATAATTATTTATTTAACGAATACTAATAAAAGAAATGGTAAATAATTTGTTTTATAGTAAGGAAATGTAATTTAAATCAAATATTTGCCAATGAGGGGTTTTTAGAAAGAGACTAAGATGTCGTGCCTGCTTGGAAGTGAAAGGAGGGCTCTTCGAACATCTTTTGTAACTTGGTTTTTTGTTTTTGCTAGAAGCTTCCTTTGTTTGTTTACTTTGGTTTATACTACTACCTCTTTAAACACTACAATCTTTTTTTAACACCCTGTATATATAGATTAATTTAATTTGTTATTTTCCGTGGTTAAAATTGCATACTACTTAATGAAGATTTATGACCGTGAATAATGGATTATTCTATTCTATTTCAAATAATTTTGGAAAACATACGTTTGTACAGATGTATTTGTAATGTTCCACTAACTGCAGATTTTCAGAGAGAGTTATAGTTATAAAATTATTCCGTTACTTCCAAAAGATTATATTTATAACAACAATAAAATGTAAATCAAGCACAAATTACATTTTGGAACACATTGTTCCGACGAGAATTATTACAATAATATTGAAAAGTTTCATGAAGAAACTGGATGCACTTATGCTTTCATATCAGATCCAAGTTTTATAAGTTTTTGAAAAGTCCGTCAACGTATAAAATATTGAGGCGCTTGGAAGTTTCCAGCGAATTTTGATAGCTATCGATCGCATTTTATACCTTCTCCTATCAGTAAATCGATTTCGCTCCCTACAAATTTACCTTCAGGCATGCTGTCCTATTTATAATACAACAATTTCCGATAAAATTAACTAATTTTACCCAAACTTTCCACACCTTTAGGGTTTAAAATTATCCTTGACCGCGGGGTTATCCACGAAAATCAAATTATTTTATTTGAAAAGTAAAATTTAATTGTCACGATTACTAACACTGACTGATTGTTTGATTAACGAAAAAGAACTCCATTTTCTGTAAGCGCTAACGAAGACCTGTTACGACGGTAAAACGTGTCACAAAGTTCTGTTTGCCGAAAACATTTCGTTTCAAAAATTCGTTGCCGACAACTTTATTTCGTTTTGCTCGGCAAGGAAGATTCCATTTAACAAAAAGGTCGGAAATAAGAGATTTCGTATTTTTCATCTAGGGTTGAATAAGTGAAAGCAAAGGGTACAAACTTAACTCTGACAGGAACAAAAATTTGATTAAAAAAAGAATTGCGGTTAACAGGTGCTTTTGACGATATTGGGAAACGATTGTACTTTAATATATTACTTTCTGTTTGTGTGTTGTTATTCATGAAATAGGAAATCGATAGCTTGTAAATAAGAACTCTTAATAAAAATACGAATAGTAAATTGAGATAGATGAAGTTTCAGCTAATACGACTTCCGAAAAAGTTAATGGAATAACGATGAAATAAAAAATCGAAAAGTTTATTTTCCGGAATCAAATTGAATACGGTTGAAAGAATTCAGAATTATTGACAAGCAAGACATAATGAAATGCGTAGCATACTGATCGCATTCTATTGAAAGAATTCGATTTTTGTGCGATGAACGGTTTTATTAAATAGATCTGAAAAGTCTGATTTAATTATCCATTTTGTTAACATTTCAAGCGAGAAAATTAATTTAACAAAGGTAATTAACAAAGTATGATTTTAGTTCTTGAAATGTTATATGATTCGAATCACCCACCCAGGAGTTGATAACGGTTAATGGCAGAGAGTATCAAATAACCAAACATTTCTCTTGCTGGGATAAAAATGGAGAAATCAAATATCTCAATCACCTCTCATTACAGTATAAAAAGTTTCCTTCTTTCATCATAAAGCACACGATATTATGAAAATATTGAAAACATACAACGTCGATTTTTTCTATTTTTGGAGAGTCGTGTTAATTGTTTAGGGAAATGTTACAAAAGAATGATATGAAATTAATTATTTCATTGCGTGTCACCTAATATTTTTTTAAATTTGGTAACACAGTAATTAACATTAATAAGAGATAATACAGCATAAATCCATAGCAAAACCTGCAGTGGACAATACAAATTACCTACCAAGCGCTATTATCACGTTTAGACCCTCAGTTTGAAGCGTGAACTTGGGCACGCGTACAAGTTCACGTGCAAGTTTGAAATACTCAATTCAATTCGCACCATTCAGGTAAACGCTGAAAGAAGGGAAAACGCTAAGTGAATTCGGTTTCCTGGTACTGGTAAAGTAAGATTGACAAGAATAGAGCTGCAACTGACTCAAAGCGTGGCACAAAGTGCATTTATACGCACAGTTCGACCTCAAGACTTGCTCGAAAAATCAAACCTGGCTAGATTAATTTCGTACCCCGTCCAGGACTGAACGCTCCAACTCAAGGAGTGTTCAGACGGTCGCTCTTGCACGAAACCTCAGGAACGTTCAAAGTCCATACGCCAAACTGGGCGTCTTAATGGCAAATTACGGTTGTAAAAATACCAAAATATTTACAAGTAAACTATAGGTATAGCTGGTTAATTGAAGCAGACGCTAGTTTGACACATAATGTAACAACCAGATCCGTTTGTACATTACTAAATGTAAAATTTTCATAAGTAATATCACAAGAGAGTGGGAATAAATTGAAAATAATTCGACAGATTTTCGAAAACTTGTTGCCAGGGAATAGACACGAGAGCCCGTAGGACTCGAGTGGCTATTCCCAAATGGCAACAAGTTTGAAAAAATAACTGGAGAATTATTTTCTAATTAATTCGCACTCTCGAGTGGTATTCGGAAGATTATTTTTTAAAGTTTAAATAAAAAATACAGCATAAAAATACAGTTTAATTCATTATAAACTAAAATCAAACTGGCGACAGATGTCAAAACTAGAAATGTGCTGTCAAGTAACATATGTAAACAAAATACTAGAAATTATGCTCGCGGGAATAATGTACAGTAGAAAATTCTCACTATAATAATGTTGTGATTGGACAGAATTAAACACGTGTGCCCAAATACTGCTAAACGATTGGTGAATGAAATCATTAAAAAATAATCTTTTATATAAACCAATAAAATATACTTCGTCCGGTACTAATTGGAAAAACTTTTACTAAAAGCTGGTTTATTAAACATGAACATTTTAGATTTAAATAAACGTATAAGAGGGGTAATGGAAGCGAAAAAACACAAATGTATCTTTCTAGACGGTCTTATGCAACATATATGTATACAGGTGGTCTGGAAAATGCTGCGCTAAACTCGAGCGATTATTTCAATAAAGTTAGTTACTTTATTAACGTAATTGTGTGTTAATTACGTTATGTTTATGTTATATATCCAGAATAGACGTTCAAAATCTCCACCTCCTATCTTTAAATAATTTTCTGATGCATGCCTTAATTCGACGTTGTCATGCCGAAACGACTTAAACGACAAAAATTTGAAATTGAGCTAAATACACCTCTGGAAAGAGGAGTTTGAGACACAGTAAATAAATGAAACAGAATAAATTTAATAAATAATAAAAACAACAGAATATGGGAGGATGCCTTTTAATTAAACTCTATGACCAATAATCGTGATACATAATAAACAGACAATAACATAGAATGAACATATGCAAGAATTGGATAATAGTGAAACCTCCACCCAAACTATTTCCTCAGGCATGTTAGCAAATTATTTTTGATCAAAGTTAGATAGAGTTATTCGAATTGAATTACAAATTGAATTACAAAAGCGAGAAGTCTGATATGAACAAATACGTCAGGTACATTAACAAAATCGCCAAGTCAGACGTTATCAATGTGTCGCCCTGTATAGAATCTACATGTAAAATTAGTCCACAAGTTGCTCTTAGATAAATAAAACTCCGGTACAAAAATTTAAAAAAAGGTTCAGCGTACTTCCTTATATTTTCTGAACGCCACGAAAATATCCCTATGCTCAAATTAAAAAAAATAACGTCAATCAGTAGTGACTATCCCACCAATCCTTGATAATACAAATGATTTGACATTTATGTCGATTTAAAAATAAAAAAATTTAAATTGAGCTAAATACACCTCTGGAAAGAGGAGTTTGAGACAAATCTATTAGAGTGGTTAATTTCGGCAATTAAATTTGCCTAAGCGCCCTCGTTTTACAATTGGTACTGATCGGTAGATCACTCCAGGACTTTGTTTTGTAATTTTTTCTAAAATCTGCTAATGAAACTGCATAAAAAATCAGATTTACGTTTAGATTGAAAAGTCTAATGCACTAATTTAATAATTAAAACTCTAAAATTGACACGAAATTTTCTTTACTTTTTTGCGTATTTCTTAAAACTTGGCAATTGTTGGTTAAGTCGTTCAACATGACAAGGTCGAATCACTGGCTCACTTTTCCAAACACCTCACAATATTCTATTAATTGCTTAATTCAAGCGTCATAAGTTATATTACAATGTACGGAAATACAGAGTAAGCAGACGTGTACTTAATGTAGGTTGCGTTCAGGGAAATGCCAGAAAGGCACGTCAATATTATCAAGAGTGGCTATGCAACCGAAGCATTCCTACAAGAGTATGTTTAGTAGTGTCCACTTGGAACTGTGTCAGAGTGGATCCACAAAAACAAGTGGAATTTGGAAGAGTAGGTCGACGTCAGTGAGTAATCCTCATTTAGAATGAAGGGTGATGCACCATGCTGAAATTGACCCTGGAACTAGCTTACGCTGAATTGCATTGATTGAGGAGATCTCGAAATACCCTGTTTTGAATATAGTAGATGAGGGACAATTATGCCCATTTCACGTTCAACGGGTTCAAAATTTAGTTGTTATAGATCAGGAGTGGCGAAAGCGTCGACCGCAAGGCCTCTGGAAGAGGCCCGCGAATCTGACGTGAACATGTCGTTACATACATGTAATACCAAAAAACACCAATTCGTAGGAACACTCTAAACGAACATAATTGTCCTCAGGTACACTTTTATCAGAAAGCTCGCCCTCAACATCTAAAAGTTTGGCCACCCCTGTTATAGATAATGTTAGATGAAGTGAGTTCTGCCAACTGCCACATTTCACCAACTCAATTTTGTTCACCAATGAAGCAGTAACTTTCTTGAAAATTAACTTCTAGGCCTTTTCGATGATGTACCTTTTACGATGGGGCTCCGACACATTTAGATGGGTCTATTCCATGGGCGTCACACTCACCAGATCCGAATTCTTTGGGGTATTTGAAAATTCTTGGATACACCACCCCCATTGAGACTGCAGAAAAGTTGCAGCGGTGTATTCAAGATCCTCCTAAATCGAACGTCTAATTGCTCGTAGTGTTTGAAAGAGTAAGGCAGTCATTAAGACGTCGACTAAAAACATGTGCAATGGTGGGCGGTAAACATTTGGAACATTTAATCAGATTGCATACATCACAGTACATCACAGAATTAATACTTATTGTCATTCCGAAACTCTTGGTTCTTGGACGCATCGTTTATATAGATTTTTTGAATTGTCAGAGTGTGTAGAATAACATTTTTCAGTTTGGCGAAATATTTTGCAAACACCTGTATATGTAACATGATGCCATGTATTGTTTCTCAATGATTTACTGGAATCGCCGCTGTTATAGTTTATTATAGTTCCGACATAATTGAACCCTTAAAAACAAATAAGCGGAGTGTAAAGTAAGTTTCAGTTGTTGTGTTGTGTAAGCAACATTAAAATACCAAAAATAGTGAAACATAAAGATCTAATAATAATAAAGATCTAATAAGTTCGCTGGTAATCAATGAATTGGCATTAAAAACTCGAGCCTTCTTTACTATATCAATGTTTATTTCTTCGTTGCACCAATTGATTTGATGTCGTCGCAGGAAGAAGAAAATATAAATAAAGTGGACTGTATCACTCAAAATAAAAGCTTCAAATTGAACCTCGACTGCATCTCATGAACATGAAAAATGCAATGTTTATTTATAACAAACAACTACCCATATTCCCTTGACTACAAAATATAATAACAGTTACTAGATAAAATCATAAAAAGTCGTAAACAATGCACATTCCCCTGATTTCTTGTTTAGGTATCCTTCTGATACATTTGAAATGTCACAATTCTTTCTTATAGATATTTATATTCCGGATTCTATTCAGTCTTGTTCTTCCAGTGTTCTTCATAGTACCTTTATTTCTGTTACTTCAGGCTGTTGCTTTATTCTGCTGTACCTTGTCACATTTCTGCCTCATAAGATTCTACTTTTATGACATTTTTATACTCATATAATATTTCGTTTCTTGCTTGATGTATTTTTTATTCCATATAATTTCACCCACAACTGTCTTAAGCTTCATTATTAGTACCTTAGCTTTTTTTAAAAGAGCATTGATAGTTAATCACCCCGATACCTAATTGAATTACAACATCTCCACCTCCAATTAATATTTCACAGCCTTTTTAGCGATTGTTATTGTTTTCTTGCATTTTTTATTAAATCGATTCCGTAGTGCATCGTTATCGTTATCTGCCACAAATGTGGTATCGTCTACATAAGATTATATTGAAAGTATTTTTATCCGTTCTATAAGCCTTCAATTTTTTACTCTTTCCATTGTTTTCTCTCTCTCACACACACACTCTCTCTATCTCTCTCTCTCTCTCTCTACGAATTCAACGGAAAAACGAATTTTGAAACTTTTCGTTCATCGCAATTATGTACCTACTTTCTGATTTAGTCCGATTTTACTGAAATAAAATGTAAAATGTTTATTTTGTGCTGCTTTGCTAACGGCAGAATTGGTACACAAAAAAAACAAAAATTTTAAAAATTAAAATTGAACATTTCAATATCTCAAGGCAAGTTTTGTACATTCATAATGAACATAAAAACATTCTTTGTGTAACGTAGTAGATTATATTGACTCAACCATAATTTTTATTTACGGTACTTTATTTATTTTTTAATGCTCAAACCAGAATCGAAAGCATAAGTGCTGAAAGAGAAACTTTAAACGCGTTAAATTAAATTTTACGTTCGGCTGTAAAGCGAAACATTTTTTAATTAATCATAATTTGCAGTGCTCTTAAAATAATTTCCATATAAATGGTACAACCCTTGCCGTCAGATGCCACAATATCTTCCAAATAATCGCGCATGTTACGCTTTTTTCGTGAAAACCACGAGTAGATTTTAATTAAAAGCTTTTTTCCTAATTGCCTCGGATATTTACTTCTACAAAGAGACATAAATTATGCAGTATACGTACCTATAAATAATTCCGGCCTATTCAGATTACATCGGCACACCATGTTTCTAGTAAAATGTGAGGCACTTAAGAGATCTCATTCACATATTGAAATTCGACTGGGAACGGCTGAAAACATTTATAGCTTAAGCTTAGCTTACAGAATGCAATCCTTCTCAGAGTATAAACTAAGGAGAACGGCCATCCTGCTCGATTACACAAACTAATCTTGGAACTGAGCTTGAGAGAATTAATATGCATGTGACAGGACATTAATTATGCATAGATAGCCGTATGTACTGTTATCATCCGTTTCTGCAGACTGTTTGTGTGTAACGTTTAACGACGACATAAATTTTGGATATGTCTTTGATAATTTATTGAATTTCTAGAGTGCGTGACATTAAACATGAGAATGAAAATTTACTGTTGAACATGTTCGTTGCGTACTTGTGTTGCTGAAACATTTTAGTTTATCTTTCTTGGAATGCTTTGAAATCGCAAGATCACAAGGATTACTGTATTTGTCTTTGGTAAAGTCAATACGTTGTAGTGTCCTTTCTCGAATGAATTACGGAAGCTCTTTCTTTTAGGGTTCCATCATTATTACAAAGGCGGTAAGAATTAAAACTTTTATTAAACGTGCCGAAGCTTTTCGTTCGACCCGGAAAGTACTAAAACGCTTAAATTACTTCATGGCCAGCTTACCATTGTTTTCAACAGGGCGCTTTAGAATTAGGGATGCACCTTAAACTTTATATTGTTTGAAAATAAACATTGCGAAATAAAATTATAGAAACCTTTTATAATAAAAATGAGGGTATCTCAAGCCCATACGTTTGCTTCCTCTAATCTTTTTTAATGCGTCCACCGTAAATATCAAGTGAATCGGACCGGCCGGTGCTTAAAATCTATCAAGAAAATAGAGCAAAAAAAAAACCATTTTAACCGAATTTCCAATAATTTATTATAAAAAAAACGTAGTCACTTGCATGTGCATACAACTCCATTCAAAATTTGATGGGAGTCTGCGATTAAACAGCAACCAGAGAACCTGTTTCGTAAAGGTAGACGTGCTTCAAGTAAGGGAGAACCTGCGCAAAAACTGGTGCACCAGGCAACCTAAGAACCTTTGCAGTTGTCATCTTCTTTTACGTCGCTATCGCCGCGTGTTTCTCCACTTTAGTCTCATTGTTATTTAGCCTTAAAGCTCTGCCTTTCGTGCAATTTGCAACTCTTCCGAGGGCTCAAGTTACAATAACTACAATTTACGCGTTCGTAATTTTTGTCAGAATATCTAGATATTATAGTTCATTTTTTAATTCGAGATAAAAAATAAAAATTGAGGTAGCTTCGAAGAACAAAACTATTAAGGTAGCTCCTCTTGCAAGCTATAAATAACGTTACGTGTGATCATTGGAAGAACAGCATCCATCATGTTATAAAGAAAGTTCTGGTGTAATTTGTTCTTTTTATTTTTTATCTCGAATTAAAAAATGTGTGTGTGTTTAATGAAAGTAGGTACTGTTGTAAACCAACCATCAAAACTAAATTGTTACAACTTCACCTTTAATTTTTAGTTTACCATTGTACAGACTGACTATAAACATCTATCGTAGTGTTACCTTTGGAATGAACAAATTAATGAATCCAACTATCTGATGAATGATATGTAACGGTTCGTTTTGGTTGTTGAATTAGTCATTTTACTAAAGCAGTGTTCATGACAAAGGTAACGCAACGCGATCATAGCTGATGTGTACGACTACACTGTACTTTCATAAATCATTATTTCTAAGGGCCACTTCCATAATCAGAATTAAGATAACGAGTGACATGGACATTGCCGATTATATTTCGACTGAATTTTACGAGTTGCTATGATTTTGGAAATATAACGAGTGCAAAGCGAGGTGTAGCACTCGTTATATTCAGTTAAATTTAGGCGAAATATAATCTGGCACATGTCCATGTCAAGAGTTGTATTTTACATGAGAATTTAACAAACCAGACATTTACGAAACGGTATTTATTAACATTAACATACACTTATTATTATCTATTTAAAACATTACGTATTAGCAGTACCTATATCAACAATGAAAATTCTGAATCTGAACAGTACAGTGAGAAAAAGTTGATTTAAAGTCTGATTCAATATTCTTGGTGCTTTCAGGCATGTCGCTTGTAGACATGGCACGCGCAGAAATGGCGTTTGAAGGCACTTCTGTTGCAGTATGCATTGTTACAAACTGACTGACGGTGGTCGTATTGGTGGTACTGCAATTAGTTCCAATTGCAATAAGAATTTCTTCGTGTCTCTTGGACTGGATTTGCAAACACGGTCTTAGAGAATTGGGGCTGGTGTGATCCGTTATTTTCATTAATTCCTGTTCACAAATTCCAGATTGCGCAAAATGAGTGACGGCGGTAGATCGGTGGCTCTGATTCATAAACTTTTTGTGACAGTGTCTAAACCAATCAATTTTGCCGTTTCGATATTGTATTGGTGCCAACTGGGGAATTTTTATACCATCTGGCACCGTGTGCCGAATTCTAGTTGGGAATTTGAGTTAAGAATAAACGATCCGATGTTACATGTCTGGGACGCTTTTAGATTATTTTTTTGAATAAGCGTACGGGGCATAAATTCTGATCTATAGTGTTAGACACTAGCCTCTTATTTTCTGAACACGATTTAGATTCGCTTTGTCTCATTTTACAAAAAGTAGGATTATACTCAATACGTTCTGTAGGGTTTCCAAAATTATCCTGTTCAAATTGAAAATAATGTAAATTTGCATTAGCGCCTTCATTACTCCTCCACGCCAGTTCTTTCGCTGCAATAAAGTAAAATTTCTACTGCAGCCCTTCCGGGGTGTTTTCAGATCAATATTTTTGAAGCTGATTATGTTCCACTGGAGTAAAAGCCACAGAACTTTCCTTCTTTTTTTCAACGTTCAACTGTGATTCCTTGCGTTTTGCATCTCTGTCATGACGAGCTGACTTAAATTCCAAGTCGGAGAAGGGATCAAATTTTAAGTTAAATTCTGTAAAAAACTTCTCTTGTAACAGTTTCGCAGCTACATTCAAGTTAAATTTAACGACAGTTTCCTTGTAGTCGGTACCATCCTTTTTCTTCATATTAATAGCATAGTCCTTGAGTATGTTGCAAAGCTGAGCAGAGCTGTAGTTTCGAGACTTACTAAATTCCATAAATTGACGCCGAGCGTACTCCTTTGCCTTCTTTGTATTCTTTCGCATGAGCTCATTTATATTTTAGGGTTCCGTACCTTAAAAGGAAAAAACGGAACCCTTATAAGATCACTTCGGTGTCCGTCCGTCTATCACAAGAGTTTTTCTCGAAAACTAAGTAAGGTAGAAACTTGAAATTTGGCGTAAGGACAGATTTTGATAACGCGCATATATATCGCTCATCATAACTAGGTAAAAGTTTATTTTTAGATTAATATGGGGGGTCAGTTTGGTACAAATAAAAAAAAAGTTTAAATTAAGATATCGTGTGAGATATCATTTGAACGAGCCAACTGTAAGAATTCCATATATATATATATATATAGTTTTTACAATTTTAAGTTTAGTGATCTTAATGATATAGCTAAAAATATGCAAAAAATGACCGTCCCCCTGTTCCCCTAGATTTCTAAAGCTAAAATTTTGATTTTAATATTGTTAGTAGATATTAAGCCATATATTACAGGAAAACTACGTAGAATCTTGACAATGTAATAGTTGCGGAAAAATTGTTGTTTTAGTAGCGAACCTTACTTGTACGGACCTAACTCGCTTTTGACCGATTTTATTTGGTAATCTATTTGTTTCCATTTTCGTTGAAACTTTATTATGATAAATTTAAACTGTCAAAGGTGAGTTTGTTGATTTGGTTACCATGGAGCATTAGATCCAAAATAATCGCCTATTTATTTTGCACCTACAGAATAATCAAAAAAGCTCGCTAGTAATTGGTGATTGTTCAGTCTAGTTCTTACTTTCATTGATTCTTTGACACGTGCGTTGAATTCTCAAGTTAAGGGGTTCGGATATGAAAAAATTGAAAACAACGTTATTTTTTTGTTTTTGCATATTTAATAACTGCATTATTCTATTTGATGACAAAGACATCTAAGTCGTGCGATTTACACACAGCACTCTGTTAGTTTTTCGCTTCTCCGGAAAAGTTCACTTTTTTCACTTAGGTAAATTTTTCTACAAGACGGATAAAGATAGAGCCTTGACATTTTTTTGTTTCATAATATATACCTGAAGTGATTGAATGATGGAATTTAAAAAATAATTTCTGAAATTTACATAAAAAAATTCTAGAGTCGTTATGCAAAAAAAAGACAAAAGTTCACCCGGTATATAGATATTTGAACAATTTGTAAAATTTCACCTTCTAATTACAAACTCGTTCCTTTATGAAACAAACTACGTCCGAGATATACATATTTATAACAGTTCTGGAGTTTCATTTGGCATTCATGGCAAGCGTATATTGTAAAAAACACTCTTAAATGTTGGGATAAAAATGGAAGAAAAGAGAGAGAGAGAGAGAGAGAGAGAGAAGTAATAACTTGTGCTATGCTGACAAAGTCATACTGTTTGCGTCTTCCTAATGCTGACCAGTAGAACTGTTGGCCAAGATTGACACAGTTAGCTACAAACAAGGTCTGTGGTTCAACAAGACTAAAACAAAATTAATTGTAAATAGACCTTCATAAATCGTTTAACAAAAGATAGCTACTAAAAAATAAAAAAATATGAGGCTGATGGTGTACAACGAAAAAGTACTATTTGTTTCAAGTTATGGTGCACAGACTTGGACCCTCACAAACAAAAAGAAAAATAGCCAAAGAGCAATGGAAAGGCAGATGTTGATTGTGAATTTATCTGAAAGAATTATAAAAAAAAGAAAACATGAAACAACAAATCAAATTAATTGATGTAGTATTGATGTAGTAGACTGGTTTCATTGAAATTGAGATGTGCTATGGTGCGATTTTTAATTCCAGAAACGGCTAAAAGGCTGTGACAAAATATTTTTTTTTACTTTATGTTGATTGTAATCAGTACGTTTGTGCTATATTTTCTAATTTTAAAATCACATAACTAATATAAGCTTAAAGTGCCAGATGTAAAATGACATGACTATCAACATAAACAAATAAAAAAATTAACCGTTTCTGAAATTAAAAAAACAAACTGTAGTCTTAGAACTATACAGGTTGTATTATATTAAGTGTCCACCTTTAGTAACATTGTTATAATTGGAGCCACAAGGTTGGTTAAATTAGCAAAGCAATCGAATGTCAACTGTTCGAGATATTCATGAAAACAAGATTTTTTTTAATGGATCGCGCTATACGTTTTTACATACCTCGAAGGGATATTTAATTTTATAGTAAAAATCACCAGTACCATTAAATTAACTACCTAAAAGTTGAAAGTAATTGAACTTTTTATTTCAATTAACCACAAAAATCACGTAGGCAATGAAACTGTTCACAATTGTAATTATTAAAACATAAAAACAATTGAATAAATCTGCCAGTTAATTTTTTTTCCGGTGATCGTTGATTTACGGGCCGATTTAATGAATAGGAAATCGTGCATTTTGTTACCTAAACGGTCTTATGCAGCCACGGCGGCTGCTTGACTGAGCACGGACGTTGTAGCTGGCCATGTTTTCGGTATAAGTATAATAATTTGTGTACGTATTTTTTCGGTAACATTTTATGACCCCTATAAATGAACGATTTCTTATAAATGCACGATTTCGGTATCTAGGCAACGAAATATATCATTAAATTGAACTTTATTTAAATGTAATCTGACAAAATGAATACAAAATTTACCAATGAGAACTGCAAATTTAATTAATTACTTACGTTATGTTTATAGTACCTAATACTATTTATATAGAAGTTAGCAACAGTACAGCCAGTAAAATTGATAAAAAGTGCAGATGGATTGTCAAACCTTTGACATTATTTGTAATTCATGGCACCAGTGGTGTGAATATCTATTGATTTAAAATGCATGGTATGCTTGATTCGAATATCTATTGGAATTTTTGTCGCGGAAAAAAATTACATTCTCTTCCTAAGATTCGATCAACGGAAAAATATTGTAACCAACTTTTGCGTTAATCGGCGATTAATAATCTCAACAATATTAACTGTCTCGATTATTAATCGCTCTCATTAACGCAAAAGTTGGTTAAATAACTATTATTAAACCTGTGTTTAATTTTGGTTCCCAACATGACATTTTCTCATTTTGAAAAATGTGTTTAGAAGCATACCTTGTGTGCGAAAAGAACTTGGCGAAAACTCGAGATTGTTACCATCAGAGTACCTCCCTCGTTTGCAACCAATTTAACGGTATTTTCTAAGACTGTATAGAAAATTTAGGAGCAACGAAACAATTTCCCAAAAGAAAAGAGCGAAGAAAAAATTTGTAATTATTGAACAAGTCAAAATTAAGGTAATTGCGTATTTTGAGACACATCCTAATAATTCAATACGAGATATTTCAAGTGAGTTAAATTTAAATTTGAATACCATTGAAAGGATTTTACAGCAATATAAGATGGTTCCTTATCGTTATCGCCCGGCACAAACATTACTTCCAGGCGATTTAAATCACAGACTAACTTTTTGCTAGTGGTATTTAAGTTACTGCCAACACTTCAATAGTGGAATGTACAACAGAAAAACAAACCATTTTTGAACCCGCAAAAATCCATTGCAAGTACATCCCAGAAATCCACAAATACGGTTTGGTCTAAATATAGTACTGTTTGTTTGGATGAAATGAATTTAATTTCCCAGCAACACATCCATTTCCAACAACCAATTTGTTAACCAGATTATTCATTGATAAATGGCTAGGAACTAATGACCCCGTGCGTTGGCTACCACGTTCGCCAGATTTAAGCCATACGAATTTTTATTTCTGGGGGTATGTGAAAAATGTAGCTTATAAGGAAAGATATGCAACAGCTTGAGACAAACCTATTCGTATGGTTAAATGGAGCGGCACCACAGGAAATTTTTGCTAATTTTAGAAGTTAAATTTGCCTAAGCACCCTCGTTTTATAATAGGCAGTGATCGGTTATCACTCTGCGACTCTCATCTAAGGCTTAAGCGACAATAAAATTATGTTTTGTAATTTTTCCAAAAACCTGCTAATGAAATAGTATAAAAAATCATATTTACGTTTAGATTGAAAAGCCTAATGCGGTAGTTTAATAATTGAAATTCTAAAATTGACATGAATCTTTCTTTACGTTGTTGTCGCGTTTTCCTTAAAAGATCACAATTGTCGCTTCAATCGTTTCCACATGACAACGTCGACAAAATAAAATGCCTACCAAAGTCAAAAATTATAATTATGGGAATCGTAACAGGTAACCATACGTAAAACCATATATGAAGAAGAAAAAGAAGATTAAAATTAGGAAGGGGACTGGTAACCTTTGTTTATACCAAACTTAGAATAACCATTCAAAATTAGAGTTTAATTGTGGCAGAAGGAAGGGCAAAATCCTCTAAGGATGTTTCTGGACGGGTCACTGAATCTACAAAATGTCGCAACTTTTTACAGTTAGAAACATATTGTTTAAATAGTTATGAATTAGAAAGAAAGATTTAATTATTTATTAGAACACTTTATTTTCTAAAGCATTCCATTCTTCTCTTACAATTTGATGTTGGTAAGAAATAAAACTGAGTTCTATTAATCTTGATGCCGTGCTTGTATCCACTTCTTCATCTGATCATCCTCAAATTCTGCACTATAGATTTCAAACTTTACTGTAAATGAATAGGTATAAACTTAAAATAGGAAGCGTGAAATTAAATTTAATAATATGTTCCAATTAAAGTAAAATTTATTGATACAATTGAATTAAAACAACGATGTGAATTGTTGACTGGAGCACTTACGACATAACGAAATAATGAATTGCACAAACTTTTAAAATTTGCAATTTACGCATTATAAGCACAACCTGAAAATTAACGACTCGTGACTAACTGCAGTACCGACCGTTACAAACGTTTCTTATTATTTTTTACAGAGTTCGAAATGTAAACTTCTAGAATTAAAATTATTGCATGCAAAATAAAAAGAAAAAGCATCAAACAACGAATACAAATAGTTCACTCGTCTGTAGATTGCATAATAAGAGTAGATGGTTGTCAACGCCAAGATTAAAGAAGCAGTACTTACATCCTTTAAAATGAATGTTCGTTGGGTGCCGGAACATTACCCAAATATGTCATGTAGAGGAAAAAGCTTTAATGGCACTAAAGGCACAAATGACTATAATTTTCATGCAAAACTGAGAAGTCGTTTTTTGTCAAAAATGAAAGCGTGGAAATTTTGTTACCCAACAATTAATATTGATTGAGGTAATAGTAGGTAACGGATGTGAAAATACAAGGACTGCTTTTACTCATCGATTACAACCATATACTTAAAGCAAGGAAAGGTTCAAAACCGAGACGTGAGTAAAACTAACTGCGAACTATTACATTAGGGAACTTTACCAATTACCCGCTAAATACTTAGCGCACGTCTTAAAAATAAATCCCCCGTCTTTCATTTAGCTGAAATTAAAACACAATTACTTTCAAAAATGCTTGCGCATTTCCTAAATCGTTAACAAAACACTTTCCGTTTCACAATTAATTCGATTTTAAGAGAAAAAAGTTTCGAGTCACTTTTCTGATAGGTATTCATGAATACAAATGGAAGTTTTAAAACATGTTGGTATCTTATACATTTCCTTGTCAAGATTGGAAAACTCGACTGAACTGTGAAACAAATACAGGAAAATTTCATGCCGGTAATAAATCCTTGTCATGGCTGTTGGAATCCAACAAATTTATAAAAAAATGATTGTATCCCATGCGTATCAAAAAATATGGAATTGGTAAAATTGATTGGTTGTCGGTTAACTAACAAAAAGAAAAAGTTCCAGGCGGAAAAGGTCTTTGTTGAATGGTGTCTAATGAAAGACTACTAAATTAAAACGTTATTTCTTCTGCAAAAAGCGAAAAGCTGCAAGAATAAAAGAGATGGAGAGAACATTCAATTTTCATGAATCAGCAAAAAGTCTATATTATCATCGTTCCAATACGACAAACGTCAATTCTGCACAGTATCCTGTGAAAGGCGAAAAAAGAAAAGTATGTGCGTAGCACTCTGAAAACAAAAGAGCTATTATTCTCATATTCCCTGCGCAATTTTTTACGTGAAGGATAGCATATTTGGTGTGATTTCTAATGCATATCGTAGATTACGTACAGTACGATATTTTATTCAAGTAAGGCTGCTTTTTAGAATGAACTTACATACAATTTGAAAATATACATATATATATATATATATATCTCTGAAATAAATTATTTTAATTGTTTTAATCTGTAGGTTTAAAAATATCATGTTTACAATTTTATTTTAAAATGAAAGTAAATCAAGTTCAGGTTCTAACAAAGATGTATAAAATATGAACAAATCTATTATTCTATTAATTTAACTTATATTGAGTTCAAATATTACAATCTTTATAGCGCGATTTAAAAATAACCTTATGAAGATAAACACCAATGACGATTATGTAACTAACTACAATTTAAGGGTGACCCTTTAGCTCACTCGATCTGAGCATATTTGGAAGCACGTGTCTTCTAAAAATTACCAGCATGCTATCTCCAGGATCTAAATAAGATAGTTCGGGAAAAGCTGGCGGAAATTTTTAGGTCACCTTGTAAAATGTAAAGAGTGACCTATAACCTATATAACAGTGTGCAATAAAATGGAGGTAATCTTTGTAATACTACTTTTAAATTACGGTAGATTTTAAAAATTCTGGATATTATACTTCCAATCACAGCTAATACATTATTTTGATACTAAAATTATTTTATTTTAGTTTAAAAATGTACGTAACAGTGTTTGCATTCTACCTTTGTTGTTCTACTTATTTTGTTTTTTTTTTGTGCTCATTAATTTCGTATATTACGGGTTGTTTTCGATCAATCGGTATATAACCAATAATTTTATTTTCTAAAGTTTAATTGCTTTTAGTTACCTAAAAAATAAAATATATTCAGTAAGATCAAGAATAATGCTACAAGATGCTGGTAAAACAATTTTATTTTATCAGCTGCGTGATGTGGCACTCTGGTGGATTTCCAATTACCAACTAGTAAACGTTACTTCAAGTACCGAAAAAGATTTCCATTAGACTATAGTATATTGGGATTGGGGGTTAGTAGAATCGAGGAAGAGTTTTTTGAACTTTCAAGATTCTGTTATGGCACTTAACCGTATAGTCCACGTTTTTCGCACAATCGCTTGTACGAAATGAAATAAAGAAATTTAGACTGACTTTTTTGAAGGCATAATATGTGTCACCAATTACTTACTGCATCGGTGTGGTAAGTTCAACTTACAGATTCTGCCAACAACAAGGGTAAGTAGCTAGTAACAACATGATTATGCGAAAAAATATTTTTCCGGTGATCGTTGATTTACGGGTCAATTTAATGAATAGGAAATCATTCATTTATGACCCCTTTTAAAGAATGATTTCTTATAAATGCATGATTTCGATATCTAGGTAACAAAATATACCATTAAATTGAAATGGCACTTTATTTAAATGTAAGATGACAAAATGAATGCAAAATATACCAATGAGAAATACAAATTTAATTAATTACTTACGTTATGTTTATAGTAATACTATTTATATAGAAGTTAACAACCGTAGAGCCAGTAAAAAGTCATGGCACCGTTGGTTTGAATATATAGTGATTTAAAATGTTTGGCATGCTTGATTCGAATATCTATTGGAATTTTTGTCACTGAAAAAAATTACATTTTCTTCAATTTCGTAAGATTCGATCAACGGAAAAATATTGTACCCAACTTTTGCGTTAATCGGCGATTAATAATCTCGACAATATTATCGTGTGAGCGAAGCGAGCACCTTAAACTGTTTCGATTATTAATCGCTCTCATTAACGCAGGGCTCGAGTGGCTATTGCCAAATGGCAACAAGTTGAAAAAAATAACTGGAGAATTATTTTCTAATTAATTCGCACTCTCGAGTGGTATTCGGAAGATTATTTTTTAATGTTTAAATAAAAAGTACAGCATAAAAAATACAGTTTAACTCATTATAAACTAAAATAAAACTGGTGACAGATGTCAAATTATTCTCACTAGTAATACCACTAGAGGTTAAATTATTTCCGGATTTTAATTTAACGTCGAGTGGCATTCGGTAAGAAAATTTTGCACCTTTTTGCAATTTAATTTATATATTGACATATTATCTATAAACGTCACTCAACGCTATAAATAATACGATATTTTGATTGCAAGTTTATGAGAAGCGTTGAATGGCATTTAATGTCAAATGGCATCGTTTATTCTGGTTACGTGTACTTAATGTAAGTATTAGTGACAGTAATTATGACGTCAAAAAATTTCCACTAAAATTCACTCCAGGGTCCTACCCAATCGGAAAAAATTTCCGAAAAAATACTTGCGTTGCCTTGGTACCGGTTCAAAAGAAAGGCTTCTGATTGGTTGAACAGGCTGGTGAAAATTTTTTGCGGGAATAATGTACAGTAGAAAATTCTTACTATAATAATGTTGTGATTGGACAGAATTAAACACGTGTGCCCAAATACTGCTAAACGATTGGTGAATGAAATCACTAAAAAATAATCTTCAAAATTCATCTCGGGCATTCCATGTCCTTAGATAACATGGAATGCACTCGTTGTATTACTAATGATAATTTTCTTCATCAGTTACAGATTTAGATAAACTGATCGAATTCTGTTTTAAATTGTCTATCCACTGTAAAATATTGTCCTGTGATGGAATTAATTCTTTAGAAACATCCAAAGCTTCAATAGGCAAGTTTGAGTCATCAGTATTTTCGATAATTCTAAACCTGCAATCTTTTGTTTTAAATTTTCTTTTTTAATATCTGCTGGAGTTGCAAATCCAAGATTATCGACTCCAGTATATTCACTATTGCAAACAATCAATAAACTCTGTATTATATCATTGGCATCATTAATGTTGTTGAATTTAATTAACAGTACAATTGAACGGAGATAAAATTCTTTTAACAGCTTTGGTTTCTGATTTAAACTGTTCCGTCGTGTAATTAATTTAATTGTATGTGCATAATCAATACGAACAAACACTCTTGGTATAAGTGTCTTACGGCCTAAAATAATTTCAAAAGAATGGTCTAAATATGATTTCAATGCTACAAAATTATCTAATGTTCTTACAACTGATCCCAGTAACGCCAGAGAATGATCACATACCACAGTTTCTGAAATTTTAGCTCTTGATTTAATCCAACAAGATAGCCAAAATGACATGCATATTATGTCATGTTTTTCTGACAGCAAACTGGAGTTAGAGTTACTTGTTCAGGTGGTAAATTTATAACGCCACAATATAAAAATATATGACCAGACATGTTATCATTTGGTCTGCATAATCTGTTAATTAGCGTACCGGTTGTATCAATTTCGAGAACAGACATTGGTGTAGATTATACATATTAATTTATTAGAGATATGGGTTTGTTCTGGAAGCCAGTAATGAATAAAAAATTTATCGATGCCTATGTCGTGAATAGCTGATAGAAATGGTTGCGTATATTTTAATATTTCCAAATTTAACACGGGATTCATGCCTTTTATTAAATGTGGAAATTGTTTGTTTTTATATCCCTGTTTTGCCTTTCTCAAAACTGCTAGTTTTGGCAATGCGATGGGTGCGGTATCGCCGAAAGTCATAGAAGTTACTGTTTGTTCTTTTTGCCAATTTGCAGGTGATTTACCAGATATTAAATCGTTTAGGTGACGTTTAGATTTACCTGAATGCCCACTTAATTCTTGGCCATACGTCTTGCAATTCAATACGACATCTTCATCAACATGTTGATGTAAAATTATGTATAACTTCATGAAGTATTCTTTACATTGTGCAATGATGAAAAGAAAATGTTGTCCCAATGAAGCAATTGTATGTTTTAAAAATACCCAAGTGCAGGGGCGTTTATTTCAATTTCAAATTAAATTAAATTAAAAATTAAATTAAATAAAAATCTCAAGAAAATTCGTTCAGTGAAAACAAAATATAAAAATGTATTTCGTAAAGTCGAGATTGTTTATTTTAAGAATATCTAGGTATAATTTCAATATATTGAAAAATCATACGCACAATTTGGAGTGTTTTTTCAAGAAAGATTTTTTCCTTTCCCTAAGATACGGGAAAATATTTTGGCGAGGTAGTTACTCGATACAATTTAATTTTTTAATAATTTTATTTATTACTAAATATGGGACCGGAGACGTAGAAGAATGAATAATGGTTACGAGGTAATGTCCTTATGACTTGTAAGTCATTTTTTTGCAAAACTAATTTACTAAACTTAAACAAATCAACATTGCTGTGCTGACGTTGTAGTTTTAACAAAGCGAACGCGTACTACTCCGACAAGCCCTTGACCATGACCGTGACATTGATGCAACGTTTTTCAGTTCTTATATTTAGAGGGATGAACTTGAAGAAAGGTAATTTGAGGTACAAACAGGTACTAACAAAAAACTATCGATTGGCGTTAAAATCTAACTGTTTACTCATATGTTCGGTGTTAACTTCACGCTATGTAAAAGTTTTTTCGAAATTATTCTGCAAAGGTTTGTGTTAGAAAAAATTATTGAGAGTACAAACGGGTACAAACGAAGTACAAACGATTGGCGTAATTAGTTTTTTAAAATCTTTCAAGTCCGGTGTTAGCGTGAAGTAGACATCGAGTCACGTTTTTAGCGAATATCTGCGAAACTGTGAATTTAATTGAAAACTGAATGAGGGTACAAACGGGTATTAACGAAGTACAAACTATTGGTATAAATTTTGTCTATGAATAGCTCATGGGGAGTTTTCTAGATCAATGTTTGCCCCCAGTGCAAGTAAGCAGCCTTCGCACCAATATAAGAATAGCAAATCTCGCTTTTACTTGCTCTACAAACAAACGCTTGGTTCAGGAGCCATCTTTGAATACGGTTCATAGAGCCGTATTCACAGACAGATCGTGAGCTAAGCGTTTGTCGTTCGGGTTCTAACGATAAGATCGCATACCTATTGTACATACAGCCAAACGTCGGGCTCAAGAACTATCTATGAACACAGCTCAAAAGCCACTGAGTGACGCATTTTCGCGCAATTTTTTTTGTACATACATAATTCCTAAGCAAAAAATTTTCTTTATAATGTAACAAAAACGAATGTTGCTTACCTGTCTGTGGGTTACTAGCAATTGACTATTCTATGGCCGCAATTGTACAAACAAAATTTTGTTACTTAGTTACTTACGATTTGAAACAACTTACTGAAATAACATTTTCCACAAAAATAAAAAATAAGACTACTTTCCTTAAAGTTAATTTCATGTTTTGTAATTTTTAGAACACCCTGTACATTTTAATAAAACTTTCGCATTTGTTTATGACTATTCAAGCAAAACAAGTAAAACTTTTTATAAACAACAACTTTTTGACATAAAGTTGGAAATAAAAAAAATTTTCCCTCTTGTCAACCCCATGCGTGAGCATATTGTATATATTGTATACGTTATTTTTTCTTATAAATAATTTTGAATAATATAACAGAAACCGTCTAGTAGATATGAATGATCGGCTTTACATATTATTTGCAGAAAGGTAACGACGAGATCAAAAGACTGGAATATTTTAAATTTATTGCATTTGTGTATCTTAAATGAACGAAATACAGTTAAACCTGAATAATCTGGAATTCTATCTACGACGGCACTTTTTTTTTTGGTCACGTATTTTCTTATGCCGAACATTTGGTTGAGACAATTTTTTTCTCGATCCCGAGCCGTTCCGTCTTATAGAGACTTAACTGTAGTTCTAAAACATCCAAAATATACAAGGGAACTGTTCATGTCTTTTTCACAAGAAGAGATAAATTGCTTCAATGGAGTATTCGTGTATCTTATGAAATCAATTTAATGATCTCGGTTATTTCATTTTTATATTAAAGACCAGTAATTTTTTAGAAATCAAATATCTTCACAAAGCCATATTTATTGTAAGCAACCTCTAGACATTTATTATAAAGGAACCATTTATTTTATGTCTTTGTGATCTCAAAATTGCCTTTCTATACTTTTCGCACTTTCTCTCCTTTATAAGTTTTATTGCGAAGTCTGCTTTATGTATTCAATCGTTATTTATATTCTATTCTTTGAGGAAGCCGAGAAACTAAAAGTTTTTTTCTAGCGGATTGGATTCTACGTTATTACGGTTATTGCACAGTACGTGAATAACTTACGACGGCGTTCGCTTTATTGTCAGCTTGCGCAGTCTAATTTAGTAACACTAAACGTTTAACCACATTTGTCACATAAATACCAAATTCTATGCAACATGGTATATTATTTAACGAGCACATAACATAAGCTATCATTAACGAAAATGAAAGATTTTCTAGCCCGCGTCGAAGACGAGTATGAAAACATCTGACAATGAGTTAATAATAGCTACTATGCGCGAGTAAAGTACGACAGTTTATACACCGTATTTTACCCCTTACAATTACGATTTTATTAAAATTTTTAAACCTTTGAAACGATAGTTTGGTAGGAAACCAACATCACACGACGTAAAATATACCCACGTGGCAATTAGCTAACCTCTAACCTTAAAAAATAAATTCCTTGCAAAGTTTTTATTTGGTTTTATTTTATTAGTATTTTATTTCGACTAAAAATTAAGGTTAAAATGATCGGAATGGTGAAAAAATCGGAGTGGCGAGAAAATTCACCAGAAAATTTGTGCAGCTTATAAACTTTTCAACAATTTTGCTTTGGCACCCCTGTAATTTTTTTGCCCGGGATCCGATTCGCTGGATTCCATTCCCGCGACAGCCGTACTGGCCAGTGCAGTGACAAGTATTTATTCACTGTCATAAGGTGTTACGGATAACAAAGGAACAGTAAATGTAAGTTAAGTTACTTATTGCACATAACATATTACAATTCAATCTGAATTTTAAAGGCAATACCTACGTGTTTTTTAAGGAAAACCAATCTTTTAAAACTATCTTTCTGTCGCGTGCGTAGGCAACTTACATTGCTGCAACAAATATGTAATGAAAATAAATTGAACTGTGGGGGCGTGTCATGTTCATAATGAACGATGTTTATATCTGTCGCAGTCATATTGTAGAATCCGCCGAAACACAAAGCGGCTAGCGTTTAGGCAAATAGTTGTAGCAACACGTACGATAATACGGCGGCCCACATATAGCCGGAAAGTTGACTATATGTAATGTAGGGCGACAATATGTTTTACAATTTAACTGAACATTTTAGGTGCTTTAAGAATCGTTAAATAACTTTCAGTTCGTTTTGTAAAGGAGTTAACAATTGTTAGATATTTTATAAAAAAAAATCTTTTATATTGAGTTAAACCTTTTCCTTATATTTATTACTTTTGTATTTGTCATAACTATAAGGAAAAGCCTTAACTCAATATAAAAAGTTTCTTTTTATAAAATGTCTAACAATTCTTTAGTCCCTTTTCACTGATTGTGAGAGTTATTCAGCGATTCACAAAACACCTAAAATTTTCAGTCAAATTGTAAAAATTCTCGGTTCATTCTATAATTTACAATCTGCCCAGTGATTTAGAAAACGACTGAATTTACAATTTGCCGCAGAAATAGATATGAACTCATTATACATAATACAGTAAAATCTCTCTTAACGGACACCCCTCAATAGCGGACACTCCTGGACAACGGACATTTTTTAGTGTACGAAAATGTATTATAGGGATTATGTAGTAAAGAAACCTCTGAACAACGGAACAGATCTGCTTTGTAAACCGGCTAGCTGCTTTATATTGCAGCGGACGTATTATGTTATGATCATTAATGAAAATATACTTAAGTTAATAAATCAATGCTTAAATAAATTATTAAAAATCTAATAGTAAACTATCACAAACTAAAGAAATGATTTCTTAATAATGATATTTTCAGTTTCTTACAAGTATTATTCTAATTAGAGACAAACGTTGATTTTAAGCATAAAAGTGTGAAAGATAATAAACGTGTTCCAGATGCACGAAATATTTTTTTTCTAATTAAACATTGTACGTAATAGATAAAAACTTTTTTACAAAATTCTTCAAGAGAGAAAACTTTATGTAGTAAATTTTCCCAGAACAATAGAGAAACTAACCATTTAATTATTCACAGCTTCCAATAACGACTTGGGTAAGTTCAGTAGTTAAAAGGACACCGAACAATTGATTTTTGCACAGTAATTAACTTCTACAATGTAACAGTTTTTTACACTAACAAGCACTATCAACAGACAATGTCAACAATAAATGTGAGATAATTAAGCGGGGTAACTTGCTTGTCAGTAATTAATGTCTTTAAAAGTCATTTCCATAAAATACAAACTGAAAAACTTATTTGAAAAAAAACATGTCAAAAAAAAGTTCAATTTCTTCAAAGTCATTTTTTGACACTTGAAATTAATAAAATCGGGAAAATTATCTAATAACATGATAGCACAACTCTTTACGAAGAAAATTAGTTGAAAATTGTTACTGTAGTGTTAGAGTTTTAACGAATTTCTCGAAAGACAATAAAGGAGACGAATACAAAAAGGGTGTGGCACTCAATAGTCACTAATTTCACACTTTACAACATTAAATTTATGAATCGAATAATTCAACTTCACAGATGAATAAAATTACGCTAATTCAACATTAAACATGTTCGCCTGTATAACTGATTGATCAAAACTCAAAAACAACAAAGAGAAACTCTACAAATCAGGCGGGTGGTCTTCCAGGCCGTCTATAGTGAAGTCCGGGTTACACCCTCGCTTCCATAGTCGAACAGGAACCGCCTTGCGGAGGTCACTTAAGGCAACGCTACTTAAGAACGAAGGACGGGCTCCGCCGCGGTGCTATCAGCGGCGCTAACAGTAGAGTCATCCGCTGAGATCTAATAAATTTTCGAGAGTGTCTTTCGAGAAAAATCGATAAAGCTCGAAAAATAATTAATATTTTTTAATTTTTCAAAAAAGTACTTTTTTGGCTTGTGACTGGCTATACTTACGATAAACGAATTCTAGAGAACCCGATTCTTAACGGTTTTTTCGATTTATCTAAAAAAGTAACAAAGTAATCGAAATTTTTATAAATAATCGGTTAATAGATCTTTTGAATACTTACAACTTTCCCATCTAACTTTTTTCGATCGGAGTTATAATTTTTTAGTTATTTAAGAAAAACCGTTTTTTACTACTTTGGCGATTTTCTTCGCAATGTTCGCCATCTTGGACCGAGTTTAAAGAAACAGAAACCCTATTTAAAATTTAATTTCCTATACAATCTTTTTTTTTTTCCAGGTATTAATTTCTGCACGCACTTCTCCCTAATGCTTGGACTAAAGATCCTACAAACTAAATGACGAAATTCTGTACTTAAGTCATTGATTTATTAAATTTTCAGAATTAATTGAAAACAAGTTCCACTCACTGTCCGAAATTAAAAACCGCAACTTCTTTAGAAAACGACCGCCCGTAATACAATTTTAATCTGTAATAATCTTGAAAACGGTTAACCCTATCGATCTGAGATAAGCGTAGGTACCTTTTTTAAGCAAAATTGTCCATTACTTCTGATTAATAACTTGAATTAAAAAAATAAAGGTACAGAAAAAAGTCTTTATCAAAATACATCCTTACCGCTTAGAGAACTACTCTTTAACTTTTACATCATAAAATTTAACTTGTATTTCCAAAATTGAATCTTCCTAGTAGATGCAATAAATTAAAAATCGTTTTCTTCCGTCACCATTTGAGGGGCCGCACGCACTTCGGAAATGAAGCATTTCCGGATCCATGTTTATACGAACATTTTCTAATATTTTTAACAGGGGACACGCAGCTGCAAGGTTTACGCTTACTTTTTAAACACCTGTATATTATGCAGTGTTCGAAAACAATTTGTTTTAGTGACGTGACGCAAAACATTCGTCATTTTAATGGCATTGCAAAAAACAAATCGGCACATATGTTAGCGTTATTTTTATTGACTTATTGAGTTCGCTACATTTGCAAGACTGATCTAGCAGTTTTGGAGGTGGAGAGGGGGCGAGCCCTCAGATGCCGTTGTCCCCACTCCACCGTACCCCAAGAGGTGAACATTCTCCCCCCTTGAAGTCAATGTACACAGTGTACTTCAAAACATAATGATTCTAAAGTTTAGGCATATACACAACAAAAAATAACTAAGAAATACAAAGGACGAAAAGAAGAGAAAAAAAAAAAATTAAAGTGCAGTTACTCCTTTTCTGTTGGAATTATACAAATCTTTCTAACTGCGCGCTTAAAAACACCAGTATCTGTTTTAACGGACACTACCCGCACGAGACCATCACTGCCAGGGTGCACCTCGATGACTCGCCCGAGACGCCAATGCAGAGGTGAGGTATTTTCCTCAACCAAGACCACCAATGTTCCAACTGTGACGTTGGGTTGAGCCGATTGTTGACCTCGAGGACGTGTCTGTAGTTGGGTTAGGTATTCCCGTTGCCATCGTTTCCAGAAATGCTGCTGGAGCTGCTGAACTCGTTGCCATCTAGACAAGCGATTCAACTGGATGCCGGTAACGTCGCTTTCAACAGGTGCAGTAAGAGAGGCTCCAATGATAAAATGTCCAGGTGTCAATGCTTGAAGGTCGTTAGGATCTTGGGACAAGGGGGTTAAGGGTCGTGAATTTAAACAAGCTTCAATCCGAATGATCAAAGTATTAAATTCCTCGTATGTAAGGTAAGCATCGCCTAATATTCTTTTTAGATGATGCTTAACGCTTTGAATTGAACGTTCCCAAAGTCCGCCAAAATGCGGTGATCTTGCTGGTATGAAGCTGAATTTAGTGTTTACGTTTGAAAAATGCGTTAATAATTTGTCTTGAAATTTTTCCGATTTGAAAAATTCGCGCTCAGCTCCTACAAAATTGGAACCGTTGTCGGAAAACATTTCTACTACATGTCCTCTACGCGATATTAGCCGTTTGAAAGCTCCTAAAAAACTGTCAGTAGTTAGATCTCCTACTAACTCAACATGAACGGCCTTAGTCGAGAAACAGACAAAGAGAGCGATATAAGCTTTGACTTTCTTTGCGTTACGCAATTTGTTTGTTTTTATAAGGAATGGTCCGGCATAGTCTACACCGCAAATTAAAAACGGTCGTAAAGGTTGCAACCGCTCTTTAGGGAGATCACCCATTTTTTGAATTACAGGTTTTGGATTAGCCCGCATACACTTCACACACGAATGAATGATTTTTCGTATCATACTTCTGCCCGATATTGGCCAAAATCGTTCTCTAATCGCAGCTAATGTTGCTTCGTTTCCCGCATGAAGTTCATTCTCATGAAATTGACGAATAATTAATTTAGTTACGTGATGTTTCTGAGGTAATAAAATCGGAAATTTATTATCAAAATTGATTTGGGCGTTCTTTAACCGTCCGCCTACCCGTAGTACTCCATTTTTGTCAATAAATGGATCTAAACGTAACAGTTTGTTGGATTTACATTTTTCATTATTACCAATAGTCCGAATTTCGTTTTCAAAGGATTGCCTTTGGATATGTTTAATTATAACTAAATCGGCGTATTCGAGTTCTGTAGATGATAAATTTTTACTTTTATTCTTGTTAACAATACGCAAGCAATATGCGATGACTCTTCGTAATTTCATATAAGACGAGAATTTCGAAAATACCGATAACTCAGGTTCTGCTTGTATAACATTAATTGCCTTTGGCCTCCTATCCTCTAATATTTTCTCGGTTTTTTGAGAATTGCACCAGATCGGCGGCCATTCGGCGGAGTTTAGTTTTAACCAGTGCGGTCCATGCCACCAGAGCTCTGAATTTTTTAATTGATTTGGGAGCATGCCCCTAGAAACAATGTCGGCAGCGTTATCGTGTGATCTAACATGACGCCATTTAGATATGTCACTAGCCGCTTGAATCTGTCTAACCCTATTTGCTACATATTGAGACCAAGTTTCCGGTGCCTCAGACAACCAGCACAGAACTACGGTAGAATCAGTCCAAAAGAAATTCGATTCAACCTTTAGACTTGACTTGAAAACCTCATCAACCTTTGACATTAATTTGCAAAGTAATAAACACGCATTAAGTTCTAATCGCGGTAGCGTAATATTTTTGATTGGTGTAATTTTACTTTTGGCACATAGTAACGTTACTGAAGACGTCCCAGAATCGTAGTTAGCTTTGACGTACAGGGCTGCACCGTACGCTTTTAATGACGAGTCCGCAAAGCCATGCAACTCGACGGACTTCAAATGATTTGATAATAGTAATTTTCGCGGAATACTTAATTCGTTCAAATACGATAATTCATTTAATAATTTTTTCCAAACGATTTCGATTTCATCGGGTACGCGTTGATCCCAACCTAGTTTCAGTATCCACATTTGCTGTATGAGAATCTTTGCTTTAACGACAACTGGATTAATTAATCCTAATGGATCAAAAATTTTTGCTACTGTTGCCAGAATATTACGTTTTGTGATAGTTTTCAAGTCTGACGGAAATTCGACTTTATACTTAAGCTCATCATTATTGCAATTCCAGAAAAAACCCAGTACTTTGACATCTTCGCCTTTTGATAATTCGATTGTAGAGTTTGAATTAGAATTGTCGCTCAATAATAAAGAATTATTGGAGCTCCATTTGCATAAATTAAAACCTGCGGTCGCTAGAATGTTTGTAACCTGGCTTTTAATCGATGAAGCTTCGTTAAAGGAGTTGCTTCCGGTTAGCAAATCGTCCATATAAAAATCTCGATTTATAATCTGACTCGCTGTAGGATGACTTTCTCGTGTTTCTATTGATAATTGCTTTAAACAACGTATTGCACAAAAGGGAGCACACGTGAGCCCATAGGTTAGCGTTTTTAGTTTATAAGTTTGGATAGGAGCATTTTTAGATTCTCTCCATAAAATACGCAAATAGTCGGTATCGTCAGAATGGATTTCTATCATTCTGTACATTTTTTTTATATCCGCAGAAATAGCGTATTTGTAAGTTCTGAATCTACAAAGTATGTCAAACAACCCATTTTGAAGGTTGTTACCCGTTAACAAATTATCGTTTAGACTTAATCCGTTAGAGGATTTTGCTGCACAGTCGAAAACAATACGAATTTGAGGCCCTTCGGCCGTTCGCTTAAAAACAGCCAGATGGGGCACGTAAAATGATTTTTGGTTATTTAACTGCGATTGAGGAACGAGCTGCATATGGCCGAGCTTCAGGTACTCCGCCATAAAGTCTTTGTACTCATTTCTCAATTTATTGTCCTTTTCGAACCTTTTTTCCTGGAAGATAAAACGGCTTAGTGCTGATGCACGGGACTTTCCCAAATCGACAGTTTCTCGGAAAGGTAGTTTTACAATGAATTTACCCGATACCGCTCTAACCGTGTTTTTTCGAAAATGCTCTTCGCATGCTTGTTCCTCTGCCTTCTCTACATTGTTTTCTTCGCCTAAATCTTCCATTTGCCAAAATTTTGCTACCTGGTTTTCCAAATAAGTTTCGGGATTACGAATCAAATTGCAACTAAATTTTGAAATAGAATTTTTAAAATCAAAGTTTCCGCTTACAATCCAACCCAGTTGCGTTTGTTGTAGGTATGGTTGATTCTTTTGTATCTGAACTGGAGCTCCAATTAATAATTGCCAATATAATCGCGCTCCTATTAACAGATCGATGTCTGCAGAGATGTTAAAATTTGGATCCGCCAATACAACACCCGAAGGTATCTCGATCGGACTTTTATCGAATGATATAGCAGGAGTCGGCCGCGTAATTTTTGACAAAACAAAGCATTCTAGTTTAGTCTCAAATTCACCTACTCTTGATTTGATATTGATTTTACAACCCTGATTTGTCAGACTCTCTGTTACATTAACACCCGTAATTGAAGTACTAGTACAATATGTGCCTAGTTTCAAATTTCTACACATTTTTTCAGTTATTAACGAAACCTCAGAACATTGGTCAAGTACCGCTCGACATTTGCAATAATTTCCTTGATAATCTCTGATTAGAAGTACAACCGTTGAAAAAAGTACCTGATTGGTTTGAGCTACTAATAAAGTACTAGAGGACGTTCCAGGGTTGGCGTTAGGTACAAATTCAAACACGTGCAATAAAGTGTGATGTCTTCTGCCACACTCTTTGCATACACTGGCTGACCTGCATTTGTTCGCTTCGTGATTGTTCCGCAAACAATTTCTACACAGTTTTAATGAATTTACATGTTGAATTCTTTCGGCTATGCTTAATGCTAGAAATTCTTCACACTGAAAGACATTATGCTCTTTTTTACATATAAAGCACTTGTTTGATGAAATAACATTTGAAGTGAATTTATTAGGTTTCGCAAAGGTATTTGGTTTTGAATACTTATTTCCGTTTTTTGAATGAAATTTACTGTCTTTTGACTGATTATTTGCTGGACTATCATTGGGCCTTATATTGCTCAATGCTTCCAATACCTGATATCGTTTTTCTAAAAATTCATCAAATTTTGTATATGTGGGAACTTCTTTTTCCAAAGTGGCCTGCCACTCTTTTTTTGAAGAATAATCCAATTTCTCTAAAATAATTGGTATTAACAATGCGTCCCAGTATTGGACTTCGATTTTTAATGCTTTTAATGCTGCGATGTTGTTATTTACGTTATCAATTAATTCGCGTAGCTGTGTGTGTGACGATTTTAAGATTGGAGCAAAATTCAAGATATTGGAGACGTGATCTTGTACAATTAGCCGTTTATTTTCAAATCTCTTTTTTAATAATGCGATTGCGTTGTCATAATTATCACTCGACACCGATAGTGATTCTATCGCCCTAAGAGCTTCATCTTTTAAGCAACCCTTAAGGTAGTGAAATTTGCGAATGTTAGATATGCTCGTATCCTTTCCTACCAAACAATAAAATGACTCGTAAAACGTAAACCAATCGCTGTGTTTACCGGAGAACGTTGCTAAAGGTAAGGGTTTTAATATTACGCTATTTGACGGTTCTCTGTCGTGCCCGTTATTTGTAATATTAATTATAGTACCTGCAGTGTCTGCTTCTTTAGAAGCGGAAGCAGCTGGCAAATTTTCGCTCAAGAATGTTTTTATTTTGCTTACAATCGCCCGATATTGCGTTTCTATTTTGCCGCGTTCTTTGTCGGCTTCAGCCTCCAAGGCCGTCTCGTCGGCCGATGTATCGTTCAACTGAAACCGTTCAATGTCTGTCTGAATTTTGTTAAATTGTTTAAATAAGTCCGTTACCGTTTCTAGGTTCGTTTGCAATTGAAAATTATTCGCTTTCGAACTATCTAAACCGTTTTGAAGCCGCGTGATAGCACTTTTTATGTTACGTCTATCCAGCTTCAAATCAACAAGATCATCCCTTTTCGGCATGGTTCTTAAAGTGAATTAATTAAAGGAAATTGACGAAGTTAGGTAATGAATGGATATTATAGGTCTGACCTTTAACACCTTTGCGTTTGATGATTCCCTCGCGATGATGTTGGCGTTGATGGCTCGCTTCCGATGATTTCGCACGATTTGTGATGCTTTGATGATTTTTCTTACACACGGGTAATTTCGACGATTATGAATGTTGCTTTGAATGAATCGTGGTTCGGTTGATTATGCTTGTGGATCGAAGGACCAAAATGTTAGCGTTATTTTTATTGACTTATTGAGTTCGCTACATTTGCAAGACTGATCTAGCAGTTTTGGAGGTGGAGAGGGGGCGAGCCCTCAGATGCCGTTGTCCCCACTCCACCGTACCCCAAGAGGTGAACAACATATAAAATGCATATGGAATCTGAAATTTACATAAAAGTAGTACTTCATCCATATGTGTGGCAGGGCGTTTTATTGGTTTTCCTAACAAGTACATCACATTTATGTCCGCGTAGATTGCATGTGAATCAATAGTTCCAATAAATCTGATCATCAATTTTACTGATAAGTTGAATAAATTTTGAACTAATATCTGCCACTCAATTAAATTACTAATGTGAGTTTGCAAGATACGCAGATGGAATATGAAATTTTAAATAACCCTTCTTCGTTTTTCATTTTGTTGTTTGAAAATCCAACATTTTCAGCCTGCGGCGCTATAATATGAAATATGATCGATCACCTCTGGATTATTGGCAATATAAAAAAGTAAATCTCATTTTATACAATTTTTTGTTGATCCAACACATTGCTAACAGAAAAAGTTTTTAAAAATAAAAAAGTTATTATCAACATCGATTCCATTTCGCATCAAAGCCACGAGAGTCGTCATTAGAACAGTCAACCATGAAACCGAGTACTTGTTCCTTTGTTGTCAATTTTGACGTGTCAAATTTCATGTTTTCATATGATGCACCATTTATCTTTGTTTAGAGAGCGAGTGTTTCGGTCTTTTTGATAGATATTGATGGAATTCCGGGATAGTATCGAAATACGTCACGCGACAAAAAGGCAATCCCTGGGGCCATAAACATTAGCTAAAAGTCGTCATTTGCATAACAAAATTCCTCGATCGATTTTTGCTGGGGCTACAGCGGATCAAAATTATGAAACAAAACCGTGAATTAACCAAACTGTGCGGAAATAATGAAAAGAAATTATCAACGCACCTACATAAATAGAAATATTGTTGTCGAGAAGTTCGGGAATAAAGAGACAAAGGAAACGCAATTTAATGGATCTTTATTGTATCCTCTTTGTATACGCGAAAAGTTTTTGAGATGTCGCAAAAGAAAAACAACTGAGAGAAGTCAATCGCAAAAGAACAAAACGTCGTGACTATAGTTTAAAAGAGAGTATTATCCCTCCTAAGTTGATTTATGAATACAAAAGCCTAAGATAGTACCTATAAGACAGTGATAAATGCTGAACGATGAAACATTATCTGAACCTTATTAATCTTTTACGAGTTAGGCTGAAATGAACTATATTTCTTATAATAAATGAAAATATTTCCGGTGCAATCGTAAAAGCGATTATAATTACAATACACGATGCTTGCGAACAAGTGGTGGTTTATTGATTATAATTTTCTAGTGGAACGTGAGTCGGGCGTTTTCTCATACAAGAAACCAGTATAGCGAAATTATTAGATTCTGGATCAGCCATCACGTAATAATGGGGTAAGATGGAGCAAAATGACGGATTTTATAAAAAATGTTTTTCGTGGACAAGAAAATTGAATTCCGAAGTTTGCTGCAATACTGAATACGGCTAGACATATTTTATCTCAATTTGTGTTGCGGAAAATCTCATAAACTCCAACAGATTATTAGGTCCTAACGTTAACATAAATTTTATTGATGCTAACGAGGGTCCCTTACGGTCACTAATTTGTGAATCTACTTAATCACAACGATCGCAGAAATCGTAACGGATTTTCCCCAAACTGTGTGTAAAGTATGATTATTCAAGATACCTATTGATTTACTGAATATCTACAAACGTAAATATTTTTAATCTAAATTTACGTTTCCAGTAGGTACGCATTTCACATCATAAAATGAAATGTTCCTTGAATATCAATTTTATTATCACTTTTTGGTTCATAAAGAGATTTTTTTAAATTCCACATGTAAATTAAACCTATACCGTAAAAAAATATGTGTTTTTTAAATGAACGTTGGCGTACATCAGGCGAAATAATAATAACGTAGACGTAGCAAAATACAGAGTGCCATCTCTTTTTAAGTTTGACGTAAATTTCTCGTCGAAAAGAAAGATTCTGAAATTTTTTATTTACCTTGCCCATATTCAAGGCTTACAGTCACTCTGTTTTATCAAAATTCTTAAATAATTACATCATTTCTTTCTTCTGTAATTAACAATAATAATTATTTGTCAATATACAAGGTGATGAAAAAAAGACACTCACGATTGATGTTGGAACAATGCTTTTTATTAAAGCATTGTGGAAATCGTCACAAAAGTAGGTCTAAGTAGATTCTAAGAGCACAACGTGGCAATACTGCACAATTCTTTTTCTAAAGTAATATTACATTCAGGTAGGTACTTCTTGTATCTAAGCAATCAGTACTGACAGATACTGTCACTTGCATACCCTAGTAACCACAAATATTTAAAAAATATTTTTAAAAACATATTTTATACATATTTTTCGTGAGAGGTTTTTGAATATTTTATTAATATTTTTTCCAAATATTGAGAAAATATTCAAATGAAATATTTTATTTATATTTTTTCAAAATGTTGAGAAAATATTTAAATGAAATATTTTATTAATATTTTTTCCAAATGTTGAGAAAATATTCAAATGAAATGTTTTATTTATATTTTTCCAAATATTGAGGAAATATTCAAATGAAATATTTTATTTATATTTTTCCAAATATTGAGGAAATATTCAAATAAAATATTTACGCAGTATTTTAGAATATAAAAAATAAAATAAAAACTTACCTCTAGTTGTCTAAAACAGAAAAACTTGTTTCTTATGTACACAGCACATAATTTTAATAACGAATTAATACTTTTGACAACTTTTGAGACATGCTCAAAGTTTATCAAATGAATAAAAAATATTTATAATTGAAGTGCCCCAGCTAAACAAATTTTTATTTATAATGTCAATTTATTTGAACAAAAATTTGTATCTATAATATATTGAACTCATCCCTAGATATAAAATACGTCCGATAATAATGCATTTAAATAATGAGGATTCTTCTACAGATTACGATTAATCGGATAAAGAAAGCAACTCTAAATTTTGTGTTGAGTGAATGTTTGTAAAATAAAGATTAATTTAAAATATAACTACATACATAGTTTATAAACTAATATATGTAGGTACTACAGAAGTAGAACGATATATGCCCATTTTTTCCAACAACGAAATTTTGATGTCTATTGATTAAAGTATGTCTTATATCTACACATTACAGAGTGAATTATGTCCAAACTTGGAGTTTGTGTTGCATTATAATGTATCTCCAATTACTTTAAGGCAATGCCAAAGATATCAAGTTATTAATTTCCTAAACATTCTAACTTTTGGACACACATCGTTCTGCTTCGTTGGAATGTACTGTAATTTTAATTTTTCAGTCTTGATTTGGCCGATGCCAGGTAAAACCCGATGATTCCTTTTATTTCGTCAGTGGTGGCACCGCTATGGCGTTTTCTTGCTGCCTCTAAATCAATTCTAATTATGCTATGCCATACCATGAATAAAAAATATTTTTACTTACCCATGACCACTTCATACAGCTTCATCCGAGAAAAGTTCAATTTTTGTTTACAGCCTTGCCCAGAATACAAAACGGCTAATTCCTTATGGAATAATTTCCCCATAATTAAATAAATCGTTTTCTGAAAATTCTCGCCTTCCAGCAAGTATCGAAAATTAGCTAAAAGTAATAGAAAAAGTAATAATACAAAAAAATAACTGACTATTCAGGTATCTTACCAATTCATTGAAACGTTCGGGTTCATTAAAAATCCTGGTATTATTATCTTCCAATGCATCCACTGTATGCGCAGTAACAAATTTCATTAACTATTATTAAGCAGAAACAGGTTCGCTGAATAGATTAACACATGGCTTGCAAAGATGACGTCTAGCGTTTACAAATACATGAGTAAAAACCGTAACTTACGTCGTAATTAACAGCAACTTTTCCACACAACAAACTAATAATGAAATTAGAGATGTTTTTGATACAAATGAAAATATGATCAGAAAAGTTTAACGTTTCTAACTCACAGAGCGTCAGTGCTAAGCAAGGGCCTCGCTGTATAATAGCTGCTCAATGCAGCCGAAGGTACAACTGGAATACGAACACAATGGATCCGCTTTTAAAGTGTACAATCTACCTGCTCCAGCAAGGTTGATGGACCGATTAAATGGCTAATTTTCGTAACATCATAATATTAACTTTTCTGCAAATAACCGATACAATCGAGAACAGTTGTTACCATGGAACAAAAATTAAAAGCGCAATAATTAAGATACAGCTAATAGCGCTCAACATTATTACTTAAAAAAATAAAATTTTTAGATATTAAGCAATGTTGCTCACCGCTACCTTCTATAAAACTTAAATAATAACTTTATCATTTTATGCAAAAGTCCCATCCGATATATTTTTTCGTACTTACCGGTTATACGCATCATCAAATTTACAAAAAACTGTATTGTTTTAGTTATATCAAATCGATATTTACAAATACATATTGCCATCACAGAAAAAAATTAAGTAAAACTGTTCCCAATAAAATATAAGTAATCCTATATAACATACATATTACTATTAATATATTTTCTACAATATATTTCATTCATATTATCAAAATATTTTCTTCATTTTAAAAAATTATTTTCCTTAAAATATTTTCTTCAATATATGTTATTCATATTAATAAAATATTTTGCTTAAAATATTTTTTAGAATATATTTTATTCATATTACTAAAATATTCAAATATTCAAAAAAGATTCAATATTTTCTTAATATGAAGAAAATATGAAGAAAATATTTGTGGCTACTAGGGTAAGATAAAAAACTGTCACGTTGACGTGACTTTTATTATTTCGAAAGGATTGAATGTAATTAAACAATAATACGTAACAAATAGGTAATTGTTTGAATTAAATTAAAATGTCTCCCGTCAACTTTAATGCACAATATTGTTCTTCGAATGAAGTTTTCCTGTACTCTTTAACGCTTAGGGCCATTTATTGTACTAACCGCTGCGTTTATCCTTACCATTAACTCTTCTATATTGTTTATCGGGGTGACATATACAAAATTCTTGAGGTGACCCCAGAGAAAGAAATCGCGAAGATTAAGTTCAGGTGATCGGGGAGGACATCCACCTCTACCAATCCCTAGCAGGACCATGTCACTGCACTGGGTAGTAATACGATGACGTCTCTCAAAGACGCGCTGGCAGGATCGCCATGTAATGGCTAACTGGTTGGTGATGATTACAGCTTCAATAACACTACTTGGATGAGCTTTAAGGTTGTATATTAAACATAAATAATGCAATGCAATTTATACACTGTTAAGTTACTGGCAACAGACTATCGAAAGCAACTGCCCACTGTCCGCTGTTCTCTTACTTATAGGCTACATATTGCTTACTCTACATTAACCTACTTAATGGTGCCATACTACCTAAAACTAGATCTACGAAAAAAATGTTTTTCCAACGGCCAACTATATGTTGGTTTATCACCAGTTGGAACTCCACAGAAACAGTACATTTTGCTACCAAAAAATAACACGACATCAAACATTGTGTTCAGAGAAGCTCTAAGCCACTAATCTTATAGTCACAAACTGAATTCTAGGCGGGCGAAGCCACGGGGATAGCTAGCTTAGTTGGTAATAAAGTTGGTTTTAATAGTTTTTTTTTCACTTTTTTTAAGAGCACCATTACTACATGAAAATAAAGCCTCTAATAATGAAATTATTATAAAATTGTTAATCGTATAGATTTTAATCGTCTGAACAGGAAAGCTTATATCTTGACGAAGAGAGAACAAATTCCATTTTGGCTTTTAAATTCGTGTTTCGTTAGAAATCGTCTTTAATGAACATTTATTTTAGTAATTGGCGTTCTAGGTAATTTATGATCGCACAATAAAGTTATTCATACCGGCTTGAATCCAGATAATCTATTTCTGTATACTTATTCTTGTTTCAGTGTAAATTGCGAAAAGCAACTTCAACATTAAAAAATCGGTATTGAAATGAAAAACAATGAAGAGTACAAATTGAATAAATTGTACAGTAAATTAACTCATTTACGACTACAATATTTCTGGGTAAACCTCAAATTCCTACAAATCGAATAGTATTGTGCAAGTTGGCGCTAATTTGATAACGGAGGTATTTCTTCATCAGGAGTGTGAAGTTTTGGTTAATTTCAGACGATTATTAAAATTTTCCTCTACTACTCGTCATTTTCAATAATACCATCACAAAGAACGGGCATCTTAAATTTTTAGTGTTAAAGGCATCTTATGTTGTCTTAATTGAAATATTCCCTCACAAGATTAGATATTTAAATGCTTTCCTTTTATTTCCCGTGAACAACTTGCTACGGGCTTACGACCGCGTAGTAAAATTTTGCCCAGCTGAGCTCAAGAACCGGCGAGGGAATGGGTCGTCCTCTCCTACTGGTCCGGAGGTTGATAGGGCGCCACTGCTTTTTGGTGGCGCCCTATCGCCAACGAAAGAGAAAAGCAGAACTCTCTCGTCGTTGCAGGTTACACACAATTAAATAAATGAGTTAAAATCCAAACAAATTTATGTCAGGCAGCGGTACAAATCGGTTACACAAAAGATAATTTAAGTAGGATACCCTCCCAATGGCTGAAGGCCAAATTATTAAGACAATGCAACTACAGTCAGTAGAGATGTTAAATTCGTGCTGCAATTCACAATAAAAGAAATCAATTAGCAGGAACACCGCGAGTACATTTATCTCTCTGCCCAGCACGCAAAGTACGCCGCTACCATTCCTCCGGGTTGTTCGGTGGAATGCGACGTCATCCAGAACCAAATTGTGTGCGGGTGCTTACTTCGGGAGCTGGTGGCCAAAATGGTGTATTCTACCAGACTTTTGCGGGCTCCCGCGCACCTCCTCTCACTGACACTCTCTCCCGGGTTCTCTTAGTACACATTCCGTACCTCGCGCACAATACATCAAGGTTAACAAAACAGATTCCTCCGTCGACGAGAGTTGATGCTAGCTTACGCGCGAGATTCAAAATACCGAACTTGCGTTCGTACCGTAACAAACTTTTCAAAAACTTTTTCGTGCACCTTTTATCATATTTTAAAAAAGGACATAACCTTAAAATTTAGTACAATACTTTTAAAAAAACGTTTCTCAAATTACAAATTAAGTATTGAATATTCTGTACATTTCCTACTATTTCCAGGTTAGAAATCTTTCGCACCATTACTTCTTCAGGAGAATACTGGTTTATTAAAAGTATGTCTTGGCATATATGGGCGGGGGTAAGAACAATTGTGCGCTATCTTTGTTTTCCATTTTATTCATTAATTTGAACAAGCATAGTAACGCGTTTGACTTTGTCTATTATTAATTAATGTTTCTTTGTTCTTGTATTTGTATATGAACATGGTTTCTACAATATTCATCTCAATTCCTTTATTCAGGATTTTTTTTAATTTTCATTGTGTGTTCTATCTCTCCATATTTATATCCTGTCGAACTGGGATGCTTGGGAAAGTTGGATGTCGCGTTATTTAATTTTGTATGTTCTCTGAACCTGGTGTAAAACTTTCGCTCTGTCCGTTCGGCATATTTTGTTAGCAGGATCCAACACTAAGCCTATACATCCAATTATAATTATAGGCGTCATAATATTCGATATTCTTATTAAATATTTTGCTTAAACTATTCTAGTTTGATACGTTGCACTAATATTTTGTTTTTTCAAAATCTTAGAAATTTTATAAGTCTCTGAGTCCACGTAACTTAATTTAACCCTCTTTTTATTGTTTAATTTTTCTTTGGTGTTCTCTAGATGGTTATATTTAGGTCTGTTATATTTAATAGTATATTATTTAACGAGCACATAATGTATGCTATTATTAAAGAAGATGAAAGTTTGTAAATACGAATCGAAGACGAGTATTTACAAACATCTGAGTTCATAATAGCCATTATGTGCGAGAAAAATACAGCTGTTTATCTACAATCAGAATTCCATTCGATAAAACTTTAAAATGCTGATAAGTTCCGAAGCAAAATTGACACCGAAATTAAACCAAAACCAAAACGTGATTTTCATCGAGAAACCTTTGCTTCCAGTTGTCATGGGCGCGAAAAAAATAACAAGGATCTGTCAGTTAGCAAGAAAAATACGAACGTGTTCTTCTTTTCCTTATATTATATTTTGAAAGTGGCGACTTAACCACGCTCAAGTTGTGACGCTTCTCCGATTCTCGCGATAGCCGAGGTCTCTCTAATGGATAATAGTGTTTTATTGGTTCCTAAATTTCTTTTTCGCAAGAGCGTCGTGCATTGGCACCGTCCGATAATTGTTCCGTCCCGTGACAGTTAAGTGCAAATATTCCCTCAGTAATAGAAGAAGGAAGAAGAAGAAGAGATTAGGCAGAATACCTCGGTGTTTTACCATTGCTTCACGAGGAGGCACGGTTCTGATTTTAATACGGTGTTACTGTCGCCCAGAAATTTGCTTAGGTAGCCTCGTAAAAACTAATCATTCTACCGTGCGCGTAGGCAACCAACATTACTCTCCGTTCATTAATGAAAATAAATAGGCAACCAACAATACGCTCCGTCTAATAATGAAAATGAAACTGAAGGGGCGTGACCTGTGGATAAGGTGTCTTGTTATGTATCCATGGCTAACATATGAAATGAACGTATTACGTCATGATTGTAGATAATAGTATAATACTATACTTTATCTACGATCATCCATACAAAATAATAAAACAAATTCTTAATTAAATATTTTTTAATTTTTGAACGTGATACTATGACAGTTAGTTTACATTGTCATTTTTATTGTAAATGTTAATCGTAAAGTTTGAACAACTATTGAAACTAAAAGGTGGATTCTTGACAAGATTAATGTCACAATTGTTCTTCGTTATAGTTGTGGTACTGTTAACATTTGCACTTGCATTTGTAGCATTACTTCCAGAGGTATAAATCCCTCAGATTTGCGTTTCAAAAATGCTTGAAGTTTTTTATAATTTTCAATATGTACCTATATCGTGATGAATGATTAAGGTACTCTTAGGCATTGAATAGTAACTCCAAAGAGAAGAAGATGAATATTTTTCTGCAACCATCACAAAATAACTTAACACACCATTTTCAGAAAAGGAAGTAGTATTTTTCTCTGTTCCCCACTTTAAAAAAGTTTCATAAACAGATTCATATTTGTGCCGTGATTTTTGTGGTAGAAGATTTTCTATTGCAGTCGTTGCGATATTGCGAATGTCAGGGGGCGTACAGGACATTCCATTTTCTTCGTCCAACATTTTAAACTTGCGGTCACAAAAAACTGCTTCACAAACCACGAATTTTATTATTAACACACTTGGGTACGTTTTGCTGTCAATTGCTTTAGTTTTGCTTGGTTATGTTGTTGCAATTAATGCAAACTGTTACCAACGTGGCAATGTTGTAAAATAAAAATCCCAATATTTTTAATTTTCATTGGTCGAAGTCCCGATGGATAAAAATTCTGTCAATTTTACCCATGGCTGGGAACCAATAGGATGCTCTCTTTAATTTATCGATGGATAAAATGACAATTTAGAGTAGAGGTTTCACATCAATAATGTTTATATTATATAATGATCGTAGATAAACTTATTTATTAGGAGTATTTTATAAATTAAATCGGCCTTATTTGTTGTATAGTATAATTGTACTCTTACTTTTGTATAAGAAAAATTATAAGTAATCGTTTTATGAAAAGAAAAGCTCAAATAATCCATGAAAAATGACATAAGCGAGCGTCACGACGCCAAATAATAAAAATTGAAAACAAAATTAACTTCATATCGTTGTTTATTAATAACTGAATACTAAGCCAAATTGAGGTTTTGTTTTAAGGTGACCATTAACGTTTAAGGACCCTGCACATTCTACATTTATTTTATTGGATATATTGGATATTGGATGAATTATAATGTTTAATCAAATACCTACTTACCTATCAATCAAGTAATATTTATGATAATAAAAAAATACTATGTTAACTTAATGTTTTTTTAAAAGTTCTTAGAACCGTTCCGCTTTATTGACTGAAAAACGTTGTGTTCCAACGTGATTCTATTAATCAGAAGCTACAGTAATATTTATGAAATAAATAAATAAATGAAAACATTGAAATTCTTGGTAATTTATCAATATATTTTTTACTACGAAAAATTACAATGTAGGAGAAGCAAATTTTTTCGAAAAATGTTACATTAAACGGTATCTTGATAAAACACCTTGTTTTTCATTTAGAGTTTCCACACGGTATAACAGAAAATTAAATAATTGCAAAGACATTTAAGATATCAGTAGGTAGGTATAGGTATCGTTCGGCAATCAATTTAATTAAAAATTTAGAGTAGCATAATATCCATTACTTACGCCAACAATTTCTTAGTAATAATGCTTTCAATGAGTGCTTATTGTTAACAATTTTTTGAATTTTGTAATATAAATTAAAATTGAAAATTAGAAGCCTCTCATTATACTGGTCTATTGAATCTTTATTGACAAGTAAATTAAGGCTTATATTGAAAGCTTTAAAAAAGATCTAATGGTATCGTTCAGCAATGTTATTTTTCTCTCATAATGTCTCTGTAAATAACTTTATCTCGCGTTTGAAATTTATAAAATACCATTTCTTTTTGACATTTTATAAAAAATTCAATAATAACATGCGAAGCAGTACATTTTATCTAAAAAAAAAAAAACTGTGAACCAAAAAATTGAGTAATTTATATACGAAAAATGGCAACACGTCATAGGCGGTACTGTTTTCAGATGCCTCATTTACAGCATCTTATTTTATAAAGCCTACGTCTGTTTCTTTAGTTCAGCTGTTCTTGAATAATTTACATATCTTTTGTATTTTTCATACATACGTAACTAAATCGAATGAAGCTGTAATGTATTAACATTTAAATCACCACCACAAGTTAAAATGAAATTCTAAAAAGGAAATTGTGTGACTCTCGAGTGGGTAAGCTCTCCCATGTTCCGGAAATTAGACGTTAAATAAGTATTTCTTATTAAGTGGTAAATGCCGGAACGAAACTTCATAAACTGTATTATAAGTTAATTGTCGGAACCGAATTTTAAAATTGCCAAACTTCAGAATAAAATGTAAATTTGAATTATAAATAATTTATTCTAATACCAAAAAGAAAGCTGAAAATAGGAAATAGTTATTTAACCGAGGCAGTTTAACGTGTGAGCGGAGCGAGCACGTTAATATTGTTGAGGTTATTAATCGCCGATTAACGCAAAAGTTTGTTACAATATTTTTCCATTGATCGAATCTTACGAAATTGAAGAAAATGTACTTTCTTTCGTGACAAAAATTCCAATAGATATTCGAATCAAGCATGTCAAACATTTTAAATCAATATATATTCAAACCAACGGTGCTATGACTTACAAAAAGTGTCAAAAGTTTGACAATCCATCTGCACTTTTTATCAATTTTACTGGCTGTACGGTTGCTAACTTCTATTTAAATAGTGTTACTATAAACATAACGTAAGTAATTGATTAAATGTGTATTTCTCATTGGTATATTTTGCATTCAATTTGTCATCTTACATTTAAATAAATAAAGTGCCATTTCAATTCAATCGTATATTTTGTTCCTAGATACCGAAATCATGCATTTATAAGAAATTATTCATTAAAATGGGTCTTTAATGAATGATTTCCTATTCATTAAATTGACCCGTAATTGACCCGTAAAATTTCAAATTTTTGTGTTGATGGAAATCTATAAAAGTGACTTTCAAACGATTAGATAGAATTGAAGCACAAAATAGTAGAACCGTTCCAATTTGTACCAATAACCGTGGCTCAGCCATGCCACTAACTTTCATTTTAAGTCATGAAAAATAAAAAAAATGGTACAATTTTATGAAGATAGTCATTTTGGTTGCAATTTCCGAAATTAACACTTATCGTGCCAGGGGTGAATTTTGTGAAAACGATTCTATGCGAAGCGAAGCCGAGTAATCACCATTCACACGAGCTTTGATAAAATCCTTTCGAACGAGTTGTGAATACTATTTTTTTGACGATTCAACTAAATAATAAATTTTTGTCACTTTGCTAGAAACGTTTATAATGTGTAAATCTACTAATTGTAATAAGACCCGTGAATACCTTGTTGTCATTATTTTTGGTTTCCCAATATTCAGTTCTTGCGTCCGAAGCATAAGAAGGTACGATAATTACGGTCGCCTCTCTACGGTGTCCGATTTCGAACGCCTGCGTTACGCAAATACGAAGGTGGCGGGATAACGAGTGCAGATCAACATAACCTATAAAGACACTACTTATGCAAGTTGGTTCAAATTTATTATTTTTTTAAAACATCTGTTTATCACACACAAGTCCTCGCTTGAAACTTCTACAACTAGTTGCAAATATAGAAAAAGCGTTTTGAAATTTTCGGGTCACTCGAGATAATTCCGAACGGTACTAATTTAAGCGGACGATTTTCTGAACTTTCTAAAGTAGCGAACCGTTAGGATATGAATAGCTGGGTGTGTGATCGACTGAAAAAAAATCAACCATAAGCCTTAAATTTCCCCTGTACTGGTTGCATGCTGATTAACTTTCAACGAACGGCCCGGGGTCCACGCGGACCCCAGACCATTATTTTTTTAAATAACTTATCTAATTTTAAATTTTGGTATATTGGATGGCCACGAATCCATTTTGTGACATTTTATTTATACGGTTAGGTTACCAAAAAAATAGAAACTGTTCTAATCTTTTGTAATCCTGTATTCTAAATCGGCGTCATTACGTTGCGCCGTATTTGCCTTGTTCTTAATGACTGAAACTTTGAGGGTAGATAGATACTCACACACACCATATTCAATGTAATTTTAATATCAACCATGAATTTACTTAATAATTTTGTTGATGACCACCAACGTATTTATTCAATACTCGCGGTTAAAGATGCGTAAGAAATTACATTAATACTTATGAGGTTTAGTAGATCCATTTTCAAAGTTTTATCCTCTGAAAAGATAAAAAATAAATAGTTACATAACATTTAAGTTTCATATGTACTTTATGATTTAAAAAAGTATATTGATAAACTACTAGAACGTAGGTCATACTTAATATACAGGTCCGCTGTTAGTAGACGACTACACCAGCGGAGAAAAGATCGCGTTTTTGGAGGTTGTTTAGGCCGTGGGCTGTTTTTTTGAATGCGATTCATTGTTTCTTTATCGAAAACGCGACGGTTAAACGCTTGCAGAAACATTAGTGAAGTCGTCTACTTACAGTTAAAAAATGAGTATCATTAATTTTAGTAATATTGATATTATATTTATAAATTATATTTTCAGTTTGTTATCTGTACGCGATCCAGACCAAGATTAGAAAATCTCGACTGTTCAAACAGAACATAAAGTAGACTACATGTGCGCATGATTATATATAAAGGGTTTTTCAATAAGTACGCTCGATTTTAAAAACCAAATAAAGCAAATTGTGTGTGATATCCATTCATTTTTTTTGTTCATTTGAAAGTATATTTTATGGCATTAAGTGTGGAATATAACGTCGTTCAAATGTTCGTCGCGGCTTTGCTTGGTGGCACGTAATTGAAAGGTAAAATTTTCAATGAGTTTTGTTACATAAATCTGGCTGAATTTGGTGGATGGCGTTTGTTTGTTATTTTGACTTTGAGAGCGTCAATTGTTTGCGGTTGATTCGCATAAACCTGCGATTTAAGATAGCCCCAAAGGAAGAAGTCTAAAGGCGTTAAATCGCACGAGATAACCATGCTCTCAAATCGTTCGTCCAGAATGTCGATTGTAGCATGTGACGTATGGCACGTAGCGCCGTCCTATTGGAACCACATGTTATCGGTATTCATATCATCCAGTTTAGACCGCAAGAAGTTGTTTATCATCGATCTGTAGCGCTCGCTGTTGACGGTTATGGCAATGCCAGTTTTGTTTTGGAAGAAGTACGGACCGATGATTCCGCCAGACCAAGCAGTGACTTTCTCGGGATGCATTTGGTGCTAGTGTATCTCGTGTGGATTGTTATCACCCCCAATCCGACAATTTTGCTTGTTGACATATCAATTCATCCAAAAATGGGCCTCGTCGCTAAATATGATTTTATTGGCGAAATTTGAGTCAACTGCCAACTGCTTCAGAGCCCAATCAACGAATACACGGAGTTGTCTATGGTGGTGTCGGTAGGGTGGTTGTGGCGAGAATAAAAATGCGACAAAGTCGTTGAAAATTTGACCTTCCAATTACGTGCTACCAAGCAAAGCCGCGACGAACCTTTGAACGACGTTATATTCCATACTTAAATGCCATAAAATATACTCCAAATGAAAAACAAATTGAGTGGATATCTCACACACAACTTGTTTTATTTACCCTTTACTTATTTTGATATTTATTTCTAGGACAGGAATATTTCATACTAAATTTTAAACTGAATCAGCGCGCGAAATTTCAGTCCTGAATTTAGTACTAAAATAAGCATCGTGTAATACAGCGCTTAGTACAATAAGTATTGAATCAATTTCGGATCTCAGTTTTTACAAAACTAAATATAAGTACAGGTGTTTCGTTTTGAATCCATGAAAATTAAATGTGAGATAAAACTTTAAATTTTAAAACAAAAAGTTCATGTAAACATACATTTATTAAATAATATACAGGGTGCGGCCTGAAAAACGCCGCAAGCCGTATCTCCGTTATTTATGGCTCGATTTAAATTAAACAAAAACTGGAATAAATCGTTTTATAAACACTGCATGTGCATCATAATTTAAATTTTTGCAAGGTCAAATTCAAGATCAGATGACAAGCAATTTTGTTTTTTCAAATCCATAGGTATATTTTTCTAACTACATTTAAAGAACTACATTTAAACATTTAAAAAAACATATTTTTTTATAAACATTGTCTTATGGTGGTTGATTGATCAACTCACACTGATTCGATTTCACATTGGCCGACTATCAAGCATTTAAAGAACTTTTATGGAATTCGTCCGTTTTGTCTTTGAGTTGTTTTATCCTGTATATCAGCTTAAAAACTGCATCATTATTTGTATGGACTTGCTCATTTAATATTTGATCATCCCTTTTGTTTTTGTATATACATAATGTTTCTGCGATATTCATCTTGGCTCCTTTTTGCATCACTCTCTCAACTTTCATAGTTTGATGTATTGGACCATGTAGGTGTCTTTCCTCAATCAGATGTTTAGTATAATTTGATGTTTCATTCCTCATGTTTATGTGCTCTTTATATCGCGTATGAAAGCTCCTTCCGGTTTGTCCGACATATTTCTTTTTACATGTATTACATTTTAAAGAGTAAATGCCACTAGAATTATATATATCTTTCTGCTCTAAGCTAGTTTTTAATACTGTCTCTATTTTATTATTCGTCTCATATGTCACATTAATATTTTCTTTCTTAAAAATTTTTGCGATTTTATAAGTTTCTGATCCAACATAATTAAATTTAACCCATTTTTTACTGTTGTTGTTGTTCATTTGTCTATCTTCGTTATCATTTTTGTTAATCTGCTTACTTCTGTTGTATTTGAATTTATTTATAATTTTATAGATTACATTCTTGTTATAACCATTTTCGTATGCAATCTAAGATAGAATGGACATAATAAGTTCAGAATTAGAAAATATAGAAGACAAAAAGGCAGGCGAGGAAATATCAATTATAGACCTTATACCTAATCCACCAAAACGGATTGGTAATTTGGCTTGAGTCCAAGATCTTGTTGTAAATTTAATATTCAAAACTTTTTCAAAAGAAGAAATAACAATATTATCCATTTCAACACTCATTTTTAAATTTCCAAAAAGGACAACATACATATATCGAGAAATGCTTCCTAAGGAGATTACGTCCCTTTAAAGGAATTCTTGTAAAATCGGCTATTAGTTTGGTACGCAACACGAAAATTTGTTATTTGTAAGTTTCTAATGTTATTTTTCAGCTGACAGGGTAAAAATGTGAATTACCTATGCTTAAATTTAAGAGAGAAAATAAGTTTATTAAAAATAAAATGATAACTTTAATGCTTTATCAAATTTAAATTAGAATTAATTTAATCTAAAGAAGCTGTTCAAAGAACCATTTTGGTTAATGCATAGTTGCGTTTTGCACATCAGTGAACGTCTTACGTTAAACAAATGTTTTGGTGTAATATTCCGTGCAGCATTTAAAATCTCCTATATTAACTCCTCGCGAGTATTAGCAGGTGCAGCATACACCAAGTCTTCAATGTAGCCTCAAATAAAAAATCCATAGAAATAATATCTGAGAAGCGAGGCGGTCAGGGCACAGGACCATCCCTCGCAATCCAGCACTCTCCATAATTGGTGTTTAATAAATTTCGAACAGGACCAAGAAAGTGTGCTGTGCACCCATCAAGTTGGAAGTAGAGGTGATTTCTAACATCTAGGGGTACATTTTCCATGAATTTAGTATGATTTTCTTGGAGAAACTCTAATAAAGATTGCCCATTTAACTTGTGTGGCAAAAGATATTGTCCCAAACGATTGTTGCTCACTATGCCCGTCCAGACATTAACACTAAATTCTCTCTGAAAGTTTCTAGGGCGCACGTATGCGAATTTTTAATATTTCAAACACTTAAATTGTGAAAGTTAACCATTCCTCTTCTGGTGAAGCAAGACTTGTCACTCCAAAGAATTTTATTTAAAAAATCGAGCTGGTGCTTTGAAAAACCTGCAAAATTGAATTCTTCTCTTCTCATCGCCTGGGTGTACAGCTGGTACTCGGAATATGCCCTTGTAGTGGTTTAGTTTTAAAGTTCTAAACATAGTAGCACTTGCTATGTTTGTCTGCCGAGCTGCTCTGCGAATACTTAATCTACTACTTTCGCGAAAAGCATTTACAATTTTACGTTATTGCAAACCATTTACTCTTCTTTGTATTCCACGCTTAGCCCCTCTTCTACCACCTAATGCGTGTTTCCGAAAGTTTATGTGAACATTACTGAATGTACTGTAATGCGGTAGCCGGCGATTTCTATAGCGCCTGAAATATACACGCACAGCTTCCATGGCGTTGCCGTTGCAAAAGCCGTAAACAAAATGCATCTCTGCTTATTCTACATTGCTACAATGCTAAACAAAACTTATTTGTGAGAAAACTTCACAGGTTGCTAAGAATTGTGTTGATGACAAACAAACTATTCTCGGTGGTGACAATTGATTTTAAGGGACGTAACTCCCTTGGAAAGCATTTTTCGATATATGTTTATATGAATTTTTTGTTTCAAAATTTAAAGTTCTATCACACATTTAATTTTCATGGATTCAAAACGAAACACGACTAGAATACTACAAATACAAAAAATCGCTTCCAGCGTCAAATGTTAAATGCAAAATGTTTATATTTTAATGTACTTTATGCTTCGAATTAAGGCATTTTTGTTCGGCAGCTCTTTTGCCTCATACCCAAGTCAATTACTTTAAAAAGTTTTAATTGTTTTATTTATTATAGAACAATAAATTGATAAATTCAGTAATTAAATGTCGTGTGCTTTTTCTAAAAGTACGGTTTCGGCAATGAGAATTGAACCAGAGTTCGTCGAACTAAAAATTTCAGACGGTTTCAAACGCGTTAGGTGGTTACGCACCGATCTGGCGTTTGCTTTCCAACAGTTCGAAATTATGCTAACAAAATATAAAAAATGATTTGAAATTTGCAGCTTCAGAATTAAATTATTTACCACCACAAAAGTCGCCTGTGTTTTTTGTTTTTTTTTTTTTGACGCAGTAAATTTTGCAGAAGTTATTTTTATTATGTTCACGTAAGTTAAGTACACGTATAGATTTTTATTAAAATTAAAATTATTCGAAGGACGTTACCTCATCTACCTCTGGAGTAATAGCAATCGTTTTCTAGACATTTCCTTGACCTAAGTTTATTTCTCGGTGCATGTATTTGTTAGTCATGGAATGCGCGCTGAACATTTCTCGACTTTGTGCAGTAAAGTATTGGCAGTGCCCCAACTAGGAAGCACACGGAACATCTTAGAAAATATCCGTTGTTTCCTCTTAACCAAGTAAGCAAGAGCAAACTCGAAAAAGAAAGGAAACATTAGGCCAGGTCATGTCCATCCGGTTACGCTTGCCCACTGGGTCATATCATCATAACAGTTCCACTCGTCAAAAGTGCTTGTAAAAATGACGAACATAATTAATAAATTACAAAGTCACGAAAGCTGCCAGAAAGTACCAATGTGCCAAAGATATTAATTCAATAGATCCACCTGACACCACACACCTCCAGGAACACTTCGAAGAGATTCATGCAAGTGGCCGCCACTTCAACCAAGTCCAAGATCACTAGTAGCCTATGCTGGTAGTGAAAATCAGCTCACTACCAAATAACGTCGCTATGACTCCGATCAAGGATGCGGTGCGATATTTTCGGGCAAAAGCAACATTATCCTAGATGTTGTGCCATATTGTGACGACCCGTGTTCTCAGACCCATGATGTAAAAACTTGAGATGAAGGGCAACTTCCAAATTTGGACCAGGTCTGGCCAGACCGTAAATGATAACAATATAAGCACCCACACCATGTGATCTAACCATTTATTTCGAATTACGTCCATGGGTGTGTTTTTATTGTAATTGAGTGCCCCGAGTAGGTTATGCGACAGAATTGTAAAGAGATAAGTGCAAACGTTGATGAGTATGGCCTTCATGAAACCGGGACTTCGAAAGTCGCTTCGGGAACGAATTGTAATGAAGCCTGCTATATCGCCGCCGGTACTACTTAACGTTTAATCGATGGGCATTTGCCACGTCTGAATGTTCTTAAATTTTGTAATGGTCATCTTAAAGAAATATTGCAACCCGCGCACCGACCAGGGATGAATCAGCCATACGAACAGCAAGATGACCTGTTTTTATACGGGATAATGTGGAAGTATGGTGTGAATTTTTGTATGGTTTGGAGTCCCTTCCGCAGCAGCAAGAATATCAACAAAAACATGGCTGCATCACAGAAGACTAACTCCCAATAGATTTTGTCAGAAGCGTTATGTACAAGTGTTCGGTGCTGTTTTCACAATTCAAGTTGTCGCAGTATTCTTGGTCATGCTGTTCTACACAATAGAGCCTATCAAATCTGCCTGTATTAAATGTTAAACAGTTTTCCAGTGCCCAGCTGCAATTGAAATCCGGCCACTGCAGTAAACTTTGAAAACTGCAAATGAGTAAATTAGTGCGTAGGAGCAGATCATGTTGTAATGAGGGGTCATTATAACTAAGACGAATACGTTAAACCAACCTGATCCTCACCGTATTGGACACGAACCACACATCTTAATGACACCGTGATTTGAAAATTGACCTATAGGTCAGCAGCTTGATGACAATAACTGTTAGGGCAAAGTTGAGGGAAAAGGGAATACTGCAGAAACTTTGACACTTGCTGATGACGAGAAACACCAACAGTGCTTGCGCCAACCGCCTTATACAAAAGGGACAACTTTAGATGTCGGTTGTTACGCCACATGGACATTTCTTGATTATTTGTAACAGTTACCCTGCCAAACGTCATTTTCAAATTTTAATAAACTTTTTTTTTTATTTGTGACTAATCAAAGCTTTCTTATAATAAAAGATCAAACAAATTGCATATGAATATCTTTCCACGAATAAGCCCTGACTGAAAATAAATTTACATTAAAACAACGGAACGTAAATTAGTTCATCGAAAAACAATAACTATAACAACAATTTTTATGCAAGGTCTTACAGTTTAATTGATTGACTGGTTAATTGATAAAAATTTTTGGAAAGCGATAATTGAATTTTATTTATCAAGAATATGAATATAATTTAAATAACAATGCCTTTGCAAACATTTACGAGTCTCCTCGGATTTCGGTAAATAGACAGTGTAAATGATATTTCAGTTAGAGCGTTCAGTCCTGGGTGGGGCACGAAATTTTATTGGTAACAAACGGAATATTGTGATTAGCTCAGTTGGGATCTCTCTCCTCTCTTTACAACCAAAAAAATGTTTTAATCCAGTTACATCATCAAACTGATGACCACAAATTCCGTTACAAAAGAATCCAAGAACTGAATAAAAAGTACAGGGCGGCCCTTGCGCAAAAAATTCTTCAGGTACCCCCTTTTCGGCCCAGTACGTTATCTCACCTATTGCAGAGGTAAATCGTAAGTACAGAGGTGTATTCGAAGAAGAAGCAATGAAGGATGTTCAGGAGGTCCCTGCCACATTTGGAGGTTTTTCTTATACCTCTGGCTCTCCTGAAGAAGCCGCTACTACCCTGTCTAAACTGTAATCAAATTCTCTTGACCCCGACGGCCTAATGACAAACGATCTTCTGCGCTTGCTCTTTTAAGGCTAGCTACCTTCATTAGCGCAATGTTTGCTATGCCGAGGCATAATGAAGGAAGCACGTACGATATTAATTCCGCAGAAGGAAGCTTCAGTTTATGTGGACGACTGGAAACCAATATTGCAATATTGCAACTCCTGTATGATGTCCACGTTAATGAACTAGAGAAGGATTTTCATTCTGTAGACGGTTGCCTCTTATACTACCTTACTCTACCGTCAATAATAGAGGACTACCGTGCGACAACAACCCTCCATAGCGTGGTCACAACAGATCTGTCTAAGGCGTTCAACATAGTGGGGCACGAGTATATCCCTGGAACAATACTTATTTACTATTTATAAGTAATAAGTATTTATTTACAATTTGTTTCATCGTAGCAACTTCATTCAAAACAAACTCTTCTTCGGAACAACACTCCATGAATTGTTTCCAGATACATTTCTTAAATTTCAGTGCTTTTCTGAACATTCTCTTTTACCTACTGTTGAACTGTGTCTTTTGAGAACATCCCAAAACAAGTTTTCGGATCAATTTTCTGCATTCAACGGTTTATAAAAATCAATTTGATGATTGACAGAAGATTATTTTGTTGTAATGTTTATACAAATTCTCAGATGTCGGCGTAGTATTGCAACAGTGAGATATTTGGTGCAACCATGATTACTGTAAAATTATGTATATAAGAAAGTGTGTTATTTTAAGCTCGTCTAGGAACTTTTGATTTTACACATACATTTTCAAAATTTTAACTTAACTTTAAAATTTCATTTACTGCTTTTCAGTAACAACCATACAGTTGAATTAATAATGTAATTGTAATTAATGTTTTTGTGATTTATCCCTTTCCTGCACATACATCTATAAAACCTAAAAGAGTCGCAACTACAAATTCCTTCCGTAATCCCTAACAAACGAATCGAAAGTGAAACTCGAAGTTCGGAAATTTTTAAGCCGTAAATTACAATTTTATACATCACGAAATGGAAAAATGTGATTAATGGAATAATGTATACACCAAATGACTTCCTACACTAATGCCGAAAAATTCAAAGTATAGAAGTTCGACTTATGGAAGTTTGACTATAGGTATATAACAATTTTGTAATCAAGTTTCTTAAAAAATATATTTCTAAATATTGTGACTGATTATTATTATTATTGATCAATTATAGTAAAATATTAAGTACAATACGCACTACCTAATACCCTTGGAAGATTTTATTTTAATTTGCATAAAACGTCTGCTAAGAAAACATAAAGTTAAAAAAAAGCAAACAAAAACGTACAACATAACAGAGCATTAAATTCTTGATAAAGTAGATGTTTAAGATTTAAATATTACTAACAATAAAACAAACGTACGTATTATATGCAGGATTTGCTGATAATAACAGCCTTGCAATATTATTCCATTTGGTCAAAAACCATTACTTTATCGTTCCGTCACAGTACGAATATTATTTAAATAATCAGTTATATTAAATTTTATTATCAACTTAGGGGTCAATTTCAAGTTGGTGCGGCAAAATTTCGCTGAGCGTAATTTTGCCGCAGAAAGTTGCTATATCGGTGCGACACGTATCGCAAGTCAATTTCATGTTCTTAAATTCTATTTACGCAACAAGTTCGCAACTACGAAACACGTTAAGAAAGTCTACGATCGGGCTACGAATCACGGTCCAAGAAGAACGTTTGCATAAGTCACATGACATCTGTCAAACGAAAATTGAAAATTGTTGATGTTTAGTGAAACAAATTTAACATTTTTATCTTTGCCAATGGAAGGACAGACGTAAGTACAAATTATTGGTATATATCCTGGCAATAATAACCAACAAAAAATCCAGGATTTCACAAGTGTGGAGATCGAAATTCTCGTTAATGTGGTAGATGAGGGAAGTGGCGCACTGTTTGTTCCTCTGCGTGGACTTTTCCAAACCCAATTCCATCCGCATGGGGACAGGTCCTCGATTTAGTGAATGCTGTCGCTCCCACACGACGATTTGTTGGGGAGCTGAAAACAAAATTTAAGGACCTGAAGAATAGGACCAAAGCGAAAGTCAACGCCGTTATAAGGGAGGCAAAAAGGACAGGCGGAGGTAACAACGATGTTGCTTCCCTACATACTACCGAAGCGAAACTACTCCGGTTTATCGGTGTGGAGTGTTGAGGGGATAACTGGTGGAATAGACACCTTTCGCAAAACTGTCAAGTTTTTAAATGAAATGGGTATGTATTATTTTATTTAAAAATGTTTCCTTAAGTTTGCATTTATTGATACATAATTTGTTCTGTTTATTATTATTTATTATCCTGTTCCGCATGGTCCAGTTCTTCAGGCCACGTCCTCTATCTGCATGTTCCTCCATCATCATGCGATCCAGAAGTCCCTACCGTCCGGAACCTTTTTTCTTTGAAAAAAAAAAGTTGTCTATCTATAATTGTTTTCTGAAAATATACTATTGTGATTATAAGGTTTTTTTATTTCCATATTACAAAAATCAGTGTCCATTGATTATTTTTTAATGATTTCATTCACCAATCTTTTAGCAGTATTTGGGCACACGTGTTTAATTCTGTCCAATCACAACATTATTATAGTGAGAATTTTCTACTGTACATTATTCCCGCGAGCATAATTTCTAGTATTTTGTTTACATATGTTACTTGACAGCACATTTTCTAGTTTTGACATCTGTCGCCAGTTTGATTTTAGTTTATAATGAATTAAACTGTATTTTTATGCTGTATTTTTTATTTAAACGTTAAAAAATAATCTTCCGAATACCACTCGAGAGTGCGAATTAATTAGAAAATAATTCTCCAGTTATTTTTTCAAACTTGTTGCCATTTGGGAATAGCCACTCGAGCCCTACGGGCTCTCGTGTCTATTCCCTGGCAACAAGTTTTCGAAAATCTATCGAATTATTTTCAATTTATTCCCACTCTCTTGTGATATTACTTATGAAAATATTTTGATAAATTTCTACATATTCCATCTTCGTATGATCGGTTCAGTTATTCTGGGTGTGGCCGGTTTTCTCCTATATCCCTGTACCGCCCTGTTAAAACCAAGTATCGCACCAACAAGAGGTCCATGACAGTGGAGATCGTTAGATCAGGCGAGAGCATTTAAAGGTGATTAAATTTAAATTAAATTAAATTGCGATATTCGACCACTGCTACCCACCGACCACTGAAATTCACCAGTGGCATAAAATTGGAGTGCCACATACAATTTATGCATCGGTGTGCATATCGTCCTTTCCTTGAATTCTTCACCAGAGCAGGAGAAATAACCTCGAGAACATAATTAAACACCCTGCGATCCAATCTTGTTCGTTGGTACACCACTCTCTCCGGTATTTCCTGGATGCTGAAAGGTAGAGTTTGACTAAAGATATTCTGCGTTTATGACTTTAAACCGCAATCAACTTTTGCTGATGATAATGAGGGTTCACTGCAGGGTGCCACAAATCTGGTTGCTTTAAAAAATATTTTTGTAGATACTTCAGAACCGTACTTAAATATTTCAACTTTAGTTAAAGGAGCACATTAAAGGAGCATTAAAGGAGCACAAAAAACTTTTTTTTTAAAATTATTATTTAATGTTAAATTATTGTAGTCAGAACTATTAAAAACTATTTGGTAAAACTCAAATGTAAAAAAAAATGTTTTAGAAGATATTAAAACATTTAGAATTGCTTGTGACGTCACTGAGCCGACCTCACCGAATCTCCGTATCTCTCACGTGCAAAAGTTACTCGCTTCGCATAACGATCCATCTACCTAAAAATTATATTTTTAATGCTTAATTTATATGAGACTGTGTGAATGGTTTTGCCAAAGACGATAAAAGAATCAGAATTTCAATACGGTGTTTAGTTTTTTTTTAAATATTAAATAAGAACAGCGCCCCGACTGTGCGTTTCGTTCCTATTTTATCTAATTGTGCGTAAAGTTCGGCTAAGTTTATGACTGTGCCTTTTACAATACTATAAGTGATCCGTCCATAAAAGCAACGAGGTTTGTTGCACCCTCCAGTGAACCTTCATTATCATCAGTAAAAGTTGATTGCGATTTAAAGTCGTAAATGCAGAATAACTTCGAGTTATTTGCAACAATAGCCACAAGAACATCGCCGACCAGTTTTTGGATGCAGTGAACCAACGGGAGATCATTTTCCTAATAGAGAAAAATCGCCGAAACGATTTGAATTTTGGTCAGAATTTTGTAAAAGGCAATCATTTCAACCAGGACAAAATGCAAGAATTTGCAATAAACATTTTTTAGAAAGTGATTTAGACTAATCGTTTGTTCTAAGAAAAAATTTTCTACCAAAAGAACCTTGTTTAAAAAAAAGTGCTGTACATATTAACCTATTGGCTCAAAAAAAAACATATGAATTGGGTCACATTTTTCGAAAGCTACAGGAAGTTGAATTTATCACGTGATATATTGTTACAAACTCATTGAAACATTAAATAATAACTCACATGTAAACACAAATAAAATACGGAATAAAATGTAAAACACGTCTGGTCATTCCCTTTGTAAAAAAAGGTGACGTTTCTATTTATTTTATTTGCCCGTGGCAACAGTAAAACATGGCCAGCTACAACGTCCGTGCTCAGTCAAGCAGCCGCCGTGGCTGCATAAGACCGTTTAGGTAACACGCCCCTCCCTAAAGGCTGAGCACGGTGTTGGAAGTAGCTGTTGCCTTGGATTATTTATATTATAAAGAAAATAGTTTATGGTTAGCTATTAGCTGCAGGTTCCTCGAAGTGACGCGGGTCTCGTACGCCGGCATCTTTCATGTCATACCGAAAGCGGGGAAGGCGGCGAAATGCGGCTCTTCGCGGCGCTGTTCGGTCGCTGACGATCCCGTTGTAGTTCGACGCTGTGCGTTGGGACTCCGGGAAGCAGGGTCATCAAAAGAGCAAGATTATCCATAACACTATAATCAGATTCTAATTGGATAGTTCCGAAATCGGGCATCGATGACTCAGTTCAACTGGTTCGGCGTCATCCAAAACATCCAGGTTACAAATTAAATTCGGTTCAGGCACTTCTTGCACTTCCCCATTTTCTATTTCATGCTCTTCATCATTATCTTGAACCACTGGAGTTGTCGATTTGTACTGCAAAGCACTGTTTGACAAATCGACTTCTATCGGAAATAGCGGAGGTACTGACAGTAGTCCAAGAGTGTTTTTGTGCAATTCTGCGAGGCCTTTTATCAATTTGGATAAATGCCCACCGAGAGATTGCACGTGTTTGTTTTCGAGTACTAATTCCAGTTTGACCAAAACGTCAGAACGTAGTTTCTCAAAGCGGGTCTTGGCGACCTGGCGACATCGCAAAATCAACCTATATTCGTAATTTCCGGTTTCTACTCAACATAATGGTTCTTGCAGTGGTGCGTAGTTGCACTCTGTTACCGGGTCGGTACAGCGGTGGTCGGTTGCGTGGTTGCTTGCTACTTGTTCATACTTTGCTGCAGGCATCCATAGTCCCATGGAGTGACGCGGGTCTAGTACGCAGGCATCTTTCGTGTCATGCCGAAAGCGGGGAAGGCGGCGGAATGCAGCTCTTCGCGGCGCTGTTCGGTCGCTGACGATCCCCTTGTAGTTCGACGCTGTGCGTCGGAGCTCCGGGAAGTGGAGTCGCCTGTTGCAGCTGTTAGCGCTGAATCGTGTAGCGATCATCGGTTGCGGGCGCCACTGGAGGTTCCTGATGTTAGGATTTGATCCCCCTCCAGAAGGGCGTCGCGGCATCGCGGCATCGGAGTCGTTGGTGAAAGTTCGGTGAAAAAGCCCTTTTCCTTGTGCCCCACGTTGGGCCGTCAAATGTTACAAACTCATTGAAACATTAAATAATAACTCACATGTAAACACAAATAAAATACGGAATAAAATGTAAAACACGTCTGGTCATTCCCTTTGTAAAAAAAGGTGACGTTTCTATTTATTTTATTTGCCCGTGGCAACAGTAAAACATGGCCAGCTACAACGTCCGTGCTCAGTCAAGCAGCCGCCGTGGCTGCATAAGACCGTTTAGGTAACAATATTTAAAACATCTTTGTCAATAACCAATTTTTCAAACAAATTATTTTGTGTAATGCATGTATTATTACCAATTAAATGTTTTATATTATCATATTCTTGACAACATTATAGACTCTTCATCTGTTGGCATAGCTACACATTTTCCACATTTACACCAATTACAAATTCCACTTCGATTTTCGTAATTTATGTTTACACTACTAGGTTCAAAAAAAGCATCAACTTCGTCGTCATCTGTGTATTCAGGTTCAAATAAATAAGGAGTTGTCATAATTAAAAATTTAATTTATAATTGCAATCAACCAATTTAACAGTAAATACTGACTGATACGGAGTAACTGCTATTATCGCGTTTTTTACTAGAATACTATTGCGACCTAAACATTCAAAACATTCAAAACTCCACGATGGTCAGGCGTCTAGAAAATAATTGCTTTATGAGCTCTGTCTGGGCGGTAGAAATAACCTTTAGAAGCGCGTAAAAATGGTACAAATGACCGCGCCGTGTCATCGCATTTAATATATTTTTTTTAAAACTAGACACTATATTAAAATTTTGGTTGCACTATCGTCTTCAGTACAAAAAAACAGTCTAAATACTCGTAAAAAAATTTCGAAAACATTGTTTAAAGGTAGGTAAATGATCGTGTGAAGCGAGCAATTATGCCTGTATAAGATAGGCCGCTAAGGGCAGCTCGGCTCAGTGACGTCACGCGCCGATTTTAAATTATTTATAACTCATTAAATAATCTGAGTAGAAACAAAATACATATGCCATTTTTCTTAGAATTAAACGTACTTTTAAATTAAGCGAACATATTTTTTGTGTATTGTGCCCCTTTAAGTTCAGAACAAATAATCAAATACAAGTCATAGAATTCATCAAGTATCTAAGTTAATCAATAACCCCACATATCTACCTAATTATTAGAAGAGGTTTAATGCTTACTCATATTTATATCCAAGCATCAAGAAATTTATAAAAAATTACCAAATACAGCCCTGGCCACTTCTGCTCATGTTGATTATTATGGCCGGAACACTTATAATATTGTAAAAGGCACAGTCATAAACGCAGAATATCTTTAGCCAAACTCTACTCGCAATAATTGTTCGTCGCCGCTATGATGACTATCACTCGAATCATCGAATAAATCGAGTACAAAACCGGCCAACACCTGACATGCAACAGCCATTTTAATGGCTACGATTTCTACTGTCAAGTTGCGATAACTAGTATAGGTGTCGCAACAAATTGTTGCAAAATTATGCGGCAAACTCAACCTGAAATTGACATTGCGGCAACTTTTATATTAGTTACGCGTTTGCCATGGTAACCCTGCTTAACACAATCGCAACTATGACTTGAAATTGACCCCTTAGAAACGCCGTTTTACAAAAATTGTGCGAGACTCTGGGTTGTAGAGATGCGCTTTGATTCGTAGATTAATAAACAACACTTTAATTAACAGTTTGTACATACGTTATCGCAAAATATAGGCAACCAACTTATGGTTGGTAATAATTTCCTTACATAACATTTATCACAAGGAGTTTAAAATTTAAATAACCTTTATTACTTAAATCAATTAAGTTAAATTTAATATCTAATGGGTTCAAACAGTCTAATTATAAACTACAATAATTATGCCACTTAGGGCCGGTTTATCAAGGTTGAGCTAAATTTAGCAGATTCTTAATAACAATTGTTGTTATAACTACAACAATTGTTGATAAACACTTTAGCGGACAGGTCATTTTAAACTGGTAAATAAGTTTAGTTGCACGTCCACCAGTTTAATATGATCTGCCAGCTAAAGTGCCTAGCAATTTCTTCTTATATGGCCGTTGCCTGTATTTAAAAACGAATGCTCGTCTATGAAAAAAAGAAAGAATTTTAAATAACATACAAAAATATTAATTGAATCGTTATACTGTTCTAACATCCTGCCATTACAAGTAATTACAATTAATATATAACCTATTATAAGTTGACATGAAACTATAATAAACCGGACCTGAATGATAACAACAATTATACTCAATTATAATAAATGCTGACCATCGTTTTCTAGACAGAAATTCACCCGTCGTTTAATATTGTCAAACACACGTTGTAATTCTTCCACAATTATATTTGAGTAGCCCAGTTGCAAAACCCGACATCTCGATGTTAAGTTAATTTTGGGAGCTTGCAATAAACTCGTAGTCGTTAAAATACAAATGCTAGGACATTACAATTTTTTTTATAAAATTGTAAAAAATCGTCTAATTTGACTAGAAAAATATGTATAATCTCTTTCTAATAGGTAGTTTCATATTTTAATTAGAAGTTTCGATTTGTCTGGTTTTGCAACCGAAAATCAACGATGACTGATTTAACACCCGTACTGAACAATTTTGTCTGGTTATACAACAGCGTTGTCGGCTATTTTAAACTTCATATCGGTTGCAAAACCAGTCACCTTTTCGTTTCGTTTATAGCCCCCAACAAGAGGGGTTGTAAAAAATTAAGAAATATATAATTAAGAAAAAGTTTATTTAATACTTTAAAAAATTAGATCAAGAGCGAGTCAGGCTCGCACATTTAGGGTTCCGTACTAAAGCAACAAAAAGTAGTCCATACGAGAAATTAATAGTATATTATGATATGAGTTTAATAAAAAGCATTTTGTCGCACGCACGGGTTTAGGGCACGACGAGCTTGCGAGGAGTGTCCCTAAAAGAGAAAGTGCGACAAAATGCCTTATAAACGAGGTATCATACACTATTTTTTCTACTTTGCCACATTTTTTAAGCAAAAACATGAAATTTCAAAATCTAGGGAGTTTCGCGGCATGCGGCAAATACATTAAAGGCGGCTATGGAAGGAAATGAATTTAAAATGTGATTATTTCAATAAATAAATGTTTTAGAATGTACGCCCCCAGGAATACGATTTTTTTGCAGAAAATACAATTGGTAATTTGCTACCCACAAAATCAGGCCATATTTACGAAAAAAAGATACGGCGAATTTGAAAATTGACACTGTTAATTTAGTGTTGACAGTAATGTTAGGTTGTCACAGACACAAGTTGCCAAAATTAAAAAAATTAATTACACTGTTTTTAGTGTTCTTTTTACCGCACGCCTTTGTCTAGTACGATACGCAAACGCGTGTCGTAATAATCTCAGTACGAACGCAAAGTAGAAAAACTTTTTTATGTATATTTAAATCTTATCCGCTTGTGCTAACTGAAGGATTGATAATATATAGGTTAAGAGACCATCGTAAGTTTCCGCCTATTTTTATTAAAAATACTTTTTCCCGCAACTATGACATTGTCAAAACTAACTGCAGTTTTCCTGTAATCTGTGGTCTAATATCTACTAACCCGATTAAAATCAAATTTTTAGCTGCAGAAATCTAGGAGAACAGGGGGGCAAGTTCAGTTTTTGCGCATTTTTAGCTATATTATTACTTGAGCAAGTAAAGAAGGTTTTCATCCACGAAAATAAAGTTTGCTGCACGGGCCGAAGGCTAACAAGCTAACAATTTCAGGTTTTGCAACCGACTCTAGTGCAGATTTATCCGGTTTTGCAACCGTACCTTTTTTTAAATGTTAATTTTAAAATAATTTTAGCTGGTTCTAGACCTGGACGTATTCTAATTTTGTAGTAAATGACGAACTGAATTCAACGATACCAATAACTCGATTTTTCATTTTTTTTGTCAGATGCCGGGTTTTGCAACTGGGCTACTCATTTCTAATGTTGCAATTGGCCAATCTTATGAAGGTGAGCTTTATAAAAACTATTTTTCAACCGTGCAAATAAATATAAATCTAGAAGGGCCCGATCTGGACCTCTAGGTGACTATAATTTTCAACTTATAATTCAATCGCCATAAACTTGTTCCGAATATATTGTAAATTTTGGTACGCAGTATAAGGAATAGCTCCGTCCTGTTGGAAAAACCATGCAGTGTACGACACATAGCTGCAAAATAATGGAACGATATAGTTCTGCGTTATAGTTCCATTAAAAAAATATCGGTCTTAATATAATTATGTCTTCTTGATATTGCTATTAACATTACAACTTTGAGGAAATGTAACGCAGTTTCCACGAATTCATGACTCAACTGTATTTCTTTGCAGATTCATAAAACATTTTTAATGAAACTGAATAGTTAAGGTTATCTTCAAAGGTTAAGAAATTTTTAAAATATTCGTTCAATTAGTCAAGAATATGATAAGTAAGTAATTAAATAATAGTTATTTAACCAACATGTGCGTTAATGAGAGCGATTAATAATCGGGACAATTTAACGTGCTCGCTTCTCTCACACGATAATATTGTTGAGATTATTAATCGCCGATTAACGCAAAAGTTGGTTACAATATTTTTCCGTTGATCGAATCTTACGAAATTGAAGAAAATGTAATTTTTTCCGTGACAAAAATTCCATTAGATATTCGAATCAAGCTTGCCAAACATTTTAAATCAATATATATTCAAACCATGACTTACAAAAAGTGTCAAAAGTTTGACAACTTTACTGGCTGTACGGTTGCTAACTTCTATATAAATAGTATTACTATAAACATAACGTAAGTAATTAATTAAATTTGTATTTCTCATTGGTATATTTTGCATTCATTTTGTCATCTTACATTTAAATAAAGTGCCATTTCAATTTAATTGTATATTTTGTTACCTAGATATCGAAATCATGCATTTATAAGAAATCATTCATTAACAGTCCTCGGCGCCCCGAGACTAAATTCAATGGTTTTGTACGTTGTCTGTACCGTCTCATTTTCAAATTTGAAAAGAAGGTCGCTATCTTATACGACGAGTACACGCTAGCCAAACGACTTACATTTAATTACAGTTTGATATTATGTCAATTAAGCTTGTTATTAATTAAAATGTCCAAATTTCACCTAGTCGTACAACTTGCTGTACGCCTCCAATTTTCAACATTTTGCTTTAAAATTCTAATGGTCTTGTAGCTTATACATTTATCGGCGGCCCTCACTATATCGTTTTTCTTCATATACTACCGTTTTTTAATTATTTCAATGTTTGTAAATTTATATAAAAAAAAGTGCCGAGAAATGGCAAAGAAAAAGATCGCCTGAAGGCATCCGTCATTTTAATTTACAACCGTACTTCAGAGTAATAATGGCATGCGGTGTGGCTTAAGGCAGCAAGAGAATTCTAATTTTGGTATATGAAACATTCAATGACAAAGCTACACACATTTTCGGTATTTCTAACTACCTGCTTCGAATCCTCTTCTATGTGAAAAATAAATATCTTGCCGACTTGTTGACTTATGTTCTTTTTGAAACGAACGATTCAATTATTTATTTTGATGTTTTAAATATCATTACAACTTACAGTCGCAGTCATTTGCGATTTAAGCTGGTTAGATATAAAGAAATAAGGATTATTGCACTTACTTGGCGCTTACTGAATATACAGTGAGCGCCAGCCAAATAGAATAAATTCATTATCTCAATTATTGTGCATATTGAGAAAAAATCCCGAAACACGTCAATTTTAGTCTATCACATCATATCCTGTAAAGAGAAAATTTCATGCCTAACCTCAACCCCGTTCGAGTGACAGTTACGACCCCCAAATTTTTAAATGGGAAGAGGGCTTGTGATACCTCATTTGAAAGGTCTCTTCATGCTCTATTCAAAAATGCTATGGTTTAAAAATTTATTGCAAAAATGAAGAGTAAACAAAAATTATTCTGCTTAATGAAAATCGCTACAACACATTAAAAAAACAAAAATTAATAGCGTTTCGTTCTTAGTAAACTAATACGATAAAGAATATATCAAACAACGCTTTAAACTAAACTAACACTCAGCCAACGAAAAATGTCGATAAGTTTTTATGTCACTTTCTGAACATTTTAATTGTTTTTGCTTGCCTTCTCAGTATCAAGAACCAAACGCTATTAGTTTTTGATTTTCTTAGTGCGTCATAACGAATTTCGTTAAAGAGATTAATTTTTTTTTACTCTTCATTTTTACAATAAATTTTTAAATTATATCATTTTTGTATAGAGCATGAGTAGACCTTTCAAACGAGGTATCACAAACCCCCTCTTCCTATTTAAAAATTTGGCGGTTGCAACTGTCACTCGAAGGGGGTTGAGGTTAGGAATGAAATTTTCACTTTACAGGATATGATGTGATAGACTAAAAATGACGTGTTTCGGGATTTTTTCTCAATATGCACAATAATTGAGATAATGAATTTATTCCATTTGGCTGGCGCTCCCTGTATATCGGAGATATGAAAAAAATGTTTCAAATGAAAATTTTGCGTGAATTAGTGTACATAAATGTAGCAAAAGTCATTTTTCCATTTGTAAATTAGAAATATGTATTTCTGTTTTCCAAAATAAACAAAAACAACCAGTTATTTTTGAGTCCGCGCCCCGTTTGAAATAAAGCTGCACTGGTCCAAGGGTGTCAGTAGAAAAAAAAAATTTGCACTTCTGTGCCCCATAAGCTGTCACGTATTCATGGAATGTAAAATTTTTGAGATTGGTTATAATGGGCAGATTTTAGAGCACACTGAAGCAATACTAAATATAGGCAGTTTTTCAATAATTTTCCAAGTTTGATTGCTCGCCGTGTGGTCATTTTTCATCCAATTGGATCAAACAAAAAACCATAATAACGAGCATTTAATGCCCATTAGACTGACATTACATTTGTTTCGATGTAACCAGTGCATCAGCCTGGAGCGCACGAGACGTGAGATAACAGCAAAAACAGTTCATTTGCGGTTTAAGCAATTAAAGTGGTGAACTTCAAAAAATCGTAGCTCATAAACTATTGATCCTAGAGTAGCGGTCTCGATTCGATTCTGAGTGCCTATATCGTCAGGTATTTAAATGAATCAAAAATTTTTTTTCCAAAAAGCCGTTTGCTTAGCGTACTCAAAAACGTGTTTTTTAAAAGTTCAACCCCCATTTTCAACACTTTCCGAAAAGGTTACGAGGTCAAAAACTTGACACTAACATTAGGGGCATTTATGATAAAACATATCAAAAAACCAAACCTGACCGACCTTTTGCAGGGTAAAAATACATTTTTACTGGACTAAATACATTGTTTTCAAATTTGAAATTATGTTTTGAAAAAGCGGTTTTACCTCAAATCATAGACCCACGAAAACGTACGAGTGCAGAGATCGAAAAGCCGGAAGTAAATATTCAAGTAATCAATTAATAAAAACAAAAGTTGTTTTCCTATTTGCAATTCCTACCGATAGGTACTATAAAGTTTACAAATATTTAAATAACGCTAATTACATCACAACAAATTTTCGGTTTTTTATTTTGTTTTACTAATAACATGCAATTGAATCCGTTCGTTTCAAAAACCATTTAAGTCAACAAAAAAAAAAAACCTCCTCCCTCTGTAAGTCCCATTCCGGTACAAATATTTTGCTACACATCTGGTATTTAAAAGAATAAAGGAGCCGAAAAGCCCGAATACATATTGTGTCGACAGTATTGTGAACTGCATTTCGAGTAAATATAAGTCGTTTCAAGGAAGTTATTTATGGCTACTTGATTCGGTGTATTATACACAATGATTTATGACCTAGATGGTAGCGTGGTTGCCTATCATTTAGTGCAACGCCTAACGTCGTAAAATTCAACTTTTACAAAGACAGGTCCTCTATGCCGAGAAGTCTTAAAAGGGGTCAAAAATGCATGATTTCCTATTCATTAAAACGACCCGTAAATCAACGATCAACGATTATTTTGAACATGACAAGTTAGGTCCGGTCCCGGAAAATTATCAAATTTCGATTAATTTTGGCGTGTTTTTTGTTATAAAGTGTTCAATTCTGTTAAACTAGTGTTCGGGTTGTGTTATTGACTGGTTAGTTTCGTTCGTTTCACGTTTTTCATGCTTAAATGCATTTTGAAATTTTTCTTTGACATTTCGTTAATGTCATTGATTAATTATGCATGTCAAGTGGGTGGTCAACTTTAACGATGAGCTATTACTCGTAGAGTGTGGCTCTTGAAACTGTCACTGACATTGACATTGACAGGAGAGTATTCTGTCGGAACCAATTTTGAAGAGTAGTTGGACTGAAACTGGAACGGTCTTTGAGGCTTATGATAATGATCACACGTTCACAGTGAACCTCCAATGGCGATTCGGAAAGTGAAGAAATTGTACCATCCACAATTCCCAAAAAACTACATTCTTCAGATATTAATTTGGAATTGCAATTGCCGAAATTTGACAGTTGTCTAATTCAGTGTCATATTTGTCCTGAAACCAGATATTTTAAAAATATTAATGGTTTAAAGATACACAACTAGAGATGCCACAAACATACTTTGATTCTTACTTCAAATCCGCGTAAGTTACAAAGTTTTGTAGAGAAAATTGGTTACCTCAAATCCAATGTTTGCATCCTGAGAAGAGTTCCACGTGGTGCAAGAATATCTGTGGCTAACAAACTAACAAGAGTTATAAATGACTGTGTCTCTATCAATTCTCTTTTGACTTTTTTTTTTTTTTTAAGAGGAGGTAACCTGTGTGACTACTAACTTCCTCCCCCATACGTCTTCCTCACCACGGGAACCACATTAACATTACGTCAAGTTTTACTTCGAGATGAGTGACTGTTTAATTCCATTTACATCTTATCATTAGATCACATCTTTTGGTAAGCTTTCACTCACACTTTTTCACCTTTCGTTTTCTTTCCCTTTTACCTATCATTCTCTCTCTATCACTCTCTCCCTCTATCATCAAAAATTGCCTCTTATTAGTTTGCTTTCACACACACTTTTACTCATCTCATCTTCTTCCTCCTTTACCTATCATTCACACTCCCTATCATTCACACTCCCTATCACTCTCTCCCTCTTTGATCATCTTAGATTGAATTGTGAAGAAGGCATCCCTTGACTCCCCTTGGTAATGGACCCTCTGGCTGTCAAGGCTTTACATGAACTTGCATCTTTAATTGTGATGTTCGTTACAACCTAAATGACTCAATAAGATTGGTTAAATATGATTCAAAAATAATTAAAAGAAATAAATAAATAATTAAAAATTTTAAACCTATTCTCTTTTGACCTGGGAAGACCTTTTCTTTTTCGCTTTTCGAGTTCTTCATATTCCATCAAAAAATGTGAATAAAAACGATTCTTTGACTTCAAGTGTGAAGAAAAATGCCGAAGGAAATGAGAATTCACTACATTACTCCAAAACAGATTTCTCTAAATTCTCTCGCTTCAAATCAGCTGAAAACAAAGTAGCTGATGGCGATATTAAGGGAGCTGTCCGTATTTTGTCGTCTGATGATACCTTTGCAAGCGATAGCGCCGATACTTTTGAGTTACTGAAATCAAAACATCCAATTCCTTCTAGATTAAACCAGTTCCCTCATCAACTTGAAGAAAGTGCTAAACATCTAGTTGTTTCTGAAGTCCATGTTTCTAAAGTTATTTTATTTTTCCCTAATGGTTCGGCTGCAGGTGTGGACGGACTCATACCTCAAAATCTTTAAGATTTGTTAAACAAATGTACTGGTGACTCTGGACAACTGTTATTACACGCTATTTAAAATCTTTGTAACCTAATGCTTTCAGGTAAAGTATATTCAGAAATAAGACCTTTTCTTTATGGCGCTTCTCTTTGTGCACTTTCAAAAAAAGATGGAGGTATTCGTCCAATCGCTATTGGTTCAACATTTAGACGCCTAACTTCTAAATTATGTAGTCTCCATGTAAAAGATGCGTTATCTACCCTTTTCCACCCTATCCAATTGGGATTTGGAATAAAAGGCGGTTGTGAGGCGGTAGATCGTATATTAAAAACCAATCTGATGCTGAGGTAATTCTTAAAATTGACGTCAAAAATGCTTTTAATTCTGTTGAAAGAGATTCACTCCTTTCTATCGTCAAGGATATCATCCCAGATCATTACCCATACCTCTGGCAATGATACGCTGTTCAATCTAATTTATTCTATAATAGTAACGTGATTAGTAGGATGTCAACAAGGTGATCCATTAGGAACAGCCATTTTCAGTCATCGATTTATTAAAGAGCTAACTTCAGAATTAAATATTTGGTATTTGGATGATGGTACTTTAGGACGTAAAGCATCGGATGTTTTATATGACTTAGAAGTCATAATTTTACAGTATAAAAAAATTGGTTTGGTTCTCAACTCTAATAAATGCGAACTTTACTTTTTTGATAGCATTTCCCAAATTGATAGGTCTATATTATTAGATAGATTTGAATCATTAACCCCCGGAATACGTATTTATAATAATGCAAATTTAGTTCTACTCGGTTGTCCCATTCTTGATGAAGCAATCCCTGTTTCTTTTTCTAAAAAAGTGGAGACATTTTCTTTACTTTTCACAAACCTTTATAAAGTTAGCCCGCACATCAGTCTTTTTTTGCTTCGTCATTGTTTTTGGATGCAAAATTTCATCTACCTCCTTAGATGCTGCCCTGTTTGGAAATTTAAAAATTTATGTCAAGAATTGGATAATAATATTCATTCGACTCTGGAAAAAATTTTGAACATAAAATTTACAAACAGGTCATGGGATCAAACCTTAGAACAGAGAGTGGGAGGAAGGAGCATTTGCTACCGATTATGGACGGCAGGTGGGGAACAAAGTCGGCCATTTGTATCAACCTCGTTTTGACACATCGTTTGTTATGTTTTCTATGCCAAGTGGTTTTTGAGTGTTTTTTTGTGATTTAAAGACCTTAGTTTGTAATTTTTGTGGTGGATCGAGTAGAGTATAGTGTATTTATAGTTTTTAAGACTTTAGTGATAGTTAATAGTTGATAGTTGAAAGAAACTTAGAACTAAAACATTTGTGTAACATGGTGAGTTGTGCTGCGTGTGGCTGCACCAAAACGCCCAAGACTACTTCTCAAGGGATCACGTTTCATCGGTAAATGTTTATTATTTTATTTAAAATTCAATTAGGTTCAAATTCAGGCAAAAATATTATTTTGAGTCTATGTTGACATTGACATTGACAAGCCGGTTCATTGGCGTGCGTGGGTAATTCTTGAACAAAATTACAAAGTTTTACTATTGATTTTTTTTGTCTTATGAGTGAAAATAAACTAGTTTTAACTTAATTGGGCCGTCACTGTTTTTTTTTTTGCATTAACGTACTACGGTTTAGAATGATTGACGACGAAAAAAGTTTTGCTCGCAGGCGTAAAATATGCGATGGAAATCCTATTCGATACGCCACTGACAAGGATCCGCCATTTGCATCAACCTTCCCGTTCCCCTGCAACCTTGCATAATGCTCCTTCCTACCACTCTCTGTTCTAAGGATCAAACCAAGTTACCTGTCCGTTTTGGTGGTCTAGGTATTCGATCCGTTGCAGATATTTCAACTCCAGCCTTCTTATCTTCTATCTTTGCAGATTCTCAGCTCATTAAGTCTATTCTACATTCTCGTTTTTTCAACTTCGAGACATCTTACTCCAGTGAAGTCATTGAAGAATGGAAAATTATATCTAATTCTTCGTCTTTACCCTCGACATCTCTCTCCATTCAACGAAATTGGGATTTGCCAATTATTGAAAATAACTTTCAAAATCTATTGTCTTCCTCAAATGTTACTCGAAAAGCTATTTTATTAGCAGTGTCTGAATCCGAATCTGAGCCTTGGCTTGAATATTTACTATCTTCTAAATTAGGCACTTTGTTATAAAAAAACACTTTAGAAATTGCTGTTTCGCTAAGATTAGGCATCAGTGTTTGTCATCCTCATATATGTAATTGTGGTTCTTCAGTAGACACGTACAGTCATCATGGACTGTCTTGCATAAAAAGTGCAGGAAGAATCCCAAGACACAACTGCATTAACGATGTCTTAAAACACGCTTTCTTATCTGTCAACATCTGGAATCACCATTATTCCCTGGAAGGAAGGCAAATCCCTTGGCTGGGATGTCACCTGTACAGATACGCTTATACCTTTACATTTACCTGAGTCGTCCATATCTGTTAGATCTGCTGCAAACAAAGCAGAAAATCTTAAAAGAAGAAAATATAGTTCGTTAGCAGATCACTACATTTTCGTTGGCTTTGCTGTTGAAACCTTTGGTCCTTGGAGTATGAGCGCTCTATCATTGTTGGATGTTTTGGGAAGACTTATTATTGACGTCACAGGTGTTCCTCAGGCGAAAACTTACTTAAAACAACGAATTAGTATTGCCATTCAGAGAGGTAACGTAGCCAGCGTTCTGGGAACTGTGCATATTTCTTCTTCTCTGGACGAATTATTTAACTTAACGTAATTTTTAGTGTTTTCGTGTTTTTTGTAAATTAATTTATAATATTTTAAGTTAGTATTAATGTTTTTAATATGATTATTGTAAATTATTTATAATGTATAACTATAAATAAAACGATTCTAATTACATAAGTACTATTATCGATTCTCTGAACTTCTAAATAATTCTCGTGAAATGAAATAAGCTATTTGGTAGTACATTACAATGCACTCCTACTCAATTTTCTTCTAAAATACATTTTTGTTTAAATCGGCCGCACTAAGAAATTATGCTAACAAAATATAGAAATTGATTTAAAATTTGCAGCTTCAGAATTAAATTATTTACCATCACAAAAGTCGTCTGTGTTTTTGTTTTTTTTTTTTGACACAATAAAATTCAACAGAAGTATTTTTTATTAAGCACACGAAAATTGTAGTTATTCGAAGGATGTTGCCTCGTCGACCTCTGGAGTAGAAGCAATCGCTTGCTGAAACTTCCTCGATCTAAGTTTATTTTGCCGGTACATGTATTCCTTAGTCATGGAATGGGCGCTAAACATTTCTCGACTTTTGTGTAGTATTGTGTCGACAGGGCCCCAAGTAGGAAGCGCCCGGAATAGTTTCGAAAATTTCCTTTCTCTTTTCTTAACCAAGTGAGCAATAGCAAATCCGAAAAATATAAGCAACATCATCGCAGGTAGTATATATCCGACCAGCGTTGCCCACCGGGGGATCCCTTCTTCGGTGGTCCAGTCGCCAAAAGTGGTTCCACAAGCAACCAACATAAATAATGGACCACAAAGCCAGACAAACTGCCAGAAAGTACCAGTGCGAAACCCCAACATGAAGTGAAGGTCATCGACGAAGGTGTTAATTCCGTAGATCCACATTATACCGCAAACCTCTACAAACACGGAGAAAAGAGTTAAGTAAGTGGGAACCATATCATCCACATTCGAGATCAATACGTAGCCTATGCTGGTACTGAAAATCAGCCCACTACCAAATAACGTCGCTAAGAGTCCGATCAAAGATGCTGTGCGATATTTTCGGGCAAAGACGAAATTATCCTGGATGTTGTGCCATATTGTGGCGACCATCAACACCTGCGATCTCAGACCCATGATATAAATACTTGAGAAGAAGAGCAACGTCCAAATTTGGGTCAAACCTGGCCAGACCATAAACGATAACGGTAAACGCACAAACAGCATGTGATCCTTCCATTGGTTTAGAATTTCATCCATGGGTGTGCTTGTGTTATAGCTCAGCGCACCGAGCGTGTTGTATGACAGCATTGTGAAGAGGAACGTACTGGCTACGTCCACAACGTTGACGAGTATGGCTTCCATGAAGACGGGACTTCGAAAGTCGCTTCGAGAACCGATCGTGATGAGGCCTGCCATACCAACGCCAGTGCTACTTAACGTTGAATCGACGGCTATTTGCCACGTGTCGAGGTTCCAGAATTTTGTGATGTTCATCTCGAAGAAATATTGCAACCCGCGTATCGACCCAGGATGAATCAATGACACGAACAGCAGTACGGCCTGCGCGATGTACGGAATTATGAGGAAATATGGTGCGAATTTTTGTATGGTCTGGATACCCTTCCGTAATATCAGGAATATCAACAAAAGCGTGGTTATATTGCAGAGGACCAACTCCCAACATATTTTGTCGTGACTTGTGCCTCCACGGTCTTTTAAAACGCGTAGACTAAAGTAATGTTTGGCGCTGTACGACCAATTTACTTTCGCGTAGTTCTCTTGACCATGCTTTTCAATATAATCGAGCCTAACTGACCTGTTTGTAGCGAGTGTGAAACAGCTCTCCTCCGCCCAGCTAGGGTCGCAATTCGACCACGGTAGTGAACTTTGAAAGCTGATGGCGACGTAAATTAGTGCGTAGGAACAGATAGTGTTGTAGTACGGGGTCGTTACAGCCAAGACGAATAGGTTAAGCCAACCTGATCCGCGCCATATTGGACACATATCCCATATCATAATGGCGCCTTGATTTGAAAATTGACCTACAGCCAGTTCCATGTAAGTCAACGGCAAAACGACAATAATCGATACAGCCAAGTGGAGTAGAAAAGTGAGTGCCGGAGAACCTTGGGAACTTGCTAGTGCTGCCGAACGCCAACAGTTGCTTGCACCAACCGTCCAACACAAAAGGGTAAACATTACACATCGGTTGTTACGCCACATGGACGATTCTTGGTTATTTTCAGCAGTTACCCTTTCAGACGTCATTTCTGAATTTCGATAAATTTTTTATTTCTCAGTTTTGTTTAGTTTCAGTTTGTTAATCATAGCTTTCTTTAAAAAAAAATGACTAAACGAAACTAAAAAATCAAACTTGAATTTAAATGTACCCTACTACAACAGAACGTAGTAGTTCATACTCCAAGACACTACAAATATAACACTAATTTTAATGCAAGATGTAATGAGAGTTTCCGCCTAATCCCTGGTGAATTAATATAATATTTGTGGAAGTAATAAAAATAAATTTATTTAGCAAGGATATGAATATAATTATAGCAACACTCCGCACTAGACATATTTCTTATGTGCCGTCTAGAGGCTCAGTTTGGCATGTGGACTTACTTTGAATCTCTTCAAAGTTCGTCCAAGACCTACCCGTATAATTGGTCATTCAGTTAGAACGCACTGTCCTGAGTGCGCCAAAAAGTAAATGTAGGCAGGTTTGTTGTTTCAAGCAAGTCTTGAGATCGAACTGTACGTGTAAATGCACGTAGTACCGCTCTTTGAATCAGTTATAGCTCTATCATTGTGCGCGTTGTCAATACCTAGGGAACTAAATTAATTTACCGCTTGCCTTTCTCTGTACGTCTACTTGAGTATTGGCCTCACTGCCTGCCTCAATGCCGGCCTGTCTATGTGGCAAACTGAGCGATAGGCAGTCAAATAACCTAGTAAACCTCCCAATGAATCCTCATCGGAGAGGCCTATTTCAGTATTGCCAATTGTGTCTAAACTATTCGAGAAACTACTGCTGAAGCGACTAAAACTTATCGTTATTAAGAAAAGTCTAACTTCTTCACATCAATTTGGATTTAGGAATATAAGCATTCAACAATGAACCAAATTCACCGCATAACAAGCATTATTAAAAAGCATATGAGGCAAAGCAAATATGTTTAGCAATATTCTTAGATGTAGCCCAATTTCTTATTTGTAGGACTAATAATCAAATTGGAAAAAGTATTACCAAAACGATATGCTAAGATATTAAAATCTTGTATTACTGGTCGAGAGATTTCCAAGTCAAATAAGAGGAAGCATGTTTGTCAACAAAAGATTTTAAGATAGGAGAACCGCAAAGTTGCGTGTTCGGGTCAGTGCTTTACGTGCGTACACCTGTGAGATACCACAAACCGAACATGTGACGATCGCTACTTAAGCTGACGATACAGGTAGTGTGGCATGAAAACGAAGAAACTGCTCATAAACTCCTACAGGCATGTGACAATGTAAGTGAATCGACTAAGATTTGGAGAACAAAGATACACGATGAAAGCAAATCATCGTTCTTTAGCTCTGCCTATATAAAGAGGAACAATTACCGATAATAATAATAAATAACAAGGAGATTCCACCTTACGATACAATACTGTATGTGAACGTTAAAAGCTGGGACATCCAATAATTTTTCATTGCGGATCAGACTTTTTTGAACTGTCGGTTTTAAAAGTCTTTGAAATAATTTAACTCTCTAGTCCAGTATGTGTTAGCGGCAAAGTGCATAATTCAGTATTCTGCAGAATGTCTAGGTATTCTATGTAATTCCTCATTGAATTTGACAAAGTATGAAAAGTAATGATTTTATATACATTATCTATTCATTGTATAGAGTACTTAGATATTTTGTAAAATGTCAGTTGTTAAATAGGTAAAATGGATAATAAGAAAATTCGAAACAAATTTAAAAAAAAATATTTTTTTACAAATAAAGCATTGTAGTAATAATACTCTTATCAAAATAGCTTATTTATTACAAGTGGTACTTGAATGGCATTTAGAATTGCACGTGGTTTTATTTTTAACACAAGCACATTTATTATTTTGACACTTCTTTGTACAGGCACATTTAATAAAACCTTGTTTGATGTTTGTTGATTGCCTGAGTAATATTTCTTTCTCCCATTGTACATCTTCTTGTTTCATAAAGTTGCTGCTGCAGCGAGTAAATTGTGTTCTTGAGTACAATCCTTTTAACACTCCATTTTTTGTTCCTAATTAATATAATGCATTTTCCTCATTAAGTAGCTATTGTCAACACATTCCTACCACCACCTTTGGATTTACCCACATCAAGAATAGGTACGCGTACTGTTGCTCCACAATCCACTGCTGAAAATTTCTTGTTGGTATATTTTTTATGTACTCAGTCTGTATTTCCAAATTACATTTCGCCTCTGCCTGATTTTTCAACACGTTTTCAGTATTTTCGCACATGGAGCATAAAATCTCCCCATTTCTTTGGGTGGATCCACAATTTACGTGGATCCATCGATTGCACTTTATACATATTTGTTCTGCATCTATTTTTAAACAAATAGAACAGAAAATACCAACTTTTTCAATGGTGTCATCAATCACCGAATTAGCAATTTCTTCCAAAGTTTCTTCTTCGGTGACATTACAAATTACATCTTTTGGAAAATTGGAAGTACTGAGACCAATTTTCATTTTTTTACCAAATAACGCTTCGTACGGAGTAGTCTTTATTCCTGTATGATAAGCGTTATTTTTTATAAGTTGTACAAATTTAAGTCCGTTAACCCAGTGAACATCATTCTCCTGCAGCCATGTAAAAATCATGTTTTCGACATCTTGGTTCGGCCTTTCGACACTCCCCTGGCTTTGGGAGTGCCTAGGTTTCCCATGCACAATTTTAAAATCAGGCTAGAATAATATCAAGTCATTTAACATTTTATTAACAAAGTCTTTACCATTATCAGATTGCAATACTGTTGGAGCACCAAAGGTGGTAAAAATATCTAATAAAGGTTTTACAGTTTCTTCTGCAGATTTTGTTTTCAGGGCTCTTAACATCACAAATTTTGTGAGATGATCCTGATAAGCCATAACAAATTTATATTCCCCATCAGGGAATGTCTGATAATTGATCAAGTCGACTTGACAACGATAATCAAATTTAGAAAATATCAAAGGTTTAACAACAATGCCTTCTTTTATTCCCTTGCTTTTTTTTGACAAGGTTAGCAAAGACGAAGGAACATTTCTATGTCACTTCTGGTAATATGTTTATATTTATTCGATAATTCTTTTGTCATTCGATCCCTTCCTCCATGGCCAGTTAAGAAGTGTGTCGACAATAAAATTAAAATAACTCCTGGTCAATCACATAATACAAAATACTTTCGGTGCCTTCCTTTATAGGGACAATCAATTTATTAACGTTTTCAATGCTGAGGATATCGTATTTCTTTAATAACCAATAATCTCTTGGCTCCTTCTTTTTTTTAATTTTTGCTGCTTCTATACCACAACATATTTTTGTATAAATATCTCTGCTAAGAAACACAGAATTTTTGGAAGCTACTTTCCTCCGCTGATCTAATTTTTCATAAAACCTTCCTTTATTTTATTTTGCTCTGATTCCATCATCATGTCACTTGCGAAAATCTACAATTATGTACATAATTTAATAGCTTAATATGTCACAATTTATAAATATCTACCTTTCAGACATTTGATTGCGATTTTTTGAAATAGAAAAATATTCAGTAAACCTGATGAAAACAACACACAAGTTTTAACGTTAAGATTCAACGCATGGTTGTGGCAGAAAATTGAACTAATAATCCCAACAATTCTATGCCGAAAGAGTATTTGGCATTACATACAATGCCGAGGCAATGTACAAAATTAAATTTGTTCTACACTATGCCTGATAGTTTTGGGCAATACACAGAATGCCTAGGCGTTCTGTAGAACACCGAATTATGCACTTTGCCGCTAACATATGCAAACAACTGTGCAAAAAGGTACGAATGGTATAATATTTTAAAATGTTGTTAGTACTATGCTGATAGTAAGAAACCAATTTTGCAGCTTTGAAAGACTTGTACAAGTTGCGTAATGCCCAAGAAACGGAAAAATACATGCAGTTGTTTCGGTTTTTGATCAATATCGCTCAAATTATGCGTCCTACAGCAAAAGTTATAGGTTCCTTTTTGAAGCAGATGAAATTTTCTGCAATTTAAAGCCACGTTCAGGACTTTTCGAGAAGCAGCTCTTTAAAACAAAAAACAAAAAAAAATCCTTTTTAAAAAAAATTGACGATAGAAATCAACCAAATAGATGGTGAAAGTTGATTATTTTTTTTTTACTATATTGCAGTGAATGTGTGAGCGAAGCAACATTTACTAACCAACATTATCATCTGCTCTTTTATCGTTTCAAAACCAAATTCTGATAAATATATTTGCTATATTGGAATTACAGAATATATCTGTCGGAATTATAGAAATTCAGGGTGTTCTATTATCGATGTAAAACATTAAAAACCGTAAGGAACAAAACAATGAAACACATTATCTTTTTCTTGAACTGCCAATACTACCCACGTAACACATGTATATCCAATGGACGTACATTGGACGTACACAAACGGATCACTGTACGTCCAATGTACGTCCAATTTGAGACTAAATTGGACGTACATCTGGACGTCAGTTTGTGGACGTTTTTGGGACTACATTTGGGATCTTTTCGAACGTTCAATGTACGTCCATATCGTGCCGGTTCCTGGACGTCCATCGACAAACGCTTATTGGACGTCTTTGGGATTGTAAACGGATTCGTTTTGGACGTTCACTGGACGTCTTATGTATGTCCATTTGGACCCGAATTATGGACATTAATGGACGTACTTATAAACGTTGTGGGATTAAAAAATAAATAAATAAAAAATGGAAAAAAGCATATATTCGAAAATAAATAACCTTAAAAAAAATTATAAATTCAAAAATTGTTACAATAACGAACTTTAACAATTAAAACTAACCATTAACACATTAAATAACATGAAACTTATTCTTAAAAAATACGTACAAAGAAATATGTAAATTCAAAAATAATTTGCAGTGAACAACTTTACCTATTAACTTTAACTATTAACAAACTAGAAACTTAACCTAAAAAAATATGAATATTCAAAAATAATTACCATACAGAATTAATTAATTATTAATTAATTAATTAATTATTAACTAATTAAACAACTAGAAACATTGAAAAAAAAATCATTTCAAAGCAACACCGGTCCTTATCCACCATTTTTGAATAAATTTACTTAGCTAAAAAGAAAATATTACACAACTTCTTTAAAATCATTTTAACTTACCAATATAATCAGCTGCAGTTACACTTTCTCTCTCCGTCCTTGAATAATACGATTTAGGTACATTATTATCAAGTATTATAAAGCGGACTTGGGATTTGTTTTGTAAATTAAATTATTTCTCCTAATCGGGTCAAAGTGAGTTACCTAAAACACATAAAAAATAGTAAAAAAAATAACTTAAATACATTGTCATTTTTACTTACGGCAGTCATAAAATTTGCATGTTGTAAGTACATTAAAATTCGTGTCGATGAAATTCAACTACATACATTTGGAACAAACAAAAGAATTCACATGAAAAATTGGTTACTCGTAACGCCCGGCGGTCGAATTGAATCTCTGGTGTTTGCAAGAAACTGCAAGAAAAGGTTCGAGGCCCTTACCCAAACCCAGGTACAACCGGATGCGCAAATGTCCTTGACTAACTACAACACAAAGCAAATTGGAAAGTTGTATCTCGCATTTAAGATTTAACAGATTTAACATATTTAACACTTTGTCACATACATTAAACACATTAAAAATTGTCAAAAAATTGTTAAAAGTTGTTAAAAATTACATAACACAGAGACAGTGTTTGTCATTTATTTCACAAATTAAAAATTAAAAAGATAAATTATTAAAGTTAATTGAGCTATTTTAAACGCACCTATTTTATTTTAATGTTACATGCGTTTCGTTTCCATCATCAGTAAAATACCTGAGCTTAATAATGCTTTTAGTTAAAATTTCAAATTTTTTGATACATTTAGATTTGTTTATGGACCGATCAAATCACGTACACGAATGTACGTCCAATGGACATCCATGATGTACGTCCAGATTAAGTCCATAAATGTACATCCAGTGGACGTCCCATTTATATCCATTGCTGTAATGTACATTTATGGATGAGCTTGGACGTCCATTGGACGTCCATTATAGATCCGCTTGTGGATCGTCCATAAATGGATAAGAAATGGACCAGCATGTACGTCCATTGGACGTCCTGTGTTACTTGGGTACGTCTACCCTCAGTGAATTTGTTTCTCGCTATACTTACCAGTCGGTAGTCTTCCGTACGGTTTAGGTGTTCATACCATTGATTCTTTCGTTGTTCGTTTATATGATTGTCTGATAATTGTCAATTAACGCTTTCCCTGAAATCCGGGAGAGTATTTTCACTTCCGTTTTTTCTACCAGTTGTCTCGTTTTTTATGTGTCTTGGCTTATTTCTGATGTGTTGTAAGTCAAAATGATACCATTAAGACATCTTCCTACCTTATTCACTTTGGCTACTTGTTACTGAACTTCTTCCTCCACATTTCTACAGTAAGTTACGTCTACTCCAAGATATTTGAACTGTAATTCTTGTTGCATTATTTGTCTGTTTATTTTTAATTTACATCTAGAGGTTCTTTGGATGTGGTTATACACTTTGTTTTTTGGCCTCATATTATATTAAGTTACGCTGCAGGTGTTTAGTAATCTTTGAAGGTTATCTCCATTTTCTACACATAACAAAGCGTCATCTGCATAACAAAGTATTTTTACTTTTTTATCGCCCATTCTATAATATCCATTACTATGTTGAACAGTAATGGAGATTAACGCAAGGACTTACAAATGTTGTCTAAAAGATCCCAACATAAAGCAAGATGCTGAACCGATGGAGAACCAACATAATTAAGAAAGCTAATAAACAAAATCGCAACAAACAGAGGCACAAATTTATTAGTTGCAGTTACTATAAAGATTATCGCCAACAAAATTAATTCGATGACTTCACTGGAAGGAGAACAAGAGCGATTCAGATCAGGAAGGTTCTGTGTGAATGCGTGTTTGTTCTACGCCATAATATGGTGGAGAAATCAATCGAGTAAATCCTGCCTATTCATGTTTTGTGAATCTAAAGACCGTATAAGCCTTGATGATATAGCCGAACTGTTCTACACCTGAGACATACCTATAAATATCACCCAATCGATTGAAGATGTATACTCAAACAACAAGACTCGTCTCAACAACAAACTCGTTCAACACATTCCTGTAAATAACGATATTAGACAAGAATAGCCGTTAAGTCTTTTATAGTTATTGCAAGCAACAAACTTAATTAAACTGAAAAACTCAAGTAATAAATCATGTAAGACATTTTTTACAAATGTATCGATATATTAGCAAAGTTTGAACGTAACTTTGTACCTCATAAATTGACATAATATTATATTTCATGAATAACAAAAATTACAAAATAAATAATTGATAAGATGAAACAAATAAACATAACATTTTTTACTTCGTTAATATGTCAACATTTGTAAATAAGTGCACACTACTACAGCCTCTGTAAATTTATTGCAGTTTCACGTGGTAAAGTTAACAAGGTCTTGACGCGATTTCCGCAAGTAATACATCTTACCACATGTGCTAAAATTAGTGAAATTCCGTGTCAAGTTAATTTAATTAAAAACACTTTGCAAACGGGAATTACAGTTACATAATCTTCCTTCCTCGTCTCTACATAAAAGATTTCTAATATAATAATCCAGACGATAGCAATATAAATTAATACTACTATTACTTCTATTAAAATATTTAGAGATCGTTTCTATTGAAACCCTGAAAATGTACACAATTATTTAAACAAGGCAAATCACCGCCTTTCTAAGTTTAAACATAACGAATTTAAATCAACCTATTTCATCACATATTGTGATATTAAACTTGACTTAGTGTCATGAAATTTCTCAAAGAAAAGGGCAATAATTTCAGCAGCTACCCATAAATGAATTATTGCATTGTATGTAGATGTAGAGCTAATAAGTTTCTAAGTTATTTTTTGAGATATACAATTTCAGTCGATTAATAAATGCGACGCAAAAATTGAACGAGTTGCTAAGAGAAAATGTGATCAATGCGTGAGGAAAGTTGAAGACTTGGCAATTGAAAGGATCTCTTATTGTCCGCAAAGTTATCACAGATTGATCATAAGGAATGTGGGTGAAGTGATCTTTGAAATTTACCGCCTCTTCTACATCGAGAAACGAACTTGAAGAAACGTCATTTGATAATTCTTGGCGGTCAGTTTTTATTTTCGCTTCCCCTTGCATCCCCTCCACTAAACAAGAATCAATGGACGCACAAAGATTTACGCCAGAAACAACATTAAAACTCAATCGTCTACTGAGAAATTGGCTGAAAAATTGATTACAACCATTTTTGGAGATGTAGAGGTTTTGCTGGTAGACTATTAATTCTATAGTTTACGGAAAACAATTTCGAATTTCATTAAATCCATTGACGAAAACGCTGGTATTATTGGAGTGCACAGTTCAAAACGTCAAATATGTAGATTGTCTGAGCTACAACAGCCACCTTATTCAGATTGAGTACCCTTTATTTTTGGTTATAAACCTAGAAGAATACGGTTTTGGTCGGATGAGGAACTGTAAAGTGATATAGATGGATGTGTATTTCAAAAGCTACCATAAATATTTTTTGATCAAGAAACGTAGTAGCAAGAAAAAATTATATAAAAAAAATTAGTACTTACCTACCTATATTGGTGTTATGTTATGTTATGTTAGAGTTATGCAGAAAAATGCTTTCTTTAATGGTCAGATAGACTACATAAAATTTTCCTGGAAAAAATCTACTAGTAGCTCCTGTACATAATTCAGTAAATTACTATCAGAGAATAATATTCGTAGCAATTGTATACTCAGAAAGTGCAAAAAATGCTTTGATTTGCGAAACAACAACATAAATTAATTGAATCAGTTACAAGAAAAAAAAATATAAATGTAAAAATGTAAATTTTTGTGGGTAATGTGAACGATTTAAATGATAAGGCACAATGTTATAAACATTATAAATTCATAGCAACAATTGCTGTAGATATAGGGTTTTCCAATAAGAGGTGTTATTTTGAATAGCCCGTTATTTCGGTAGATGTCACTTTTGGAGCTGTAAGTTTTTGACATTTGACAAGTAGAAACTACGCCATTAATAAAAATGGAACGATACACGCTTCAACAACGCATTGAAATTATTAAAATTCACTATAAAAATGGTGAAAATAATAATAATAATAATAACACCTCTTATTGAAAAACGAAGCCATCCAGGTGGAAATGGGCCTCATCACTCAAGATGATTTTTCGATGGAATTCCGGATCATTTTCATGCATTTCAAGGACCCAATCGGCAAAGATACGACGTTGTTGATGATCGGCCGGCTTGAGTTCTTGTGTTAACTGAACTTTATAAGCCTTAAGACCCAAATCTTTATGCAAAATACGGTGTAATGACGTTTTTGGAATGTCTAATTCGAAAGAACGACGAGGAATGGACAAACCTGGGTTTTCTTCAACACTTTCGGCTACAGCAGCAATATTCTCGGCTGTTCTTGAGCGACGTGCAAGGGTTTTATTCTTCACATCACTAACTTGTCCCAACAGCTCGAATTTTTCCACCAATTTCTGTATTGCGGTCCGACAAGGTGCTTCACGACGACCCAAAAATGTTCGAGTTTTACGAACCGTCTCTGCCAAATTTTCACCATTTTTATAGTGAATTTTAATAATTTCAATGCGTTGTTGAAGCGTGTATCGTTCCATTTTTATTAATGGCGTAGTTTCTACTTGTCAAATGTCAAAAAATTACAGCTCCAAAAGTTACATCTACCGAAATAACGGGCTATTCAAAATAACACCTCTTATTGGAAAACCCTATATATCAACAATTATTTTCAACTATTCATTAAATCTGACTGGTCTTGGTGAAATCAACCCTAAATATTTTAACGTTAAAACGTTGATTAAAGCTAGTTGGGTTTACTTTTCAAACTTAATGGGATACATATAGCTATTACAAATAAAGTCACTGTCACCACATTAACAAAGTATTATTCACATAAAAATACTAATACCTCCATTATTTTAACAAACTCCAAAATTAAATTTAATGAAACAAAGTTCAATTATTCGTATAAAGGATTATTTAATTAGACTATAAAATGCACCATTTACTCAATTGGAGTGATATTTAAATCAATTTAAAGTATTATTTTGGAATTATGTATTTGAGGAATAAAAAATCAGACATACAATTTTTTGACCAGTTATTTACACATATACGACTTAAATTCTTTAATAATAAGTCGAATTTCCATCTTTTGAGCTCAGAAATTGTTTGAAAATTGTTGGTATGCACAAGAGATTTTACAAATCTCCGAACGGTATAAAATCACATGATTTACGTAGCCATCAATTCGTATCGACGTTGCGGATGATGATAGGCTGATGCGTGAGATGATGATGGCTGCCGAGTAAACTCAGTTCAAAATTTAATTTTGTCAGTAGTTTTCAAAGATGAGGTCGGAAATGCAGTTATAGTAAATATGCATACGTTACCGCAACGCATTAACGGAATTTTTGGAGTCCCAGTTGGACCATAAAAACAAGCAGGATGTGGAAACTTATCACAGAAAATTTTCTGACCGTGCCAATTAACGAAATAGTGATCATCATTGACCACCGAGATTGTGTTATTTGAAACCATGCAACTTCTTTTTGTGGAGATTTGTAAATTTCTGTGTGCATACCAACAATCAATAAGCAATTCCAAAGTTGAAGGTTAAGGTTTGCCGCGTTTTTGAAACAATTAAGCCCAATCTGTCTCGTTAAAACCAATCGTACATGGTTTTAGGATTGGATTTTATCATTTATTTTTATCTATGTTTTACAAAAAATTGCTTAAACCGAGCAAAACCAATTTATCCGCTTAGTTGCTCAATAATTAATAAAAAGGAAACACTTATTAGGTAGGATGATTGCCCCAGTAAAAATCTCAATTTCAAGAAGTTTCAAATACTATGATATTTCATTGTGACAAATATGAAATACGCCCAACTGAAGTAAATTTTGTGTTCTTTCTTTTAGTATATGTTTGAATTCATAATTTCATATACAGAGTGACCACCAGCCAAATGGAATAAATTCGTTATCTCAATTACAAAAAATATCCCGAAACACGTCATTTTTAGTCACATGATATCCTGTAAAGTGAAAATTTCATCCGTAACCTTAAACCCTTTCAACTGACAGTTACAACTCCCAAGTTTTTAAATAGGAAAAGGGGGATTGTGACACCTCATGTGAAATCTCGCTTCATGCTCTATTAAAAAATGATACTGTTTAAAAATGTATTCCGAAAATGAATGATAAAAAAATTAATCTGTTCAACGAAATTCGCTACAAAACACTAAAAAATCAAAAATTAATAGCATTTCCTTCTTAGTAATGCAATACAGTAATACCTCAGATAACAAACTTAATTCGTTCTTTGACTTCGTTCGTTAACCGAAATGTTCGTCAACCGAGACAATTTTTCCCATTGAAACTAATGCAAATCAAATTAATTCGTTCGCGTGTGAAAAGTAAATAACATTAGCTTTTACGAATGCGTCTCAGCAAGAACGATATTTTTAAGATCCCAGACAACAATTACATGCGACTACAACGCAGAAGTTTCAACCCAAAATTTACAATACTATTTATTGTCCAATGGCACCCATTATATTTGTGGAACGAAATTCAAAGAAGTTTTGAGTTCATTTTGAAATTGGATGGATGCCAATTACTAAATTGCTGATCTTAGTAATGTATACCAATCGGTTCTATTACCGACACAAAGTTTAAATTCTTGTTTGAGTAACGGTCACCCTTCCTAATTAATCTTCAACCGTTGAAATCTCATATTTTTAAATACATTATAATCTTGACTTACTGTATTAAAACGAAAAACGTGACAAGAGTCCCCTAGTAGCACAAAAGTCGGAACGACGTAGGAACTGCATAGAATCTAGGTAGAATCCCGACCTCGGACCTAGGTTGCCATGTAACGGCTTTTCCGAGTCGGAACTGAGTCGTTTTGGCAAATCGACTCAGTTCCGACTCGGAAAAGCCGTTACATGGCAACGTAGGTCCGAGGTCGGGATCTGTTACCGGAACGGCCCTTCTCTACATGCAAGCGGCCGCCTAACTGAGCACGGTACATGGCAGTAGGCCATGTTTTGGTTGCCTTGGCAGAACTTAATAAATAGAAAAGTCATTCTTTTTTACAAAGAATGATCAGACGTGTTTTACATTTTATTCCGTATTTTATTTATGTTTACATGTGAGTTTTTATTATTTAATGTTTCAATGAGTTTGTAACATTTGACGGCCCAACGTGGGGCACGAGGGAAAGGATTTTTCCTCCGGACTTTCACCAACGACCCCGATGCCGCGATGCCGCGATGCCCTTCTGGAGGGGGGTCAAATCCTAACATTAGGAACCTCCAGTGGCGCCCGCAACCGATGATCGCTACACGATACGACAACAGCTGCAACAGGCGACTCTACTTCCCGGAGCTCTGACGCCCAGCGTCGAACTACAAGGGGATCGTCAGCGACCGAACAGCGCCGCGAAGAGCTGCATTCCGCCGCCTTCCCCGCTTTCGGCATGACACGAAAGATGCCTGCGTACTAGACCCGCGTCACTCCAAGGGACTATGGATGCCTGCAGCAAAGTCTGAACCATTAGCAAGCAACCACGCAACCGACCACCGCTGTACCGACCCGGTAACAGAGTGCAACTACGCAGCACTGCAACAGGCGACTCCACTTCCCGGAGCTCTGACGCCCAGCGTCGAACTACAAGGGGATCGTCAACGACCGAACAGCGCCGCGAAGAGCTGCATTCCGCCGCCTTCCCCGCTTTCGGCTTGACACGAAAGATGCCTGCGTACTAGACCCGCGTCACTCCAAGGAACTATGGATGCCTGCAGCAATGTCTGAACCAGTAGCAAGCAACCACGCAACCGACCACCGCTGTACCGATCCGGTAACAGAGTGCAACTACGCAGCACTGCAAGAACCATTATGTCGCCAGGACCCGCTTTGAGAAGCTACGTTCTGACGTTTTGGTCAAACTGGAATTAGTACTTGAAAGCAAACACGTGCAATATCTCGGTGGGCATTTATCCCAAATTGATAAAAGGCCTCGCAAAATTGCACGAAACACTCTTGGACTGCTGTCAGTACCTCCGCTATTAATTTGTAACCTGGATGTTTCGGATGACGCCGAACCAGTTGAAACTGAGTCATTGATACCCGATTTCGGAACTATCCAATTAGAACCTGATTATAGTGTTATGGATAATCTTATTCTTTTGACGACCCTGCTTCCCTGAGTCCTGACGCACAGCGTCGAACTACAAAGGGATCGTCAGCGACCGAACAGCGCCGCGAAGAGCCGCATTCCGCCGCCTTCCCCGCTTTCGGCATGACACGAAAGATGCCGGCGTACTAGACCCGCGTCACTCCGAGGAACAGATAGTCAACTGCAGCTAAGAGCGAACCATAAACTGTATAATATAAATAACCCAAGGCAACAGCTACTTCCAACACCGTGCTCAGCCTTTAGGGGGGGCGTGTTACCGGAACGGCCCTTCTCTACATGCAAGCGGCCGCCTAACTGAGCACGGTACATGGCAGTAGGCCATGTTTTGGTTGCCTTGGCAGAACTTAATAAATAGAAAAGTCATTCTTTTTTACAAAGAATGATCAGACGTGTTTTACATTTTATTCCGTATTTTATTTATGTTTACATGTGAGTTTTTATTATTTAATGTTTCAATGAGTTTGTAACAGATCCTACCTCGAGTGTGCTACTAGGGTCTGTACTGATGTCCGAACTGAACTTTATTTGATATTTAACACCCATCATGCACGAACTTCCGGATGACTTAAAAAACTAGTTGACAAGATGACTATATTAACAAGAATTCCACATTCTTACAAGAGTAAAAGTTGAGTGCACAAAATTTCAATAGCGATGTATAATATGTTCACATGAACAACTGGGCTAACAAATCAAAACCTTTTAACACTTATTTTGAAAATTATTGGTCATTTTCATTACTAGTACACTGCCAATTACTGGGGCAACTAACCCAAAAAATATTCAGATTTTTGTTCTTAGTCAAAACAAAGTGATTTGTTTACTTAATCAATTAATCAATCTGTAAACTGTAATCAATTACAGGTGGTTCCAGAATTTCCAATAAAGCTTCAGGTAAGCCTCTTGCTTAAATCACAATTTGAAGGCAATTTTAAATGCCAAGTAATTAGTAATTTAGCTAATAAGGCATTTTATTTCGATTTTTTATTAATACTGCCACTAATGTAAAACAAGAAACGGTAACTTTGTTGATAATTCTCGGGCATCCTGTATGTACGCAGTTTTCCTTCTGAGGAACCTGCAATTTACGTCAATTACAGCGCAAATAACTAGAAAAAGTTCGACAACATAGAAACACTAAAACTGACAATTAAAAATACATAAGCATATAAACCATTCGAATAAACGTTTTTCGAAACAACATTTTTTTTGACAAATTTTCTATAAATTGGATTTTTTAACGAAACTGTTGTTTACGACAATTTATATACGATTCCGGTATTATTTCAAACCCATCTTTATTAAAAGTAGTCCAAATCATCATCGTAAGTGCCAGTTTTAATTCAATCGAAATCCCGATCTTGCTGTCTTATCACAAATGCCAATCTGCAAAATTTTGGTTTTGTCGCTTACGATATTTTGCCAAAAACTCATCGACATAATGGTCCGAGTTGTGATAGATATTAATGATAACGATTCAACCATAGCGGAGTGACGAACCTTCATATATTATTGATCGCAATGTACTTGGTTGGCTTCGGTGCGTTCTTGAAATACGAAAAAGTTATTACATTTTGGTTTTCCATGTCATCAACGAATGCTATTATGAATATTGTCTCTTTTTAGTTTAGAAACGCCACAAATGTACTTACTTTTTCCAAATAGAATTGAATTTGTAACACTTGAACAATCTACACTAAACAAATCTACTTCATTATCGGAATTCATGGTTTTGAACATTTTGATTATGAAGTTTATAACAAATTTTTTGAAAACAAAGTTTTACAAACGATATTTGAATCGATTTTTAGAAAAATATCAATAAAGTTGTTGTAAGATAAAAGTAACGATAGAAAGACGAACGGATATATTTTTAATTTTTGATCAATTCAAAAGGAAATCGTCTGGTGGTGCGTTATTGGTGAATCACATTGTATATTGCACACTAGCTACAATAATTATACGCTTTTACAAACGGACGCTTCGGTTGATTTCGACCCGATATTAAACCAAATGCTCAAAAATATAGTCCAGTTTTAAAAAAGGAAAGCTGTTGTTCCATTTTCAACGCAAAATATTTATTTTACTCTGAAATAATAATATGCATGACACAGTGATTTCCTTCTAGGCAGTTTAAATTATTACCAAATACGACTGTATGTGCTTATGATAATGACAATCGCAAACGGAGCGTAGAGGCGCAATTCAGAAAGTTTTAATAGCAAACATTTTAGTTTTCCGTAAACATAACCGGAATCTTTCGTGATATATTGTTCACATTTTCCAACCGGATGGAACCATTCTGTGCTTATTCCCTATTAATTGTCATTTCTAAATTTCGCGCAAACACATCACCATCTGTTTATGACGCATCGCAATATTTTTTTTAATTTTCTCATTTTTTCTTCCAACTTTTTATTACGAAAGGTCACTTTTTTAAACTTGTGTAACTAAAATTCAAGCTGCATGCTTCAGATTTCTTTTGGTGTTGTTTTTAACTGTAAATCATTGGATGAGTTAAATCTATGTGCGTTCCAGGAGAGAAAATCTGAAGTGAATTATTAAACTTGCCGGTTGGAAAGTTGCGAAATTAAAGTTATGAGTCTCTTTTGGTCAAAATCTCGTGATTGTGTTTTCAGTGGAATACTTTATTTAAACGCTACAGAAAAATGTTTGAATAATTTTCTTCCTTTTGAAAACCAATAATGAGTTTTAGTCTTAATAAAGGATCTCAGATAATTTGATTTTTTTTGTCTTTTTCCAATCCCAGCACGGAAAAGGAATCCGGCATATTTAGATTAAAATAACATTTCGTTGTGGCTTAATTTCTTAAAAGTTCTACTTTATGCTCGAAGAGGATTGTAAATTTGGGTCTGCAAATATTTTAGCCTATATAAAGCGACTGATTTGATTCTATAATTAATGAGTTGCAATTTGCATCTATGTGCAAATGACTAGGTTTTACTGTTTTATCGTAGGTACATAATCCGTGTTGTAGCGAATCGGTTCCACATCAATATTACAAAAATTTTAAATCCGTTCACCCTACATTTTACATATAAATTAGCATATTCGTCCAATCAAATTTATTGTACCAGTAGAATTAAAAATTATGTAGCGATATTTTTACGTTCATTTTTCTCTGCACAATTTAACCCTTTGCTAATCTTATTTTAAATTTAATTTGGCACATTATACAGGGTGTTCACGAAAAAACGCCCCAGCTCCTAGCGCTATTATTAGGAGTCCAATTGTAACAAACGATACGTCAAATTAAATGGTTCAAAAAGTACTACAATGTGTAGCTCAAACATAATTTTTACCTGTTTCTCCATTCAAAGGTCAAAGGTCAACTTTATTTTTTCAAATTACAACCTTATATTTTTCTTTGACAATTTGATAGAGATTTTTTTTCTGAATTCAACGATGTATCACAATCAATATTTCTGATTTATTTTAGGGTAATAAAGAAACTAAAATAATAATTAATATTATTAGCAGTAGGCTTTGAAAAATAACTGAGACGTAGCGGTGGCTATGGAAACGATGTGTCAGTACGGAAACAACGTATCTTAAAGAATTAATTTATGAACAACAACAGATAACATTTAATAACTAAACAATTAAATAAAGAAATGGCAAATTAACAAAAATGTTCAAATTGGGCATCGTTTCTTTCCAGACATTTTCGTCGACATCTAGATCCTACACTTTGTGTAGCATTAATTAAAATTTCTGCTGGTGTTTCCCGACAAGCGTTGACTATTCTCTCTCTCAAAATTTCCTCCGTTTCCGGGCGCGTAGCATAAACAATATCTTGGATGTATCCCCAAAAGAAAAACTCTAGAGGTCACAAGACCGGGCGGGCCATGGTATAGGTACATATGCTCCAATCCATTTGTCTTCATTATTCTATATTTAAATAGTCCCTAATCATAAGAGCGTTTTGTGTGGTGCAGCGCATCTTGTTGAAATACTAGTTCATTCCATTCAATGGCAACGGCAAGTCATCTAAAATTTCTTCTAAGTCTTCAGGCAAAATTTGAAGATATTTTTCTTGGTTGAGATTTCCATCAATGAAAATTGGTCCTATTAGGTATCCTGGCGCCTAATATTCCGCACCAAACGTTTACCGAAAATTTTATCTGAAGATTTTGTTCGATGGTAATATGTGGGTTTTCTACACTCCAATAGCGGTGATTGAAACGATTAAAATGTCTGTTGTTTGTAAATTGACACTCATCAGACCACAAATTTTTTGTATAAAATGATTGATCTCGCCTTAACTCGCTTAAAAAGAAATTACACAAATTTATTCTACGCCAGTGGATCGTTTAGTTCACTATTTCACTAGTTCACTATTATTCATTTTTATTACAAAAAATAGGTAAACAAACTAATAGCCAGTTTCTGACGGCGATGTTAACGTATTCCTCCAGTTAAATGTCCCGGTTACCATGGTTATTACCATTGTTGCAACAATAGTAATAGTAATTTTTATTTGTGAGACGTCGTTTCCATAGCCACCGCTACGTCTCAGATATTTTTCAAAGCCTACTGCTAATAATATTAGTTATTATTCTAATTTCTTTATTACCCTAAAATAAATCAGAAATATTGATTGTGATACATCGTTGAATTCAGAAAAAAAATCTCTATCAAATTGTCAAAGAAAAATATAAGGTTGTAATTTGAAAAAATGAAGTTGACCTTTGACCTTTGAATGGAGAAACAGGTAAAAATTATGTTTGAGCTACACATTGTAGTACTTTTTGAACCATTTAATTTGACGTATCGTTTGTTACAATTGGACTCCTAATAATAGCGCTAGGAGCTGGGGCGTTTTTTCGTGAACACCCTGTATACACATTTGTGAATTTGGCAAACTGAATTACGCCTAAAAGCTTACACAAAACATTTTCTTGTTAGTAGCTTTCGTCGTGCGTGCCGGGAATCTAGAAAATATCCAACAACCTCATGAATTATTTGTGGTGAAGATAGTTTCTGTATCTTCTTTAAAAATAAATCTCAGGCTGATTAAAGTTTTAGGAGACTCTTGTGTCGCTTCACAAAGTCACTGCGACAACCACTTATATGTTGTGATGCGTAACGTTATGGTTTGCAACTTGATAAAGTGCTTTCAAATTAAATCATTTTTTTTAGTATTAAATAGGTAACTATTTTTTAAATTTTTAAGTTTTTTAAGGTAGAACATGAAATGTTAAAAGTATCGCATAATTCCATTTATCAAAAGTTAGATTCATTCATGAAATATATTTCCCAACAATCCGGCTGCAGCTTTTCACCAAAGGTAAAATGCCATTTCACGTAATTTAGTCTAATTTTTGTAACTGTGCGATTACGCATTGAAACTAAAGCTTGTATTCAATCGAAACGGTTGCAAAGCGATTTCAATAGAACGTTGACTAAAGTAATTTAATGAATAGTTTCATTTTAAATTCATTTATTATAAGTGACACAATAATGCAGACATTAATAGAATAAAGTTGAAATAAATTGCATTACAGCCCATTTCTCGCTAAAATGGACACGGTAACAAAAAGTGGTTGGCACAAAGAAACGGGAACAATTTTGCCACTTTTTTGTTGCTACTGGACAGCAAATAATAATTAGATAATTTAAAAATCACCAACACAATTGATATATCAAAATATAATTTATCTTATTATAAGTAATGTCGAAAATTTCGGAAGATTATTCTTTAATCCATTTTACGAAAACAGGCATGTTTGAAAATGCAACAAAAATATTCCCTTCAAGTATTTAAGTATAGTTTCAACTGAAAAAAAATATTTTCTTTTTTCTATAATTTTCTTGAAATATTCAATACCTGAATGAATATATTTTGAGAAACAAATGTATTTCCTTTTTTTTTTTTTCTTATAATAGGTTAAAGAATAACTGAATACACCTGATATAAGCAATCACCAGATTATATAAAATACCTCAAAGAAAATTGTAACTTTCTTTAATGTAAAGAAAAACTAGACAAGCAAAAATAACTACAACCTATTTTCACAATTTTAGATTTTTAAATCGTCAGAAATACGGTCATCAATAACCACGTTTGGAAATTAAAACAGTTGACACGAAGTCTTCTAGCTAATTTAAAAATGCTGTCTGTACTATAACCAGGTTTAAAGTATATTGCTGGAGGAGAGCACTTGCACTTGTAGATAAGTGGAATGGGGCCTATAAGGTCGCCAATGAGACTCCTTTAATTCTGAAATTTGGCTTGTACTGTTTTCAATAGTGTCTTCGTTCAACCATTATTATAGTGCATGACCAACAGCTTTCTACTAGCCCATGAAACCATCAAAGCTTTTGAATTAGTTTGCCAATGTGATTATTCCAAGGTATTTTAAGGTTTTCGAAAAAATGTTACAAACTTGTTCACATAAAATAAGAACTCACGGCACAAACACAAATAAAAATACGGAGCTTGTTGTAAAAACACGTCTGGTCATTCCTTTGTATAAAAGGTGACGTTTCTATTTATTTAATTTCGTCAAGGCAACCGAAAACATGGCCAGCTGCAACGTGCGTGCTCAGTCAAGCAGCCGCCGTGGCTGCATAAGACCGTTTAGGTAACACGCCCCTCCCTAAAGGCTGAGCACGGTGTTGGAAGTAGCTGTTTCCTTGGGTTATTTATAATATTATAAAAATTAGTTTATGGTTAGCTATTAGCTGCAGGTTCCTCGGAGTGACGCGGGTCTAAGGTAACAAATTCCAACGTGTTCCATTCAATTAACCCTCTCGGTCACGAAACACCTTTAAAAATAAAAATCTGAAATTTACTGCAATGTAAATATGATTTGTTTGAAGATGTGAGTTTCACCTTATCAAAATGCTTCGTTTGGGCACTGTAGGGTGTCTTCAATTGAACTAATGAAGTAAAACAAATATGCAATATACAAAAAAACACCAAATACAATTGTTTCTAACAAAAATTGCATTGTTTATTTACGAAAAATTGAAATCGATTATCAACCGACTCATAAACAAAAACAAAAAGATAGAGCTCTACACAGCCTATCATAGTCCAGCCATTTGTCATTAATATACAGGGTGATGAAAAAAGGTGCCCATGATTGATATTGGGACAATGCTTTCTGTTGAGCCATTGTGGAAATCGCAACAAGAGTGGTCCAAATAGATTCTGTTTAAAATTAAAACAGTTTGTCTAAGAGCACAACGTGACAATACTGCACATATTTCTTTTTCTAAAGAATTACTTTCAGGTAGGCCTACTTCTTATATATAAGCAACCAACACTGACAGATACTGTCACTTGCGTAAGACAAACAACTGTCACGTTGACATAACTTTTTTTATTTCAAAAGAATTTAATGTAATTAAACAAGAATACACAACAAACAGGTAATTGAAGGGCTGTATGCAAAAAGTCCCTAAGTCACGTAGAGATTTTCTACTATTTGCGCTATTTCTGATAAGAATGGATGAACTTTCGGTCGCACTTACTGATTCCTGTTTAAAAGGCCCCTAACCATGTTATTTAGTAAAAACAGATCAGTCAAAACCGTAATAATGTAATTTCCAGATCAAATTGAAACATAAAATCTCAAATATCTCAGGATAGGAAAAGGCGATTTAGAGTAACTGTCGCGCTAATCCTTGTATGCTTCGTCCTGATCTAGTTTCAATAGCTTCCACAACTGCTTCCTCCAACGGTGGTGTACGACCTTCACGAGGTCGTCTACCGTTTACAGAACTCGGCACTATTTGGCTATTTTCTCTTAATTTTTGCTCCACTCTTCTAATTACGTTAGCATCTGGATGACGTCGATGTGGATACAGTCTAGCATATTCTCTAGCAGCTTCCGATGCGTTATTATCTGTCTCACCCAAGCGGAGCAACATGTCTAGATATTCACTTAAATTGTATTCCATTTTAAGACTTTTTAGGACATTTGACTTGTATCGTTCAAATTTGACATGAGAACAGACATTGAAAAGTGAATTATTGTTGCCAACGTTACCTAGGAGATTGGCGATGTTGCGACATTGATACATTGATACTTTTGACATCGGTAATAAAGTTGGTTTCAATAGATTTTTCACACTTTTTTTAAATAGCACCATCAACTGCATCAAATTTAGACGCTAACAATAAAATTATTACAAAATTGTTAATTGTATAGATTTTTATTGTCTGAATAGGAAAGCTTATATCTTGGTGAAGAGGCAACAAATTTTATTTTGGCTTTCAAAATCGTGTTTCGTTAGAAATCGTCTATAACATGTAGCTACTCACGGGCACCTTTATTTCATCACCCTGTATAGATCTTAAAACATGCACTCAATTGAAAGAATAATATGTTCAGAACTGATCACAATGTGTTAGAAAGGTTAAAACAAGCTGAGTTTCATAGTAAAAAATCAGTACAGGTTGTCTTCAATTGAGGGCACAGTGACCGTGAGGGTTAAGGGCGTATGGTACCCTCAGAATGTTGATATGTTTAAATCTAAAATTTGGCTTTTTAGCAATAAATGAAAGAAAGAGATGCATGGAATATGTTATAAGAATCTATTTCGCTTAATTGTAGATGAAAAAAATAAAATTATTACTAATAGTTTAGAAGTTAGATTTATTTATTTTCTCGCATAAGTTACCCCTTTTATTCTTAAAAAAAAAAATTTTGTTTTCACCATTCTATTAGGAAACATGTTCTCTAGGAATTCCCCCAATATTAATGCGTATTTTTTTTTATCAATTAAGAGATATGAATTATTTTGTAATCCCGTTCTTAGTCAGTTACGGCTTCTAAACTATTACTAATAATTTTATTTTTTTTATCTACAATTAAGCGAAATAGATTCTTATAACATATTCCATGCATCTCTTTCTTTCATTTATTGCTAAAAAGCCAAATTTTAGATTTAAACATATCAACGTTCTGAGGGTACCATACGCCCTTAAGAAACTGTTAGATTAAGTTTGCCTTTAAATTGAACTATAATATTTTTGCTCCAGTTATATTAGCTCCTCATTCTCCGCCATTCTTTAATTATACAGGTGGCTTTAAAATAATAATGAATCCAACTATTTGATGAATGAGGTTTATTGTTTATGTTAAATAGTCAATAAATCTAAAACTTTATGGCACGTCCGCACTTGAGCAATTCACTCAGTACCTATCTCCGCAACGAATACAGCACACAGAACGCGCCGAATGCTGTCCGTCGCGTGTCTGTATAACGGCACTTACTCAAAAGGACTTATTTGCGGCGTGAATTACTCAAATGCAAACGAGGCATTACACGTTCCTATGCGTTTGCAACACGTCGCTGTCGCGCTGATATGCGCGTGGTTTTGCTACTACAATACAGTTTGAATGGTCACAAAGGAAAATTGTTTTATACGCATAGAATATGTTGTTTGCGACATGTTGCGTGTTGCATTGGCGTGCATTTCGCCTAAGCACACTAAGTTTAATCTTATTCTTTTTTATAAATTATGATGTCACTTTAGATTCACTTTGTTGTGGAAAACGTCTAAAAAGTTACTTTCTATTCTGTAGGTTGAATTTTACTTAAAAATTTCAATGATCGGATTCTATGTCATAAAACACAGCATGATCGAAATGCTTAATGTTTTTGAATGCTGTGGAAGAGAACTGTAGTGCAGTTAATTGGCGGGTTTTATCAGTTCGGTCACACATGGCAGTTGGTCACTATCAGAATCGAAAAGGCGAGAAAGAATTACATGGGAAATTATCAATGACAGATATTAATGGTATATTTCCTTTTCGAGATATACAATTTTGTTTCATAATAAACCAACTCTTTTAATTGAATTTATCTACTTGAACAAAATATAAATTTTTAAAACGCTAGTATTATAAGCTAATTTTATTCTGATAAAATATTTATTCGTTTGGATGAGATCCTTCACCGTTGCTTTCCGTTTATAGAATTAGATCTGTTCGTCCAATCGCATTTATATTTTCAACCAATATTACGATTGTTGGGGTTCAATCATTTGTATGCAATACATAGTCATAGTTTCATAAAGAAAGTGAATTTTCAAATCGATGTGGTTCAATATTTCAACAGTTTATAATACCAGCTTTTAATTCTCACGAGTGAATTGTACGGTCTGGATCTAAAAGTTTATATTTAATTAATTTTAATCAATATCTAGACGTTATTTGTATTTATTGAAATCCTTATGCCGTGCTTAGCAATAAATAAATATGTCTAATAGCTCTATTGTACGTTCACAAGGTTATACATTTGTCTACAACAATAAATAATAATTTGCAGACAAATTTTGCTGCCCTGTACCCATATTAAAACGTGAACATGAAATATTACCTTATGTAATAAATAGTGACGGGCATAATACTGATAAACCGCAGTAGTTTGAAATAAGGTTCTAGATCAGCTGTTTAATATTGGCTTCAGTCAAAATAAAAATATGATGTTAATGTGTTATCTTATGAGAGGAATTTCAAAAAAATATCGAGATAAAGAATTCCTATAATAATTATCTAATTATTATATTGTATATTATATTGTATATTATAAAAAAAAGAAGTGAGAGTCGGGGTTGCGTGGAGTGTCAGTTTTTGTGTGTGTTTTGGTCAGTTTAAGTGTAACAGTTGGCCAATATTCATTTAATTAGTGAAAGTAGTTGGTCTCATACTAGATTGGTCTTTGAGTTTTATTTTCATCTTGTGACTACTTCTTGGTTTGGTCCCGTTTTTTTTACATTTCATTTATGAAACGTCATATTTGTCCAAATTCAAAATTTTTCAAGAGTTCAAATGGTCTCAAAATTCACATTTCTAGATGTCATAAACAGAATGTGCCTGTTCGGGAACTTCCTGTTAAGCTTCTCAATTTAACAGATAAAATTGGTTACCTAAAATGGAATGTCTGTATTCTTAGAAGAATTCCGCGTGGAGCTAGAATATCCGTGGCTAGTAAACTAGCCAAAATTATAAATGAATGTGTCTCCGTTAATTCTTTACCGTCCTGGGAAGACCTTTTTCTTTTTGCCTTTCGTGTTCTTCATGTTCCTATTAAAAATGGTTATGAAAAGGAATCTTTAACTTCTAAAGTTAAGAAGAATACTGATTCTAATGTGGACTCCATACTTCATTCCAAAAGCAATTTCTCAAAATTTTCAATTTATAAATCTGTTGAGAACAAAATTGCGGATGGTGATATTAAGGGTGTAGTTCGCTTATTATCTTCTGATGACTCATTTGCCAACAATAATGCTAATACCTTTGAATTATTGAAATCTAAACATCCAATTCCTTCAAGATTACTCCAGTTTCCTGAGCCACCTGAAGAAATGGTAGAAGATCTCACTGTCTCTGAAGATCAAGTTTATAAAGCGATTATGTCATTCCCTAATGGTTCTGCTGCTGGAATGGATGGAATAAGACCACAACATCTCAAAGATTTATTAGGTAATGGTACAGGTGACTCTGGTCGTCACTTATTGAAAGCCATCTCTAGTCTCTGCAATCTCATGCTAGCTGGTGAAGTTCTTTCTGATATTGGACCTATTCTTTATGGTGTCTCTCTTTGTGCCCTTTCTAAAAAAGATGGCGGTATCCGCCCTATTGCAATAGGTTCAACTTTTAGACGTTTATCTTCTAAATTATGCAGTTTCCACATTAAGGATTTGTTATCTTCCTTTTTTCATCCTATTCAATTAGGTTTTGATGCTGAGGTTTTTCTTAAAATCGATGTTAAAAATACTTTCAATTCTATTGAAAGAGACTTCCTTCTTTCTGTTGTTAAGAGGGATCCACACCCCCGGCCGTCGCTAACATTGTAGATAGTTTGATTACCCCTTAGAATTAACCGTAAATATTAACCAATTTTCAATTTTTTTATACCTATTATACCTAGTAATATTTTTTTAAATAATTGTTTAAAAAGTGTCAAAATTAGCAGCAGAAGTAGGTCAATATTAGGCATTTTGTCGAATTTATGTTGAAGTAAATAAAAAGAAATTCAAAATTTTAACACTAAGCGTGCGTAGATTAGTGTTTTCTCTATAATTTGGCATACTTCTTTATAACATTGGTTGAAATTTGACGTTGATTTTAAGGAGCAATCGAAACGCTTGCAGTGATTTTTGCATGATTTTCGATATTGATAGTGACCTACTTCTACTGCTAATTGTGACACTTTTTAAATAACTATTTAAGAACATATTTCCAGATTTACGTAGATATTGCAATTCTCTTTCATTTGGTATAAAAAAATTGAAAATTGGTTAATATTTACGGTTAATTTTAAGGGAAATTCGAACTGTCTACATTGATAGCGGCGGCCGGTGGTAGAGATCCCTCGAGCTAGGTGAGGATCCCTCTTAAGGCTGTTACTCCAGATATATATCCTTATCTCTGGCAATGTTATGCTTATCAATCAAATTTATTCTTTAATGGAAATGTTATTGAATCCTCGCTAGGTTGTCAACAAGGTGACCCTCTCGGTCCTGCAATTTTTAGTTTATCTATTCATCAAATTAATGAGAATTTGAATTTAGAATTAAATGTTTGGTACTTAGATGATGGTTCTTTAGGTGGTAAGGCTTTTGATGTCTTACAAGACTTAGAAACGATTATTTCCGAATCTTAATTTCAATAAATGCGAACTTTTCTTCCTTAATAATGTTTTGGAATTAGACAAGTCTTCAATTTTGGAGAGATTCGAATTATTAGCTCCTTGTATTCACGTTTGTAATGTTGAAGACATTTTTATTCTTGGTTGTCCTATTTTCGATGCAGCAATTCCTCCATTCATTTCTAAAAAAGTTGATTCATTCTCTTTACTTTCTTCAAATCTAATTGGAATATCCTGTTTGTGTATTTTTGGTAACGCCACTAGTTTAGGTACCGTTGGATTCATGTTTATATTACACCACTGCATTTGCTTAGGTATTATCATATTTGATAACTTGATTTAATTAGACCACTGGTTAACTTCACGACTGCACCAGCTTACAAGATATCCAAGACAATTGCCAACAAACTAAAAAATACAATGAATTTAAAAAATAAATACACGATAAAAAAAACATAGAACTAATAAATAAATTAAAGAAATTCGAAATTAATAAAAACTCTAGACTGATATCCTTCGATATAACAACTTTATAGGGTCAGTTGTTCAACCAAGCAGGAACAGTGAACCACCCCTCGTTTTCAACGAATTTAAAATGTTACGTTTATGGCGACATATGTTTTAATTTGCTAGATCTTACCTCAAAGTTGTATTGTAGTTACTGATAAACTGTAATGACGCATCGTTGGTAAACCCGCAGAAACGTGTTTTGTGAGTGCGAAAGTAAAAATCAAGCGGTAAGTTCAAATCTTCATATTACCTTTGTTTCTGTAACTACTGTTTATGCTACCGTTTGCTATTATAAATGGATAAGGCTCTATCAGTTTAGTCAGCGAAATGAGTTACTTTATCAAACGGTTTTTTTTCTAGAATTTAGTTTTTGTAAAATTGCCGGGTAGTTCACAGTGAACCATGTTTGTGTGTCCAGCACTACCGGTGTGGAACTACCGGTTCACTGTGCATACAGGGTGCGGCAAAACTGGCAAAAGCATGATTGCGATGGATACACCCGAAATGAATGTCATTGAAGAAGCAAGACAGGCAAGCAAGCGTAGATAGGAAGTGGTTAAGAAGAAAACAGTCGTACGCCAAATTTATTAAGTTTCTCTACGATAGTGGTGGATGTGGTTCAATATTTGTTCTATACTTTTCTAATAAATTTTTTTATTTCCATCTAAAACTCCTATTATCTACCTGGTTCGGTGTGTACACAGTCATGGTTCACTGTATCACACCCGTGTCTCACAGTGAACCAAAGTACATAAAAGAAAAAAACGGCTATATCTCAAAAACTTGATTTTCCATAGATTTAGCCCACCGCAAACTTAAAGATTATTTATCATATTTAACTGGTAAACAGTTTTCAAAAATAAAATCCCAGTAGATAAGCTACAAACTCGGCCACAAAATTAGATGGTTCACTGTTGAACAACTGACCCTACACAAATATTCCAATAAATGAAACAATTGAAATAATTAAAGACAAGCTGTATAAAAACAATGTTGATAACATTTACATTAACCAAATAGGAGAAATTATAAAAACTATTTTAAATCAGAACTATTTTCAGTTCAATAATAAGTTCCACCAACAAAAAGATGGGTTAACGATGGGATCACCACTGTCAGGGATTATGTCCGAAATTTTCCTACAACATATGGAAGAAAAAATCATGAGTGTACTTGAGGATAAATACAAAGTTAAGAAATGGTTTAGGTATGTAGATGACACATTTATTGTCACTGAACACGAAGACCCAAAAGAAATTTTACAGTACCTTAATACTATTCATACAAATATTCAGTTTACCATCGAAACAGAAATTAATAACGCTATAAACTTTCCTGACTTAACTATTACCAAACAATACAATAGACTGGAATATAGTATTTTTCGCAAACCAACCCATACTAATCAAATTATACAAGCTGATTCTAACCATCCATATGTACAAAAAATGGCAGCATTTCATTATTTAATACACAGACTATACAACATACCAATGAGCAAGTCGAATTTTACAAAAGAACTTAGCATTATTAAGCAGATTGCATACGAAAATGGTTATAACAAGAATGTAATCTATAAAATTATAAATAAATTCAAATACAACAGAAGTAAGCAGATTAACAAAAATGATAACGAAGATAGACAAATGAACAACAACAACAGTAAAAAATGGGTTAAATTTAATTACGTTGGACCAGAAACTTATAAAATCGCAAAAATTTTTAAGAAAGAAAATATTAATGTGACATATGAGACGAATAATAAAATAGAAACAGTATTAAAAACTAGCTTAGAGATATATACAAAGATATATATAAAGATATATACAATTCTAGTGGCATTTACTCTTTAAAATGTAATACATGTAAAAAGAAATATGTCGGACAAACTGGAAGGAGCTTTCATACGCGATATAAAGAGCACATAAACATGAGGAATGAAACATCAAATTATACTAAACATCTGATTGAGGAAAGACACCTACATTGTCAAATACATAAAACTATGAAAGTTGAGAGAGTGATGCAAAAAGGAGCCAAGATGAATATCGCAGAAACATTATGTATATACAAAAACAAAAGGGATGATCAAATATTAAATGAGCAAGTCCATACAAATAATGATGCAATTTTTAAGCTGATATACAGGATAAAACAACTCAAAGACAAAACGGACGAATTCCATAAAAGTTCTTTAAATGCTTGATAGTCGGCCAATGTGAAATCGGGTCAGTGTGAGTTGATCAATCAACCACCATAAGACAATGTTTATAAAAAAAATATGTTTTTTAAAATCTTTAAATGTAGTTCTTTAAATGTAGTTAAATGTGACTGTAGTAGTTTGCGCACAGGCAGCGTAGTAAACAAATAGACTTGTATGGTTTTTACATATTTATTTGACTCGCTTACGAACTAAGTTGCTTACTGAAGGACGAGCACCCCCAACCTTTAAGGGTAGGGAGAGTGCGTCGAGGTACTCCGGTTATCCGACGGGTACCGAACAGTGACGAACTTTAAATTTAAGGTGAAGTTTTTTTAAAAAATTCAATGATATGGAAAAGAGGACAAATATGTAAGTTAAATTACTTTAATTATTTAGTTCCATATCGGGAAAAAGACTCGTTTGATGATCCCTTAACGAGGCTGTTGATTATTGGAAGGAAATTTCTAATTCCAAAAGAGCTTTCTATTCTAAGAAATTGGGACTTATCTATCTGTGAGAAAATATTTCAAAATTTATTATCTTCCTCAAATATCACACAAAAAGCTATCTTATTAGCTGGATGTGAACTGGAATCTGGAGTTTGGATTGAAGCTCTTCTATCTTGTAAATTAGGTACTCTTTTAGAAAAAAAATTTTTACAAATTGTAATTTCACTTAGATTGGACATCAATTTCTGTCATCCTCATTATCTGCTCGTGCGGTTCTTCTATAGACTCGTTGGGTCATCATGGTTTATCGTGCATTAAAAGTGCTGGTAGACTCTCTCGTCACAGCTGTATTAATGACATTATTAAACGTGCTTTCTCTTCTGCCAACATCCCTTGTATCCTTGAACCTAATGGTATTCTGAGGGATGATGGCAAACGTCCAGATGGTATTACAGTTATTCCATGGAAAGTAGGTAAATCTTTAGTTTGGGATTTTACTTGTACGGATACACTTACCCCTTCTCATTTGACTGATTCTTCATTTTCTGCAAGATCTGCTGCACACTTGGCAGAAAATCTTAAGAAGAAAAAATATAAGGCAATTTCTGATGATTATTTTTTCGTCGCCTTCGCTGTGGAAACTTTGGGTCCTTGGAGCGCTGATGCTCTTTTTCTCCTTGAAGATTTTGGGGAGGCGTATTATTCAAACAACGGGAATTCCTCAAGCTAAAACATATTTGAAGCAACGAATAAGTTTGGCTATACAGAGAGGCAACGTTGCTAGTGTTCTTGATACAGCCCCGCTTTCTTCTTCTCTTAATCAGTTATTTTATTTATGCTAGTTATTACTTATGTTATGTTATTTTATGTTATCGTAAAGCAAATGAACCTAAAAGATTATAATATCCCTTTTATATAAAAATCATTATATTTTGGAGTAAAACTAAAGTTTGAATACTTATCACATGTTATAACGTTTTACAGCGAAAGTAAGATTGTGTTCCTAAAACATAAAAAGAAAACGTCCCAAAAATTTAAAAATATATGCAAAGTTAATGTAGGTATACCAAAGAAACAAGAATAATGAATATCGATCGGTAGGATAACTTTTATGCAAAGGAAACGGATACCCATGAGATGAAAATGACCTATTATACTTTCTTAAAGTTGACCTGAATTATTATTATTATTATTATATACATATATTGCAAGTGGTATCTTGACCATTCTCGGTATAACTGAAAAGTTAATCGAATCATCATTTTCCCAAAATATAAATATGTAATCAATTATTTACTATGGTTCATGCAATTTGCTTATTTCATTAATTAGTTTATCATGATAAACTTTGCAAACACTGCCAATTCGCTGTTTATTTATTGAATTGAAAATGGCGCATCGAAAAATCAGCTTCTATGTCTTTTAAAAAACGTTTTCATCCACAAAAGTGTTGTCACCACGATACACTCGTGGTTGTCACGTATATTTTACACATTTGAAGGTATAATAATGTAAATCGTCAGGTGAAGCAGCTCTGTATCATTTTGGTGGTGTATGGTTGATGAAGATTACAATAAATAAGCTAAGCTAAATTAATTTCATTAAATTAATACTGTTGAACTCAGAAAACCCTGGAGCTTTTAATCTTCTTTAAGTTTTTTTTTAGTGTAACTTGTATCATTTCTGCAATCGGCGATTCAATTACATTTAGTTCTCATTTTCGTCGTCAAATGGCAGACCAACGAATTTGCAAATTTGTGTCAAGAATTATTATCGACCGAACACGCTATTTGAATATTATTGTCCCATAGGTACTGATTACTGAATCGCATCGAATAAACGATAAGTTTTTTTCATCCGGTGTGATTGAGAAGGTTGAGGAAACATAAACAGACCCAACTTCAGTTTTTGCGAATCAAATTTGGAGCAAACTCTCACATAGCGCAAAAGTAAAAATAAAAATTGTTGGTGGGAACGCTTTCAAACTTTCAGCTTACAGTTCTGACGGAAGTTAATTAAAACTTGAACTTGTGAATCGGTTAACTTTTTATTTTTGTTTTCAGTTTCATTAATTCATTAGTACTGGTTAATATTTTTTTTAATTCTACAGTGTTTTAAATGATTTGGGTTCAAAAATTTTAAATTTGCCAACAATGCGTCACTTAAACATAAGTTACCTTTGTAATTCGGCTTGCAACAATTTGTCTCTTCAGTTTCCAAAATTATGAGCGAGGTTTTTACATTGTCGAAGACTAAGTTATGAGTAAACTAAACGCGGAAATGGGTCAATTTTCACTGTATTATTTATTTTACTTGCAAATTATTATTTATTCATATACAGTTGTTCTACAAGTTGTGCATCAAACTGAGATGAGTTGTAGAGAGCCGCAAAACTAATCATTGCGGTTAATATACTTGCCAAAAAATGTGTCGTTTTGGCAGTACAGTGAATAAATGGTTTATCGTTTATTGAACATAATCTGTTATGTTGGTGTCATGTTGTGGAGGTTTCGACCGATATTTGCATCAAACGCGATCCCCAGATTTGACTCCACTAGGCTTCTTCCTATGAGGCCATGTTAAAGGCCTGGTATACGAGACACCTATCTGCACGGAGGAAGCACTGCGACAAGGTTGCTGGCCGGAAATATTTCAGAGGGTCCGAACCTCCATGCATCACCCTGTCAGCTTGTATATTGAGCAACATGGGGCCATTTTGAAGAGTACTTGAAATGTTTCCAATAAATGATGTAGACCTTACTTTTCTTTTATTCACTGCACTGCCAAAACGACACATTTTTTTGAAGAGGTTTATTAACCAAGATGAATTGTTTTGCTGCCCTCTGCAACTCCTCTCAGTTTTATGAACCACTCGTGGGACAGTCTGTGTACTTAATTTTGTAATCATAGCCAAAACAAATTATCCTATTTACTCGTGGATAGGCCTCCCCAGTATATGAGCTATCCTAAATTTTAAAAATATTTTTTCGTAAAAATAAGACATTAAAGCAATGGTAACATTTTCGCGTAAAAGCCTCCCTCTTGCGATGAGGGATGAATATTTGAAAAAAGGTGCCCTATGTACGGTACAAAATTTGAACATTATAACTCAGTAACTAAAAGCTTAAGAAGGATCCTCGCCTAGCTCGACCTTGAGAATTTTATAAACTCTTATAGCTGTTACAAACTTCATCTATCAATAAAAAAATTAGCAGGGTTGATCGTTTCATCATAAAATAATAATAAAATAAAATAAAATAATAAAATATGTAATAACAGCCTATTGTAAATCTTCCATCGCTATTATCATCTCAAGGAAAAAATAGTTCTGCCATTATAATTCTCATATTTATTGAATTTTTTTCGATATCTTTTAAGTTATAGCAATAAAAATGTATTATCTACATTTCGATTTAAACAAAAATCGAGATTTAACTGTTGTTATATGTTATAATTGAAGATGCGTGATATTGGCATTGCAGTGCAAAACTAATTGTTCCATTTTTCCTAATATGAAATAGAAATTTGCAACTTTGACTAAACCGTTCAGTAGAAAATTGAATGCAGATTCACATGATAACACAGTTTTTATGATATTTGTTTTTTACTCGAAGCTATAGTAGCAGGCAAATGTATTGAGTTTCGCATAAGAAATTTGTGTGAGGATCCCTTTTAACAGCAGAGTTTGGTGATTGGTGTTTGATGTAGGATTGAGTGATTTTATGTTCTCGATATGTTTTAATACTATGATTACATCAGAATTATTTAATGAAATCAATTTTAATCAATAAATAACAATAATAAATAATACATTTATTAATACTACTTGTTCTAACGCTTTATAGACATTTCAGATCGAATTTTTTGAACAGTCATAGGTGTAAGAATAAACTAAAGTTTTTCTTCGTTTATTATAAACGAGAAAGTTATAAATTGGATGTCTATTTAAAAAAATAATTTCCAAACTTTCTCTGTTTGCTTCTGGAGTATAACTGAGTGAATTATATCTTCGTACCTACCCCTGAAAGTTTCTATGCCAACATGATTTATCGTTTCGATTATAACTCTTAAGTAATGTGCCGTAGGTAGTGTTAAATAATTTATTTTATCTAACCATAAAATTCAATTCTCATACAAGATTTCATAATACAGCATAACTGATTAAATTACTCGCCCCACAACAAAATGAAAATTTAGTAGTTCTTTCTATGTAAGAAATATTATCATTCAAAAACCACAGTTGTAAAATCCCCATTAATGTATGTGTGGAGTTAACGTACGGGAATTTGAGGAAAAATACCTTGTTAAATCAAAACAAAATTAAAATTTTTGACTGAATTTGGATCTTGATCGATAGACATAAAAATAAAGGCTAATCCATTGAACTATACAGACTGCAACATACTATACATAGATCAACAAGAAGCCGACAATTCCCTCTTTCAATAGGACGAATAAGCAACATTTATAGAAGCAAGGGGGCAAAATGAGAATGATTATTTGTCGTTCCGGTTAACTTTAATATTATTTGAGATACAACCTGTTGCAATTACCACGACGATATACTATGTCTTTTACCAAAATATACTTATTAAATATCTCTAATTTCTGGAACAATAATTTTTATACCCGGCGTATAACAAGCACCCGCGTGTTATACGCCGGGATATACGGTACATAAGAGAATCTTGAAGAAAAATGTAAATAAAAATGGTAGAAAACTGCCAAATAGTAAAATAGTGTACTCACCATCAGTATATTAATCGATCTTCCGTAACCAGTCGTATTGTATTACTTACGTTGAGAATGTTCAAAAATTAGTAAATTGACAGTTTCCCCATTTTTCATATGCAAAACCTGCACCTTAGAAAAGTCGATTTAATACTTACCAAGATTAAAGCGTGAGTGCTGCTTGTACAATTGTATATTATAAATACATTGATTTAATAGTTTATAAGTAGATAATGCTAATTATAACTTCTGAACATACTTCAAAATACATTTTAAACCTACAATTTTAGAGCTAACGATACTGCATCGTGGCGGTCATGTTTTTTAAACCCTTCAAACTTAAAACATAATCTTTTACGTTTTGGTATAATAACAATTTCATGTTTAGTGTGTTTCTCACTAATAAAAACATATTTCTTGAGTAGAGTACAATCATAGTATGTAGTAGTACTTATATGCGACCTTAAGTTGCAAGCTTTAATGCAATCTATGTAAATGTTAATAGCTTTAAGACCTGTTGTTCACTCGCCGCTTAAGTATAAGATAAACTTAAAAAAAATATTATGCAATTTGTTTTAACAATGCCAAAAATTTGAATTATTGCTAACTTCACCTCATAATTCCACGTGTTTGCAGCAATTCAAATATCATAATTATTTTCTCCCTAAGTTTCGGTTTATACTTACACTGAAACAGCGACTGCACAAATATTGCTTTGATGTATCATTAAAGGCACAGTGAAGTTAAAATGCCTTTTTTATTTTTTGCCTTAATAAATGCAGAATCTTAAGATATGTATATTATTGCACATTTCTCGAAAATCTGTTGGAAATAAACGGCTCAAAACCCATAATTGAATTACCCCGTGACGTCATTCCTGACACGGCTGCTCTGCGCTGCATAGCGAACAGTTGGTTTGTTATAGACCTGTACCGTTATTTCAAACAATTTTATTATAAAATTAATTTCAACAGGAAAAGATTACAAAATTAAAACTTGTCACAAGGAATATTTACGAGCTCTTTGCAAAACGCATCATGTCAAAACGTTCTTTTTTTTTATTAAAGAATTTACATTCGCTAGCAAAATAAACATATGGTATATAATAAAAGTGTTGTTCATTTTCGTAACTTCAAAAAACTATTTATCGCTGTAGAAATAGAGGCGCAAACGGTGCAACAACTAAGATTCCATGGTTCAGCATATGAACGATCAGGCGACTTGTGTCACTTGTGACGTCAGCGGATAACTAAACGCAGCGAAAACTCCGATATTCAACTCGTTAAGGAAATATTATTTATAGAGTAGTATTCTAAACATTTCAATTTCACTTTTAACGATGATTTTCAAAAATGACATTTTTTAACTTCACTGTGCCTTTAAGAAATCCGCCATCCTGCAGAATTTGAACAAGATCAATGAAAAATATGCTGTTTACGGACTTTAAACACATTAAAAATATAATTTTAATATCTAATCGTTTTACGTTACTGTTAATCGTCTAATAATAAATATAAATTGAAGGAAAGCAGGATTGAAGCAACATATTGTTCAAATCAAAATTTTTCATTTAAAATCAATATCCAAATTTATACATATAATATTAAAAATTTATTATTTTAATGCCGAAGTTATTCGTATATATATCTTTTCACATAAATAGTAGGTAGTATTTAATAGGAGTAGTATCGGCGCGATCTACCGAATGAGCTCGATAGACCACTTTCGCCAAACTGCAGCAATATTACGCTCCTCAGAATATCGCATGCATATGGGCACTTCCATTTACCCCAATGTAACTAGATATCGTTCCCGAACTGAGCACTACGCCTACGCGGAGGGAAAAAATACATGTAACTAGCCGATATACCAAGAGCGACAACATCGCGCTTCGCAGGATAACGCCTTAATGTGGCCACTTTCATTTATTACAATGTAAATAAAAATCGTTCCGAAGCATCCTGAACTTGAAATCGCTAGATGTGATAGAGCCTTAACTCTGGTACTAAAAATCCGATTTCAGTCCTTCAAAAACTACATAAAGCAGTTCAACAAATACTATAAAAGAATATCATTTTTCACTTGTTTTTAATGTTAAATTTTTGTCAAGCTATAATTTGTTTGTAGTTCAATTTAATAATTTACACGCGACTATCTCCAAAAGAACACGACTGTAGATGGAAAAACAACGACTGCAGTAATGTAGAGTTTCTGATGGAAAAATTGTAGAACATGGGACAATTAAATTGCTTTATTTTATACATACATATTTAAAGTTGTTAGATACATTATTTTTCAAATATTTATAAAAGAAAAAGAACGAACAAAGCGATAAAAGGAAAGACACTCCTGATCAAAATTTGGTGTGGTGTTCAGACACACCTTTGTTTATATAGACTTTTTTAATTGTCCGAGTATGTAGAATAATATTCTAAAGTGTGGAAAAACAGTTTGTAGTCTGTATACAAATTTTAGAACTTGGCTCTCAGAAAATCATTTCAATAATTACATTTTAATACCACATTACATGAAATTCTTAAAATAGAGTTTCTTAAACTGAAACAAGTTTTTCTTAACTTTGTCTTCATAAATTTACATCACGCTGTATCCAAAAGTCTGTTCCAAAAGTTTCTTCCTCGTTGCTTGAAGTGGGTAAATCTCCAAGAAAATAACCAATTTTGCATTAAGATTCTACACAAGTCCAATTTATACAAAGTGATGCAGCCGGGCATATTTTTTTTCGAATCAATGTTATCCTCAACTTTTATCCTGATACAGTCAAATGCGTCAGGTTTAGTATTAGCAGCTATTGCGTTATTTCTCCATTCAGCAAAAATTAAAAACATATTACCTACTTAGGTGCGGTATTTCAGTACAGGGTAACTTTGAAAAAAAGTTAACCGGTGGTGAAAGCTAGGGTTACCGGTTGTTGGTAACCATAATTTTTGGCTTAACCCTCGACTGAAATACCGGGCCTTAGTGTATTCATTTGACTTGTGTGACTTACCAAAACTAATTAATTGGATTAGAAGAAAGTAACTAAATTTAAAATGTCCATGGAAAAGTGGATCAGTGTATTTATCTTTATACAATAAATTGAAAAAACGATCTTGAGGACTTTAATTAATGGCCTCCATAATCATTTCAATAATATTTCTGCAACGTAGATCAGTTAATTTCATTATACAATAGATTGAGAAGCAACTCCGAAGTCATCTTTTAGACCGGGAATTTTCCATAAAGAGACTTTTGATTTAATGTAGCTCTAGAACGACGCAAAGAATACCTGAAGTTAGTACTCTGGGGAAATAATAGTCAACACAGAGAGAGTGGTGCTAGTCATACTGCGTTCCAATAATGCTATAAAAGCCCAAGTACAAACACCTACCTGCTATAAAATAAGAACAGCTAAAAGTTATCACTAGGCCTGCTGTTAAAAACACTTCCGTACCTGAATTTATTACAACAAATGGAAATTTACTTCAAAATTTGACTTTTTCATAAAAATATACAGTAATAGTATTAGTTTTAATACAATATTAATAACTACTAATAATTAATAATATTTAATAACACCAAAAAGCAGATGATTATAATTTCCTTTAAACTGAATGTTATCCATCGTTTTTTGTTAGTAATTTTTTAGCATTAACTCCAAACATTAATAGTAGGGAGCTCAATGAAACTGAGAAACAACTTCTAGGCACACTCATTCAATTCATTGAATTTATTGAAAAATTATCAGAAAACTTAATACTGTTCCCTGTATGTCAGATCGAACTCAACCTTTAGTGATTTGCAACTTTTTTCCGAGCAGACGATCATAAGTTGAGGCTGAGAAATTGTACCTTTCCCAACATTGTGCCTTCAGAGTATCATTTATTTCGATCTCCGGATCACTTCTTGAGTGGTAAAACTTACCGAAATATTTATGCTGTCAAATATACACTATCAGAATTCTCTGCATCAGAACCAACTTCCTTTTATTGCGAGGAGGCTGTAAATGTGTCTTTAGATAACCGATTTCATCAGATATCACAATTTCTGTAATTAATTAAGCCACAAATATTTGCTAATGAAATAACTATTGTGTTTTTTTAATATTTGGAAACTTTTCAAACTAACAAAACCCTGAAATTATTGTTAAGTCCTTTATTATTAACCTTATGTTGAAACCGTTAAATTCAACCTAAAATACTTCATTATAACTGAAAACGTACGTAAGCACAATATTGTGAAATTCTGTTGTCAGCTTTGTTGCCGCAGGTCCACAATACAATAAAGTAATATTTTTTCCGTTCCGAATAGGATTGGAAATAAAAAGAAAATATAAAATAAACTCATGTAGTTTAAATAATTCTTTGCCTTGAATTTATTTATAATCGAAATGAATTTTTAATATATTAAAATTTACCTTGTTTCAGATGAGAAAGCTCAGAGTACCACATCAAAAGCACCGTTTAAGCAGAAGTGGCGGCCGGTCATGCCAACATTGAGCTCATTAACGGACGCCGCAGGAACAGCTGCAGCAGCCTTACATATAAACGACGTTTTATTGCCTGCGGTTACTCCTCCGACTGAAAGTAACAATTTTTATATATTCTGCAGAATGCCGCACAGGATGTGGCAAAGTTATTCATTAAAATTAGAAATAAAAGTCTAATGAACATTTACACCGAAACCTAATTTAGTGACAAATTGCCGCTACTGACGGTTGAAAAGATAATTTAACATTTTAAAATATGAATTCAGTTTGAAACGGAAACAAATAACCTCCTCAGCTTAATAGTTAAATAATAATAGTTTGGGGATTATTAGCTTCGTGGACAGAATTATTAATTTCCTTTTATCAACATAACTTTTGCAAACTTGATTCCTCCTGAAATATTTTATTGCTAATTAAAATTAGACAAAATTATTCAAACTGTCAAAGAATTTTTCATTTATTATTGGCCTGTAGAGATCGATTATTTTCAGAATTCTATAATTTTTCGACAACATGGAAGGATGCACTATCACCGGAAGAATTTTTAAACATAACCTGTGCAACATACAACGGAACATGTATCGACATATTCAACGAAACTCAAATGAATGGTACATTCAATGGTACTTCATTCGGTGGAAATGGGGAACCGCTGGCTGATATCATCTTAATGGGAGTATTGTCTGTTTTGCTTGGACTAATGATATTAATCACAATTATTGGTAAGTATCAATGCAATTTCATTTCAATCCTACAATTAAAAATAGACAAAAGAATTGAATAAGACGAACTAATTTTCCTGTGCCAGTTTTTTGCAATTACGTTGCATTACGGCGAGTATTCGAGACAAATGAGAAAAACGGAGCATATTCCTTTTTCTACTTTAATTAATGAAAACTGAAAAATTTTAAATTTCCATTTGCAACCAACCAACATTTCTTAGTAAATAACAGGTGTTATCGGTTTTAATTTTTTCAAAAGAAAATAATTGTCACATATATGATAATGTAGCTATTAGATACAAGGGCTCTTATTTATAATTAACAAATATTCACAAAGACAAGTTATTTGTAATTTTACGGAACAAATATAAGAATATTTTTCTACAGCAAAAACTTAAGCAAAAAGAATTTAATAAACAAATATCCTAAAATAATTCGTTTGAAAAATAGGTTGCTTTGAATACTTGTTTTTTTTTTAAATTTCCAAACCTATTTAAATTTTGTTCAGAACATTTACTATTACTCCCCAGAATTACTTTGTTTATTTTTATCTCGGTGTATTAAATCTTTCGTGTAAACATAAGAAATTAGAAACGAAATTATTTTATGCTTCCATTTATCTTTCCACAATCAGTTATTCATCTCGAGTCATGTTCTTCAATTTATTGTTGCCATTCGAAAATAATACTAGTAATTTACAATAATATTTCAAGCGAAAAGAAAAAAGTAGTATAATTAACACGGTAATATATTCTGATACATGTGTGTGCTTTGTAGATGTATCTCGAGCACGGAATCCTGATTTGTTTCACATAGTTTTTGGGATAGAGTCTAAACCTTCGAGCTGCTTTTAAAGGCCCAAGAATAATAAAACCTTTTGAAGAGGGAAAGTAAAAAGTATAAAACAAACTGTTAAGTTGACCTTTAATTTTATATCTCTTTGACATAAAAGTTTATTTTGTGTATACAAAGTCGCTTTCAAAAATAAAAAGCCGTTTTGTTGTTTATTATTAGCTTATCTCAAAAGTCTCTGTTTGCTTTTTAACACATGCGCAAGCAAAAGCTAAAGATATTTTAATGTTCTTTCGGTATTCTTTTAGGGTAGTTGACTTTCTCTTGAGAAGCATAATATTCACTCATTTTTAATTAATGAAATGCAAACTAATGATCAACAACAAAACGATCAAACAAGTGACGCAAATTGATTACCTGAGAACTAGAATAACAAGTGACTTCGGCACGATTGAAGAACCGGAAAATCAACTGATAAAGTCAAATCAAATTGCGGGTTGTAATGAATAACCTGAGTATGGAAAAATAAATATGTATCTCGTGAACCAAACACTAAAATATTTAAGAGTATTATAAGGCCTCTACTATCTTCTCCAACAGACCACAACACAACAGACAAATCTGTAATTCGCAGAAAAATACAAACGATGAAAATGAACATCTTACGACGAATATTAGGAAAAATAGATTGCCAAACATTAATATCACAGAAGCGTGCAAGATAACGAATATAAACGGATGGATCACAGATAGAAGAAGACAGTGGGATGAACATATATCGTGAATTGCCGAAAGAAGAATAGTGAAGAGGGCAACAGATAACAAGCCAATCATAAAATTATAAGTGATGCTTTGTTTAGTGATTTGGTAAAGAAACAAGGCAGAATTAATTAAAGTTTAATCAATAAAATACATTTGATAATGTTTTGATATCAGTTTCGTTAGTTATTATAATTTCTGTGCATACATTTGTTGTGTCCTTTTAAATTGATTCTTTAAGTAGGATGGCCAAAGATGGAACAAAAATGAATCACTTTTCCCAACGTTGGCCACAAACTGATTACTAATGAAACAGCTGGTTTTATTTCTGGTCACCAAGTTGCAACCAACGGCAACGCCATTTTTAAATCCTTACATCTTGATATACTTTAAGTGTCTAACTAACTATTTACCTTTAAATAAATCATTATTTTCATACAATAGCGTCAAATCACAAAAATATGAAAAAGCAGAAATAACTGCCAAATAAAAGCCCTGCCAAATTGCAGATGCCCTAGCTGTCATTAGAAACAATGGTATGAAAGTGGCAACCGCGTGTAAATTGTACGGAGTTCCACGAACAACAATAGTAAATGAATTAAACGGAAAAATTTCTAACATCACGAGAACGGTAGGAAAAAATTCGGTTTTACAAAATTAGAATAAATTAGTTGAATGATGTAAAAACATTTCAAAAATGCGTTTTCTCGTAGGAAAAGAGGAACTTATCAACTCTGTCACAACGTTGGTACAAAAAACAAATTTTATCAACTCTTTTTATCCAAAACAACTTTGGGGGAGGGAGTGGTTTCATTCATTTATGACACATCATCAGGAAATATCACAATAAGATTGAGGCGTAGTCTGTTAGAAATAGAGACTGATTACAGATGGTGTTATAAATAGCCACTGTAGTGGCAAAGTGGCTGAAGATGCTCGAAATGCACATATCGCCTAAATATTTAAATTACGAAGATTTACAGCATTTTAGCTTAAAAACTGTAGCATAACTAAAAAATTTAAAGACTCAGTTCAAGATATAAATAGAATAATGTGGCTTACGGTATTATTCTTAGTCAATTATTAATTTTTCAATAAATTATAAATTTGCTTAGTAGCTAGAAATAATGTCTGTACCCTATGCCCGTTAAAAAGATTTATTCTGCAGTAGATAATGAATCAATAAAATTAAGATTAAAAAATGCACTCGGTAATGTAAACATTGATAGGCCTTGACTAATTAATATGGATATAAATGTTGTTGTCGAGTCGCACTAGAATTTAACGACAACAGAAGTTGCACAAAGAATCGCTCACTTATTACATAAAAATAAGGAACGTGTTAAAGCGTACTCAATATGTCAACCTTTTCTGATTAGCAGCAATCTATTTGACAGTTAGTGCTGCAAAGTAATTCATTTTTATTACAATACTTCTGCATTTTACAGTATTATTACAATAATTAGTTGGTGAAATTCTTACATTGTTTCAGTGAAATTAAATCAGATAAAACTTGTTATAATTTACAAGTTTAAAATAATTTCCGTTTTTGTTGAGGGCCTGTTGTTCAGTCACGGTTTGAATATAAATAAGTATGTATAAGTATACATTAAGAGGGCGAAAATAAAAAACAATAAAATTGTGTTGGCAATGCTGAAAATGTTAAATATTGTCAAGTTCACTTCATAATTCCAAGTGTTCATGTGTCAAAATATGTATTGTTTTTTATGTTTGAAATTGAAATATGAACAGGTGGTTGTATTATGAAGTAAAGTTGACAATAATTCAAATTTTCAGCATTGCCAACACAATTACATCGTTTTTTATGTTCTCTCCCAGGTTATTCGTATACTTAAATCGTGACTGAACAACAGGCCCTAGTAAACGCTGTTTGTTGCAATTTGTTATCGCAATTCACACCAACACTCGAGAAAAACCTTGTTACCTAAAAATATTAATTTCACACGCTATGTTACTACATGGAACACATTTATCTAGTGAAATGCAATCAATTTCGTATTTATCATTTTAAATGACCTCTAAGGCCATGCCACCTAATTCATCCGATAATTGCTGACAATTTTGGTTGTATTTTTAGACGAGTTAACTTCAATGACAATTTATTCAAGTTGTTTTCTCCGAAAATATTTATTTTTGGCTTCGCCTAGTTTTCCCCAGAGGTAAATATTGATATTTATTTCGGCACCCAATCATTAAAATTCGTAACCTATTTCGACAGTCTTTTTTTTAAATATCTTATTACGCAATGAAAAAATGTATTTTGTTGAAATTAAATTGCAGAAGTCACTGCTAACGTTAAGATGTTATTTATAGGTGACATCTTTGGCAACAAATCAATATACTACCCATCACAACCTGTTATTACTTGTAAACCTTGATGTCACTTTTAGATATGAGAGCTTGATGACTATGATTATTTTGTTGGTTGTTCAGATGAAAATGTTTAATGATTTTAATAAATTTTGCAACAGATTTATTTAATTCCACAAAATTTCCATTTCAACCGTAAATGTACTTAACAACAAGGGTTGGTTCTTTACACGACAACGCGCGAGATCCTAATTGCTTAGATGCGGTCAGCCACAAAAAATACATCAAAATCGATTTAGCGGCAAAAACGTTGTTGTGCTAACCTGTACACCGAACAAGTACAAGTAAGATGGATGATTACTGACGAATACAGCACAGAAAATCAATGCACTCAATAAATTTGAACTAAAGAGTAATTCTAACGATGGCGAAGCTTTAATTGCATTGTTGAGAATAGCTTGTATTTAACAAAGTTAAATGCAAGTAGGCAACTTCTCGGACTAAATCTTACATCAAGAACGATTTTATATCAATGACTAGCATCTTAAAATACATTGTCAACTAAATTATTTTTATCTGTTCTTTCCTCTCCGAAGATACTTCTAGGAATCTAGTGGAAACCGTGACGTTTGAAAGTAATACCAAGAAATAGTTTACTGCGATGAACACATTTTATTTTTATATCTTTATTAGAAAATAAACTCAATATTTGGAAACTGTAAGCGATCATGCTATTTTAATTACAACTGAACGAACCAGTTCAAATATTATTACAAATTTTCATGATTTGAGAATTTTTGAAGCTTCCGTGTGATTCAACCTACAACATTTTTTTTAATTTCTTTTATTGTTCCGATTGATTTCGTTTTTATTAGTTATTAGCGGAGTGGTTCGACGTTTTTCATGACAAAATTTAGCTGTAATGCGCCTTCTTCTGTTGATTGAAAAAACATAAACCTCTACGGCAAACAACTTTTATGATGCAGGCCAAAAACTTCATAAAACAAAACAATTAGCTAATTTGAATTTCGCAATAAAAAAAACCGTTGGAATATGCATCGACTTGGACGATCTCTGTTCGGATAGTGCTTCCGATAAAATTGTGAAGCATGTCTAAATATTGTTCGTTCATTTTAGAAATTTTTTAAGTTTTACTTGACAAGTTGTCACCCGTTTTTCAGTCAAGTTAATGCATTTTGATAGCTTCTCGCTTAGTGCTCGTCATTTGTTTCAAAACCTAGTGTTATTATTTTACACAAGGCTAAATAATGTTTTTTTTTTCTTTAATTTTTCTTTTGTGTTCAGAATAAAAATCTCTATCAGAATTACAAAAAAAAAGTATATATTCGAACTTGAAAATAAATATTTTAACAGTGATTTTAATAGGTCATTTTGTAGCCTATTAACAACCATTTAACGTGGCGTATATGTATGTCGCAGACGGATTGTAAAATCGGCCGCAATACAAACCGGCTAGCCGCATTATAAAACAGCTCTGTTCTGTACAACGGCTGGTTAACGTTTAGGCGGATTATAATACGGCTAAACGTTGATCAACCATATTGTAATAGGCATTTCGCGTTCTTCAACGTTGGACCGCCGCTTTGCATAATTACTTTCTAATTTTACCACTTACGGTTCTAGCCTACGAGGAAAGTTAAAAAAACCGTGGACAAATAAACGTGTTTTAGAGCTTATCTCTCATCTCAAAACTGCTAACAATAACGCATCCATTCCAATGTAGATTACTTGATTGTGAAGAAAATATCTCCCAACGATCCAGTCAAAAACCAGCAGATGCGCCTGCTTCAAGATGAAAGTTCCTTGAGGATCTAACTGCCATTCTAGTTTGACGTGTGTCAATCAATAATTTCATAAGTGCGTTATCTTAATATTTTTATTGATTATTAATAAAATAAGTTAAAAACATTTTAATAGTAAGTATTATTCCTACTTACAAAGTGACGTGTCATATTATATTATGTAAAAAGTTCATATCTATATCGGCGACGAATTGTAAATTCATTCGTTTTATAAATGACTTTGCAAATTTTGTAAAATATGGAGTGAACGGAGAATTTTTACGAATTGACTGAAAATTTTAGGTGTTTTACGAATTGCTGAATAACTCTCAGTCCAACTGTAAAAAGGGACTAAAGAATTGTTAGACATTTTGTGAAAAAAACAACTTTTATATTGAGTTAAACATTTTCCTTATAGTTCTGACAAATATAAAAGGAAAAGGTTTAACTCGATATAAAAGGTAATCTTTTCATGAAATTTCTAACAATTCTTCACTCCTGTACAAAATGAACTGAGAGTTATTTAGCAATTCACAAAGCACCTAAAATTTTCAGTCAAATTGTAAGACATATTGTCGCCCTACATTACATATAGTCAACTTTTCGGCTTAACGTGGGTATTATTGAACGTGTTGCTACAATAATCTGCCTAAACGTTAATCAGCCGTTTTACAAAACAGTTCTGCTTTGTAAAGCGGCTAGCCGCCTTGTATTGCGGTGGATTCTACAATATAGCTTCGATATACAGATAACTAAAATCTTCGTCTTTTTGTTAGAGACGGCGGTCTTCTGTATATACATTTTAGGATTTTCTACGGCTGTTGTTGTCTTTTTTCTCACAACCACTTGTTCCGATCTCCATCTTGCAGAGCGTGTTTTTCCATCACTTTATCCATTTTGTCCCTCTATGACCTTCTGGATCTTCCTGGATTTGTTGGTCCTATTGGGCTTCAACCTGTCATTTTCTTTATCAACCTGTTATATCATTTAAGGACTGGTAAATAAAACGCCCTATTTCATTTGTTTTCTATTTACAGTGAACTTTCGATAACTCAATAGCAGCCTAAGTGGCACTTTTCCTTAGGCCGAAAAATTTAAATGACAATAGCATGCATGAGTTGAAAAAAAATATTATTCTTTAACTCGAACTTTTCTTACTCAAATAAATGCAGTGCGCTAAAAAATAAGATCGACAAGAAAAACGATATCGTTAATCAACTTGCAACAGGAGTATACCTCATCTAATATAAGTTGGGGCAAAGTTGTAAAAGTATTTATCCAGGCTTAAAATTATGATGTTACGTACGAATTGTTACTGGACGTATTCAGGTAAAAATTTTAATACTCGAAAATTTGCACAAAATTATTTAAAATTTTATATCTGTATATTTACACATTAGGATTAGTCACTATCACTATCGGTTAAATTCAAAAGGCTCAAGACAGGATCGCATGGACTAAATTAGGGGAGGCCTACATCCAGCAGTGGATGAAAGAAAAAACTTGAGTAGTAATGATGGTGGAACTCAAACCTGTATAAGACTAAACTGGTAGGACGAAAAATTATTTATAACTATTTAAGAATATCGACGATGACGTCATTACTATCAAGAGATGTAAAATTAAGACTTGATCTTTCCAAGTTGCTAGAGTTGCCAGTTGCTAGTAATTATTCGACAAATTAATGTATTAGGATTGCTATTCCCCCGAATGTTAGTTTGGGTCTTTCCAACAATGACTAGATATTTGGCAAATAGATGGCTTAACAGCATACAAGTGAAGGTTGCATACAAAGAGGCAAAATACTTTTTCTTTATCTCTATCTCTCGACCTATACTGACGCTACCCCTTCGGAGTTGGTCTTTTCCACTCTTTATGAAGTTATAATGACCTTACTTATAATTACTGGGATACACGAACACGGTCGAGTCCTCGCTACTACGTAAATAAGTAGTTATTAGGTGGTTCAAGCGCCAAATAGTTTAATTCGACGAATAACCGTATTAGAAGATAGAAAGACAACATTTTATTACCTATTCGGTAAATAAGTATTATTATCAACCTTTTGGCTGATTTCCCCAGTCTCACCCATGCCAAGGAGTACCTGGCACTCCGCATCTTTGACCGCTGGCAGGATCGATGGGATTACTCCATTAAAGGTCGGATTACCTACTGCTTCTCGCCCCGGATTCCGGAAATGCCTCGCTTTCTCTCTTTCTATGCTACCCAGTTTTTGTCAGGTTATGGTAACTTTGCCGTTCATCTCCATCGGATTGGAAAACGTGACCACCCGAACTGCTCGGTGTGCCCTGATGATGTTGACGACCCTGTTCACCGCCTTCTTGCCTGTCCACTTTTTAATGAAGCTCGGACTGCCTTGCAGGCCCAGTTGCTAGTCTGGCCCCCGCCTCTAGAGTCTGCGCTTTTTTGGGATCCTGCGTGGATCATTCCTTTTACGATGGCAATAGAATGACCCATATGCCACCTGCTCCTATGCCTTCCCTATATGCTTTGACGCCATGGTGCTGTTACCTTTCCTGCACTTTACTGGTTTCCTAATGCATCCTCGTCCTAGGCAATTCTGCCCCTATTGTTTTAAACAGTTTTTCCTTAATTTTTAAATATTTTCGCTATTGTAACTGTAATTAATTTTTTATTTCTGTAATATTGCGTTCAATTTGACGCTGGTCTGTGGAATATATGCGCTGTTGGGCGCCTTTGTTGTTGTTGTTGTATTATCCTTATTAGGAGGTGTAAATTTCTAGTATCAATTTAGTTTGAACCATTTGGTTATGTAATAATTGAGGGAGCATTCGGAAAAAGGACCCATATCAAAAATGGTCGATAAGAGCTAGTTCTAAAGTTTTGTTTACTCATATCTATTTACCAAAAATAGTTTGAACTACACAGCAAAGAAAGTTTTGAGGAACGATTTTTAAAAAATCAGTTTATTAAAACAAGTTGATGAAATAACTTATTTTTGTAATAAAATTATTGCAATTATGAAAGTCTGTTATAGGCCCTTTTTCCTGTTGATAGTTTTTTTTTAAGAAATAGGTAGATTAAAAATAAGGGAAAATAAAATAAACAACGTTCTAGTTGCAAAGAAATGATTTACTGTTTAAGTACATGTTGTTGAAGAAAAATTTAAAAAATATTATAATTATAGCAATAAAAATGTAAAGAAGTAAAAGTAAAAATATTAGTAAAATGGAGTAAATAAATACAAAAATACACAAAAAAGTTTGTTACAGAACATAAACTACACCAAATCACAAAATCTTCCCGAACAGGTGACAACGTGCTACATTAGCACCTATAACTCAGTACAGTGTTGTCAGTTTTGCAGGAAAATTCTTGAGCATGTAGTTTAAAGTATGGCAGTTCATTTAAAACGAACTCCGCTCTCAATTATTGGTCAAACTTTGTAAGTTGTTTCGACTATTGTAAAATTTATTTAAATAGTAACAATAACTTATAGTTTTACAAGCAAGATAAGTAAACAAATAAAAATTGTACTATTTATGTAATTGGTTTATTTATAATTTAATCGTGTGCAACACAAAATTCCTGATGTCCGTCATTTTGAAAGCCGTGGTAACATATCGTTATAAACACAACTTTGTTTTAGACATGTTTTCGGCTTAATCAATGGCATATCAAAGGCAAAACCCAAATTTATTGAAACCCAAAAAAAGTTCCGTATTAAATAAGTAGAAGATTCCGGTTACTCACTCCCCGACTTACAGAGATTTGACTATAACCAGGTTTGCAATATACCATTAAAGATAATGGAATGCATTCGAATGCTTACATTCAAGTTGCAGAGCGTTGTTAAACTTAAAAGTTTTTAATTTCGCATAATTTAAGAACTACTCGTGGAAAACCAAATTCTGATGTAATTTTTAATTCGGTTTTTAATTCTACAATCTTATGATACAATTTTATTCAGCGCCACTTGCATTACTGTATAATCAATTTTTCATACGGTTTAGTAATTCTTTTAAACCAAAACGGGAAATATTCTTGTCAGATAGAAGGGCACTGTTTAAAAACGAGCGCTCAAACAAGATCAAATGTGGTGAAAAAATAAAAAAACTTTAGAAAAAAGGTCGGATATATCCGGAAATGCAGCAACTGAAAAGGGCAGATCGTGGAAGTAATCTCTATCTGGTCAAAACGTTAGGAAAAGCAAAGATTGCAGCTTTTAAATTGGACAAAAATAACACAATTGTCGTTCTAGCGTTAATAAACATCACTCCACTTATCTCAAAAACAAATTCGCAAAATCTAGAAAATGGAATTCTTTCAAGACAATGTTCAAGAGAAGTCTTATCAGATAAAACTTTTTAAATGTAACAATAACGATTAGTTTTCAAATTGTTTGTGAGGTAACAGATTTCCGGAAGATGTTGAAAACTTTATCTCGTTCATTTAGGAACAGAAAATTTCGTATTGCTAAAACATTTCGAATTGTTATCTCTATTTGAGAACACAAATGAATTATCGACCTTTGGAACGTTTCAAAGTAAACTGTTGTTTAAACACACGGTTTCCATTAAAGAACTGTTCGAGAAATTTTCTTAATATTCATTAAATTTCTGTTCCGAATATAACGAAAATTTCAAATTATACTGTATGTTGACTACACCCACATGGATTCCGCTGTTTGCAACTGTTATTAAATTTTTCATTTTGAATTTCCTTATTTTGGAAAGCACACAAGTTTCTTCATATTATTAGAAAGATATGTGCATGGAATGAAGCTAAATTATTACAGACAATTTATTATAAACAATATTTTTATAGTATATGGTTTAGAAAATTGGAAAAGAAATAAAATTTCCAGAAAGATAACAACTTTAACAAGTCTATAAAGGTTATTCAGGAGGAAATCAAAACAACAAGTTTTGTTTAACATAATTTGGCAACTGGATTCGTCAGATTCAAAAGCTGATTTGGTTTAGAATAAATTCAACAAACAAATTTAAAAAAAAAATCTAAAATGGAAGTTACTTTTCTTTCGAAAAAGTTGTCTCCAATAAGAAAGTTAAGAAATAGTTATCAACGATAACAAGAATTTGTAACTTCGTTTGAAAGAAAAGTGAAACTTTCTTTTCTTAAACGTAATTTTAAATTTTCTTTTACGCTTCCATTAAATGTACCAAACGCCAAATTCAACTCGATAATACATAACTACGTTCCTTTAGCAGATTCGCGCTATCTTGAGAACAGCAAGGTGCTTCATCTTCTTAGTAAAACGTATAATTTAATGTTCCTGATAATAAATCTGAGTTTCACGAGTGCCATTTTTCAATACAGACAATTTTTTTCCTTTAAAAGCACGGAAAATGGTCCGCAATTTTATAACATTCGAGTATTTTTATTAACTAAATTTTTAAAGCCAGTAATTAATTTAATTTATGTCATGACAAATTGACAATACTAATGTACTAAATACCTAACAATCGACAAAGTAAAGTACTTACAATTAGTAAACATATATCTTCAGCAGCGATACAAAATATTTGCACGATCCTACAATTACCATAAAAAATTATGGAAAATAGTTCAAAATATTAACGATTATTATTATTACCAAACATGACAATAATTTTACCTTATAGCGTGCGTAATTGGGCAATGGAAATTAATGTAGTATACGTTATTACACGAATAACGCCACCTGAGAGTATTGCAAACATCGTATGGTTCACTTTTACACATCATACTTGTTGCGACCCAAAGTTCGTCTCACAGTTCGCAAGTCGACTATAATCAGGCGCTTCTTGGACTTAATTGCACTTTAAAAACGCTCTATTTCGAAGTTTTGGATTCTGGGAAAATCGTAAACGCTACATTCACACGTTACAGGAATTTCGCTTTAAAAACTGCGTGGAACACACAAGTCAACAAGAGGATGACAAAAACACATCTCAACGGAGTCTCAATGAAGTTGGTTGCGGAGCAATATTTACAACATATTGATACCCCAATTCTTTAGTGTAACAACACAAAAAAATCATTTTTGAGTTAAGCACATCATTCAAAAGGAAAAGTGTATTTTATTCAATGCAAAAGAGTATCAAGTCGAATTTTCTAAATTCGTTTGTACGCAAAACAAAATTTTGTGCAAAGTTCAATTGTATGACAACTCAATTTTTTTTTGGAAATTTTTATAATTGCAAATGTTACTAAGTCAATCATAAATTAATAATTAATCATGACAATTATTATCCGTAAATTCCTTAACACAAAAAAGTTATAGTAAAGTCAAGAAAACCATTAATTTTCTTTAAATGTGATTTATCTCAAAACTTGAATTTTTGACTTGTTACACTATAGAACTGGGAAATTGATATATTGTAACGTGTATAAAAGTCGCTTCAATACAAAAACGTATCTTTTGTTATGTCCGCTAATTCAAATTCGTATCAGAATAAAAGTGTATAATAAAAGTGTGTTATATTTAATTTAAAAACTATCTAACGTGGTAGAAAGGACGCAACAATACTAGTTCGTTTCAAACAACTACTGTTTACGAACTCCAGCTTACAAAAACTATACAATAACGCCTTAGGCAACTTTTTAACGAGCCCAGTAAGCCATCGAGGTTATGACGCCATGATGGCGCAGAACCTGAATAGTCTATCTACGCCTCCGTACTATATTAGCCTATCTACTCATCCAAATGACATCCATGAATGTACCTCCAATGGACATCCCCTTCCATTGGACGTTCATTATAGTTTCGCTTGTAGATCGCCCATGAATAAAAAATGGACCAACATGTACGTCCATTGGACGTCCTGTATTGGCTGGGTAATAGTAGTAGAAGTTGGTATCTTGAACTAATTTTCCAAGTAACTGTATCAAGTAAAGTAAGTAACTGTACATTAATCGACTCTGTCCCACCAAATAGAAGCACATTTTTGTTAAAAATATTGATAGCATTTATTTTATATTGTTACAAGTGGATGAAAATAAAAATAATAGTATATTATTACATGAGCAAGTAAAGAAGGTTTTTATCCATGAAAATGAAGTTTGCTGCACGGGCCGAAGGCGAGTGCATGTAATCATTTGAGTGGATAAAAACCTTTACTTGCGAGTATAATACTATACTTTATCTACGATCATCCATACAAAATAATAAAACAAATTCTTAATTAAATATTTTTTAATTTTTGAACGTGATACTATGACAGTTAGTTTACATTGTCATTTTTATTGTAAATGTTAATCGTAAAGTTTGAACAATTATTAAAACTAAAAGGTGGATTCTTGACAAGATTAATGTCACAATTGTTCTTCGTTATAGTTGTGGTACTGTTAACATTTGCACTTGCATTTGTAGCATTACTTCCAGATGTGCTTGTACAGGGTCTGTTAATTTCTTTTAAAATTGTATTACTTATTTGAAGTTTATTGTTTAAATTGTTATCTATGTACCCTTCAGCCACACTTGTTGATTTCCATGCTCCATGGCGTTTGAGGATGGTGATATCGCCACCACCATCAACCAAAAGTGTTGCAGATGATCTGCGTAGACAACGTATAGACAGTGTATAATTGAGGGTTTTCAAGATTCAAACAAGTAGCAACACTTTTCGGCACTGCATCTAGCTTGTTGATACCTATTTTTGCGATGTGCACTTGTTGTTTTGAAAATTCAAGAAAAAAGATGAACATTGTATGTTACTTGGGCGAAGACTGATATATTTGTTGAAAATATTTTAAAATTCTCCAATTACTGTGAAATTTCGAGGAATTTTTGTTTTAGTTTCAGGAATGTTGGGCAAGCAAAGCTTGGCCTAAATCTTTAATATGCTCTAGTTTCATTGCATGCAATTCTTGCGATCTACAAGCACCCATTATTATAGCCACCTTAAAGAAATACAGATATTTAGTAGTCTTTTTTGTAGTTTGTTTCTTACCTTCGTTACAAGATATTTTTCATCTCGTGCTTTCTTGATAAAGTCCTGTATATTTTAAGACGTTAAAGTTTTTTTTTTTAGGTATAAATCCCTCAGATTTGTGTTTCAAAAATGCTTGAAGTTTTTTATAATTGTCAATTTGCATATCGTGCATATGAATGATTAAGATACTCTTAAGCATTGAATAGTAACTCTAAAGAGAAGATGTATATTTTTCTGCAAGCATCACAAAATAACTTAACACAACATTTTCAGAAAAGGAAGTAGTATTTTTCTCTGTTCGCCATTTAAAAAAAGGTTCATAAACAGATTCATATTTGTGCCGTGATTTTTGTGGTAGAAGATATTCTATTGCAGTCGTTGCGATATTGCGAATGTCAGGGGGCGTACAGGACATTTCATTTTCTTCGTCCAACATTTCAAACTTTTGGACACAAAAAACTGCTTCACAAACCACGAATTTTATTATTAACACACTTGGGTACGTTTTGCTGTCAATTGCTTTAGTTTTGCTTGGTTATGTTGTTGCAATTAATGCAAACTGCTACCAACGTGGCAATGTTGTAAAATAAAAATCCCAATATTTTTAATTTTCATTGGTCGAAGTCCTGATGGATAAAAATTCTGTCAATTTTACCCATGGCTGGGAACCAATAGGATGCTCTCTTTAATTTATCGATGGATAAAATGACAATTTAGAGTAGAGGTTTCACATCAATAATGTTTATATTATATAATGATCGTAGATAAAAGAAATTGACTTACATTATAGTATATCATTATAGTATATTTTTTTGTGATTAGTAATGTCGTTAATTGTTTCGTTTTCAGGTAACGTGTTCGTAATTGCAGCCATTCTACTCGAAAGAAACTTACAAAACGTTGCGAATTATTTGATCGTATCGTTAGCAGTGGCCGACTTAATGGTAGCCTGTTTGGTGATGCCTCTAGGAGCTGTTTATGTGGTAAGCGTTTTACGTTGTACAAAAAGAAAATGATCCATTATTAAAAAAGTATGTCGATCATAACTGAAGCCTAAAGGCGATTAATAGTTGATAGCAAGGAAATTCGTTTAGGAGAGGCATAATGGCGGAGAAATACACACACTACAAGTTGGTATATTTACATACTAAATCAATTACTGCAGGCAATCCATCATACCGTTACGGAACAGTTATTGACAAATGCTACTACAAAACAGATCGTGAAAATTAAAAGGACGTCTCTTGAAAGATGACGCTTTTTTTAATAATTTGATCTGAAAAGGGCGCGATAATTAAATTTAAATCCTTTACGTGACAGCCCTTTTGTAAATCAGAAATGTACCAGACCAAGGTTACGTTAAGAATCAAATCGCTGTTGTTTAATTCAACACCAACAAAATAATAGGTATCGACTTGAAGTTTTCCGGCTTCGCAGACTAAATTCCATTAACGAAATGGACTTTTAAAACGGGAGAATAAGTGTTTGGTGCACGATGTAACGTCAGGCACGTATCCAGTTGTTTCCACACACATTAGATCGCATAAGGTACGCTTTAAAGTGTGCCGGACGTGGAAACGTAATGAACGTAAAGAAGACAGAAAGTAAATTATATTCTGTTGATATTGCAGACTTTCTTAACAAAGAAGCATCTCACGACGGGGATATTAAATTGTTAGCTAAAGAAATATAACTCCGGGCCTTAGCGTTAAGACAAGTTAAGTTTCACATCCAACTACGTTTAAATGCAGTGATTGAATTAGATTGATAGTTAAAGTTACTTCCTTAACAGGTTTCATCGCTTCACCTCTTCCTCAATTTATTTAACTTCATAACAACAGTGCTTTACCCTATTTACATTCCTTATTCTTTAAAGTATTAAAACTTTTCTCTCGCGTTTAATTAGTTTAGCGAAACAGAAAATTAGATCGCAATTATTTTTATGTCGTTGAAATTCTGTGTTCGCGATTCGTTCAGATTGACCTTTTCCTGAAAATACAATAGAAAATCCTTCCGGAAGATATTAATAAAAAACGCGTTATGAATGGTTCCATTGTTATGGAAAGTAATGTCGGTGAAGTAAATAAAGATTTCCAAATTGTTTCAGCTTCGCTTATTTATTCTGACTTCGCAAATTGCTTAGAAAATTTTAAATAATTTAATAAAGCTTGTAATCATAAAAAATGTTCTAATCATCTTATCGTTAATCAATTTTAAATTTGGACCCCTAAGTAATGAAATCATTTTAAACCAATTTTGCCATCAATTTGTACTATTAGTAAGAATTATCAACAGTTCCATCACATTGAGGTCACAGTTCAAAAAAACTGATCAGCAGAACGGTATCTAATGATTTTGAAAAATAATAAGACCAACATTATTGTAGGTAAAAATGCACTTCAAATTTTTTATTTTGTTTATTTTGTGATGTAATACATTTGATTATATTGATTGGTTTTAGTTGCATTTGTAAATAAAATATAATAATAAATAAAGAAAATAAAGCAAATTAAATTCCATAAATAGTAGACTGCTGCAAAACTAGACTATATTTTCTGTATAATAATATTGTCACTCGTAACTAGAATGTTTGCCACGGGTGAGGATTCTGCGTTTTTCGCAAGGGCAACTTGTAGGGCGATTCTTTTTTCGATTACAATAATATAATAATAATAATAATATAATAAAACATCTACATATAAGAAAAGCCCAGACACTGTATATAACGCTATCGTCATTTCCTGATACAGTAACGTTATTGTCATTGGTTGACACATTAATATAAGTGGGGGCAAAAATTTCAGAAACGTCACAAAATGCCATCAGAAATCTAAATAGCTGAGTTACAGATTAGGTCGGGTAGCAACCCTATAAGATAAGAAACCAGAAACAAAAGTTTGATGTTTAAGGTCTATTTAAGGTAGAATCTTCCCTTTTAGGATTTGCATAAATAATTGGATTTGAGCTGTGTGTCTTACAGTCGTACATCAGTTAAATACCCAGCGAAGACGTATTAAACTGCCACTAAAATATAGCCATTGGTAAATAAAATTCAAATATGAAATCTTTAAAATACCAGATTTTTGTTTTGATACTTATCACATCTGCATCAAAATTCTATTATACAGCGTTCCCCAACATTAATGGACATCCTCAAAATTGGTTTCAAAGATTAAATTATTATCTTCAAATTTTATTTATTTCATGCAGTGATGTACAGTCACCTCCGTTGAAAATGTCACCCCACCATAGTTTGAAGGCTGTCGTAAATTACAGACACTCGCCGGTCGGAATTTCTACCTATTTTCCCAACATCGTTTGTGAAGCATTTGAACAATTATTAGTTCTTCAATAGATTGGCTATCTCGACGAAGATCAATTTATTAAAGAAATATTTGCATTATTTCAATTTATTGTAAAAACGCAATGTCGTTGCTTTAAAAAAAAAACGCTACTATCGTAAATAAACAGTTTTTAACCCAGTTCAAACTAACTTATTGTTTTATCATGATTTAGGGCCGGTATTTCCATTTCCGGAAAGTCCTTCAGAATTAGCGACTTAACAACAATATTGTTGTAGTTATAGCAGCAGTTGTTATTAAATATCGATTATTTTATTCATGGCTAATATAACCAATCACAGTTCGTTATTTGAGGAAGGAACACGGTATTACAGCGATAATATTCTCATAAAACTTCGAGTTCCTTTATATTGACGTTGCCTGGTTTCCACCAACAAAAAATTTTCAAACAATTTTATTTGTGTCAAATTTTATACATTCATAAAATAATCTAATCAAATACCATTCAAGCTTTGAATTTCTTCGATTAATGAACTCACACTTTCTGCGTAGCAACTTTTAAATCGTGTAAATTTGATGATAGAAACACTCCAACTGCGTTGTCGTGTTTTTAATACTCATCAGATTTACACTCTTTTAAGTTGCTACGCAACAAGTTATCGTAAATTAATCAATAAATTCAAAGCTTTTATGGTATTACTAGCGATTAAATCCAGCGACGCATTGAAATACTGATGCTTTTTGAATAATATTGTGTATATTTCCATGTTGAATTGATATGGATGGCATAATAAATCTATTAACAAAATGGCAATTATTCTTATAGGAAGAAGGATGAATTAAATTTTTTATAAATACATAATTTTGACTATTTCCCTCAGAAAATTTCAACCAATCAAATTAACGCATTTTACAGAAATCACCTAGCAACGTAGGAATATCACCAAGTATTCGATGCACCATGAAAATACCCGGGTATTTGCACATGTGCTTAGAGTGAATATTTTTGGACATTTTAACAACATTCGCCTTTATTGTATTTGCAGGTATTAATGTGCCAATTTCTTCATCTATGTCGCTCGAGCTTGATTGACCAAAACGAACAGAACACATTTTTAAGATGAAAATGTTTCCACAATTGACATTAGCCCGTCTTTTCAATTTTTTTCTTTACATTTGAGATGTGATAGTTACGGTACTTTTACTATCTCGATTTTTTATCGTAATTTATCCAAAAGTAATTATTTCTAGTTTTTTATTATTTTTATCGGGAAATTCTTACTATCAAAATTGCGTGAAATTTTCTTCGGGAAATAGTCCCTAATATATCCCTCCTGCATGCCATCCTTGAACATTTTTACTCGTGCACTCCGTGCACTCGTAAAAATATTCGCGTATTTGGCATGCACTCGGGATATAACTACTGATTATTTCCTTCATGCACATAAAAAGTCCCAGTCGCCATGGTTTTCCTCAGTTTTATAGCGATTAGATTTTGACATTTCAAACGTGTCAAAATTTACCCAATTAAATTTTGATGTTTCAAATGTGTCAAAATTTACCCGATTAAATTTTGACGTTTAATCGCTTCTGAATTTTTTTTTGCAATCATTATCGAAGATTCTTCGACAAGCAAATAAATAATTTGTTGTAAAATCTATTTAATCAGATTAATAATCAGGAAATAATCATGCCGAATACCCCGCTTGCATGAAAACAGCCTGATTAAATTTTTAGATTTTTGTCGCAACGTATTGCCATAAAGAAATATTTCTCGTACATTTTCCACCCAAAATCCCTCGTGCTTCGCACTCGAGATTTTGTTACGTGGCAAATTTACTCGACAGGCAAAACATTTTGACAAAAACGTCAAAATTTATTCGGCTATTTTGATGCACTTGGAATATTACTGCTGATTATTTCATCTTATTGAAAAAAAAGGAAATATTTTTATTCTGTGAAGTAACACAAATCATGGGATTATACGTGCTTAAGCAATAAATATGTTTTGAATCATGTTGGGTTATAGATAAAAAACTGTTTACTCGCTGTAAACCAGTGCCCATCAAGCATTTTTTTACTTCCTTCAATAGAGTCACCTATCTTCAGTAAATGGACTGAATTTTTGTCGGAAAGCTTTGAAGCCATATTTATTTGAACAAAATTTGTATGTTTAAATTTAGGTATCAGCATCGACGAACTTAACTAACAGTATTAAATGCGATGTTTGGAAATTTTACTACCACTGTTTCGGATTTATAATATAATTAAATAAATGCAAAATGAGCAGTAACTCCGAACTCTTATCTGTAAACCGTAATATCAGCAATATCGGCCACAGTCGAATTTTGCTTGACAGTAAACTATTAATTCCAGTAGCGTTAGTATTCTACGGTTAAAAATAGAATTGGAAGTTGCGAGTGTGAGTAGTCAGGGAAGTAGGAAAAGACAACAGGATGGAGGTGTGCGAATATAGAAGACTTAATATTTTTTTGTAAACAAGAACTATTTTGGTTTATTTCTTACATTTATCAATGTTTTTCAATAAAGTTTAATTTTGTAATCTATAGGCGCTCCACAATTTACCTATACCAACACTTTTTTCCGGTTCAATTTCTATTCAAATGGAGTTTTATCCTGGTTTTTACTTCAAAAAGAGTTTTATCCAATTCTTTTTTGCAAGAAGTCTGCCATTGGTAATTTCGAATTTCTGTTAAAAGTTCTATTACCTATATCCTGAAATTCAATGGAGTAGTTCTTTGCATGTATTTGTTTTTTTATGATTTTCAGTATTGCTGCTATTGAAAAACCTTTGTTTTCTCCAATGAGTTAAAAATGGATATTATTCCTTTTGAATTTAAGCTCCTCATATTAGTTATTAATTAGTTTACATACTTTGTTTATTTAAAAAAAATAATTTAAATACAACACAACTAACTTATTGTCAAAATTCAAAATTTGGTTTAGATAATAACTATTTCAAATATATTGACAGTAGATAATCTCACTATCAAATTAATACAAACTTTCAGCTGTGCTGGTGTTGCATGAAATTAGTATTTTGGGAATTGGTCACTAATAAATTAAACGCACAAGTTCGGAACTGTTTACAAAGTTCTTGTTGCTTAAATTGATTAATTAATTGAAACTCTTCATTGGTTCGGGAGGAATCTTCATCACATCTTTTCGTTCCAAAATAATCAATCAATATAATAAATCCTTGCATACTAAACAATAAAAAAACAATAAGAACATTATTAATAATTATTAAGAATCTAGTTTGCTGTTAAAATATTTTGCAATTTGATGAAATCTTTGCTTAAGCAATAACTTCATTTTTATCTCATTTTTTTAATACGATTTTGATATTATACTTTTTATTTGGTTGAAAATGTCAATTTTTTATATTTTTTGTTGTCAGAGATCGAAGATCTCATAGAACCTTAGTGCATAAAACATTACAAAATAGTGCTATTAAAATTTCCAACGCCAGCAGAAAAGTTCTCGTGCCACGACGCTAAGTAAGGGATCTCGTAAGATGAAATATTATCAAAAATGAGTGAGGCAGTATCAGTATTCTAAAAAATTGAAAAAAAATCGAAACAACTACAGCAACATAAAAGTAGTGTTCAAATAGATTGACAAATTATTATTTAACATATTATAACTGATAACTGCAATAATTGTTTCTTTCAAAAGATGTTAAAACCTAACAAGTCTGCTGATTTAATACAAATGTGGTTTTAGAACAAATAAAGGAGTAAACGTACAAATTTTCGAAGTGAATCAAATTCAGATACAGTCATACCTGCATAAACAATAAGCTAGATAATCTGAAAACTTGGCTAGGGCGATTGTTTTTAGATGGGCCTTGCACAGTTTTAACTGTTTTAACTTATCCAACTTTTTATTTTATGCTAGTTATTGATTTAGAAAAAATTAAAACACGATAAAAAAACAACTTATTGCGAACGATCCAATAACGTCAAGAAATACGCCGTCCAAGCAATGATACCGATATACCGAGTATTAGTCGAGGACTAAGAAAACACGACCCATTAACTCTCAAAACATATAAATTGATCTAAAAACAATATCATGCGAAAACAACAGACATACTAAACGGATAACATACCTATCATCATTGCCTTATAAGTTCGAAACAAAAAAGGACGAAAAGGAAGAACCAAAGAATTTAGGCTAATTGGAATATTTTGCAGGTAAAATATTAACTCGGTTGCTTCATAAATTATTCAGTTAGTATATATGTATATTGAACAGCTGGTCAGTGTATAACTTCGTATATCAAACCTGGTTACAGTTGTGAATCTAAATTTTGTGTAACGGAAAATGACCATAACAATTAATCGATATTCAAATTTATTGTTTCATAAAGACAATACTGCGTCTATATGATAAAAAATTATTATTAATTGGTATATTATTATCAACTTTTTATTGTTTGAAATTACTAAATAAATTTTGGAAAGTAACAGTTGCTTATAAAGATTTCTTTAATCGAAAAATTTAGTAGGGATGTAACCGCCGAGGTGTGGTAAACTTTTTTGAAAACATGAACCAATGAAAAAATTTTCTTTTATATACAGGATGTTATAAGTAAGTAGACATGGAGCTACATCATGTTTCGAACTAATGTAACTAATATGAATGAAGTAAAGGAGCGATAAAGTACATATTCAAATTGAAACAAACTTAAGTAAAATTTTTCGATTATAATATTCTATACCCGATATTTACAAATGGCACACAAAGAGGTATCACTCAAAGCAAGACATTAAATTAAATTAAATTAAATAATCCAAACAAAACAACAGTGAAAGCAATAAAAAGAATACCAAAAGTCATAGATATTCGGATATGGACACAGAAGAATATGTACAGACTCTTCCAAATAAATTGAGGTCTAACTGCGAGACAAGGGAACCGACTATCAGCGATCGCTTTCATTTCAATAGTAGAATGGAATAATAAGTGAGATCAAAAACAGAGAATATGTACTGAAATTTGCCAAAAATATTCAACATATAGCATTACAATAAAGGACGAGAGATGATTAAGGCTCTTAAAGTCTAAATATTTTTAGCAAAGCCCATTAAAATAAATTGTACTAGCGTACACCTTAATACAGGCAACACCTGAGACTTTTTTATAATCGACATGTCACACATAATTACGGTAGAGTAGGTACATTTTGACAATAGGTCGATGTATAAAAAAAATTCCAATGTACCTGTTTACCAGATATAAAACAGGCCGGTGATTAACATTTCAAACATTTGATTTAACAATTTTATTTGATTTAGTAAAGAAGTTTTTAAATGCTTTTGTTACTAATAAAATTTGTGTTTTGTAATTTTCAATTGTCTTTTGCTCAAAAATTTATTTATGGAATATAGAAAAAAATTCTTACCGTAATTTCGTTAGTTTCCAAGATCTTTGTTCGTTTTTTGGTTTTTAAATCAGTATGTGTTTTTTATGTTTTCATTAATGTGCCGAGATTACAGGGACAGAGAGAATCTTCTCTAGAACTAAAAGGCCAAATTGTGGGAAGTTAGATTAAAAAATATCTGAATTTAATCTGTTTCTTTACCAGCTGGTGATTACAGCAGAAATAATAAACAAATTCAGTGGCATTTACAGTAATACAGACCACCTTAATTTTCTGATTGCTGATTTATTGTTGTTGTCCTCTAAAATAGTGTTGATGTCTTATTAAAAAAAAAGAGATTAGAAATATTTAAATTTTATAAATTTTTACATCTATTAATTTATATCAGACATATTAAATAACACCCCAAAGTTTGTTTTTGCGATTATGAAAGAAGCGTATTTTTCTCTAGTCAGTAATGCTATTTTTAAGAACAGCTCAGTTCTACAATACTACTAATTTGTGGTAGAGCTGTTCAGGTAATAATCATGTGGGTCTACCATGAAATTATTGCTTGGGAGCAAAATGTTTCATTGATTTTTTTAACTTAAATCAAAGCACAGAATAGTTGAATGAAAAAGAAAATGGAGATGAAAACGCGATGGCGAGGAAATTTCGCGGGCATTCAGCAATATTCGACTAAGACTGCGTTAAAATGTATACTAAAAAATTAGCTTATTTATTTAAACATTTTAAAAATAAGTAAAAATATTCAGCCCATAAAATGGTAGCTTTAAAGTATTTTGAACTATATTTAGAACTTATAATTAGCATTTCCTATTTATAAATTATTTAATCACTGAATTTCTAATTGTAAATAAAATTATCTTGTTAAACATTTGCTCTTGATATTTTAGTATTTTTCAATTTCCTTATTTCAGTGACATTTGTGCGTAAATTAATAGTCTCTCAAAGATTGATACATTTTTGAGTTATGTTAGATAGAACACGCCTTGTTTCGAAAAAAAAGGCATTTTATTGTTAGAAATTATTCGTTGTATAACAAACATTTTTCAAAGATATTCTAAGTATAAGTACAATTCCATAATTTGATTTTTCTTTTAAATACGAAAAATCGACCTTCCGGCACTTAAAGAGAACTGCGATTTTGATGAAATTAAGAGCATTTTAATTAAAAAATTACTCAGATCACGAATATGATAATAATTGCTTTTGCTTCCGTTCGTAACAAATTATGGTTAATATGGATGGAAATTTAGAGCATTCAACCCAAAGTGAGGAATTTGCTGTTGTAGACTTACTTTACCTTTCAATTTTATTGCTTTTTCAAAACTTGCTTAAAGTAGAAAAAAACGTACGTAATTTAAATCATTTTTTTAATACTAAAATTTAATCAAGAAAAATGAATTTAATTTAATAATTTAATTCATTTATTTCCGTGTCCTATCAAACAAGAAATTTTATAGAAAGAGATTTTATTCGAAAGCAGTATGAATTGTTGATATCTATACAGTGAGGACGCGTGGGTTGGAATAAATTCATTTAAAATTCATGGGTTTAGTTATTGGAAAAACGCTCGGACACGTCGATTTTTGTTTTTAAGACTGCATCTTTTTTGATATTTATAATTTTAAGATCGTCTTTTGTTTTCGCACTATGACGTCATCAATAATTTTTTTAAATTGCATGCTATATTTTTGTTCACGAATTTGGATGCAGCGCATTTTTCTGAGTACAGAAATGTCAAATTCATATGACCTTGAAGAGGAAAGTTTTCGAAATAATCAGTCCTAAAGTTTCAAAAATTTATGATAAAATTATTAGAGTAGACCACTAATAATATCATCAAGGAAGCGCTGGAAATAGAGCAAAACATTCAATTGCGTGTTTATTTTTCCGGTTTATTGAAGTAGACTTTAGATTTCAGATAACCCCATAGATAAAAATCTAATGGAGTTAAATCGGAAGACCTAGCTGGCCATTCGATAAAACCTCTCCTTCCGATCCATCTATTTGGGAAAATATTATGAAGGTATTCTCGTACTGTTCTCGAATAGTGTGGGGGCGCTCCATCCTGTTGGAATCATACTGAATGTGCCGGTATATTTGGGTTTTCATTATTCAGGTACACTGCACTTACACTGGGTATTATGTCATTTTGTAGTAAGTCTAAATATTTTTCAGAATTAAGTGTTCCCTCAATAAAAAAGGACCCAAAGTTGAGGTACCCACAATTCCGGCCCAAACGTTTACTTTCTGAGGGAATTGTGTATGACTTTCCATTCTCCAATGTGGGTTTTCTGGTGCCCAATATCGAAAATTTTGCCTGTTTACCGAACTATTCAAACGAAATGTTGCCTCGTCGGAAAAAACTATCTTACGTAAAAATTCCGGGTTGGCATTGCATCTATCCATCATTATTTCGCAAAATTCTAATCTGCGGTCGAGATCGTCTTCAATAAGTTCCTCAACAAAATGTACTTTGTATGGGTGCCATTTGTTCTTGTGTAAATATTTTAGAACAGAAGATTTACTTAGTGACTGTTTTGCAGCTACTTGTTGACTTGATTTGTGAGAATTTTCTTGTAAATCGAGAAATGTAACCTGGTTGGTCTTATAATTGTCTCTCACGTGGCCAAAGTCTCTAAATTTTTTTTCTATCTTACTAACTACTGATTGTGTAATAGGCCTCTCCGGGTACTTATCATTGAACAAATCACAAACTTCAGCTTGTGTTCGAGTATTATCGTCATATCCTACCAACATCAACATATCTATTCGTTGTTTTTCAGTTAAACGCGCCATTCTTCAAGCTTTGAAACTGTACTTGACAAGTGTCAACAATCAAAAAAACAAAATAAACACAATTGAATGTTTTGCTCGATTTCCAGCGCTTCCTTTATGATATTATTAGTGGTCTACTCTAATAATTTTATCATAAATTTTTGAAACTTTAGGACTGATTATTTCGAAAACTTTCCTCTTCAAGGTCATACGAATTTGACATTTCTGTACTCAGAAAAATGCGCTGCATCCAAATTCGTGAACAAAAATATAGAGTGCAATTTAAAAAAATTATTGATGACGTCATAGTGCGAAAACAAAAGACGATCGTAAAAGTATAAATATCAAAAAAGATGCAGTTTTAAAAACAAAAATCGACGTGTCCGAGCGTTTTTCCAAAAACCAAACCCATGAATTTTAAATGAATTTATTCCACCCCACGCGTCCTCACTGTATAATTCGTTTACATGTTCCCAGTCTCATATAAATGAGGAATTAGAACAATTGCAATAATTATGTCACTGTACACAAGTTTTGCATATTATGTTAAAAATTAATACATAATCATAAATAAACAAATATATCATTACAACAAAAACTAAGTACGAACATTTAGATTCAAACGAAAAGAAATTGTGATCAACGGTATCGCTTTAGTTATTGTTAATTTCTATAATTTTTGGGTAATTTTATGCCTAGGAACTAGTCTAATTCAAAATATTAATAACTCAAACTTACTGTTATTAGAAGCATACATTGTAACCTAACTGCAAACCGTTATTATGAAATAATTAATGTCTCTTAATTAATAAAAAATAAGCATTTAAAATATACCACTTCTTAAGGAAATGTTTCGCAATAGAATGATAAAGAGTAAATTTTTTCGTTTTAAGATGCGAAAGAAATGTTAGTTCGAACTTCTAAACTATTAGTAATAGAATAGAAACGAAGCGAAGTCAAATTTTCTTTTTGTTCACAATTCTGCAAAATATATTTTTATAACGTATTTCATGCTTCTTTTTCTTTCATTTATTGTCAAAAAGCCTAATTTTCGATTTTGGAATATTTGATCGTTTTGACGCCGTCGAAAGCAGGTGTTTCCCTTTATTGCAAGTGGTCACACGAGCCTAACCCAATAAGAAAGAACTACTCCAAAAAGCACTGTAGTTAGACAGAGGTAAAGAATTACAAAAAAGTTTAAAATTTTGAATATACAGCTAGGTAGATTATTAAATTCTACATAAGTTGACAATGTAAGGCTTTCTCTGAATTTAAAGTGAACAAAATTCAAAAATCTGATATTTTTCAACTATTCACAGACCCACCGACGAAGAGCCTTAATTACAAAATAAATAACAACAGTAGCAAAACCGTTTGAGTCAGTATTCAACAAGCAGAAAACTAAATGCTACTATCACCAAAACAACCTAAAAGAAAGGAATGTAATTACATGTTAAAATGAGATTGGTTTATACTGTATGTTGCGTCCCTTTATTTATATTTTAAAACAGATGGACATATCCCACTGTTATTTCCCTGTTCTTTGAATTCAAAAACACATGCGCATGCAAGTAAAAATTAAACACTTGTTAAATAGTCTGACCCCCTGGAGTCGGACCTCAATAAATCTGTCATGTGTCAGTAGCGATATTCGACATGTCTTGATAAGTGTTTTTGTAGAATTAATGGCACACATGTGTACCAGACTGACTTCAGGGTTTCAACCAACCCATTTTCAGGTTATTGTTTTCAGTTCAAAAATCAGTGCCTCTGTAGCCTCCATACTGAACGGTTCACTCTTTGTACCTTTGCGACAGTATGAAATAATATTATAATCATCGAATAAGCAACCAGTACGGTTTATTCATTTATAACCATCAAATCGTTATAATACAACAGTGCTATTATAACCCTATACTGAAAGGTTCAATTATTGTCCCTTTACGACAGTATAGAAATAACTTGTACAGCGACGAACATTTATAATAAATTAGTCATAGTTATATTAACATCTGTAGTTTTATTTCCATCAAATCAAAATATCAGTTCCTCGCGTTTAAGTACTCGTGGAACGTGGGCATTTCCGAAAGATCAACTTTCAACAAAAAAGTTTAAATTATTGCTCACGCGTAAACACTGTAGTATATCTATTAAGTGGTTTATTACATTCAATTTAGTAATTTAATATTTAATTTTAATTATAATTTAGTCAGTATCTCATTTTTTACCACAAATAGTTTTTTCCGTGCATCAAAAGTGTTACAATAAAATCTACATCTTTCGTGCTAGGCGAACAATCACAATTACTACTGTAACTGAAACCATCACCTGCTCAAACTCAATTGCTAAATGAATCCTGGAACTTCAAACTTAAACATTTGTTTTTATAATGAAACGAAATTTTGTGCTCATTGGGTTTTCTAAATTGATTGTATCTTGTATACTGCAATGAATTCCTACATTTTCAACTGCATAAATTTTTATGTTGAGCAATTTTAGGATTATTAAATTAAGCGGCCTCCGTAAAGGATGTCGCAGGCTTTTCGTCAAATTTGACCCCAGCCCCACCCCCATGTCACAAGGTGTCACACTGTACCAAGCGCCCTCTCCCTCAAGTGAGTCACGTCACATGAACAAAGTTATTTTGAATTATAAAGGAAAATAAAATAACAAAAGGTTTGCTATATCAGTTGATGAATTTATATAGTTACTAAAATTTTACTTTTTCGAAAATACCCTTTGCGATGACACGTTTTTAATAAGACCCCCTAACCCACTGTCATGGACTGTCACAATTCCACTACCCCCCTCCCCCGCCGAAACCTGTGACATCATTTATGGACGACGCCTTTACAGAATACCGGCAGGCAGGAGCACTTATATAGCGTAAATTTAGTATAAGGTTTCAGTGATGTCATAAATCACAATCATATCTAAGCAATGGAACGCATGTTATTGAAGTCATGACATTTAACGATACAATCATAAATATTTCAACGATGGTAAATTCCAAAAGCAATTCTTCTGTCGATAAAACACGAATTATAGGAAGGTTATAAAACAGAAAAATTTCAATATCTCATCGAACCTCCATTAAATTTTCAAAGCATATTTATTGCTCGATGCCCAAGAAAAGTTGTGCTGCAGTAAATATAAAAACCATTTAATAAAAATTCAATTATTGCATGCAGCATTTTTATTATTTACTCTACCATCAACTAATGTACCTAAACAAGTAAAAATACGATGTTGCGTTAGTAGCTATAACCATAAATCTTCTCATGAAAAACTGCAGTAAATGTTTTAACACATCAGTAATAAATATCAGTCCTGTTCATTGGAACATACGGTACATGAACTCGGCGGTAAAACAATTTTATCCTGAATTTAATACGATGTTGCATGATCTACTAAAAAAAAATATTTTCGAATTAATTTCACAAACAGAAAAAAATAAACGGATGAACTGTAACGCGGACGATCGTTTGGGAAGATATGTAGCTTAGCCAGGCGATCTCGTAAAGCCTCGCTTGTCCAAGAGGGTACGAGCACAACACAAGAGAGGGCAATTATTTGAGGATTACCCATCAGTACGACACACCGTTTTGCCGTGTAATCCGAAGAATTTTAGCTACCCAACACTATGTCAAGTTAAAATTTATTTGTAAATTTTACCACCGCCACCTGTATGTCATTGTTATAAATCGCGTCTCTCTGCCTCGACAAATTTTAGCAATTTCGCAAGTGTTAAGCCTCATTTAACTTTTGTTATCTTCACCTTTGCATCTTTATAACAGGCACAATTTTTTATGATAAACAAAAATTGGCATAAAATTTGATGGAAGGGTACGACTGTAAAACGGCTACCTCTATCTGCTAATAATATTTATCTAAATCCCTTGGGCTAAGGAGCTTTATTTTGTTTCCATTGAGCCATTATATTTAATATCCTCGTCTACAATCTCATTTATCAGTGGTAAGTTTTCTTATTACTCCCCAACTCGACCACCATTTATCAACCCTTTTATATTTATCACGAGTTTAAATTCAGTGCAGCTGCGAATCTTCTTGACGTGAAGGTATTTATTTTTAACGTATTCACCCTTCATCTCCTGCTCGTTTTAAAGGATATATTTTTATTTGTCACATTTTTCGGTTAACTATGTATAAACGCACGAACGTCGGTGATCTGGAAATGTATTATGACACTCAAAATTGATAAAATGATTAATGTTAAAAGAGAAATTCTAAAAATCAATGAGATATTTTTTTTAGGTCATTTAACAATATTAAATTTTCGCAATGTAAATCTAACGGTATCTTAACGCCGTAAAATCTATTTTTCACCTTCGCCGTTACCTGTAGACAGCCACTTTACATTTTTCTTTAATATTTCTGATCCCAGCTTCCTTTTATTAAAAGACCTGTTATAATTAAGTTTTAATTACAATTTTATATCGCGACTTCCAATAAATTGTTCATTGATTTTATTATGTTTGCGCTTCTATATTAAAAAACGGCGCTTTTCGAACGTTACAAAGATAAGATAAGTTCGACTTAGAAGTGATTTATGTTAGCAGAAAATTTTCCAGTTGCAATATACTATCTGTTTGCGATCAAGAAAATTTGCACAGTTATGGCGTGTAATATTTTACACTGACGTTGCAGGATTATACACGACCCCGTACACTTTGAATCAGGGTAACACTCACAAAAGAACAGACCTGGCACTTTATGTGGTATGTATAATCTCAGTTCAGAGCTTGTCGCGTTACTCAATTTGCACGGTTCATGTCTCCAGTGTAATTATGATTTGAGGTCAAACAGGGCCTGATGACGGTATTAGCACAAATGTTCAAACCGCATTTTTATATATTTTTGTGAGTTAATGGTTGGTCAACTTCATGGTTTTTGTTTATATTTCCATTCATAAGGAGGTGCAGAATAAGCTATAAAAGTAGTACAATGACCGCAAAAAAGCATTATAAATTATTGAAGAGGAAAGAAAAAGTTGAATGACAGAAAGAATTTTAAACATGACAGATGTAACATGTACACATGAAAAAAGAGATATAATATCAAAAATCTTGAGTATTCTATTTCGTTGTAATCGCCGGATAAAAATATAAGAATATAACATTATGTACCTACTACTAATATTGCGCTAGATGGCTATTATTTTTATTGCTGGTTAATTGAATAAGCTGCTTGGATGGCTTAAAGTGTAATAACCAAATCAACTAATTGTATTATAAGCCGTTGATTTTAAAAGTGGGGCAAGTCCAAGTTATGTTATTGCTAGATATTTATTTTTTTGCATTTGAACAGATTTAAAAAATTGGTAAGCAATAACAGATTTATTTTACATTTCTTGTGGTCTTATTTCACGTAAATTTAATATTCAATATTGGTTATCCGTGTTGAGTGAAAAAATCATGGTGTTGGTATCCGCCAATGGACTTGCATTGCTTACAAATTCAATGATTTATAAAGAATGTTAATTTTCTTTGAATGGAATATAATAATGACAAAAAATTGAATATTTTTTTTTACTTATTTATTTTATTTCAGCATTTCATATTTCCTTCAAAAAGTTAGAATAAAAGAAAAAATAAATTTAATTTTATAGGAAGAAGTGAATAAAATGAGAAAAAAATTCAGTAATAAGTTGCATGCTAATTATATTTTTTAGTTTAGATGGTGCAGATCTTTAAAGTATTCATGATGAATGGGTGGTACATCGGGTAAAAAATCCATCATGTCTGTATTTTTCTTCATTTTTCGCATTTAAAGATGATAAAACAGTTTTCCGAAACTACTTGACCTACCCCGTTTTGGGTGATAAATTAAGAGCGACGCGTTCCCACACTGTCGTATTTACAGTGAACTTGCCTCACTTTTTAAATAAACTCATAATTTGCACATTGTTGTCGAAATAATTTACTAGTAACAAATACACTGATATTAAAAAATTTTTTTTCCACTACTAGCGATACAGCGGATCACTTTGATTTATATTATAATTCCGTAATATTTAGTTTCACTACTTTTTGTTCAGAGACGGGTAAATATCTTTTTTTTTACCACTGGTCAATAATGAACAAATTTACATGTTAGATGATTCTATTACAGTTTTTGAAAGGAAATAATACTTCTAGAACGATTTACTATAATAAAAAAATAGCAATACAATTTAATGGCATTTTATGCATTAAAATCGTGGTTTAACTAAATTAATGTATTTTAAAAATTGACCTACATTTGAATGTCAATTCTGTCAAAAGTGTTTTAGCAGTTCTTTGGTAAACGTAAACGTAAAGGTTATCCAATTAAACGACATTTAAATTATAGTTAAATAATTTGTGTGTGCATGTGAGTATCGTTAATATTCTTATTTATGAATAGTACTTTAAGAAGCTTTTATGATTTCATTGTCTTTCTTTTAGACCCCCTTCAACAAATAGCAATTTTGATTTTGCCATCTTTCGTAAATATTACTCTGCAAGCGCCGAAAAACGTTTTTTGCTTTTGATAGAAGAACCGCAAACGTTCACATTCCACGGCACCGGATGCGAGAATTTTTTTTATACGTGGAGAATAGCATTCACTAAAAATTTCTTTCTCTGGTATCAACATAACTTTTCTCGCCATTGCTACATTCGTCGCAATTTTATTCTTAAGTGGTACCATAACGTGTTACACATACACTTGCAAATATTTTGAACTTCTCTTTTATTCCAAGCTATTACTGCTTTTAGTAGCTTGTCTTTTTTTGCAACGGTCAACGTATCGTTATCTTATAAATGTTTTATTCGGTAAAAGTTAAAAGTACAAGTCCAAACTGGTTGGTAAGTGTGTATGCATTAATTCTTAAATATGGTTTTTATAAACTGTAAGTAAAATATTAGGTAATGTTCATGGTTCACTTATGATTAATTGGCTTACAGTAACCGATGCGTAGCCTAGATCTTGTAATGCATGTGTGGAATATATATTAGGGTGCTTCAGTACCCATTACTATACTTGCAAAGTCTTTGATGATAGTAAAGTTTAGTCGCACTAGATCAAAAGCTGCGAAAATTAATACAGCATAGATAGATCAAGTTAAGACGGTAAGAAATAACTTTGGTAAATTTGTCCCTAATAATTAACGGATTCTATAGCTTGATTTGTATAAGATTACAGTGGCAGATGTAGCTTACAATGCTCAATACACATTATAATTTTTATTGTAATTGCAGAAGCAGCTCTATGAAAAGTATCGGAGTCGGTTCACATTGATGTAGTGCAATCATAATTACTTTCTTAGAAGAAATTATTTTTTTAACACATCAATCACACATCAACTGGCAATATCGTCAACATAATGCTAGTGATGAATACAAATTCCCCGTTTTACTGCAGCGTAATACAGGGTTGGGCATAGTAATGTTATCATTTTTAACACAAAACATCGTTAAAAAAAACATAATATAGTTTCAATTCTTATCATAATTTTTTCCTCATGCCTTTGGATTTGATGTTATGCGGTAGTGACAGTTAAAAAATGGATCGCTGAACATTGCAAGCAAGAATGTTTGTGGTCGAGTAATTTGCAAATTTGCAGCACAATGTGCGTTTCGTATAAAATTTGGAAACAGATGCAGAAGGGATGCACCATCTCGACTGACCATTTGGGTCGCAGAAGATATGTCAGAAATGCAGAGAATGTTGAACTAGTGAGAAATACATTTGAGCATAGTCCTAAACGTTCCGCAAAACGGCACTCTTTAACTTTTAACATTTTTTAAGAAGCCTCTGGAGAATTTTACACTTAGAGCTAAAATTACATCCCTACAAGATGCAAGTTAATCAAGAACTGGATGAACGTCACAAAGAAAATCGACAAATGTGTTCTCAGAATATCCTCAACGCCATTTAAATTAATTTCGATTTACCAGATCAGCTGTTGATGTCTGACGAAACCAATTTTTATTTACCGGGATTTGTCAATAAGCAGAATTATTGATATTGGTCTGACACAAATCCTAGGGAAAGTGATTGTTTGATGTGCTATTGAATCAATGAGAATCATGGCATCTTACTTCTTTGAAGATGTCAATAGTCGAGCAGTAACGGTAAATTCAGAGCGTTATGTAGAGATGTTGATAAATGTTCTCCAACCGGAGTTACATCGGCTAAGTATCGAAAATGTTTACTTCCAGCAAGATGGAGCCACTGCTCGTACCGCCCGCCGATCGTTAGAAACTCTACGTAACTTGTTCCCTTGACGTTTGATTTCGCGTTTCGGCAACATTCCCTGACCATAGTGCAGTCCAGACTTGAAAGTCGCAGATAAGTTTCTCTGGGGGTATCTTAAAGAAAAAGTTTTTTCCATGCCTATCAACAACTTAAACGAGTTAAAAATACTGCATTACTGTCCAAATTGAAGCGATCCCCGAGGAAATGCTACAACGAATTACGACAATTTTCCCTCAACGTCTTCAAGCTAGCAATGCAGAAAATGGTGATCATTTGAAAGATTCTATCTTTATGTCATAAAATCCAAATGTGCCTAGAACAATTTAGGACAAGAATTAAAACTGTATTATAATTTGTTAAAAATATATTTAGTGTTAAAAATGGTAACATTGCTATGCCCAACCCTGTATAAAAGCTAATTCAAAAGTACACCCGCAAATTGTTAGATGTGATTCCTCTCGTCAAAACAAGAAAAAAGTTTTTCAGAAATTGTTCAGATCGCAATGTCAAGCTACTTCAGAAAGTTGACGATATTGCCACACTTCAGTTCACCCCTATCGCGTTGTTCGTGTACATTTGAATCACCCTTTATATTATGTTGCAGTTTTCTTCATCTGATTTTCTACGTAGCAGTGTTCATAACTTGTCATTTACACTGTTAAATCCCTTGTGATAGCATTATTTTCAGAAGTTATTTGTCTGAGCGAGCAGCCATTTTAAATACACTCATTGAGAGACAAGTAGTACTAGTTAAACATGTCTACTGGCCACTAAAATACATGACGCTCCGTAGCCGAGTTAATTAAGAAAATAAAAAGATTTTCCTATTAATTACCAACTCTTGTTGTACACATTGGTTTTAATTTGAAATCAATGGGACTAATTCTAAACATTTACATTTAAATTTCAAATCATCTGCTAATGACTCTCCCATTGGGCCGAACCTAATTTACTGGCATTCTGTGTTGACCAAACCAACAATAAATTTAATCCCAACAATTGCACAGAAATTTATACAACTCCAGAGGGAATCAAATGTCACTTAATGTGGGTACACTCTCAACATTCATTCCGATCTCTTCAGGGAACGGACGATAAAAGTTTTCAGTTGATTTTCTTTACTGTAAAAAGTGACGATAACTCCGTCCCATTAAATCGGCAATTACTGTTTGTGACTGGTAAGATACAATAAATTATTACTAGTTGCTTCATATTCTGTTGTGGAATTGTTGCACACTAATTAAAATATCAATAAAAGTCTTAAATAAAGTTAAGTTCATAACATTATATTATGTGAGAACAACAGAACAGAATGAACTTATTAGTATTTATCATTCATTTCTGAACATGAACCATGTAAATTAATCTTAACGTATAGTATTTTTGTCTTGGAAATTTGCCCGGCCGTTTCTGAATACTATCTGAAAATTAGAATAATTATGCGACACACGATTCGTATTTCAAAACTTGTATGAATAGATGATTTGATTTCCCATACTGCCCACATGCTCGTTTATTCATCCATAAAAACTTTTCGTATCTTATCTCAATTTGATCCTCCGATGTTCTATCGTATCAAGGGTTGCTAAACGTACCTCTTTACAGAACACTATATCCCTTTCTGGTTGAATTTTTGTCAAATGCCCCTTTTACGTAATTAAACAGGATGTGTCCATAAACTTTCGGTAAAATCAATGATAAATTTCCACTCACTAGATAAAATTAATTAATTATTCACATTTTCCACATTTTTACTAGAAGATAGTTCTAATATCTAATTTATCACCGAAAGATGTTCGTTTATAAATACTGTAAACAATTTTTTGTTGTATAAGTTTATTTTCAAGAGCTTATTTTTTAATGGAAAATTGAAAGAAATATTGTAATCAAATTTTATATTGAACCACAGCTGTCCATAAGTTAGTGTTCAAGAATAAAAGAAATAAAGTACAACAAATAAGAAAACGTCTAAGAAAATTATGTTGTGTTTTTTTAAACTTTTGCTTAATATTTTTTTAATACTGGATCTTCAATACAAAAGTCATTTAAGGAAAGCTGTGTTTTGTCAATCTTCGAGAACATTTTCAAGTTTATTTATGTAAATATTACATTTTTTGGGTTAAAGCTTATAAATTTAATTTGTTAGAGGATAGAATAAAAACGAAAACAATTTCAATCCATTTTCATCTGTTCTTGTCATGTAGGAATATATTATCCCATAGCCTAAGATTACGACGATAACAAAAGTTTTTGGTTATCCGAAGTTTTTATTGCCACCGTATGTTTCGATAGATATAGAATAATAATAAACTCTAATTAATTTACATAAGCAATTAATAAACCTGCATACCTATGTCGCTGCATTTCTCCTACTAGACACGGCAGATTCAATTTTATTCAATTCCTTAACAATCTTTAATTAAAACTTACTAATTGTCACTATAAAATGGTGACCTAACAAGCAAACAGAACTTTAATTTCTCTTTGTCTTCAGTCATTTTATCCATGTTTTTTGTACACTTTTTTTTTTTTTGCTTCAAAACCGTTTCAGTCTAATTCATCGTAAAACGAACATCACTAAGCCGCGGACCTCTTAAATATTAAAAAGTTTTATTTGTACAATAAATAATTACTGTAGATAACATAAATACGTGGTTATAAGTTTCATTATGGATACTCACGATCTTGATATAACATTGTAAATATGTTAAAAATATAACATGTTACATGTAACATGTGAGTGATTGTGAGCGTCCAGGTCTTTACCATTATAACATGGTAAATTACAATTGGCTCTTTCTGTGCTTTAGAAGTGGAGCCATCAAAATGGCAAGTAGTACTCGATGGTGACTAATAACTTAAATAAAACCAGTGTGGTATAACCTTCTAAAACTTAACCTATCACATCAAAACAAACATTATTTTTATTTAGGTAACTTATCTACTTATTTTGGTTTTGGTGGTGTTTATAAATCATCTGGTTAGTTTATATATGAACATCTGATTTTATGGCTCATTTCCTTTTAGCTTCGATTTAATCAATTTATTAATGACTTTCAATTGAAATTTCAAACAAAAATTTTAATTTTTTCTGTTTTTCGACCCTTTTGCTTCAACGTGAACTGCGTATCACCTCTTGCTCTATTTAAAATTAACAGTAGGGTCTTGAAAGAACTATCAGATGACCATAACCTATTTAAGTTTTGGCAGCTCAAAATGTAAGATGACGCAAATAACACGGTCATTTATAGTTATGAGAGCGATTAATAATCGAGACAGTTAATATTGTTGAGATTATTAATCGCCGATTAACGCAAAAGTTGGTTACAATATTTTTCCGTTGATCGAATCTTACGAAATTGAAGAAAATGTAATTTTTTCCGTGACAAAAATTCTAATACATATTCGAATCAAGCATTCCAAACATTTTAAATCAATATGTAATATACAGGATGACCACTTAGTACGTGGACGGTCCATATCTCTGTTGTTAAAAGAACCATGGAAAAATATTATATACAAAAGTTATAGAATCCGTGTAGATGCACACTCGTGAAATATTTTCTAGTATATGGAGTGTCCCAAAAAAGCGGGGCGCCAGAAAGGTACTTTTTTTTAAAAGGCAACCCCAATTTTTTTTTACAGAATAGAATTTAGCATAAAATTCTGCGTATAGTACAGTATTTTAATGTAAGGTTTGTTGCGGTGTTGCCAAGTTATATGTAATTTACAAAAAAAAATGTAGAAAAACAACCTATCCAAAAAGTCGTTAAAAAAATCACTAGTTTAAATGTAATAATGCGGTTTTATAAACATCAGAAATGTCGGAATAATTCTGCAAAAGAAAATTGGTTATAACTTATACGGGGCATTTTTTACGGCGGTGCCAATATTGAAATTTTTAAAGTAGCAAAACTTAATTTTTTTAAATGGATCACTATGTATTTTAATCCGGAATGTTATGCAGTATGTTATTCTCTATAAATTTGCAATTACAACTAATGTTCTGAAATGGGCCGTTTTACCACAATTTTAGATTTTATTTAAAAATGTACTAAAATATCGCTGTTTTTTGTTGTTTTATTCTCGTGGTATGCCATGACTTGAGCAAAAACGGCCATTATCAGACGTTAAAAGTGTGCTTTTAATTGCATTTATATTACTTCGTGTTTATAATATTATTAAAAAATTTCTTTCTAAAAAACGGACTAACGGAAATGGAAAACTTGCTCATAAAAGAATGAACAAGACTTCGTGTTATAAAATAGAAATAAATACGATACGTTAACTTTTTACGTATAAAGAATTTTTGAAGAAAAGGTATAAAAATTTGACGTCTAATTAAAAATGTTTAGTTTTTTTTGTAAGAAAAACAGTCACTCGTAGTAAGAAAGAAATAATATTAAACTGGAAATAATCAAAACTTTTTTTGAAACAATGCTATAAGGGAAACAAAACAAAAGTAAATAGGTACTTGTCAGTTTTACTGTTACTATTGCGACTTATAATTTAGTGAGTTTAGCTATTTTTTTATTTAAAATTCAATTTCCAAGAGAAGAGTTAGTAGATATGGTTTTTATTTTGGGAGAGTGTAATAAAAATTGTTTGCTAGCTAGCAGAGTTTATACAACAAGATATCCCAATAAGGAAAGACATTCTAGGGAAGAGTCATTCAGAAATCTTTTAGAACGGTTTGAAAGAACTGGAAACGTTTCATATGAAAAACATGAAAGAACAAAGACTATAACCAATGAAGAAAATGAGTGATGAGAGTAATTGTTGAAAATCCTCATATTGGTAGTCGTGATTTAAGCAAAACTTTAGAAATCTGTCGGACATCAGTTCAAAAAATGATCAAGAAGACTAAGTTTCACCCGTACCATATTCAACTCAATGAGCAAGTTTTCCATTTCCGTTAGTCTGTTTTTTAGGAAGAAATATTTTAGTAGTATTATAAACACGAAATAATAGAAATGCAATTAAAAGCACACTTTTAACGTCTGATAATCACGGTTTTTGCTCAAGTAATGGCATACCACGAGAATAAAACAACAAAAAACAGCGATATTTTAATGCATTTTTAAATAAAATCTAAAATTGTGGTAAAACGGCCCATTTCAGAACATTAGTTGTAATCGCAAATTTATAGAGCATAACATACTGCATAACATTCCGGATTAAAATACATAGTGATCCATTTAAAAAATTAAGTTTTGCTATTTTAAAAATTTCAATATTGGCACCGCCGTAAAAAATGCCCTGTATAAGTTATAACCAATTTTCTTTTGCAGAATTATTCCGACATTTCTGATGTTTATAAAAGCGTAACACCGCATTATTACATTTAAACTAGTGATTTCTTTAACGACTTTTTGGATAGGTTGTTTTTTCCACAAGTTTTTGTAAATTACATATAACTTGGCAACACCGCAACACCGCAACGAACCTTACATTAAAATACTGCACTATACGTAAAATTTTATGCTGAATTCTATTCTGTAAAAAAAATTGGGGTTACCATTTAAAAGAAAATTCCTTTCTGGCGCCCCGCTTTTTTGGGACACTCGGTATACTAGAAAATATTTTACAAATGTGCATCTCCACAGATTCTATAACTTTTGTATATAATATTTTTCCAGGTTTCTTTTAACAACAGAGATATGGACCGTCCACGTACTAAGTGGCCACCCTGTATATCCAAACCAACGGTGTCATGACTTACAAAAAGTGTCAAAAGTTTGACAATCTATCTGCACTTTTTATCAATTTTACTGGCTGTACGGTTGCTAACTTCCATATAAATAGTATTACTATAAGCATAACGTAAGGAAGTAATTCAATTCGTATTCCTCATTGGTATATTTTGCATTCATTTTGTCATCTTTCATTTAAATAAAGTGCTATTTCAATTTAATCGTATATCTTGTTGCCTAGATGCCGAAATCATGCATGTATAAGAAATCATTCATTAAAAGGGGTCATAAATGAATGATTTTCTATTCATTAAATCGACCCGTAAATCAACGATCACCGGAAATAGTTATTTAACCAACAAGTGCGTTAATGAGAGCCATTAATAATCGAGACAGTTTAACGTGTGAGCGTAGCGAGCACGTTAATTGTTGTCGAGATTATTAATCGCCGATTAACGCAAAAGTTGGTTACACTATTTTTCCGGTGATCGAAAGTTATGAAATTGAAGAGAATGTAATTTTTTCCGTGTAAAAAATTTCAATAGATATTGAAATCAAGCATGCCACGCAGTTTAAATTAACAAATCAAATTAATCAAATCAACGGTGCCATGACTTACAAATGTCAAAGCTGTAACATTCCAACTGAACTTTTTATAAAGTTTACTTATTTTATTGTTGTTAACTTTTATATAAATAGTATTACCAAACATAAAGTAAGTAATTAATTCAATTTGTAGTGCTTATTGGTATATTTTATTTTCATTTTGTCATAAATTGCAATTTTAAATTAATATTCAAATGCCAATTCTGAATGTCAACTGAAAAAAATTAAATTAACAATTCAAAAGATATAAACATTTAATGCCTATCACATAGAACTTGAAAGTTCTCAACAGATCAACTCACTAACTAAACCAACTAAATGAAATACAAAATCTGACCGTTTCAGAAACAAGCGGCGCCTTAGTTACAAAACTCCTTCCGCATCCACGAAGATAGTTGCTTTGAATTTCCTAATTGAAGATTGAATTTTGCATTTTATTTGTGAAGGCAAACTCTTTACGTTGATACTTGTTAGAATAAAGGTTTGTTTTCACTTAACAGTAAAAGTCAAGACTTTTATTGCTGCAACAGTGTGACTTTTTTTTGGACGTTAATTTGAAATATAAATATTTAACAATATGGAATTGACTCCCCCCGAAATAGTAGAGACGGCGAAGACTGCAAGTCTGAGTTTGCTTCCCGCAAAAAGCAGAACAATTTACGAGAAAACCTATGATGAATTTGTTTCATGGTGTAAAGAAAAGCGGTGTAGTGACCCAAACTTGCCGCCTAAATAATTTAAATATTCGAAATATCCCGAACGCTCGAAAAATAAACCGCGAAATTCAAATTGGCCAACAAAATTGTGATCGTCTAGAATGTCGGTAGGACTCCTCGTTGCGTTTACACAATGCGGCAAGTGTTCTGGATGCAACGGTGAGACTTTTAGGGGAAGAGGTGTCTTCAATAAAACAATATCATAGTGGAGGATGCCTTTTTAATTAAATCAAAATAGTAAGAGCGGAGAGCTCATGCAATAAACTGGAATCGGTGAAACCTCCCCAAACCGATTCCTCAGGCATGAAAAAAAAACAAAAGCATACACAAACAAAGAAAGCAATTAATACCACCGACATACACAACATAAGAAATCGTCCCTTTTTATAAATAAACAACATACAAAATAAAAACATAAACGAGATGTGGTATGTGATAAAAAAACACATGTTAAATAATTAGGTTGTAATGTCGAATCATCTGAAACATATCGGAGATCACACCGAAGACCTGGATAAATTTTGATTGGCAAGGCAGTACGAATGATGGACATGATTTCATCATTATTATCACTTGAAGCATGAAATAACAAGAACTATTTGTTATGATAAATTAACCGGGCTACGAACTGTTGCCTTTCCAGGCCCACGATCCAGCACTACAGTGCGCCGTAGAGGGCGGTCCGTAACTCTGCCTTAATGCCTTTTTCGAACGGAGGAGAGAACGGCACAGCAATTAGACACACATAAAAACAACAATCTCGGCCTATAAATGATGTCCCGCCTGTTATTGGCTAGGTTCCCCACCACCGAGTACAAAACAACAACAATTATAAATAGCACAATACACAGCATAATAACATACAAAAACCTTTAGGGTTATACTCACAACCGCGGAAATGGAAACACAAAATCTTGCTCTCCGCCACTGGTAAGAGCTGCAACCAGTTCCCGGGGGTGATAACTAAATGACCACATTACGCGCAGGTGGTAATTTAAATTAATCAAGGGACGATTTCTCATGTTTACAATTAGAACATACAATATCTAACCAAGGAACACGCATGCGACGAACCGGCCTATAATTACGTTCGACCGGTCGTTCCCAACGAGGTCTTCGTGTAGAATTGGGCGCCTCCGCATAACCCTTTAAACCTTGCGTCGGTCCAAATCTGGTTTAAGCGCTCCCGAGTGCGCGCTTAAGTAACGGGCCCTCCCGATACTCCGGCACTGGAAGGCACGCCCTAACGGAGCGGCTACATGACGCCACGCGGAGATTTTGACCCTTAACGACACGTAACCCGCGTCCCCTTTACAAACAACGGAAAAACCCCGCGTTTCTTCGCCCCCGCGATAAAAAAACGCATGCTAACCCTTGCCGTCCCCGTACTTAACCAAAACTAACGCGCGAATAGGCCGATTCGTTAATTAAGGGCAGTAATTAGCCTCATCCCCCAAGCGCCCCAAAAACAAAAAAAAACACAATACCTTAATGCAAGACGGCAACAGTACACGAACCACAATTCCACTGGTACAGACCACACACAAAAAAACAGAGAATACAAAAAAAAACACAATTTATTAAGCTCGAATCAGAAATTACGCACGTACGCTTTACTCTACACCAAAAAAAGTGACGCTACCACTCCCTCCCCCTTGCCTCCCCCTTCCCGGTCCTATTCCCAAAAACTGTTCACCCTTTGTCCCTGTTGCTATCCGGACCGATCAGGGCTGTCTCCCACGGTTATCCCGGGCGTGTGGTGGGTTGCCTATGAAGCCGGGGCAGCTTTCAAATATGCCTACTACAGCGGGCAGCGCACTATTCAGAAACGGTTCTGTTGGCATATTTCTGCAGTATAGTAGAAAGAGGCTTAATAGGCAGCTTATGGCCAAAATTTTCAATGCTGAAAGCCACATTAAACGTCAAAGAAAACATCGACATTGGCAAATATACTAAACTAATCCTGTATATCAAACGGCAAAAAGAAGGTTATGTGCCGAAAAAGTCACGGGTAATTGAAAAAGAACAATTACAAAAATTTATTTCCGATGCACCTAACAGCCTCTTTTTAATGATCAAGGTAGGTAAATCTACAAGTTAAAACTATTAAACATAATTATATTTGTATTCCCAAGGTTGCTCTAATTTTTGGAGTGGCTGGTGCACTAAGAAAGAATGAATTATTAAAATTAGAAATTAACGATGTACAAGATTTAAATTCAAAATTTTTAATCACAATTAGGGCATCAAAAACAAAAACAAAAACTAATCGAATATTCACGATAGTGGATAATGAAGAAAATACGCTTTTAAAATTGATTAGAGCCTACATCTCATTGAGACCATCACATACACCACACAAACGATTTTTTGTTTTTTTCAAAAATAATAAGTGTTCAACACAGCCTGTTGGAGTTAATACATTTTCCAAATTACCATCGCAAATAGCAGTCTTTTTAAAACTAGAACAACCGCATCTCTACACTGGGCATTGCTTTCGACGTTCTTCTGCTTCAATACTTTCCAATGCTGGTGCAGACTTTGCAGCCATTAAACGACATGGTGGTTGGAAATCCACTGCTGTGGCAGAAGGATACATAGAAAATTCAATCCAAAATAAGGTTAATATAGCTGAAAAAATCCTTTCAAACAACTTCATGCAAACTCCCCAATCCTCAACCAATTCAGATGCACACAATTTAATATCTAATGATGTAAATTTAAATTCAGAATATCATCGAACTGATAATCAATCTGCACCTACGATCAATTTTACTAGCTGCACTATCACGAACTTAAACATAAATAATATTACTAAGCACAATGCAAATAATTAGTTATTAATTAAACGTGTTGTATTTTTATGTTGTTTTCAGCTATATTAACCTTATTTTGGACATTACATCTTGTTTAATGGAAGTTACATTAATTTGACCTTGTGAATATATAACTTGTTGTTTTTTTGTTAAATTTTTTATAAAATGTATCAAATATTTTGTTCCGATCTTCTAATAAAAGTTTCTCGTAATAGTTCATATTGCACCTACAAGTAAATGAAAGCAATGTCTACCTCATATTTACGAAGGAAAATGTTTACTTACCTGCAAACCGGTCCTATTGTTTTTGCAACAACTTTTTTGGATTATCAATATAAAAAAGTGAGGTTAAGAACCAGTAAATGCAATCACAATTTTATTGTTGCAAGGCGTCATATCAGTGACTTATCCGCTTTCAACACTAAATAGTATGTAACAGTTGATTAAAAATCATCAGGAGCTAATCGGAGAAGATCCTTTTTTTGACATCAAGCTTCGTGTTTACATTGAAATATTAGAAATACCTTATATATTTTTGGTTGCCTAGTTACCGGAATCGTGCATTGATGAAAAATCATTCATTAATGAGGGTCATTAATGCACGATTTCCTATTCACTAAACCCGTCCGTAAATCAACGATCATTGGAAAAGTTATTTAACCAACATGTGCGTTAATAAGAGCGATTAATAATCGAGACAGTTTAACGTGTGAGCGGAGCGAGCACGTTAATATTGTTGAGATTATTAATCGCCGATTAACGCAAAAGTTGGTTACAATATTTTTCCGTTGATCGAATCTTACGAAATTGAAGAAAATGTAATTTTTTCCGTGACATAAATTCCAATAGATATTCGAATCAAGCATGTCAAACATTTTAAATCAATATATATTCAAACCAACGGTGCCATGACTTACAAAAAGTGTCAAAAGTTTGACAATCCATCTGCACTTTTTATCAATTTTACTGGCTGTACGGTTGCTAACTTCTATGTAAATAGTGTTACTATAAACATAACGTAAGTAATTAATTAAATTTGCATTTCTCATTGGTATATTTTGCATTCATTTTGTCATCTTACATTTAAATAAAATGCCGTTTCAATTTAATCGTATATTTTGTTACCTAGATACCGAAATCATGCATTTATAAGAAATCATTCATTAAAATGGGTCTTTAATGAATGATTTCCTATTCATTAAATTGACCCGTAAATTAACGATCACCGGAAAACATAATAACAGGTATGTTATCTGTGTAACACTATTGACTATGTTTTTGTATGGAATTGGTTTACAATTCTAAACTTAAAAATACGACGATAACACAAATACGAGGGTTTAGCATTCTGAATTCAAGATCGTGAGTACCCCTATTGTAAATTTGTTGTAAATGAAGTTTCGAGAAGAACAAAATTAAACACTGAAGTGTTCGGCACGCAGTAACTTTCTTATAATTTTCCAAATTTTGTGATGAGAAAATTTCTTATCTTCCCTATTAATAAAATGTGTTAGATCAGGCGTCAAACAAATCTAATTTAAAACTTACCGAAACCAATCCATAAACTCGAAATATCTCCGTTTCATTTCGCATTTGACTAACTAAATTATTACGATTTCATCTGACTTAATTCCGTATAAAGATGAAGCTATTCTGCGATACAATTCAGTATTATATTAGCAGAAATTGACGTAATAAAGTTTTCTGTAGTCAGCGCGATTTACATACAGTTTTTCGAAAGTTTTTAATCTGACTGTCTAGCCAAAGATAAAAAATGACTTAAATAAAGATTTTATACTTTAAAAAAAAGACATTCGACAGCAATTGTAAATTAAAGTTTAGTACAAACAAGGTGTGGTTTCCGCTTTAAAAATTATTATTCCCTCAGGTAACTAAATCCGAGTTTCACTGCGGCACAAAGCGCTGTATATCTTTTAAGTATCATGTGCTGACAATGGGTAAAACACCGAAAAGTACACGTACATGTAAACTTCAAACCACAATTGGTAGATACAAATCCTATTTAATAATACAGGATTATGAAGGATACCCGTCTTGCAACATGTGCTCAACCGTAGACCTATCATTCATAATGTATCATCTGCTTTTAGTAGCATCATAGAAGCAAAATAAATAGGAGTTACTGGTGTTATTTCCATGATTCCTGCTCTTAATTTAGTTCTATAATTAAAAAAGAAGATTACAAAACCTAAATATACAGGATGTTCTATTACAGGCGTGAAAAAATGAAATCGTATATACAGTATCAAACTCTGAGATAAAATGAAGTAATAACTTTTTTTGTAATTTTTTCTTCGTTAAACTTGGTAATAAAGCGTTATCACCTGCCACCGCTGTTAACTTTCGTTTCTGTAACCGGCCCTATGTTGCTGATGAAGAAGCAATAGTTGATTGTGATGGCGGATGAACCAGACATAGGCAAGTATTAGACAAATTTCTACTCGTTTAGGATTCACACAGAACTTTGCCTGGTAAACGTTACGACGAGAAGACTGTACCCCTACCACTGCCAACTAGTGCAATACTTCCAACCAGGTGGCCACGCTTTTTGTGAATCGTCACCCTAATTATCAAATCTCGTAACTCCACTTTTGGTCAAAAATGAGATTTTGTCCCATAGGTGCTCGATTGGCAGTGAAGAGATCTAGATAGTCCTGTCAATAGGTTAGTTTTAACTTCTTGAAAGAAAAACGGGTTTTCCAGCCGCTGCTGCAATAAATTTCTTTAAAAAGTATAGTGACGTAGTTGCGTGATGTGCACGTTGGAAATTAAATTTCTGTTGGTTATTATAAATTTAGGGCGGTACTCGCTCATTCGCTAACTCTGTTACTCACACGGGCCGAGAGAGTTAGAAAGCGTTCATCATGTGATCACTTTCTAAAAGAAATAGATTGTAGATTGAAAGAACATGAAGTTTTAGCACCGTCTTAATGTACCGCTGAGCTGTTATATTGGCTCGAATATGACCATGAACAGTATAAACTAATACCATAACCTCCACAGATCTTTCGATAAAGAATTGAAAATTGCTTCTTTGCTGGTATGCACTGTTTTTCATCTGTTCGAATAAAGTACAACTTTTTTTTTAAATCGACAGAGAAAAAATCCAAATCGTTCTTAAAATATCAGAAATATCCACAGAAAAAACTTATTGAAGCCTGATTTTGTGAAGTGGGGAAATTATACTAACACATCTAACTAATGTCATCATAACCTACAAGTTGGTTCAAATTTTTCCATTTCGTAATAAATCAATGATAAAATCTAAACTATTTTGCAACACTAAAAAACAAAAATACTTCGACGTTACATTAAGATGACGAATAAAGTTTTATCGGCCTGAGTAAGTATGTACAGTTAACAAATTTAAATTTGCGACAATTTTTTTAACAGTAGACCATATAATTTCATATTTTAGTTGTTAGAATTATCTTTTTTGGCCTCCGTCCTAAATGACTGATTTTGAAGTCCTCTAAATAGGCCCGAAAATCCGATTTTCAGGACTAGGCCTGAAAATGTAAACTAGTGTAATTTTAATTTTGTAAGTTGGTAGCACCGAATCTGCTAACCAAATCGAAAATTAAATGTCAATTACACCGTTTGTTAACATCGATAAGAACTTTATTAATATTAGTTATAAAAATAAAGGATGCTTTTAATTTAACAATATTGCAAGTATCTCAATCCATGTCATAATTGCAGTTTGTTTTGTCATAAAAGTCAAAAGGCAATACATACTGGGTACTTGATTTTTAAGTTCAAATTAATCTTTCCGGGTAAATATTGCCAACAGAAGAAAAAAATAAATTCTCTAGCCGAGATATTTGAACAACAAATTTATATTTTCTTATTTAAATATTATTATCGGCCTAAAAAATGTTGTGTAACATACGTCCAGAAACTGTTTTGCGGGTACTCGCAGTTGAGGGTTTCGGCCTTCGGCCTCTCCCCTCATACCTTACTCGCACTGCAAAAATACAGTTTCTGGCCTAATGATACAAATAACTATTTCTCGATACATTCATAACTTTGAAAAGGTAGTGACGGTTTTCTATTAATTAACTACTTGACAGTATTAAAAAAAAAAACGCAAAACTTAAAACGAATATGTAATTTTCTATTTAGTATTTTTAGTAAAGGACAATATAATTCAACATAACAAATAATATGGCGAGAGGCGTCGGCTCTGGAAGACTCAAAAAGTCTGGGGAGGATGAAGACAACGCATTGGTTGAATTCGTAAAGCACATCCATTAAGGCCAAAGAGGAAACCCATTTTCCGGCTGGCGTTCGTACTGCTCAAAATAGAATTCGAGATGCAGGGCTGTGAAGTTGTGTAGCTGCGCAAAAACCACGACTCAGCGATCAAAACATAGTAGGAAGGTTAGAATTTGCAAACATTTTCATTGGCCGTGATAGCGAGTATTTGGTAAAAGTAGTGTTTTCGGATGAAACAATTTTCCAATTGACGAATAATACTAGACTGAGTTATATCATTTTTTGGACAAGAAAAATGACTGTTGTAAAGCACGATGGCGTTATTCCGTTGAGCTGATTTTAATACTTAGTATAACCACCATTTTTTTGTATTGCACTTCTTAATCTGCCACCTATCGATAAAATTGTATTCCTGATAAAATCCTGTGGAATAGCATTTCACTCCATTTCAATTGCCTGAATTAAATGATTTCGACTTTGTGGCCTAAATTCATACTTGTATATTTTCTTTGTAATACGTATATCCCCAAATATTTTCTATTGGATTAGAATCCGGGCTTCTGGCAGGCCATGGTAGGACTTCTACTTCGTTCTCTTGAAATCAAGTTCGAGCCACATTAGAAGTATGAACGGGAGAGTTATCCTACAACATTTTATTATTTCAAATACCTACTATTACAACTTACATATTTGAAAAATGTTATTATTGTTGAAAAATAAATTCTTCATTGCACCTTTCTCGAATAGATGGAAACATCACTTCATTCATTATTTGAACATACTTTGGTCCGTTCAAACGTCCATCCACAACATGTAAAACTCCAATGCCCTCTACTGAAATCCACCCCCATACATGGACTGACCATCTACCACTCTTATTCGTTTTTTGTAAATAGGGTTCCTCATAGCGCTGGCCGTTCCGTCTGTAGACTTTCAATCTAGTATTATTCGTCGATTGGAAAATTGTTTCATCCGAAAACACTACTTTCCCCAGTACTCGTTATCACGGCCAACAAAATTGTTTGCAAATTCTAACCTTCCTACTATGTTTTGCTCGCTGAGTCGTGGTTTTTGCGCAGCTACACAACTTCGCAGCCCTGCATCTCGAATCCTTTTTTGAGCACTACGAACGCTAGCCGAAAAATGGGTTTCCTCTTTGGCCTTAATGGATGTGCTTTACGAATTCAACCAATGCGTTGTCTTCATCCTCCCCAGACTTTTTGGGTGTTCCAGAGCCTACGCTTCTCACCATATTATTAATTGTTTCTTCCCATTTTCGTTTTAAATTGAATATTGTCAACTTTTTTGAATTCAAAAGGTCTGCAACACGGCTTAAACTCCATCCTTCTTCTATTTTGGCAATTGCAAACCCCTTTTCTGCCTCACTCAGTAAATGATACGGCATTATTACTTACGAGTAAATTGTTTTCTGTCGCACTCTCTTCTGTCACAGGAACAACTGTCACTTGTATTGTCATACACCACTAGGCATATCTAAGCAACGTTTACACCAATAAATTGTGTCATCCCAAATTTAAATTCGTTAACTGTACCTAACACACAAATCAAATGTACATTGCTCTACGGAAAAATGTCTCAAAAGACATAAAATAAAACCGTTACCAGACAGGCAGAATGAAAGAAAGTAAATTAAATTTATTTCCATGGAGTGTAAATTAGTTTATCGAGAGTCTTAAACAAGTTGACGAACAGCTAATTAACTTAAAGTACAAAATTGTAGTAGGATTACAAAGTTTAAGTATAGGTGTCTATATTTTTAGCTTTAACACGATTGAGTGGCTGTGTGCATAGTACGTATATTTAATTTTTCTCCAGCCCCCTAAAAACACCTCATTTTTAATACCACTTTTTGGGAGATAAACTGGTTATTTTTGTAACAAAGAAAAAAGTGTTTCTTCACTAACGCAATATTCACTTTTTATCCTAGGCTTAATTTTTTTTTTAATCCTAAACCTAAAAACTATTGTCTTTCATTTTTGGTTTGAAAATTTTATTAAACTGCTGCCACATCTGAAGGTAAGTCTTCTTCACAATTCATCTTTATTGACACAAAATACACACATTCTTAGCAGGTCTTTTTAGTTGACCGATACTTTTTTTCCCCAGAAAGCAATGGCATAACTTTACTACTTTAAAATTTGTATATTTTGTATTTTTCCGTGCATTGTTGGCTGTAGAAAAAATAGCATGTTTCATTCGGATTAAAAGTAAGTGACACTCTTAGTCCTAATTTACTAATATACTATTAAGTTGCAATATTTTTAAACTAATCATTTCGTTTAACTTTGAACTTATACTAATATTTTTGATTACAGTATTATAATTAAAATAATGAACATCAACTCATACACAACCCAACATACACCCACCACTTAATGTTACATTTAATTTTATTCGTTTATTAATCAAAGTAATTTGTCTAAAAACACAGTATGAGGGAAACAGTTAAAAGTAAATAATATCGTGTAGTAGGCAATATCTTATAAGTAATAACGTACATTGGGTATATGATCTAACGGCATGAATAACTCTTTCATTTCTTTTCAGTTTTTCAGATTGGGAATGTACCATCTAAGTGTTTGTAATTATATCTTGAAAATATATCAGTTGATTATCAGTTTTGGAATTTTTGCTAGACGTATTAATATTTAATACTTGCCAAATATCTTAACTAATTTGATTTTTTATCAGGTACTTGAAAACCTTCTAGTACTAATTTGTAGGCTTAGAAAGTTTTCTTTCTTCAAGTTAAAAATCAGAAAGGCATTATAAAACAAAAAATAAGTTATCTCATCACTGCAACTTTGCAGATAGAATTTTTTGTTTTAGTAATTTTGTACTAACTTATGTTCTTGTGCTTCGCAACTGTACTTGATTGATTAACCTAACTGTATTTATAATGTGCATCTTCGTAAAATTATTTGTGTTTAAGAGGTTGCAGTTATCACTCTTTAACAACTTATTAAAATGTTAATGGTAGTTTTATTATGCAGTAAAAAAAATGTTACATTTACATTTCGCATACTTAGATATTCTGAGAATTTAATTAAAAGTGGATATTAAATCCTTAAGTGCGTATACGCGTATTTTTTACATAAATAGACGTAGAATGTTTTAAAATTGCTAATAAAATTACTTGTTTATTATACAGACTGTTTTACGAAAAGCACACCACTCTATAACTCTGTGATTAATAATCCGATTCCAGCAATTCAAAAACCATCTAAGGTCCAATAAATGCTACAAAACAATATTTTAAAAAAACTTAAGGTGAAATTTTTTTCAGGCGATAGTCAACTTTTATTTTCAAATACTAGCACACATCTTTGTCATTCAACCAAATAAGAAAAATTTTTAAATACTACAAAGTCTCATTTACAAATGTCAATAATACATTGACCAGACTTGTCAGGTTTGGAAGACCTAAAAAATTTGTGGTGGACGAAGACATTGCTTGGTTGAATTCATAAAGCAGTATCCGTTTTGCGCATCCGTCACGACGAAAGAAGTAGGCCATTTTCCAGCGGGTGTTCTCACTGATCAAAAAATAATTCCTGGAAAAAAGTAGTGTTTTCCGACGAAAACATGTTCCAAATGTTTAGTAAGACTTCTTCACATCCTTTATGATGTGCTATCAACTCGCGGGGGGTTTGTTACCCTTTTTTTCCTTCTTCTTCTTCTATTCTATTTATAATTACAGTATGCTATAAATATACAGGAATTAACAGAATTTAATTGCTTAAAAATAAAAAGTAATTATTGAGATGTATAGGAATTTAGGATCTGATTTTAATATATTCAGCAACGTATTGCAAGTAAGCAATAGGAACATACATAGGTACATACAGTTTTCCTGGTGTTGAATAAAATTAAGATTTTTGTAAGTATTTTGAGTTTAGAATTCGCGTTCTTCATAATCTGAAAATAAAATATATATAGTGGATCCTGTGATGTCGATAATGAAAATAAAATTAAAACAAGAACCTTATAATCACAAAAAATTTTATATAAAATAAAATTACTTACATAGACGCGTTTCGGTGGCTATGCCAGCATCTTCAGTGTAAATCTACAGTAGCATCTTCAGTACATCTACAGTAGATGTACTGAAGATGGTGGCATAGCCACCGAAACGCGTCTATGTAAGTAATTTTATTTTATATAAATTTTTTTGTGATTATAAGGTTCTTGTTTTAATTTTATTTTCATAATCTTAAAATTATATTAGATCCTTTTTCGCCTACTTAAGTCTCCCAAAAATGTGAGATGTGTTTTAAGAAAACAAATTAAATAGAGAAAAAAATTGCTTAGCTAAAAAGATTTATCTCACATTTGCCGGAAAGTGTTCATTATGTAAATACAACTTCTCATCAACATCTTAGAGTTGTTTTACTTGTTTGTCTGTCTGAAAATATTTTTGCAGTCAATACTTGAATTATCAAATTATTTATTACCTTTGGTACCTCTGACCTGTTTATTCGTACAATAGAATCATTGCCACATAGCGCAGAATTTGCATTGCATTTCTATTCACAACGTTTTGTCGTAGATACAAGACTGCACATCGACCACGCAGCTTTCAAAATTTAAATTATGCAATTGTCTCAATAAGAAACGGTGCTGGAATTCATAAGTAAATCATACCTGGAGGAAGATAGATATGCAGCGAAGTTGTGTAGCAGTTAGGGAATTAGGTAAATTTGATGATATTGTATGCTAAGCCAACTCGAGTTGTAAGATGTCTGAGTTAAATGAAATAAGCGTCCCACGAGTGGAATTTTTGGTTCATTCTTGTCAATAACAGAAATTGATTCTGTTACCCGCGCTTAAGCTTAATTGAAATGGCGAAGAGGAAGGAATGGGTGGGATATCTAGAAATCTAATTTTAAAGATACTTTTACGGTTGTTAAAGAACAAATTTATTATTTACCGACGGAATGATTTGTGAAAATGATGTTATTTATCGAAGTCCCAGAAGGAGAACGCGAGAACGAGTACTGCCAACAACCAAGGTCTCATGAATAACACACACATACACTGGAATCAGTCTCATGAATTCAATTTGTGCCCGAACTTCTTTGCTCGAGTGTTTCGCCGATGCAATATTCATCCGAAGAGCTTGAAAGATGTCGACTTTTTACCTCAGTTAAACTAAATCCAATTTTCTTAATTCGTTTTATTATGCGTCTCACTTTTAATTTCGGTTCGAACGATATTGTTCACTGAATTGCGTTCCATCGTATGATTTAATTTTATACTTTGTTTTAATTTCTGGAATTTTAAACCGACGGTATTTAAAAATCAGCCGCAAGGGAAACTTTTAATTTGGAGAAAAATTTATATTCAACCTCGAAAAGTTAAACAAAAAAATTCGCATGAAGCTTTTTACAAATTTCTTTCAACGGTTAGTTAGCTTTCGTAATATTTCTCTTTTGAACGAGATTTGAATTTAAATTTAAATCCGGAATCGTTTCGGCGTAATCGCCCAAGAGCTATCTCATTGTTCTAATTAGAGCCGTCACCGTATTCTTATGTACCACTTGAAAACGAGAACGAGACAAAACACGTTTTTTTGCTTTTTTGCATAAATTAGAGATTAAATTAAAATCTTTATGTAGGGTATAACCATGTCGTAATAAAGTGTAATTTCACAGATATTTGAGCAAGAAAAGCACCTTCATTACAAAGACTGAAAATATCTACCGAGTTGTTGTAATAAGCAAGTAGAAGTGAGCGCAATAAATGGGCTTTCTGGTGATAAAATAATTTAATATGTAAAACATTGCCAGGGGTTATATCAGTGGCGCGACAAATATGTCTGAATGCACACATCTACTCATATTTTATTTAAAACATTTTAAATTTTTATGTATGTCAACGCTACTTTATAAGATTGATTTGGAGGCAACTGTAGAGATAATAGTGTAAATTATATCAAAAATCTGTATAAATTGTATGTTTATGATATTTCACTTCAATTATTATTTATATTTTTTAGTATTGTTAGTTTTCTTTAACACTGAAATTACTTTAGTAAATATAAACAAATCTTGCAGTTGTATTGTCACCTCAATAAAATAATTTTTGTAATAGAAATGATTTCGTCAAATCATTGGATACTGGGTGATATTTTAAATTCCACACCGAAACAGCAATTGTGTCTGTTAGAAAAAGCCTACGGCATAAGATCACGTGGCAGTTTGAGCACGTTTGTATGTGTTCTTGGATTTTGTATTGCTAATTGCTTTCTAAGGCTATTACAAAATTTTGTGTGATAAAGAGATGAGAGTTGGGTCACCTTTTAAAAAATGCAAAATATTAACTTCAGCTTCAAACATTTTCAAAACAGTTGTAACAATAAATGTTATTGTACTTTTTCATATGGCAACGATATAATATAAAAATATTAAGCCACAAACAAAAACAGTATTAAAAACATTTTACTCAAAGGGGTTCAACTGTCTTTCAATATGTAAAATAGATGGATAACCTATGGCAGGAGAGATGCACCTCCTGATTGTATTCTTGCTCTTTTAGCGCCCTGTATAGACCATTTTTCTGAAGAGAACTAATAGCGCGCATGCGCCTTTTTATCAAGAACTGCTGATGTAAGTACTTATAATTTGTAGTAAAGAAGTGAAACATTTGTGCCAAGAAATATTCATGTATAGTTGTGTAAATAGGTATATTATATTACAAAGTTGTGTGCGTTTCATAATGAATTGTCAACGTGAGGTAGCAAAACTGCATTTTTAATGCATGTGTTAGTGATAGATACTCGGTATGGATCAAGATAGGATTTTATAAAATTTTCAAAAGCGTGCCTTCGTGTACGTAAAAAGTTAATTGCATGGGATATATTTGAAGAAGTGTTCTTTGTGTCAAATGTGTATACGATGGTTAAACAAAATAAAATAAACAAATCGGTCAAGACCGAGTCAGGCCCGCACAATTAGGGTTCCGTACTAAAACAACAATTTTCCCGCAACTATTACATTGTCGATATTTCAGAAAAAAAATATAATTAATTAGTCGAGTAAGTACTACAGGAAGGTATTAATTTGGATTTTTTCTCACATTAACTTCAATGCGAAGCGACAGTCAACTTTCTTTTTTCAAATGGCAAAGTATACATTTTTAAATTTATTGTGGTAGAAGATTTTTTTCTAAATCCAATGATATCTAATAATTTGACTTAGAAGTAATATTAAGGAGAAAAAAATAAAATATTTTATGTCGGAGTTCTAATAAAAAAATTTAGAATGCCTTGGAAAACAATAAGATCATCATATGATAAATGCCATTGTCAATATACGAGTTTCAGTCAAATTTTCAGCTATTTTATGATTCGAATTTATAATTTTTATGTGAAATAACACAGCGAACATGAATAATAATAAATTGACTAAAATATTTTATTCAAACAACAAAACCAGTTCAAGCAAAACAAAAAAATGTCCTTCTAAATATGGTTCAAATTGACCACCATCTTGTTGAATGCACAACTGGCACCTTCTAGTCACTTTATAGGTTGCATTCAATATAAAATTAAAAGGAATTTCGCGACAAACATTGATAATCCTTCGTCTCAAAATTTCCACATTTTCTGCATTGGTTAGATAAACTCGGTCTTGAACATAGCCCCAAAGCTAAAAATCGAGAGGCGTAAGGTTTGGCGAACGCCACACCTTACGCCTCTCGATTTTTGGTCCATATGTTTCTAACCATTTTTCAGCAAATTTAACTTCTAGCCAATTAGTATTAACTAGGTTAAACCCGCGGGCGTACCGCCCTTCTTGGAATTTTCTCAACACCTTTTTCAGTATCTTATTTTTTGGACACTACTATTAGAAAACCGAGATTTGCAAATGTTACTCATGTATATCAAAAAGGTGATCAATTTTAATTTCGTTGATATCCGGTAAATATCTGAAATTTTCAATGTTAACCTTTTTGCAAATGTTTTATTAATTGGGAAATCACTCTGGAAAGTTTCAATTGAAAATAAGTATTTTAGAAATTAAGGTTTGTTGGTTTGTTCACAATAAAAAATATAGCAGCTGGGATAAATAAAAAATAACAAATAATATTAAACTTGAGTATAAAAAGTTGCAGACAACAGTGTTTTTCTACAAACGTCAAAAAAGACGACATTTACGCATCGCTATCGATGCGCAAAGTGCACTCGTTTTTAACGCTGAAAAAATATTTTTTTTAACGCGACTATTTCATTCATGCAAATTTCGTCCAATCAAAATCCATCTTTTTAACGAAAAAATTGTTTAATACGGACAAAATTTCAAAATAATTTTTTTTTTCTACAAACGTCAAAAAAAGACGACATTTACGCATCGCTATCGATGCTCAAAGTGCACTATTTTTTAACCGTTAAAAAATATTTCACTTTGCGCACGCGTGCGCAAAGTGGAAATTTCATCCAATCAAAATCCATCTTTTTAACGAAAAAATTGTTTCGTACGGACAAAATTTCAAAATAAAAATTTTTTTGACGTAGAAAAAACTTTGTTTGTATTTCGTGGCAAACTTCGTGTTTTATGGCGCGTTCGACTGTCATTTTCGGCCTCGACTTGACGGTCTCGGCCCAAATTGACTTCTCACGCGCCATTAAAAAACACTCATTTTGCGCACTTAATACAAAAATAACTATTTTTGACGTTGTAGAAAAAACTTTGTTTGTATTTCGTGGCAAACTTCGTGCTTTCGACTGTCATTTTCGGCCTCGACCTGACGGTCTCGGCCAAAATTGACTTCTCACACGCCATTAAAAAAACACTCATTTTGCGCACTTAAAAATAACTATTTAATAATCACTGCATCTTTGCTAAAATTTAGTTATGCAATTTGAGAACAAATACTAAACTCGCCAAGAAATTACATTGGATAAATAATTTTCTGGACTCGTGTGACATTTGCATGAATGCAAAGTCAAATCGCCACATTCGTTTACCTAACATACAGTAATGAAATGACAGACGGATTTGAAAGATATGTGTAATTTACCTTGACTTAAGCTTCGATTAACTTTGGACGTAGAATTTTTTTTATTTGAATTCACTTTAAAAATTATTCAACTACGCAGTGAAAGTAAATAAAACCGGAAATATAAACAAACATTACCATTGTAAGTTTATGTTTTAAATTTAAGTTTAAGGTCATGTTCGCCATATCGGATTTGACAGTGATTTTTCAAAAAATCGTAAATCGCAAATGAAATTTTTGAGAATGTAATTTTCGGAACGAAAGTCGTTTGTAATCGTCCTGCCTGCCGATCCTGGTCCTTTTTTTTTAAATTATTTTTTTTCCGAACATTTTCTTTGAAGGGGTAGTATCCCTTGCCTCGAATTTCTTGCAAAAATACGTCCATTTTTGAAGAATCATAACTCGAAAACCGTCGGCCGTAGGAAAATTTTTGTTTCACATGAATCGTTTAGAATTTAAAGGCGCATAAATTCAGTAAATAGAGATTTTCCCTAATTTCGTGAATAGAAAAGTTATTCGAAGATTAGGAAGGGGGCGCCGATTTTGACGAAAACCGATAAATTTTTTGTTTTTAAAATTCGCAGATCCTCCGCTGTGATGTTTAGAAACTACTTCCTTTAACAAAAGTTATCGAGAATGTACGCAACTACAGATTATTCCTCCGAAATTTTTCTGTGAGGTAATTAATAAAGATTTCGCGAATTTATTTATGAAAATCGCAAAATTCTTCGGTTTAAAATTTGAAAAAACGATTTATCGATCGGACTAAAAGACTTCATTAAGAAAAGTCGCGGATGCGGTGACGGTTCATAAAAAGTTCTTATAAAGTTTTCGAAAATATCGAAAAATAAAGAGGCGGCGATCGTTTGAAGTGTAACGACCCCGACGCGCCAACCGCCTGTCGGGCACTCAGCCTGGGGGGTTGATTTCGAAGAGACCTCGCGCAGATATTCTAGATCGGAAAGGATCAATTCGTTGCAAGATGTGGTTTTAGTTTCGAAATTTTTATCGATAAGAAAGTACCGAAAATTTGAACCCCTAATTAACGCTGTTTTTTCAGTTTTTAATATCTGTAGCGAAAATGAGTATTTATTCTGGCAATACCGACCTCACTACGTAGATCAGGGTCGCAAGACCTACAATTTGATGTATGAAACTTAAAATTCCTCCGAGCCGTTGATTTAATAAGTTACGCTATTATATATATATATAGATTCTGGCGTTGTGTGGGGGTGCAGAAAATAAAGTCCATTGAGTTCCGCTAGAGCCAATTTGAATCATGAAATAGTTGAAAATTTGAATGAAACTCTTATAGGTATTGACACTTAAATGGCATTTATCACGTGATGATTTTATTGTTTTCCATGGCCTGCTAATTTTTTTATTGGAAGCTCGACTTATTTTTATAAAAAAAATAATTTTTCTCCTTAATATTACTTGCGAGGTCAAGTTATTAGGTATCATTGGATTTAGAAAAAAATCTTCTACCACAATAAATAAAAAAATGTATATATTTCTATTTGAAAAAAAAGTTGACTGTCGCTTCACATTGAAGTTAATGTGGGAGAAAATCCAAATTAATACATTCTCGTAGTACTTACTCGACTAATCATTTATTTATTTTTTTCCGAAATCGGGCAATAAATAACTGAGTTAGAGCGTGAGATTTAGTTTTCGAGAAAACCCTCTATGACAGACGGATGGGCGAATACGGTAGTGGTCTTATAAGGGTTCCGTTTTTTCCTTTTAAGGTACAGAACCCTAAAAACAAAAATAATAGATGGTAGGTACAACTAAAAAAAGTAAAACTTAACTAACAACCTCTCTTATAATTCATCTAGCAATTCAATATTGGTCTTCACCTATGTCAAAGTTGAATGAAGTGACTTACCGAATACGTATTGAAAATGTATTAACACAGCAAATGTTAGAATAGCAATGTTAATGCAATGTTAGTGTTCCATCTGAAACAGTACAAAATCACTTCGATGTTCAAAATGATGTTAATAATAATGGTGATGTTAGACTTTTACTTAAGAGCGATGGAAAGTTCCAATTTTATTTTTATTTTACGTTAACATTAACATTACTTTTAACATCCGCCAATGAAAATACGTTTTTTTTTAAATTTTTAATTGACATTACAAAAAAATACCATAACGACATAGTATAAGATTACCAATCGCCATGCTTTAACTGAGTAGGTCATCTAAAATAATTTTTTTAAACATTAACATCATTGTGAACACTGAGACTTAACATTACCATTACCATCTCGATTACCACTAACATGCAAAAAAATAAAATGTCAAAAATAAAAATTTAATCAAAAGTCTTTATCAATATACTGAAATGTTGAAAAAATTGTCAGGTTTTACTAGCGTATTTCATCAGACGGACATATTGTCATGCCATTCAAACTAGCAATTTCAGGTTTTGCAACCGTTCGATTTTATGTCTGGTTTTTTCAACCGACTCCAGTTAAGATTTATCCGGTTTTGCAAACGTACGGTTTTTTAAATGTTGATTTGAAAATAATTTTAACTGGTTTTAGACCTGCACGTATTCTAGTTTTGTAGTAAATGACGAGCTGAATTCAACGATACCAATAACTCGATTTTTTTTTTTGTCAGATACCGGGTTTTGCAACTGGGTTACTCAAATGCTAGACTTATTTTTAAACAATGCGCAATAATCGTTGTACACAGGAAGAAAATATTTGTACTCAAACGAAAGTATCTTCCCTGCTTCTTCGAAATTGTTTAGCCATTACCTCACTTAGTGATCTGCCTGAATACGGCCCTGAATCGGCAAGTGATTTATTTTAAATAATGGATGGTATAAGAAGTAAATATTTAAATAACTTTATTTAATCGTAATTAATGTGTAACCAGAAAGAACTGTATGTATCTATGAAGCAAATTAAATTACACCCAAAAACAGGATTCACATTTCCGTCGGAATTCGATTATGCAGGGGAAAAAATGGTTAATACATTTTGTGTACAACATAAATATGTCGGGCACACTTGATAATAAAAAAACAGTCATAAAAACTGTAAATTGGTACCTTGACTTTGGAAGAACATTATGCCTACGCCAGGATTGTAACGATTTCATAAATAATGAATTAGTACCTAATTTATATTTTATTTGCAGATTAGCAACAACTGGATCATGGGGCCTGAATTGTGCGACATGTGGACCTCTAGCGATGTTTTGTGCTGCACGGCGTCAATTTTGCATTTAGTGGCCATCGCCGTCGACAGGTAAATTAATCATCAGTCAATTACGTTTCAATTGCTGTCGTCTGAATGAACTGATCTCTTGTAAATTTTTCATTTTCAGGTATTGGGCCGTAACGAACATAGATTACATCCACACCAGAAACAGCAGGCGCATAGGGATAATGATAATAATAATTTGGAGCGTAGCGCTCGTCGTTTCTTTGGCTCCACAGGTACCGCAATTTGGATGGAAAGACCCGGACTATTTGCATCGTATAAACATAAAAAAGCAGTGTTTAGTGAGCCAAGACGTCAGCTACCAGATATTTGCGACCTGTTCTACATTTTACGTTCCTCTTCTCGTGATTCTCGTATTATACTGGAAAATTTTTCAGACCGCTCGCAAACGCATCAGAAGACACCGAGAACAAAGAAAGCAAACTACTGAGAAGGGTGTTAAAGTCAACAACAATACGAGCGTATCGAAAAATTTTTTAATGAAAAGAAAGTTTTTACGAATGAAAAAGTACGCTAATAAAAAATCTTGCGCTGCCGAAGCTTTAGTGGGATCACTTAGTATAGTGGAGGGTCAGTCGACGACCACAATGGATGTTTTAGAGGAAGAAGATGAAAAGCAAAGCAGCAGCGACAAACAGGAAGAGACGACCGCTTTCACAATAACTAAACCAAAAAATCAATCGACGTCGTTACAGCATAACGCGCACGCAGTTTCAAACAACGTTTCACCGGAAAAATCGTCCGCCAATAACGGTTCGGCGAGCCATCAGGCCGACCTAAGCGATGATATCGCTCGAGCGGATTCATTACCGAAAGAAAACCCCACCTGTCCGACATCAGTAGATAGGCTACTGCCGTCCCGAAAGGACAAGAAAGAAAGTTTGGAAGCGAAGCGGGAACGTAAAGCTGCTAAAACGTTGGCGATTATTACGGGAGCTTTCGTGGTCTGTTGGCTTCCTTTTTTTATACTTGCCGTTTTAATGCCATTGTGCGCATCGTGCACTATAAACGCGTACATTATAAACTTTTTTTTATGGTTAGGTTATTTTAATTCCACTTTAAATCCGGTTATTTATACGATATTCAGCCCGGAATTTCGTCAAGCTTTTAACCGTATTTTATGTGGTGCGCATAGACGAGGTGCTAGAAACTTTCGTTCTGGTAAAATAAGATAAAATTTATCTCTATTAACCTTCATGTATATATGTACACAATTAGGTAATGTTTTGATAGAAGATAACACTGTTTCAAAACGGCGCTACAATGTCTTTCTGTATTATAGTTATATACGTACATGTACTATATATGTGTAGGCATATCTCGCGATATGGTGGAGATGCTCACAATTCAACTTCCGGTCGAAAGGTTATCATGTTTTAAGAACACCTGTTATTATGCTGTAAGGAATATATTTGTAAATGTTTTTAACATGTATTATTTATTTTACTGATGACAGTAATATTCGGCGATACGGGATACCAATATCAAACTGTAAATATTGTAAATGTGTAACTTTATTGTTCAAACAGCATCAGATTTAAAATACTAGTTTGCTTATTAAAAAACGTAAACGATATAAACACTGTCAAATCAAACAGCTTCTTCGAAATATACGCAATATAATTGAGCCTATATATTCGTATATTAACGAGGAAGAAATTTTGTTATCGCCCATTTTTTGTATTAACGTTTTTAAGCGAATCGCAAGGTGCGACATGTATGTAATTGTCCATAAACATAACAAATTTTGCTGTAAAATTACCTAATCAATATTTCATAGCTGTACCTATATTGTTATTGATAAGACGCATGCATTTACTTACTAAATGTGATTAAGTCGCTTTTAAAGATAAAAAATGCAAATAACTGAACTCGCAATGTGATACAAAACCTGAGTTTGTATATATCTTAACTAAATGTTTGTAGAGTTAAGAAATTGTAATGATTTGTTATAATTTAAATGTTTTTGAAATGCGTATATAGATGGAATATTTCATTGTTGCAAAATGTTAGAAGAAAGCCCGTGCCCATCATAAAGAAAACAACTTCCATTTTATCTGTTATAAACATTTAAAATAATTCATTGTTAGTAGATATATATTACATATAGATATATATATATATATAATATTATAACAATATAAACAAAATACTGTTCATTAAAAAACCAAATGGAAGGTGTAACGTGATAAAATAAAATAATATCACTTAAAGTTTATTATCATTTGCGTCTTGATACCAAATTAGTATATTATTTAACGAGCAAATAACGTAGGCTGTAAATGCGAGTCCACGACGAGTATTTTGTAAACATGAGTCTATAATAGGCATTGGACACGTTTAGGGACGGTTTAACGGTTAAGCGTAAGCAGAAATTGGCTACATGCGCTGAGTGTTAAGAGTCGTTTACATCCAATTAACGTACGGAAATTAAGATGCTTGGCAAAAGTGATTGGTGCAATTTTTCCGAACAAAAGTAATATGACCAATCACTTTTACTTATTAATTTCTGTAAGTTAATTTAATTTAATTGGATGTAAACGCCCCTTTAGTAGCTAAAGCGTGTATGACATCATAAAATGCGACACAAATTGTGGCACAAATTGTTTTATGATGAAAATACGGAATGTCTGTATTTCACATGAATATAACAAAAAGGCCGGGCGCATGGACATTCGATCCCTGAAGTGACACTACTTTGACATAACCTTCATATTGTATTAAAGTCACAGATCGCGTAGTTAGTATTTGTGAAATAAGTAAATTGAAATTAGACCAGACTAAAGAAAACAACTTATTCAGACTGCGTTAGTAGCATTGCTATTAGTTTGGGTTAAAATGTGTTTGAAACGTAAACAAAACGCGGAAATATGAACGACTGTCAGATCCCTCTGTGGTCAGACCTAAAAACAACGAAGGCAAAATTGTGCTAGAAATGGGACATTTCATAACTTTCATCACAAAAAAATTAAGCTGCATCTAAACGCTTAGGTATAGGACTGCCATCTATGAGTTCTTGAAGAAGATACTTAATTCAAAACAGTTGACGGTTTTTTGAAGTTTGATGAAGACGTGAAATTTGGTTGAGCGGTGCTTTGGATGATTTAAAAATAACGTTTTCTCGAAAAAAATGAAATTGCAATTGTAGAAGAATTTTTATTTGACGATGATTTAATTTTGGCAATTCAGGCTGTAGTTGCTAATATTGACCAGGTAAATGTTGTAGAACCTGAAAGAGATGGTGTGCAAAATACAGAATATGCCGAAGTTACGGTTCCTAATTACAATATGAGTGATTTTAAAAACCACTTTAGAAATGTCTTGAAAAAAATTTTAAAAAAATGCCATTTTTAAAAGAAGAAAAAATCTCGAAAAAAAACACAATAATTATTATGCACCAACCTAATAGCCCTTTCATGATGATGTTAATGGTAATGGTAATTTTAGTGGCAATGTTAATGTTAATGGTAAGGTTAAGTCTCGGTGTTATTATTATTTCAAGTGGACGTTTCCTGTATATTTATGGTCAATCAATTAATGGATTTTCACTAAAAAGTAAAAGCTAATTTCTTGCGTTTGTTCAAAATATTCCCGTACGAAATAGTTTTGCAATAATCTAAGTTTTTCATTGATTTAGTTAACAATTAATTAACTGCTATAAACTGCTTTTTAAGAGTATATTTAATGTTTAATGTAAAACGCCACTGATTGTGTCTATAGCGTTCAAGTTGAAATTATTGAACGAAATTTGCTAAATAATCATATTATTTTGAAAATTATTACTTAGTTACAATTTTAAAAATCGTTTTGTTGGACAGATGAGCTTCCTTCCTGAAAATCATTCCGCTTATAAAGTTTTAGAAACTCCTTTATCATTCTAAAAAAAAATGTAAAGTAACTATTTACTTTAACGAATCTTTAAGGCTTACCTTTATTTCATTGTACGTTTTTTTATAGAATTTACCAAATAAAAACAAAAATACAGTCATATATCCTATACTTAAGAGTCGTGCTGGGATGAAATTATCACAATTTATTCTAGCTTCATTCAAGTGAAGGACGAGTACAATAACGAACTGCGCCTAAAAATATACCTTTAGTAAGAATACTTAAATAAGAATATTTAAGAATATTTAAAAAAAAACGCACAAGTTGAAGAACAGTTATGTATTTTTTCCATCTCAAATATTTTGAAATTCCTGGCCCACAAGCGGACAACCCATAATACGAATACATAATAACGTGAACTGCTCCGTTGATTGCAGTCAAAAAAAAACCTTAAAGCACAATTCTCACCATTTAAGTGCAATCTCGATAATCTACTCACTTGAGCCACTTGGTGAATATTTTGCAGCCATCCACATTATAGGAATTATGGTAGCGTGGTGAAACACATGCAGAAAGCTAAGTTGGTTCTGTTTTTTTCTCAAAATGAAGAAAAATGTGTCTGCTAGTTCTAGATATTTGGTCACGTAAAATAACCACACTCCTTTCACCACCTAAATCAATAGTTGATTATTTTTGTTTTTGTTGAAAACGAAGCACCCACCCTCATTTCGTCTGGGTCGTAACTAATCCTGCAAGGTTCACATTTATAATTATATCCCAATCTATAGGCTGCTGTAATTACCTAAAAAAATTCAAATATAATTTCAAATGAAACAATGCCGTTCCAGTTTACTTCATAAGTGATATGGAAGTTCAATGTGGCTGCTAAAAAGTTGTAAACAATCAAAATCCATTGTAGCCGAAACGGTGGCCTATTTTGCATTAATTTTGGGCCTTTCCATACAACGGCTAAATACAAGAACTCCAGGAATAGCAACACTGCGAATGAGTCGACTAAGAACCAGCCTTTTGTTCGAGGATCTAGAATTTATAGATTATATATAAAGTAAATTATGTTCGCAACCATACCTCCAGTTGGAAATTGGAAATTGTAGAATCTGAATTTTTGTGGAATGATGTCCATTTTCAACTAACAAAACTCATCTGCTAGCTATATCAAATTTTACGATTACCAATGTGTTAAAATTAGTATTACTTGCCCCAAATGAAAATTGATTTATGTCTAATGTCTTATTTATGAATAATGCAATTACATTTGAATTAAAATGATTCGTAAAATCTTGGGCAATTGAAAAAAAAAATTTGTTTATAGCTTTGCAAAAATTGATTGCAATGTAGATAAATATTTTGCCAAAAATTGCTATAAAAACGATGCATTCAAACAAAAAGTGACTAACACCTGCGTCAATTTCGGTCTCCACACAAATGGAAAAGAAACCTACGACCAATGTTGCAATTATATTATTAATAATCTAACGAATTACTTACGTGCACGATCAAGTTCAAACTGCCGAAAATTAATAATGGTCAATCATTAATTAAATTAAAAATTGAATGAAATAACATGTTTCATGGAATAACAGGTTTCAGTACATAAATATAGAAATAGACCATTTATAATTTAGAAAAAACAATTTTGCATTGCTAATGAACTTATTAAATCTCTACGATTCAAGGACTGTTAAAAAGGAGTTTAACTTTGATTTGACTATTTACTGATTGGAAAAACTAATTTAGGTACAGATTTATAAACTAAAAAGTTGAATAATTTACAAACATTTGAATGCCGCAAAAGTGCTGTTTGTTCTTCTAAGCGACAAAGTTGTCCGTTATTGCGCGAATTTCGCTGTTAATATTCTTGTTAAAAATCTTGCTCTTACTCAGTGGGTCTGTGAATAGTTGAAAAATAGCAGATTTTTCATGCAAGATATTGTTCACTTTAAATTTGAAGAAAGGTTTGCATCATCAACTTGTGTAGAATTTAATAATCTACCTCGCCTGTATAATCAAACTTTGAAAAATTGATCTGATTAAAGTAAATTAATTAATATGTCAAAATATTTTTAACAAGTTTACTCAATAATCGGTTACAGCAGAATTTTTTGATTTAGTTCACGTTAAAATTTTTTTTTATGATTGTAATCTTTACGAATTTATAGACATAATATGGAACTTGATGAAAAGAGTTCATCAACAATTTCCTTATATTTGCATTTAAACGTAATGGGTATGATTAGGGGTTGACTTAATCTAAACTAAAAACTAAATTACACGAAACACAAATGTTAAAAATTGAACAAAAAGCTACCTCGCTCGACACTTATTTTTCGTTCAACTTTTTTAACTATTTAATTTAATCAATTAAACATTTTGCTCTGGGCGCTTATTTCGTGACAGACCCAGGAAGATTTACAACATGCCTCTTTGAGTAATATCGGTTCTTGAAATCCATAATTTATGACGGATAGTTTAAAGTGGTAAAGTAAAAATATCCCTCTTGTAAAATTTCCTTCGGTTGGTGATTATTACCTACCTAAATTAGTATTACTGATTAGTAGAGAAAACTGCGCTTCTTTAGAAATCACAAAAGCAAACTTTCGAGTGTTATTTAAACTGTCTGATGTAAATTAATATATCGATGGCTTATTTACAATACGACGTATCCCACAATTTTGCGAAATTGGGTTTTTTGTTTTAATAGATACCTAATATTATTCTACGCATGCTTGCAATTTCTCGCAAGCATGCAAAAAATTAATCAAACTGTATTCAAATAATAAGAATTGGACGCATCGCTTTCAAACTATTTTTAACTGTTTACATGGTAGAATGCAAATTAGGGATACCAATCCCGCAAACGCTGGATCCCGCATGATTATTGCGGGATCAGTAATGCGGGACTACACATGCGGGATCCGCGGGACTTACGGGACTGAATAAAAATATCCGAATTTGAAAAAATATGTATGCCGAGCGCGCGTTTTCTGTCGCTGGGGTACTTCTGCAATAAAATCAGGTCAAATTTACAAGATCAAACTTTGAATACTTTATCACTTCTCTGAAAGTATTTCCAAAAGAAATCTCACTAATTTTTCTTAATTTTTTTTTTACTAATGAATGCTACTTTTATTTTGAATGTAGTAGTCTTTTATTGCATAACTAACTTATGGTACTTAATTTTCATAGCAACTAAAAAAAACATTGTGATAGTTCGTAATCCCTCAAATCCTGCGGATCCGCGGGATTGATGGTGTCAGTCCCGCAAGCTTGCGGGACTGAAGTTTTGATGCGGGATTGGTACCCCTAAATGCAATACAACAAGTCCCAGCGTGTATTTTCCGAGTGATCCGTATTTTTTATAAGTGTATTTGGAAAAGCAGAAGTACCGGTAATGTTGTAAGTATTGTTTTTCAAATTATTGTTATTTTTATTGTTATTTTTTTTAATTAATTTTACGGAACATTATTATACGTCTTAATGCCATTTAAGTGTTACTAATAACATGTGCGATACGACATATTGCATTTAAGATTTTTTTTGCATTTGTTAAACTTTTAAAATATTCACTAAGTTACAACAAGTTTCTTGGTGCTCTATTTGATACACATTTAGAGTTTTCACCTGTCCGGTTTTTGTCCAGACTGTTCAGTAATTTGTCCGGTAGACAATGTTTTACACTTTTACATTATTCGGTAATCTCAAACCCCTTGTGTTAAATTCTTCTCATTTTATTATAGAAAATGTTTCGTGGGGAATGTGGCAAACATTTGGTCAAATTAGCTCTCCTTAATTCAATTGAATCAGACGTTTCTAGAAAACAGGGTTCATCTAATGTAAATAATATAGAAGAAATTGTTGATGCAGGGTTGATTTTTTAAGATAGGGGTTATTATGCTGAGCTAAAAAAATACAAAATGATGATATTATCTACAACAATAAAACTGAATCCGATTTAAATAACTGATGAAAATATACCAATTACAAACCTAAATATTTTAGTTCACCACGACCAGACAATGCTACCTTCAAGTGATTTTGAAATTACAACTGACTCCGATTATGTGCCAGAATCTGAACGTGAACATGAAGAAAGTTCGCAGGAGGATACTGATCAAGAAAATGTTCAACATGTAGATGAAGAAGAATTAAGGGACAAAATTTATGAAAATGCTGCGCCAGATATGGAGGAACAACGTAGAAAGGTAGAGCCTGATAGCTGGAAAAAGATCGGAAGTAAAATAAAAGGAGCAAAGGTGAAACCTACCTTGGATACACTAGAGCTAGAGGTGGAAAAATAAGTCAAAACCAGCAGCGCCCAGCCAGATCTTAATGGTTGGGTTGTATTTAAAATCCAGTAAAAGGCACTGCAATTCCTTTAAAAAGGAACAAATGGAGACATATTTACAAAATTTTTTAAACTTTTTTGGGAAGAAACAAAAAGTTTGCGTGTGCAACTTAGTTGGATTCGTTAAAAAACAACGAAGTTATAGCAACAATCCTTCAAGACGATGGGGCTCATTTGTTTGTCACTTAAAGAAAGATGACGAAAAATTTATTGTCTGTAAAAAAATGTTTCTAGGGACTCTTGGATTACAATAAAAAATGGTGTGGTTAACAAAAAAGCTATTTGGGAATTGTACAAACTACATCCAGAACTGAAAATATCAATACACTTCGTAAAAGCACAATAAAATCAGAACCATTTAATATATTTTTTTTAAAGTTTACCTAGGCAACCTTCACATTATTGCAGGAACAACACCTCTAAAGTGTACCTCGAACAAAGTTTTAGATCCAAAGCACAACTTTATGAATGTTACAAGGAAAAATGCCAACAGGACAACGTATGCAGTCTTTTCATTTAACCTTTAACTAGGTAGGTGGAAAATATTGCGTAAGTACGTAAGTGGGGTGCTCACGGCACCCCAAGAAATGAATTGGTTACAAGTGATTCTTTTGTAAATAACTTAATTGTTCGTTATCTATAAATTTACTAGACCTTTACCAAGAAGAAAACAAGATGCAACAATAATCAATTCTGCGAAATAGTCATTATTTTTAGAATAAAAAGGAACAATTTAAACAAAATAGTAAAAAAAAAATCTATCCATGGACATTGTAGTGTGAAATATATCAATTCCCGTTCCATCTGTAGCCCACAAATCTTCCAAGTTCTCTTTTCCACCCCTGAATGAACCAGCAATTATTAGCAAACCAATAATGGATCGAATCTCTGTTACATCAGTTTGACGAGTTAAACTTTGATTTTTATAATTGGGCTGTACTTTTTCAATATATATATATTAGTGCACTTTGTGACTAAATCAATTATAGTATCATTCATCAGTAAAGTAAAACAATTCAAAGGAGATTTAGCTTGCCTGGCGTGTAATTTTGTTCCTGGAATGTGACTCACAATGTATTGTCTTCTTGTCTTTACGTTTTTAGGGCCAGCAGTTTTATTCCACTTTGTTGTCTTGTCTTTACCTAGCATGAAGTCTTGAACCTTTGTGTCAGACGGTTGATCATTGTCTGAATTATCAGATTGTTCTGGTTCACTCCCATCACTGATCTCTTCACTGGACCTCTTGTCTTCACTTCGATCGCTTTCTTCTTCATACTCATGATCATGATCATTTCCAGAGGTCGCAGGCTGCTGGATTTCACTCGCATGAGTAGCTTTATCATGTAAATCTTTATCTGGTTCATCATAATCCGTTGAGTCAACATAAATGTCACCATCTTCATTACAGACTTCCAGAAGTAAATTTCTAAGTATCTTTTGTTCCTGTTTGTATGACATCTTACTGTAAATTGAAGATAGAATTCGCTTTTAACGAATTCTGAATATAACGAGACACCGCTCATAACGAGTAATACACATGGAGAATTTGGTTTACTATACAAACGCGGTTAAAAATGTCCGCATATTACGAGATCGGTTATAACGAGACTCCGGTTATAACGTCGGTTGTATTGAAGTTTTATATCCAAAAATCCTGATGTAGCGAGATCTAAATATATACCTTTGGCTAATACTGGCAATGGTTTACTTATCAATGTGCTGATTCCAACTAATCAAGCTTCAGGCGGTAAACAACTGTAACGTACACGCATTTTAATAATTTATGTTAACAAATAACATTTTCAATAAAAAATGTTTTTACATAATAATTCGCTTTTCACGAAATTCTCTTATAACGAGCTAATTAGAAACTCCCGTGCGTCCTCGCTATAAGTGGATTCTACTGTATTACACCAGCTTATGACAACATCAGAAAATTTCAATACCAAAAAAATATAACGTAAGTACGTACCTGGGATGTTCTCAGCATCCGACACTAAATTAATTCACAGAAAAAACAATATAGCACGTGGAACAACTTGGAGCACATGAACATAAACTTTAACCTTTAATTGAAAGATAGGCGGCGACACGACAGTATAGCCAACCAGATTTCAAAATTCTCTACAATTTAAGTGAGTGGGGCGCATACCCAGTTAAAGGTTAACAACATGTGTGACGATATGAAGTTATCAATATTTAATCCTAGAAAAGACGAATGCGAAACTTGCCATTCTTATAAAAGTATTCAGACATCAGAGGAAAAATATAGAACTCATATTTTGAATAAAGACAGAGCAAGAGACGAGAAAAGTAAGGATAAAGAAGCTGCTTTGAAGGAACTAAACTATACCTTCACGATGGATACTGAAGCTGTAAAATTATGCCCCATTCTATATGTTAGCGCTGCTACAAAACAAAAAACAAAAACAGGAAAAGAAACCAACGATCTCACAGTATCCAACTTAAGAGCCATAAAGTATAGCCCCGAGGGAAAAAATTTTTACAAGCTAAATTTTGATGATGATTATAAGGAACTAGACCAAAGAGCCAAAGAATGTAATAAAAATAATTTTACCACTAAGCGCTTATTCAATGAAAGATTGAAAATAAAATCTTCAAAATGGCAACACCTTCAACAGCTTAAACCATTTCTCCCACAAAAAAACATATTGTTTATGATTCTTTACCACATTACAATTAAATAATAAACATTGTTATTTTTAAATTTAATTACGTTAAATGTAGAATTAAGTTTTTCGTTGAAATAAAAAATAAAAACAACCCGATGCATTGTGTCGTAAGCCTCAAACAAATACCATTTTAAAGGGAGCGCACAAAATAAACAGAAATAATTTAAAAATTGTTTTGCTTTGGTATAAATAACATTTAAGATAATTAAATTGTTGAAAAAAAAATTGTTTACAAAAATTATTGAAATTTCATTAAGTTATGCAGTTTTTTGTTCCTCCGGTATAATTTGCTATTTCGAGGTTACGTCCTATTGCAAATAAGCCATCGATATTTAAACTTATAAAATTTAAATATTTCTAGTCTTATTTTATAATGAGACATTAACACTATTTTAGAGAACAACAAGATTTTTTAATTTGTTTTAATAAATCAGCAATCAGAAAATTACTCTAAATGCTACTGAACTTGTTTCGAGGAAAGTCGTGAACATTACGTTTGCACATTCAGGACATCTTGTCAATAAATATTCGTTTATCAGATCGAATGAACGTGTTACAAAAAATATAATTTTAATTTTATTAACCCTAGAGTAGTGACGCCCTTTACATGAGTCTGTCAGACTCCAAACTTTGAAAATTTTTGATAATATTTTCGGATTCTCATGTATGTTTTCTATAACTGAATCGATTTGTAAAGCTGTCATATTATTTCAACATCAATAACACCTCTAAATAATACTACGGTGGAAATGTACGAAAAATTATGAAGGTCTGAGAGACTCGGCGCCATCGCTCCAGGGTAAACAACAAAGAGATACGTCCTGTTTTCTTTAGGAACGGTTCAAGTTCTATAATGCCACTAATTTACAGTACCTACAGCCATTCAAGCCGAGTATATGCCTTTATAGTTTTGAATAACGAATTCGTAATCCTTCTGACCGATTTCAAGTGCTTAGGTATTCTACCAAACTTTCTATTTTGGGATAGGTTAACTTTTAATTTACAAAAATACACATTTTATATAAAATTCAATTTCCAATCATCATGAATTACTTTCTAGTAATGACTTCGTCGGCATTTTATTTTAATTTTTTTTAAATTGCTCTTTAAATGATCATAATGACGGTATGAGGTAGTAAATTTTTGAGCAAAAGACAATTGCAATTTAAAAAACATAAATTTTATTGATAACACAAACATTTAAAAACTCCTTTACTATGTAAATAAAATTGTTAAATGAAAAGTCAATGCTAAACTGAATAATAACAAATTTGAATGCCAACACATAAACCTTTAAAAATGCTGTTAGGTCACTTATTCGTTCATTGTAATAGGTGTTAAAATGTTAAAATTCCGAAAATATATTAATCAGATAAATGAACCGAAAGAATTTAGTAACGAATTTCTAGGTTATTTGAAACCACAGATAATAAAATATAACCCAGAGATTTAACCTAATATTTTGGACCTAAACGTTTGAATTACAATTTAATGGCTTTTCCCCAACAGTTTCATCGACCTGTCGCGATGAAACCCAAGAATCCGGTTTATTATTGCCGTAGTCACAGACACAAAACACAACCACTACAAAACTACAAAACTACAAAACCACAAAAAAAAATGAAATAAACATACCTACTTCCAGACAAGTTATTCTTGAAATTAATTGAGCAGAAAAAAAATTAATTTATTCGTGACTAGTCGTCAATAGTATCTATCAATGATCTTGTGTCTGTATAATATTTGTCAATTTGAATAACGTAAATTTAAAAATGGTATGCTTGTTGTGGACTTTTTCATGCATTTTAATCGTTTTGATAATTTTCAAAATTTACTTGAAATTGTCAGCAGGATGGAATGAAAGTTATAAATATTTGCAAGACAAAACCGCAATTGTAACAGGAGCTAATTCCATTTTTGATTTGAACTTTAAAGGTATTGGCTACTACCGCCCTTGACTTGGCACAAAGAGGTGCACGCGTCATCTTAGCCTGCCGCAATGAAAAAAGAGCCGAACAAGCAAAGGACCAAATCATAAAAGCTTCAGGAAATAAACATGTGGTCGCCAAGATATTAGATTTGAATTCATTAAAATCAGTAAGGGACTTCGCGCCACCTAAAACCGATTGAACATTTTGGTCAACAACGCCGGAGCTATATGGCTCGATGATACATTAACCGAGGATGGATTGCAGTTGATGATACAATCCAATCATTTTGGAACGTTCTTGCTCACTAACTTACTGATCAATCTGCTTAAAAAATCGGCTCCTAGCACGATTATTACTGTTTCTTCAGTTTTAGCATCTTATGCAAAATTTGATGTTGACAAAATAAATTCATATCCAGAAGGGCGTTTACAACATATTTCCGCTTACAGCAATACGAAACTATGTAACATTCTATTTAATAATGAGCTTGCTGAACAGCTAGCAGAAACTGGAGTTAGATATTTCAAATTCCTTAAATCCTGGTGAAGTACATACTGAGATTCTTAAGACATTTCGAGGATTACTTCATATATGATTTTGTTTATTAATTGTTTTTCAGGGTACGTTTTTACAGGGTTTTCGGAAGTTGCTGTTAGCTAGAAAGGGAGGATTTTTTCAAATTTAATCAAGCAATCTGTTTACGCGTGAGCAATAATTTAAACTTTTTTGTTGAAAGTTGATCTTTCGGAAATGCCCACGTTCCACGAGTACTTAAACGCGAGGAACTGATATTTTGATTTGATGGAAATAAAACTACGGATGTTAATATAACTATGACTAATTTATTATAAATGTTCGTCGCTGTACAAGTTATTTCTATACTGTCGTAAAGGGACAATAATTGAACCTTTCAGTATAGGGTTATAATAGCACTGTTGTATTATAACGATTTGATGGTTATAAATGAATGAACCGTACTGGTTGCTTATTCGATGATTATAATATTATTTCATACTGTCGCAAAGGTACAAAGAGTGAACCGTTCAGTATGGAGGCTACAGAGGCACTGATTTTTAAGTAAAAAACAATCATCTGCAATGGGTCGGTTACACCCTGGCTACACACATGTATGCCATTAATTCTACAAAAACACTTATCAGAACAATGTCGAATATCGCTACTGACACATGACAGATTTATTGAGGTCCGACTCCAGGGGGTCAGACTATTTAACAAGTGCTTAATTTTTACTTAGCGTGCAAATGTTTTTGAGTACAAAGAACAGGGAAATAACAGTGGGATATGTCTGTCTGTTTTAAAATATAAAGAAAAGGGGACGCAACATACTCCCGGCCTTGAACTGACCAAGTTCAAAAGAATTAACAATATTACACTTAAGTACAAAATTTAACCTAACATATTATATACAATATATTATATACAAGTTCAAGTCACTGTAACAGTAGAGGTGCAAGTCTTTTAATGCACCGCTTGTAAATACCACTTTGTGTCTTTATTGTCGCTACACGGATGACATTATCGGCGCCGGGATGGACCGCTACAATGCGCCCTAGGCTCCAATGCATCGGTGGTACGTTGTCTTCTTTGATCGTGACAAGTGTGCCGATTTTAATTTGTTGCCCATCTCCCTGGTGCCATTTACTGCGCGTTCGTAACTCGTTGAGATACTCCTTGTACCAACGCTGCCAGAAATGCTGCTTGACTTTCTGGATGTGCTCCCACGTTGAGAGACGGTTGGTGGGTACCTCGCGATAATCCCTTTCAGGCATATTGGCTACATAATCTCCAATTAGGAAATGCAAGGGTGTTAACGCTGTGAGGTCATTAGGATCAGAGGAGATTGGAGTGAGCGGGCGAGAATTAAGAATTGATTCTATGGTTATGATATAAGTATTGAACTGTTCATAGGTGAACAATGCGTCGCCGACTGTGCGATATAAATGGCTCTTAAAGGATTTTACAGCCGCTTCCCACAACCCACCAAAATGTGGTGATCGTGGCGGTGAGAAGTGCCATTGTATTCCCTCGTTTTGGCCGAAATGCTCAAACTTGGCCATATTTGCCACAAAAAACGCGTGAATTTGTAACAATTCACTTTTGGCGCCTACAAAGGTTGTTGCATTATCAGAATAAACGTTTTTTGGTTTCCCTCTGCGCGCAACGAATCGTTTTATTGCTGCCAAGCAATTTTCTGTCGTTAAGTCGGTGACAAGCTCAAGATGAACGGCTTTGACTGCGAAGCACACAAATACTGCCACATATGCCTTAAGCCTTTGTTTATTTCTGAATTTCTTTTCCTTTATATAGAATGGGCCACAATAGTCTATACCGACGTTTTCAAATGGCCTAGCTTGAGTAATACGATTCGTCGGTAGCTGCCCCATTGTATAATTGGGTATTTTAGGATTTAATTTACGGCAGCGTATACATTTGTTTATTATACAACGTGTAGTGTTTTTTCCGTCAATTGGCCAATATCGCTGTCTAATTGAATTTAACGTAGCTTGTACTCCGGCATGCCAGAGCCTTGCATGTTCATTTTGAATAATTAATTTGGTCACATGATCATTTCGCGGTAGCAAGATGGGATGTCGCTTTGACCAACTGATTTTTGCATGAGTAAGTCGACCGCCGACTCGAATAATGCCATCCTTGTCGAGAAAAGGATTTAAGGAAAGAATTTTGCTTTTTGCGTTAAGGTTTTTACCCTCCTTGAGAGATTTTAATTCGCCTTGAAAATGATTACGTTGAATTAATGTAATGATTTGCAAATGCGCATTTGTTAATTCCTCGACTGAATAGTTGTTCGTTATTTTATGGACATTTTTTCGATTGACTACTGCTCTGTGACAAAAGGCGACAAAACGATTTAACGAGATGATAGATGAAAACCGTTCTAGTGTGTCGTTTTTGATTGAATCATTTGAATTATTTGCACACACTAAAGCAGTTGTTACACGTTGCTCGGGAATTTCTGTATGAGATAATTTCAATACGTTCCAGTTACTTTCCTCGTTTGCCAGCCAACTAGGCCCGTGTAGCCAAAGCTTATTGCTTATAAACTCAGAAGGAGTTTGGCCACGGGAGAGGAAATCTGCAGGATTTTCTTCCGTTGCTACGTGTAACCATTTATAATTTTTGGTCAGTGATTGAATTTCTGCTACCCGGTTTGCTACAAAGGTTTTAAGTAAATGCGGTGACGTGTTTATCCAATGTAACGTAATCGTTGAGTCTGACCACAATGTAACGTTCTCATAAGAAATTTTGAGTGCCTCTTTTACCCTTTGAGTTAATTCCGATAATAACAGTGCTGCGCATAATTCTAACCTTGGAATTGATGTTGTCTGTAAAGGTGCTACCCGAGATTTTGCGCAAATTAATTGAACCATGCTATGCCCCTTTGAATCGGTTGATCGCAAGTAGACACAAGCCCCATAGGCCCGTTCGCTTGCATCAGAAAAGCCATGCAATTGCACATTTGTGGCCGATGATACAATTAATTGTCTTGCAACGCGAAATTTATTGATTGCTTCTAAATTTTTTATAAAATTGATCCATTTCGTATGTAATTCTTGGGGAATTGTTTCATCCCAGTCTATTTTTAACTTCCACAGATCTTGCATAATTAATTTTGCCGTTATGATTACTGGGCCTAATAACCCTAATGGATCAAATAGTTGGGCAACTTGGGACAAAATTGTGCGCTTTGTTACGCGCTTTTCGTCAGCAAACGGTTTTACTATATACTTGATCTTATCTGTATTTGATTCCCAGTGAATGCCCAATAATTTTTTGGATTGATTGTCTAAACTTATATTACTTTCTTGATGGTTTACTAATTCCGGCTTGTTTGACGCCCACTTATGGAGCTCAAAACCTCCTAATTTCAAAAGATTTGTGAGTTGATTTTTTAATTCTCTCGCTTGAGAAATTGTGTGGGTGCCTGATAAAAAGTCATCAACGTAGAAATCATTTTTTAAGCAATCAGCTGCTAAGGGAAACCTGCCCCCTTCATCAGCTGCAAGCTGATGAAGAGTCCTGGTAGCTAAGAAGGGCGCGACCGCGGTGCCTTGCGTAACGGTGGTTAGCTCGAAAACGCGCAGTTTTTCGCTTGGATCGTCTCTCCATAAGATTTTTTGATATTTAGTATCCCTATCATCGATTTTAATTTGCCGGTACATTTGCTTTATATCGGCAGTGAGTACAATATTGTGAAGGCGAAAACGCATGATGATGAAAATTAGTTCATCCTGAATTGTTGGTCCGACTAGTAGTACCTTATTTAGGGACATTGCAGCTGAATCTAGTGCGGACGCGTCATATACTACTCGAATTTTGTTTGTCATAACCGCATGATGCGGGATGTAGTAACCCTCATTGCGATTGTCGAATTCTGTGATTTCTCGCATGTGGCCAAGATCGCGATACTCGCGTAAATAACTGTTGTACTGTTGTTGTAAGTTTTTGTCTTTACCGTGTTTTCTTTCGACAGCTTCGTACCGTTTGCGTGCCATGCTATACGAGTTACCTAGCTTAACAACATTTTCATTAAATGGTAATCTAGTATAGTAACGTCCGGTTGTGTCACGTCGTGTATTTTCAATGTAAAAGTTTTCGCATGCTTGCTCTTGCGCTGACAAATGTCTTTTACGCGGAAGGTCTTCTATCTCAAAAAAATGATTTAGGTTGCTTTCTAATTTTCTATTATCTAAAGTAGTCAGGTTGCATACCTTAGGCTGCGTATTGCATATGCCTGTAGGTAATTCACCCGCGATAATCCAGCCTAATAGAGTTTTTTGTAGCGTCAATTTAGAGTCATTATGTAATGCAATCTGTCCATTGTCTAAGAGTTTGTAAAAAAGTGACGCGCCTATTAATAAATCAATTTCCGCTGGCTTATTGAATTCCGGGTCCGCGAGAGGAATATTTTTCGGAATTTGAAGTAGTGCTTTGTTTATAAAGAAAGCTGGCAAAGACTGTGTGATGGCTGGTAAGGCCACGAAAGACAATTCTCGTTCGAAATTGTTAATTCGCGAACGAATTTTGGTTTCTACGCGATAGTTTGCGCTAGTTGTTCGCTTGCCTATGCCTGAAATTGGCAGATTTATATGCTCTTTGGACAACTTGAGTTTATCTGCAAGCTTGTCCGATATAAAATTGAGTTGCGAACAGCCGTCCAAAAGGACTCGGCACTCATGCATTCCCCCAAATTTGTCTTGAATTTGAATTCGCGCTGTACCTAACAGTACGTCTTCATTATAGGTGGCGGCGTGCGCCACTTTGATTTGACTCGACTCGTTTAACTGGTCAGAGTGATCTTGGTTTGAATTTGAAAAGAAATGTAATAAGGAATGATGCTTACGCTTGCAATGTTTGCATCCTGGTGCAAAACATTTCAGAGTATGGTGATTGTTGCGTAGACAATTAACGCATAAGCGCTTTTCGCGAGCCGCGGCCAGCTTCTCGTGTGCATTGAGCTTTAGGAATTCCGCGCAAGCATAGATTAAGTGGTCTTTATCGCAAAACGTACACGAAAGTTGTGCAGTACTAACAAAAGTTTGAGCACGCGAGTGGTTAGACCTATCGGACTTATGATGATTGTGATTTTGCGACTTATTCCTGAAATGTGACTCTGTCTCGGGACACGACTCTTCCAAGTCGCCCCGTTCCTTTGTATTCAAAAAGGCAATTAATTCGGCAAATTTTGGCTTACACTCGTCTTCTAAAGTTTCTTCCCATGCCTTGCGCGTGATTTTATCTAGTTTTCGACTAATTATATAAATGAGGAATGAATCCCATTTGTCTACGGGTTCCTTTAATTCCTTTAACGCGTTGACATGCATTTGCGCCTTTTCTTTTAGAGTTCTTATTTTACCGACAGACAGTTTTGTAATTTCAGGTAGTGCAAGCAATTCCTTTAAATGAGATTGAATTATTTTTCGAGGTTTGTGGCACCGCTGCTTTATTAACTCCCAAGCTACCTCATAATTTTCTGCCGATGCATCAAGATCGTCAATTAAATGAATCAATTCACCGCGAAGCGCTTGTTTAAGGTGATGGAATTTTTCTACAGGCGAAATTTGCTTATCGTTATGAACTAATTTAAGAAAGGAGTCTTGAAAACTGTGCCACTCTCGGGGATTGCCGTCATAAGGACGAAGTTCAAGTTTTTGTAAGGAATTGGCGTGTCTGATTGTGATTGTTTGAGGGACGCTCGCGATATTAGACGTACCTACAGGTTGAGCTGGCCGCAATCGTTCGATTTGTTTCGAAATTAATTTAAGGCATTCGTAGTAGCTGTTGTCAAATTGAGCCTTCTCAGCTTCTTGCAACTCCGCCATGGCCGTATCATTTGCTTGTTGAATCGCGAGTTCTAATTGAAGTTGAACGTTTTGAAAATTTTGAAAATACTCTTCGAGTTTCACCCTTCGTGCGTCTAACTCTGATATTGTATCAAAGTCGTTAGTTTTAAGAAAATTTGTGCTTCGCGTTACGTGTCCTTTGATAATACCGCGCGAGAGTACTAACGTATTGACTTCTTTATTGATAAGCGCCATTTTTTTTTTACCTTGTTTTAGTAAATAGAATCAACCTTGAATAGGATAGGATTGAAACTTGGAGTAAACTGGAGATTATAATAGCGTACTTGCCTTTATGAAGATTTGGGATTAGATGTATCCCGGTACTTGAATAGGTGGATGCCTTGGCCGGCGGCTGCTTGTGTCCGTTCAGGGGAAAGTATGCAATTTACATGTTACATCAGTTGAAGTTTACACTTTCGATTAGTGCTACAAGTTTTCCAAATCATTTTTATTTGAAGCCAAAAAAGTAAAACAATGAGTTTCGGGTAAAATTTCCATGTTTGGTTTTTTATTTCAAAATTTGTCAAATTATTCGTAGCATTGTTAATTGCAATTTGATTCGTTAAAAAATTATTAACTTTTGAGTTAAATCAAATTTAACATAAAGCACGAAAAGTACTTTTATTAATGATTTTCCAACAATGGATAATACGGTCTACCACGTAACGATACCTAATGATCGACCCATAAAACTAAATTTGTGAGAAAATTAAAATAAGTTTTTAATAGGTAAAAATTAAGTTTATTTTATAAAAGATGCTCAAAGTGATGCCCCTCTTGTTCAATGCATTTACGAATGCGTCTTCGAAAACTGATGTGGACCCTAGCTGCCAAATTTAAATTATTTAATTCTTCAAGGCGATTTTGTAGGAAATCTTCGTAGGTAGCTCCATTTAAGTGCCTTTCAAAGAAATAGGGGCCTACTACCCGACTATCGATAACTGCACCCCAAACGTTTATTGACCAACAATTTTGCGTCACTTTTTCACGCAACCAGTGTGGATTTTCTGTTGCCCAATAATGCATATTATGCGTGTTTACCTGGCCACTACTTTCAAATGTGCACTCATCCGTAAAAATGTTCATCTTCTGCTATTTTATCTTCGGCCCATCGACAAAAACTCAAGCGGTTTTCAAAATCATCACCATGCAGTTCTTGGTGAACTTCCATGTGATATGGATGAAATTTATGTGTTTTTAGTATTTTGCAAACACTAGATTGGCTAATATTAATTTGCGCGCCGAATTTTCTAGTGCTAATATTTGGATCGTTATCCACCATATTGAGCACTGCCGCCTGATTTAATTGATGGGTGGTTGGTAGGTTAACATAAACTTTCCTTTTATGTTTTAAAGTTCTCGTCGTTAATACGTTATCCACTAGTTCGGAAAAAAATTTCCTATTTGGATGCAGACGCTCTGGAAATCTTTCTGCATAAGTGATGGCGGCTAATGCTGATACATTTCTCATAAATTAAAATCATTTCAAGCTTCTCCTCGACTGAGTATTGAAATGGCATGATTATACCTGAACTAAACACAAATATTTACTATTTCACAAAACAAAGTTTTAATTTTTACTTCTTACCAACGATGTTTAAGACCAAACCGAAATTGAAAAATTTGTCATCTTCTGTTACGATGGGTTGCCTATTTATTTTTAGTCTTTCTCCAATGACGTCTGTCAATCATTTAAGCCGACGCATCAGGGGGCCTTGCCTGAATGGCTTTGTTATGAGAAGCAATGACCAAATTAGATGCACCTGTTCGTAAAGTCTGCACTATTGAAATTTAACTTGACCGTCGAAAAATCATTTTTCTCCGATCGGACAAAACACAAACAATCTATTTCAAGTCTCTAAAAGGATAATTCTAGTGTGTTGTAATCATTGCTAAGCAAATGAATATACCACACGCTAGGATAGTTAATAGCAATTGTTGCGATAACTACAACAATAAATTCTTGCTAAGCACTTTAGCTCACAGATCATTAGCGGCACATTGAAAAACCGGCCCTTAGTTATAGGTACGGGTATAATTGAACGAGCGAGTGGATGAATGTATTATGTTACAATTTTTGAAAAATTGAGATTTTTTGGTGAAAGGATATGTTATGTACCTACTTACTACTGTATCATATCGCGGACTGTTTCTGGAATGAATGTGCTGTTACAGTATTTTGTATGGGCGGTAAATCAGTTAAAATGCATTTTGTTTGAGAAAGGGAATAAAGGTACTTACGGGTAGTCACAATTAAATTCACTTATTTTCACTTCACTTGTGTTCACGTCGAAGTTTCGTGATTGTGTGTCTATTTTTCGAAGAGAGGGGTTTGGGGGGTCGGAAGGAACTAATAGGAGTCGGTTGTCGGTAATGTACAAAAAGGCGTTTGACGGCAGCCGAAGGTCTATACTGAACACATTTTCTGACGCTTTAGTGAATTGTAACATAAAACATTCATCCACTCGCTCCTTCAATTATCATAATCCTTTTTCCTTTGTTTCCGGTGTAATCTAAATCTAATAATTAGACCATAACGTGGACAATGTGTAATCACCAAGTTTTCTGAGCAGGATTCAATGTTTTCAACTCGATAAAAATTCATAAAGCGTTTATATGCAAACTTTATATTTTTCTCTCGATATATGTGGAATCAAATGCAACGGTTCCGCTAATTCTGGTTGTTTCGAGAAATTGGAACTTTGTCCTCATTATTAATTTTATTTCACAAAAGTTATGAAGAAAACAAAATCGACAACTGTTATAATAACGATCTGACTGTTATTATAAATAAATAACTGATTGTTATATTAATAAACTAACTATTAGATTTGACAGCCTACTATTATCTAGATTATAAAATTAGTACGTTTCATAAAATCTTTTGGATTGAAAAAAATTGTGTCTGTAACTCGTCGCAAAAGAACATCGCCGTTCTCTCAGAATGTGTCACATTTCCTACTTGATGCACAATATGCCTACTACGTACTGAGCAAGGTGTTCCAACCCTGTCACACTAGAATGACAACATTCTTATCCAAATTTAGAAGCACTACCATAAATATTTCTTTCGACTTTTCTACTGGGCCTGCAATATTACAATAGACGAGTCAGGTACTTTGTTGGTATTTGACAATTTGCTATAAGTCATGTTTTCAGAAACAGTGAAAGTGGCCTATATAAGAATCATCTCCATCTTCGTCTCGTCGCGTCTTGTCCGTTATATTTTTAGATTGATTAATGGACCTTTTCAAAAGAAAGAGACAGAATCATGCGCAGTGGGCCACTGCGCATCGTTGGAGCTGTCAAAATAGTGACTTTATTCCTTTATTATCTGTGTTGGTGAATTATTTAAATTATGTGGCAAAAATCGTTAGATAAATTTGAAAACTTTAATTTTAATGTAGTTGAGACATTTGTGACTTCGAAAGGGGTACAGAATACGCAGTTTAAGCGAGCGTATGCTTTTTTTAGTGAAGGTTTTGTTCATGACATTTGGTGCTGCGAAGAAGGAAATTTGCTAACAGTTAAAGCAAAATGCTATAAATCGGAAAAAAGAAACGAAGCTCCACATAAACTAAACTTTATACTCTGTGATAATGGCAAAAAAATTACTGACGCACATTGTTCATATGTCAAATAGGGTATGTATGTTAAATACTAGTGTATAAGTATATTTACGCTGCAAATTTTTTTTAAGAACTTCTTCTTCGTGCCATCATGTAGTTGCGTTAGGTTATACTCTTAATCATTTTGTATTAAAAGAGTATAAGGAAATTCCACGAGAATTAACTTGTACGGAACTCCCCCAGCAATGGCACAAACCTCGGGGTGAAGCAATACACAATGAAAATATTTTAAATAGTGTTTTTGCAAAACCGGAAGGCAAAATAAAAAGGAAGCGCCCAATTTCTTGTTCACTGTATAATGCTTGCAAAGGGGTTTCGGAGTCATCTGAGCAAGATATTCAGAAAGTCAACCGGTCACTTGCGGAAGTAAATGAAAGGATTGGATTTTCATACCTTCTGTCAAGTAATGAAAATGAAGAATTTGTGCCTTTGGGTGTAAAGTACCAAAAAAACTCAGTTCTCTCATACCAAATGCAGAATTTCAAGTCCACTACTGAAAATAGTCATCTCGTCGGAGGAAATTCGGCCATAAATTTCTTAAGGCTACCAATAAGATCTAATCAAAATATTTTGAATAAGACAGCATCCGTATGTACGTGTATGTGTAGATACACGTGATTGCACGTGCAAACTTTAGGAATTTTAGAGAATTTTAACGTTTTCGTTATTTTTGAGTCCGCGCCCCGTTTGGAATAAAGCTGCACTGGTCCAAGGGTGTCAGTAGTAAAAAAAAATAACTTTTGCACTTCTGTGCCCCATATACTGTCACGTATTCATAGAATGTAAAATTTTTTAGATTGGTTATAATGGGCAGGTTTGAGAGCACACTGAAACCGTACTAAAAATAGAAAGTTTTTTCAATAATTTTCCAAGTTTGATTGCTCGCCGTGTGGTCATTTTTCACCCAATTCGATCAAACAAAAAACCATAGTAAAGAGCCTTTAATGCCCATTACAGTGCCATATTATTTGTTTCGATGTAACCAGTGAATCAAACAGGAGCGCACGAGACGTGAGATAACAGCAAAAACAGTTCATTTGCAATTTAAGCAATCAAAGAGGTGAAGTTCAAAAAATCGTAGCTCATAAACTATTGGTCCTAGAGTAGCGGTCCCCGTTCGATTCTGAATGCCCATATCGTCAGGTATTTAAATGAATCAAAAAAATTTTTTTTCCAAAAAGCCGTTTGCGCAGCGTACTCAAAAACGTGTTTTTCTTAAGTTCAAACCCCATTTTCAACATATTCCGGAAAGATCACGAGGTCAAAAACTGGACATTAACGTTAGGGGCATTTATGATAAAACATATCAAAAAACCAAACCTGATGATGATGTTGATTTATCAGAACTTTTGGATTTGCAAAAGGGCACGCAACACAAATAGACCATTATTATTATTATTTTTGAATAAATAATTGCCAAATTGTCAAGTGAGAGATTTTAAAATTACAAACTTCACTTTATGTAAACACCAACGCTGCGCACTGGTCGTTCGCGCAATGACATCACGGTGCGAGAGAGACTTGCAATTTTGAAAACGTCCATTGAGGGTGTGAAAAATAAATAATAGTATAAAAAAGAAAATCAAGTAGTATACTCGATAAATAAACATAAACATAATAAACATCTGTCATTATATTTTTTTTAAATTATTATTTCATAATCTACGATGAATGGTACGTATTCAGCGCAGTAAAAATGTATTTTATTTTCCACTTGTGTATAATTGATTGTTTTCGTCTGTGATACGCGCTATATAAACGTGTTCATTACGCCCTAGGGCCATAATAAGCGGGCATAATGATAACGCCCGCAAATTTGTACTACCAATAAAAATACAGCAAATCTAGAGAAATAATTTAATGGTAACCATAAATAACTAAATTTTTAATCTTTACAATTAAAAACACAATTAGAAAATGATCCAGAAATATGGATATTGCCACCAAGCGAAGAATTTTCTGATTTTCTAATTGAAGACATATTTACAATATTGGAGGAGGAATATTCACCTTCCGCTATGTTAATCTGCTGTAATAATACTGTGATTAAACAATACGTACCAATTCCTGGAAATAACCCATTAAAACTGTTTCACTGACAGTTTTGACAGAATTTTTAATTTTCCACCCCTCAAATTTGTGAAGCTCTCTCTCGTACAGTGGCCGCGACTTTTTTGGAAGTAGCTCACCATCAGCTTTTAACGCTCGTTTAATAACTTTTTCTGGAATTTCTCCGTCCATTTCACGCGAGTTCACACTTTTTGCGTTTCAAACAAGTTTGTTTGAAATTTTGTGAATTGTCATAGTTACAAAACAAAGTACATATGCATAGCAGCCTTGTTTGGTTCATATGAACTTTTTTCAGGCTTTTTATCAATTAATATTCATATTTCAAGTGGAAAATAAAACGTTATATGAACCACGGGCATAAAGGATGTTTATAAATCTCGGGCAAATTACAAAACCTCGGGCCGGAGGCCCTCGGTTTTGTAAACTATTGCCCTCGAATATAAACACCTTCATTATACCCTTGATACATAAAATACTATTTTGGCACTCCCTGCTTCCAAACAAGCGAAATGCGCACGCAACTGATACACGGAAACACCCACTTTGAAACACTCGTGCGTGAAAACGTGCTAAAAATCACTCGCTAATCAGACCGTTTGCAAGCAAATTATTGTTTCATTTATATTCTTTAATGTGTACAATGCAATTTACACCACTTTTCAATTCAATACATTGAGGAATACTGCAGAAATTATAAATTGAAAGTTGTAAATTTCGAATGACATTTAACAGCAGACAGTTGTTTCCGGTTCAATTTATTTATTTATTTTATTTTGGGGTAAAAATTCGTGCAAAAAATAGCATACACACCTTGTGCGTAAACAATATAAGGGAATTCGTGCCCATTTGCACTTCACTCGTGTGCTACGCGCACTCGTGTTTGCAAATCGGGCACTCATTACCAAAACATTTGTTTCCGCACATGATACGTAAATAACTATTTACTCTTGTGTGGACATTCGGTTTAGATCCAATGAAAGAATTCATTTAAATGATTCAAAAATTATTTTTTTCCAAATAACCGGAACGTACTCAAAAACGTGTTTATCTTAAGTTCAAACCCCATTTTCAACACCTTCCGGAAAGGAACTAATTGTCCACACATATGAGTTAAATTTATTCAAAAATGATTTATCTCGTTTCTTTTTTTTTGTCCCTTTTAAATTTAGACTATTTAAAAAAACATTGAGTAGGTATATAAAAAATATGAATAAATTTACCTAATAATAAAATATCTCTTGTTTTCGAAGTGACGTTATTGGAAGAAGTAAAAGCAAGAGAGAAAAGGGAGGTAATTAACATCAGGGCGGAAATTAATAGATTGCGGAGAATGGTTCGGCAAAAACACAGAAAAATTACTGAAATTGATGGAATGTTGACGAAATTAGCCACCGATAATCAAGAAGTAGACGAAATGCTGGCAAGAGACAGAGACAGAGACAGACAAAATTAACAGTAGTTAATGTAATGAGTGAGACGACAATGGCTGAAGATCAAGTTTAAATAATTTTTTATTTTTTGATTTTATGGGATTGTTATAATTAAATTAAAGTAATATATAGATAATATTGCATTATTGTATTGTAATAGCATAAATCTATATATTGTTAGCGCCGCTGATAGCACCGCGGCGGAGCCCGTCCGTCGTTCTTAAGTGGCGTCGCCCTTAAGTGACTTGCGCAAGGCGGATTCTGTTCGACTATCGAAGCGAAGGTGTAACCCGCACTTCGTCATAGACGACCTGGAAATTCACCCGCTTTGTGGAGCCTCATTTTTAAATTGTTTTTGAGTTTTGATTAGTCAGTTATAAAAAGAAAGGTGTTTATCGTCGAATTAACGTAATTTTATTTTTCTGTGAAGTTAAATTATTTGATTAATAAATTTAGTGTTGTAAAGTGTGAAAGTAGTGACTATTATGTGCCACACCCTTTTTTGGAGTCGTCTCCTTTATTGTTTTTCGAGAAATTCGTTATATGAAGAAGTAAATTCAATATAGTGGACTGTATGTATATAAGACGAAATGGGATGAGAATTGAGGGTAGCCTCAAATTGCATGAGCTATGTGCACATGAGACCTCATAAGTGAGGATATTATTTCCCAAGACGTGATGATGACACGTCTTATACGTATGAAAGTTTGAAAAAAATTAAGGAACAAAAATAAGTAGGTAGCTAAAATAGCTAGACTTTAAATTGTTACCTTTTAACTTGGGAAACTGGAGTAAAAAGGGCGGTCCATACCACCATAAAGTTAAAGATTCTAGCACACGAAAAGCTATTTCCCTTTGATACCATTTTGACAGGGTTGATCTAGTAGGAGCATGTCTATACGTGGCATATTCAATCATATACACACGACAGATGAATCTGTCTTAAAGAAGACGATAAGAAAATTTGATATTGAGAGCTTTGAGGGCTGGCTTGCTCGTATAATATTGATGGAAACACTGTGTCGGATAACTCCATCTTAGGTATAATGTTTTAGGCAGTAAGGAAGTTACCCTTGACTTATTGCACAAAAGTCTGACATGGATCTTTAATCCCTATAGCATGAATAAAATACAATCACCGTATCCACTGATGGATGCATAAAATAAGACGAAGGATCAATTTGAAATGAGGCCTTCTGGATTGGATGCCTTTGTGAAAGAATGAAGCGCTTTGTAATTGACAGATCGGACGCTTTATTAATAGCGTACATAAGATGGTCAAATTGGACAACACATACTAGGCCAAGAGTGCTAGTGTGGTCGTGAGTGCCAAACTCGAAAACGCCTGGGTGCCAATCGTTCTTTGGAATGTCCGACAGAACCTGTGGACGATTCGGAATCCAATTAAATAATTTCAAGCAACCAGCTTCCAAAATATTTGACACTTGCTTGCGCCAAATCATATGAATTAGTCAGGAGGTCATTCATATAGAAATAAATCCTGCTTCATAATGCTAGCAATTTTTAGGCAGAGAATTTTTGCATTCAATACCTATTGAAACAACAAACGAATGGCCAAAAGTGAGGCCGATGCAGTACCGTAGGACACAGTATTTAAATTATAAACGCGCAAAGATTCAGATGGAACCGTGCGCAACAAGATTCGTTGCAGTGACCTTTGGCTAGGCTCGACTAGAACGTGCCTGCACCTCCTATCAATATCGGACGATATCGAATAGATATACTGCCGAAAGCGAACAGTGTTACAAACGAACACACTATTATACGAATAAAACACAGTTTATGTGGAACGATGTTTATTCGTCCGCCTTTTTCGTTTAAAGGTGACGGATTAATAATAAATTAAAATGTTTTCCATCGCCTTGACTCCTTAAACAACCGTCGTGCGGCGATAGTCGTCTGTCGTGATCGAGTGGGTAATATTCGCCCCCTTTTTCGAGACGACGGTCGCCGACGGGTCTTTGACAAAGAAATTAAATGCTTGTGGTTCGGTGATCTTCTCTTCGATCGAGTAGGGTTCCAGCCAGGTTGGTCCAAAGCGCTGTCGGCCAGGGGCTTTTCTGGTGAGGACGAGGTCACCGATGTCAAAGGTTCTTGCGCGGGGCTGTACGGGGTGGCGACGGTCCAGGTAGGCTCGTTGGTTGTCACGCGCCTTCTGGCGAATGTCCTCGAGCTCCGGGGTGGGTGGACGTTCGACGTCCGAGTCCCAGGCACCTGGAAGGCGAGGATTGTAACCAAGGAGTGCTTTCCCTGGAATCTTCTCTGCGATTTCTTCGTCTGTTCTTGCGCCTGCTGTTCCTTCACTTTCGAACCGGCAAGGTCGTTCTGCAGCTTGTCGACGGCCTCCTTCAGGCGGGCGATCTGGACCTCCAAACTGGACCTGGTCGTCTGCTCAAGTTCCAGCTTCGATTCCAATTCTTTGGTTTTCAGTTCCATTCGCTTGGCCAGCAGATTCGAGGAAGCGTCTCCCAAGCTTTCGGCGCTTTCCAGCTTCGTGGTGAGCTCGACCAACTGGTCCTTCAATGAATTTCGTTCCCCTTCCAGTTCGGACACCAGCGATGCTTGTACCTGCAAGATCAGTTGATCCGAGGACATCTGCTGAATGACAGCCTTATACTTCTTGACAACTTCCGCCAGTTCTTCTTCGTTTTCTTCCAGCTGCGCTTGCAAGTCTGAGCGCTCCCGGCTCAAGCCGTTTGCCTTGTCCTCGACCTCGCGTCGCGCTTTGTGAGCCTCTTCGAGCGAAGCTTGTGTTTCTGCGAGTTCGATGTCGATGCTCTGTTTCGCTTTGTTGGCGACGGCTCGAGAGCATTCCAGGTCTTCGATCTGGTTCCTCAACTGTCGTATAAGTATCTTGCTAGGATTGTCGACCTTCTGTCTTTCGAGCTGAACCTGTGCGTCCCGGAGCAACACTTTAGTCCTTTCCAGGTCTCGCTTGAGCCTCTGGACCAAAGCTTCGTCACCGGCCCGTTCATTTCGATTGGATTCTGCAAACACCGCCAACCGTCTCTCCAACTCGTGATTCTCCCGCAAGAGTAGCGTCCGTTCTTCATGCTCATTTTCCAATTGAACCTCGAGAGCTTTGACTTTTTCCTGGGAGTTGCGTCGAACTTCCTCCAGTTCTTCGTCTCGCTGCTGCGTTTCCCTCTTGGACTCTTTGCGCTGCGACTCCAGAGTCATTTCCAGCCTTAACTTGGCCTGCTCCAACAGTTGCACCTGCCCAACGAGCTCGTCCAATTTACATCTCAGCATTAGCAATTTTTCGTCGTTCAGTTCGGATTCCAATCTCGCGTCGGCCAGAGCGCTTTCCGTGACGTATTTTTCCGTCGTGACGGCTTCCTTCTCTCGCAGGAGTCGTTCCTTTGCCAGTTTCTCTTGACGCAGTTCGTCGTGCAGAAGTTGCGTTTCCGCGAGTTTAGCCCGAGCGACCGGGGAGCAGTATTGCTCGCGGAACCTCTTACTGAAGTCAAGAAATGTGTACCCCATGTTTGTGTACACCCGGTACCACTTCTTCGCCTCTTCTTGCAGCTGTTCGGCAGCGATCTCCTCCTGGTCGTCAGGATGTACTCCACACGCATTGAAGTAACGCTCCAGACGACTCATGAAGATTTCTGGATCCTCTTTTGCACGTCCGGCGAACTTGGGTAGCTTGGGGGCTACCGGTGGAGGAAGTGACCTCGGACCTGGTAACGCTGAAGGACTCGTTCGGGACGGTACGGGAAGTGGCGATCTTAGAGTCGATGTTCGACACTGGAGCGTCTCTAATGCCTCCAGTTGAAGACGGAGATTCTGGATGGTCTTGTCATGATGTTGTATCAGCTGTTGTTGATCTGGGCGCCACTGAGAGGTTTGGGCCTCTCTCAGCAGGTCTTGTTGCCCATCGGCGACGTTAATGTTCGGGTACCCTCTCGTACCGCGCCTTGGGGCTGTCATCTCGCAGGATGAAAGGGGGTGGATTCGTGGACTCACCTCGAGTCCTAGCCTCACGTTGTACGCCAAATGTTACAAACGAACACACTATTATACGAATAAAACACAGTTTATGTGGAACGATGTTTATTCGTCCGCCTTTTTCGTTTAAAGGTGACGGATTAATAATAAATTAAAATGTTTTCCATCGCCTTGACTCCTTAAACAACCGTCGTGCGGCGATAGTCGTCTGTCGTGATCGAGTGGGTAATAACAGCAATTGTAAATAAATCATATTGAGTAAATGACCACTGGAAGTGGACATTGAACCATTTTTAAAAAGACACCTCGAAGTTTAGTTAATACCTCATGATGAGGACAAATTTGAAGAATCCGAGGAATCTGGCATATCAGATGATACGTGACCTAGATCTTCGTAATCCTTCATTAACTTAAAATAAACTTCAAAAAGTACTGGGTTGTGAGTCAAAGATCTTTCTAAAGAAAAGAATCTTTGAACGCAACCTCTCGAAAATAACCAAGGACCTCAGGAGGTCTGGTCTGCTTAAAATGCGCTTCGCACAAATATTCTTCTTTTGAAAACGCTCGGTTGCCGTTGTCCTACGACTTCTCGTAGTCGGCTTTGCCTCCCACGAAAAACTGGCACGTGCGCACGGGACAAGTTTCTTTTCTTGCGTCCTAACTATTCCGCCTTCCACACCAAACAAAAATAAGAATGTTTGGCAGTCAAATCCCTCTATAGTGGCTTCCACTATAATGATTTTTTTCTATAATGACGTTTTATGTATGAACGCTCAATTTTGCATATAAAAATACTATGATATGAAGCCTCTATATAAAGGTTTACCAAAATTCTCAGGGAACATAATTTTCGGTTTTTCCCAAATTCTGACTAGCTGCAAATTGTTATATAAAGGGTTTTCCAATAAGAGGTGTTATTTTGAATAGCCCGTTATTTCGGTAGATGTAACTTTTGGAGCTGTAATTTTTTGACATTTGACAAGTATAAACTACGCCATTAATAAAAATGGAACGATACACGCTTCAACAACGCATTGAAATTATTAAAATTCACTATAAAAATGGTGAAAATTTGGCAGAGACGGTTCGTAAAACTCGAACATTTTTGGGTCCAATGACCCCGCCGGACCATAAACCGCACCAAACAGTCACACGTTGAGGATAGAGAGGCTTTTCAACAATAACTCTTGGGTTTTCTGAGCCCCAGATGCGACAATTTTGCTTGTTGACGAAGCCATCCAGGTGGAAATGGGCCTCATCACTCAAGATGATTTTTCGATGGAATTCCGGATCATTTTCATGCATTTCAAGGACCCAATCGGCAAAGATACGACGTTGTTGATGATCGGCCGGCTTGAGTTCTGGTGTTAACTGAACTTTATAAGCCTTAAGACCCAAATCTTTATGCAAAATACGGTGTAATGACGTTTTTGGAATGTTTAATTCCAAAGAACGACGAGGAATGGACAAACCTGGGTTTTCTTCAACACTTTCGGCTACAGCAGCAATATTCTCGGCTGTTCTTGAGCGACGTGCACGGGTTTTATTCTTCACATCACTAACTTGTCCCAACAGCTCGAATTTTTCCACCAATTTCTGTTTTGCGGTCCGACAAGGTGCTTCACGACGACCCAAAAATGTTCGAGTTTTACGAACCGTCTCTGCCAAATTTTCACCATTTTTACAGTGAATTTTAATAATTTCAATGCGTTGTTGAAGCGTGTATCGTTCCATTTTTATTAATGGCGTAGTTTCTACTTGTCAAATGTCAAAAAATTACAGCTCCAAAAGTGACATCTACCGAAATAACGGGCTATTCAAAATAACACCTCTTATTGGAAAACCCTTTACTTATGGCAATTTCCATCTTCATCAAATCCATTGGCTACATTTGCATTTATTTCAGAAGGGTTTACGAACAAAATTATTTTAAAATATACTACTGCGAAATCAACTTTGAACAGATTTTTTCATCATCAAGTACGTTATGTACGTTTTCAATTGTAATGTTTATAATTGTGTGTATTTATAAATAAAAAAATATTTATTAGAGGGGTTCTACTGTATTGTATTTTACTTTGTTTCACTTTAGTTTAGTCTTTAATTTAAGTATAGTTTTTTATGTGTATATTACAGAATAGAGATCTCATAAAACACTCTTGTATTTTGGATATAACGAACCGATTTTTGACGAGTTCGAGATCTTTACCATTGTTTGTGAACTTGCGTTTTTCATGTGTATTTTTTTGTCAGATCGGAAGATTGCCCCAATCACCGAATGCTTTCGTGGTGACGGACACGATTTCCGGACACAAAGCCAGTACGAACGAAAAGAAGAGGCGCGTGATATCAAGATTCGCTTGTAGGATCCTGGCCGACAGGGTCAACCCACAAGTTGTTAGAATATACGCGGCCGGATTTGACACTTCATTAAATATATTTTTAGGAGTAAGAGCAGCAAACTTTCTTCTTATTAAATAAACCTCGGGTAATAATCCATTTTTTTTAGGAAAAAGCCTCAAGTGGCAGGAGGTGATATGGATGGTAAAGTTACTAACGGTGTGTTGATCATGCACCCTAACGGCGTTTTTGTCGGCGGCGATGCCAAGAGCGGCTGCTGGCTCGAGACTTCTGTAGGTGGCAGAATGTTTCCATTAAGATCAGACAGGTTTGCTCAAAAAATAGGGTCCGTGGTGAGTTTGAGCATTCTCGAATTTTTTTTTTGCAATCATGTTTTGATAATTGTAACTGGAAAGCACGCAGTGTGGCTTTGAGTTGCCTGAATCAGTGGTTTTTAAAGTGAATTTACGTCTATATATACAGTGCCCGCCATATTGCTCGCACCATATGGGAAAAACTTTCATCTTCGATTTCTTTAAAAATCTAAATCTACCAAAAGTTTGTGCATGTTCAAAAACCCAAAATGCACTACTCGGATTGTGCAAGCGATTTTTGGTTTTTGAGAAAATGACATTTATTGAAACTTTAAAAACCGAAAAAGCATCATAATTTTAAAATGACAATTATTTTTGACGAAATGTGGGTAACATTAGTTAGATATTCAGTAGATGCCATGCCAGTTATGAAATCAGATGAGTTTCATCAACTGATGTCCAAAAAAATGGTTAGTTTTCAAATTTCAACTCTCTCCTACAATTTCCACGTGTAATCTTGAATTTTAATTATTTCAAATCTAAGTATAGTTAGGTTGTTTATTTTTGTCTTAAAAGAATCAACTAAACTAGTACAATTTAATATTACAAATGAAATATTTTATTTCAAAAGAAATTTTGTAATGTTATTTTACATTTTTGTTGCAAAGCCTTTTTATCACGAAAAAACACATTTTAAGTTTCAGCTGGTTTTCTAATTTACTCAAAATACATGTAACTTAACAATTTATGTGAATAAATTTAAAAAAAAGTGTATTCTTCCGTTAAACGCACTAGAAAGTTATAATAATAAAATTATCGTCATATTTTATTCAAATTCGTGAGTAGCCATGGATACTTGACAGTATCAAGTGATCCTAGATTAATTTCATTGTAACAATTGTTGTAGTTATAGCACCGATTGTTTTGTATTTAAATTATTGCTAAGTGTGGTCCAAATATTTGGTTATTAAAGATTCCACAACACACATTCGTATTGATTCAGTGCTTCTATTTGAAAATCTGAATTTTCATCTGCCCATCAACGGCCATTCGGCGAGTTTACAACTCTATTGGAAGAAACTGTTCGCAAAATTTGCAGCTGGTGTTCTTCGTCAGTGATCCAATGACCATGTGGATGTCTAAATTTATTTGCATGGTTCCAGTACTTTTAAATTTTGAATAAACTTGTCCAACTGTTATACGGGAGATATTTCTACCAGGATGTTGGTGATTAAAAATTAAATAGCTCTGTCTCTCAACGTTTCATATTTGTCACCTACAATTAAAACAATTTAAATTTTCCCACTTTTACTTAATTTACGTTCCATTGTAAAAATATTTATGCTACTGTCAAACATAAAATAGTTATTCGCCTATGAAAAAAGTATCCATGGCTATTTACGAATTTGTATAAAATATGACGATGATCTTATTATAATTTTCTAGTGCGTTTAACGGAAAAATACACTTTTTTTAAATTTATTCACATAAATTGTTAAGTTACATCTATTTCGAGTAAATTAAAAAACAAGCTGAAACTTAAAATGTGTTTTTTTGTGATAGAAAAAATGCAAAAAATTTTTATTAAAATTAAAATTTTCATGTGTAATTTGGATTGTACTAGTTTAGTTATTTTTTTTAAGACAAAAATAAATAAACTAACTATACTTAGATTTGAAATAATTAAAATTCAAGATTACACTTGGAAATTGTAAGAGAAAGTTGAAATTTGAAAACTAACAATTTTTTTTGACATCGGTTGATGAAACTCATCTGATTTCATAATTGGCATCGCATCTACTGAATATCTAACTAATGTTACCCAAATTTCATCAAAAATAATTTTCATTTTAAAGTTATGATTCTTTTTGCAGTTTTTCAAGTTTCGATAAATGTCATTTTCTCTGAAACCAAAATTCGCTTGCAGAATCCGAGTGGTCCGTTTTGCGTTTTTGAACTTGCACAAACTTTTAGCAAATTTGGATTTTTAAAGAAATCGAAGATGAAAGTTTTTCCCATATGGTGCGCACAATATGACGGGCACTGTATATAGGTATATTGCAGATTGAAGACGAAACAAACATTTTACAAGATGGGACTTTAGTTGATATTGGCGGGGCGACCCTTCTTTGGCGATCTGCCAAAAGTTTGGCCAAATCGCCTGTAAGTATCCCCGGAAGTTACCAGACCAGAAATTATTAGATTGTTAACAGAGCAAACAAGACTTGAAGCATGAAGTAGACAAACTTAATGCTGGAGTGCCCCAATGTCCGGTAGGACACAACACCCTCACGATCTCTGGCAAAGTAAAATCTAATAAAAGCGTGCAGCGGCTTCACATTTACTTAAACTGTGGACACATCCACGGTTTGCGGAACCAAAATAATGAGGCAAACTCTAGAAGATGTTCTGTTTGCTTAAAGGTAATTTTTTATTTCCCAAAGTTTAATAATACAATACGTATCTCGTTACACCAAGAAAGAAAACTTGAAAAGCATTTCCTAAACGGTAAACAAACATTCTTTTATAAAGATGGTTTGCAATTGTAGGATGGACCAGTTGTTATGGGACGTATGGGATTAGAACCATCTTTTTATGTCGATCTTGGTCCCATTACTTTTGCATTCAATCCATGTGGGCACATGGCCACCGAAAGAACTGTCAAGTAAGTAATTTCCCTGATTTTCTTGCGTTTTGAGATTTCATGAGAATGTTTCAGGTATTGGGCGAACACGCCGATACCTCACGGTACGAACGGATACCATGCTATTTGTCCGTTTTGCGCTACACCGTTATTAGGAAATCCAGGCTATGTGGGTCTTATATTGGAAAATATAAATTTCGAAACACAATGTTGTTATAGATAATAAATTGAGCCGCTCAGAAACCCAATTTTATTTCCCTAATACCGCCAAGAAAAATTATAACAGCTTTCAATTTTATTTCAGGGGCGATGAAAAACATATAGGAACTAACTGTGCTAACATAACATATGATAGTTTGTGACCACATACAGGTGATTCCTAAAGAACGTCCCACGCTCTACCTAACTCAGTTATTTATTGCTCGATTTCGGAAAAAAAATATATAAATGATTAGGTATTTCCTTCATGCACATAAAAAGGCCCAGTCACCATGGTTTTCCCCAGTTTTATAGCGATTAAATTTTGACGTTTCAATCGTGTCAAAATTTACCCGATTAAATTTTGACGTTTAATCGCTTCTGAATTTTTTTTTGCAATCATCAAAGATTCCTCGACAACTAAATAAATAATTCGCTGTAAAATCTATTTATTCAAATTAATAATCAGGAAATAATCATGACGAATACCCCGCGTGCTTGAAAATAGCCTGATTAAATTTTTACGTTTTTGTCGCAACGTTTTGCCGTAAAGAAATATTTCTCGTAAACTTTCCACCCAACATCCCTCGTGCTACGCACTCGAGATTTTGTTACGTGTCAAATTTGCTCGACATATTTCTAGGCAAAACATTTTGACAGAAACGTCAAAATTTATTCGGCTATTTTGATGCACTGGGGATATTACTGTTGATTAGTCGAGTAAGTACTACAAGAATGTAGTAATTTGGATTTTTCCCACATTAACTTCAATGTGAAGCGACAGTCAACTTTTTTTTCAAATGGTGGGCGAAAATTCGCGACCCAGAGAAAACTATATATCGCCGTGATATATAGAAAAAAATTCTCAAAGAAAAAATTTTATAGCTGAAACGGTATTCAAGAAAAGAAGATTTCATTCAACCAATCAGAGCGTTTTAGGCCATGCAGGTGTATTTGCCAAGTTACAAATTTTATTAAGTACATTATTAATAATCCGGTCATCTCTAATACTTTTGGAAGACTTCACTGAATTATCCAAAACATCTATAGTGTCAATTATTCCTGTCAAATTCTGTCATTATGTTTCACTCCGATTGAAGATGATTGCACATGAAGGAAACAATGTCTACACCACTGTAGAAGAGAACGTCTTTATTGTGGACAAAATGTGGACAAACCTATTCCCATTCTGTACGTAAACAGCAATACCCGTTGCAGTTTCCAAAGAAAATTGTTGAAGACACTGCCTGCTGCTACGTCATATTAGCGAAGTTCTGGATAAATTTCGGGCTACTGGACTGTTGTTAAAAGGGAAGTCACCTGAAGGGTAGTAAATAAAAGAAAATGTCGTCAAAAATGTAGACTCATGTCTAAAAAATTCCGGAAATTTCCAAATTGTTAGCCTCTTCAAGCAAATGTGTCTTTTGTACTGGTAAATTAATGTAAAGAACGGGAACTATTAATTAATTATTCCACAATAAATGTTCAAAATGTTCAATTTTGTTGTAGACAAAGTTGCGCTCTTCGTATAAAGCCTCGCCTACAATTTTGCACCATCTCAAGAGTGACAGAATTCTCTTCATGGAGCATAATCCGTTGGGAGTAGATGTTGAACTCGCGTATAATGATAAGCATGCATTTGGTGATCTTGCAAAATTCTGCGACGACGATGACGATTATAACTGGTATATAATATGTAGTTACCGTCTGTCATTAAATTTATTTATTTATTTGTCATTCGAATCCCTATCTTTCGCGATGAATGGTTTGTATTCAGCTAATTCAATTTAAAATAATAATAAAATATCTCTATTTTAGACAATGAAAGAATCAATCAAATTCTAGAACGGGAACGGGCTAATTTACTGCAAACAAAAAAAGGGATGAATAATTTAAGGGTCCAAGTTAGGAAAATTGCAAGTAGGATTAAAAATTTGGAAAGATTGAAGAAGAAAATAGAAAATGAAACTTTGGATAACGATACAGAAATTAGCGAGTTGGAAGCGCCAATGGCAAAAGAATAATTTTTTAATTTTTTTAATATTTTTTGATAGACTTTAATAAAAAATATTAAACGAATAATTTCGGTAGTGTTTTTTTCGCTAATCATTACAAAACAAATTTTGATTTGATTGATTGTTATAATTATATTAAAGTAATATATATGTCAGAAGATTTATTATAATTAGAACAACAGGACAGCTATTAGCGCTCAAGGCGTTCAGGTCCACACCTCTCCTGGATCGGAACTACCACCGGTTCCTTGTGTACCCTGACGCGCGGAGGGGGGGATCTCACACATCCTGTCCCCTCTCTTGACCGCTAGGCCCCAAAATTGTGTTATTGGTCGCGTTGCCTCTAACATATAGATAATATTGCATCATTGTATTGTAATAGCATAAATCTATTATTGTTAGCGCCGCTGATAGCACCGCGGCGGAGCCCGTCCTTCGACTATCGAAGCGAGGGTGTAACCCACAGGATACGGGATTTTTACCTGCGTGCCCGCCAATCAAACTCGAGAGGAGTGTATCTACACATACACGTGATTGCACGTGCAAACTTTCAGGAATCTAGAAGAATTTTGACGTTTTCATTATTATTGAGTCCGCGCCCCGTTTGGAATAAAGTTGCACTGGCCCAAGGGTGTCAGAAGTAAAAAAAATAATTTTTGCACTTCTGTGCACCATAAGCTGTCACGTATTCATGGAATGTAAAATTTTTGAGATTGGTTATAATGGGCAGGTTTGAGAGCACACTGAAACCGTACTAAAAATAGGGAGTTTTTTCAATCATTTTCCAAGTTTGATTGCTCGCCGTGTGGTCATTTTTCATCCAATTGGATCAAACAAAAAACCATAATAAAGAGCCTTTAATGCCTATTATACTGCTATATCACTTGTTTCGATGTAACCAGTACATCAGCCTGGAGCGCACGAAACGTGAGATAACTGCAAAAACAGCTCATTTGCGGTTTAAGCAATCAAAGTGGTGAACTTCAAAAAATCGTAGCTCATAACTATTGGTCCTAGAGTAGCGGTCTCGCTTCGATTCTGAATGCCCATATCGTCAGGTATATAAATGAATCGAACATTTTTTTTCCAAATAGCCGTTTGAGCAGCGTACTCAAAAACGTGTTTTTCTCAAGTTCAAACCCCATTTTCAATACCTTCCGGAACAGTCACGAGGTCAAAAACTCGACATTAACATTAGGGGTATTTATGATAAAACATATCAAAAAACCAAACCTGACCGACCTTCTGCAGGGTAACCCCCCTTTTGGCGACATTTTGCTTGGACTAATAATACAGTCCACAAAAATAGTCGTCCTCTTCAATTTATCATCAACTACATAAACTGTAGAAGAAGAAGACAACATTTACAACAGATGCACACCGGAAATTTTGGGAATTGACCTATCCATTTAATGTGAACGTTGCTTCATCGGTGAAAACTCTCTTCGCTAAAATTTCATCATGTTCGTTTAACAAATTAAATAAAGTTTCACAGAAATTTGTACTTTTTGTTTTATCCTCCTCAGATAACTCTTGATGATTGGAAAATTTATAAGATTTGTACTTAAATTCTTTTAGTGTTTTAAATATTGACGTTTTTGATACAACGAAATATTCAGCTACTTCTCGCAAGGATACCATCGGATATTGCTCATCGTAGCATAAAATAATTAATTTTAATTCTTCAGTCAACACATGGTTGGTTTTAATCTTCTTTGTATGACCATTTATTATGTAGCCTTGTGAATTAAATTTTTAACGATATTGTGCAGAGTTCTGATGCAAGGAATTGGTGTTTCATGATATTTTACGGAAAATAAATCTCTCACGGTCCACAAACCTTGCTTGTACATACCACATTAACAATTCAATTTTTTCGTCTTTGCTGTACATGATTATTACAGAAATTTCAATTTATGTTAAACTGACACTGAAAAATTAATTGACTTTTGTTGAAAGAGCCAACTTTTAAAATGTTAAGAATTGTGCTGTATACTTGGTTGCCTACAGATAAGTATACATAAGGATATGTTTACTTTTAAGATAAGTTCCCGGTATATATATTACAGATTGGCGTTGTCGAGACCTATTCAGGATTTTTTGCCTGTATTGTAAAAATGCCGCTTTTGAAAAAACGAAAATTCTGTGACAATTGATAAACGAGCAATTTAGGGGTTACTGGAGAAAGTGATTTCGGTCCTTCATAAAATGTCAAAAGGAAAGAATTAAAGATCCTTCACCATGTCGTCTTTTTAATACAGAAACAATTTAAACAGATCGTGGCTTTGACTCTTCATAAAATGTTGAAGAAAAGAATATTTTTCAATTTCGGAAACGTGCAACCAATTTATTAAAGAAACGAGACTTGCGGTGCAAGAGACCTTGACTCTGCGGTCCGATATGCCTGAAAATATCTATTCCACACGTTCCAGTATACCTGCACAGGCGCACCGGAGAGGCAGCCCGGAGAAATATACCGGAAGATGTGTAGCCCGCTTTAAACTAATATTAATATGAACTAAGTCAATAGCTACACACCATAAAGTAATATTATTCTCAACAATTTTTCAATAATTTCAATATTCTCCAATAATTAAATTTCATAAAATTAAATTGTAAATCACAAATTAAAAATTATTTATTCAAACCAATATATGCAACCCAGAGATGCAACCGAGCATACTCTCACGTCGACTTATTTTAGTTTAACTATTATTAAATTATAATAGCAAAACGTTAAGACAGTCTCCCTGAGTGGAATGGACTGGGCCATTGCTATTTTTGTACTAATTTACAGTATATTAATCTTTTCTTCTTTCAAATACATACTTTAACAATTTTATTTCTAAATTGCCATAAATATCAAATCATTATTTGTATTATTAACAAGGATTGATGGGATCTCTCCACTACAGATTGACAATAATAAAATTGAACATTGTTTGGTCAATTTCAAAAAATGATACGGTAGAAAAGTATTAGCTGGTCAGATAAAGCGAAAAAACTCGTAATGATCCGAAAAATTATTAAAGATAAATGAAATTTCGAATTAAAAGCTTCATAATTCAATTAAGTATGTAAAATTTGAACACCCTCACATTATTAACCTTTTCGATTTTCGGGATGGAGGTTGGCGCGCCTGGATATTAAACGGTGCAGTTTTAAACGATGGACAGATCATCGTTGTCGACGTATCGCGCAAAATTCGAGCGATACAAAACATTGATTATACAAATGTTCAAGTGGCAACCTTCTTCAAAACCAGCAAAGATATCCTGCTCGGATAAGTATTTTTGTACGATTCTACACAAAAAGACATCATTCTCGAGTGCGACTTAGTACCGTCTCCAGTCAAATTTTTAGAATTTGAAGAGAAGGATTCATACTTTGCAGCAGGGTGTAGAAATGGACAAATGTTTATATACAATGCAAGTGCAACAACACCCCAAATTTGCGGTAGCTTCGTCATCCCGCAGAACCGTTCGCTTTCGGCGATGAGCTTTCATCCGAAAGAACGAATACTTGCAGGAGGTAACAAAGAAGGTTTGGTCGCCGTTTGGGAAGCTAACACGGGGTACACAAAGTTCATTTTAAAATGCCACGAAGGCCCCGTTGCAGATTTGGGATTCTCTTTTAAAAATAATATTTTTGCAACAGTCGGATACGATCGTAAACTTAAACTCTACGATTTGAGGCTTCAAAAATGTGTAGAAACACTTTACGTCGCAAATAGTAAATTGTCGGCGTTAGATTGTTTGTCACAATCAATACACATAGCTGTTGGCACAACTGATGGTAGATTGCTTTCGTTTGATAGAAGAACATTTCATTACCGTTTCAAGATTTAAAGGCTCATAGCGGTCCCGTCACAAAAATGACCTTTCAAATACCTCAACGGAAAAGTATGGTTACTGCAAGATCTCGCGTTTCTTCTTCAGGATCGTCCAAAGCGTTGACCGATTCGAAGGACCTATTGTCAGGAGCATCATGTTCAAGAGACTGCCATCCTGCTGGTGACAGTTCATCTATAAGAAAGCCGACTGCGATGAATATTGGAAAACCAGTGGTCAATGAAAATCAAGAAAATGTATCGCAATCACTAATGGAACAAACAATCAATAAGAGCCTCGAAGCGAGTGAATTACGCAATCAGTTGTTGGAGTTTTCGCATCACGCAGCCGAAGTATATTCCGAAAAACTCAATTCGAAGTTTTTAAAATTCCGCATGACTGTTAGCAAAGAAGTCGTGCGTCTCGAAAAGAAGGTGAATCAACGGTGGCAGGAGTTTCATCCTGTCTTGATGTGACTGGCTGATGAACTGTCTATACTATACTTCTCGATTATAAAAATAATTGTGTAATGTTAATAATGAATTTTGGTTATGTTACTTAATTGAATAATTATGTAGTTGTAAGTATGTTAATCATGCGTTTTATATTATGTTTAGTTGATTGCATTCAAAAATAAATAATTCAGGAAAATTTGGTTTGTTTTTGTTAAAATAAAGATAGTAGAGTTTGGCTAAAGATATTCTGCGTTTATGACTGTGCCTTTTACAATACTATAAGTGATCCGGCCATAAAAGTAGGTAAGCCGTAATAATCAGCATGGGCAGAAGTGGCCAGGGCTGTATTTGGTAAATTTTTATAAATTTCTTGATGCTTAGATATAAATATGAGTAAATATTGAACCTCTTCTAATAATTAGGTAGGTATGTGGGGTTATTGATTAACTTAGATACTTGACGAATTCTATGACTTGTATTTGATTATTTGTTCTGAACTTAACTAAAGTTGAAATATTTAAGTACGGTTCTGAAGTATCTGCAAAAATATTTTTTTAAAGCAACCAGATTTGTGGCACCCTGCAGTGAACCCTCATTATCATCAGTAAAAGTTGATTGATACAAATTCTGCTTATGTCAATGCTGTATTTATCGTTGAAACCTGATTTTTGACAAAATTAGTTTTAACTAGTTAAAATATATCTTTGCTTAAAGTTCGCACCAGCAAGAGTGCTTGTTTCGTCTGATCAGGGGTAACTGACGTATTAGACGATAGCCAAAACTGTTTTTAGCATTTCTTGCAGTGCCTTTGTTGGGACAATATCTCTTGTTGGCACATTACCCTCGAGCTATGAAAAAATGTGCTCTCTGCACAACGAGCTCAAACGATTTTAATTAACTTAAGAGCAAACTATAATATTTGAAGAAAATCGTGGTGGATACAAAAATGTGTTTAAGTGTCAGCAATAAGCTCATATAAATTTGAAATCGAAATTTTAAATATTTCGAGGCGTTATGAGTGATGCCAGTTAGCTCTGAAGCGACTCTCATCCAAACAGTAATTTTCTTCCTACGTTTCGGCTTCTTCATGTCCATCGTTGGACATAAGCCCCTCGGTCTTTAGATGTTGCAAATTTTTAAGTCATTTTTAAATTTAATTGGCCACGACATAAAACCACTTTTTTAAATAATCGATGAATTCCTTCAAATCTACAAAAACGTCGAGCAGTTGTTATCCGCCATGGCCGAAGTATCACCTCATCAATCAGCTCTCTCCCCATTTAAATGCTGGCATTGCGGGAAGAATATAACACCACGCCATAGCCCACTGTGCAGAAATGGTAATTCAATTTTTTTCAAATTCCATTTGTTTAAATTCGTAAACTTAGGGCGTACTATTTGTCCGCGTTGCGCTTATGGTTTCGACTGGTGTCGCCTGTGCAATAAATATTATCTTCCTTATCCTTGTCAATACCAAGCGCAAGGTTGTCCGAAATTCATAAAATCAACGGATATCAGCGGTCATGCAACCGCTTGCAGCTATCGCCCGATTAAATGCCGTGTGCTCGAAACATATGCTTGTGAATGGCGTGGAATCTATATGCGTTTACACCGGCACATCAGCACCAAACACGGGGACACCATTCAAGCGACGCACATAGGAGTATTTGTGTAATAAAACTGGTCAAAAGTGAAAATTAGCAACGTTGACACAAGTCCCGACAAACATATTATTTCTCAAGCTAGATAACCGATTTACCGATAGGTAGCCAGAAAAATTTCCCTCGTTACTTGCCCTTTGACGTACGGCAATCAGAACGCAGTTATTATTGTGATCGATTATATTTTGTTCTCGGTACTTTTAATTGTTGTATTTGTTGATTTAGTTATTGTTTTTGTGTGGACCATTTCAAAAAAAGAATCTTTTGGACATGGAAGAGAAAGGTATGTACTATAATTTAAAACCAAGTTTTCATGATTTGCTTTTAATATTACATTCTCTCGAACCATTTGAAATGAGTGCCATTGGGATATTTTTTTTTACCTAAAAATTTCAAATAATAGTATTTTTATTTACTTGTCTGATCTTGTCGCGCTATATTTTTTTGATAGATGTGAGCTTTGGATCATTGACTACAAGATTCTATTTTAAAACTGTCCGCTCACGTCCGCTATTTTTTCTTTTTACACAAATAGTAACTATCGAAGAGTTTCAATTATTTATGTACTTATTGTTATTCTTTTTTATTCTTCTTTAGATTATTTGAGAAACGTCAAGTTCTTTACAAGAAAATCATTGTTTGATATTTTCAAAGAGTTAAAAGGCAAAAAATGGATGAGAAATTTTCATTATTGGAAGAAAAGCTAGTGGAAATTACTAAATGTCTAGATCATGAAAGAAGTCTTTTGAGTCGTAGTTTAAGATATTTCAAAAGCGATTTCAAACAGAAATGGACAGCATCTAGTTATAAAGAGGATCGTTTCTTAAAAAATAACGAGCAATGGCTTACATGCTCGATTAAGTTGCCCTGTTGGTCTATACAATCTTCGCAATTACCAGGACGACCATCTAAGCCATTCCAACAATTAAACGAACGTAGTAAGCGTCGAGTAACCAAAGAACTACGGCAGCAGTTATCTGTCGAGGAGTTAACATATGCAGCTAGCGTAAGTCAGCGTACTACAGAAAATAATGATGCATCAAAAATAATACAAGAAGTTGTTTCCTCCCCAACCAGAGCTGCCAAAATTCGTAAAATATTAATTTCTGCTAGTAAGCCAACTACTGTTGTCAAACATACACCTCAAGAAGCACTAGCAATCTTTGTCGACGGAGACTTCACCAGAATACAGTGGGAAGTAATACATAGTGCAAACAAGAACATCTATCCCTGCTATTCTCTCCTTAAAAAGGCCAAAATGGAATGTTACTCTAATGAGGAATCGATACCAGTGACTGAAAATTTATCCGAGATTCGACTTCTACTTGATCACACTGCATTGCGGCTGTTTAAATATGTAGATGAGGTTGTAGAAACATGCTCACAGGAAGAGAAACAAAATATGGTTTTGATATCGAAATGGGGTTGTGACGGTTCGCAACAGACACAATTTAAACAAAGGTTTCAGAACAATACCGACAGTGATGCAAACATTTTTCAGAGTACACTTGTCCCATTAAGATTGATTGTCTTCATCGATGGAGTAGAGAGAAAAGTCATATGGCAAAACCCAGTTCCTTCTTCGGTTAGATTCTGCAGACCAATACGCATACGTTTTATAAAAGAATCAACAGATGTAACCAAAGAAGAAATAGTACACATCAAAAACCAAGCCGCCCAGCAGGAGGCTAGTATCAATTCCGCGTCATGCCTTTCGGCCTGAAGAACGCGCCGGTTACGTTCCAGCGTTTCATGGCCCAGGAAGTGCTCGCTGGATACTTGCAGAAGTTTGTTATGGTTTATCTGGACGATATCATATTGATATTGAATTGTTGATGCAGCGGTATCGGTATCGAGTGGACGTGCTACAGTTCGCTCCGCTCAATAAATAAATGGCCGGTTCAAAGTGGTCATTAAATACTTTTTAAAAAATCGGGTTTTGGCTCTAATCGACAGTGCTTGCCCTCCGCTTACGTGATCTAGTGTTTGTTTTTCTTTCTGTCTTTGGGCTACCGCGAAATTCCGAACTTAAAGATCAAGTGTCACACCCAAGAAATCAGAAGCCGCTACTACCGACAATCTAAACCGAGAGGAAGCTCCTTTTACCATGGCTACGGAAGGGGATGGGAGTAAGGTCCTTAATCCCGCTTCTTATTTTTATGTTAGTCGGGAAAAATCCTGGATGAAACCCTTATCAGTGATTTTGACAAGAGCAACGCCCTAGCCGAATGCATCGAAGAGCAATAAAAGTACAGAAAAAATTGGGAATTTCCGTCATCCATATAAAGTGCTTGGCCCCTGCACTCATGACCCGGCGTCGGTCTTCTTCAATAATGCTCCTGGTAAATTGGCATTCGAAATTAAACCCAGTCGAATATTCTAGAACAATGACGTCACCGACTCGTTTGCGCCTTTGGGGTCGTGACCTACCGGTTATCGTGTAGATTAAGCAGCATTTGTAAATTTTGCCAAGTATTGGGTACCAGGAGCACATGAGGCGGCTTTGGAGCGCCCACACCCATGGACACAGAAGCGGCTACCAGTTCGAGAGGATGTTTGTTCCTATCATGGATACCCATGGGGCACGGTCGCGGCAGGCATGCTTTAGACCGTTCACCTACCGCCAAAAATCCAATGCCCGAGTCGAATGCACCAAAGTGCAAGAAAAGCGCAAAAGGTTGTGAAATTACTGATACCCATACAAAACGATCGGTCCCCGCAAACATGATCCGGCGTCGGTCTTTCCTCAGCCACTTTCTTGGAAAACTGGCATTCCACACATACCTCCGGTTGGATACTTCTAAACAAGGACGTCATCGACTCGTTTGCACCTCTGGGGCCGGGACCTACCGAATTCACTACTGTGTCATATGCCATTCACAACTTTTGTCAAGCATTGGCTGGGTATCAGGAGCGCACAAGGCGGCTGGAATGATATGAAGCCAAATTCTATCGGTAGCGCTTACTTACTTGCCTCTGCACGGTAAAGATATTGGTCTGCCGTGGTATACCGGGTGTAGATACATGAGCTATACAGTGTGGCCAATTTTCGCTTTCCCTCGCGGGTAGCTTTTAATTATGTGACTGTTTCACCTTTGTGTTAGGACGGACTCCACGGATACTGACCCTGGCGGTAGGGGAAAAACGCACCCGGGTACCAGGGGTTATATGGCCAAACGATAATGATATGGATACGAATAAGGTTAACGATCTTACGATGCAGGGGGTCGGATCCCCAGTATCGGTCGAGGAGAGTGTTCAAGCAGGCTCTCCTGGACCGTCATCCAGTTACTGCGATGGGTCCCTGGTGGAAAACCAGGCCGGGGTCCCATACAGCGCTCCTGGTTTGAAGGAGCTCTTCGGGGCGGGTGTTAGCCAGAGACTGTCGGTACAAAGAAGCAATTCGGAAGGTAACGTACCGAGGTGGTCAAAGAAAAAAGAAAATAAAGAACACCGACCTGAGGAGGGAAGTACAAAAGACGAGGGTGACAAAAGGAGTGACAAGGAGAGGTTCTTCCCGTTATGGAGGTTACCTCTGGAATTGGAGAGGGATCAAAGGGCCCGGAACAGTACTCCGAATAGGAGAAACTCCCTAGGGGACGAAATCCCAAACAGGAAGAGGAAGGGGATGGATTCATCCTTCTCCCCCAAGCAAGCAGGGAGGGATAATCAATACCGGGTGGTAGCAGAGGCGATTGAGTCCCTTGATAAGGTTTACAGGCTCGTAGAAGACCTGAGAAAAAAGGTGGCATCTTATCCAAAGACACAAAAGGAAATAAAATAAATAACGGGCAGACTTGTAAGAACCTCCGATACTCTAAACAAGTCCACAGTCAAGGACTTTCTATTATTCCGTAAATGGGAAGTGGAACAGGCCTTATCTCCAGCAATCCCGGCTAGAGCGAGGCGTGATGCATGATGCATCGGTCCCGGTAGCCCCGTCAACCACGGCTGAGGTAGGAATCCAGACTTCTCCTCACGAATCCTCGGATACGATTGCAAGCGCCAAGGTGACAAGGGATGCCTCCACACAGACGACTTCCTGGAATAGTCCGGGGATGGTTAAGTCATTTAACTCCTGGAAAAGTATGGAGACCCTAGAACAGTTTGAGATATTCGAGTCCATGCAGTGGGACGATAATATGTTCAAAAACTCCGAAATAAAAATCGGTAATCCGGTGATCACAAAGAGTTAGGTAGTCAAAGTGGTCTTTACCGAGGATAATGACAGACTAATGGAGCAGAGCATCCAAAAGCTCTATAAAGATCGGTTTCCAGAGCTCCTAGAAATGAAAGGGGACTGCGAGGTCCTAGAAATTTCGTCAACAGTCCGTTTATCAGGAAGCTCCGTGGGCAAGGGAAGTCCCACAAAGAAAGTTATTAAAATTGCCTTAGATGGCACAAGACGGAATCTCTGGGAGAATCTTCAGAAATTACGAGAAGAGACGAAGGAGGACGAATTCGCCGCGTTACACCACGTGAGGTGCATGCCGATCTCTGCTTTCCGCAAGATGGTTGAGGCGGTATTCCACGGAAGCCATTCAAAGATCGGCATCTATACAACAGAAGCCTACCTGAAGTCTGAGAAGATACCGGGTAAGCTAAAGAGAAACAACTCGCCCGTGGAGAAAGCCACTATGGCAATGGTGGTCTCAGGCAAGGACATCGAAAACAAGGCCATACTGGCTAAGGTGAGACCGGTTATATACAGCGACGAAATTGGTAGCAGGGTACGATCGGTCAGGAGCACGAGAGAGGGGAAAATGCTCCTGGTCTTCGATAACGACGAGAACGTGGCTGCAAAAATCAAGAGCGTAATCAAAGAAAAGTGCTCCGATATAGATGCTAGACAAGTAGGGCGAGGGTCAAAGACCAGTCTGATACATATAAGAGGCCTCGACGCTCTGACTACGGTGGAGGATGTAAAGGAGGCCGTTATGGCAAAGGTCCCAGGCCTGGATCCGGATGCTCTCAGTATCGGAACACTTAGACCGGCTGCGAGAGACACGCAGGCGGTTACCATAAAATTACGCGAGAGGGATGCGGAGCCACTACTAACGGGGCCCCTTCTAAAGGTGGGGCTGGCCAGGTGCAGGGCGGAGGCACGGGTCGAAGTGAAGAGGTGTTTCCGGTGCTGGGCCCATGACCATCTGGCCAAGGAATGTAAAGGCCCGGATAGATCCGGTCTGTGCACTAACTGCGGTGGCATTGGACACAGGGCAACAGATTGCAAGGAAGAACCAAGATGTACTCTCTGCGAAAGCAGCAGCCACCGAGGTAACACCGGTAGATGTCCGAAGTATATGGAAGCCCTCGCGCGGGAAAGAAATAAATCGAGGAGCAACAAAAAATGGAGAGGTGTGGTGCCGGAAACAGTAGATATGTTACCAGCGCAGGCAGGCGGAAGTGCTGCAATATAACCGTAACTTATAGTGATGTGTACAAATATAGCGCAATTAAATTTTAATAGGTGTCACGCGGCACACGACCTGATGCAACTCTTTACGCGTGAACACAACGTGGACCTTGTGCTCGGACAAGAACCGAACAAAAATAGAGTAAAAAACTCATTCTGCGACATGGAGTGGGACTCTTTCATCTGGGTAAGAAACGGGGTGACGGTCTCGGAACAGTACAGTGGTAGAGGGTATGTGTGTGTGGAAGTTAACAGTGTCTACTGGTACTCGTGCTACTTCTCGCCTAATAGGGACTGGCATGAGTACCAACTCTTTCTACACGAATTGGCCGGTCATATTAGGAACAGAGCCAGTAACAGGATAGTTATCTCGGGGGACTTCAATTCAAAGGCGCCCATGTTTGGGTCCGAAGTCACAAACAAAAAGGGAGAGATGCTGGAGGAGTGAGTCGATGCTCTGGACCTCACGGTCATCAACCGGGGCAGCACTCACACGTATGTGGGCCCCAACGGCTCCTCGTTGATAGACGTGACACTCGCATCTGCGGCTATAGCGAGGAATATAACCGGGTGGAGGGTGCTTAGCGATGAAGAAAACATGAGTGACCACCGGACCATAAGTTTCCAGCTAACAAGCAACCAAATAACAATCCAAATGAGGAACATCGCATCAGCTAGAGGCTGGATTATACCTAGGGACGGTCTGGAGGCTCGGCACTGCTTGGGGGCCATCCCTGGAGAGGTGAAGACTCCGACACAACTAATATGCAGTATTACAGCATGGTGTAACAGGTTTCTGGCCAAAAGGAGACCCGCCAGGAGTCACCAGAGACCTGTGCACTGGTGGTGTGAGAGCGTCGCAGCGAATAGGCGGCTGTGCATTGCGGCCAGAAGAAGGCTGACGAGAGGCAGAAGGGCGGATCCAGACAATTGCCACCCGTTAGTAATGGAATACAGACAGGCAAAGAGTTCCCTCAAAAAGGAAATTAGGAAAGCTAAGAATGAGGCATGGGAGAAGCTGTGCGATGAACTAAATGACGACGTATGGGGCCTAGGCTACAAATTGGTCACAGGTAAAATAAATACCCGACCGCGTATTGCTATGAAGGAGGAAGAACTAGAGAAACAGGTGACCGAACTATTCCCCCAACACGTCATCAGTCAATGGCCGGAAATTGACATCCACCCAGGTGAAGTCTCGGAGATAACAGAAAACGAATTAAAAATAGCAGCTAGCAAAATGAAAAATAAAAAAGCTCCCGGCCCGGACTCCGTACCGACAGAGGTCATCAAAGCAATGGTGGAGGCGCACCCGCAGGCTTTCATCTCTGTGCTGAACGGATGTATCAGAGAGGGGACCTTCCCGTCGGAGTGGAAGGTGGCCTCCCTGATACTTATAGAGAAAAAACCAAAGAAGGACTCCAATGCTGCCGTATATAGGCCTATCTGCTTAATAGATGTAGCCGGCAAGCTCTTGGAGAGGATTATAAAGGAGAGACTGGAGGGGGAACTCAAAGACCGGAACTTCTTCCACCAGAATCAGTTCGGCTTCAGACCGGGCCGCTCCACAATTGACGCTGCCCGTAAGGTGTTGGAGGTACCAGAAAAACTACGCAAGGTGCCGTATACCAACAGAGGCTTCTGCGCGCTCGTAGCACTTGACGTGCAAAATGCCTTCAACTCAGCCCCGTGGCAGGGAATCATCAAGGCTCTAAAGAAAACCAACGTCAGCAGATACTTAATCAAGATTATACAATCGTACCTAACGGACAGATTAATAATCACCTCTTACGGCAGGAGGATTAGGATTACGTGCGGCGTACCACAGGGCTCCGTCCTAGGCCCTACGTTGTGGAACATATTCTACAACGAGGTCCTGGAGATGGGCCTAGGACCAGGAATAACCACAATTGCCTACGCCGACGATCTGGCGGTGGTGATTGAGGGTAAGAGTAAGGAAGCACTCGTAAACAAAGCTCAGTACGCGGTGGCACGTATCGAGTCTAAGCTGCACGACATGAGGATAAAGCTGGCGACGGAAAAAACCGAAGTCGTACTCCTCTCCGGAAGGAGGAAAGTTCGAGAAATACAAATCGAGGTGGCAGGAGTAATGATAAATAGCAGCCCGTATATGAAATATATGGGCATAATCATAGACAAGGATACAAGAATGACTACGCACATCAGAGTAACATGCAACAAAGCCACATAACTGTCAATGGCCTTGAATAGGCTCATGCCAGCGATGAGAGGACCTAGAACAAGAAAGAGGAAGATTCTCGCCTCGGCCATAACCTCGGTCGTGCTCTACGGAGCCCCCGTATGGATAGACGCCTTGCGATTCAACCACTACAACAAAATGCTGGATAGAGTCAACAGGAAACTGGCCATGAAGATCACATCGGCATATAGGACCATATCCACATGCGCGGTGCAAGTCCTGGCCAGCATGCCCCCACTGAAGCTCCTCACGGAGGAGAGATCCTACATCTATAGACAAGGGAAGGATCAGAAAATGGAGGCCAGGGCCAGCCTGATGAGAGCCTGGCAGGAGCAGTGGTCCGCCTACGAAGGATGGGCGAAGAACTTTGTGGTAGACGTAGCCGCGTGGACGGGGAGAAAGTGGGGTGAGCTTGACCACCATCTGACTCAAGCGATGTCGGGCCACGGCATATTCAACGCGTACCTGAAGAAGATCGGAAAGGCCGAAAGCGACAAGTGCTGGTACTGTGACCAGGAAGACTCTCCGGAACATACCATTTTTATGTGCATAAGATGGGAGGTACTAAGGACAGAAGCCAGCCGGGCACTTGGTGTCGCGGTAAGGCGTGACAATGTGGCGGAACTTTTATTGAAATCGAGCGAGTCCTGGGAAACCGTCACTCAAATGCTCCGGGAAATAATGGTAGAGAAACAAGCCGAGGAATTGAGACGTGAGACGCACCAGACATAAGAAGAGGACAAACCTACACCTCGAGGTAATGCCAAAGGGCTGGTTTTCCAGGGTGTAGGTGGGTGGCGAGGGGGTGGTTTTTAGTGGGTATGACCCGAAGGACGGTGGTCCGCTAGAGGGACCCCCACAGTACCGGATTTATCCGGTCTCCCTGAAGGGATTTTACCACCTCTGAAAAAAAAAAAAAAAAAAAAAAAAAAAAGGAAGAGAAACAAAATATGGTTTTGATATCGAAATGGGGTTGTGACGGTTCGCAACAGACACAATTTAAACAAAGGTTTCAGAACAATACCGACAGTGATGCAAACATTTTTCAGAGTACACTTGTCCCATTAAGATTGATTGTCTTCATCGATGGAGTAGAGAGAAAAGTCATATGGCAAAACCCAGTTCCTTCTTCGGTTAGATTCTGCAGACCAATACGCATACGTTTTATAAAAGAATCAACAGATGTAACCAAAGAAGAAATAGTACACATCAAAAACCAAGCCGCCCAGCAGGAGGCTAGTATCAATTCCGCGTCATGCCTTTCGGCCTGAAGAACGCGCCGGTTACGTTCCAGCGTTTCATGGCCCAGGAAGTGCTCGCTGGATACTTGCAGAAGTTTGTTATGGTTTATCTGGACGATATCATAATATATTCGAGGGATCACGAAGAACACTTACGGCACCTAGCAATTGTACTGGAGCGCTTAAGCATCCACGGACTGTGGTGCGCTCCGAAAAAGTGTCGACTCGGGGCTAACTAACCACATAGAATACTTGGGGCACATGATTCAGTCAGATGGGAACACCCCCAAGACGCAACACCTGGAGCAGGTCCTGAAAGCCGACGTTCCCAAGAATCGCCGTCAGCTCAAGAAGTTCTAGGGCATTTGCGGATGGCTGCGGGAATACGTTCCAAATTTCGCCGAACTAGCGACCTCGTTAACAGACTTACTGTCTCCAAAGGTTCCTTGGAAGTGGACTGAGCGACAGGAGGAGTCATTTCGGGTCGTGAAAAATGCGGTTGCAGCTCCTTTACAACTGTCTCGCCCGGATCCAAACCGACCATTTGTTCTACACACCGACGCCAGCGGACTGGGTATGGCAGCTGTCCTCTACCAACAAGGACCTGATGGACGCCGAGACGTCATTTCGTACTCGAGCGCAAGATTCGACGCCACCCAAAGACGGTACCATATCAACGAGCAAGAGTGTTTGGCCATCGTATGGGCTGTGAAACGATATCGCCCGTATTTGGAGGACCGACACTTCACGCTGGTGACCGACAACAGGGCATTACTGTGGCTGTCAACCACGAAGGATATAAATACAAAACTAACACGCTGGGCTCTGTTGTTACAACATTTCAGTTATACGATTCAACACTGCCCAGGGAAACTGAATGAACTGGCTGATCTGTTGTCTAGGGATCCACTTACTATTGACTTGGGTGCAATCCACGAAAGTTCGATTCCAATGCACGGTCTGGGAAGCTCTACGGAGGTAGAGCCTTTCCCATTTCCTGATCATGCAACTTCCACGATTTCACCAGTTTCAACGGATATTACGTTGGATGACAATATTCAACTCTGCGCCATAGATTTTCGGACTCTTCAAGAAGAAATACGAGAAGCGCAGCGGACTGATGAAGTCACTCTGCGTAATATTCGAAAATGACAGCAAATCCAAGAAGAGGGCCCACGGCTACGCGTAGACAGAAGATTCGCAATAAATCACCTAGTGGAAGGTGATTTGCTATATCGAGTCCAACCACATCATCGCCAGCTAGTAGTACCGATTGAAAAACAATCTCGCGTCCTGTCTATTCATCATGACGCTGTACTAGCTGGACACCCTGGTGCAGAGGAAACAGAGCGCTCCATAAAGGAACAGTTCTACTGGCCCGGGATGGAGAACATGGTGCGAAACTATGTAAAAAGTTGTCTCTTGTGAGCGCAGTACAAGAGGAAGCCAACAAGAGACAAAGCACCGTTACGCCCTCGCCAACCACAGGAGCCATGGGACACCGTTGCCTGCGACCTTATGGGACCGTATCCTATCACATCCCAAGGAAATCGATATATACTGGTCGTGACGGATTTATTTACCCGGTGGGTCGAGGCGTTTCTACTCAACGACGCTACAACCGGTCAAATATGTATGAAATTTTAAACCAAAATATTCAAGCGGTAAGTGGGAAACACATTGTGGTAAGTGGCAAACGGGCCATTGGGCCACTGCAGTTTATCATCCTCGTGCTAATCCGACGGAAAGACGAAATCAAGAGGTCAAAAAGGAGCTGCGCTTACGTATGGCGAACCGCCGCCCGATTTCTTGGGATCTTCAACTTCCCGCCGTATTGTTTGGCATAAGACGTCATCAAAATGCAGCCACTGGGAAGACGCCAGGAGAAGCCTTCATCGGGTACAACCTCAAACAACCGGGAGCCTGGCATAACGCGCCAAATCCACAAAGGCCGGGCATAGAAGAGATTCGCGAGGATGCGCGACGTAACCAACAAAGATACATTCAACAGCGCGAAGTACCTCAGCCACCTGCAGTTAGCTACAACCCAGGAGATCTCGTCTTAGTACGGTACGTTCCCACACGGCGCAATCCAGTGTTCGGACCGAAATGGCATGGAACATTTCCCATCATAGGCCAGGCAAGCGAATCAATTTACTATATCCAGATTCGTAATCGGATAGTAAAATACCACCTCGACAGGATGCGCCCGGCCCCTACACGACAATAGATATAAATTATTTGTTATTAGTTAAGTTATTTAGAGTGATGTTTGTCGCCTTTGAAGGGAGGGAAGAATTGTTACCGATATAATTATCCCGATCAACAAGCTAGGCGACAAGCACGACTCACCCCGGACAACAGTTACGTTGGGGATGAGAAATAAACAAAGTAGAGTTCTGTCACCCTTTTTTCCATAAAAGGCGGACAATTTTATAAATCAATATACTAATTGAGTTTAATTAGTGCGAAGGTTATTATTAGGTAATAGTTTGCTGGCTTTACCGGTATTTATTCGATAACAAAACTTGCATATATTAAATTTTATTCTTCTTTATTCTTACCGGTCTTTTTTCAGTTGATTTGTAAATTTAGTGGATATGAAAAAATTTATATAATAAATAAATAAATTACACTTTAACATTGTTTCTACTTTGGTAACCATTACATATATAGAGAAAAGAGAAAATACCTGTTATCCATCCATTAACTTGAACCATTACGTATTTTATCACATTTTCAATGCTGTTTGTTTTTTTTATTGCTGTTCGGCAGGAACTAATCATATCAATTGCTTTTTCCCCTATTACAAGCAAAAACCTGGTCAGAATCAAAAATATAAATTGAAGACAGTTTTTAAGTAACATTTCACCAATCAATTGAGAATAAAAAATCGGCAAAAGCGAGTTAGGCTCGCACAATTAGAGTTCCGTGCTGAAACAAAAATTTTCCCGCAACTATTACGTTGTCAAAAAAATACGCAGTTTTCCTGTAATTACAGCTTGACAGAAATAGCTTGGCGGATGACCCGGCGCAGAAAAGGAAGCGAGAGAGTGTCTTAAGAGAAGGATATAGCTAGTATCGGCGAGCGACTACCAATAAAGAACTGAGCTCCGCTAAGGAGTGGTCTTTCGGTCTACGGCGCATCCATGACTCATCCACCAAGCTAAGTTTGCCAAGCTGTAATGGCTTAATATCTACCAACCCCATTAAAATCAAAATTTGAGCTTCAGAAACCTAGGATAACAGGGAAGGCGGTCATTTCTTGCACATTTTTAGCTGTATTATTAAGACCACTGAACTTAAAATTGTAAAAGGGTATTTTTAGAATCCTTACAGTTAGCTGTTTCAAATAATACCCCACATGATATGTTAATTTAATTTTTTATGGGTCCAAAGTGACCCCCGTATTAATCTAAAAAAAAATGTTATCCGGTTATTGACGAGCGATATATGTGCGCTTCATCAAGATGTATCATTATGCTAAATTTCAAGTTTCTACGTTACTTAGTTCTCGAGAAAAACCTCCGTGACAGACGGACGCACACCGGAGTGATCTTATAAGGATTGCGTTTTTTCCCTTTAACGGCGTTCCACCCTAAGATTTTCAATATATGTAAAACGCGAATCCATTTTAAGCCTTCATTTTTAATCTGCAAAGCTGTTTAATAATTTACACAGGAGGCAGATAATATAACAAGGTCAGCTAGTCGACAGGACAAAATGGTCACACCATGTTCAACACCAGCAGCAAGCACCCATTTACATGAAAGGTAAGAATTTTTTGAATTCGTTTAGAATTATACATCCCATATTTTGATCTCCATTCCTTCTTATTTTTTGTAATTCTCAACAGAAGAAAGTGTAAATCAAATTTATTCCCAGGTGTCGACGCACCTTCGCCTTCGTTGCCAGAAGTGAAAAAAAAGCAACTCCAGCTCCAAGAGCAAATTTAAACAAAGTAAATAATTTAACGTTTCTATGTATTCCTTAAACTTAAAAACGCTTTATTATTTACAGACATTAAATAAAAGCATTATCAAAAACCCGAACTCGACGAAATCAAACCTATCAAAGTCAGTTCGATTCGACGTCAGTCCGAAAGGTATTTGTACATTAGAAAATTGTTTTGAATATTAATATTTGTTTTTTCAGTTGAAACATGTACTAACTGGGATGTCAACTAGACTAAAAAAGAGGGAAGTTGTTTTAACCATTTTTTGTTTTTGTTAACGTTTTTGTTATTTTAAATCGTCACTTAAACCCTTTATTGTTCCGCACTTGAAGGTGGAAAGTTGTGTTTCGACTGCGTGCAAAAGTGAATTAAAATTTCCCAAAAATGTTTAAAACAGTGATTGGTATCGACTTCAGAAGCACTTCCGTAAACGTTGCCACTTGGATGAACCAAGAAGAATTGATTTCAATTCCCACCCGGACCATCTCCCGGTAAATTTCACAAGATAGCGATTCAGACCAAGAAATGTTCACCACTCAAACAAAGCTCCTGTTCCACACCAGCACCCGTTCATAAATACAACATATTCAATTTAATAATAATAACTTTTCTTATGATTTAGGCGAAAGAGGAAAACGTGACAAATTTGATAGAAAAGTAGACAGTAAACGACTTGATAATAACGAAGGCGAAAAACAGTGGACGTGACCAATGTAGCTCTTCAGTAACTCAACGCACACCGGTAACACAAACCAAAGCAGCAGACTTTAACTTTATTTTACTTTATTATTTACAGACGCTTAACAAGAGCATCCTAAAGAAAACAAAAAAGAAGACAAACTTATCAAAGTCGGTTTGTTTTGACATCAGCCCAAAAGGTATTTGTACATTAGAAAATTGTTTTGAATATTAATATTTGTTTTTTCAGTTGAAACTAGGAAGTCAACCAGACTGAAAAAAGGAAAATTGTTCTAACCATTTTTTGTTGTTAACGTTTTTGTTGTCGTTTTTGTTATCGTTTTTGTTATCGTTTTTGTTATCGTTTTTGTTATTTTAAAATGTTTAAAACAATGTGACCGATTACACGGCAAGCATCGTCCTGGCGCTCCACACTCTCGGCACTTTCAATTTCGAAGGGCAAAGCCTTTTGTATTTCGTTCAACGTTGTGTAGAATTTTTCATTGTTCATGATCAAAGAGAAATTCGATTGGAAGCCGTACGGACCTGCAGTCGACTGCTGAAACATGCGATCTGCAACACGGCGACTCATCCTTCTGAAACGGTCACCGTAACGGTGTCCTCAGTTCTGCTCATCGTCGGAATGACCGACACCGATCCGGACGTTAGATTTTGGGTCTTGTTTTCGCTCGATGCGACATTTGACAATCATCTGGCGCAGGCCGAATCGCTGAGTGCCCTGCCCTGTTTGTGGTATTAAATGATGAGGTATTTGAAATACGTGAAGTCGCCATGTGTATAAGTTTGAGTTCCTAACACCGTCTCAACTGAATAATTCGCAAGAAAAAGACGCATGTAAGTCATATCAATATTTAATTAAATTTAATAATTTTATGCTTTTCGGGATCTCGACTTAGATCTAGACCACCGTCTAATGCAGGTTTTTGATTTATTTCTGCAGGAACTTTTGTGATTCTTGGAGCGCTTTCTGGTCTATTAAAATTGTACCTGTGATTTATTATTTATTTAATCAGTGCCGCATAAAAAATTGGACCTGTGATTTATTTCCAATCAAATTATAAAGAATTTAAATGGTCGATAAAAGGACTTTAGAGAAATACAAACGAGAAGTCAGAAGTTGCAGTATATCAATGATCGATCGATTCGCCACTATTCTGATCCAAGTGGTGGAATCAGGATTGAGCATCAAAAACTTAAACAGAAAAACCCAGAAGTAGCAGTATAACAAAAAGTTTGAGTTCCTAAGACCTTCCCAACTAAATAATTCGCAATAAAACGACCTGACCCTACCGACTACCGCCGAAGACCTCAAAAAACGATGTCAAAATCCACAGCCGTTTGTGAAAAGTTTATTTTCCCCGCAGCAAGGACGAGGCGGCATCCAAGTTTGCCGAAAACAAAAACAGATTTGTGGATTTAAAACTTAAATTACAGTGTTACCTTTCGATAATTTGTAATAAATCAAAATTAATTTAATAATGTTATGATTTTCGGGACCTCGACTAGATCTAGACCGTCTCATTCAGCTTTTGGGTTTATTTCTTTCTGGCAGACTTTTGTGATTTATGGAGCGCTTTTTGATCGATCACCATTGTACCTGTGATTTATTTCCAATCAAATTATAAAAAAATTTCATGGTTTTCTGTGACTTTAAAACAGTCGACTGCCATCTGGCCTGGGTGCCTTTGGGAACGAGATTGTCCCAAGATATTTTTTTCACCCAGAGCTCCTGCAAAATGCATTTGGCAATTAGAGTGCAAGGACTCCTCAACATTCCATGTGACTTCTGAAAGAATGACGCGCTTTGTAATTTTCCGATCGGACGCTTCATGAATAGCGTACATGAGGTGGTCAGATTGAAAAGCCCAATTAGGCCAAGACTGCTTGTGTGGTCGTGAGTGCGAAATTCGAGAATACCTGGGTGTCAATCACTCTTTGGAATGTCCGAAAGAACTTGTGGATCAGTTGAAATCCACTTACGTAAATTTGAAGCAACCGGCCTGTAAAATATTTGACAATTGATTACCCAATCTTCAACAGGGTTGCTCGGATTTATGTAGTCAGAATAGCTACAATAAGTACACATCAATAACTTTATGGTAGAATTGAACGAAGCAATTACATCAAACATTTAATTTTCAACAGGACAATTTTCCTTGTCGCATTTTAGAAAAGTGTAGGACATCGATTGAGGCCCACAATCCACTGATATATGGCTGTAGGGGGTACTTGAAGAAAATGATCTTGGTCGATAATAGCAATTGAAATGGTAAGTTAGATTTATTAAATGAGTTAAACTCATTAAGCTGCCCCGCCCCGCCCACATAACTCATGATTAGTTTCGACCCTGCAACGTACTCACTCGTCTTTCGTTCTAAAAGTGATGCTTTGATTTCCGAAAAATCGGAATAAGTACGAGAGATAGTAAGACAACTTAATTCATGCTGAACATATCAGCATTTTTGACGTCCCTATAGTTTCAACAAGCCATTCCCAATAATAATTGCCACATAATTTGCTGGTGCAGTATACATATTTACAAAACGTCCCCCCCATTAGCCTTTATAAAATTTGACTAAACATCAACAAAAACCTGTAAAAAACATTATAATTCTTATAATTCTTTAGTTTTAAATTGCAACGTACTCGACTTTGATCTCTCGTATATTTGCGAAAGACATTTAATTGACCCCTCCATTTAGACATCATTCTCTGGTTAATTTTGACCTGGGGTTGTGAACCAAATCAGCAGCAGGGTCGCTCGGAATTATGAAAAATCGGAAAAAGTGGCTAATAAGCTTTTGATCTCACGTAGATTATCGAAAACGACAATATTTAAACGACGTACTCAACTTTGTTCTCTCGATGATAACATACTCGTCTTTCGTCTCCACAGTGTTGCTTTGATTTCCGAAAAATCGGAATAAGTACGAGAGATAGTAAGACAACTTAATTCATACTGAGCATACCAACATTTTTAACCTCCCTATAGTTTTAACAAGCCATTCCCAATAATAATTGCCACATAATTTGCTGGTGCAGTATATTTACAAACCCCCCCCCCCCCATTAACCTCTATAAAATTTGACTAAACATCAACAAAAACCTGTAAAAAGACATTAGGAGCTTATTCCTTTTTTATATTTTTTTTCCAATCGTTTGAATAATTATTATAATTCTTGTTATAAATTGCAACGTACTCGACTTTGATCTCCACAGTGTTGCTCTGATTTCCGAAAAATCGGAATAAGTACGAGAGATAGTAAGAACTTAATTCATACTGAGCATACCAACATTTTTAACCTCCCTATAGTTTCAACAAACCATTCCCAATAATAATTGCCACATAATTTGCTGGTGCAGTATATTTACAAAACGCCCCCACCCCCCCATTAACCTCTATAAAATTTGACTAAACATCAACAAAAACCTGTAAAAAGACATTAGGAGCTTATTCCTTTTTTATATTTTTTTTTCCAATCGTTTGAATAATTATTATAATTCTTGTTATAAATTGCAACGTACTCGACTTTGATCTCCACAGTGTTGCTTTGATTTCCGAAAAATCGGAATAAGTACGAGAGATAGTAAGGCAACTTAATTCATACTGAGCATACCAGCAAACTTTGACCTCCATGTAGTTTCACTAGCAATCCCCAATAATAATTCGCATAATTTTGCTGGTGCAGTATACACAAGACATCCCCCCCCCCTTATAGCCTTTATAAAATTTGGCTAAACATTAACAAAAACCCGTTAAAAAAAATTAGGAGCTTATTCCTTTCTTTTCATTTTTTCCAATCGATTATTTCTTATAATTTTTTTTATAATTCTTTACTTATAAATTGCTTTGCTTATAATTTTTTTCTTGTAACTTCATAACTAGGTGCTATAAATGTTTCGATACGATGTTCCTGGGCCGTCATTTTGGTATGGCAAATATTTCGCAGCTCTCATTTACCAAGGGGAGTGACCATGTCAATTTATTGGACAGCGAAGATGATGCAGTTCAATATTGACATGACCGAATCGTGAAGAAAAAACCAGAAGCTCATTTCGATTTGGCCGATTTTGTTAATAAACAAGTTGGCCGTTATTGCGGCACTGAGCTGGTTGAATTCAAAACCGAATAAGGAAATCGAAGAAGAATTGGACTAAAAATCCAAATTGATGCATCCATAATAACCCTCGCGACTGCAGATTCATGAAAAGCGGCAATGACCACAATAAGTGCACATCAATCTTTGTTAGTTGTGACTCTGCCTTCAACTGGGGGTTGATTACCCCCAATCTGCAATAACTTTATTGTAGAATTGAACGAGGCAATTATATAAAACATGTAATTTCAACAGGACAATTTTCTTTGTCGCATTTTAGAAAAGTGTAGACATCGACTGAAGCCCACAATCCGTTGATATATTTGCTGTAGCGGGTACTTGAAGAAAATGATCTTGGTCGATAATAGCAATTTAAATGGTAAGTAAGTTAGATTTATTAAAACATTTGGTTGAAATAGCACTCCAAATGTGCCAAATTGTCACAATAGCGTAGTAGTTCATCTGCTTCTTGTCCACTTGAAAATCGTATCGAAACATTTATAACCCCGGCATAGAGTTATTAAACTCATTAAGCAATCTTCAGATGTTGACGATTTAAATCAAATAAACTACTTATAATAAATAATAACAAGGTTGATACTTGGACAAAAGAAAAACTTCTTTTTTTTTAAAAGAAATTAAAATTGTACTCACTTTTTTGTAGAACGGCTTTCACATTTTCCTTACCCATCAGGCAGGCTATCATGGTAAACCGAAACGGTCGGGGGTTTCGCATCGCTCCTGCTAATTGTAGCTCGTTCAACTGGTTGGTTCCATTCCATCCGTACTCTCCGTCTCAACTGGTTTCACTCCATCTGCACTCGCCCCTTCAACCGGTTTAGACTGTGCTTTCATCGACCCCTTTTCCTTTTCCGCGGCTTGTGACTCTTTTTCTCGTTTCGGTGCAGATTCACTTTTCGGTTTCGATTGGGATCCCTCCGCCTGAATCGACTCTGAGCGTATTTTATGGTCGCTTCTATGCTTGGTCTTGTGGTCGGATGCGAACGACCGGCAGTGGTAACTTCCAGTTGGTTCTTTGACTCCTTCCTGCTCTGCAGCGACAATTTTCCTGCCCTTTATTCAGAGGTTTCGTCTCGATTTTCACCTCTTCAATTTTTGTGCCGTTTTCAATCAAAATCTTGGGACTCACATCGACAACTCGGCATTTTTCGTTAATTTTCAAATACAACTCTCTAGTCTCCACCACAAATTTGTTCCAATGCATCGGAGCGTACGAACATACTTGTGCGTCATCTCCAGGGGTTACTTCTTGTCGTACTTAATTTTCATCGGATGAGTAATGACATCTACAGCTGAAACAAGGAAAATTACTTACTTTCGATTTTAAGTAAGTTGAGATCGTGATTGATGTCAATTTGATGGTTGATGAAGCAATTTACTAGTTTCGTTAAGTAGTCAATGTCTACAATTGTTGCATTGAAAGAAAGTGGGAATGGTTTGATAATTTAAGTTTTAAAAAATGCATTTGAAAATCCTTAACAGTTTATAAGTTTGTAGCATAATGAAAATGGCACTTGCATTCAGTAAGTGTTTTCAGTTTGATTCGCAATAATCAAGGTAATTTATTAATTTACATTTTATCGATAAAGAAGGATTTCAATAAACTCCAAATTTACTTCTAAAGCCAAAAATCAAATTCAGAAACTCCATAATCAAATTTTTATAACATTCTCTTCAAAAACATTTTCCCAAAAAAATCTTTCAACAAATTTCCGAAGACATTTTTGATAGAATCATTTTTTTCTTCTGCAGCAATTTTTGAATTATTTCAATTAACAAAACCATTTAGAATTTTTAAAGCAATTCTATAATTCAGTTTTCAAACTTTCTAAATAAAACAGGCTGCTAAATTTGAGTGATGTCGTATCATTATCAAAATGATTAACCATAAACGAAGCACCAAACGACTATTGGAAACTCTTGCTACTTTCAAAGGTAACAATGAATTAGCAGAAAACCAAAAAATGACTCTAAGCCAAGCCCAACAAAAATAAATTAAATAAACAGCTTACAATTACATGGGCTAAAACAAAGCATAAAAGAGTGGAAACAAGTAAGAATGTGTATGTATTTGTTTACTTACAGAAATATTTTTCAGATGTTCAATGAACTTAAAGGAACAAAAAGAGGAACTCGTTAAAAAAATATGACTTAAATTCAAGGAGGGATTGGACGAGCAAATCAAAGACCTCTGCCGGACTTAGAAGAATGCATATTTAAATATGACATGCACTATTGTCATTGAGGGAGCCCCAGGTTTTTCAGAATCATATTAAATTGTAGATAGAAATGAGATTGACGGTAGAATAGTTGAAAACAACTTTACTTAAATGTAATCAATTTGTTGTAGTTGTGACAGAAGTACAAGATCGAATCATCACTACAATATGAGACAACCATGCCCAACCAAAAACTGACGTCATTACCGACGCCATTACGAAATCAAGATCGAATCAGTAAATTAAATGTGCTAGGAACAGATTTTGTTCTAAATATTTTATTGTTTATTGTTGTGAAATCATTTTCTTTTTTTGCCCTTGAAGATCATCTAGATCAGGACTGATCCCCAGATCTTGTTCACAAACTCGAAAATACTGGCAAACGTCCCGAAGAACACCACAGCTGTACATAATTTTGTCTGTCTTTAACGGATACAGGGGTCACACACACACCACTAATTTATCAATTTTTTTATGAATTTAGAACAAATTCTTGCAAACTAGGACATTTTTGTTTAAAAATTTAGGGCATTTGATCAGAGCACATCGCCCCTAAACAAAAAGAAACCATAAAGAAACGCATTATGATTTAATTACAAAATAAAATAATAAATTCTCTAAAATAGCATTTTTACACTAAATAATTGAATCGGTTATTATTAAAGGGGATAAATCACTCAGCGTCTTGGTGTTAAGCAATGGACCGTATTATCCTGTGTCTTGAAGAGTCATTGGCAAACTAATGCATACTCAGGAAGGCCAGGGCTGCGCACGATCGCTTTTTGATGAGCAGACGTTACGGGAACAGTTTATTACAGCCACTAGGCTACAAAATATATTCTCAGAGGTCCACAATCTTTATGTATGCTCCGTTACCATAACAGGAAAGTTTCAGGTTAAGATTTGCTCAGGAACATGTAAACTGGTTTCAGGCTGATTAGGCTAATGTTATGTTCAGCGACGAATCTAGATATAGACGACCAGATGAACATTATGCGCAATGTAACATTGTTCCGACTGTTATCTTTGGTGGCGGCGGTCATGGTGTGGGTAGGTATCACTCACTTTAGAGGCTCGTACGGAGTTGGTGGCCACACCACAGCAGCGTCTTATATTTGCCCCTTTTCGAGAAAATTATTTTCTTTTTATGCATGATAACGCAACACCACATACTGCCCGAATTGTACAACAGTATTTTGACGAAGTGGATATCACAACACAATTGAATGACCAGCCAAAAGCCCTGTTCTTAATCTAAACGAACACCGCTGAGACACGATGGACAAACGCCTTAATGTGCTTCCTCAGTGTCCAAGAAATCTACAAGAACTTGAACAAAGAATGCAGGAAATTTGGGAAGATATTGACCAGGGTGAAATTATGGCATTAAGTAACACTGTCAGACAGTTATTCTTTGTCATTTAATTTTTTCTCTCTTTATTGAGATACCCCCCTCCCCACATCCCAAGGGTAGTCGCAGCAGATATGAAAACGAAGCAAGAGACAAACCCGAGACAGACTCGGCTGTTGGTCGTTAAATGCTGACACCTGATGTGAGTGCGGGGTTGTCTAGGACCCTGATCACCTGCTGGTCTGCGCTCAAGTCAACCAGCCTTGTTGATCGGATAAACCACACAATTTTTCCATTACCTCATTAAGTTTTACAACTTAAATTAACAGTGGTGACAGACAAAGAAATCGAAAAATGTAAATTGGTCGCAAAATTATGCAATATCAAAATAATGATAAATTGGAACGTCTAAATACCTGATGACTTGGTCCAATGTCGATCCAATCTACTAGGACATTGATCTTGGACGATTCTACCCAATGAGGCAGATCCATGCTAATCGTAGGTTTTGCCCTGTCTAAGAAGACGTTCAAACCAGCTACGGCCAACAAGACGATTTCAAAGTACATGTTTAAGTGGTATTGTTACTCAACACTTGTACACTTGTTTGATGGCTGTGCGATCGCACAGGCGAGAACTGTTTACACAGTGTCAGTGATTTTCGTTACGGGTCAGGTGCTCTATTTCATACACTTTTCGAAACCTGAAACGAAATAAAATGAGAATACCTATACATACAACAAATTTCATTTTCATAGATAAATTGGACATTTTGGTACATTTTTACAACATTTGCAAGTTTTTGATTTACTGCACTATGAATTAACGCAAAGAAAAATGAATTTGTAACGATGGAGTCTCCTTGAAGCATGGCGACATTTTATAAAATAATTTATTTGTATGTTTTTGTAAGTAAAACGGAACTTTTATAGCAATGAGTTCAATACTACCTGGCTTCTAAATGCTATCTCTCTATATTAAACATTGAAACTTACCATTAAAATGTTACAAAGCATTATTCAAAGTCAAAACGCCGATGCAACTTCATACACTTAGAAAAAAACATTCTCATAGGCAAGAAAATTCGGCCTTAAATTTAAAATTGCGCGTTCTTAATTTTGGTCCAAGAATTGGTCATTGTTGATTTTAAGAATGTTCATTCTTGTTGTCAAATTTAAGAGTGGGTCATGCTCGATTTCAAGAATGTTTATTCTACTTGTCAAATTCATCTATTGTCAGTAAAACTTTAAACGCCCCTTGGAGAAAAAAAAATATCGGCCATAAAGCAATAAACAGCATTCCATCCAATTGTATTTTAAAAAACGTTCCACAGCTGGCCGCAAACAATACCTCGGACAAGAACAAGAATTACCGTACTAAATGTTAGAAGCGGATTCTTAGGCCATTCTAAGATGCCATTTTTTTCAGTGTAGGTGTGCCGCTCGCAGCGCTACCGTATTAAGCAAATATTTGATATAAATACACATTTCATTCTATCGCTTGTAGGCTAATTATTCATTCGTACTTCCCGAATTTTAACTTAACCTGGGACTGACATCAAATTGCAAGATGTGTCAAATTTTATACATTCATAAAATAATCAACTAATTTTGACGTTTCTGTCAAAATGCTTTGCCTAGAAATATGTTGAGTAAGTTTGCCACGTAACAAAATCTTGAGTGCGAAGCACTAGGGATTTTGGGTGGAAAATTTACTAGAAATATTTCTTTATGGCAAAACGTTGCGACAAAAACGTAAAAATATAATCAGGCTGTTTTCATGTATTCGGCATGATTATTTCCTGACTATTAATCTGAATAAGTATATTTTAGAACGAATTAGTTATTTGCTTGTCGAAGAATCTTCGATAATGATTGCAAAAAAAATTTAGAAGCAATTAAACGTCAAAATTTAATCGGATAAATTTTGACATTTGAAACGTCAAAATTTACCCGAGTGAAACGTGAAAATTGAATCGCTAAAAAACTGAGGAAAACCATGGTGACTGCGAATTTTTATGACTCGAAGAAATCACGCTTAAACGACCGCTAATCACAATATTGTCAGATCAAGTTTTGGACTCGCCGGTTAAAAATCGACCTACTCTTACCGTCATTTGCAGCTCGGACCCGCCGAACTCTTCATTCCACAAACCTGCTTAATCCAAGCCTTCGCTCGCATCGACCAACTCTGGTCGAAATATTGAGAAATCAATCTGGTCGGAGTCCATTCTGATGCTGTTGGTGGTCTTTAGCATCTCCGCTAGCAAATTACCAACACTAACCTCCGTAATTAACAAAAAATTAATTATTTGGGAGAACTTTCTTTAGATTTAATGAAATAACTCAATTTTTTGACAAATTGTCGATTTTCACATCACTAAGCAACCAACAACAAAACATAAGCGAACAAAATTCAATTCGACTGGCACTTTCTTTTCGGCCGGAGTCGAAAAATTGAAAATCTCCGCCAACGTCGCTAACACTACAAAATAATGACGTTTAGAAATGAGCACAAAAAAATTTTTTGATCTTAAGGTAGCGTCAATCAATTGACAAGAAATTATTTAAAGTTGTCGATGCTAAAGTGTGCAAAAAATTATCGATTTGATCATATGCTAATTTTCTGTACTCTTAATACTAATCATTAAGAAAGCAACTATGTTAATTTTGTTTTATTATTTATGTGAATTAAAAATACAAAGACCTTCCCCGTTTAATGCTGATTTCATTTGACGCGGTCTGCCCGAAGTCTAAAACAAACTTGACACTGATTCGAATTATCTCGGCATTGCCTTGATTCGTATAATACAGGTTGTATTATGTTAAGTGTTCATGATTGGTAACTTTATTAGTATTGAAGCTACAAAGTCGGTTAAATAAGCAAAGAATTTGTGTTCTTGCCGCTGATTACCGTAATGAAAGCAAAAAAAACAATCAAATGTCAGCTGTTCGAGATATTTACAAAAACAACATTTTTTACATTTTTTTACATTTTCGAACATGTCTTGGTCATAAAATATGTTTTTCTAAACTTCAATTCTCAGTCTGCCGTGGAAGAAATGTTTCAATAAATACCATTTTCAACTGTTTCATTGCCTACGTGATTTTTGTAGTTAATTGAAATAAAAACTTTAATTGCTTGTAACTTCTCCGTAGTAAATTTAATACTATTAGTGCTCCAGTTCTTCTTCCAAAATTTGACGTCTTAGATGTTCCACTTTTTTTTATCGCCAATGTAAACTTGCGTTGTTCCGTAGACGTTGATCTACACTTACCCCACTGGACCCTATAATTTTACAAAAAGCTGTTCAACCGGAAGTCCAAGTTTCCCTGTTCAGACAAAGAGGTGATCTTCAGGTAATTACAATGGATCATTCCTTTTACGGTGGTAATAAAATGACCCACTTGCCACCTGCTCCTATGCCTTTCCTATATGCTTTGGCGCCATGGTGCTGTTACCTTTCCTGCACTTTACTGGTTCCCTAATGCGTCCTCGTCTTAGGCAATTCTGCCCCTATTGTTTTCAACAGTTTTTCCTTAATTTTAAAATATTTTCGCTATTGTAACTGTAATTAATATTTTATTTCTGTAATATTGCGTTCAATTTGACACTGGTCTGTGAATTATATGCGCTGTTGGGCGCCTTTTGTTGTTGTTGTTGTTGGGGAAGTGCAGTCGCAGTCGCAGTCGCCGTCGCCTCTTGGAAGTGAATTTTCAACTCGTCTTCGTCCCAAGTCGGCTGATTGTACTTGACCGGAGATTTGATCATGGTCGGGGAAACTACCGGCTCGTTGAGTTGAATACTGGGAATCTTTTCGGCCAATCTCTGTTTGGCGCTTTGGAAGGGGGACGACAGTCTGTGTGTTTGAGGCTGACTTGTTGATGGGAGGTTGGAAGTATTCTCTTGATTTGGTTGCAAACGGGGCGCTTTGGTTACGGTTACGAACTGATTGTAGGAAACGGCGGCTGGTCGTGCGGTAGTTTGGTACTCCTTTCTTGGCGTTATGGCCTTGGGTTTCCAGTGTAACACGGGTGGCTTGTAGTAGCCAGTTCTTCTCGAAAATTTCCTGGGGGGGGGGGGCTAAAAAATAACCGCAAAACTTGTTTAATCCGTTAAGTACCAAATTATTTCTTTTGAAAATTTTTACATTTTTTCATAAATTTGTTTTAAACATACAGGGTAATTCCTAAAAAACGTCCCACGCTCTAACTCAGTTATTTATTGCCCGATTTCAGGAAAAAAAAATAGTTAATTGGTCATGTAAGTACTACAAGAAGGTATTAATTTGGTTTTTTTCCCAGCGAAGCGACAGTCAACTTGCTTTTTCAAATGGCAATGTAAACATTTTTTTTATTATTGTGGAATATTAATACCTTCTTGTAGTACTTACTCGACTAATTAATTATATATTTTTTTTCTGAAATCGGGCAATAAATAACTGCGTTAGAGCGTAGGACGTATTTTAGGAATCATCCTGTATACATATAGTTGAGCCTAAAAATGTCAAAAACAAATTTTTATTTTTTTAAATTTATGAGCTATAACCCGTCATATAAATAGGACACTGGCACCTTACGGTATCAAATAGGCGTATAACTTAGTAAACTGGGATATACACATAAATATCAAAAAGAAAGTAATATTTGTTTATAAATAATATGAAAAAGTAATATCAAACTAATATTAAACAATAATAACAATTCACAAATATAAACATTTATAAAATTAATAATAAATAGCTTCTCGTAATATTTATATACAAGTGAAAAATTGAAAAGCAAAATAATGTTAAATTAATAATAAACAATAATAACAATAACAAATACAATAAAAATAATAACAAATAATAATATTTATTTCATTTTGAAAAATTGAAGAGCAGTACGTTTATTTAGTATTCGAGTGTACCAAAACACTTTTGACGTAGGGTCCTATTACATTTTATACAAAGTTCCTGTCGCTCAAAAACCGAATGGTTGTAAATGAATTGGCAAATCTCTACTAGTAAACAGATTATCAAAATAGATGCAATCTTTGACAAAAAGCGCTTTTCTGAAAATCATCAAAGGACAAAAAAATCTTCAAATAACCCTAACCTAACCAAACCAAACTGGGTTTATCTTTTCGTGTTTCTCTTTCGGGGATATTTTAGAATTTTTACACTGTTGAGGTTATGTTGTCATTATTTACCTGTTCTAAATAAACAATTGCACTGTTAAAAAATAAAAGAAAAAAGGAAAAAAAAGAGAGAAAAGCCAAACCAAGAAAAACACTTTTTTTTCTTTTTTGCTTAGAGCGTCATATAAACATGAAAAATTGTGTATTTTCTTGCGAGGAACACAATGGTGCAATTAAAAATCGATTTGCTCTAAGATTGACAGAGATAAAGATCCCTGAATTTTTACCGCATGTTTAGAAAACACTCTTAAGATCCTCCTCTTCACTCCAGTAATGTTCAAATTAGGTAAATAATATACAATCGTAGCAAAAGACACAGTTTTCAAAGATTTATAGTATAAGCATGGTACTGATAGATGCGACACATGTTTTTCAATAAAAATCATATCATAAATTGAAAAAACAAGTATCCGCTTGCAACAAATATTCAAAAATATTTACAGAAAAAGAAACAGTGCAAATTTTAAATTAGGCAGTTACTTACCGTAAATAATATACCATTTTAACAAAATAATAATTGGTAATAATATTTTGCTGTAGAACATCACTAATGCAATACAGACCGCGATGAACTTGAGCGAGCGTTTTGATAAGGCTTTGTCCCAGTGTCATATTTATATGACGATCATTTTAGATTAACAATAACACAGACGTTTTGAAGATGGATAGCCTAAACACTACTAATAGATCAGATAAACCTTTTTCAACAAATATAATGTAATAAATTGAAAAAAGAACTGTCCGCTTGCAACAAATATTCGTAAATGATTACATTGATGCACATCAAAGAAAATTACGCCAAGTTCAATATTTTTTTGTTCATAAACTATAACAAAACTGACACGAAAAAAATATACTACAGCATAGTGATTTATTAACTAATTACTGTAAAAGTTGTGTAAAATTTGAACAAATTTTAATCCTTAAAAAAAAATGTTACATCTGTCCTATAAATATGACGCTTGTACTTAATGGGTTTACAAAAAAAAGTGAACTTACGGTCTCTTCCTCTTGGTTTTCTGTTTGGATACCATACTGACTATATGGCGAGTTTGTTCGTTGTTTTTCGCCTTAATATGCACCTGACTGCTCACGGGATCTCTATACATTATCAGTGAAGGAACGCTCAAAATAAATTGTTCTAAATTTGTAAATCCGAGTTGCCCGAAGGGTATATCCATACCCATCAGTTGCCTGTAATCACCTGAAACCAACTCATTAACTAATTTTAAACAGATGGGGCAAATTACGTCTTATTTGTGGCAGATCACACTTGCTCTGGGTCGAGATGAGGCACGACCTGATGTTCATGATCACCTCCTTGCGCAACTTATCCATCTGCAAAAAAAAAAGAATATTCAGCAATGCATTCACTAGTTTTACTAATTGAATACCTTTCTCTTCTCAGATTCGATGCACTTGCTCAACTGTGAACTGCAAATGGACAGTCTAACCTACTTCTGGAGCTCCAACTTGCAAAAATTTTCGCAAAACCTTAAAAACCGTTAAAAAAGACCGTCGTTGGGGGGTGGAGCTACCCGAATCTCAGTGACAGATCTTTCAAAACGATTTTAAATGTCACAAAAACAGTAACATTCCAACTTTTTCCCTCGTATTTTAGTTGGCGGCCGTGTTCCGATCCCGATGTCAAAAGTTTAAAAATTTTCACGTTTCGATTCAAACCGTAGCCGTCGCGTCGTTAAATACTAGCATGGCCGTCTTTATTTAATAAAGTTAAATAAAGACGGCCATGATACTAGCCATGGCGAGAAAAAGGCAACGTCGCAACTCTCACTGCTAGCGGACCGGCGTGAACATAGCGGTGGATAAAAACGTATTAAGTTAGGCACAAACCACTTACAGCGAAGCGTTCAAAAGCCCCATATTGTTTATAATAAACAAAAAAGAACAAGACAACAAAAATAATAGATGTTACAAGTAAACCCTACTTGGTAAATAAAATTAATTTTTCCTCTTAAAATAATATTAAATACGGTAATTGTGAGGACATCTTTTATGAAGTGCGCACCAACGAAAGAATGTCATTATGAATTAATTTTATACACACTTCGGAAAATTTGCAATAATATATCTAATTGTGGGAAAGAAAAATTAATTTTATTCTTCAGCAAGAACCACGTGAAGGTGTAGGGCTGTCTCTTGCCACAGAGGAAAGGAAAATTGAAAAGTGGGCCTTTAAGAGAAAAAGGTGAAAAGCTTTAAGAAAAGTGTTTTTAAGAAAGAAAAAAGAACGCTGTAAAAAAACATTAAAAACAAAATGAACAAATAAAATTAAATTAAAATCCAACTAAAGTAAAACGCAAAATTCTGGTGGTGGCGTGGTAATTGTTAATTACGAAGGTTTTTCTACACCCATACTTTAATCGATTTATTACACATTTACTACTTGTATTTTAACAATATTCATAAGGATACAACTTATAGAAGTAAATCTCACTTTGAAAAACCTTAAATTCCCACCCTGATAACTCTAGTTCATTGGAAAAATTTTCTTTTAAATCGTCAAAGTCAACTATAAGATCAGATTTTAAAAAATTCTCAATTTCGTCATTTTGTCTTTCAAAAATTGCTTGTCGTCTAGCCTGTGGATCAGTTCTCTCTTTAATGACTGTTTTAGATAAATATACCGATAAATTTGAAAAAATGTTAGGGACTGCACCATCTTTCAAGCGTGGTCTCCTTAAAAGAATTTCGGTACAGGTTCCATTTGCCTGTCTGTATTTATCATGTGTAATCACATCAGCGCCGTTAAAATGTAATTTACAAACCACACTTGAAGATGATGGAATGAAGTCTTTCCTAGGGATTACTTTGAGTCACGCTTTTTTATATTCCTCGATTTTTGGAAACTTAAAGATACTGACACCACGGTTGTTTTGGCTAGATTTTAAAGAAGAATCATAATTGCTTTTGTAACCTGTCACACAACACCGACTGGGCATTTTGAAATTGATTACGAATCTTAATAACGTTAACCTCAAAATTTATGTTCACCGTCACAGCCATCTTTACTTACAAGCCGTGAAGTTGAAATTGGCAACACCGCCTAGTCCCCTTCAAGTGGGTCTATGTGCAAACTTAAAGCCAAACAGATTAACCGCGTAAACTAAAATAATTTTTTTGGTTTTACTTACATTTATTTTTTATTATTGTTTTCCACAACATCTTATTTGTTTTACCACTATTTATTAGTGTTGCCGCTTTTTAAAACTGTACACGGTTTTTTTTTTTTTTAATAATAATGATACCGTAACGGAAAAATTATACAGTGAGGACGCGTGGGTTGGAATAAATTCATTTAAAATTCATGGGTTTGGTTTTTTGAAAAACGCTCGGACACGTCGATTTTTGTTTTTAATACTGCATCTTTTTTGATATTTATACTTTTACGATCGTCTTTTGTTTTCGCACTATGACGTCATCAATATTTTTTTTAAATTGCACTCTATATTTTTGTTCACGAATTTGGATGCAGCGCACTTTTCTGAGTACAAAAATGTCAAATTCGTATGACCTTGAAGAGGAAAGTTTTTGACATAATCAGTCTTAAAGTTTCAAAAATTTATGATAAAATTGTTAGAGTAGACCACTAATAATATCATCAAGGAAGCGCTGGAAATCGAGCAAAACATTCAATTGTGTATTTATTTTGTTTTTTTGATTGTTGACACTTGTCAAGTACAGTTTCAAAGCTTGAAGAATGGCGCGTTCAACTGAGAAACAACGAATAGAAATGTTGATGATGGTAGGATATGACGATAATACTCGAACACAAGCTGAAGTTTGCGAATTTTTCAATGATAAGTACCCGGAGAAGCCTATTACACAATCAGTAGTTAGTAAGATGGAGAAAAAGTTTAGAGACTTTGGCCACGTAAGAGACAATTACAAAACCAACCATGGTACATTTCAAGAAAGTACACAATTGAATGTATCGCTCGATTTACAAGAAAATCGTCACAAATCAAGTCGACAAGTAGCTGCAGAACAGTCACTAAGTAAATCTTCTGTTCTAAAATATTTACACAAGAACAAATGGCACCCATGCAAAGTACATTTTGTTGAGGAACTTATTGAAGACGATCTCGACGGCAGATTAGAATTTTGCGAAATAATGATGGATAGATGCAATGCCAACCCGGAATTTTTACGTAAGATAGTTTTTTCCGACGAGTCAACATTTTGTTTGAATGGTTCGGTAAACAGGCAAAATTTTCGATATTGGGCACAAGAAAACCCACATTGGAGAATGGAAAGTCATACACAATTCCCTCAGAAAGTAAACGTTTGGGCCGGAATTGTGGGTAACTCAATTGTGGGTCCCTTTTTTATTGAGGGAACACTTAATTCTGAAAAATATTTAGACTTACTACAAAATGACATAATACCCAGTGTAAGTGCACTCTATCTGAATAATGAAAACCCAAATATACCGGCAGATTCAATATGGTTCCAACAGGATGGAGCTCCCCCACACTATTCGAGAACAATACGAGAATACCTTCATAATGTTTTCCCAAATAGATGGATCGGAAGGATAGGTTTTATCGAATGGCCAGCTAGGTCCTCAGATTTAACCCCATTAGATTTTTATCTATGGGGTTATCTGAAATCTAAAGTCTACTTCAATAAACCGGAAAAATAAGCACGCAATTGAATGTTTTGCTCGATTTCCAGCGCTTTCTTGATGATATTATTAGTGGTCTACTCTAATGATTTTTTCATAAATTTTTGAAACTTTAGGACTTATTATTTCGAAAACTTTCCTCTTCAAGGTCATACGAATTTGACATTTCTGTACTCAGAAAAATGTGCTGCATCAACGCCATCTTTATTTTACAAGCCGTGAACTAAGAAATTTGGCAGCAGTGTTGCTAGGCGGACATTTTGCATTCTTCAGTTCAGCATTGCATCATTGAGTTGTTGTTGATATTGTTATAAAGTGCAGTTAACGTTAGATAGTTGTGGTATTTCCAAACCTGTGTGTATTTATCAGAATATTTAACTCAATAATTTGATATTCGACAATATAGAAAGTAAGTACATTTAACCTTTGGTTCATGCTTTTCACATGAAAACTTTTTAGATGACTAGAAAATGTTGTGTCCCAAGCTGCAAATCGAATTACGAAAGTGTTTCCGTAAAGGGGCAAGCTGCAGTTACTACGTTTTCATTTCCAAAAGATGAAGAAACGAAAAAGAAATGGCTTCGAGCTATCCCGAGGAAAAATTGGCAGCCTACGAAGTATTCATCTGTTTGTATAAAACATTTTAACGAAAATGATGTTATATTAGATCAGATATACAAAAACGGGTCAACTGTTACTACGTTGCTATTAGCACACCCAAAATTAAAGGAAGACGCTGTACCCACAATTTTTCAAAATCTTCCAGTTTATCTGTCTTCAACTTCAACAGTAGTTAGACGAAAAGACCCTGAAGTAAGAAGGAAAGCGTTGCAATCAAAAGAAGCTGGAAAAATTGAAGAATTTGTAAAATCTGATATTATAAATGACTTTACAAATTTTCTTGACACTTTTCAAACAAAACTAAATGGTATAAACAGTGAAACAAAGTGGAACTTTAAAATTAAGAGCAACTTTGGTGTTTGGCTGTATTTATTAAATATTGAGTGTTCTAATAGTTCTTCTGAAAGTGAAACTGAGTTAAGTGCCGCCGAAATTTTATGTAGTGTTCTTGTGAAAAGTGATTTAACATTAAAACTCTTTATTGGAAAAGAAGAAATTTCTGCTCACGATTTGAACTGGATTCTCCCTTGTGATTTAAAATTATCTCGATGGTCGCAACTTGAAAATATATTAGTTAGGTATGCCAACGTAAGTCAACACAATTTAAGGACTCGATCTTTTCAATTTTTCTTGCAAAAGTCGTATGAAAATTTAGTTACGTGTAACGAAAAAGCTGAAGAAATGGAAGACTATCAACATAAAAAACAATTGGAACTTTTAATTGATCAGTTAAACATGATATTGTTAAAAAGACGAAAATATTCCCCAGCAACTATTTTGTTTGCATTTATGGCTTATTCATATTCATCGTCTTGTTACATGCTCTTACAAGATCATTTGCTGCTGCCTAGTAAACGATATTTACAACAAATATCTTCTAGATTTAATGTAAAACCAGACAAAAATCTTTCAAATACAAGTCACTATTTGAAACAAATTTCCAAAAACTTGACTGTTCGAGAAAAATATACAATATTACAAATTGATGAAATTTATGTGAAATCTAAGTTAGATTTTAAAGCCAATGGAATTGTTGGCAGTTCAGAAAATAATGCTAAGGATCTGGCAAAAACTATTCAAACTTTTATGATCTCTTCTGCTTTTGGTAATTTTAGTGAAGTTATTCGACTAGTTCCTGTGAATAACACAACAGGAGATCAGTTAAAGATACTCGTTAATGAGGTAATTGAATTTGTTCAAAAATGTGGTTTTCCTATAGTTGCGATACTAACTGATAACAATAGAATAAATCAGAATATGTTCACTTTAATTTCTCCAAACGAATCTATGCCAAATCCATGCTTCCCTGATATTAATACTTACCTATCGTATGACACTGTTCACATTTTTAAAAATGTTAGGAATAACTGGTTGAACAAAAAAGATACTTTTCACACTTTAATATATCCTGATTTTGAAAATTATACAATAAAACGGTATGCATGTTTCGAACATTTGCGACTATTTTTCAAGGACGAGCAAAATAAGTTAATTAAAAAAGCATATAAGTTGAGTTATAAAACTTTGTATCCCTCGAATTTAGAGAGACAAAACGTTTTGTTAGTGGATAATGTTTTTCATATGTCAACTATTGCTGCTTTACAAACGGAAGAAAAATGTACAGATACTGCAAATTTTTTACAAATTTTCCGCATCTGGTGGGATATTGTAAATTCTAAAAACCCTATCGTAGGAAAAATAAAAAGAAATGAATGGGCAGGACCAGTTTGTAGTATTGAGGATGAAAAGTTATTGTTTTTGAAACGTTTTTTGTCTTGGATAGAAGCATGGCAGTCTTTCAAGGACAAAGCTGGCTTAAGCTCCGACACATTTGAAGCAATAAGAAGAGCATCTCAAGTGTTATGTAAAATTGCTAACGATGCTTTAACAAAATTTAATGTTTCGTATGTACTCTTGGGGAAATTTCAAACAGACAAGTTAGAGAAAAGGTTTGGAATGTACAGACGACTATCTGGATCAAACTATAATGTATCAGTTAGGCAAGTAATTGAATCAGAAAACAAATTACGAATAAGACATATTTTGAAAATGATCAATAAAAAAGAAGCATGCTTTAGCAACTTTGCTAATGAAAGTACTGAATCAAATTTATATAATGTTGACATTGATCAATTTCGCCCCATTATAACTTCAAATTATCTTGAATTATGTGAAATCGAGGAATCAAGCTGCATATATGTTTGTGGCTATGGAGCACGATCTGTTTGCAAAAATCTGGAATGTACTGCCTGTGTTTTTTTATTTGAGGAAGGACGCGGTAGTAATGTTTGCAACGAATATTTTGACTTTTTACAGCGAGGTGGCTTAAGTGTACCAAGTTACCATGTTAAGTGTGTTTTCTTTCATATGTATGCTTTGTTAGAATATATTGTAGCTAATAGCGTGTGGGAAACAAAATTTTTGCAATCTTCCTGTCAAAAAGGCATTTTAATTCAACTGACACAGTTAAGCTTAAATTCCAATAACTTTTTTCAACAATTTGAATTACATTGTCTGTGTGGCAACGATGTTTCTAGATTGTTTAAAACATTGTATTCTGTTTTTGCAAATATTCTGTTGAATAACTACACAAAATATTCAAAAGAAACAAATGGCACTAAAAATTTAGAGAAAAAAAGGAAATTAGCTACGCTAACAAAAGAGAAAAATAAACGTTAAAAATATGTTATTTGTAAATAATGTTATTTAATGTTTAATAAATACCACAAAATAAAATTTCCTGCCCTTACTAACTTTTGTTTTATTTCTTAATACTATCAGAATAATGATGTAGTATGGATCATTTCATGTTAGTTATTTTTTAATAAGTTTCGATTGCAACCGACGTGCAATGATACCCGGCCTACTTCTGTGCATTAATGCGGTGTTGCCAAGCATGGCTTCACGGCTTGTAAATAAAGATGGCGTTGGCTGCATCCAAATTCGTGAACAAAAATATGGGGTGCAATTTAAAAAAAATATTGATGACGCCATAGTGCGAAAACAAAAGACGATCGTAAAATTATAAATATCAAAAAAGATGCAGTTTTAAAAACTAAAGTTGACCGGTCCGAGCGTTTTTCCAAAAACCAAACCCATGAATTTTAAATGAATTTATTCCAACCCACGCGTCCTCACTGTATAATTAATAGTTAATTTTTTTTTAAAATATGGGATAAATACCGTCTTGACTGGCCTGACTGACTTAACTGTATGATGGATGTTTTATTGTTGTGCTTATAAATTTCTTCCAACTCCAATTTGATGATTTCTGTTGGAATGCACCTGTGTGTGTGTGTCGATGCTCAAGCTAATAGAGCGAGGGCGTTGAGAAAGTGACAAAAAATTGTTTATAATAACGTGTTTGTGATCTGTGCCAAAAACACAACCTCCACTTGTAATGAACCAATGTAACGAAATATCAATATAGATTTAATAATTTCAATAATAAAATCGTTTAAAAAATCCACTCTCAGTTGATCTGGAATATCTTTCTGTTGCTAGTGTGAAGTTGACACCGAATCACGTTTTTTGCGAATATCTACGAAACTGTGGATTCAATTGAAAAATTATTGAGGGTACAAACGGGTACAAACGAAGTACAAACGATTGGCGCAATTCGTTTTTCGAAATCTTTCAAGTCCGGTGCTAGTGTGAAGTTGACACCGAGTCACGTTTTTAACGAATATCTGCGAAACTGTGGATTCAAATGAAAAATTATTGAGGGTACAAACGGGTACAAACGAAGTACAAACTATTGGCGCAATTCGTTTTTCGAAATCTTTCAAGTCCGGTGCTAGCGTGAAGTTGGCGCCGGATCACGTTTTTAGTGAATATCTGAGGACTATTTTATCAACAAAGGAGTAGATAAGCAAAATTGGTTATCAGTTGGTGATCGGGCAACAATTAGGGGCCCCCAAGGGTCGCAGGGTTGCACTCTGGGCAAGTGCCCAGTGCCCAATGGAAAAGAAGCCGTTGAAAACAGTCATGGCCAATCCCTTATTCATCACCATGAGGACGTTTCTGGTAGATACTTCAACCCCAGGACTTCATTTCCAAGTTTTAGTACCAGTACTCTATAGTACTTTAATCTTTTAACTGCATTTACAACAATATTTTTACAAAGAGGAGTAGCTTTCTTCAAACTAACAAATACAAAAGAAAACGAGTTTTTATCGTCGTAAAGTGGAGGCTAATGTTTCAGTGTGACTCTTTTGCATTCTTTCTTTGTTATTATTCCCATTTTGTAGTCTTATTAGTAGTGATAAATGAACATATATACATTATCTAAAATATGTTTTACAGCTTGCAAGACAATAGTTCAGAATGTACTCATTTTGGGTGGGTTCTTAGTTTTGTATGGTAGTTTAATTGTATAATAAAATTAAGAATTGATTAGATTTTGGTCAATCAATCCAAGGAAAAATTAAAATTTGGAAAGTGCAACGTTACACTCCAATAAATAGAGGATAATTTTATTGTTTACAATATTATGAGATTATGATAAAGTATTATACAAAACCTTCAAACACTAAATAAAATCGAAAATTAAATATTACATAATATCATCTTTCAAGTTTTAAACAATATAACAGAACAAAATAAAAAACTTCTACAATAGAATACAATAGAGCCTTTTCTAATCATAATCTCTCTTATAAAAGTGTCCTTAAGCAATACTTTTTGGTACAATAAAGTATTTACAACAGTTACATTTCTGAAAATAATAGTATAATAGTAATTATATTAATGTAATTACTACTTACAAGTTTGTTGCAGTTCATTTGCGCCTTCATTAAAACCGTAATGTTTCAGTAATTCGGCTAATGCCCTACAAACACCTTTTGTTTTTAAAATTCCACTTGATTTTTGATTATCTACTGTAATAAAATTATTATGTAAAGTAATACCGCATCTTAATTACACTACTTACCATCAATAGATAAATTAATGCCGGAGTTTTGTGTGCAAGCAGTTCGTAATTCGTTTTGAAGAGATTCAAGTAATGATGTGCATTGTGGTTCAAACTACAAGAGAATGTTATACATCAATACCAATTTGGTGACAAGAACAACCGGATATGATAAAAATTTTGTGTAAACAGAAAATTAAATTATTGGTAAAGTATACCTGTTTGTAAGAGCATATTGTGAGTAATTGAGCAAGTTGAAGAGATTTATGGTTTACTAATGTTTGTTCAATGCCCGTAAGTAATTCAAACAGGTTATTTTTTTCTTCTTCAACTTCTTCTACGTCTTGTTTTGTTGGTGGTGTTAAAGAAATATCATCTGGCCTTAAATTGTTAAGTTGTGGAAGAACCGTTACATTTGGTGCTATGCCCAGCAAGCCTGGTTTTATTTTTCCAGTTGCCGTAGCTATTGCATATGACAATACTGCAGCATCATAAGCTTCCATTTTTAAAACTTTTGATGACCTGTGTAAAAAGAATGTCTTAAAAGATTTCAAACTGGTTATTATTCTTTTAATTAATTTTACATACAAACAGGCAGGACTAAGATTTCTCCAATAATACATTCACATTTCACATTACCTAGCACTAAACTACATGGGTATCAATATGCTAAAACAAACGAAAACAAAAACAAAAGGAAAAGAAAAATAAAAATCGAATTATATTCTGATTTATTTATAACTGAAAATAAAACATATATACAAACTTATAAATAATGGAAAAAAACAAATGGTTCCTTAGACCTAAATTATTTTCTAAAATTATCATCGCTAACTATTTACAAAATATTCATTAAACCTATAAAATAAGATATTCACAATTCTATTTATTTCTCCTTCATAAAATGTAGCAAAGTCTTAACAAAAAACGAAAGTTTTAGAGATGATAAAATTAAATGTATATGCACTTTCCGAAATCGCCGTTTTATCGTTTTTTATTCTCGAAAATGTGCACTAAGAAATTTAACGACACAAAAATTCTTCATTTTCGTTTTTAACATATCACATCTACATTTAATTACAGAAATTGATTTCATTTAAATTTGCAGTTTTATGTTAAATCATTGTTATAATAAAACATGACCCCCTAGTATCTTAACCTCCTTTAACATAATACAGTCGAACTCAGTTATAACGCACAATTGCTTATAGCCTCCACTTTTTGTGGTCCTATCGCATTTATATACCTTTCATAATGGCTTTTGTTTTTTTTATAACAAACAATTTTCAGGAATTTATCCGGTTAACACACTAATGCGACACTTGTCGGCCATTTGAAGTGGATAGGGACGCTACAATGCTTTTGTGAGTGACATCTAGAGCGCTGCTGTTATGAATACAAATAAACCGACGCCTTTAAATTCATAAAATAAAGTACAAATTATTTAAAAAAAAAAAAAAATTAGTGGTGTGAATCTAGATGCTACTGTGAGTAGAAAATAGAATTTACACAAAAGTATATTCCAGATCTAATAAATTGTTAAATCGTTGAAAAGCATTTAAAAGATTGCTTACTTTTTGCTTACGATATTTCATATTGTTTCAAAGACATACTTACTTAAATGTAATTTTATGTGAAATTGTGCTTATTACGTACATAGGCTGTAATGTACGAATCAGGTGATCCCATGAGGGTAAATTATAACTGAGGTTGACTGTATGTTGAAATACACATAATTCTAATTATAAAATGTACAAATATGAATAACAATATTCAAAATAAATATAAGTATAATCAATGTTCTAATATAATTTTTTAATGCCGTTTACATGAAGTGCCACAATTTTACTTACTCAATGAAACTATCAATAAAGGTTTTGTTACCAGAATAAGTTTTAATATTCAAATTTGCATAAGGTAAAGTAAAAATGCATACAATTAAAAATTAATCAAGGATTATTTTCATCACTTAAAATAAACAAATCTGTCAGTTAGTTATATATATATTTATTTTTTCAGTAAAACACGGCAGCAAACAATAATTCTTCAAAACAACATGAAAAATGTTCCACCCAATCCATTAATTAATAAACAGCTGCCACAAATAATAATGCACAGTTAAAAATATATTGAAATTTGCCTTTAAACTTTTAAATAGGAATTACAATATACTCATGATAAAAAAAAATCAGGACTAGTTGAAAATATCTTAACTATAACTAAATTAAGGAGTAAATTCATTATATTAAAAACAAGTGCATTACATTCTTAAATGAAATTTATTATTTACAATGAATTATATGCAAGATCCATAATTTATACTAAGACAATGTAAAAAATTGTTCCAACATTTTCATTTCTTTTTGAAACAAAACCTTCCTTTGAACAGAGAACATTGAATAGAAAAATTCTGGACTGATTTTTGTACATTTTTAAAATTAATTTTGGCAAGTATTTTTACACTATAAGGACGAACCCAATCAGTCAAAACAGTTACATGATAATAGGTCCGTGCTTTTAGTATTACATCACACTACTCTTCTATACCTTCTACCAAAAGTTAAAAAAAACAAACAAAAAGAGCACATGTTAGTCTGAGCATAAAATAAAAAATAAAGTTTACAAGCAAAATTAAGTCATCACTTTTCGATAAGAGAAATATAAATCACTATTTTACACTGACAATCAAGACACTATATTTAGGCACTAGATTTTGATTTCAAACTCACCCTCCAACTTCAGTATTGTCCTCAGTTTTAGCTGTAAATGGTTTACCATCTCTTCCCAAAAGTGGAGGTTTACCAGGTGGCAAATTTTGCATTGCTTCTTGTTGTTCGCGAATTTGCCTTTTTCGTTTTTTACTCCAAAGTTCATGACAATCTTGCCACGTTGGTAATTCAGGTGTTGTCATTCTAGAATAGTAAATATTAGTATGATATCAAAACTTATTGTGAACTATGCACATTTTTACGATTTTATATTAAAATGAGCATTCTAAAATTTATACACTGAGTGGACGCCTGTCATCATAATTGAACAACCTATAGAACGTTTGAATCTACCACCAAGTATCCATGTGCCATAAAACAATAATTTAATTTTTAAGAAATACAATAAATATAAAGAGTTACAACAAAAGAAATTAGGCATTAAATTAAGACAAAAATTAAACTATAAATAAATAAACAGAAGATTGAAGAGAACTTACACAATTGACAGAACACAGTTTATAAACGGGATTATCAGAAAATTTAACATTGCCGCATTTAAAAGTTTTCATAATTTTTACTATTGTTTGTATTTCTTTTATTCTTTGCACTTATCTTCTTTGAACATGTTTCTCTTTTCTAAATATTTTGTACAAGTATTTTTCTAAATAGATTAATTCAGTTAAATGGTTCTCTAATCTGGCACATAAAAACCCATAACAAAAATTATTATCTCAATTTTTTCTGATTAAAATATTTCCGGAATAAAAAATAACAACCTTTTGACTGCAGAGGCATTCTGTAGTTACTTAAATATGTCAAGTAACACAAGTCCAGTGCAATCAATTTCTAGTCAAAAAATAAATGAAATTAATTTTTTTAAAAACATTACTGACGACCTTCTGATATTACCATCTGAAAAAAATTCAAGCTTGTTAAAAAAAGTAATTTCTTTATTCCCGTTGAAATAAAAACAATGGATGCTCAAAATCATAGTTAATCTCGTCTCATTTTATTACAAATTATATTTTATAATACAAATGAGCATTATTTAAAAAACATTCTCTTGAAATCAGATGCATAAATTATTTCACGAACAATATATACCTATAAAACTTTCAAGAGAACAATTTCAATTAATTTTAAAAAAAATTAAAATACCTATAGTAAATTTTCAATTTAGTTTTTAATATTTTGCAAACATTATTTACAAATTTTCGTCACATATGTTACAAATTACACAGTACATTTTAGTTTTTATAATATTGCTTCTCGGATAAACTATGCATCTTCCACTATTTTCTTTCTTTTCCCTTTGCTCACGGTTCTAATGGCAAAGCAGATAATGAAACAACTGATAATTGTTCTTAAGATACATATACACCAAATATAATAAACTTCCACAAATTTAGCACATGGTAATCACAAAAACGAAAATATCACAAAATTTGCATTAGAAAAAAGTGCATTTTCTTAAAAAAATAATAATTACGGAGATAACACCGGTAGCTTCAGCTATTGCACAGACAAGGTTATAAAAACAGGGCATGGGGCACCTGTAGCATCCTATTTAAGTCACGCCAAGTTAAAAGCAGAATTGTATAATAAAAATCCATAAAATCTTGGCATAAAAATGTGGAATTAAGTGAATTATGTTAAATGTCAATAAGTGAAAATTTTTCTAACTGCCTTTCTCTGAAGGCTTAGCAATTGCTATGTCTAAGCCGTGACTATGAATTCGATCCTAAGGTAAGTTTGTCTTGACTTGTCTTAATGTTTTTATACTCATTTTTAATAGTAACTCTCAAGAAACCCCAGAAATTACATTTATCCGGCATCTACTAATGCCCGAGGACGTCGGTTAACCGAAAGTTTGCTGTATTTTTTTAGGTAATTTTTAATGTATCTTTGGAAAGCTGCAATCACTTCCAAAAATAAACATTCAAACGGATATAACATTTTTTATACAGTCGTTCCAAAAATGTGTGTAAAATATATGCCACAATAAAGTAAGTGATTTAGTGTTAACCGTTTTAAATTTAATGCATGAATTTTGTTTGTGGACTGAAAAAGTTTATAAGCATTAAAAAAAAATAGTAAAAACTTCCAGTCGTAATACAAAAATTACAACAAATTACAGTAACACGAGCTCGGTTAAGATGAACACCTCGCTAATTAGAACAGAAACCATGGTCCCGACGAGTTTCTTATTGTTTATTATGGAATGTCGTTCGATTAACATAAATTCTCATTAAGACGAACTTCAAACAAAATTTTAAAACCTGCGAGTTGACAATATAAACACACTTGTTCTACTGTTATACCTTCATATTAATGCTCAGAAACTTGAAATTCTTTATAATACATGTAATCTCTAACAATAAGTGCAATGCACTAATCTGTATAACAATTTTCACAAACATGGTACAAAACCAAAATAAAATGAGCGAAACTTGGTAAACAATTAAATGTGGAGGAGCCTTATATATCTATTCTATTTTATTGTTATAGGAGTAATTTTTATATTATTACGCGACTTATTTGATTCATTTATCCACAAAAAAAAAATTAGACAAAACATAAAAAATATAAGGAAGTTAAAAACTTATAACTCGGTTAACACCAGTAAATACAACATGAACTTAGCCTTGTCCATCCAGTTCCTTGGAATTCGGGTTAACGAGGCGTTACTGTATTCATTATTATAATAACCTGAACAGATATTTTAACAATGATATGATCATCTTCAACAAAAGTATTAATCATTGTCAGTTGGTACTAAGAGATTTTTTAATAAGAAACGAGAATACCGTATTTCCTGAAAATTAAAATACACCTCAATAATTTCTGAATCTAATAAATACTCCAAAGCACACAACATAACAACTGAGAGTCTCTGCCGCTTTAGATTCTGAAAATGGCGATTGAAGTGCTATAAAGATAAGCATGGAATCTAGTTTCAAGAGGTAAATATTGAAATTGTATTTCAAATAATAATTAATTTAAAACAATGTTTCTCGTTTCTATTTAGCCACACCAAAGAATGAAACTGAAGTCTAATAGAATTAAGAAAGGGCAACTATAACGATATGAAAAGATAGTGCTAAGGAGAAGAAATCTACAATAACAATTCAGATGCAAAACTGAAAAAACTTTTTTCAAAATAAAACAAAACATTTGTACAAAACGCAAAAATCTAGATCAAGTTTTAAATAGAGTTTGGGAATATTGAACATTGAACAGTTTGGTTGAATTATTTTTATTGAAATGTGAATGGCGTATTTTTGTTAAAAGAAAAATAATGTTAGAAATGCAATATATTCCACAAATGCTACGTTTTCATGATGACTTTTTAAAAGGCTTGCAGGGTAGTCAATAGTTATATTAATCAATGTTTGTATAGAATATACTTCTAACCAGGAAAGATGAAAGCTGGCAATTTCAACTCTCTGAACTTAGTAACACAAACGAACTGTAATTTTATAATTATACCACATTGGGAATTAAAGTGACACAATATCGTGGCAGTCATTTAAAACATGTTCTATTTAAAAATGTACCATTCAAAAATGTACTAGATTGCATATATTAATGGTATCGTTAAATATGTTCAATCCAACTATTCCACTTTATATTTCAAAATTTACACAAAAATATCATAAATCACTTACTGTTCTGGGTTAATATTTTTTAGCCATGCTGATTTAAGAGCATCCTCTGCTGTAATTCTTTTATCAGGGTCTAATTCCAACATTTTGTCAAGCAAATCAAGAGCTGAAGTAGGCATGAAAATAAACTCTTCTCTTAATTTTCTTCTATATAATTTCTTTGGTTTTAATGTATGGAACAATGGTAGTTTTATAACAGATGGCCAAACAGCAGGAGTAGGAGTACCACACGTTCTTGATATGATTTCCAATTGCATGATTTCGGCATTTGCCTTCAAACATATCGGTATAAAATTTCACAAATTAATTATTTACAATTTGCTTACTTGGAAAAGTGGTTTCTTGGAAAATAATTCGCCTAGAATACATCCACAACTCCACACATCAATGGCTGGACCATAGCGCTCTTCGCCTAACAACAGTTCTGGTGGGCGATACCAAAGAGTGATTACTTTATTAGTGTAAGGTCTTTGCCTATCTTCAGCATTGTATAAACGAGCCAAACCAAAGTCCGCTAATTTTACTTCACCCCTATTACACAAATATTAATGAAGCATAAGATAATAGATAAGTAGCACTTACCTATTGTTCATTAAAATGTTGCTGCATTTTATATCTCGGTGAAGAAAATTTTTTTTGTGGCAGTAATTAAGTCCGTCCAGTAGCTGCCTCATTATACATGCATTATTCATTTCGTTAAAATCCACCATTCCAGATTCCAACAATCCCATTAAGTCATGATCCATGTACTCAAATACAAGATAAAATGAACCTTTATCTTTTCTAAAATCGACTGCATCTTGTTTATCAGTGACTATTTCTCGTAAATTAACAATATTTTTATGATTAAGTTGCCTTAAAATTTTTATTTCTCTAACGGCAGTTATTGGAAAGCCTTCCTTTTCATTTTCCAGTCTAACTTTTTTCAGTGCAACCAATTCATTTGCGTGAACGTCTCTTGCTTTGTATACTTGCCCATAAGTACCTTCACCAATTTGCGCAATTACCTCAAACATATCTACACAACGTTCCCCCCAGTCTTTACCGGGATTAATGAAACGTGAACTTCTACGTTTTAATATTTTGGGTCTTTTTAATTTAGGTTTTTGAAGTGATTTTATTTTATCGATTGTTTTTATTGCATGTCGAGGTGGTGTATTTGCTACATCATCATCTCCACTAAGTTCTTCTGTTCCAGGAACAACTGAAAAGAAAGTCTTCATTGAAAGTAAATTAAATCTTTACCTTACAAATGCAAAATGTAAGATATTGAAATTCTAAAATATAAAATGTAATACATAATACAAATATTCAAATAATATGAATAAAAGATTTTTAAACTAAAAACTTACAGTGCTACAGTTCCTGTGTATATGCATATTTTCATATAGGTTACTAAATCAAAATTCATTCATTCATAAACAGAATTGAATGACCAACAGCAAATCCGTATAAACTGCAAGTATTTTTTTTTTCTGAAGAAATGTAATTCTTGAATTGTGCAGTGCAATATGGTTCTTATCACAAACCCTGTGTATGTAAATAAATAGCTTACAGCAATTACACTTAATTATTCTGCTTACAAAAGCCGCACACCTGATAAAATATAAAAAGTTGGTAATAGAGAAAGAATATGCAAGTGACAATATTTCTGTACATTTATACATTTAGAATAACCCATTAAGTACCATATAAAAATAACTATCATATAAAAATGACGCCGGTACTTAATGGGTTAAAAAGGGAAATAAAATAAGAAGACATTAATGCAACTAAAAAAATAGTTTGTCATTAAATTATGTGACGTTTTTTATTATCAGATCACAACTTAATACCTGATTCATGTGAATGACATTCTTGACCTTCATAGTGTTTTGGTAAAGTTTCTTGTGAAATAAATGTTTACATATTTCGAAATTTTCATGCATAATTTCAATATAAAAAAAAATATTTTCACTTGCAACTAAGCAATTTTAGTTTTACAATTTTACAGACTGAACCCTTCAGAAAAAAATAATTAATTTATACACACCTGGAGGCATTGGAAGATTCATAATGCTCTTCCGTGGTGGGGTTTTTGGTTTTGATGGAGGTGCCGGACTGGGTGATCTGCTAGGTGGCGATTCGATAGCTTCTAAATCAGTCTGATTAATTCCAGGTGGCATTGGCAATTTAGTGATATTTTTCGCTTTACTTAATTTATTGACTTCAGTTGACTTTTTAACGGGTGTACAATTTACAGCTTTATTTGTTGCTGTGCTACTTGTACTAGGAACATTCAATGAATTTGGTAAAGGAGGTGTTTCTGGCTTAGTAACATTGTTCGTTGATTTTTTATCCATCGGAGACTCTTCTTGTGGCAATGCGATTTCATTGAGCTTAACAGGAGTGGTATTTTCAACTTTATCAGAAGGAAATGGAATCATATCGATATCGATTAACTCTATCTTCTGATCAATACAATTATCGATTTCATCTATTTCAATTATTTTAGTTGTAGTTTCTGGCTTATTATCAGTTTTCTTTTCTAACAACTTTTTCAATTCGAGTTCACGCTTCTGTCTATCTTTAACCAATTCCGCAAACAAGCTTGTGTCTGTTATTTTGTTTTTAAGTTGGGATGATCTAATGGAATGTGGCGAAGGACTTTTAATCCTCTCACGTCTGGGTGGGGTCCTGGAAATTCTTTCCCTTTCTCGAATATTTTTAGGACTTCTGGATCGATACCTTTTTGCAGTTTTTGTTCTACTTGGGGATCTACTGTAATGCCCTCTGGTCCAACTTGGTGATCTTGAAATTCTTCTCCTTACAGGACTTTTCGATAATTTTCTACGTTCACGCGATTTTTCTCTACGATGTCTTCTGTGTATGTATTCTCGTTCTACTTTTCTCCTTTTTCGAGACGGTGACATACTTGACCGACTCTGTGAATGGTGAGTTAAATTTATTGGTTCTGGACTAGGATTTCGATAAGGTGAATCCTTCGGTGAATAGCTATGTTGAACCTCAGGTTCAATTTCAATTGGCGAAATACTGGGATTTCTAATTTCGGTTTCTAAAGCATGTTTGTGGTTGCTGTTGAATTTTAATGTTAGTGGTGGTGGTGTGTGTGGTGATTCGCGTGGTGCAAAGTTTTCTTTAAGAGATTTTAATGGTGGTGTGATGATTCTTGGACTAGGTGTTAATTTTTCCTGTTCAAGCGGTTCTGGTGAAATTATGTGACTGTCATTTGATACCGGTGAGCAAGCCCCAGGATCAATTTTAGTTGTTTCTGTTGGCGGTTCCCAATCTGACAGTTGCTCCACTTCAGGTGGAGGCGTCCTTTTATGCTGTAAAGTTGGAGTATCCGAAGAAATAGCTTCAATACTTTCTACACTAGAACTTCGAGATCGGTGCTTTGATTTCTTCTTCTTCTTTTTATTTTTCTTTTCTCTTTTATGTTTTTTTTCTTTTCGTTTCTTCTTCCTTCGGTCAATATTTTCATACTCTGTAGGGTAAGGTGACGCGTTTACTTGCCTAAATTCTGGCACTGGAGACGAATCAACTTTCCGTCTGTGTCTCACTTCGCTTGACCTTGAAGACCTTGACGATACAGAATGTTTTCTTTCTCTCCGATTTACCATCGGTGGTGATGGAGAACGGTGAATAACCGCATTATCTAATCTATGCACCCGCCTACTTGGCGAATAATTTAATGAATGTTGGGTTAAATAATATTCTTCCTCTATCAAACGACTACTGTGTGAGTGATGGGTACTATGGAAACTGTTTCTATGCATTGAATGGCTGCTCACTTCACCGTCATCACTAAAACTCAAATAACTCTCCTCCCCTGTTTCTATTTCACCAGCTTCAGGTCCTGATAAATCTTCAGAACTCACATCAGAATATTCAACTAAAGGTTTGTTTATATTAGCTGCTACAACAATGGTACTTTCAGGTCCATTGTTTCCATCTCGTGATTTGCGTTTCTTCGAGTTGCGTTTGGATTTATCTTTAATATGTTTCCCATGACGACTTTTTTCCATTTTATATGTGGAAAACACACCAGCACATAGTAATCGGTGCTGGGTCACCACCGACTGTGAGGTGGTCTGTAACTGGAAATAAGTAATCGAGTGAGGTAAGAGATGAGATGATGTGTTAATCATGTCAAGCTTATTGATACAACTTGGAATTAATAGTGTAATAAGAACTTTGGATTTGTATTCATATCTGTTGGTTATGTTGATGTTGGCAGATTGTAATTTATAATGAATCATCAGATAACCAAAAAAAATTTTGTCTTTGAGAAATTTCCTGCAATTTGTAAAATTGATTCAGGAAATGATAAGGGGTGGCTTGGAACGGTCGCTTTTATTTTAAAATGAAATACGTGACCTTGATTGACGACACATTTCGCCATTGTGTTGTAGGGTGGGACGCAAGTGTTACGAAAAATGGTAAAAAATTAAAATGTTAGAACTCAAATTATCGGTAAATAAAAGAAAAACTCACCTATACAGTAATATTCCTATTAAGCCACACTTAAAATTGTAAAGTCACAGTTCACAGCACTAGAAACTTTTTACAGGACATTTTTAACGCTTTCGATTTCGTTATTATCTTTCTGTTAATTTCCAAAATAGTATTTTATAAGTATTCTTAAGTTTATTCGCTTTTAGATTTTATATTCATGATATTTGATGCTGCATAAATCATGGAAAAAATTAAGATTGAAAATTTTGTTGAGACCGATCCATACAGAATGACGCCATTTGCATTGCTGAGATGACGTCACGATCGCCAATATTTTAGTAATTTGACAATGCCATTTAGGAAAATAATTATTTGATGTTATTTATTTCAAAAAATTAAATGTTTATTTAATGTAGCTCGAATGAGGTTTACAAATGTTCATTAAATATGACATTTTTGTATCAATGCAGGAATATTTAATTCAGATTAGTTGAACTGTTTAACGCAAGAGGACTAATCAAACTTCACAATAAGGCGCGTAAATTCAAACAGAAATGTGAAAATAAAACCATGTCCCAATTTGTATTATTTATTGCAAAAAAAGAATAACAAATTTTTCTTAACACTTATATATACAAAATAGTTATTTCATAAAAGTGCCACAAAGTACAGTTTTCTTTATAAAATGTTTCATATTTTCAATAAATTTTTAGACACTCGAGATCACATTTGGTTTTCTTTTTCTCATAAATGCTACAATAAGTCTTTTTTCAAAATTGTAATCGTAGCTTATGAATAAATTTTAAAAAATTAAAGAGTACTTGGAGAACTAAAGAGAGATATACAAGAAATAATATACAATTAGTTTTTTATATTAAATAAAATCTCATAGCTAACAATAGCTATAAAAATATTAACGCTAAATAACTCAAGATAAATGTATGTCTGTGCTTTATTAAAATTCTAGTTCTTCCATAGTTTTAGAGAGTCTGTTATTGTCGATTCGTCGCCTTTGACTCCTTCTTACCGCATCCGCACGTCGGTAAGGTTCACTTTTTAATCCTAAGAGAATATCTTCCAAAGCGCCATTATAAACTTCATCCTGATGAAGAAGTTTCTTTTCTTGTACCATTTTAGTCTTGTGTTTCAATTCGTTTATAACTGCATCCTATCGAAAAACATTGCTTTTAATCCCAAGTTTAATAACATGCTAGGAACACAAGGTACAATGGATTTTAATAAAACTAACCCCACAGTTAATAAATGATAATTCACTATAATTAATAATCAAAATGAATGTACATGTGGTAACAAAATCCGTTAGTAACAAAAACAAATTAAGCAACTTTAAGCTCTTTGGGTCCGACCACATACCTGTTGCTTCTTTTGATTAATCTTGTTCCTTTTAATGACTTCCTCGTCGACTTTATTATTTTGTGCATTTTGTGCAGCTAATTCTAATCTACGCCTCTGCTCATTTTCTTGATCTGCAACCTAAAATCAAAATATTCAGGAAACTTGCATACACCTGATTCTATATATTACCTTAAATGACTTTGCAAATCGCACAAGCAGTGAAAAGAATGTGTTTGCATCTGTGGTACGAGGTGATTCTGCAAAGTATTCAACACATTCTCTGAAAGCTTCTTGGGCAGCTTTGGCATCGTTTCGAAGTTTTCGTAACTTTTCTTCAGAATTTGCCAAGAAATCACGCACAACAAGACTCTGAACACCTTTACCACGAATATCTGCTTCTTTCTTAACTGCATCCATACCTTTTTCTAATTCATGCACATCAGTCATTAAATTTTCAATAGATACTGAAATGAGGGCAATTAAAACAAAATTTCATGACGAAATCAAAAAAAGTACCTAAAGCAGCTTTTTCAATGTACAACAACTCTGATTCAAAGTTGAGTAATTCTGGAAATTTCTGTCTTATTGTTGCTACGATGTAATGTAAAAGACATGTTCTCTTATCTGTTGATTTGGTATCTAGTAATGAATCTAGTGATTGTAATTTGAAACCATAAGCAGGACCACGTTTACTGCTATTTAAATAATTTCCAAAAGCTAGCACAATTTCTAAAACAGATCTTAATTTCTTTGAATTCTTGACAGAGCTTGATCCTGAGATTACAGCATGAAGATGCTGAAAATAAAATTAAATATCATAGGAAATTACAAAAATACATAGTTCTATTTTAGTTCTAAAAACATTCAAATTAATATTTTTAGGAATATGTCATATTTGTTAAAATTGATTTCTTTAGTAAATGTTTAACAAAAAATTTTAATTTAGTTTTTAGTATGCATTAGAAAATTAAGAGAAAAAAACAGTAAATGCTCTCATTTCAATGTTAATTTGTGAAGATATAATTACGCAAATAAATTAATAATATAAAGTGTTCACTTACAGGTGTAATTAGATGCAAATTATCATAAAAATTACCAACGTAATTCATAATAGATAATTTTGCTGATATTCTTTCAACTTTGGTAAGTTGCATCAAGAATTTATCTTCTTCAGTCAGTAAATTAACGTTTTTTCTTTCATTAACAAATTCTCGATACGCTTTGCATTCTTGTTCAGTAGGAACCATCTTCTGAAGAAGTTCTACATTTTCCAATGATAATTGTTTTAAATCTAACATATTTATAGCAGTTATAACTCTATCTGCTGGCATGTCCAGTCGTCTTCTTGATATAGCTATAATAAAAATCAGGTCATACTTTGTAAATTAAAACAATCCCTTTCACTAACCTATATTTCTAAGTCTTGTGTGTTCTAATAATGATATATTCTCTGGTTTCTTGAACCTCTTGCTGGGGAAAGTTTGTAAGCCATCGATTTCGCTACTATTATTACTAAGTTGACCTGCATTACCAATTTTAAATCTCTCTTCAAAATCACCAAAGTCAATAAAAACATGTAATCGGTCATCATCCAATTCATTAAATATTGTCCCTCGGACTTGATTTGGTTTGAGAGCGACCCAATTGACAGTAGGTAATTTGTACTTTGTCTGAACTTTTCTCTTAATAGTCATTGCACCATCCGGAGCTTGCATCAAACCTGCGGGAGGAGGTGGAGCTGGTGCAGCAGGTATTCTTGTTGGTGGAGGCGGTGGACAAGGTGGAGGAGGTGGAGGTGCAACTGAATTTTGTGACGAAGTAATTATAGGGGTACTTGGCTGAGTATGTTCTGAAGGTGTTAATGAACCAGGAGGAGATAACTGCAAAATTTCTGCCAATCCTGCTATAGAGGCACCTTTTGGTAAGCTTTTGGATAAACTTTCTAATTCCATTATCTTTGATTCAAGCATTGATTGTCTATTTTTCGATTCTTGTTCATGATGTTGCACAGCTCTTCTTAAAGTTGTAACTTCTTCATCAACCTGTCTTCTCATTTCGAGAAGTTCATCACGTTCTTGTCTTATATTTGAGTATTCAGTTTCTAATTCGGCTAATTTTGCTAGAGATTCACTTTCTATTTCATGAATGCGGTCATGTGCCTAAAAATGAATTCATTTATCATTAAACTACATTAAATTATCTAACATAGTTGAGGTAGCAAGAACCACACTCTAACTTGATTTAGATGTATGTAACGATTAAGTTTTATGATTTTCCTTCTTTTTAAACCAAAAAGTCTTAAATAAATAGCATAAATTTCATAAATAATTTTCCTAACTAAAACCTTTTTTGTGAAAATACCATACACTGAATAGGTACAGTTTATATAAAAAAATTATAGAAAAGTGGCTATCAAAAACTTTACTTAACCGACGACAATATCAAAAATTTTCTGAAATCCAAAATGTGAAAATATCTAAAAACGGTTTTTACTTCTGCATAATTTTGCATGATAGGTAGTATACATGAAACCAATAGAGTTTAATTCCATTATGAAAATGCTACAAAGAGCTACATATACCACTGTGCATATTAATAAAAATGAAAGCACTTCATACTACCAATAGTGCAGAAGAAGAATTTTTGCAGAAACTTGATTATGATGTGCCTGTGCAGTATCTTACTGACGATATGGTGCAAGAGCTACCAAAAAATAGAAAAACAGGTTGTTAAAGTTTTCCATTGATAATGATGGCGATAAATTACAAAATAGTATATTGTGTGTCGAGGAGGAAAAATAAAATATTCTGGAACGGCAGTGGTATTGTTGGATGAGGCCTTTAGGGCGAGGCCAGCAATCACAGGAGTCCGTGAATGTAGTTTTGTGATGAGTTACACATGCAATTTTTTCTTTGATCGAAAATATTTTAGCAAAGGTACTAATTTTACATTTCTATTTTCAAAAGGTAAACAAAAATCTAGATATGCACTGTTAAAACTAACAGTTAGCTTAATGTAAGTATTATAAAAGTATTGTAAAAGTTTGCAATTTCAATTTCTTCGTAACTTTTGTGAAATAAAATTAATAACCAAGACAAAGTTTCAATTCCTAGTGCACTACTAGAATTAATGGAAGTGGCAAACAGAGTGGCAATAAATTTGCTTCCACAGAAGTCGAGAGAAAAATATGAAATTGCAAATAACCATTTTATAAATTTTTGTCAAACTAAAAACATTCAGAAAACTTGATGATTGCATACTGTACAAAATTATCAATGAAAATAAGGGCATCCACATTATGCTCTAATTAGTGCTACTTCCATTTACTTTGCACTAACTACAGCGTACTATAATTATACATTTTAGTGACTTCAAATGGGGCTAGATTGTGTAGTTTTTTCTTCGAACAGGAAAAAAACATAACTATTATTCTAAAATCTTACAAATTCTAAATAATGGAATTTTACATCTGTCAGTTTAAGGTTTGTAATGCAGCTTTAAAATTAGAAAATATAGCACAGAACGGTTCTGTCAACGGAAGCAATATTACTATTTTCAAAGAAACTTCTGATGAAAAAAAATGTATCTTCAATATTCTATAACTTTTAAGTGATTCTGTGAAAACAAAGTACTGATTACTACCAACATAAAGTAAAAATATTTTTTCACAGCATTCTAACCGTTTCTGGAATTAAAAAACACAGTGCTTCCATGGATACACAATGAAAATGAATGACGACTCAGTGAATGCCATTTAGATCAACTAACTATATCATTCTTAAATCGCTGTAATTAAACACATTAAATGTGAATTAGATAAGAAAACTGGTAAGATAGAAAACGTTGAAGACACCATGGGCATTATGAAACAAGCGCCCGCGAATGTTGTACACCGATCAGGTCCAAGACCCTCTTGTTGTACAATAACAAACACTTTTGGATGCTTATTTTTCTCATAATGCTCTTGGTACCTTAATAACTGTACTATTATGATATAACCGATGTCGTATTTTGTTGTTATTGAATTAAATATTGCTTACAATCAATTCAAGTTATAAAAATAATAATTCCACCAACCTGTCCTAATTCATCTTCCAATTCGCCCACTTTTTCAAGGGCTGCTGTTTTGGTTTCACTATCCTCCATAAGTGCAGCAACGTCAAAAACATTATCCAAATAAGCAGAAATTTGTACTTGTAATTCTTCACTTTCTGTAAGCCGCAATCTTTCAAGATATTCATCTAAACCTAAAGAAGTAAATTCATATTGAAGATGCACCCTGAAGTTCATATCTTCAACTGAATGGACCACAATATTAACAAATTGCATACATGCCACCTGAAAATTTGATTCAATTAAAAAATACTTCATTTTATATTATTAGTTACCATACCATAAATTCAATATGAAAGACTTCATAATTAATGAAATATTCCATTAGAGTTTGGAAACGGCGAATTTCCTGGCATAATTCTTTAAAACTATCAAATGCAGAAAGAATAATTTCATGCCCTCCTTTAACTAAACAAATTGCAGCTAACAATTCAAGAACTAACGCTTTTGTTCGCAAACTCTTATGAATAAGACTTAATGCTATACAATTGATCGCTTCGCGATGTTGTATCACCATATTAAAACCATACTAAAATAAACGACAAATTAGTTGTCCAGAATAGGGTTCACTTCCTCTCATTACCTTGTTATTCATAATTGCCCTCATGCACATAATGCAGACATGTATATCGTCTTTCGCCTCGCCCATGTTGAGTTTAGCAACATGTTTTGATCTTCTTTTTATGCTAGGACTATCCAATATTTCTAATGAAGGTCTGGTGTAACCATTTTGTCGTTCTATTGTACTGTTCATTGCAGTTTGTGCAGGATTTAATTTTTCTTCTGAGGCTGTTCGAGATTCGGTGATGCGTTGTTCATGTCGCATCATGCCTAATCGAAAGCTCAAATAATCGATTAACACATCAAGTCCATAATTTTCTTCATTCAGGAATTCTCTGACCCATTCTATATGATTCGTTCTTAATGAAATTTCTAAATCTCTTAAAACTTGTGTAGATGTTGAATCACCGACCATTTTTCTTTTCTAAACAAAAAAAGAAATTTTCCATAAATTATTGTTTTACTAATAACATTTAAATTTTTCATAGTGAGAAGACAAGGTAGTATAACGAAATAAGATTAAAAATTAATTTGATTAATTAATTGTTTCTAATAATTCTAAACATTGATCTGTAGAATTGATTTGCTAAGGTTTTTGTTATACCTTAAGCAAATAAATAAAAATAACTTCCTAGTTAGGTTTTTACTGTAATGTACAACTATTGCAGCAAAAGAACAATACAATGCGTAATGTCATAATTTTGTTGACGTAACGCAAAGAAAGTTAATTTCCTCAAAATAAAAAAGTATCAGAAAAAAAAACAAACTGAAAAGTTAAACAATCGTATGTACCAAATCAAACAGATTTATCGCTGTTACGTACTAGTTCTTACTTGATGATTGTGAAGAAAACATTAAATTCTTTGTTTGTAGCGTTTGAATGATTTGTCATATTAAGTCTATTAACATATTGATAAATTTAAATGTTTTGAAAAAATAGCCCTATTACATGCTGCTGGATAATCGATATGTCCAGACGTAAAAACTAAATGAAAAGTTAGATAAATCTATCTAAATCAGTTGTTGTAACATTGAAATTATTTTTTAAAATTTGACTTTTATCACATTTTAATATTCCACTTGACGTTAGCAACAATAATAATTTCAAAAAAAATAATACCTATACATATTTTAATTGGTAACAATAAAGTTTAAAAAGGAATATAAAGAAAGAAAGAATTATAAAATTTCAATTTATAAAATATATCGGAAATGTTCTTGTAAGTACAGTAGAGCGTCGATTATCCGAACTAATTGGGACCGACTACCGTTCGTATAATCGAAAATTCGGATGACCAAACAGTCATAGTTTATGAGCACTAAAACGCTCAAAATGATAGAATATAAACATATATTGAACAACAAATAATATTTCAATCACATTATAATGTAATGTAATGTCAAAGTTAACGAACGATTCGGATGATTGACGTTCGGATAAATCAAATCGTCATTCGGATGATTGACGTTTCGGATAATTGACGTTCGGATAATCGACGCTCTACTGTACTTACATTTCCTTTTATTTATGAAATGGCCTAAAATAAATGAGGTGGGTTAATTGTTATCTTGAGAAATGAGAAAGTTGCATAAAAAATGGTTCAAATTTCAAATACAGAGTTGTTTCACTGTATAGTTATAAATAAACACTCACAATTTCTTGTTCTTTTTGAAATTATCATATTCACACTGTTTACATTGAAGTACAACAATTTATAAATATTTATTGGAAACCTTGATAGCATTTAGTGAATCCTAAATTTAAATGTGCATCAAACACATGTTGTTATAATTTAAAATTTGCATTTACTCATTCTACTGTGAACTGAGTGTTTTTATAATGTGTGTTTTTATGTGATCTCATACTGAAGCAAAATTAACTTAGTGGTTCAACAGCTCAAAAAAATCAAAAAAATCTGTACTGCTTTTACACTGTGATAACTGGTGATTACAAATTTTTTTATGTCCTACGTTTGAATTATCTCTTAATCGCAATCTTGATCGGGGCACTTAATTTTACAAATTTATTTGGCCTTAAATTTGTCTTGTTTGACTAAAACAAAAAAAATTATAATTTAGAACGTCCCTAATGCTCAAACGCAGAAAATATATATACTCATCGCCGGCCAACACATTATTAAATAAATTCAATGAGTCCTTTTTTGGAAATATTTACACTTATTGGTACTAACCAAACATTTCTGACAAGTTGCATTTAAAAACCTTAACGTTTTCTTGGAGTTGCAATTTTTAAGTCGCTGATTGTGAGTTACTTATACCTAAAGTGAAACAGATTTGTCTTCGACACCTCTACAAATAAATTTAAAAAAAAAACCAGTATTAATTCACTCGTTTGTAACATTCGATATCGAATGAGAAAACCCCAATTTCCTATTTAACGCATTGTTTCCATAAACTTGATTAAAAATCGGAAGTTTTAAAGCGTCACGATTACATCAAAGGAAATTGCGGGGGAAGTTTATTTGCTTACAGTTGATTATCAGGCATATAAATATTGGTACGCACGATGTCATAAATAGCTAGCAAACTTCACAATTTCCTACCGACTGCACAAATTTAATAGATCATACCCCTATCCGAGCAGTTAAATAGCCCTTCGTTAAATGCTCGATTAAACATAACAGTTGTCCCTCAACCACATAAAGATATGTGGCGTATCTGCAATGCTTATTTATAATCAAATAATTCTCCCATTAAAAAAACAACAACCATATTTTTAGACACGTGTTTATAACTTATTTTAGTATGGATTGACCTTAATTTGCAGCAATATTACAATCATGCCGATTGATCTTTTAAACATAAGTACTTACCCTATGACTTCTTGAAGCTTTCGGGTCTAGATATGTACGTAATTTATTGAGATAATAAGACGGAGGGTCCTTGGCTTGAACCATTTCCTGAAAAACAATAAAGTTTGTATTATTTTATTCATCCTAAAACTGTGACTGATTACAGATTTTTTGCGGATAAGTTTCATGGTGAAACCTTAACAATGCAACTTGTTTTGTATAATTTAAAGTGTTGAATTTTTGGTACAAAAGCATAGCATACTTGTATAAGTAATTAGTTTCAGAGTGAGATCGTTAAATAAACAAGTAAGGTGTGTTTATTATCGTGAAAAACTTATTCTATTACCTAACTGATTTCACTTTTTCATATATGATGTCCCTACATGTTATACTTTTCTGTTTGTAGATTCACTTCTATCTAATGAGCATGACACACGTAAACGCTATAATTTTCAAAATTACTCAAGACTTGCTTCAAATGATTTAAACATAATGCTTCCATCATTTTGCGACGCTATGCTTTGTTTATAGTTATTTGCAGGTATGGGGTATTTTTATTATTGTACTATTTTTGTTTTAAAAATCTTATTCGCCATACAAAAATACAAAAACAACTGCCTTTTATTGTCGATATAGTCGATAAACACAACCGTTTTTGAGATATTTCTATTTTTATTAAAAATGCACTAAGAGAAAATAGATTGCTACAAATAGTGATTAATGATTATTATTGCATTCGCTTATAGATTTATATTTACCTAATATATAAAAATCGCACCTTTAACATTCCAAATTGCTGTCCATTTATTGCTGTACAAATTATATTTCCATTATCTATTTCTCTCAGTGTGTAGTTGCTTTGAATATTTGGATTTAGTTTATACATCAATAACGATACATTTTCAACTATTATTTTCAACTATTCACTTATTATGAAAGAAGAATGTTTAAGAACTAAATACACTCATTGTCAGCCTAATTTCATTCATTTACAATGAAACGTCAATTTAAAAATAAAAAAATAGATTTATCGAAAGTAAATTTATACCGAGATTATTTTGTCTCTTCTGTAAAATTTTGAATCTTGTTTATTGCACCAAACCCCTCAATTGTCCGAAATTGCATTGATCGAACAGGTGTAAATCCAGAAAACCTCGACTCCATAACTAAGCATTTCCGGACCGACATTCACAGAAACTTTTTCATAAATTGAACCAAGGAATCACTTTCCGGAGTTTTTCAGTATTATTTTAAAACGGCCTCTATACCAGGGGTGGCCAAAGCGTCGCCCGCGGTTGAGTGGGGACCTTTGTAAGTCGCTGGCAAATCTGACATGTCGTTGCATACGTGAAACACCAAAAAACACCACTTCGTAAGCAGATAAACAGTTTAAAAAACTGTAACCCGACTACGGAAAAAAAGAAAAAGTTTAAAAAACTGTAACCCCACTATTGTCACCCGGGCCATAATAACGAATTGATTGACACCTCATTTATCAAAATCGGATGAGTAGTTTAGGCGCTACGGTGGAACATACGTAAATACAAACATACTACATTGGCTATTAAAAATATAACCCTTCTTTTTTGGCTTCACCGCAGTCGGGTAAAAAACATAGTCGCCCTCAGGTACATTTTCATCAGAAAAGTCGCCCCCAACATCTAAAAGTTGGGCAACTCCTGGTTTATAGTAAATAACTTGTTTATTAGACGTTTAATTTTTGTAAGCAATAAACTAGTACTATAGTTCATTTTTTACTTTCAGATAAAAAATGAGATAGCTTCGAAAAACAAAAATTTTAAGTTAGTTCAAGTTAAACCAAGCAAGCTATAAATAACGTTATGTGTGGTCATTGGAAGAACTGCATCCAGCATGTTATAAAGAATGTTCTAGTGTAGTTTGATCTTTTTATTTTTTATCTCGATTTAAAAAATGAACTATAATCCTTTCTTGAAAGCCCTGTACTTATATAAAATGAGAATAGTAGGTTATAATAAGGCTGCACAACTATAATTACAAATGATCTAATTATTGTTACGTGCAATATTTAATCTTGAAATAACATTTTTCTTAACTTTATAAAGTTTTAGTTATATTTATCAATTATAGGTCATCGAATCTCAAGATGACAAGTTCTGCGATAGCACGGTGTCCCCCTACTTCGTCACAAGTATTTGATTTTGTTGTTGTAGCAAAGAGTAGTTAAGAACAAGAGGCGTCGCGGACCGATTTTGCCATGTATTTTTATGAACACGGTTTTTAACGCGCATGTTTCTTTAAATTACTTAAGCCAATAAGATTCAAATATTTTTGCACTCTTCAGTGATCCCTGACGCGCTTAGATCATAGTTCAGATAAATTAAAGAAACATGCGCACAAAACCAACGGACCAGAGATGCATGGGGTGGGGCTTCGACGATGTTCACGAAATCAAGCCTCGCGTCAGCTCTTATTATTTCTACTCTTTGGTTGTAGTACATACGTGTCCTTCAAAAAAATTTGTGTTAAAAGCAAATTTTAAAAAATGGTATTGTAGTAAATTATCGTAAGCGACCACAAGTAATTTAATTTTACAGAATTTTTTAAAATGTTAAAACAGATTTTAGTAAAAATAAAGCTCGAAAACAAACTTTAGAGGCAAGCTGCGTGGAAATCATCAGGGTGTTCAGGAATTGCTAACAGCCTAGAAAGGCAACATATTTTTCAATAAACATGTTTCCAAAAATGGTTCCGGGAGAAGCTACGAGGTGACTCATGAAACTAATTAAACTAACTAAAAACGGTTAGTAAACGACTACACCGACGTTTCTTCAAGCGTTTAACCGTCGCGTTTTCGATAAAGAAACAATGAACCGCATTCAAAAAAACAGTTCACAACCTAAACATCCTGCAAAAACGCGATGTTTTTTCCGCTGGTGTAGTCGTCTACTTAAACGCCCTAAAAAAGCTTACGTAGTTTACCACTAATCGTTATTTTCATGTACTGGAATTGAAAATACTAATAAGCAGATTTTGCTGCTATTATACAAACACTGGTAATAACTTAAGCTTGTCTCCCAATATTATTTAAAGTTTACTATTTTAATTTGGAATTTTAGTTTTGACACATCCGCTATTTGCAATGCATAATTTACCAGTAATAATAGATAATTAGCACATAACAATAAATTACTATAGATATTTGTGAAAGAACTAAAAAAAAAAAAAACGTTGCTTCAGTCAAAACTTGACACAATTCACGAGTTTGCAATAAATCAATTACGATTAAATTTTTATACATTATGTGAATAAATTCTAAAAGGGTATCATTCTACTTTCCCCGTCTTCACAATAATATTGATTTACTTATTTCTAAAATTCATTGTTGATTATTGATAACAGTGACGATTTTACATATTGTCAATTACAAAATATAACTTAATCAAAATTAAGCACAAGTTTTATTGAAATTTGAATACGTATAGAAAATTAGTTTTAAAAATCTCGATATGATATGAAATTTCAAATTATTTAAATTGTCTTTTAAAAACCCACTTAAAACAACTTCATTAAAATTATTTTTGACCTAGTTCTAATTATTTCTAAAGTATCATTCGAAAAATCATCTACATAATTATCAACAAAAAATAATATATTAAAGGAACTATATTTCCAAAAACCCAGGTCACTTTAAATATTATTTCTTCTATGTATCAACTGATTAGTGGTTGATCACGGTAATAAATGTGAAATGAGAGAAAATAGTAGGTTTAGACTACTAATGACTTCATCATTTCAAGGTTCATACCAAATCATTGTTAATTAAGAAATGCTTGTTCAATATTTTAATTGTAATAATGAGGTTAACGCCACCTAGGCAGACTATTTCATACCAATTTCTTTGTGTTAATTATGTATCAACCAATGAGGCAATTCGATAAAGGAAAACTATGACTTGATAACGCCAATTTCATTAATTGCACGACCGTTGAAAAAATGACATCATTGATGTTAAAAACACACTTGGGTATTAACTCATGTTGGCATCAGCTTTGTTTATTAGCAGCGAGCGAACATGCACGTAATATAAAAACCATACTTTCTTCTGATTTTAAAATAAATTAATTGTGAAAAATATGGGGAGGAAGTCGCTAATCACCAATGCGTTTATTAATAACATTCTTAGAACATGATAAAAAGAACATAAGCTTATTATATTTACTAAGACGTTTACAAATAAATTAATGATCTTTGCGCCCTTGTTAAATCAACAAAGTGTGTGTTCGTAAGACGCACTATTCTGAGAATATTCCAATTTTTGAAGGCTTGAAGGCAATATAATACCGAATAAGTAAAATGTTTCTAAAACTCCAGCCAATAATTTAATGGATATCTACAAATTAATATTAAAACACAAAAATATTATAATTACATTATCATATGCAAGCTTTTATTATGATCAAAAACATTTTGATGTCAAGAGGTGGGTCCAATTTGGCTCACTTTTGGGCGTCCACGCTGCTGAAATTATTTCGGACGGGCAAAGGTTAATGACGCAACTCTTGCAATTTCAAATACTATTTAAAATTTCAATTGCAGAAATTCGATCTTTAGGTGTGCGTTTATAGGGACAACAAAACCCCCCGGCATTAAAATCAACATTGCAGTCTGATGTAGCAGCTGCTTACAAAAATTGTAAAACTCAAAAGCAATATTTCTACTAATAAGTGTAAGTAAGTACCTATGTACCTATTTTTGAAATATAATTCATTGTTTTAATGTTTACTTTTAATGCAAATTTAAGAAATACTTTCTAATTGAATAAAAAGAAAATTGCGAAATAAATGTTACACTATAACATCAATACAGTGGAACCTCGCTATCCATACACAATTTGTTTGAATTAAGAGTTGAAAAAAAATTACCGAATTAATTTTTTCACAAAGAAATCATACATGTAAGGTGGATTAATCCGTTCAAGACCCTTATAATGATTGTTGATTTAAACCTTTATACACTGAAACCCCTTTCAGTGGACGCCCTTTTTGTACTTGTGAATAAATTTATCTCGGTGCAGATATTTCTACTGTAACGGCACGTTAATTTTAGCTTTAAGTTTAAATACCTAGGTACTACTTATTTTTACGTTCGTTAATTCTTAACGCTTAAAATTTCTAATATAAAAATCATCGATAAAGTATGTAGGTACAGTAGAACATTTCTAATGCGAGCCCTACATGGTCAGTCGGAATGACATTCGGGCCGAAGATTGGCACTCTGATTGATTGTGTGAGGTCAATAGTGATGGACTGATGAATGGACTGACGAATTTCCAAATATTTTGAAATTCGAGCTTCAATCATGGGAAGTTGAGGCGAGACTGATAGTTTGAATGATGGTGTAGTGGCAACAATCAATTTTGTGTTCAGTCATGGAGGACAAATGTGTTGGTGTGACGACGCACTGGATGAGTTACCAGCTAAAAATACTTTATTCAGATTGACAGTTTGACTGACAAGTGTAGGGCCATTGTGATTGAAGTCAGGAATGGCAATCTGACTTTTTATTCAGACTGTCATTCCTGATTGAGCGTGTAAGTCGAATCTCAAAAAGTTCAATTAGGAAATTTTGGAATACAGAAACACTCGTTTTTCGTTCTAAAATGTATTTTTTTTTTGCTTATCAGAAATCAAATTTCGTTAATTAATAAGTTGTCGAAGCATTTTACAATCGAAGCTTTCTAAAAATTGGTTCGAAATTTAGCATTTAAAGAGAAAATTTTACATAGAAAAACCAGTGAACTTCAAGGTTTACAATAAAAGTTTCACTTGGAAAACAAGTCGAGTTATGGAAGTTCGAGTTAAGGAAGTTGCACTGTACCTTCTGAGGGTGACAGGCTTATGGAGTCAGTTTTTGAACAGAAATGTTTTGTGGGATCGATGCAAATAGCTATGAGAACCCGAATTTCTTATTTATCATCACAAGAATCTCAGATAGTCTGCCTCTTAACCGTTAACCCTGTGCTGGTGGGTATAGAAGAGATCAAAATGTTGAATTCAGCGGTATTTATCCTTCAATAGTAAGCGTGTCCACAGTAGACTAAAGGGCTCGTCTACCTACCGCGAACTTTCCTATCCAAATGGCTATTACTAGGGCTCGTCTACCATCAGTTGCAGACCAGGTCGTGTTAGTTCCGTGGAGTTCTCCGAGTAAGCACGTCTGGTTTCCTGGTTTCCTGAGTTGGAAGAAGCATGTACCTTATCCGCCCCGTACTATTGGTCGCTGCATATGACCTGTTGGGCACAAGTAATTCCCCCGGTTATGTAATAGTGTACATACACAGTGACGTGTACCTGATATTGTTGTTTATTATTGATTTGAATCATTTGATTGTGGTTAACCCACCTATCCGATCCCGTTTAATTATGGCACCGTTCCGTACTATTGACCACTGACAATGAGTACGACCTGCTGGTCAATAGTAGTATTTCTAATGGCTTCATTTTTCTGAGAAGAACAGCGTTCCTTCAAGTCTTACTTTACCAAACAGCACAGTGTTAGTTTAACCTTTCGACCAGAATGCAATTCGACTTACAAAATTATCTGAAAGTAAGGGCAAATGTGCATACTTGAACCAAACAAAATTGGTGATAACAATCTTCATGAAGATGAAATATATGAATGGGTTGAAACTGACAAAGTGTTGTCGCTTGAAGGCGATCAATAAAGCTTTAAAAATAATACCTACTATGATTTTGTATATGAATTAACCCTTTCGGTCCCGACTTTTTCAATTTCAATATAAAATGTTCATATTTGGGAAAAAGATTAAATAATGATTTTTTTACAATTTTTTGATGTTAACCAAATTGGCCTAAATGTTCAACCCAACAGATGTCAGAAAATGTCGAAAAGATTAATAAAATAGCCCGAAAATTTAAAAAAAATTATGTACAGGTAGTACACGGCACCGAAAAGGTTAATATAGTTACCAGAAAGGGTGTTTAAAGGTAGTTATAGAAGTACTATTTTTAAAATTTTTGGTCCAGATGAACAAGAATGTTTAGTACAAAATTCGGACACTCCAGTCATTGCTACAATTCGGATAGTTTGGTGTCACTTGCCTCTATAATCCGGACATGTGAAAATCATATAAATCTCATGCTTCCACCGTAAATGAACTTCGGGGAATAACGGGTAAAATGAAGCAACTGCAAATTTTACAGATGAAGACTTAATTGCAGAATGCAAATGTGTAGAAGAATCTTGTAAACAAATTAAGCACAAAGATACTGTTCAGTCATTTTCTCAGTGCATTCTATGGGTAGAACAAAATGACATACCAATGCAGGACGTCTTGTTATTACGAAGATTGCAGAAAAGCGCCACTTTACATTTGTTCGCCAACAGAAGGCAGCAAAAAATCAGGGATTATTTTACAAAACCTGATTCTGTTTGAATGTAGCCCTGTTATGATGAATTTGCTTTGCTCGTACAGATATTATGTAGTTAGGACGTATTAAAAGCATATTTTATTTATATTATTTTGACGTTTTTAAAATATTTCTGTAATCCAGATAATTCGAAAATTCGGACTAGCAGAAAACTTTATCTGTCCGGATTAGTGAAGTTGTATTATACTAACAAAATCTCACTAGTAAAGACACCATCTATCATGGACATAGACATACTGTTTGATATTCAAAAATTAAAGGTAACTCTTCTACTCTTAAAAGCACCTACTACTAATATATAAATAGAAATAAATTCTATTAATTATAAAAACACAAACGGTGAAATTATCTATAGTGGTATCCTCTCTCCATAGTGAACACTTGTTTCGATTCCATGAGTGCCCCTTATGGAGAGGTTTCACAGAAATAATATTTTTAATGTATAATAACTTATTTTATAAAATTGGTCGATATTTCGAGCTTAAACACAAATGATTTTATTTATACCTTTGAATTCGTTTATTCCTGGAATTAATGTAGTAAAAATTTCTAAAATTAAATTTTACTCTCCGATCCTGAAAATGATATTCATTATAGTGTATAACCCATACCTACACAATTTATACACATTGCAAAACTAATATTGGCTTACTATAAATTTTTCTGAACTTTAAACATCGTTCACTCTAGAGTGAACGCGTGGATTACATATGTAATCCAGTGTATTTACGTTCAATTCTATTTTTGTTTTGTTTATAACGCATCAACAATATTTTCAATATTTTCTACAAATAATCTTTTTTAGAAAGTTACTGCAAAGATTGTTCATGTATCATAAGCAAAACAAAAATTGTACTGAAAATAAGTAATCCACGCGCCCACTCTAGGGTTAAAGCAGAATTTTAAAATCATTAAGAAAGTGTTCCACTGTTATAACAAATATTATATTACTAAAAAATAATAAATTAACATCTTTATTTACTGATTTCATCATTTTCTGCATGCTAGAGCATGTTTTTCCGGTTTGAGAATTAATATCTGCTTCGTTAACCCATTAGTCCATGAAGTCGTATTTTTTTGAAATTATCAAAATCGTTCTGACCCACAAAAAATATAATGTAGGCGTCCATTATAAGATACATTATGCACTAATGCAAACAATTTTATAATTTTTTCGCTAAAAAACTTTTAAATTGAGTAATACAGTTTCCAGTTTTAAAACAAAAATTTCAGTACACGTCGTTTTACCTTTATTGAATGCTCTTAATTGATTCATTAGCGATTTAAACAAAACAAACATTGACAATCCGTTCTAATACAGTCAGACCTGTGAGACAGAAGTGCTTAGAACCGCAAAAAGATCCGTCTTAGCCAGGTTTCCGTTTAAACCATTGATATCTAAGACTTTACCTAAATCAGGACCGGAAAAAAGTTCCACCGTAGACAGGATTCCAGCTTATCCAGGTTTGACTGTAACGGAATTGATTGGAAAGCTGTTACGCTAAAAAACGGCGATAAATACTGGATGTCCTCGTAAAGTGTTGTTTATTCAGCACTTTTGTTATGTTTCTAAATTGAAATTGCAAGTACTGTATACTTATTTTAAGACGGAAGTTAGAAGTGTAACAACAATGCAAGTTGATGTAAAATGATACACCCTAAAGTTCATTCAACCTTTTGCTCACACTACACAAAAATTACAATTCAAATTCATTGGTTTGCAAATCAATTTAGAAATTTTTTTCATGTTTCTTTAAGTTTTGAATGCTTATTTTTTTGGAAACTAGAAAATCCATTTACTTTCACTTGAGTTACTTTCATTAGCAAATAATATACAAATTATTTTCTTGTGTTCAGAAAAGCAATAATTTTTTTTAGACGTCGCCGTCGAAAACTGTCATTACTATTAAAAGGCGACAATAAAACCTAGCACAGTTTAATCTTTATTCCAACATAATGACGATACATTTAGAAGGGCGCAACAAATGTGCACCATATGTTTAAGTAATAACTACAGTGCAACTTTAAACTGAATGAGTCAATTTGTATACTACAAGCAACTTGCAATTACATTTAAAAATTTTCTTTTATTCATTGCCTCCAATTTACATCACAATCCCTCAGACTATTTATATATTAACTAAATGACGCTCAAAGAAATTTTAACCTGAATACGACTTACTATTATAATTGAAGTGGTCATTTGAATGAATATGCGTAAGAGATTTAATTTTAGATCTCAAGCGTCATCTTATTAAAAATTGAAGTAAAGTTCCGCGAAACGTACATATTGTCAAAGTATCACTTTCACTGCAGTCTTTGGAGTTGGTAAAGAGGTCAGAAACCTTTAAGGTTGGGCATTAAGATGAGGTCAGCCACGACCTGTGATTCATGCAGACATTACCCGCCGTAAGGCAATCGCATCTTTTAGTGGGTGCTTTTAGATCATATAGTTACAGTTTGATTAAAGACGAAAACGACAGATGGGAGATAAATTTAGAGTTCGTTTGATAATTACAGTTAATTGTTCAGGAATATTCTCTCGGCTGGGCTGCGTTTTTTGCGCCAGTGACCGTAATTAACTATGCGAATAATTAAGTCAGGTGTGAGAAAATTCTGTTTAAAATTCAATTTTGTCGTTCTTGTAACCTACATTATAAAAACAATAATACGCCATAAAACAAGAACATACGAAATTAATTTATATTGGTGTAATGGAATTAATTTTTTCGCCCTATTTTCGGTTTATTAGTTACGTCATTATTTGGTTTACTTTACTGTGTGAAGATAACGTGGAAAAAGATGACTGCTATTAGGTGTAGGATCACAAGAATAATGACAAAATGGTAAACTGCGAATAATGATTCAGTGCATTCGATTAATAGAAATTTATTGAAAATAAAACTTCCCCGATAAATATCATTCTAGACACAGATTTTCCTCCATTTCTGTTTCTATTCGAGTTATATAAATTATAAAAGAATAAATAGTATACAACAATGCTTATCATGTCATAGAATATGCACATAGGCCATCCATCTTCTGGTTTTACGACCACAATTGATATTTTAGCACATCTGATCAAATGTATCTACCCGAAATTTGGTTTCGTTGTAGAAGTGTATTATCTCGTTTTTTTTTTAAATCTCGTTTAGACTTCTATCCGTATGCATGGTTGATAATAAAATTACTAGCTTCTCATTCAAAACAAAAAATCGATGAATTTGGTTGTCTTTGGGGAGTTTCCAATATATCCGAAGGAATTTCAGCTTGATTTTTTTGTAATGTTCCGACAAGAGTCAATTTGTAAGGAGCTTGTAGGAGCTCATCAGCGACACTTACTAAAGTGAACCAATTACCCATGGTAACACAACTGTTACTACCATGGATGCTTCTCTTCTTTGTTATGTAATAGGTACTAAAAGGCAATTAATTTGTTTTAGTTCCTTTTCCTTGATATGGTTCAGGATCAATCATGTATTTTGAGGGCACATCACATAACATAACTAACTTGATATCATATTTGGTTGGTTTATTTGGGATATACATGGGAATTCCTCTAAATGCCAAAAGTTGTTCATCCAAAGTCGTACAAGGAGATGGATGAAGACATACAAATAGAAACAAACTCGTCCCAGGTGTCTCGTATTGAAGTAAATCTATCGTCATTTTGTCGGTCAATTCTAGTTTCTTTATCATCAAAACATAAATAATTTAAAGAAATAAAAATCGGTCACAATTCATTGTAGCCCTATTTCCCGATATTATTTGTACAAATTTATTTATTTATTTATTTTTGACCATATGCCTTAAATGGCATCCTATAAAGGCAAACATGAGTTGCCTGTACATAGGGATATTATAGGATCAAATATTTTGGTTGTTCTTTATAAGTGCCATTACTTCCTCTTTACACGTCTTGGAAATTGTCAGTTTTTTCAGTATAATAGGCCGATTTCAGGATGATTTGCTCGTTTGTATGAAGGAGAATTTTATGCAATATATTATCCTTGAAAAAGCGAGAGAAACAACTTACGGTTGTCCGCAAATGTGAACCAAGTCCTTCGCTGGCATGTACAAAATGAATTATGTTCCGAGTAGGAACTCTTTTTTGTCGCTGTGGTTCTATTGTAGACCATCTATAACCATTTTTGCCCTTTATTGAAGATTTCTTGAGAACAAGAATATGCCTCAGATTGCCAGCACGTTATTCTGATTTGCCACAGATATGTTCCTTGATTATTTGCTTCATTTTCGTCTTCGGAGTTTTCAGCACTATCTGAATTTACTGTTTCTAATTCTACAATATCTTCTCCTTCCATAATTTTTTTCACTTCGGCTTCTAATTCTAATAGGTGACGTCGAAACTTACACAAATATTAAATACTAGTAAAATTGCCGACAAACACGAAAGCCACATGCCGATTGCAAATCGCTCCCGAGTGTTGTAGAGTAAGGGCTGAGTTATATTAAATATATTATCTTTTGCACTTAACGTTTGATAATCTAATTAATTAAACAATAATAACTGAAATCCTGTTCGATAGATCTAAAACGCCAATCAAATAAGGAAGTGTACAATTGTATAATTATCAACCATAACCATAACTGAGTAATTTATTACTTATTGATAGTAACATTTTACCAACTTTACTAATGAATATTTTCGTGTATTACACCAATAAAGAACCCATTTGCATTTCATGCATGTTTCAAGATCTTTATTTATCGTAAACAAACTGTGAGGCATGAATAAAAAGTGCCTCTCAAACAGATTCATGTATTTACATTAATGCAAGGTATTACTTCTCCATCGGTTACTTAAAACAAAAAAAAAAAAACGCAATCGATGTTCATGCTTTCACTACTTTATCTTTATCCCGTAAGGAGATAAGGTAGCATGGTTTATATATAATTCTACTCTAATTTCCAATATTACTCTGGGGTTACACCTTCCAAGTTTGTTACGGTTTATTAATAACTTTCACCATTTCCATTGACTAGTTTTAAGATCATTGTTAAAATCGTTGTCATTATTTGCGATAGAATCCCTTGGGAACGAATCCGATTTCTAACGGTCCGTTTGTTCGAGTTTTTTATTTTTGAATTTAATTTACATAATTATTATTAATTAACAGATAAAGTTCTATTTAATTATAAATGAAAAATGGTACGAAATTTAAGTCACCAAAATTGTACGAAAGATTTGACTAATTTTATATGCACAGCATTTGTAAAACCGATTTGTTTTGCTGTAATACTGGTGCTGTTAAAAACTAGTGAATTTCAAGATCCATGATCGAGTTAGAGAAGTTTCAAGGTAGTTCGAATCATTTACAGATAAATCAAACAGAATCAGAACGCAAAGGATATTACAAAACAAAATATTATAATCAGTGGTTAGTGTGGTTTGGAAAGTGATTCGGATGGAATTCTTTCATGCACAATTTAATTAACAAGGAAATCATATTTAAACTTGAAAACTATCTAGGTCAAAAAAATGGAAAGATATTTACGTTAATACACCGCTGTTCGCAGTGGGCATTCTTTGATCACTTCAACCTTATCAAAATGCTTTTAATTTCTTTACCTGATCACAGATTATGTCCCATTTTTTTTCGTAGTCGTAATTCTTCAATAATTTCGCTTTATCCGGTGGTAAATCCATGGACGCCTGGAAATTAAAAAATTCGTGTTAATACAGGTAAACTTAAATTCTTTATCTGAAATTCCGTTTTTTTTTGTGTACAAATTGAACACCTATGTATGATTCACGTGTATAATCCTTCTTTAAATAAATTGCTTGTCAATTTCCAAGTATTTGTGTTGTCATTCGTTTCTACACAAATGCGCGGTGGGATGTTTAGCGTGACGATAAAAATAATTTGTGCGAAAAAAAAATGTAAATCAAAACCTTTGGTCACGAGGCGTAAACGTCAACAAGGCCAGCGCATTAGCGTGTAGTTTACGAATTATATATTTTATCACTGCGTGTGTAACATTCACTCACGCATGCGATATTAAGTTCAACAATGTAATTAAAAACACCCAAAGTACTTAACAGTTTCAAATTATCTCCAGCAAATAAATAAATGCCATTGTTTTCAATTTCCGGTAGAGTCATCTCTTTCTACCGCAAATGCATGCAAGATACAATCAGAGAATACTTTTATCCACCCCTTTCCTGAGTGGGTGAGTCTAAATAAAAAACTACCAGACAGATTGGCAGACGAGAGCAAACAGACGCGTTCGTTCAACCGAAAGTAAATGGAGTACATAACAATCTGGCTGCATCCCTTACTTATGAGGGTTAATTTCTCATTCAAATCTGACAAAAAGATTTTTTTTGCTGTGTGGGCGCAATCAGTGCGAAATATGTAGAAATCTGAAAGTGTCCACCTTTTTAAATTTAATAAACCCACATAAATTTCACATTCACACATGATTTTTTTTTTATTAACTTCAACGCGGATGGACGACGCCAATCCAGGAGATAAACCGATCAAAGAATTTATTGTTGATGTATTAATATCGAATTGCAGTAGCTCTAATGTCTGATAAGTAGTAAACATAAACAATTATTTCGTTGTTAATGAATTCGTGACATTAAATACGCCTTGAGATAAGGAAAAAAACAAATTGATTGCGTTTGTGGCCTTCCCTTCGCGGTATGATTCATACGACGTTATCATCGTGCTAATAGGTAATAATTTTCAAAGATTTCTTTCACACGGACGGCAAAACTATAACGTAAGTTAATTTGGAAAACAGTAATTGTAACTGAAATCCTGTACATACAAGTCATTCTTTGTAGTAGTCATTTTTTCATCTGGGTGTTACAAACCGTCCATTACAACAATTTAAACTTTTATGCGTGGGATGTAAGCACGTGGGATTAATTTTGACCAACTTGAAATAAAATGGAAAATTTGTATAAATGTTCTACGATGATAAATAATGGAATTTATATTTATTAAAAAAATAAAGTAGGTGAAGTACAGTGCGACCTCGATACTCCGGGCCTCAATTATACCGGATTTTTCAATAATCCGGCCAAGTATTTAAATTGCATTGTGTACTTTATAATCCGTATTTGATAGAACTAAGTAATTCGGACCTGCGTTTTTAGACGTCTCTAGTCATTTAAGAAGTTTCAATTTTGCTGAAAGAGCCCTGTTAATCGATAATAACGTCTTGAGTCATGAACCTATAGAAAAGCTTACTATTGAGGATGGACAATTTACAACATTTCTTCCGCCAAAGCACTCTTGCAACCTATGGATCAAAATGTCATCAGATTGACGCAATTATTTTATCGGAAAATTTGTTAGCCCATATTTTATCTACTAATAACGAATAGAACGTTGTTAAGTTTTTAAAAACCATGAACTTGAAGAGTGATGTATGTTCACTATGCAATGCTTGGGAAAAAGTCAGCCCCGAAGTCTTGCAGAAGTTCTGGCACAAAATTATGGCTTATGTGGCAAATAACGACCCAGACACTGCAGATGATACTAAAGTTCTAATTCTTCTGATGAAGATTTGTTACCACTGGAAGACATAGATGTTACCGACGAACATCATGATAGTGACAGTAAAACTCCAGAGTTAAATAATAGAAACCAGACTGTTGAGAATGACGAGGTAGTTAAAAGTTTCACTGTGTACATAATGTGGACAGAAGAAACTAATATCCCACTACAAGATATTTTTGCACTTCAACGATTAAATCAACGACTTTTACAATTAACCGGAAAAGGATCTAGCAAACAACAAATTACAAAATATTCCAAAAAATAATATAAAACGTAATAAATATTGTTCCGTTTTAAATAATTTTTGTTTATGTACTATTTTCTAGTTGTTTTGTATTAAATGTTTTTCTTTTCAGTAAAAAAACTGTTCCACTTCAGTAATCCAAATTATTCACTTATTCGAATCACCGCGGTTTTATTTAGTTCGGATTATCGAGGTCGCACTGTATCTACATTATTATGTAATGTAGAGAAAGAAATAGAATATATTCTTTCATAAACTAGAACCTGTGCTTTTAACTAACAATAAGAAAAAGTAGAAAATTGTTTTTAAAAAAAGAATAAATATTGATTATTTGGTTTTTTGCACTTAATATTTTACATTATATTTTTTGTTTGGTTTTACAATCATCTATCAAGTCACGAATCCTCTTTAGAAAAACAATCACAAACAAATGTTGGCAAGTTCAAACCTACAACGAAATCAAGAAATCAAGATGAATTTCAAGAATTTTTGAAGTACGGTTTAAAGATTGTTGTAACGGGTGTTCAACAAAATCTGCATTCAACTGACCTTCGGGAAAATTTCAAGCGTTCATTTACTACAGTAAGGCATAAAAAGAATGAATTAATTAAACTTAGTTACGTCGAAAAAAAATATTTATTACAGTAAATGCTGAATATGCTCACCACCTATTTCTAAGCACAATATGACAATTCTACGCTGTAATAAATTTAGCACATTAATCAATTTGAACTCTTCTATTTATTTGCAAATACGTGTAAAATGATATTTAAAAGTTGACACTACACATCAGCATACTAGTCTTTTTGACCGTAATTTTTTTTAATCTTACGTTACAAGGGTCGAAACGTTATTCGTGTGAAACAGCTCTAAATCTAAAAAAAAACTTTTGTTACGATTGCGTGATTTAATTTCATAAATAGTGTCTGTATCTTTTTTGTTAAATATTATCATCCTAATGGAAAGAGGTGGGTTACGACAGGCAAACCACCTCATAATTTCTTGCCGGTTTACTACCAGTTTTTTAAGACGTGGGTGTGTTAATCCCTTTCCCACATTAAATATTTTCCTAATAGTTATTCTCCACGATAGGGATGAGGAGTTGCGTTTATTCACCGAAACATGATTATGTAGGAATGTTGTTCTGAATGAACGTCTGATTTCAGATTGCATTCCACTGTTACATCTTACATGTCTTCATGCCACCCTTGGATTGCCCCTAGGCAATTGCTGACTCAGAAAGAAAAAATACGCGATTACGAACGTGACTTTAAATTTATTTTGGATAAACCACACACACAGGAAGTCCTCTAGAATGATTCATTAACAGCAACAGGAAGTTAACAAACTTACCAAAACTTTTGTAAACCTTCGTTCGAGTTCATTGGGATCTGGCATCGGTTGTTTTGCTTTAGTACGAATACTTGGCTGCCTTGTATGGTGTTTAGAACTTATAACACTCTCCGACCTGTCGGGTACACTCTGTTGTGCCGGAGATTCTTCCTTTGATGTTGATAATCCCATTTTGTACACAACACTATACACTTAATTTGTAAATTGTTACATTACTAAAAATTCCGATATATAAAGTTCTTTAATAATCTAATTGTCATCGCTATAAACACGTAAAAATGCAACAGGTACTATGCTGTAATGGACGTAACATACCACCTTCGATAAACTCTCGTTAAAACTAAATGCTGAAGGCTGTTTTGATATTTTCCTGCCACATTGCGCACCGCGCACAAAAGTGACATCTTAATTTTAAGAGCTACATTTGTAACGCATTTATCAGAAGTCGTAGTTTCCTACTTGAAATGAAATAATTTTTTTCTCCACCTTATGGATAAAAAGAGCGCTAATATAAAAATAACATAACATAGATAAAAGAAACTAAATTAGGAATTTCAACAATAAATAAATAAATAGAAGTTGTAATTGATACTGTAAACTCAAGTCATTTTTTTGACTACTGTAGTGTTTTTTGAAATTTCCTAATAACTTTTTAAAACATAAAATTCCATCAAAGCAGTGACGTTTTCTATGGTTGGACGGTTAGATTATGTTTGTAATTTGTTTTCATATCTATATGTACAAATAAAAATTAAATACTATTGGTTGGTAAGCGCATCACTTGAGAACGGCTGGACCAATAAAAAAATATTTGTAGATAATAGCCCGAATAAGGTTTTTAAGGAAAGAAAAATTGGAAAAGTTGCCAGGAAAATTGGAAAATTCGAGAAAAAATGAAAGTCCTTTTTTCTACTCATGATTCGAATGATGTATGTGCGTAATTATTTTTTCCCAATAATTTTTCACAAATTAACAAAACGATCACAAACAAATATATTGAAATTTGAGCAGGACATCTGTCGGGTTAGCTAGTTTCAAATAAAATGTTTTAAATTCTTGAGTGAATGTCAGTTTTACTTAAATGAACCTTATTCGTAACCATTGTAGTATTACCTATAGGCACTAAAAGGGTATTTTTGAACTGTTCTTGTTTTAATAATTTCTTAACATAATTTCGTTAGATCTTATATTTATAAAAATAAAATGGTTTTTTATTGATCACTTCTTTGGTTATTAATTGAAGGACTCGATGCAAAAAGTCCTTAAGTGACATTGCAGAGATTTGGTACTATTTGAGTCATTTCTGAGAAGAATGGATGAACCATGTTATTTAATAAGACAACTTCAGTCAAAATCAAAACAATGTGATTTCCAGATCAAATTGAACCGTAAAAGCTCAAATATCTCAGAATATGAAAAAGTGACTTAAAAACTTATTGCATAGAGCCCTTCAATTATATTTTTACAAGTCACAAAGAACTGTTGAAAACACCAAAAACTTCAATGCACAATTCTAACCAAAAGGCTGCCGTACAGCAGGGTATGTACTGAATTCACAAAGTGAAAATTACGTATATTTTTACCCAGTTAAATACATGATTTCATAGTTTATTTTAAACTTTTTAAAGCAAAATGAATATTTTAAGAATTTTAGACACACATAAAACGGTGTCTCCCAACCGGAGGAACACTTCTTATAAAAACCAGAGCAATACCATATCTTGTTGAATTGTTATGAATATAGTTAATAATACTTTAGCCTATGGCCGATGACTCGGACCATTTATTATTTTTGTGCTTTTTTCTTTATATTGATGAGAGGAATCACCTATATTTTTGAAGCACCTTGTACATTTCTCGACTTGGGTAGAAAATTGTAACAAATTTCACGTTTTTAGCTATTCATGTAAACCAAAACAAAACAGTGGGACTTGACATGGAGAGATAATTCACAAAAAAACTGCTCGTTTGGAAGTAAGTCAGTTCTTCTATTAAAAAATACTAACCATACAATAACTCTTCTATTCTAAAACATTCATAAACATGAATTAAACCTAATTATGTTATAGTAGCCATTACAGTAGAACACAATCATGTTCTTTACAAATTGTACCCTCTAAGGCAGTTTATTTTCTATAATTACGGTCTTCGATTACAAAAATAAAGTGGATGGCATGGCCTTATTCAATTCTTAATTTATTCTATTTTGTTTTTGTAAAATATTTCTAAAATTCTCAGGTACAAATTTGATGATATGCTAATCTGGCTTCAGAAAACTTTTAAAAAAATGTTATTCCACTGCACTGATTTTATCAATTTCAATGTTCTCATCCAGAGAGAAACTTGTTTCTGTATTTAAACTGTCTTGAGTACTGCTGCAGCTTGCTTGCTCCTTGCTTTGTTTTTCTAATTCCGCCCAAGGATCTTCCATAAATGATGGATGTACAAAACTAGCTGCTCTAAACTCAGCACTTGAATTTCTACCTTTCTGAAAATGTTTCTTGTACGGATAATTCAAATTTGGGGAATAGTAGTTTCTATTATCGTGAAATCTATTTGGCCTATTCCACAGTTTTTGTCTAAAACCTCTGTTCTGTCGATAATGTTGTGGACTGCCGCGGTGTTGAGGGCTACTGCAATATGATGGATTAAAACTGTTCCGAAACGATTCTGGTTTATTGAATGGTATGAAATTTGATGTGTTCGGTTGAAGTGATGTATTATTTGGTTGGTAATATACAGCATCAGGTGCACCTTCAGTACCTGCCCAAGAACGATTCATTTTACTGGGTAAAGTTTGAAATTCACTAACTTTATACTATGCAAATTAAAAAAACGGATACAAATGTTTAATTGTCCACAAACGATGTGGAAATGGTTTTACTTTAAGGTTAAGTTTACTTCGCTCAGAACTACTTCACAAATGGAACACATCTGAACTAAGATGTCTTAGAACTACTTTCAAAAAGTTACATTGTGCAAAGTGAACAATGAACAAATTTGCCGCGTTCTATACATCATGAAAAAAGTAACGTTATTTTGACATTGGGATATTCCAACGCCATCTTTATTTAAAGTAAAGGTGGCGTTGAATATTCTCATGTATCGTCACTAATGCCAATAATAATGCCTTACCCCCAGGTTTATTTAGCTCATTTTCTTATATGTATTATTTAAATAATTTAATATTAACAAATTGTAGAGGGGACCTTGACGTCATCGCTTTACGGTACCTGCCGATAAGTGCAGATGGCGTCGTTTTCACTATATTTGCGAGTGTTTGTTGAAACTGAAAATCTATTCGTGTTTGAACGAGTTGAGCATTGAAAGAACGAATAATTTGACAATGACAGTTGATCATTATTTCTCTCGCTCTTCTGGTTGCTTGTTATCTTGCCGTTCTCTTCCGCATTCTTCTATACTTGAAAACCGTCGAAATTAAAAATTCATTTTTAAAATTAGAATTTTTATATAATAAGGTCTACGATATATCATTCAGAAGCATGTGTCACATAATTAAATTACCTTGTGATCGAGTTCCAAATTTCTATGTTTGCATCATCATCCGTCAATAAGTCCATCTGAAGCTTGTCCGGTTTCTTTGAAACCTTTAATTTAAGTACATTCGCACGCAAGGGTTCTTTGTTAACGACATACTTCAACGAATTAAACGAGCTAAGAAGAAATTGTTGCGAAAGTTGGGAATGAAGAAAAAGTCATCCTGCCTGAAAATGAAAAGACGTTCCTCCTCATCTTGTTGTCCCCCTCTTAGGGTTAAATTTAGCTGACGACGAAGATGACGATGAGTTAGAGGAATGTTTTCATGATCCACGTGATATTTGTGAGGAATGTTTTCGTTACGACTGTAGCTGCCCCCGTACAAAGTACTCAAGACGCAGATGATAATTCGGTTTCAAAATTAAGAGAATATGTTAATTTTCTCTTCAGTGTCTTCATCGCCACCCGCGAAAGAGCTATAAAAAAAATTTCTCGAAATTAATCCAAAAATAAAATTATTACAGAAGCAATTTTTTTAATTACCTGACTAACCTGCCGTCATGCATATAATAAGATCCATCTGAAGTTTGTCCGGTTTCTTTGAAACCTTTAATTTAAGTACATTCGCACGCAAGGGTTCTTTGTTAACGACATACTTCAACGAATTAAACGAGGTAAGAAGAAATTGTTGCGAAAGTTGGGAATGAAGAAAAAGTCATCCTGCCTGAAAATGATAAGACGTTCCTCCTCATCTTGTTGTCCCCCTCTTAGGGGTAAATTTAGCTGTCGCAAAACTTGTGATTACGATGACGACGACGACGAATTATCATCTGCGTCTTGAGTACTTTGTACGGGGGCAGCTACAGTCGTAACGAAATCATTCTTCACAAATATCACGTGGATCGTAAAAACATTCCACTAACTCATCGTCGTCGTCGTCATCGTAATCACGTAAACCACAGTTTGGAGTTTATCGATTTGAGTAGTAATAAAATTTCCGTGTTTGATGAAGACTTGTTGGTGGGGTTGAATCGGCTCACTCATTTTTATGCATACAATAATAATCTCACAAGTATCCCCGAAAAGTTGTTTGGGGATTGTGTTAAGTTAGAACAAATCTGGCTTAACGATAATAAAATCGTACGGTTGAAAGAAACTATTTTTGATAGTTTGCACAATTTGAAGTTTCTGTATCTGTATAAAAACCCGCTGAACAAGGTGGATAAGAACAAATTGAGGATGTTAAGAATCGGGAAATTGAGAATATAACTTGGCGTAATTTTTTATTATTTTTCTTTATGCAATAATCTTGTTTTATATTTAAATTTGTATTGTTTAAATAAGGGGTCAGAAAATGATTAAATAGATTTTTTAAATTTAATTGCTTACATTTTTTTACTAAATTTAGAAAAAGTTTTAATACAATAATAAATTCCGCCGAAGAAATTAGTTGCAATTACTTGCTGTAATTAGCAACTGAATGTATTAAAACTGAATTGGACTGTATCGTTTTTATGATAAGTTCATTTTTTATACTAAGATAATAGATACTCTACAATTTACGTTTAGTCTGAAGAAAAAACTTATTATCTTTTTATAGTGAACTTACTTATACAATAATTAGTGTAATGACCCAAACTTGCCGCCGAAAAAATTTAAATATTCGAAATATCCCGAACGCTCGAAAAATAAACCGCGAAATTCAAATTGGCCAACAAAATTGTGATCGTCTAGAATGTCGGTAGGACTCCTCGTTGCGTTTACACAATGCGGCAAGCGTTCTGGATGCAACGGTGAGACTTTTAGGGGAAGAGGTGTCTTCAATAAAACAATATCATAGTGGAGGATGCCTTTTTAATTAAATCAAAATAGTAAGAGCGGAGAGCTCATGCAATAAACTGGAATCGGTGAAACCTCCCCAAACCGATTCCTCAGGCATGTAAAAAAAAACAAAAGCATACACAAACAAAGAAAGCAATTAATACCACCGACATACACAACATAAGAAATCGTCCCTTTTTATAAATAAACAACATACAAAATAAAAACATAAACGAGATGTGGTATGTGATAAAAAAACACATGTTAAATAATTAGGTTGTAATGTCGAATCATCTGAAACATATCGGAGATCACACCGAAGACCTGGATAAATTTTGATTGGCAAGGCAGTACGAATGATGGACATGATTTCATCATTATTATCACTTGAAGCATGAAATAACAAGAACTATTTGTTATGATAAATTAACCGGGCTACGAACTGTTGCCTTTCCAGGCACACGATATGTACAGTGCGCCGTAGAGGGTGGTCCGTAACTCTGCCTTACTGCCTTTTTCGAACGGTGGAAAGAACGGCACAGCAATTAGACACACATAAAAACAACAATCTCGGCCTATAAATGATGTCCCGCCTGTTATTGGCTAGGTTCCCCACCACCGAGTACAAAAACAACAACAATTATAAATAGCACATACATAGCATAATAGACAAACAAAACCTTTCGATCATACTCACAACCGAGGAAATGGAACACAAATTCCAGCTCGCCGCCACTGGTAAGAGCTGCAACCAGTTCCCGGGGGTGATAACTAAATGTCCACATTACGCGCAGATGGTAATTTAAATTAATAAAGGGACGATTTCTCATGTTTACAATTAGAACATACAATATCTAACCAAGGAACACACATGCGACGAACCGGCCTATAATTACGTTCGACCGGTCGTTCCAACGAGGTCTTCGTGTAGAATTGGGCGCCTCCGCATAACCCTTTAAACCTTGCGTCGGTCCAAATCTGGTTTAAGCGCTCCCGAGTGCGCGCTTAAGTAACGGGCCCTCCCGATACTCCGGCACTGGAAGGCACGCCCTAACGGAGCGGCTACATGCCGCCACGCGGAGATTTTGACCCTTAACGACACGTAACCCGCGTCCCCTTTACAAACAACGGAAAAACCCCGCGTTTCTTCGCCCCCGCGATAAAAAAACGCATGCTAACCCTTGCCGTTCCCGTACTTAACCAAAACTAACGCGCGATTAGGCCGATTCGTTATCTAACTACAGTTTCATACTACTAAATCTAACATGCTAACTAACCTACCCCACGCGCTGTAGCCGTCAACAAAAACTACCAGATACGATACCCGGATTAAGAGATCCTGCACAAATTGCTCCACTAATTAAAAACCCACCCCCAAAACAACAAGACACTTTAAAATAAAATTAAAACAACCACTTTTTCTCGAAGCGTCTTCTTCGGTTCAGGGCCCGCTAGCTTCTCCCCCACAACCCTTCGCGGCTCCTAAACCGGTCCCGCCCTCTACTCTACTCAACTTGGCTTAAGACTCTGGCTACTTAACTCGGTGCGTGTGTCGGGTTGCCGACGGTGCAGGCGTAAATTAGAATTTTTAAATTCAGTTCACTACAGACGCCCCCAAGTGTCTTCGTCGTGGCGAGCATCATAGCGACGGACGGCACTTCTTGGTTGGTAGGTGAATTTAAACTTCTCCTCGAGCCGTATGCACCCCTTGCTTACAACCGTCGGCCGAGTTCTGACTGCTGTGTCCCGAATTGCGTCGCGGTCGATATCCGCCAATGGAAGGCCCCGGATCCACAACTCTGGGACTATCTCCTGGGACTGGATCAGGAGGGTTCACTCAACCGGCATGGTCCCACTGCCCCGACTCTGGTTCTCGGGTTTGCTCCAGTCTGGCCACCTCTGCAATTGGTTTTGCTCCCTCACGTCCGCTCACAAGGTGGGCGAGTAACTCCTCGCTCCGCTATTCTCTTCCTTCCTGCCTCTACCTATGGCAATGGTGCGCTAGAGTTACCGTTGGCAGTCCTGCGTCCTCGTCCACGTCCTTCCAGGCTACCTGCTACAAAACGGCAACCAGTATACGCACATAAAGCCAAGGAAGACGGAAGGAATTAGCTAAACCTACTAAACTACGCCCCCGTAGACACCCCTTACAAAAAGCTCACTCAATTGCATCCTGGTCACGGCACCAAATCTGTAATGACCCAAACTTGCCGCCGAAAAAATTTAAATATTCGAAATATCCCGAACGCTCGAAAAATAAACCGCGAAATTCAAATTGGCCAACAAAATTGTGATCGTCTAGAATGTCGGTAGGACTCCTCGTTGCGTTTACACAATGCGGCAAGCGTTCTGGATGCAACGGTGAGACTTTTAGGGGAAGAGGTGTCTTCAATAAAACAATATCATAGTGGAGGATGCCTTTTTAATTAAATCAAAATAGTAAGAGCGGAGAGCTCATGCAATAAACTGGAATCGGTGAAACCTCCCCAAACCGATTCCTCAGGCATGTAAAAAAAAACAAAAGCATACACAAACAAAGAAAGCAATTAATACCACCGACATACACAACATAAGAAATCGTCCCTTTTTATAAATAAACAACATACAAAATAAAAACATAAACGAGATGTGGTATGTGATAAAAAAACACATGTTAAATAATTAGGTTGTAATGTCGAATCATCTGAAACATATCGGAGATCACACCGAAGACCTGGATAAATTTTGATTGGCAAGGCAGTACGAATGATGGACATGATTTCATCATTATTATCACTTGAAGCATGAAATAACAAGAACTATTTGTTATGATAAATTAACCGGGCTACGAACTGTTGCCTTTCCAGGCACACGATATGTACAGTGCGCCGTAGAGGGTGGTCCGTAACTCTGCCTTACTGCCTTTTTCGAACGGTGGAAAGAACGGCACAGCAATTAGACACACATAAAAACAACAATCTCGGCCTATAAATGATGTCCCGCCTGTTATTGGCTAGGTTCCCCACCACCGAGTACAAAAACAACAACAATTATAAATAGCACATACATAGCATAATAGACAAACAAAACCTTTCGATCATACTCACAACCGAGGAAATGGAACACAAATTCCAGCTCGCCGCCACTGGTAAGAGCTGCAACCAGTTCCCGGGGGTGATAACTAAATGTCCACATTACGCGCAGATGGTAATTTAAATTAATAAAGGGACGATTTCTCATGTTTACAATTAGAACATACAATATCTAACCAAGGAACACACATGCGACGAACCGGCCTATAATTACGTTCGACCGGTCGTTCCAACGAGGTCTTCGTGTAGAATTGGGCGCCTCCGCATAACCCTTTAAACCTTGCGTCGGTCCAAATCTGGTTTAAGCGCTCCCGAGTGCGCGCTTAAGTAACGGGCCCTCCCGATACTCCGGCACTGGAAGGCACGCCCTAACGGAGCGGCTACATGCCGCCACGCGGAGATTTTGACCCTTAACGACACGTAACCCGCGTCCCCTTTACAAACAACGGAAAAACCCCGCGTTTCTTCGCCCCCGCGATAAAAAAACGCATGCTAACCCTTGCCGTTCCCGTACTTAACCAAAACTAACGCGCGATTAGGCCGATTCGTTATCTAACTACAGTTTCATACTACTAAATCTAACATGCTAACTAACCTACCCCACGCGCTGTAGCCGTCAACAAAAACTACCAGATACGATACCCGGATTAAGAGATCCTGCACAAATTGCTCCACTAATTAAAAACCCACCCCCAAAACAACAAGACACTTTAAAATAAAATTAAAACAACCACTTTTTCTCGAAGCGTCTTCTTCGGTTCAGGGCCCGCTAGCTTCTCCCCCACAACCCTTCGCGGCTCCTAAACCGGTCCCGCCCTCTACTCTACTCAACTTGGCTTAAGACTCTGGCTACTTAACTCGGTGCGTGTGTCGGGTTGCCGACGGTGCAGGCGTAAATTAGAATTTTTAAATTCAGTTCACTACATTAGGTATACCATAATTTCTAATGTCATGTTTTATTGAACAAAAGGGTGTGATGTGCGTCAAGTTTTACCTCCACTCCAAAAATCGAAACTGCTAATTATGTGAGGATGCCGAAATTTTACACACTTATTTTATTTATTTTTAATAATTTTTAGGGTAATTTTTTTTCGCTTTGTAACAACGGTTAATACTTTTGTATTATTTATTTTTGACTACAATATTCATTATGCAATGTCGCACCACGCCATTAAATTTAAATTCCAAAATATATTCTAATTTCTCACGAAAATCTAATTTAATGTTTCAACATTGAAAATTTGATGAATTTACGAAAATTATGTAATATTTAAGGCGCACCTGATAGGCCTGCTTCTAATAGAACCACGTATGTTAAATAACTTCATATTTTAAAACTCTTTCAATTCAAGCATTCCATTCCAGAAAATAATAAAAATTATTGTCATTCAATAATTTCTTGCAAAGTTGACACATTTGCTACGATTCGTCGATTCCTTGCAAAATGGAAGCAGTGCTCCTGCAACATATGCAACCAATCATACCGAGTTGTCCCAAACATCATCAGTTTATGAAAACCGAGATGCGTGGTTTAAAAGGTGTCACATAAATTAAAATAAAATCAATGAATTGTAAATGATTAATTCTAATAATAAATATTGAATCGCCGGAGGTTTTCGCCGACGAATATTGCCACAACGAAACTTAATCCGTTGTAAACTATTCCAATAAAATTCATATGTATAATGACAACTGTATTTGACACGCTTTTTCCGCTACACACATGTTACTAACAAATAAACAAAACAAACAATTTACATGAGAACTTTATTAATTGAGTGCAAAAAAAAATACATCGGCGTTCCGACGAACAAAAGCGTCATCGCAACATAATTCATCGCTTCAAATTCGAGATGAGTGACATTCCGTCGGAACAGAAAAAACAGTCAAAACAGTCGAAACCAAAGCGGTGTCCCATCGAACCGGCCATGATTTAGACCTGTCACCTTCCGTCACATTATTATGTCAAATTAAATAAGATTAACAGTCAAATCGAAAACTTCCTGACGACATATTTATTAAACGTCAACTTGTTGATGTCGTACGGCTTCCCTGTAGAGAGTCCGAGTAGCCCGGATCGAGCGACCATTTTTAAGAATCCGGACTCTGTCTACAAGAAGAAGACGGACGTCCGTCCCAAATCGAAATTTGACGTTAATGCGAGGGAGTTCGTTCCCTACGGCCAAATAAATCAGGAATGGCAGGTCAATCATGATAGCGGACAAGGCTCCGGATACAGCAGCGAGTCCGGGGTCAATAGAGATTCCGCGAGCAGCTGCAGTCCTCCGGACGACCGGATTTTACCCCAAAAAAACTTGCAGGTAGATGAGAAAAAATGTATGAGGTGTGAATCTGCATTCTTCATTGCAAACAACTCAGAATATCTGACGATGCAACCATGTTGTCACCATTGGGGAAACTCCGGACTGTACGAACCACTCCGGCTAAATCGAAAATTGAGTGAAGTCGACCTGACATCAAAGCTTCGTGACAATTCGACCTACCTCAGAATACACAACAGAACGATCAATTACGATAATAAGTTTTTTCTTCAGACTAAACGTAAATTGTAATGAGTATATCTTACTATAAAAATGAACTTATCACAAAAACGATACGATACAGTTTTAATACATTCAGTTGCTAATAACAGTCATTCGATCTATCCTTTTGTCCAAGTATTTATTGTTCAAAATAAGTATAATAATAATAATGAATATTAACATACACAGTTTTACTTTCATTTTTCTTGTTTCCTAATAATAAACATTAACAGAAGTAACGTTAAGCGAGGTATTACTGTATTCCTGATTGGAGAATGCATTCCAAATTTACTGTAAATGTCCCAATTCAGAAATTTTGTTGCAACTAATTTCTTCAGTGGAATTTATTATTCTATTGAAACTTTTTCTAAATTTAGTTAAAAAAACATAAACAGTTTGATTTAAAAAATCTATTTAATCATTTTCTGACCCTTTATTTAACCTCCAAACAATAAAAATTTAAATATAAAACAAGATTATTGCATAAAGAAAAATAATAAAAAATTACGCCAAGTTATATTCTCAATTTCTGGATTTTTAACATCCTCAATGAGTTCTTATCCAACTCGTTCAGCGGGTTATTATACAGACGCAGCGACCTCAAATTGTGCAAACTATCAAAAATAGTTTTTTCCAACCGTACGATTTTATTATTTTGAAGCCCCAAACAACTTTTCGGGGATGATTGTGAGGTTATTATTCCACGCATAAAAATGAGTGAGCCGATTCAATCCTACCAACAAGTCTTCATCAAACACCAAAATTTTATTATGACTCAAATTAATATGCTCCAAACTCTCCAACCCTCTAAACAATTGGGGAGGAAACTTGGTGATGTTGTTGTTCAACAAAGAAATCTTCTTCAATTTCTTCAAACCCGCGAAGACGTTTCCTTCCAAACAAGTAAGATTGTTATAAGACAGCAACAAAGTAATCAGATTGGTCAAGTTGTTGAAAACCCCTTTTTCGAGGAAGGTCAGATCGCTGCAACTAAAATTCAATTTGGTGAGTAAAGAGAGGTTGTGGAATGTGCCAGGTGCCACGTAATTAATCTCACTGTCGTGTATCCAGAGGAAGGTCGAATTATCACGAAGCTTCGATAGCATATCCATTGCATTCAATTTTCTTAAACTATGATTCTTCTCCAGAAGATTTTTTAAATTTGGTATTTCTATTTTGTTTGGATCTAATTCTGCAAATCGTTCGTTTTCTAATTTTTCTCTTCCTATTTCTTCATATTGGGTTTGTTTTTCTGCTATTTGTTGCTGTAGAGCGTAATTTTCTGACTGTAGCAGCTTTATGTGTTGTTCGATTTCCTTGACTTTTTCTTTAAGTTTCGTTTTGGTAGATTTTGGTAGATTTCACGTCCAGAATGCGAGTAACTTTTCGCTTTAAAGTTTTAGATTTCATGTTTTACACAAATGGAATTCAAATATCGCCGATATCAAAGGATTCAAGGGGGAATGAAAAATAATATTTTCGTCGATTTTCAATTTATTTTTAATTCCGACGAAAAGATTACAAAGAAAAAACTTTTAGAATGATAGATTGTAGAAAACTTACAATTCTTTTAAAGTTGTTATTCAATAAGTTTCTTGCTACATTTGCTACGATTCGTCGATCCTTGCAAACTTAAAACAGCACCCCCGCAGCATATGCAACCAATCATACCGATATTACCCAATTTCCATTAATTTATGAAAAACAAGCTGCAATGGTTGAAAAGATGATCATTTTTTTGTCTTATATAAATTAAAATAAAATCAGTGAATTGTAAATGATTTTATTGTTATTGTTCTGTTGTTATTCGATAAGTTTCTTGCAAAGTTGACACATTTGCTGCGATTCGTCGATTCCTTGCAAAATGGAAGCAAGACTCCTGCAGGATATGCAACCAATCGTACAGAACTTTCTCAATTTTTATTAGTTTCTGAAAAACGAGCTACAATGGTTAAAATGATGATAATTTTTCAGTCTTACATAAATTAAAATAAAATCGATGAATTGTAAATGATTTTATTGTAATAATGGATTTATTTAAATCGCCGGTTTGTCAATCAATAAAGGTGGTTCTTCATAAATGCGAAAGATGGAGCAAATAACACAAAGTGGGCCGAATTTGAAAATAATTTCATTTATCTACAATCATGACGTAATACGTTCGTTTCATATGCTAGCCATGGATACATAACAAGGCACCTTATCCACAGGTCACGCCCCTTCAGTTTCCTTTTCATTATTAGACGGAGCGTATTGTTGGTTGCCTATTTATTTTCATTAATGAACGGAGCGTAATGTTGGTAGCATACGCGCACGGTAGAATGATTAGTTTTTACGAGACTACCTAAGCAAATGTCTCGGGTTCAATTCTGGGCGACAGTAACTCCGTATTAAAATTAGACACCGTGTCTCCTCGCTAGGCAATGTTAAAATACCGAGGTATTCTGCCAAATCTCTTCTTCTTCTTCCTTCTTCTATGACTGAAGGAATATTTGCACTTAATTGTTACGGGACGGAACAATTATCGGACGGTGCCAATGCACGACGCCCTTGCGGGAAAAAGAAAATTAGGAACGAATAAAACACTATTATCAATTAGGGAGACATCGGTTACCGCAAGAATCGGAGAAGCGTCACAACTTAAGAGTGGTTAAGTTGTCACTTTCAAAGTATCATACAAGGAAAAGAAAAACACGTTCGTATTTTTCTTGCTAACTGATAGATCCTTGTTATTTTTTTCGCGCCCATGACAACTGGAAGCAAAGGTTTCTCGATGAAAATCACATTTTGGTTTCGGTTTAATTTCGGTGTCAATTTTGCTTCGGAACTTATCAGCATTTTAAAGTTTTATCGAATGAAATTTTGATTGTAGATAAACAGCTGTATTTTTGTTTGTTTGTTTGTTTGTATGTTTGTAAATACGAGTAATAATAAATAATAATAGCCTACATTATGTGCTCGTCAAATAATATACTATTTTAAATTCAAATCGAGTTTTCCTCGTTATGTAATTACTAATACTTACATCTTTCTTGTAACAAAAATTAATTGTATATAAAAACCGTGCGATTTTATTATTGTGAAGGAAGACCCATTCCAACTTAACACAATCACCAAACAACTTTTCGGGAATGCTTGTGAGGTTATTTTTATACGCAAAAAAAGAAGTGAGCCGATTTAACCCCACCAACAAGTCTTCATCAAACACGGAAATTTTATTACAACTCAAACTGATAATCTCCAAACTCTCCAACTCTCTAAACAAGTGGGGAGAAAACTTTGTGATGTTGTTGTTGCGCAAATTAATCTTCTTCAATTTCTTCAAACCCGCAAAGACGTTTCTTTCCAAACAAGTAAGATCGTTATTTCCCAACTCCAAATTAACCAGATTGGTCAAGTTGTTGAAAACCCCTTTTTCGAGGAAAATCAGACCGGTGCCACTCAAATTCAATTCTGTGAGTGCAGAGAGTCTATCAAAGGTGCCAAGTGCCACGTAATTAATCTCTCTGTTATGTATCCAGAGGTGGGTAGAATGTTCACTTAGGTTCGATCGAAGGTCCACTTCATTCAATTTTCTTAGACTCTGATTATACTCAAAAAGATCTTTTAAACTTTGTATTTCTATTTTGTTTGGATCTGATTCAGCAAGTGGTTCGTCTTGTAATTTTTCCCTTCTTAATTCTTCATATTGGGAATTTTCAGACTGTATCAGCTTTATGCGTTGTTCCGTTTCTTTGACTCTTTCTTCAAGCTTTGTTTTGATAAATTTCATCTCATTCTTTTCGGCCGTAACTGTTGCAAGCATTTCTTTCAGCTGTTGCTCAACTGATGTGGTTCTTGTTTTTTCAATGTTAATATCTTCTTGTAAGTAAGTTCTGAATTGCTTCCTCTTTCTCCGTCTGCATTTTCTTAAGTTCAATACGTGCATCAAGCTTACAACGTGCCAATTCGCTTTTTAACTTCAGACTTTGAAATTTGAAAGATTTTGTGTGTCTATCTATTTCAGCGGCTGATTCTTTTTGTGATTTTTGTAAATTCTTAATTGTTTCCTCTTTCTCTGTCATCGTATTGTTAAGTTGAGTTCTTGCATCAATCTTACAACTTGCCAATTCGGTTGTTAACTTCTGAATTTCAATTTTTAAATTTTGTACTTCTTCTTTGTGCGCATCTAATTCAGCGGCAGCTTCTATTTGTAAATTCTCCATTTCATTTTCCTTCTCTTTTAATTGCTTCTCCAGCAAAGTTAATTCACTTTACTAACTAATTATAATTAGAATGATTGATATAAATAAAATGAATGTCCCTTTTATTTCATAATCACGTTCCGTGCGAGTTTGTTTATGTTGCAAGTTTGTTTATGTCTCCAATTCCTGGAAGGCGTCCTTCACCGGCTCCACCGTCCAGTCACAACATCCTCCTTCTCGCCCATGGACTACATTTGATGCAAAAATTTTGTAAACGAAACTAAACATAAAATTAATGTTTTTCATCCTACACTACAATAAAGTGATGTACTTATTAACTAATTACTGCAAGAATTGTGTAAAATTTGAACAAATTTTAAAGATAAAAAAAAAGTGTCTTATAAATACAACACTGGTACTTAACCTTTCGGCGGTCGCACCGTTGTAAAAAGTACAACAGTGGTTGTTTTTTGTAAAAATATGACATTTATTCTTTTCGAAGAAGCTCAGATCACCTAGGTATTCCTTCCTTAACTATTCCGCTATCACCTCGACACACAATCCCTCATATCCTCACTTCCGATCAGTACTCAAAGATAATTCTAATCAGTTATGTCTCACAGGGCGAGTTTTTCAATCGGAGTTTAAACGCCGTTCAGGGGTGAACTTAGTTCAGAGGAAATTGGGTGTTTTTCAAATGCGGATCAAGAGATGAACGGAGTTTAAACGACCTCAGATCTGAACGGTCGATCGTTGCCGTTTAAACGCCGTTCAGTGCATATAACCTCATTGTTGTTGAATACTTCACGTGCGTTATGGATTTGGTAGATATTTTAAGCGAAGATGAAGATGTTATTGATTACATCGATTATGTTGATCGACCACGGCGCCCTTATATAGTAAGGGATAAAAGAGACCATTTTACAGAATGGGATGAATATGATTTTTTTACGCGTTTCCGTCTTCAAAAAGGAACTGTTCAAATAATTGTGAATCGAATTGAAGGTAAGCAAAATATACTAACCCACATTTAAAAAAGTATCTACAACGTAAGAATTTTAGATTCAATAAGATCTCCGACAAATCGCAACCATGCCCTCAGTCCAGGACAAATGCTACTAATTGCAATAAGGTTCTACGCTACTGGGACCATGTTAAACATGATCGGTGATTTTGCTGGGGTGCATAAAAGTACCACCAGTAAAATCATACTCAAAGTATCTCGTGCCATTGCCCGCCTAGCAAGAGAATACATAACATTTCCGAGTGATGAAAAAGAAATAAATGATGTCAAACAAGGTTTTTATCGAATTGCTCGTTTTCCTCGTTGTATAGGTGCCATAGACTGTACCCATATCAAAATTCAATCCCCTGGAGGAGATAATGCGGAGGTGTACCGGAACAGAAAAGGCTTTTTGTCCATCAATGTACAAACAATCTGTGACCATAATCTAAAAATATTAGACATTGTGGCTAGATGGCCTGGCTCCGCACATGACTCCAACATTTTTAGAAACTCAAACATAAGAAGAAGATTTGAGCAAAATGAAATGGGAAATAATGTATTAGTTGGAGATAGTGGTTATCCCATCAAGAATTATTTGATAACACCACTAGGAAATCCTCGTTTACCCACAGAGCAGCTGTTCAATGAATCACAAATTCGAACGAGAAATCCGATTGAGCGCAGTTACGGTGTTTGGAAACGCAGATTCCCTGTATTAGCGTTAGGGATACGACTAAAGTTAAACAGGGTTGAAGCCATTATTGTTGCAACAGCAGTTCTTCACAATATTGCTCGTTACATCAATGAGCCAGATCCACCCATCGATGACGAAATTGAGAGAGCAGTTAATTTCGTGAATGATATGCCTCCTGTGCACTATGTTCCAATAAGAGGCGACGGTGGAATTAATAATGCAACACGATACTCTTTAATTAATGATTATTTTCAAAATTTAACGTAATTTAAGTCTATTCTACCTTCTCGTTTTTCCAACTTCGAGACATCTTACTCCAGTGTAGTTAATTGAAAAAATTGTAGTTAATTGAAATACGTAATAAAATGCTTTTGATTTTTAATTTTTTTATTGTATGCAACTAAATTATTTAGAAGTTTTTTGCTGCAATTCTGCTTTTAAGATTTGCATTTTTATAATATGTTCCTCCTGCATAAATTTGAATTTTGCTGCATGTTCCTCCTGCATAAACTTTAATTTTGCTGCATTTTCTTCATTTTTCTGCATCATTTCAGCCTGCACAGCTTCCACTTGCAGATTTAATAGTTGCAGTTTTTTATCTGCTACTTGGGCCCACTTGCGTTTTACAGCTCCAGTTGGTGCTGTTCTGTGTTTGTCAAAGATCTCGTAAGCTGTAAATACAACCTTGTTCAGAAATTTTGTTAAAATAATATTAAAAATGTTCTCTTTTACATATTAAGCCAAACCATTTATGTAATACTAAACATTTTGAATCTTACCAGAGGTTTTTTTCTTTGTACCTAATTTATCCAATGGCGCAGGAGTATCAGGTGGTTGTTCTGGAAAAAAATATTAAACATAAAACTGCCATTAATTAAAAAATTAATTATTTACCATTTAAAAGATTTTCGACCAAAATAACACTTGGTTCCTCCGATAAACTTGCTTGTTGAACTTCATTGTCAACATTGTATTCTAAAATAAATCTAATTAAAACAAAAAAAAACGCAAATACTACATAGATGCAAGTATTATTAATTATTCAAATATATCAATCACCTTCTGCTCGTAACTGTTTCGAAACTGGTCTACGAAGCATGTCTGGGGTGCCACGAGACCAATCTACTACTTCCAGGAAAGGATTTCCGCTCAATTCACCTTCTAAAATCATTCATAGGATTTTGAATTTATATGAAATATTAGATGTTATCTGTTGTTTTCTTATATTGATATGGCAACAATTCAGTTATAATTGATCACAGTGTGATACTATATTTGCTCAAACTAAGCCAAACCATTTATGTAATACTAAACATTTTGAATCTTATCAGAGGTTTTTTTCTTTGTACCTAATTTATCCAATGGCGCAGGAGTATCAGGTGGTCGTTCTGGAAAAAAATATTAAACATAAAACTGCCATTAATTAAAAAATTAATTATTTACCATTTATACAACGCGCGACCGATGGCGTAGCACTTTTTTTCTTAAAATTCGACTCTTTTTTATTTTGTTTTTTAAGGAATATGGGTTTAAAATTAAATTAATAACTCAGATTTAGAAAACCAAGTGCTTTATTTAAAAGTTAATTTGAGCGACAAGCACTTCCAAAGGTTAACAATGGAAAAATCCAGTCATCTGTTTTTAAAAATCTTAATCATGTTTACGGTCTAGGAATCCACCCTGACTGAACGTATGTAATATGATATCTGGGGTTAGTATTAACATACCCACGTAACACATGTACATCCAATGGACGTACATTGGACGTACACAAACGGATCACTGTACGTCCAATGGATGTACATTTTGAGACTAAATTGGACGTACATCTGGACGTCAGTTTGTGGACGTTTTTGGGACTACATTTGGGATCTTTTCGGACGTTCAATGTACGTCCATGTCGTGCCGGTTCGTGGACGTCCATCGACAAACGCTTATTGGACGTCTTTGGGATTGTAAACGGATTCGTTTTGGACGTTCACTGGACGTCTTATGTATGTCCATTTGGACCCGAATTATGGACATTAATGGACGTACTTATAAACGTTGTGGGATTAAAAAATAAATAAATAAAAAATGGAAAAAGCATATATTCAAAAATAAATAAGCTTAAAAAAAATTCTAAATTGAAAAATTGTTACAATAACGATCTTTAACAAATAGAACTAACCATTAACAAATTAAATAACATGAAACTTATTCTTCAAAAATACGCATAAAGAAATATGTAAATTTAAAAATAATTTGCAGTGAACAACTTTACCTATTTAACTTTAACTATTAACAAACTAAATAACTAGAAACTTAACCTTAAAAATATGCACATTCAAAAATAATTACCATACAGAATTTAACTAATTATTAACAAATTAAATAACATGAAACTTATTCTTCAAAAATAAGCATAAAGAAATATGTAAATTTAAAAATAATTTGCAGTGAACAGCTTTACCTATTTAACTTTAACTATTAACAAACTAAATAACTAGAAACTTAACCTTAAAAATATGCACATTCAAAAATAATTACCATACAGAATTTAACTAATTATTAACAAATTAAACAACTAGAAACTTTGAAAAAAGTCATTTCAAAACAACACCGATTCTTCACCACAATTTTTTCATTGCAGTTTTAATGCCCCTTTCGGAGGAACTAAATTTACACTATCTAAAAAAATAAAATATTAGACACCCCTTTCTTAAAATCATTTAAACTGTTAGTTGTTGTTGCTTTCTCCAGGTTATGAAGATGGACACTCCAAAAAATAGTCGATTGAACTTAACCCTTTATTTTGATACACTATATACACAGTAACTTAATCTATCGTTTTAACATGCTGTTAGGGATGACTTCTCCCTTACGATTTATGTTTGCGATTTCGCTTAGCGACTTTGCTTAGCGACTTTCGGTTAGCGACCTTTTCTTCGCGACTCTCGGTAGTAACAAAAAATAGAAAACCGGGGGTGGACTTATGTCCCCCTCTCTCTGGGCCCGTGCCGCGATGAGGGACGGGACATAAACTTACCAATATAATCAAAGCTGCCATTACAAAACCACCTTTTTTTCTTCGACCTTGCATAATTCAAATTGCATAATACAAATTCATGTAGGTATTATCAAACGGACTTGGGATTTGTTTGGTAAATTCATAATAAACTATTTCTCCCAACAGTGAGTTGCCTAAAACATGTAACAAATATTTAAAAAAAACTTAAATGAATTGCCATTTTTACTTACCGCAGTCTCGAAAAACTCTTCAAACTGCACTCACTCACTACAACTGACGAAATAATTTTACAGCACCAAATACATCGGTTACTTGAAAGATGGTTCATTGCCCCGAGAGCCGATAGAAAAAAAAAATTCCGAACCCTGCCATAAAATTTCAAGGGTACGGCACGCATATTCGCCTCTCCGGGGTGAGAATAATAAATACCTGAATGTATTGCTTTAAATGAACAGGCGAACAACGCACACATACAGCATGTTCGCGAAAACGTCAATAATACATTAAACACTCTCGACGAGGGTGCGATCCGTTTCGTTTCTTTTCAAGAGTTGGTAACGTACATCCGCTCAGTCCACCCCCGCAAGGCGCCAGGTTATGACGGCATAACGAATCGAGCCCTCAAACACCTTCCGAGAAAAGCAATCGCTTTTCTACTCGCGATCACAAACGCAATGCTACGACTGCGTCATTTCCCAACCCGGTGGAAACTCGCGGAAGTAGTAGCGATCCACAAACCCGGTCAGGACCCGAAATTCCCTCAGAATTATCGGCCAATCAGCCTCCTTTCGACTCTCGCCAAAGCAGCAGAGGCCTGCATACACACAAGAATCAAGGAAGCCCTGGAGGAACTTAACATAATTCCTCCGGAGCAACTTGGATTCCGCGACAAACACTCTGCTCCCGATCAGGTTCTCAGGATCGTCGAGTACATCACTCAAGGATTTAATAGCAACCAGTACACGGGTGCTATTTTTCTCGATGTCGCGAAAGCGTTCGACAAGGTCTGGCACGACGGACTCGTTCACAAATTAATAAGTTTTAATTTCCCATTACCACTCGTGCGTCTCATCCGCTCCTATCTTTCAGGGCGAGAATTCAGAGTCAAAGTCGACGGCACGGTATCCCAAATTAAACCCGTTTCCTCCGGAGTTCCCCAGGGCTCGATCCTGGGGCCGACTCTTTTTAATATCTACACGGCAGATATACCGATTCCGATTCCGCACGAAGCTATTTTAGCGCAGTACGCTGACGACACCGCTTTTCTTTCTCGCGGCTCCGAACCAGAAATTGTCACATGTCGCCTTCAGCGCGTGGCTGACAACCTGGAGGAATGGTACTCGACATGGCGTATTGCGTTAAACCCCGCGAAAACTCAAGCTGTCCTCTTCACAAAGAGGCGGCAAGGCCCGTCAGGCAACGTCACCTTATTTCAACAACCAATAAACTGGCACGCCTCCGCAAAGTATCTGGGTGTCATCCTTGACAACAGACTCTCGTGGAGGCCCCACGTAAACCACGTCCGACAAAAAGCCTACGCGCGTATAGCACAACTTTTCCCTCTGTTCGGTCGTAACAGTGTGTTGTCCATTGACAACAAACTGCTGCTATACAAAACGATTATCCTTCCTACTCTTACATACGCGATTCCTGTCTGGGGATACGCGCCGCGTTCTTACATGGCGTCGGTTTACGCCGTCCAAAACAAAGCCCTTCGTTTGGTTGCGAGCGCACCCTGGTTCGTTCGCAACACAACCATCCTCCGCGACCTAAAAATCGAATCTCTTCGCGAACACACCGTCTCCCTCGCCGAAAAATTCTTCCAGCGAGCCACTGTCCACCCGAATCCGTTGATTCGGGCGTCAGTGGACTACGAGCCAAATCCACGCGATCGCGCTCGTCGTCCAAGGTCCATCCTCCAATAATTACTGTCCCCGCGGCTCTCTCTATCCGTTACTTCCACTCCATAATAAATATTCTTTCAGCCAAAAGTAAAGGGTAATTGCTACTCAACACTTTCTGTTCCAGTCCAAACAACATCCGGGCTAGAGACGATTTTTTTAGTCAGCGAATCTGACTCTACCTGTTCGGTGGACCGACAGGTGCTTTGTTTAAAGTTTTTTACGTCTCCCGAATAAATAAAAAAAAAAAAAAAAAAAAAAAAAATTGCTTTAAATTTTTAAGTTTAAATATCTTATAATCTATTGATACAATTACAATTTAAGTTGTTCAAAAATCTAATTAATTCACCCCATTTCTTTTAAAAACGAGACAGATCCTTTATGCAAAACTTCAATTACTTCTTGAAAATACCGCCCCAAATTGAAATGAAAATACCGGGCCACTTTAAGTTAAAAGAATTTTATATTGTGTATTGTAAATATAAATATCAATTCATGAAAATTGCTCACATAAAATTGTCACGAAAACTACGTTTTACTAGTAATTTGAGTAATATTGTTTAGTTGTGGATGAAATTGGTGAAAGTTTCCGTTACTATTGTTAAGCCAATTCCAAATCTTTACAAATTCGGTGATACCAATCTGCCTTTGTGTGCAGAAATAAAATCACCCGACAAAAGTTTTTATCTTTAAAAAAATCCAGATGTTGTACATCCCACTAAACACATAACGTTTAAAAAACGTTGAGTGATGTAGGAATAATGGCACGCTGCGACGTATCTCATCAACGTTCGTACCTCGTTTAGGGACGTCCCACTAAACACATCATCTTATTGAAGAACGTTGAACGACGTAGAAATTATGACGCGTTGCGACGTATCTGAACAACATTCGTATATCGTTCGGTGATGTACAATTGAGACGTGGAACCGAGCGTGGAACGCATTTTTTTTAATGCAATCAACAAAATTTCAAATAATAACAATTTATATTCTTGTTTTTCTAGTAAATTAGTAAATTAAAAATTGTATGTTTATATAATTTGCTGAAACACTTGCATGTGTGTATTTATTGTATTCATTCAGGATTTCTTATAATATTACGTTATAACCAACGGTATGCAAAAAAAGCACTTCCATATAATTGTAATTTAGCCAAGTCGAGATTTGAGTGGTGGGTTGCATACCTTAGCGCTCCGAGGCATCAAAATCATTCACCTTGAAATTTTGTTTCCAGCCTGTTTTTTTAAATTCGGTCGGTAGGTAGAGTTTGTCTAAACTTATTCTGCGTTTATGACTGTGCCTTTTACAATACTATAAGTGATCCGGCCATAAAAGTAGGTAAGCCGTAATAATCAACATGGGCAAAAGTGGCCAGGCCTGTATTTGGTAAATTTTTATAAATTTCTTGATGCTTAGATATAAATATGAGTAAACATTAAACCTCTTCTAATAATTACGTAGGTATGTGGGGTTATTGATTAACTTAAATACTTGATGAATTCTATGACTTGTATTTGATTATTTGTTCTGAACTTAACTAAAGTTGAAATATTTAAGTACGGTTCTGAAGTATCTACAAAAATATTTTTCAAAGCAACCAGATGTGTCGCACCCTGCAGTGAACCCTCATTATCATCACTAAAAGTTGATTGCGGTTTAAAGTCATAAACGCAGAATATTTTTAGTCAAACTCTAGTTATACGCATCTGCTCGGCGAAAAGTCTACCTACATTCCTCTAACCCTAAGTTTTGTTTTAAATTAATTAATTAAAACTGATATTAAACCCTTAAGACACACTTTTTTTTTTAGATAAGATTATAGTAATTTTAGCTTATTATATCATTTATTTAAACAAAATTATCTCTACAGTTCACCCCTTAATAAACGATTTTCTTTGTTAATGTCATAACAAAATCAAACAATTTTTTTTAAAAAAACTAACAATTGAAGCTTATTTATTTGAAAAAAAAAATAATTTTACAGCTTAATAACCGCCCTTCACGGGCAAATTTTTTAATTAATATAACGTTAGAGTTGAATTTTCATTCGAAAACGTTGGACTTGACATACAGGGTGGACCATCGTATGGCATTTTTAAAATTTAACCTATTTATAATGGTCAAAAAAAGATGAAAATTGGAGGAAATGATCTTCAATTTTGATACTACAACATGGCATAATTATTTTTTAGAAAGCAAAATTGATGTGAAAGTTGACTTTGATAGTGATTTATTATCAAATTACTAAAGCTATCAGTTTGTATTTTCTTTCACTGCATCTACGTAATGCGTACATTATGATGATATGCAAAGCGGAATTTAGATAGTTATAGTGATTGAATAAATCGAAATATTAAATAATGTAAAGCAAAACACTCTTATTTATGACCGAATTCTTAAATGACAACCCTCGTTAAATGGTGTGAGGCTGATTTACAACTGTCCTCAGTAAAAGTGGTTCTGAGGTACAATCGACACGAGCTGTGAGTAGTAAAATCCAGGCCCGTACTTAAATCTTCTATGGAATGTAAAACTCGCTATTTTTAATTTTTGAAAGTGACTCATTGTTAAAACAGCTTTGGTTACTCAGTCACTGCTAAGTCAAAATGCCTAATATTGACCTACTTCTGCTGCTAATAATTATTTAAAAAAATATTGAAATTCTCTTTAATTTAGGCATACAAAATTGAAAATTGGTTAATATTTACGTTTAATTTTAAGGAAAACTCGAACTGTGTACTATTCCGGCCACCGAAATGTAAACGATTTTTTTTAGCAACTTGATTTTTGCTTCATAGCATAGGCGTCCTAAAAGAATCAGACAAATGTCAATATTATTTTGTTTATGACAAATATTATTTCACCAAAGACACTGGATAAAGCAGCTTTAATCTATGGAAAAATACGGAAATTTGTGTCAGGTGTCGTGCACATTTCGGGGGCCGGAATGGTAGCGGCGGCCGGGGGGTAGGTATCCCTCTTAAGTGCTAGGAAATAGGATTTACTTGAAAATTTGCTTGCCTGCTGTTCTTTTAAGAATTCACCTGATTGTAACCAAATGTTTAGTTTAGTCTTGAACTTCCAACAGTCTGATCGTGCTTTTGAGTTGTGTAGTTTTTGTTAAGTTTACCTGAAAGCTATTCTGAACAGTAATTATGCCTTTTCAATATTCATTTGAAGAAAAGACTGAAATGTTATTAATTTTTGGCGAATGTGGCAGAGACGCTACTCTGGCCGCCGACACTTACGCCGCGAGGTTTCCGCAAAATCGCGCTCCAAATCATCAAATTTTTAAATCGTTAGTGTCTTCTTTACGTGAAAGAGGAACTTTTCAACAAAATACCAGGTCGTTTATCAATCCAATTGTTACTCACGATATCAACCAAGCCAGGGTGTTAAATTTAGTTGAAAATAATCCCCACATTGCTAGCAGAGAGATTAGCTCTCAAACTGGGATCAGCAAAAGTAGTGTGCTTCGAATTTTGAAAAAACACGCATATCACCCGTACCACCTGGAACTTCACCAAGAGTTGCATGGTGAAGATTTTGCAAATCGAGTGGCTTTTTGCGAATGGGCAGAGGAAAAAATCCGGAATGATGAACATTTTTTTGAAAGAGTTGTGTTTACCGACGAATGTTGTGTGAAAAGTAATGGTGCGGTAAATAAACACAATTTACACTATTGGGCAGTACAAAATCCGCACTGGATGAGAGAACAAGACATCCAAAATCGCTGGTCCCTTAATGTCTGGGGAGGTGTTGTGAACAATAGAATTGTGGGGCCGTTTTTTTTTTGAAGGTCCATTGAATGGTGAGAGATACACCACCTTTTTGCAAGACGAGCTAAATGATTTGTTAGACGCAATTGTCCCAGTAAATCAAAGGTTTCGGTTGTGGTTCCAACAAGATGGAGCACCTCCACATTTTAGTCGAAGAGCCCGGGAAGAATTAACGCTCCAGTTTGGAGAAAATTGGATTGGTAGGGGCGGACCCATACCTTGGCCAGCGAGATCACCTGATCTTACACCACCAGATTTTTTCTTATGGGGTGCCATCAAAGAACGTGTTTTCCGGGAGAGACCGACAACAAGAGATAACATGAGGGAAAGACTAATTGCCGCCTTCCGCGAATTTAATGATGTGAATGTTGCGGCTACCGTTCACGCAAATTTTCAGAGACGCTTGCGACTTTGCATCGAACAGGAAGGTCATCATATTGAACATCTAATGTAAAATAAAATAAATTAAAATTCAACTATTTGTTTCTTTTATCTAAATCTGATTAACGAAAAAAATTTAAGTCCGGTCCTGAAGTAAACACCAGCCTCGGCTCGTCAGAAATACCTTTTTTGATTTATGGTTGGTTTACAGCGGGCATTGTGAACGCACATTTCTTGCGGACAGAAGTTACAGCAATAAATCATTTATAATTTCCCGACAAAAATCACAAAATCTCAATTAATTTAAAATCAAAGGTTCCTATCAAATTGCAAATTTCGGGAATACATTCTCCATAATATTTTCAATGTAATTATTAAAAAAAAAAAATTGGATTTCTGTTTTTTTTCACTTTATAGCGTCCCGACGCTGTTTAGAAACTTAATTCAAAAAAATAAAATTACCATGGTGTAGTGCTTTAATTGAAGATTGTTACCTGCAAGTTTGAATTTTTTTAACAAACAAGAAATAGGTTAAATCTCCAAAATGCCATACGATGGTCCAGCCTGTACATGTCGCAGTGCGTTAAGGAGTTAATTTATATCAAATTTATAAATTTACCTTTATTTCTTAAAAATTATACTTTAAAAAATATATACAATTTGAAAATATGTACGCTTTTTAAATCTCCCAAATTTTGTACATAATAAAATTGAAAAAAAAGAGGAGATCGAAAAAATACAAAATAAAATAGAATCATCCGCCGTCGAAGCCAGGCCTAAAAGAAGACACCGCGGGGTTCAGGAGTGGACATAAAAAAATACAATAAATTAGAGGGCTACATCACCAAAACAACGACATAAGGTTAGTAAGCTTCCTTAGCGTGTACTTTGTCAAAAATATCAATCATGTCAAATAAAGACCGAACTAGCGGTACTAGTAGCAAACGCGGCCAAATAAAGGGGACCGTTGCGCGAATTCGGACCTACCTTACGCAACCACTTACGCAAAGGTACCAACCGCTTGACAGCATTATTCAGTTAAAAATGCACCTTCCGAATCTGGAAAGTGCGTTTAGGGAATTTAATGATGTCCGGAATCAAATAGAAATTCTGGATAGTTCGGAGGGTACAATGAAACAACGCTATGCTTTCGAAGATGAAGACTCCGATTTCAACACGCCGGCGACGATTGACGTTTTATTAGGGGCGGAAGTGTTCTGGCAAATTCTAAAGATGAAACAAATTCGACCACTTCATAATGACCATGTTATGTTCCAAGAAACGGACCTGGGATATCTCGTCACAGGGAACGCCCAATATCACAAAACATATGGGTCGGCCAAACTAATGTCCAAGTTGAGCAAAATCTTAAACACCAATTTTCGTTCATTTATTACGTAAAACGTTTTTTTTTTACTTTTAGACCCCCTCCCACCCCATAATAAGAAAAAATAATAACATATTTAATCCCTCCCACCCCCTAAATAAATAAATAAATAGATAAATAAATAAAATAACAATACTTCGGCACCTATAATTATTTATTCGTCAAATAATCTAATCAAATATCATTCAAATTTTGATATTTTCTTTTTTTTGATTAATTAATTAACTTCAGTGTCGTATTTTTAATACATACAACTATGTAACGGATGAATTACTCAATTAAATGCACTTGTAATTATTTAACTTCACAGATTTGCGTTGGACCAATCCAATTTTTTTTTGTCTGTATTGTAAAAATACCAACAATCCGATTTTTCTGGACCCCCTCCTGTTTTTGAAGGGTAATCTATTGTGACTTATTCGAACGACTATTTTAGAGGAAACTATGGTATAGAAAGCGACTTCTAATTGCTGTGAAGGGTTCATTCATGGTAATGGTGTTGTAAAACTACTCGAGCAACAGTTTCATCCCATTTCAGTGACAATAATTTATTAAACTACCCTTTTAGCGAAAAAATGAACAGCCCCACACCAGAGACGCGCCCCTCTGACACCATATGTTTAGGGCGGAAGACGTGTCGCAATAATTGGTTAGTTAAGTTTTTCGACTGAACTAAATAAGACGTAAAATTTCCGCAATTGTTTTATTAAACCCGGAAAAGGTTATTTTGCAAGCTAAAAAAATGGAAGAAAATAACCAACAAGTAAGTATATTATTTTTTTAATTTAGATAAGTACAATTATCAGGAGGCAGAAGGTAATATTGTTAATTCTGAAAGCAATGCTGTATATTTATTTTTATTTTTTAGCGTTTATAAAACCAATTTTAAATAACCTGCCCAAATTTCAAATTGAGGTACAAAAACAGTTGGGGGAGGTGAAAGAGGAGGTGGCAGCTCTAAGGGAGCAGGTGACATTATTACGTACCCATTGGGGGGTAGTAATAATGTCACCAAAGATAAAGGGCAACTTGATGCCCTAATGACTCACCTCCCCTTAAAAACTGTAGATGAGTAAACAGTTTTGAAGATTTGTTGGCAGAAGATAGCTATAAAATTGCGTTGGTACGTTCTACATCTTTATAAAGAAATAACAGAATTAGTAATATTACTTTTTCAGGGATACATGTATGAACATCAGGGAGGAGAGCATGCGAAAGATTTCCTTAAACGTTGTTTAACGAAAATTTTTCATGTTCTCCTCTCCAAACAATGTTCTTGGACTGGCGCGAAAAAAAATTTTAAAATCAAAGATTTAAAAATCATAAAAATCTTGGAAGGTAATTGTTTATAACGATAATTTTTAATAAGATTATTTTACTTTTTTTTGTTCACAGATGTGGCGCTAAACCGAAATATAACGTTAAGAGAAGTGGAAAAAATTGGCATGGAGTGGTTCAGGCAGCAAAATACGAATTTTAAGCGATACCAACAAGATCTGCCTCCATGCCAAGAAGTACCTAACTCATAACTACTACTAATAATAATAGTGATAATAGTAATAGTAACTCATAACTGTTATGTACCTACACGAAGCCTGTTCTTGTAGAGTTTGACTAAAAATATTCTGCGTTTATGACTTTAAACCGCAATCAACTTTTAGTGATGATAATGAGGGTTCACTGCAGGGTGCGACACATCTGGTTGCTTTGAAAAATATTTTGTAGATACTTCAGAACCGTACTTAAATATTTCAACTTTAGTTAAGTTCAGAACAAATAATCAAATACAAGTCATAGAATTCATCAAGTATTTAAGTTAATCAATAACCCCACATACCTACCTAATTATTAGAAGAGGTTTAATGTTTACTCATATTTATATCTAAGCATCAAGAAATTTATAAAAATTTACCAAATACAGCCCTGGCCACTTCTGCCCATGTTGATTATTACGGCTTACCTACTTTTATGGCCTGATCACTTATAACATTGTAAAAGGCACAGTCATAAACGCAGAATAAGTTTAGACAAACTCTAACAAGTATTTTAAGTTTATTCTAACGATAAGTTGATTTTTAAATTATTTTTCAAACAAAAGAATTACTCCTATGATTTAGTACCTACTTATGTTTTCATTTTAATTTTTTTCTCACTCATGTTGTAAATTTTTAAGACAATTTTTTAAAAACCATTTATTATTCACACAACAATGTTTTATCACGCACATTATAAAATAAATTGAAATAAAAATAAAATTATTTGAGGTTCTTTAATATTTTAAGTACATATTTGTAATCAAACAATTATGAAAACTTTTATTTGAAATTTTGTTTTTTTTTTATTTGTATCAAATATAATAATGAATTGTTAATATAATTTTTTAAATAACGTTTGTTATCGTTGTTATATGCATGTAGTTATTTATTGTTAATATTGAGGTAATTTTTAAAATTGTACCACTTATCATGAAAATAAATAAATGTATGATATTAACTTGCTTATTTTTTAATTGAAGCAATTACGTAAAAAACGAAATTAAATTATTAATTAAAGAATGGATTAATTACATTAATTAAAACGTAATTAATCAAATTAATCAATTAAAATAATTTAGAAATCAATTTAATTCATTGATTAATTAAAAAATAGTCGAAAAACGGTTCAGGGCGACGTCACCTGCATGTACAGCCCAAACGTAACACGTACGTAGCGTTTATACGTCGCCTGGCGATGTTTTCACGACAGGCGTTAGCGGTCCTATATACGTTATTCGATGTCCGACCCACGTTTTTGACTGACGTCGCATAGCGCTACGCGATGTGGGTCATACGTCCGTAATACGTTTTTGTGTTTAGTGGGATACTTCCCTCGGCAAGACTGCAACAGACCTTATTTTTAAATATCAGCAAAAATTTATCCCCAAATAACACTTGCGCCGACTATTATATACCTTCAATTTGACATTGGCACATTTACAACACCTGATACATTAATAAATGACAAACTTTACCTAGTCTCGCAATTACAACCCATGACCTTCAAACTTTTAAGTAATAAATTTATTAAAATCTCAAATCTCACATTATTCATACAAAAATTTTTAAATTTAAATATCTTAAAGATATTTATAATCTATTAATACAATTACCGAATTCAGATTTTATCAAATTTGATCAAAACTTTATTTACAGGTAACTGAAACGAAACAAAGTTTTATCTCGCATTTTACATACGAATTTCTAAAAAATCGTTCAATACTTTAATTAATAATTCACTAGAAACTCCTTATCTCGTAGATCTAATCAGGATATCAAAACAACGTATTCTTCATAAACTCAAAGTCATAAAGTAATAAAGTAATGAGTTTAATAATGCTTTTAGTTAAAGTTTCAAATTTTTTTTCAAATTCGTTTACGGACCGATCGAATTAAGTACATGAATGTACGTACAATTAACGTCCATACTGATCCGTTTATGTACTGTCCGTTTATGTCCATGAATGTACGTCCAATGGACATCCATGATGGACGTCCAGATTAAGTCCATAAATGTACATCCAGTGGACGTCCCATTTATGTCCATTGCTGTAATGTACATTTATGGATTAGCTTGGACGTCCATTGGACGTCCATTATAGATCCACTTGTGGATCGTCCATAAATGGATAAGAAATGGACCAACATGTACGTCCATTGGACGTCCTGTGTTACTTGGGTAAGTGTTAAAAATTATAAACAGAGACTTCTTCAAGTTTTTTGCACTTCAGCTGATTATAAGTGTGAGAATTATTTTTGTGGAATTTCCACAGTTTTTATATGTATATGGTAAATATACAGGTTGCCCCGTAAGTCAACGTCATTCCTTGGAAGACTGATAGGGCAGCTCATAACTGGCCAGAATAACAAAATATGATCTTACAATAAGAACATAATTTGATATTCTAGTTAGTCTTGAGCTGGCCTAACATCCCTCCAAGGGATGACGTTGACTTACGGGACACCTGTATATTGTTACCTTAAGTATGTATAAACACTAATGTATATCTTTTAGTTTGTCAAGTGTAGTTCCTACAATAAAAATGTTTATACTATAGTAATAAGTGTCTTACCATTTTAACCTTTTTCTGACTAATTTCATCATTAGGTAATTTACGATATTTACGCTTGTACAATATTTCTGTTGTTTATGTTAAGACGTTAAGTACGTAAGGAAGACATAAATACAAGTAACATTATAATCAGAGGCCAGTCGTAGGTATTTTAGACGACAGGGTTTTCCAAATTCATTAGTGTGTTCATCGTAAACTTAATTATAATATATGTTAGTGTATTAGTGTTATGGCTTCTATTTTTCGGTACGCCTGCTTGTAATTTTCCCACAATTTCTTCTTGTTCCTTCCTGTTTAAATGTTCAGCTCTCAATATTGCTGCATGTCCAACAAAAAAATGATATACCGTATTTCCTCGTTTATAAGATGCACCATTATTTCTATACACTAATAATAATAATAATAATAAAGAAATTAAAGAAATATGTAAACTTTATTTTAACAGACAAAGTCAAAGAATTACAACAAAATTAATTGAAAAATATACAAATTATTTATTTACATACTAACTATATATCGGTTTTTTCTGTATCATTTTTCGGCGATCCATCGATTATAAGACGTACCCTAAATTCAGAAACATTAAAATATGAAAAAGCATGTGTCTTAAATCGAGTTTAGTTTGATCTTATTACACGTCATGTAATTGGCGGAACGTATCCTAATTTTTTGTGGCCGTTTTGTTGGAGCCGGTTTGTATGAAGTTGCAGTTGCTGTCTTATTATCGCTAATCAATACTTTTTGATTCTTTAATTGCCCATTTCGTTATGAACGCTGTTATTTATTTAAATTGTCGAATTGGAGTTTGGGAAACGGTTAAAAATTTGATGGTTGGGTTAAAATTCGTTTGTTGCCGTTACAAGCGACAATTAATTTTTTGACCGATAGTTAGGGTTAATTTTTTTTAAGTTTCATAATTTGTTTTGTTTAGTAATTATCTAAACAATTTATTTGTTGCTGTAGGGGTAAAGTTTCTTTTGTCTGCTTTTGCATGTCTGTGTTTTAAACGGGTGGTTAGATGAATAAAATCGCTTTCGAGATTCAAAACTTTCAACAATTTCAGAAACTCTCTAAACCATGTGACAATCGAAAACCATTATATAATGTCTTCCAATCTATCATTTGACACGATTTTCGGTGTTCGCTTACCACAAAATTTAAAAATTAGTCTCCAAATAGTAAATTATGGGTATTCATTATTTTGCGGATTTAATTTGAGAGGATGTTATATGATATTTGAGCACAACTGCATGTTTGTTTTTCTACTTTGGTATCATAAGCGAGTTTTTGTGAAACTGAAAGTAGTGTCACAAAGGAACTTTTTGTGAAACGCCTTTTGGTTTTTTTTATACCTATTACGTTGGTATTGCTGTAATAGCACGCTGGCCGGCGTCGGGTATCTCTACCGAGCTCCTGCAAGATCAAACCAAATGTACAACTTAATTCTTCCATCACTTATTCACAAAAATATCAAACTCGAGATTTTAAATTTGAAGTTTTAGTTGACATATGACACATGACAAATACCAACACAACCAGTACCTAATCCTAAAAATCTCTAGAATATTTAGAAATCACAATTTTCAAATTTTCTTGAAACTAAGAGCACCAAAGCAGAAAAAATAATATATTACACTCGTTTTATAAGACGTATTGTCGCACTCGTGATATTGGAGCACTCCTCGCTTCGCTCGTCGTGCCCAAAACTTATTCGTGCGACAATAGATCGTCATATAAAACTTGTATAATAATATACTATTACGGTCCGTAAAAGTAAAACGATATTATCTCATTTGTTATGAATTGCTTTATTGAATATTTTTTGACTAGCGCACACACCGATCGGTAAAATCACCATCATTCACACGACTTCCCAGGTTTTGTACGCCAGGATTTCCGAAACAAGCAGGTGCTGACAAAAATAATTGATTTAATTTGTAACATCTTTCTCTGACTAACTAATAATACCATTAATTTTAAGATTATGGAATTTTAAAGAATCCCTGTAAAATTAAAACATTAACATTATTGTGAATTATATATGTACCAATAATTTTCCCAAAAACAATGGACATAACTAAATAAAGTTACGACAGCACTTTAGAAATTGTATATTTTGCTGTTTGTTCCTAAATAGACTGCAAAAGGGGAAACATCTTTTATTTTTAACTTTAAAAAAAGGTTAAAACTACAACTACAAACAAAAACCAGATATTGTTTATGTCAACTTAAAAATGAAGAAAATCTAAGAATTTAAAGTAAAATCTATACGTCTCGGAGCATCAACTAAATCAAAGGATCACGTTTCATAATTGGCAGTAATTAAAGTCTTTAAAGTGAAATCATTATTTACTAAAACAATGCAAACCTTTCATCAAAGGATTTATCTTCTTCAGTGCTACGAAACTGGAAAAGTTTTTGAAATCTACTCAATAAGGAAATTTAACAACAAAATTTAAAATTTTTATGTTTCCAAAAATGATATACAAAATGTTATTCAAAAAATTTGAAAGAAACTGAACCTCATATTAAAAACCCAAGAAATGTCAAAATTAAAATTGTAGCTTATGTAGACGAGCATCCAAAAGCGTCATCTGCGCCGTTTCGACTAAACAAATCCTATTTGCAGAGAGAAAAATCAAAACTAAACCTTATAAAACCTTATTAAAGTTTTTATAATTTTTTTTGATGAATCCACATACCAATGGAACAGTTTGAGCCCAAAATTGTAGATTACATGTAGCACCAATAATAATATTTGTTGTGGCACTACTGTTAACCAATAGATAATCTTCTATATATATAAAATTGGATGTATGTGTGTATGTAGCTTATAGACTCGGAAACCGCTGAACCGATTTTGATGAAATTTTCAGGAATACTATAACATAACCTGGAGAGTGTTCCTGTAAAGGGGGGGGAAGTGCCATAAAGTCACCAAATTTTGTACACAAGTGCATCTTAGTAGGGGGACTTCATTTAATGCCGATCGGGGGGGGTCAAACAAAAATCGCACGAGGGGATCACTGAAACTTATTTTCGCATAGAAAGAAGTGTCCTACGGCCAACAAATTTTGTACGCAAGTGCATCCTCGTAGCGGGGACTTAGTTTGATGCCGATCGTGGGGGGGGGCAAACAAAAATCGCACGGGGGTGATCACTGAAACTTATTTTCGCATAGAAACAAGTGTCCTACAGCCACCAAATTTTGTACCCAAGTGCATCTTCGTAGGGGGGACTTAGTTTGATGCCGATCGTGGGGGGGGGGCAAACAAAAATAGCACGGGGTGATCACTGAAACTTATTTTCGCACAGAAACAAGTGTCCTAAAGCCACCAAATTTTGTACCCAAGTGCACCTTAGTGGGGGGGGATATCACCGAAATATATTTTCGCATAGAAAGACATGTCCTGCAGCTACCAAATTTTGTACACAAGTGCATCTTAGTAGTAGGGGAGGCTTAATCCAAGCATATTATCGCATAGAAAAAATGTCCTACAGCTATCAAATTTTGAACACAAGTGAATTTTATGGGGGGGGATCGCCCAAACAGATTTTCGAGTAGAAAGAAGTGTTCTACAGCCACCAAATTTTGTACACAACTGCATCTTAATAGTAGGGGAGGGGGGCTAATTAATTAATTAACCGTCGACAGTAATGTTGAAAAAAGAAGTAACAACCGAATGTTGCTACATCTTTGACAGAAATTCGGTACTACACGACTTACAGGAAAACAATAATTCAACATTTGGTTAATAAATTATTAATAATAATAGTAAATTTAAACTTTTAATTTAAATTTTAATGTTTTTTCCTGATATGGAATTAATTATTTTAAGTCGGACTTACATGTCGATTTTTGTCCTTTGTTCCATATCTTCTTTTTTCTTTGTTTGGAATGTTAATTCCTCGTCACAATTTTTATAAACTACATTACATATATACACATTTAACACAAACATTTTAAAAACTCTTGAAAAACTTCAAAACATTTTAAAAACGATTTGATTTGGTTCCATTTGGTACCAAATGGCCCATTTCGTTCCTTTTGGTACCAAATGGCCCATTTCGTTCCTTTTGGTACCAAATGGCCCATTTGGTTCCATTTGGTACCAAATGGCCCATTTGGTTCCATTTGGTACCAAATGGCCCATTTCGTTCCTTTTGGTACCAAATGGCCCATTTCGTTCCTTTTGGTACCAAATGGCCCATTTCGTTCCTTTTGGTACCAAATGGCCCATTTCGTTCCATTTGGTACCAAATGGCCCATTTCGTTCCTTTTGGTACCACAAGGCGTTTTGTTCCAATGAAACACAAGTTTTTCTACCTACTGCTTCTGCTAAGATTCTTGACCATTTGGGCAAGGCACATTCCGTTAGGATTCTTTTGGACTCTGGATCACAGTCCAATTTTATATGTCTAAACATTTGTCAAAAATTGTCATTACCTATGAAATCAACGGATATTTCCGTGTCAGGTTTGAATAAAATCAATTCTCACATTCGTTCAAAATGTGACGTGACACTGCATGATCATGATTTGAAATACAAATTAAACCTTTCGTGTTTGGTTCTTGATGAGATCACCGGTAACATGCCTAGCTATCGAATTGATCCAGGATTTAAAATTCCAGACAACATAAGGTTATCTGATCCTCTTTTTTATCTACCGGGTCAAATAGACCTTTTAATTGGTTCTCAATTCTTTTTCGATCTTTTATGCATATAACAAATAGGACTAGGTCCTAATCGTCCAAAATTGCAGAATACTCGTTTTGGTTGGTTATTAGCGGGTCGTATAGAAGCCCCTTTTAGCAATATGGTTAATTGGCATTTTAATCGCTCAAGTGAAATTCCCGATCAGCTCATGAAATTCTGGGAACTTGAGAGCTATCCGACTGAGCGAGCGCTCTCATAGGAGGAGCATTCCTGCGAGATTCATTTTAAGAAGACCAGTCGCCGAGACGATGATGGCCGTTTCATTGTTTCAATACCGTTCAAGGAACCGCCAGAGGTCCTAGGTAATTCTCAAGAGGTTGCGCTAAAAAGATTCTTTTCATTAGAAAGACGTTTAACAGCCAACCCAATTTTATTTGAAGCTTATTCTGCATTCATAAGGGAATATGAAATTCTAGGTCACATGACATGTGTTGTGCCAAATTCTTCAAATTCTTCGTATTTTCTTCCTCATCATGGAGTGTTAAAGGAGGAAAGCCTCACTACAAAGCTTCGAGTAGTTTTCGATGGTTCTACGCCCACTTCCAGTGGACATTCAATCAACAATATTCAAATGGTAGGTCCTACCATACAACAGGATTTATTTTCAATTCTTGTTCGTTTTCGTCGTTATGTTTATGCTATATCTTCAGATATTGAGAAAATGTACAGGCAAGTTCTAATTGAGCCTAGCCAACGGTCACTTCAACGAATTTTATGGCGCACGGCTCCATTGCGTGTTTATAATTTAAACACTGTGACTTACGGTACTGCTTCGGCGTCTTTTTTGGCCATTCGTTCATTATTTCAATTAGGAATTGAATGTGAAAATTCTTTGCCTAAAATTTCTAACATCATAAAGCAAGATTTCTATGTGGATGACCTCCTGACCGGTTCGGATGACTTGACGCAAGCTCGTCAAGTATGTTCACAATTGTCAGGTATTTTGGAAGCCGGTTGTTTCAAATTACGTAAGTGGATTTCAAATGATCCACAAGTTCTTTCAAATATTCCAAAAAGTGATTGGCACCCAGGTATTCTCGAGTTTGGCACTCACGATCACACTAGCACTCTTGGCTTAATATGGGCTTTTCAATCTGATCACCTCATGTACGCTATTAATAAAGCGTCCGATCAGACAATTACAAAGCGCGTTATTCTTTCGGAAGTTGCGCAAATTTTTGATCCTCTTGGAATGTTAAGTCCTTGCACTTTAATTGCCAAATGCATTCTGCAAGAACTCTGGTTGGAAAAAATATCTTGGGATGATCTCGTTCCCAAACGTATCCAGACAAGATGGCTCTCACTTCGCAATGATCTGGTAAATCTTAATGATTTACGTATTCCTCGTCTTACTTTATGTAGGTACTACGTTGACGTTCAATTGCATGGTTTTTCTGACGCATCTATCAATGGATACGGTGCCTGCATTTATTTACGTTCAGTCGACAAAAATAACAAGGTACATGTTAGACTTTTATGTGCCAAGTCAAAGGTAGCTCCTTTAAGGCCTATCACGAGTTATATCACCGGAACTAATGACCAAGCATTAGATTACCTAGAATTAAGATTATAATTATAAATAGGAATACTGTATAACAATAGGTGACTTAGAGTCGACGATAGCTGAATAAGCAACGCATAATGTTACTTAAGACGCTGCAATTAGAATTGTAAACAAGTCTAGCATAAACCTTTATTGTATTCACTTATGTTTTAAATCTGAATAAAATCATTTTTTTTAAATCAATCTAAAACTTGAAAGTTTAAGTGGCGCAGTCGGTAGGATATTCAAAGATATCAATAATCGATAATCTTGAGTATCAACTCTTTATTGAAAAACGGACTAACGTTCAAAGAACTAAAGAAAAGTGAAACAAAAAGTGAAGTGAACCGAACGGATCATCAGCAAATCGAATTTGGATAATGCAGACGATACTGTAAGTCACTCATTGAAATTCCATCACACCTATGCTAGCTTCCTCAATTTCGCCTAATTCTTTAACGGAAAGTAGTGCAAAAGTCGAGTTAGAATTAAGCAAAGCTCTAGAAGCATTAGATTTAAGAAAAGAAACAAAAGATTTAATTTCAAATACGAATTCAGTAATAATGGCAAAACCCGTTTTTGATATTAGACTTTTACAAGTAGTGCCAGAATTCGACGGTAACCCGTGCCGCCTGTTTAGGTACATTTCAACATCGACAGATTTATTAAATAATTATTGGGATGCAACTCCGGCGAATGTTGGTTGTGTTCAGAATAAACTAGTGATAAATGGTGTCCTTTCTAAATTAACCGGTGCAGCTGAGGAATTATTTTCTATCAGTGGCAGCACAGATTGGGACTCAATTAAAGATTTCCTTATTACCCATTTCGGAGATCAGCGAAACGAAAGTAGTCTATTATCTGATTTAGGATCTTTAAGAGAAAACTTTAATGAATCGTCACTCCAATTTTTTAGTAGGATATTATCAACCCTAAATATGCTACACAATCATTTAAATTTGCATGAAAAAGATGACACAATAAAAAAGAGCAAGAAAACGCTCTACGAAGAACATGCATTGCATACATTACTAGTCGGTTTAAGGGAACCCCAAAGTTCGATGATTAGGGCAATGAAACCGGTCACTCTAAGCGATGCGCGAAAATATATAATCGAAGATAACAACATCCGTTATTTGCAAAAATCGAATGTTAATCATTTCCAGAAAGCGCAGGTTTCTTCAAAACCACATCATCAACAACCCTTGCAAAACCAACCCATGCATAATCATAATAAACAGGTAACTCAATCAAATTTTCAAAGACCCTTCCAACAAAATCAACAAGGTCAATCATATTTTCCAAGAGGGCCAATTCAATTCCCACAAAGAAATAATTTTAGACCGCAAAATTACCCCACAAACAGTCAAGTATTCGGAAAACCCCAGAATGTTTGGAAAAATTCCCCAAACAAACCTTCGACGTCAAAGCCAACACCAATGAGTATTGTAACAAATACGCAAAGTTTTAATCGATTTCCCCAAAATTTCCAAACGCAACAAAACGCAAATAAAAAACCGAATTTTGTCCCCCAACAATTATTCAATGCGGAAATAGGCGAAACAGATGAAAACAATAGCCAGTACGCCTATGGTGATGCTGAGTACGGTGAATACTACGATACTGAATACGACGAAGGTCAAGTTTATGATAACGCGACGGAAAATTTTCACCATACGACGTTCGAGATAGACGAAACATAATAGAATTAAACACAATATACGATAAGACCGAATTACCTTACTTACAAATCGAAAACCCACCTTTAAAATTATTAATTGACACAGGAGCAACAAAATCTTTCCTGAACCCTGAAATTGCAGAAACTTATTACCCCAATTCAATTTATAAAGAACCTTTTGTAATAAAATCAATTTTCCAAAAATCAAAACGTAACCATTGTGCAAACATTCCTGCATTTAATGAATTTAATTATAATCAAAACCTCAAATTTCATTTGTTTAAATTTCATAACTATTTCGACGGACTAATAGGTTTAGACTTGCTTAAGCAGATGAACGCTAAAATCGATTTTGTAAATTCAATTTTGAGCATGCCTACTTCTTGCAACAACATTGAATGCCATAACACACAAAAACGATTATTATTCTTTGTCGAAATAAATGCAAACACAGGCGCAAAAATAAAAATCCCGGTAAATCAAGACGGTAACATAATCATTCCGCCATACAAGATCAATAATTGTTTCATAAAAGAAACTTTAACAAATGCCGAGAACGGATACGCTTTAGTAGAAATCGAAAATCCAAACGATTACAATTGTGACGTTTTACTTTTTGAACCCCTAAACGTGTACAAGTTTTCCCCCGAAAATTACGAATTATATCATGCTGACATAAACGACCTACATACGGACAGACATGACATTCGTGAATTAATTCGAACCACTCATATGAACGATGAAGAAAGAACTCACTTGGAAAAACTTTGTTCAAAATTCAACGACATCTTCCATTACGAAGGAGAAGAATTGACTTTTACGAACCAAGTCAAACATCAAATAAAAACAACAGACGAAATTCCTGTCTACACAAAATCTTATCGATACCCTTTCGTTCATAAAGGAGAAGTTCACAGACAAATTAATTCCATGTTAGATCAAAACATCATCCGACCCAGTAATTCACCTTGGTCATCCCCTATCTGGATAGTCGAGAAGAAGCCAGATGCAAGCGGAAAGAAGAAATGGAGAATCGTCGTAGATTACCGCAAGGTGAACGAAAAAACAATAGATGATAGGTATCCCATTCCTAACATCACGGACGTTCTGGATAAATTAGGGCGATGCCAATATTTTTCAACATTGGACCTAGCCAGTGGATTTCACCAAATCGAAATGACTCCAGAGGACATCCAAAAAACAGCCTTCAATGTCGAAAACGGTCATTATGAATATCTTCGAATGCCGTTTGGTTTGAAGAATGCCCCTGCGACATTCCAGAGAGTCATGGACAACGTTCTTAAAGGACTACAAAATACCATCTGCCTTGTGTATATGGATGATATTATTATATACTCGACACCTCTCCAGGAACACATGGTAAATTTGAAAATGGTTTTCCAAAGACTTCGTGAAACAAATCTAAAGATACAACTAGATAAATCGGAGTTTTTGAGGAAAGAAGTAGCTTTCTTAGGACACATCGTAACACCCGATGGAGTGAAACCTAATCCAGATAAAATCGAAGCGATAATGAAATATCCAATACCAAAAACCACGAAAGAAATCAAAGGATTCCTTGGACTCCTTGGATATTACCGAAGATTCATAAAGGACTTCGCGAAGATCACAAAACCTTTTACACTTTGTTTAAAGAAAGGTGCTGAAATTAAACATGACGCTAATTTTGTAAAAACTTTCGAATATTGTAAGACGTTATTGACAAATGACCCCATATTACAATACCCAAATTTCGAAAAACCCTTTAATCTTACAACAGACGCTAGTAATATCGCGATCGGAGCAATACTTTCGCAAGGTCCTATCGGAACCGATAAACCCATCGCATACGCGTCCCGAACACTAAATGATTCAGAGAAAAACTATAGTACAACCGAAAAAGAACTTTTGGCAATAGTTTGGGCTACGAAATATTTTCGACCTTATTTATTCGGTAGATCATTTAAAATTTTAACTGACCACAAATCATTGCAGTGGCTCATGTCATTAAAAGAACCAAATTCAAGATTGGTTCGGTGGAGACTAAAATTAGAAGAATTCGATTATCAAGTTCAATACAAAAAAGGCACACAAAATACAAACGCGGACGCCTTGTCACGAATTGAAATTCATGCAAACGAGACTCAGTCACAACCGAGTACTTCAGAAAACATCCCGATTTTTCAATTCATGCAACAATTTAATGACAATCGCTTTCTTGATTGTGAAACAATCGACGATACAGCGTCGATAGCCAATAACATTCATGAGACCCCAAATTGCGATGAACTCGAAGAACCCAACGATACAGTTCATACAAGCGCAGAAGATCCAGTACAGGGAATCAATCCCTGTGAATCCCCGATCAATGTATTTCAAAACCAAATTTATGTAATTAAAACCCCCTTGCCTAGAAAATCTACTCGTAAATGCATATGGGAAAATAACAAAAAGAATTTATTTTATGTTTACATCGCGAATGATGATTTTTCGCCATTAATTACTTTTTTCAAAGAATACGGTCAACCGAAAAGAACGTACGCATTTTATTTCGAAAACGATGACACAGACAAATTGTATCAAAACATTTGTAACCTTGTAAGTCAAACTTTTAAAAATTCAGCTTTTAAATTGATCAAGTGCAACATCAAACTTGAAAACGTTACAGTAGTTGATAGACAAAAAGAACTTTTACAATATTCTCACGAAACTAAAACCAACCATCGTGGAATCAAAGAAACGATCGAGCAGATTAGGAGAAAGTATTATTGGCCTAATATCGCAAATGACGTTAGACTTTACATAAATAAATGTGATTCATGTCAACGAACTAAGTATGATAGAAATCCCCCTCGAATCGAATACAAAATAACAGCAACACCCAAACGACCTTTTGAAATTTTACATGTAGATGTATTTCAAGCGGATAAACAAAAATTTGTAACCATTTTAGACAAATTTTCCAAATACGGTCAAGCCTTCCCGATAACCGCAGCAGATGCAATTTCAATTGTAGAGACATTCATTAAATTTATGTCATTCCACGGTCTTCCACTACAAATCGTTGCCGATAGTGGTACAGAATTTAAAAATACCACAGTAGGAGATTTTGCCAAACTTCACAAAATAGACCTACATTACACCACTTCGAAAAACTCAAATAGCAATGCCCCAGTGGAACGTTTCCATTCGAACATTCTCGAACATCTCAGAGTTCTAAAAGTCGAACATCCACGTAGAGACCCCGTAAGTTTAATGCCTTATGCAATTTTTGGATACAATCATTCAGTGCACTCTGTGACGAAACAAAGACCAATCGATATTATAAATGGACACTTAAGCACCAAAGATCCTTTTGACATTGATATACACCACGAACTTTTAAACAATTACATTCAAGAACATAAAGACAAAACGCAACTTTTGTACGACAATATTCACGAGATTTCAAAATCCCATAAGGAAAAAGTAATCTAGATCAAGACGATGCTAAACGTTATGATCAAGCTATTGATAAATTGGAGAAAGATGAAAGTAAAATAATAAACACAGTAAATCAACAAATATCACTTTCGCATGAAATCTTAAAAGGTAACAATGAAACATTATCACTAATTATTCATAATCAGAATATAATCAAAGAAACCATTGACGGATTGCAAAACAATACGTTTTATTATTTTTCACTTTCAGACACATTTACTCAAATCAAATTTAATTTAGATACTTTACTTTCAATTTTAACAAATTTGGAAAATGCTATACAATTCGCTAAACTTGGAATTTTACATCCCAGTATAGTATCAATAAACGAAATGAAATCAATATTAACATTACTTTTAAAATACCATTCAATAAATCAATTAATTTATTATGATATGAACGACATTCATAAGCAGTATGAGATAATTTCTGTAGAAGCTTATTTTTCTAAAGATAGATTAATTTTTGCACTACACATTCCTCTGGTTCACCCCGAGACCTTTACTCATTACCACCTTTATTCAATTCCTACACGAAATCTAACTACCTTAATTCCGAAAAGTACCTACTTCACAATGAGTGACACATCTTTTCAATATGATGCTGTTCAATGTCGATATTTGAATCCTAATTATTTGTGTGACAACAACCTTCTTGTTAATGGAATCCAGGAAGACGATTGCTTATTTTCGATCTTGCAAATCAAAAGCCAAAGATCCGAATGCAAAATGGTCGCAATAACGATAAACAAACCCCTAATTGAAGAAGTCAGTGACTCATACTATATAGCCATCATCCCACAACAAGAAAAAGTCCAAACGACATGTGAAGAGACAGATTTTGTAATGTTACATGGTACATATCTGATCGAAGTACCCTTTCAATGCAGTCTTCGAACTTCAGGGTACAACTACATAAACGAAAAAGGAAAAGCAAAAGAACAACCGCTTCTGCTTCCCGAAATCAAGGTATCAGAAAAAATCGATGCCACCAACAAACTACAACTTGAAGATGTCCGATTGGATCGACTACATGAGATTCAATCAGAAGGAGGGAGAATTCAACCCCTGAACTTGGAAAGCCACCCGAATCATCATCCGTGGACCATTCCATTATACATTGCAGCATTCCTAACCATTTTATGGTTTTCTGTAAAGAAAATTCAAGAGAGGAGGAAACAACCCCCAACTCAACCGCCAGTTCAACCATCAGTTTTGTTCAGCCCGATCAAAACCTCTTAGGGATGGAGGAGTTATATCACCGGAACTAATGACCAAGCATTAGATTACCTAGAATTAAGATTAGAATTATAAATAGGAATACTGTATAACAATAGGTGACTTAGAGTCGACGATAGCTGAATAAGCAACAAATACTGTTACTTAAGACGCTGCAATTAGAATTGTAAATAAGTCTAGCATAAACCTTTATTGTATTCACTTATGTTTTAAATCTGAATAAAATCATTTTTTTAAATCAATCTAAAACTTGAAAGTTTAAGTCGCGTCTCGGTCTTCGGTTTGCTGTCCGAGCAGCACGATTACGGGATCGTGGTCAGAGCTTAGTTCCGGTAAGCTAAACATTTCCCAGTTAATCGGAATGTCTTTAAAAATCGCGATATCGAGCACATCAGAGAGGCCGTGTGCTGTGTGATGTGTCGGGTCTGTCGGGCCATCAATGATAATATCATTACGCCGGTTTTGATACGCGTAAAGAATGTTTCCATTCGGGTTGGTTTGGCGCGACTTCCATGCCGTGTGTTTCGCGTTCAAGTCGCCCGCGACTATTACGGGGTGGGGTGTATCAAATAAAGCGTCAAGATCGGGCACTTCGAGCCTTCTGTCTGGGGGTTTGTAAACCGCTGCGATTCGGATCGGACCGGCAGCTGCGGTGTTTACCACTACGCAGGTGGCTTCTATGGAAGCGAGATCAGGCGTTTGGTCCGATTGGTGGTCAATATTGGACCTGACGTAAATCGCGGTTCCGCCTCCGGCCCGGCCGTCTTCGCGATCGTTGCGATGGAGGATAAAATTTCTGATATTCGCGTTGATACCGCGCGCGAGGCGAGTCTCGCACACTAATATCACATCTATCTGGAGCCTGACCGCGAACTCCTCGAGTTCGTCCCTCCGGTGTCGTAAGCCGTTCGCGTTCCAGAGGGCGATTTGTAACGATTCAGGGTTCCGTTTTCGCGGGGCCATTAGCGGGAGGAGTTGGACACTTCGATGGGGGCCGCGAGGGTCTGCGATAGTATGTTGAGAGTGACTTGGAGTTGCTCTCGGGGAATTTTGTTTAGCATCGTTAAAATCGCGATGATGCCGCTAGGGTCGAGACTTTCGGTAGTCTTTGGGGTTGCAGCCTTGGCGTAACTAAGAGTTGGGGTGGCTTGCCGTGCGAGTTGGGCTGCCGGTTGAGCAGGGCGGGGTGTTGCCTGAGGGGCGTGGCGAGGTAAGACCGTCTTTTGTACTTGAGGAGCGCGGATCTTGGGTGCCGAGGGACAACCGCGGTAGTTTGCTGTGTGCGGTCCGCCGCAGTTTGCGCACTTTGCGGGGGAATCTCGCGGTTTGGTGCAGGTGGCGGTTTCATGGTTGCCTCCGCACCTGACGCATCTCGCGGTTGCGCGGCAACACTTTTGCCCGTGACCGTGTTTTTGACAGCGGTGACATTGTGTCGGAAGCGGGGATATATTTTTCTTTTCAACCTTAATGGACAGGTTGAAAAGAAAGATTTTACTCTCCGAGCGGGGAAGCGTAATCATGACGAGTGGCATGGGGCTCTTTTTATCTCCACGTTTGAAGAGTCGGTGTACCGTAACCGGGTGGAAGTGGAGTTCCTCGAGGGCGGCAGTGACGTCAGTCTCCGGAATACTGGGACAGACGCCGCGTAGGACGACCTTCAGGAGTTTATCCTCCTGAAGCTTATAGGTGTGGAACTGCCACTCCCTCGTTTCGAAGAGAGAGACGATTCCGCGATAGTCCGTTACCGTCGTCGGGTGAATTCTCACCCCGTCGGCGACGTTTTGGGCCTTCAAGAAGTTAAGCTTCTTGTCGGTTATCGCTTTGGAGACAATCCTCCAGTTTTCGAACCCTCGATAATAGATTGGAGGAACGCGCGCGCGTAGGGACTCTGTGCCGCACTCCATTTCCACGTCGGAAATGGGCTCCGGGTTAGTTTCAGCTGCGGCGTCATTTTCAGGTTCTGAATCTGAGGGAAGTGCTTCGGCGCGGGTTCTTTTTTTATTCTTTTTGTTTGGGACGGTAGTGAAGCTACCGTCGGTAATTTGTATTGTTGCCTGCTCTACTACAGGTGGCGCCGCGGTTGTTGTTGAACCCGGTTCTGAAAGGGGCGAGTTTGAACAAAATGGCGACGTATCCGTTTCGGAACACGTGGGACTCGCGTTCGTACACATGGGGGCGGCGCTGGGGGAATTAGAAGTCACGGTTTTTACCAAAACGCGAGGGGTGGCGAATTCCGCCCGGGCTCTGGGCGTTTTGCTGCCTGACGAGGAGCGCGTACGAGGTCCTTTTGTCGGCGTGGGGTTCGTCGCTTTACCTTGGGCCGCGGTTAAGGATCGCATGAATTCATCCTTTGCGAATTCGATGATTTCGCAAAGGAGATCCGCGGAGATGCCTTTGGCCACGAAGGCTTGAAATCGCGGGTTTTCGCGCAACGGCGTTTCCGCCATGTTTTACGCCGGGGTCACGACGAGGGCAATGGGCCGTTGAATTCCGATGGAATGAATTCGATTAATAAGAATAAATGTTCTGACCTTTAATTCTCGTCGGACACTGCACACTACACACTGCGTAAATGGCCCCAAAAGGGACCTATAGTAACTGGCTGAGAAATTCGAAGCGCACAGAAGAAAGAACGTCTGCTCACTTCGAAAGTTCGAACAGAACTCACAAGTATATTGTGTGCCAAAATTGTCTTGGCTATTTCACTAGGAACTATTTAAGAAGACACAAAAAAATTTGTCCTTTGCATCGGAAAACCAATGCAGTAGGAGGACGAGAGCAGCATTTATCTGCAGCACAAGTATTTGCAGTGTGCTGTGGATCGAACCATGATTTTTACGCAACTCTGCGCCTGAAAGACGAAGTTTTAAAAATTATGAGAAATGATGATATTTAAAAAACTGCAATGAATGATATTCTCATTTGCAGTTACGCGGAAAGTTTACTACGTAAACACAAAAGACATCAAATACGAAATGTAATATCCAATAAAATGAGGGAATTAGGACGACTTTGAATTTCTTTAAGAGCATTAACTGCTGTTCGCGATCTTTTTAATGCATTGAAGCCTCAAATGTTTGATAATTTTATTTCAGCCACAAAGATTAATAGCGGATACGATACCGAAACGCGTTCCTTTAAGACTAGTAGTTTGGCACTTCATATGGCGACTACATTAAAACAAATATGTGATGTGGCCACAAGATTGGTTATCCAAAAAAGTAAATTTCTACCTTGCACTGATGAGGAACGCACTTTGAAAGACATAAAACAGTTAAAAAAATTAATCGAAAATCATTGGAACTCCGAACTGTCTAGTTTAGCACTAAAAAATTTAACCGAAAAGAATTATGATAAACCAAAACTTTTACCACTTACAAGTGACGTCGTCAAGTTCCAACGCTATGTCCTGAATGAAGCAAAAGCAGCAAGCGAAAATTTAAAACAGGGAAAACATTTACCGGCTGAATATAGAAGATTATCAGAATGTATTTTAGCGTTAACGTTACTATTAAATCGTAAACGAATTGGTGAAATTCAATACTTAACAGTAAAAACATACAGTAAGAAGACATCAGAAACTCAACAAGAAGAATTTCTGCAGGCGCTTTCAGAAACGGAAAAAAAGATGACGAAATGCTTCAAAAGAGTTGTAACGATGGGGAAGGGTAGTAAACCAGTAGCAGTTTTGTTCTCTAAAGAGATGCAAGAATTTATCGATGTATTACTTAATGTGAGGCCTTTATTTGTTTCGCAAAATAATGAATATCTTTTTCCAAATCCAAAAACCGAAAATAGATGGCTAAGTGGCTACCACACTCTTAGGAAATTAGCTGAAAAGTCAGGTGTCAGCGACAAAACTCTTTTCACTTCAACTAGACTGCGAAAACAAATTGCTACGATACTACAAGTATTAAATGTTACCGAAAATGAGATGGAGCAGCTGGCCAATTTCATGGGGCACACCAAAAAAACACATCAAGATTATTATCGGTAAGTTAAAAAGGTTTTACAATAATTTGCTTAGTTGTGAAAATTTTGAAAATTTGATCACATTTAAGCCAACAACCTTAAGAAACACCGCAATTTTATATATCAATTAACATAGTTTATTTCTATTGATAATTTAAAAAAATACATCAGTTTATGATTTTGGTGGTTTGTTTAAACATTTGCGATTACAATGCTTTTAAAACTTAAATACATAGCTGGATAATTACTCAATTTTTAAAATAGCTGTATTTCAAAATTTTGATCAATTTTTATTTAGTATTTCCAATATTTCTTTTTTAAAATAGTTTAAGGGCATCCTTGATATAATAAAAATACCGATTTCTTTAGGCTTCCACAAGATATCTATCAGACTGCAAAAGTGTCCAAGCTATTGCTGGCAATAAATACTGGAAATGCTTTGAAGTACAAGGGAAAATCATTAGAAGAGATGGATATGTCAGACAACTTAGATACAGATTCAGATTCTGACACTGGCGAATTTTCTGGTGTAAAAACAACTTCTAGTGTAAAAACCAAAAATACTGTTTCGTTAGATGAAAATTCATCGCCAAGTCCTGGAGTATCTACTCCTCAAGATGATAGTAAAACTTGACTTCCCTAAGCAAGCTATGTATTAATTTTTATCTTTTAAGGTCCAGATAAAAATGTACCGACAAAAATGATAAAGGAAAGAAAAAAGAGGATCCCATGGACAAAAACACAAAAGGAAGTAATCACTAATTTTTTCAAAAATCATATCAAAACTAAACAAGCTCCTAGAAAGCACGAAGTCGAAGAACTTATTAGTAAACATAAAAATCTTTTTAAGGACAGGAATTGGAGTATAATAAAAGCTTACGTTTATAACTGTTACAAATAAATAACTCATTGAAATTTTTGTAAAATCACAGTATTGTTTACATAAAACAGTTTAATCGACCTTTAGGAAGAAAAAATTCTAATGAAGAAATTTATTTCTTCAGTAGAATTTTTTCTTCGCTACATTAAACCAGTGTTGGTTGTATTACGTGGTCATCATAAGTTGACTAAGTAAATTAATGTATAATAAAAATTTAACAAAGCTGTTATAAACTTATCAATTTCACCGTTGATACAAGCTGCTATATGGACACCAAACACACCTGATATTTAGTTGTTCACGATAACTTCGTCTAGTTTTTACAATAATCCTTTATAATTACGTTCGTCGATGACATATTAAACGTCGAAACATGTTAATTCAATTTATATTAACAGTTACTAAATTATATCACTAGCATATTTCAGTTCTGATTTTTTCTTTAAATTCTTGTTAATTTTTCATTTATTGATAATATTAGGTTTTCGTAATGTTTTTATATTTTTATAGTTAAAATGTAGTTTTGTGTGTTAAAAGTTAATAAATAAATTCCATCTTATTATAAAATTGTATTAATTTTAATGCACTTTCCTTTTGTTACAAACACATTTTCATTAGTGGGGCCAATTTCATTGAGACGGGTCTTGTAGTTCTGCTTGATGCAGGTATTAAAAAATGTAGATAAGTAGTGATAAGAACGACTCATAACTCAAACAGACCGAATATTATGAACGCAAAATAAGCGGGCCCAAGAAAATGCGAAAATTATGTAGAAGTATCTAAAAACAAAGATACACGCAGCGCGCCCCCTACAGCAAACTTGTGCGCACTATTCCATATGTTTCTGTACGTAAGTAGATCATTGTGAAGCCCTCGATAAATGCTGTGGCTAGGATTCACAACGCAGTACAAATCATAGGAGCAAATATACACGTAAAACGCTATTTAGCCCCGAGGTTTTTTCGGGCTAAGTAAGGTACCGTTTATGTATTGGTTGGGCTTCATAATGACCGTTCATATGTCTATATATATATATATATATATACAGGTTGTTCACGAAAAAACGCCCCAGCTCCTAGCGCTATTATGAGGAGTCCAATTGTAACAAACGATACGTCAAATTAAATGGTTTAGAAAGTACTATAAAGTGTAGCTCAAACATAATTTTTACCTGTTTCTCCATTCAAAGACCAAAGGTCAACTTCATTTTTTCAAATTACAACCTTATATTTTTCTTTGCCAATTTGATAGAGATTTTTTTTTCTGAATTCAATGATGTATCGCAATCAATATTTCTGATTTATTTTAGGGTAATAAAAAAATTAAAATAATAACTGATATTATTAGCAGTAGGCTTTGAAAAATAACTTAAACGTAGCGGTGGCTATGGAAACGATATATCAGTACGGAAACAACGTATTTTAAATGATTAATTTACGAACAACAAAAGATAAAATTTAATAACTAAAGAATTAAATAAAGAAATGCCAAATTAATGAAAATGTTCAAATTGGGCACCGTTTCTTTCCAGACATTGTCGACATCTAGATCCTACACTTTGTGTATCGTTAATTAAAATTTCTGCTGGTGTTTCCTGACAAGCGCTGACTATTCTCTCTCTCAAAATTACCTCTGTTTCCGGGTGCGTAGCATAAACAATATCTTGGATGTATCCCCGAAAGAAAAAATCGAGAGGTGTTAGGTCACAAGACCGGGCGGGCCATGGTATAGGTCCATATGTTCCAATCCATTTGTCTTCAAATTTTTTATTTAAATAGTCCCTAATCTTAAGAGCGTTATGTGGTGCAGCACCATCTTGTTGAAATACTAGTTCATTACTTTCAAAGGCAACGGCAAGTCATCTAAAATTTCTTCTAAGTTTTCACTCAAAATTTGAAAATATTTTTCTTGGTTGAGATTTCCATCAATGAAAATTGGTTCTATTATCCTGGTGCCTAATATCCCGCACCAAACGTTCACCGAAAATCTTATCTGAGGATTTTGTTCGATGGCAATATGTGGGTTTTCTACACTCCAATAGCGGTGATTGAAACGATTAAAATGTCTGTTGTTTGTAAATTGACACTCATCACAAAATTTTTGTATAAAATGATGGATCTCGCGTTAACTCGCTTAAAAAGAAATTGCACAAATTTATTCTACGCTCTGGATCGTCTCGTTGGATTGTATGAATTTTTCGCGGTACAAATGGCTTATACATATTTATTTTTTTTCAAAATTCTGTGAACGCTGCCGATTGAAACATTTAAGTTCTGAGAAATTTGTCTCACAGACGTCCATCGGTTTTCTTCAACACTTAGTAGAACATTCATCTCGAAATTTTCATCTTGATGGGTATGATTTGGCCTTTTTGGTCTTTGGAAACTTCCATGTCGTAAATTGGATTCCAAACGAACAAACTTGCGACGATTTGGGACCTGTCTATTAGGAAAGCGTTCTTGATAACGACTCAATGCTTGTCCACTGTTTTTATTACACTCAAAATAAACTTGCAGCATGTCGACAAGCTAACTATTATTCATTTTTATTGCAAAAAATAGGTAAACAAACTAATAACCAGTTTCTGACAGCGATGTTAACGTATTTCTCCAGTTAAATGTCCCGGTTACCATGGTTACCATTGTTGCAACAATAGTAATAGTAATTTTTATTTGTGACACGTTTTTTCCATAGCCACCGCTACGTCTCAGTTATTTTTCAAAGCCTACTGCTAATAATATCAGTTATTATTTTATTTTTTTTATTACCCTAAAATAAATCAGAAATATTGATTGTGATACATCGTTGAATTCAGAAAAAAAATTTCTATCAAATTGTCAAAGAAAAATATAAGGTTGTAAGTTGAAAAAATGAAGTTGACCTTTGGCCTTTGAATGGAGAAACAGGTAAAAATTATGTTTGAGCTACACTTTGTAGTACTTTTTAAAGCATTTAATTTGACGTATCGTTTGTTACAATTGGACTCCTAATAATAGCGCTAGGAGCTGGGGCGTTTTTTCGTGAACAGCCTGTATACAGTGCTCGCCATATTGTTCGTACCATATGGGAAAAATTTTCATATTCGATTTCTTTAAAAATCTAAATCTACCAAAAGTTTATGCATGTTCAAAAACCCAAAATGCACTACTCGGACTGTGCAAACGATTTTTGGTTTTTGAGAAAATGGCATTTATTGAAACTTCAAAAACCAAAAAAAATCATACTTTTAAAATGACAATTATTTTTGACGAAATTTTTATAAGAGTAGTTAGATATTCAGTAGATGCGATGCCAATTATGAAATCAGATGAGTTTCATCAACCAATGTCCAAAAAAATTGTTAGTTTTCAAATTTCAACTTTCTTGAATCTTGAATTTTAATTATTTCAAATCTAAGTATAGTTACTTTATTTATTTTTGTCTTAAAAGAATTAACTATACTAGTACAATTTAATATTACAAATGAAATTTTTTATTTGAAAAGAAATTTTGTCATGTTATTTTACATTTTTGGTGCAAAAAACCACATTTTAAGTTTCAGCTTGTTTTCTAATTTACTCAAAATACATGTAACTTAACAATTTATGTGAATAAATTTAAAAAAAGTGTATTTTTCCGTTAAACGCACTAGAAAGTTATAATAATATCATATTTTATTCAAATTGGTAGGTAGCCATGGATACTTGACAGTATCAATTAATCCCAGATTAATTTCATTGTAACAATTATTGTAGTTATAGCAACGATTGTTTTGCACTTAAATTATTGCTAAGTGTGGTCCAAATATTTGCTTATTAAAGATTCCACACCACACATTCGTATTCATTCCATGCGTCTATTTGAAGATCTGAATTTTCATCTGCCCATCAACGGCCATTCTGCGAGTTTACAACTCTATTGGAAGAAACTGTTCACAAAATTTGCAGCTGGTGTTCTTCGTCAGTGATCCAATGACCATGTGAATGTTTAAATTTATTTGTAATGGTTTCCGTACTTTTAGATTTTGAATAAATTTGTCCAACTGTTGTATGGGAGATATTTTTACCAGGATGTCGGTGATTAAAAATTAAATAGTTCTGTCTCTCTCAACGTTTCATATTTGTCACCTACAATTAAAACAATTTAAATTTTCCCACTTTTACTTAATTTACGTTCCATTGTGAAAATATTAATGATACTGTCAAACATAATAGTATATTATGATATGAGTTTAATAAGAAGCATTTTGTCGCACGCACGGGTTTAGGGCACGACGAGCTTGCGAGGAGTGTCCCTAAAAGAGAAAGTGCGACAAAATGCCTTATAAACGAGGTATCATACACTATTTTATCTACTGTGCCACATTTTTTAAGCAAAAACATGAAATTTCAAAATCTAGCGAATTTCGCGGCATGCGGCAAATACATTAAGGGAGGCTATGGAAAGAAATGAATTTAAAATGTCATTATTTCAATAAATTCTGAAAATCAACTTCGCTGAAGATGTTTTAGAATGTACGCCTCCAGAAATACGATTTTTTTGCAGAAAATACAATTGGTAATTTGCTACCCACAAAATCACGCCATATTTACGAAAAAAAAATACGGCGAATTTGAAAATTGACACTGTTAATTTAGTGTTGACAGTAATGTTAGGTTGTCACAGACACAAGTTGAAAAAATTAAAAAAATAAATTACACTGTTTGTAGTGTTCTTTTTACCGCACGCCTTTTGTCTAGTACGATACGCAAACGCGTGTCGTAATAATCTCAGTACGAACCCAAAGTAGAAATAGTATATTAAAATACAAGTAGCAGAAGGCATCTATTCAAGCACGAATTTGAAATTCCGAAACGAGCCGCAAGGCGAGTGGAGGAACAAATGAGTGCTTGAAGGACCTTCTGCTACGAGTGTTTTATACTGTTTTTTCTATTTTGTAGCTTTATATCATTTTATAAACTATAAAATAAAAATTTTAAATCTAGGGAATTTCGTGGTGATTGCTGACATTTTTGTGGCGTAATTATAGGCGGTTGTGAAAAAATTTAATTTCAAACGTCAGTTTTTTTTTATTTTCGCGTTTAATGTTTAAAAATAAATGCTGAAGAAGGTTTATCACTAACGCCGCCGAAAATTAGGCAAATTGCACAAAAGACGTTAGAAAATTTACTACCGTTATAGGCAACATCAATGTTCATCAAAATACTGTGTCCGATCAGAATTTACATGGTGTCACTATAAATTCCCAAGATACATCACATGTAACTGCAAGTGTGTATAATAATTGTACTTTCCACGGTAATAATTTAGATTAAGCTTCTTTTTCATTGTTATTTATTAATTTGCTTTGTTTTTTGACGTGTCAGTTGACGTTGACAGTTCAACGCTACCAGGCTACCAACATCAAAACAGTAAATTTTCCTACTCTATTCTAGCACGCCAGCGACTTATTAAAGCACTCAAATGACGTCATTTGGGTGCTTAAATGGACTTATTTTAAACGCAAAATAGAAAAAAATAGTTATTCGCCTATGGAAAACGTATCCATGGCTATTTACGAATTTGTATAAAATATGACGATGATCTCTAAATATAATTCCCGATCCCGATCGGATCAGAGTAGGCGACGAAGCTGAGTGTCAAAAATTGACTAATTATATCTTTTACTAGCTGACCCGACAGACGTTGTCCTGTCCAAATTTCAATAAAAAGCACTTTAATTTTTTCCAAATTTTTCCAATTTTTTTATTTAAATAGGTAATTATACATTCAACATTTCTAGCTTAAACGGTATGAGCTGTGCGTTGATCATCAGTCGGTCAATTTTTCTTCATATATGTAGATTTAATAATTACATCGACCATCTTCTGTGTTATGAGAATCGTGATGAAATGCCTGGAGATCATTTAGAAGAGCTGGAAGAGGTGTACACAACTTTAAAGCCTCAATGAGGTGCGCCGTTAGCAACAACAAAGCAGATAGATATGCTGCGATTAAAAAGAAGGGATTCAATGTCCCACACGTGATTCTCACCAATAATTTCTACTCCAATAACGCCATGTCGATTGCAACAAAAGTCGCCATTCAAATGAAAGCAGTGTTTTCTCTTTTTTTACTGAAGACAATAGTGGAACCGAAACTTTTTTTTGTTTTTTAAAATATTTTATCTGTTAACTGTTCAACTGTGCAGCGCAGTGGTTCATTGTTTATACTTTTGTAAGTAGATCTTCTTTTTGCACTACGGTCTGGAACCTAATCAGCATGCCATTGAATCGGTAGCCAGTGTAAATGCGTTTCTTCTACATTCATTTTTCTTCTTGTTTGCACTACGGCCTGGAACCTGATCAGCATGCCATTGAATCAGTAAATGCGTTTCTTCCACATATTGTTTTATTTTCCAAAGTTTAACTATTACTTATCACCATTTTGTTTTTGATATTTCGCAACATTATGATTACCGATCCGACTTTCAATTGGAGATTGTGAGGCGACAATCCGGGCAATTCCAGGGAGTTTAAAAATTCTGTTGGATAGTTGACAACATCATCTTGGTTAGTAACAGAATCCACCAATTTGTAAGTCATCAATCCGCCAGCAATTTCACCTTGAATCTTGAAATTCAATTCGTTGACATCAATGTTTTTCGCAGCCAATATAGCACGTTCGCTCAACCAATCATGATTTTTGTGATTTTGGGCTATGTTTGGGAACACCTTTCCAATGAGTTCGGTCTTTGATTTGGTGAATTGGCAAAAATCGATGGGGAATGTAATGCAGCCCGTCGAAATGTCAACGGGGATTTTGCCATTGCCAATGTTCAGTAATTGTTTTGAAAATAATTCTCCAGATTGGTCGTTCTGCAACTCGACAGGCATGTTGATACTTAATTTGAGTATATTGATGTGTTTCCACAAAACGGACGACTTCAAACATGCATTAAGTTCATCGGCTGGCGTTGATCGTGAAATAACTGGCAATGTTTGGCGAAAATCACCTTCCAACAGAATCATCGCACCACCACGATTGATTCCAAGTATAATATCTTGGCATTTCGGAGTATAGGAGGGTTCGGGCGAAGTCATCATTCTGGCACATTTCAAAAAAAAAAAACAGACGTCGACATTTCACGATGTGATTTTCCTCATTTTCACGGACCATCAGTCGATATGAATAATAGTTCATTGAACTGACCTTTTTGTCCACTTCAGCACCTGTAAGCGGATTTATCATCTTGATTGAGAAATGATAACCATCTTCGCCTTGCCAAAATATGATGGGATATTGCAACGCATCATATGATCGGTGCGTTTCAAACACTCGCTGCAGCTGATTGTTCCGCCGATGTAGAACGATATCACGGGACTCCAAATTTTCACCAACGACAACAATGGCTACATCATCAATTGTTGGCGCGTTGAAACGTCTTGCATGTTCTCCCGCAGGCGTCTTATCGGCTCTAATAACAATTTTGTGATTATCAGATGGTATTCGGTCCAGTGCAGTTTTGAACAATGCAATCTATGCATTGTTTTGGTGAAAGAAAGTTTGTAGTTGTTCGATAATTGGTCTTTTCACCGAACTGTTTTGTGCACAACGTCGATCTACTTCTTGTGGTGAATTGACCATGAAATAAATCTGCAGAAATTTATAGTCTGCATCTGGCAGCGGCAACAGCGAACCTGCCCGATGATATATTTGACCTTGAATCTGTAAAAGTTAACCTATATAAATAATAATTCTATGTATGATCGTGTTGTAATTACCTTAAAGGTAGGCATGAAATTGCCTCGAATAACATTGGTTGCGCCAAATGAAGTCATTTGGAAGCAACTGTTGTATTTCTGTATTTGTGTCAGGAAATGTATAGAATCTGGTCCTGTTCCAGAAACAAATGACCGTAATGGCTGTGGTGGCGGAACCAATGGCACCAATTTGACCTTGCCACTTGCGCAACACAATCCCGGAGCTTTATTTTTGTATTTTAATGCCTTACAATGCGAGCATACAACGCTCATCGATCCAATAGCAACGGATTGGTCTTCACTGTAATCAATTGTCACGTTGTAATGGAATGCAGCTCGATGAGTATTCAACCCAACATTTACTTGTCTTCTTACACGTTGATTTAAATTCATTGTCGCGCGATTGGTTTCTATTAACCGATTATGTCTCTTTTGATGCATATTCTGATCATTTGCATTGTCTCTCTTCTTGTGTACGGGCTGAGCGATTTTGTGATAATCGATTCCGTTCAATTTCATTTCGCTGGTCGGATTGTTCTCCAGTTTGCTGAGATCGATAAATAGTCTGATTTTGAGCATGACCAGTTTTGCGCCCGAATTTGTTTCTCCGTATCGGGGGCATTATTAAATTGTGTTAATTACAACTTACAACTTACAACTGCAAGTAAATAACTGAATTAATCACTTTGTATTAGCGCGTTGCGTTAGTCACAATTGAGAATCAGTTGTCGACTGTCATTCGTACGCCATCTTTATTTACTATATTTAGCTATGGTCCCAGTTTCATGATTCCAAATGGTTTTTATTTTCAAAGCAACTTTTAAAAAATATCTTTTCGTCATAACCTGGCTCGAAGTATTACTAAAATTTTACTAAAAGAATTAGCCAAATCTGTCGAGCCGTTCTCAAGTTATCGAGTCACCAACGAACGGTATTTCATTTTTATTTATATAGATATCGTCAATTTACGGAGCTTAAAGCAAAATACATTATATATTATATATTATATATTATATTATATTATATTACATTATACATTATTATGTATTGCAATGCAAGTGTATATAAATAAAATGGTAGATAAATAATAAATAAAATAGATAAATAAAATGCACAAATACACAATAAATACTGTCAGCCCGTTCTAGGGCTGAGGTTTTCTACTAGTCTTATTATAATTTTCTAGTGCGTTTAACGGAAAAATTCATTTTTTAAAATTTATTCACATAAATTGTTGAGTTACATGTATTTTGAGTAAATTAAAAAACAAGCTGAAACTTAAAATGTGTTTTTTTGTGATAGAAAAACTTTGCACGAAAAATGCAAAATAACATGACAGAATTTCTATTAAAATTAAAATTTTCATGTGTAATTTGAATTGTACTAGTTTAGTTATTTTTTTAAGACAAAAATAAATAAACTAACTATATTTAGATTTGAAATAATTAAAATTCAAGATTACACGTGGAAATTGGTTTGTGAATTTTTTGAATCGAGAGCGGACGTGTTTGAGACAGCTCCGGCTTGTCAATTTGAAATTGCCAAATTTTTAAAGATTTAAAAGGTGGAAGTGTTCAGTGATTGTTGGTTGGTGTTTGTGTTCAGTTCTGTGAGTGTTCTTGGCCGGTTGTTTTCGTTCCTGTGCTAGATTTAGGTGTTTTTTTGAAATATTTGACACGTTATTTCGGTCAAATTGATTATTTTTGTTTTGACATTTGCAAGGGTGTATGGATGTTTCTTTGTGATTCGTAATACTTCCTTCCTTGTCAATTGAAGTTGGAGGGCCGCTTTTTGGGATCATGGATTATGGGGAGACTGTCACTGACATTGCCATTGACAGGAGAGTTCTCTGTCGGAACCAATTTTGAACTAAAACTCAATGATCACACGTTCACAGTCAACCTCCAATGGCGATTCGGAAAGTGAACAAATTGTACCATCCTCAATTCCAAAGAAACTATATTCTTCAGATATTAATTTGGAATTGCAATTGCCGAAATTTGACAGCTGTCTAATTTAGTGTCACATTTGCCCTGAAACCAGATATTTTAAAAATAATAATGGTTTAAAGATACACAACTCGAAATGCCACAAAAATTCGTTGATTCCTACTTCAAATCCGGATCAGTTACAAAGTTTTTCTGATAAAATTGGTTACCTCAAATCCAATGTTTGCATCCTTGAGAAGAGTTCCTCGTGGTGCAAGAATATCTGTGGCTAACAAACTTACAAAAGTTATAAATGACTGTGTCTCTATCAATTCTCTTTTGGCCTGGGAAGACCTTTTCTTTTTCGCTTTTCGAGTTCTTCATATTCCATCAAAAAATGTGAATAAAAACGATTCTTTGACTTCAAGTGTGAAGAAAAATGCCGAAGGAAATGAGGATTCACTACATTACTCCAAAACAGATTTCTCTAAATTCTCTCGTTTCAAATCAGCTGAAAACAAAGTAGCTGATGGCGATATTAAGTGAGCTGTCCGTATTTTGTCGTCTGATGATACCTTTGCAAGCGATAACGCCGATACTTTTGAGTTACTGAAATCAAAACATTCAATTCCTTCTAGATTAAACCAGTTCCCTCATCAACTTGAAGAAAGTGCTAAACATCTACTTGTTTCTGATGTCCAGGTTTCTAAAGCTATTTTATCTTTCCCTAATGGTTCGGCTGCGGGTATGGATGGACTCAGACCTCAACATCTTAAAGATTTGTTAAACAAATGTACTGGTGACTCTGGACAACGGTTATTACACTCTATTTCCAATCTCTGCAACCTAATGCTTTCAGGTAAAGTAAATTCAGAAATAAGACCTTTTCTTTATGGCGCCTCTCTTTGTGCACTTTCAAAAAAAGATGGAGGTATTCGTCCAATCGCTATTGGTTCAACACTTAGACGCCTAACTTCTAAATTATGTAGTCTTCATGTAAAAGATACGTTATCTACCCATTTCCACCCTATCCAATTAGGATTTGGAATAAAAGGCGGTTCTGAGGCAGCAGTTCATTCAATTAGATCGTATATTAAAAACCAATCTGATGCTGAGGTTATTCTTAAAATTGACGTCAAAAATGCTTTTAATTCTGTTGAAAGAGACTCACTCCTTTCTATCGTCAAGGATATCATCCCAGATCTTTACCCATACCTCTGGCAATGTTACGCTTTTCAATCTAATTTATTTTATAATAGTAACGTGATTGAATCTTTAGTAGGATGTCAACAAGGTGATCCATTAGGACCAGCCATTTTCAGTCTTGCTATTCATCGTTTTATTAAAGAGATAACTTCAGAATTAAATATTTGGTATTTGGATGATGGTACTTTAGGAGGTAAAGCATCGGATGTTTTACATGACTTAGAAGTCATAATTTCCGCGTTTAAAAAAATTGGTTTAGTTCTCAACTCTAATAAATGCGAACTTTACTTTTTTGATAACATTTCACAAATTGATAGGTCTATATTATTAGATAGATTTGATTCCTTAACCCCAGGAATACGTATTTGTGATAATGCAAATTTTGTTCTACTCGATTGTCCCATTCTTGATGAAGCAATCCCTGTTTCTTTTTCTAAAAAAGTGGAAACATTTTCTTTACTTTCCACAAACCTTTTTAAAGTTAGCCCGCACATCAGTCTCTTTTTGCTTCGTCATTGTTTTTGGATGCCAAATTTCATCTACCTCCTTAGATGCTGCCCTGTTTGGAAATTTAAAAATTTATGTCAAGAATTGGATAATAATATTCATTCGACTCTTGAAAAAATTTTGAACATAAAATTTACAAACAGGTCTTGGGATCAAACCAAGTTGCCTGTCCGTTTTGGTGGTCTAGGTATTCGATCTGTTGCAGATATTTCAACTCCAGCCTTCTTATCTTCTATCTTTGCTAATTCTCGGCTCATTAAGTCTATTCTACCTTCTCGTTTTTCCAACTTCGAGACATCTTACTCCAGTGAAGCCATTGAAGAATGGAAAATTATATCGAATTCCTCGTCTTTACCCTCGACATCTCCCTCCATTCAACGAAATTGGGATTTGCCAATTATTGAAAATAACTTTCAAAAGCTATTGTCTTCCTCAAATGTAACTCAAAAAGCTATTTTATTGGCAGTGTCTGAACCCGAATATGGAGCTTGGCTTGAATCTTTACCTTCTTTTAAATTAGGCACTTTGTTAGAAAAAACCACTTTACAAATTGCCGTTTCTCTAAGATTAGGCATCAGTATTTGTCATCCTCATATATGTAATTGTGGTTCTTCAGTAGACTCGTACAGTCATCATGGACTGTCTTGCATAAAGAGTGCAGAAAGAATCGCAAGACACAACTGCATTAACGACATCTTAAAACGTGCTTTCTCATCTGCCAACATCCCTTGTTTACTTGAACCCAACGGGGTTCTGAGAGATGACGTCAAACGTCCAGATGGAATCACCATTATTCCCTGGAAGGAAGGCAAATCCCTTGTCTGGGATGTCACCTGCACAGATACGCTTGCACCTTCACATTTACCTGAGTCGTCCATATCTGTTAGATCTGCTGCAAACAGAGCAGAAAATCTTAAAAGAAGAAAATATAGTTCGTTAGCAGATCACTACATTTTCGTTGGCTTTGCTGTTGAAACCTTTGGTCCTTGGAGTATGAGCGCTCTATCATTGTTGGATGCTTTGCGAAGACTTATTATTGACGTCACAGGTATTCCTCAGGCGAGAACATACTTAAAATAACGAATTAGTATTGTCATTAAGAGGGGTAACGCAGCCAGCGTTCTGAGAACTGTGCCTATTTCTTTCTGGACGAATTATTTAATTTAACGTAATTTTTAGTTTGTATTTTGTACTTTAATTTTTATGTTATAATTTTATAATGTTTTAAATAGTAATAAGAATTAATTATTTATTTCATAAAGAAATAATATTGTAGTACTATGTATATACGGATCAACAAAATCTCAAGACAATTTGAAAGGGAAAGTTGAAATTTGAAAACTAACAATTTTTTTAGACATCGGTTGATGAAACTCACTGATTTCATAATTGGCATCGCATCTACTGAATATCTAACTAATGTTACCCAAATTTCATCAAAAATAATTTTCATTTTAAAATTATGATTTCTTTTCAGTTTTTGAAATTTTGATAAATTCCATTTTCTCTGAAACCAAAAATCACTTGCAGAATCCGAGTAGTCCGTTTTGCGTTTTTGAACATGCACAAACTTTTACCAGATTTAGATTTTTAAAGAAATCAAAGATGAAAGTTTTTCCCATATGGTGCGAACAATATGGTGGGCACTGTATATAGGTATATTGCAGATTGAAGAAGAAACAAACATTTTATAAGATGGGACTTTAGTTGATATTGGCGGGGCGACCCTTCTTTGGCGATCTGCCAAAAGTTTGGCCAAATCGCTTGTAAGTATCCCCGGAAGTTACCAGACCAGAAATTATTAGATTGTTAACAGAGCATACAAGACTTGAAGCATGAAATAGACAAACTTAATGCTGGAGTGCCCCAATGTCCGGTAGGACACAACACCCTCACGATCTCTGGCAAAGTAAAATCTAATAAAAGCGTACAGCGGCTTCACATTTACTTAAATTGTGGACACATCCACGGTCTGCGGAACCAAAATAATGAGGCAAACTCTAGAAGATGTTCTGTTTGCTTAAAGGTAATTTTTTATTTCCCAAAGTTTAATAATGTAATACGTATCTCGTTACATCAAGAAAGAAAGCATTTCCTAAACGGTAAACAAACATTCTTTTATAAAGACGGTTTGCAATTGTAGGATGGACCAGTTGTTATGGGACGTATGGGGTTAGAACCATCTTTTTATGTCGATCTTGGTCCCATTACTTTTGCATTCAATCCATGTGGGCACATGGCCACCGAAAGAACTGTCAAGTAAGTAATTTCCCTGATTTTCTTGCGTTTTGAGATTTCATGAGAATGTTTCAGGTATTGGGCGAACACGCCGATACCTCACGGTACCAATGGATACCATGCTGTTTGTCTGTTTTGCGCTACACCGTCTTATATTGGAAAATATCAATTTCGAAACACAATGTTGTTATAGATAATAAATTGAGCCGTTCACAAACCAAATTTATTTCCCCAATACCGCCAAGTAAAACCATAACAGTTTTCAATTTTATTTCAGGTGCGATGAAAAACATAGGAACTGGCTGTGCTAACATAACATATGATATTTTGTGACCATATACAGGTGATTCCTTGTTGCGCTGAATACGCTTCCGAGTTAGCACTTCTGCTTCTTCGGATATTTTTAATATAAGGCAATAAACGTTGTAGCTTGTTTATTCTATGGTGGGAATTTTTCTACTGACTTGTTATAAACAAAAGATGTCTATATCATGGAAACGTATTTTGTCGCAGTTATGATCTAAACCACCAACTTGAGTCGCAACATACTCCCCCCGTTGAGAGAATCCCGATCAACAATGATTTCTGAATGTAGTTACATAGAAAAATAAAACTAAGTAAAACAATATGGAAACAATGTCTTTTGTGCTTAGATCTGAAATCGGGTCACTCGCGCACTTCACTGGCCACAGGTAAAGGGGCTAGTTTCTTAACACTGCGGATCAGTTCACCGGTGGCAGTTTTTACCCGAACAGTTCTAATTATGCCGTCATGACCTGGGTGCACTTCGACGACTCTTCCTAGACACCACTGCAATGGAGGCAGATTGTCGTCGCGAAGGATCACCATCGAACCCTCTTCGATAGAATGGTTTCCCCTGGTCCATTTATGTAGGTATTGTTTCACCTGTTGTGCTGCGGTCGATCTGTTGTTTCCATGACTTCAGCTGTTTGCTGATCGAGAGATGGGTGTTGTGAGAGGCGTAGGTGAGAGGCTGTGGCGTCTCGTGCCTACATCTGCACTGTTAATCTAGGATACTGTTGAGCTGTTGTTAGATATCATGTGAAAATGTCGTTTGTTCCCCAAGACTCTCGTATGTGGCCAACTGTGACCGGGTTATGGAGTGTGATGACTTTGCCTACCGAGGAAGAGCAGCAGTGGCGTCTTTGCGCTAGCGGTAAGGCGAAAGGAGGCTCCATGGTAATTGGTTGTTGACACAACATTTTCCGTGCATACGAGATATCGTTCAATTTGGGTAGTTCCGATACGAATGTGTTCCATTTCGTATGAACCTCAATTGGCAACGATTCATCCCAGTTTAATTGCAGCTTCCAGAGCTCTTGCATTAGAATTTTTGCGTAGACCACCACCGGGTTCACTAATCCTAAAGGATCAAATATCTTTGCTATTATTGATAGCACAGTCCTTTTGGTAGTTCCTATGGTGATAATTGGTCTGACAGTGTAGACGATGACGCCCGAGTTCCAATGAACGCCGAGAGTCTTTAACGTTGCGTCCTGAGAAGTTTGTAATTGTAGATTTACGTTGTGATCCGGAATTTTGCTTAATATCTCGGAGGTATTAGAAGCACATTGCATAAGATTGAACCCTCCTGATAATAATACTTCCGTGATGTCTTCTCGAAGTCTCATCACTTTTTCTGCTGTAACTTGCTTGTCGTCAGATTCTCCTTTTTTCGTAAGTCGTATTTGACCTACTGATAAAATCGCAAGCGCGATACCTGCGCCGATTAGTATTTGCACAGGCTCGGGCTTGTAGTATTCGGGGTCCGCCAATTGAACGTTCGGTGGTATTTGCCCATATTTCCGATCGATCAGCTTCTCCGGTAAGAACGATGTAATCGAAGCAACTGCTAGAAATTTGAGTGTTCTCAAATAACTGGTTGCATCGCGATTTAATCGTCGCGTTGATGCTGTTTCGGATATTGTGAACATATCACTTAACGTGCTTATGCTGACTTGTGAGGTTTTCGGGAGCCGTAGACGAGCTGCCAAATCATCGATAATGAAAACGTTGTTTGTTTTCACGGGATTTGGTATGCTTCTGCCGAGAATCCATCCTAATTGCGTTTTTGATAAAATCGCAAGCGCGGTACCTGCGCCGATTAGTATTTGCACAGGCTCGGGCTTGTAGTATTCGGGGTCCGCCAATTGAACGTTCGGTGGTATTTGCCCATATTTCCGATCGATCAGCTTCTCCGGTAAGAACGATGTAATCGAAGCAACTGCTAGAAATTTTAGTGTTCTCAAATAACTGGTTGCATCGCGATTTAATCGTCGCGTTGATGCTGTTTCGGATATTGTGAACATATCACTTAACGTGCTTATGCTGACTTGTGAGGTTTTCGGGAGCCGTAGACGAGCTGCCAAATCATCGATAATGAAAACGTTGTTTGTTTTCACGGGATTTGGTATGCTTCTGCCGAGAATCCATCCTAATTGCGTTTTTGATAAAATCGCAAGCGCGGTACCTGCGCCGATTAGTATTTGCACAGGCTCGGGCTTGTAGTATTCGGGGTCCGCCAATTGAACATTCGGTGATATGTCCACAATATCCGAAACAGCGGGAAACAACTCTTTCTGATAACAAGATGCCGTGTTACACGTCGCTGCTGGATTTTCTAGAAAAGCGCGGTAGCTGCTTTAATTCAACAAACGAGGAGAAAACGGTTAACAAACAGAATCGCACAAATAAGGTCCGGCAAAATGGCACGGGACACGCGTTCGTTACAGCAGGTAGCAAGCAAAACCTTTCGCAATGCCCAATATGCAAAGCCAATCACACAATTTACAGATGTGAAAAATTCCGCGCGATGGCTGTGAATGAACGGGTACAAGCGGTAACGACAGCAGCCTTATGTCAAAATTGCCTTCAAAAAGTTCATCGACTTAAAGATTGCAAGGGTGGTTTTTGTCGAGTGTGCAATGAGCGACACAACACATATTTGCATTTGAACGCAGACGGACCTCCTACTACAGCCACGGTATCTGCCCAGCTGATCCCACGCAGGAATGAAAAGACCGTACTACAGCAGAATGAATTGTCGAATTGACAATCAATCGGGTTCGCCAAATTATTTAGCTTAGAACATTCGAATTCAAACGACATCATTCCAACAGCCTTGATTTATGTTGTGGATCGATATAAAAAATGCATTCCTTGTCGCGCTATAATCGACACGGGATCAACCAACAATTTTATTATCGATGATTTGGCAGCTCGTCTACGGCTCCCGAAAACCACACAACAAGTCAACATAGGCACGTTAAGTGATATGTCCACAATATCCGAATACAGCATCAACGCGACGATTAAATCGCGATGCAACGGTTATTTGAGAACACTCAAATTTCTAGCAGTTGCTTCGATTACATCGCTCGTACCGGAGAAGCTGATCGATCGGAAATATGGGCAAATACCACCGAATGTTCAATTGGCGGACCCCGAATACTACAAGCCCGAGCCTGTGCAAATACTAATCGGCGCAGGTACCGCGCTTGCTATTTTATCAGTAGGTCAAATACGACTTACGCAAAAGGGAGAATCTGACTTGATCCTGCAAAAAACGCAATTAGGATGGATTCTCGGCGGAAGCATATCAACTCCCCTGAAAACAGAGAACGAACAAAATTCCCATGCGAGGTGCCGGCTTTTGCAGCTTCAGGACGACGTCTCTAGGTTTTGGGAACTGGAGGAAGGCACAAGAATAAAACACTTGTCAGACAAGGAAGCATCATGTGAAGAGCACTATAAAGCTCATGTGACTCGTGACCTCGACGGTAGGTACATTGTTGCACTCCCTTTCAACGGGAAACAGAACGAGCTGGGAGAATCTCACCACCTCGCACTCAAACGTTTTCAAGGCTTAGAGAGAAGGTTCGCAAAAGACCCACAACTCCAAGAGCAGTACTCCAAGGTCATTCAAGAATACCTGAAACTGGGTTTTATGTCCGTCCTCCGAAGTACTCCCAATACTGGATTCTTTTTGCCACATCACGCGGTGCTTAAAGAAACGAGTTTAACAACAAAAGTTAGGGTAGTTTTTGACGCGTCCTCGGCATCCATCAGCGGTTTATCATTGAATCAGACCCTGATGGCAGGAGCGACCCTGCAAGATGACATACTTTCATTACTATTACGATTCCGCTTACATAATCATGTGTTGACAGGAGACCTCGAGAAAATGTATTTACAAATACGGATCCGGGAGGAAGACCAAGCCTATCTCCGCATCTTATGGAGAGAATCTGACGGATCTCTATTAACGTATCAATTTAACAGACTCATTTTCGGTCTTAAACCAGCCTCCTTCCTGGCTACTAGATGTCTGAAACAGCTGGCTGACGAAGAGCAAGATAGGTATCGTGTAGCATCTGAAATCTTACGACGTGATTTGTATATGGACGATTTATTGACCGGAGCAGATACAGTAGAAAAGGTGATGGGACTTCGAGAAGACATCACGCAATTGTTATTGTCAGGAGGGTTCAATCTTAGGCAATGTGCTTCTAATACTTCCGAGATATTAAGCGAAATTCCGGATCACAACGTAAATCTACAATTACAAACTTCTCAGGACGCAACGTTAAAAACTCTCGGCGTTCATTGGAACTCGGGCAAGGACGTCATCGTTTACACTGTCAGACCAATTATCACCATAGGAACTACCAAAAGGACTATGCTATCAATAATAGCAAAAATATTTGATCCTTTAGGATTAGTCAACCCGGTGGTAGTCTACGCGAAAATTCTAATGCAAGAGCTCTGGAAGCTGCAATTAAACTGGGATGAATCGATGCCAATTGAGGTACATACGAAATGGAACACATTCGTATCGGAACTATCCGAATTGAACGATATCTCGTATGAACGGAAAATGTTGTGTCAACAACCGATTAAAGTAGAGTTACACGGATTCTGTGATGCCAGCGAAAGGGTATACGGAGCGTGCATTTATGTTCGGTCCACAAATTCACAAGGTGAGATAACAGTACAGCTCTACTGTGCGAAATCTCGTGTAGCACCGGTGAAAACATTACAGACGATTCCAAGGTTGGAACTTTGTGCGGCCTTACTGTTGGCTAATCTTTATACATGCGTAAAAGCAGCCATGCACATTCCAATCAATCGTATTTTTTTCTGGACCGATTCTATGGTAGCATTGCACTGGATCAATACATCACCTCATTTACTGCTGACATTCGTGGCCAATCGTGTTTCGGACATTCGGTCAAAAACAAACATAGCCGATTGGAGACATGTGCGTTCACCAGATAATCCGGCTCGAAGGACCATATGTTGCGCTGAATACGCTTCCGAGTTAGCACTTCTGCTTCTTCGGATATTTTTAATATAAGGCAATAAACGTTGTAGCTTGTTTATTCTATGGTGGGAATTTTTCTACTGACTTGTTATAAACAAAAGATGTCTATATCATGGAAACGTATTTTGTCGCAGTTATGATCTAAACCGCCAACTTGAGTCGCAACATTCCTAAAAAACGTCCAAGTTATTTATTGCCCGATTTCGGGAAAAAAAATATAAATGACTATTTCATTCATGCAAATTTCGTCCAATCAAAATCCATCTTTTTAACGAAAAAATTGTTTCGTACCGACAAAATTTCAAAATAAAAATTTTGCCAGTGCTGCTGAACCAATGGAAAGCTAGAATGAAGCAACCTAGCGGTTTTTCAGCGGCAATTTTTCCTTTGTTTTTGACAAACATAGTAACCGATTCATCAAGTCGCTGTTATAATATTTTTGAAACATCAGTTATAAAAATGTGTGAAAATAAAAATAGATTTGGTGATTCATCAATTGAAAATATTAAAGCGTTAATTGCCAACGGCTCGGGATAATTTTCAAAATATTCATACCTTCGAAAAAATTTCCGGAAATAATTTAACCTCTAGTGGTATTACAAGTGAAAATTTTTCACGAGCCTGTTCAACCAATCAGAAGCCTTTGTTTTGAACCGCTACCAAGGCAACGCAAGTATTTTTTCGGAAATTTTTTCCGATTGGGTAGGACCCTGGAGTGAATTTTAATGGAAATTTTTTGACGTCATAATTACTGTCACTAATATTTACATTAAGTACATGTAACCAGAATAAACGATGCTATTTGACATTAAATGCCATTCAACGCTTCCCATAAACTTGCAATCAAAATATCGTATTATTTATAGCGTTGAGTGACGTTTATAGATAATATATCGATACATAAATTAAATTGCAAAAAGGTGCAAAATTTTCTTACCGAATACCACTCGACGTTAAATTAAAATCCAGAAATAATTTAACCTCTAGTGGTATTACAAGTGATTATTTCCTTCATGCACGTAAAACGTCACAGTCACCATGGTTTTCCTCAGTTTTATAGCGATTAAATTAACGTGTCAAAATTTACCCGATTAAATTTTGACGTCTCAGACGTGTTAAAATTTACCCGATTAAATTTTGACGTTTAATAGCTTCTGAATTTTTTTTTGCAATCATTATCAAAGATTCCTCGACAAGTAAATAAATAATTCGTTGCAAAATCTATTTATTCAAATTAATAATCAGGAAATAATCATGCCGAATACCCCGCGTACATGAAAATAGCCTGATTAAATTTTTAGGTTTTTGTCGCAACGTTTTGCCATAAAGAAATATTTCTCGTAAATTTTCCACCCAAAATCTCTCGTGCTGCGCACTCGAGATTTTGTTACGTGGCAAATTTGCTCGACATATTTCTGGGCAAAACATTTTGACAGAAACGTAAAAATTTAATCGGCTATTTTGATGCACTTGTGATATTACTGTTGATTACTTCCTTCATGCACATAAAAAGTCCCAGTCACCATGGTTTTCCTCTGTTTTATAGCGACTAAATTTTGACGTTTCAAACGTGTCAAAATTTACCCGATTCAATTTTGACGTTTAATAGCTTCTGATTTTTTTTTTGCAATCATTATCGAAGATTCCTCGACAAGTAAATAAATAATTCGTTGTTAAATCTATTTATTCAAATTAATAATCAGAAAATAATCATGCCGAATACCCCGCGTGCATAAAAATAGCCTGATTAAATTTTTACGTTTTGCCATAAAGAAATATTTGTCGTAAATTTTCCACCCAAAATCTCTCGTGCTGCGCACTCGAGATTTTGTTACGTGGAAAATTTGCTCGACATATCGCTCATCCGGTAGAACAACGACACAAATGCAAAAACAAGTTTCTCCATAAATCGCATTTTAATGTGTCGTTGTTACATCTACGAGCCTATAAAGCTACAACGATATAACCGCTCTCTCGTAGTAGCCAATCCAACTACGAAAACGTCATTTTTCTACCAGATAGAATCACCTTTTAGGAATCTTATGACATATTTATCTCATTTTTCTATTTTTTGCACTTGCGTCGTTGTTCTACCGGATGAGCGATATTTCTAGGCAAAACGTTTTGACGGAAACGTCAAAATTTAATCGGTTATTTGGATGCACTTGTGATATTACTGTTGAGAATTCAACACATTACATGAAACTCCAATCAAATTAGATATCATTCTATAAACGTCCAATCACTGCAACTCTTTCGTGATTATTTGTTACAGTAAGAAATAAATAGGCGATTATTTTTTTCTAGAGCTTTCTATGGTAACCAACAACAACAAAAGGCGCCCAACAGCGCATATATTCCACAGACCAGCGTCAAATTGAACGCAATATTACAGAATAAAAAATTAATTACAGTTACAATAGCGAAAATATTTAAAAATTAAGGAAAAACTGTTTAAAACAATAGGGGCAGAATTGCCTAGGACGAGGACGCATTAGGGAACCAGTCAAGTGCAGGAAAGGTAACAGCACCAGGGCATCAAAGCATATAGGGAAGGCATAGGAGCAGGTGGCATGTGGGTCATTCTATTGCCACCGTAAAAGGAATGATCCACGCAGGATCCCAAAAAAACGCAGACTCTAGAGGCGGGGGCCAGACTAGCAACTGGGCCTGCAAGGCAGTCCGAGCTTCATTAAAAAGTGGACAGGCAAGAAGGCGGTGAACAGGGTCGTCAACATCATCAGGGCACACCGAGCAGTTCGGGTGGTCACGTTTTCCAATCCGATGGAGATGAACGGCAAAGTTACCATGGCCTGACAAAAACTGGGTAGCATAGAAAGAGAGAAAGCGAGGCATCTCCGGAATCCGGGGCGATCAGCAGTAGGTAATCCGACCTTTAATGGAGTAATCCCATCGATCCTGCCAGCGGTCAAAGATGCGGAGTGCCAGGTACTCCTTGGCATGGGTGAGACTGGGGAAATCCGCCAAAAGGAGGATATCACCCTCAAATGGGGCAGAGCCAAATTTGCGTAATCCCTTGAGGCAAGTCCTCTTCTGTATCTCAAGGTCCAGGGGAGGGATGCCAGCCAGGATGCCCGCGGCGTCATTAGAGAGGGAGCTGTACCCTTTGCAAACAGCACGGCAACACATTCCATAAATGGAATCAAATTTCCTTTTCATATTAACGATGCAGAGCCTGTGCTGCCACAATTCTGCACCATGTGACACAATAGGGACAATAACAGACTTATAGATACTATGGAGGGAGGCAGTAACGTCCATATCCCAGGACGCCCTACATTTACATCGGAGAGCATTTATCAGAGCGCGCACCTTCTTCTGCACATGGTCTGCATGCTTTTCAAAAGTAAGTCGCCAGTCTAGCACAACACCTAAGTACCTTACGCTTGTGGACTGGCTCAATCTTGTATTGCCTATATAGAACATGAGGTCCCGGTGTTGAATGCGTGGGGGCGAACGGTTTACCATGAAGGTGGACTTAGTTGACGATATAACAAGCTTCTGTGAAGCGGCCCATTGCTGTAGCATATCAAGACACTGCTGGGAGCGCAGGCGCAAGTCAGCCCTGGTGGTGGACGTCACCACAAAGGTAAGGTCGTCCGCATACGCAATGATATCACAGCCCTCAGGAAGCTGTTCCTCCAACAGGACATCTACAATGCAGTTCCAAAGGGTCGGACCAAGCACCGAACCTTGGGGGCAACCTTTCGTGCAAACCTTTCCAACGGTGATGTTGTTCGCAGAGAGTTCCACCTTCCGCCCATCCAGGTAGCTGACGATGGTAGCAATGAGGGTTCCGGATACTCCCTTATTCCTCAGGGCTTGGATAAGCCCAGGCCACCAAAGGTCATTGAAGACTCCACAAATATCAATGAAGATAGACAAAATGTACTTGGGACCAACAACAGAGATCAGACGCTGGTAAGCAAGCAGAGCATCAGTAGTTGATTTCCCCGCAACAAAGCCATACTGATTCAACGCATGGAAGGGGGTGACAGCATCCAGCAGGCGACAGCGAATAATCTTCTCCAAAATCTTGCCATATTCCGGAAGAAGTGTGATTGGCCTATAGCTTTTTGTTAGTGCCGGGTCAGCACTTGGATCTTTCAGCAATACTTTTAGATTACCATGCTTCCAGATGGTTGGAAAATAGCGCATTCGCAGACAAGAAGACATTAGGCGGGTTAGGAGAGGGCCAATCACCGGGTGTATCATTTTGATGAAACAACCTCTGATGTTGTCTAGGACAGGCGCCTTTTTGCTTTGGAGGCAGGAGACAATAGCCACAAGTTCCTCCTCACGAACATCATCTTCAGAGTAGTCACGGATAGCAACAATAGCTCTCAGGTTGCCATGGAACATTTTCTGGTGAGCTGTGTTAATCTCAGGAATGTCATCAGGGAGTAGGGAGTGTAAGATGCAAGTTAGGGTATCCCTTATAGTAAGAGTATAGCCATGGTCCAGGATCCGAATCGAAGCAAGAACTCCACGAGCATGGATCTTATTTGTGGCCAAACGATAGGCCACACCCCAGGGGTTTTTGGCAAGATCCTCCTCAACAAACTTCCTCCATGAAGTCTCCTTAGCCTGCACAAGCACCCTGTTATAATCAAGCTTGGCAGACGCCATCGCAGCAGCAAGTCTCTCTCGTTCAGTATAGATCCGGTTTCTATAAAGACATCGCTTACGATACAGGTATATGAGACGGAAGCGGTCAACTTTCTCCGTCCACCATTCGGGTCGGTGAGGGAACCTCCTTCTGCAGCGGGCATACAGCTTAATGATGGCGTTTAGACCATCAAGAAGGATAGAAAGGCACGCATCCACAACTGCAGATGAGTTTAGGATTGGCCAATTACAATCAATACCATCCACAAGGCTCTGCAGGGGGGCAGCAATATCCTTCAACTGGATAGTCGATTGGTCCAGGTGGTATAGTAGAGCCAGGGAACCTTGCACAGCAGTTTGGTAACCTTTATAAAGGAAGAAGATTACACGATGATCTGCACAATTTATGCCATTTAAGACGGTCCAATCCAAAGTACGGCCAATCAGGTCAGGAGTGCATAGCGTTAGATCTATGTGGCTACTACCATTCCGAGACTCAAACGTCGGTGGATTACCCGGTTCATTCAATACGCACAAACCATGCGTCAATATAATCTCTTCCACATGTTCCGAGCGCCGGTCACAGAAATGGTCATGCCAGATTGTAGAACGGGCATTAAAATCTCCGCAGAAGTACACGGATTTGCCTTGCAGCTCAGCAAGGGCATTCTGGACCGCAATTAGGTCAGTTTCAATCAGGGATGAAGGTGGAAGGTACACATTGATAAGGTGAAGTTGTAGGGGGCCAGCGGAAATAAGGATGGTGGTAAGGTTTTCAGAAGAAAAGTGATGGAGATGGAGGATGTCAAGGTAAGAATCATTGACTAGGATGGCAGAGCGGAATTGGGTAAGTTGTTTGCAATCAGGCGGAGTCCCATGAGGCCAGGCACATAGTAGCGGTTATTACGGCAACAGTTATAAGGCTCCTGGAGTAAGGCAACCTGGATATTGTGCCGGAAAATGTACCGTATAGTTTCAGCAGTAGCCGCTTTACATTTCTGCAGATTCGCCTGAATGAAGGAAACGTCACTCATTAAATTCAATACTATTGATTAGGTCGGCATAACGGTGGCGGTAGATGGGGCAGGAGAAACTGGACGTATCATGTCGAGTGGAGGTACGGACTCCGGAACGAACGCAATTTGAACAACAGAACTTTGAGGGAATTTGACTGGATGGGCAGGACTTCGAGGCATGTTCAGTAGAGGCACAGTAGCCACACTGTTCAGGTGACTTACAGTGCTTTGACACATGGCCAAAGCGCTGACAGTTAAAACAGCGGGTAACTCGGATATAATCCCGGACGCGGCAGGAGGTCCAGCCGAGACTGACTCTGTCCCAGCCAAGGAGCACCTTCCTAGCTTCAGGATCAACGTGCAGTTCGAGGACGTACCCGGTCCTGTAAAATTTCGTGATTGCGCCCCTTTCGATTAAAATTTTGTTAATTGTCGAAAATAACAGCATTCCGCTCAAGAGGAGGCCGGCGTGGATTTTTAAAATTCTGCATTTGCGCCCAGTTATGACTCCGTTGTCGATTGTGTCTATCTTGTCGAGGAGTCTCTTAATCCGGCCGCGTTTCGCCGAATTCCAGACGTAATCCGCCCAGAATTTAATGAAACACATCACGAGTATGACGGCGTCGCCGATTTCGACCCTGTGCAGCTTTTTGAAATGCTCCAACTCGCCCAAGTCGGTTAATGCCTCAATCGCGAACAGGTTGTAGAGCAACAAAATTGGCATACTCCAGGCGAAATTCGCGGCCTTGTCGAGAGCATTTTCGATCGGGCCGTGGCTGAATAGGAACAAGCCGAGCATTTTCGAAATGTAATAGGCTGGTTGTTCTTCTAAACACATCTAAAAATTTGTAAAGTATATTTCGAATTTTGAGGAACTACTAAATACTTTGTTTGTTATAATGTCCTTTTTAAACTTATCTTAAAAAGATTTCATTAGTAATAAGTTTGAAGTATTTTGTGTTAATTGTAGAAAGAATGTTTAGTGTAAATATGAATGTATATAAAAATTATGGATACGTTATAACCTTCAGAATTATAGAAAACAACAAGAACAACAGAAAATAAAATTAATTGAATAATATTTGCAAACAACGCAGTTTATGTTTGAGAATAAAAACAAATTAAATTGCGACTTAATGAAGCTCCCGAAAGAAGTTTAAGTTATGAATTTCGTAAATATTTCGAAAAAAATATGCAAAGTAAATTGATTGGTAACTTTAGAGATTAAGAGTAAAAAAATCATAAAATTCGTCCGTTATGTATTTGCAATTATAATAAACGAATTTCACATAATATTAAGTTCTATTCAATAAAAAAATAAATTTGAATAAAATAATAGGTGAGTTATTTATTGCGGTACCAAGTGGTAACTATTTATGCAAAGCTATTTATGATCGCAAAATTAACATATTAAAAATCCATCCTACTTACATGTAAACGTAGCGTGTGCGTCTCCTTTCCTGATTTCAGTTATGTAAGCATACATTAGGTCATTATTATTTCCAGGCGTCCATAATTTAAAATGCTCATCCATTTCTATACAAATAATTTTAGCAAATTCGTTATGTAAACGATTGATTGCATTAAATCCTGATTTTTCAGGGATGATATGTCTCAACCATGGGTAGTAATTTAAAATGCCTCCGGATATATCAAAAGCCTTGGAGCGAGAATTCATCAATTGAAATGTCTTCGTTAAATTTGGATCGTATCGAGAGAATCGTTTACCAGCAATCAAGTTCCATAAAATATTCAACACCGATGGCGCTAGTAATGGGGTATCACGGAGTAGATAAATGTTCAGGAGGGACGGAAAGGCAGCTTATGGGCGCAGCGCAATGAAGCCGGGTGGGGAAAGGAAAAGGGATGTCAAGTTGTATATGCCAGAGACAAGAGACCTCCCAATTGGTCCGTAAATTTAGCACCACCAGCGCTGTTCTTGTCGCTGGTGGAACTAAACAGATATTTCTAGCGGCAAAAGTTTTCTTTCAAAAAATTGGAAATGGGCTTGCGCAAAAATTAGTCGTAGTGGGTGTAACTAGAGCGCACAGAGGGTGCAGGTAGAAAACAGGTTTATGAATAGACAAAATATTTCCAGAATTTCTATGTGCTAAAATTGTCGAAAGTAAGATTATAAAAACCACGTTTCACAATTATTTAGAAACTCGATTTATTTTTATTTCAAAGCTATTTAATATTTGTTTTTAGATTTTTTTCAATTAAATTATTAAGATTGTTTCAAAAGTGAAATTAAAAACCAGGCAGTATTAAAAACTTGTAAGTAATTTTATTGATTCGTTAAAATTTTTCTTACAATTTCATATTCTTTAAAAAATGGCTTATAAGTGCATTATTCCAAATTGTCCTAGTACACATAGCTATAACGTAAATAATAATAATAAGCATTTGTTTAGACTCCCTAAAGGACCAGAGCGCCGCAAATTGTGGCTACAATCACTTAATTCCGCTTTTAATTTTACAGATACCACCAAAAGCTTAAGCTTTTATGTTTGTGAAGACCATTTTACGGATAGCATGTTCACAAGCAGTATAAAAACGCGTCTACATTTAGAAGCCGTTCCCTCCATTTTCAATTGCATCACAAGTATCAATAGTCGGGAAACGAATTTAGAAAATTCAAGTTTTGAAGTTAATCCAGGGATTTCTAGTCAGGTGATTAATACAAAAACAATTGGCACTCGAAGTAGGTTTAAAAAAAATATTCACTCATTATTAGGAGTCAATAAAATTTCTCAACTAACCCCTAGAGAAAAAATTCTTTATCATTGTAATAGATACCATAAAAATCAAATTTCCAAATTAAAATTATTTTGGTTCAATTCGGCAGTGTGGAGTGGCCAATACAAATCCCAATCCATATCACTTTATTTCATCTTTCAAAACTACAATAATCAATAATTTAGTAAAATCTCATTCGACAGGGTTTAATTGTGAAGATGATAAGGGAGAATTTTTATTTAATTTGGTAGATTTTCTAAATTCCAGCGAAAATAATGATTCCGATAATGAAATTACTATAAATGAGCTGCAAAGTTGTGAACCTGCTTCAGTAAATGTTTTAAATTTTGTAAATAATGATTATAATACACAAACTATTGCATACATATGCGGGTATTTATTGAAACAATTAAAAACAAATTGTGATAGTTGCAAATCCTCTTTATTTTCAGATGATTTAGAACCACACAATTTATTCACTAATTTTCGCGAGTTTCATGAAATTAATCGGTTAAATTATGCATGCAAAGAGCTTGTGTATTATTTAGATGCTGTCGATAAGACTACCTTAATAATTTTAAAATCGCGCGGTCACGTTAATAATTTAAAAAGAAAAATTTTAACTGTACTTGACAAAATTAATTTTACCTGGTTTTCTTGTAATTTGCATTTTGATGAGATTCATACTCAATTGTTACATTTTTGTTTAAATATTGTTGTCAAAAAATATATTTATCATTTCAATAATAAGATTGCCAAATTTGTTTCTAGAGCAAAGTAAAGTTGTTCTAGATAGATTAAATTCCGGTATTCCAATAACTTTTTGATAGAGTGCAGTCTTTTAATGGTTACATTCTAATTATTGGAATATACATTTTCATAAATAACTATTATCTTTTATTATACATGTTAGTTAAGTATTATTATTGTTATTATTTAGTTTTAATTTAATTTAATTTAATTTAATGGATTTTGTCGTTTACTGTAATGATTAGAAAATATTAAATTAAAAAATATTAAATTTATTTGTGTCAATTATTTTGAAACGCCTATTATTGAAAAAGTGTATTTGTAATACTAATTTTAAACAACCCGCCGTTGTGTTTAGTTCACCCAGCGACAATCGTAGCGTATCGAGCGCACTCTTCCCATTTCTATTTACTGAATAAGCGCTCTCTTGCTCTCTGGTATATGCAACCCGTAAGGTACACCCAACCGTTCAAAGCTTTTATACGGAACAACGAAGTTTTATGCAGGTTTTGGGGACGTTTTATTGTTCCTTTTTTTACAAAAAAGGCAGTTTAAGAAATAAAAATAATAAATTTAATATATTTGCACATAAACTTACACATATACAATAAATTTAATGATATTTTTCCCGATATGGAAGTAATTATTTGTTTAACGACTTACGTTTCAATTGTTCCTTTTTTATTCCATATCTTCTTTTTTCTGTTTTTTCGGAATGTTCTTCATTCCTCGTCACTTATTATAATTTTTAACTTTCAATTATAAAACGACACTTACAACATTTAATTGAAATCTAAACAAACATTTTAAAACATTTAAAAAATTTTTCTTTAAAAACTGAATGAGTTTATTGTCATTTATATTGTGCACTTCTTTTTCCTATGAAACACAAACATTTTAAAACATTTTAATTTTTTTTAAATTGTTTTAAAATGTTTGTGTTTAGATTTCAATTAAATGTCGTAAGTGTAGTTTTATAATTGAAAGTTAAAAATTATAATAAGTGACGAGAAAGTGGAAAGGAACAATTGAAACGTAAGTCGTTAAACAAAAAATTACATATATACCTAAAAAAAATTGAAATCACTGTTCAGAAAACAAAATTAGTTTATTATAAATGTGGCGTTTGTAATTTGATTTCTCATTACATTTTTTTGTAATAAAATGCAGTCTTATATCTATATATTTTTTGGCAATGGCTTTTAACAACAGAACTAAATGGTTATCTATGGGCGACTGATCAAATGAATGCTGTTCAAGATTTTCAAAAATTTTTCTGTTTGTATAAAAATTAAGCACACTTGTAACTAAATATTCAGGGCTAAATTTTTTTAATAAATAGTTACCACCACATTTGTTAAAGATAGTTTTCTTTTTCTTCCCTCGCGAGTTTTAGGCACAGACTAAAATGAAATATGAGTAATAAATATAATATTGCATTGCATTTTCAGTTACTTGTTGTAAATATGTCGGAAACGCATGAAATACCGAAGGTACAGATCCTTTTTTCAGCCTGACGACATTTATGGATGTTCTATCAAAGCAATTTTCTGCAAAATGTGCTGAACATAAAACACTTCTTTGAGAAGGTTCCCAATCTTTGCGTCTCACATTTTTAATCCATAGTTCCCGAAGCTCTGGATTTTTAGGAAAACTATAAACAAATAAGTTATATTTTAAAGCTGCCAGTTACATTAAAGTATTTATTAGTTTAGGTGATCTGATTTTATACTTGAGTTTCTGTTTGGATATTTGTGTCCTAAAATTTTATTGTTCCTAGTAATAGCTACATGCAACCTGAATGAAATATACATAAATCAAATAAAAACCCGATAGGATAAACATACTTTACGTCTTTTCCCTAATAGAAGGGTATTTTTAACCCAAAAAGTGTAGAAGAAAACTTGCAATTCTGCTATACTTACACGTGAAAAGTTATTTTGGTTTCTTCTGATGGTTGTTTTCGCTCAGTTCGATTTGAGCAGCCAAAAGCCGAACAGCAGGGCATTGTGTTGTTTCCAAAACAATAACACTTCACACAAGTCCAAAAAATCTCCGTAAACCACAATAAATTAATTATAAAACACCTCAAAATTATGTGTTTACAAATAGATGGGTGTACCAATATGGCGGCGTAACTGACATGCGTAGAAAGCCTGCCTTCACTTTTGTATGGAAGCACTCCCTCCCTAATATTTATGTACTCCGTGTGGGGTATTCTCATGTATGTTAACTAATGCCAAAAATAGATGCCTTACCCCCAAGTAGACTATGTACACAGGTTTATTTAGCTCATTCTTTTATAAAATTTAAATAATTCAATATTAAACAATTCTGGTCTTTCTTAGGAGGGCAGAATTGTGGAGGGGATTTGTGACGTCAGAAGATTTTCGTACCTCCCATCGGCACAGATGGCGCCATGTTCACTATATTTGAGGTAGTTGTCCAAACTAAAAATCGTTTGGATTCGTGTTTAAACGAATCGACCATTGAACGAATGAACGATTTGACAGTGACAGCTGATAAGTGATTATTTGCATTTACGTAACGAAAACATTAAACTTTGTGTAAATACATTAGAAAATATTCTAGGTGCATTTAATTATTTAATTATTTATTACATTACCATGTATGTACTTTATAGCGATGTCAACTAAATATTGTGTTGTACCTCAATGTAACAGCACAAGCATAAAGACCCCCAAAAAGATTTTCCTATCGGTACCCAAGGGTGATAGAAGAATGAGGTGGCAAGAAGCGATTAAAGCAGGAACTGGTTTGTCTTTAATTTTGCAACCAAAAATGAGTTATTTTGTATGTGAAGATCATTTTAACGTGAGTATTTTTTATGTGATGTAGTGCTGAAGCGTTACTAATTTTTACAATGTGTAGTTGCCTAATGATGTAGAAAATTGGATAAAACACAAATTGATTGGGACAAACTGCCTCATATTAAAAGAAGACACTGTTCCTCATATATTTCTGCAAGTGGAACCCTTCGTTTCACAAATAAGGTCTTCTGAAAAGAAACGTAGAGCTGAAACATTGGAACACTTTCATAGAAAAAAAGGCAAATATATACGAGCACTATTTGAAGAAGACTCATTGGAGACACAGTCCTCTAATGAAGAAATCATTTCTTCTCCATCTGGAAAATTTGTAGCTACCAAAAAGGATGTTAAGTGCAAGCCAAGCCTTCTGTAAATAGTATTGGTGTTAACACTGAACTAAAAGACAATGTCTTCGAATCTTCCAACGCTGATAGTACAGAGTTACTTACAGAGAGTGCAAGTTCGCCATTTCAACCAACCAGTTGTAGTACCCAAAGTTGTGACATTATCATATCCGAACGAAGAAATACAACTCTTAGCATCATTAAGAAATACCCACGATTCTATTTGGGTTTACAGAAGCAAGTTTATTTTGTCATAAAACTCCTCAGTGAAGAAATGAAAACCCTCCCCATTAATATTCTAATAACGTTAAAAAGATTGAGATTAGCGGATTCTTTTTTTAGATTGGGGATAGATTTTAACATTTCCATGAGCCATGTGGCACGTATATTTAAGCAAACATTACCAAAAATTGCAATTTTGATGAGGCAATTAATTGTTTGGCCTACAAAAAAGAAAATTTTGGAGAACTTACCGATCCAATTTCGGCATAACTATAGATCTGTCCAATCAATCATAGATTGCTATGAAGTTGAAAAAAACCTTCTAATGCAAATTTACAGGCATCGTCATGGTCATCGTATAAAAATTGCAACACTCAAATATTTAATTTCTGCGACACCTGACGGCTTCATAAATTATATTTCAACTGGATATGGTGGGAGAACAACAGATATAGCAATAATTAAAGACTGCAGTTTCCTAGAAGTTGTTCCTCAAAATACAGGTGTAATGGCCGATAGAGGGTTTAAAGAAATTGCTACTCTCCTAGCAGCGAAAAACTGCAAGCTATTAAGGCCACCGAGTGTGTCAGTGGGGGAGAAATTGTCAAAAAGTGCTGCACATGAAAGCAAAAAAATAGCAAGTTGCCGTGTGCACATTGAACGTGTCATCAGACGAGTGCGCGAATTTAATTATGTGGAAACACATGCAAGAATAAAAACCAAAAATGTGTATATGCTGGATGATATAATGGTTGTAATTTGTGGTTTGGTGAATTTACAAAAAAAATTAATAAAAAATTAATATAAAAAGAACAAGAACATTTTTATTCGACAAATCAGTGTTGTAAGCCATCCAGGTGTAGCTCTCAACATTGTACACAACATTTTTAACAATTATAAATCCTTTATTAACAAGGGGAAAACATGCATCTTCCAAAACTCCTGACTCAGTTGAAGCAACTCATTCATGAAGTTCTCATCATAAGATACTTCATAAATGTTAACATTCTTGTCAATTTCAAATGAAGGCGAAGCCACACAAAAAAGCCCTTTCTTTTTATTACAAATGTACATTTGTAGCATCATTTGAGCTTTGAACTTAATTGTGGGTTCATCGTCTGCGGTCACATAAGTCCTTATTCTCCTTTGTGTAGGGCATTTTATTTCGATAACAAATTGTTCAGACACCCCGTCCGGAGAAGCCCCAAATATAGGGATTTCTGGTTTTAAATAAATACCAGAAGACTGCAATTTCATTCTTTTCTTCTTCGCAACAATTTGCCTCACCTCAGCTTCCAGATTTTTCCCACGTCTCGTTGCGCCTGTTTCAAATGGGCTGGAGGCGCCAATAAGTGCTCTGCACAATGAACCCTCTGGTGTTCTGCACCTGCTTGCATCAAAAATGTTTGACGCTGTAATACGTCCGTATCTTACTTCGTGCCATAGTGGACACTTTGCCTGCTCTTTTGTAGCATAACAGATTTGTGTGCACGTATCTTCTGTTATATTTGTTTTACAGAAATCTATAAAAGTTTCTGCCAAAAGGCATTCCCCTTCCTTGAGAGAGTCCTTATACTTTAAAAGTAGGTGATAAAGCGATCCTCTGTGATTTAACGTTTCTTCATTTTTAAAATGTCGAAACAGTTGCACATTAATATTTGGAGGACCCCTTTCTAGCACCTTCTTCAAAAAATTGTTGCTTAATATTCCAGCAGGTGCAGAAACTCCTGGGAAATCTTTGGACTTGACCATTTTCTGTTTTTTATCCCTCAATCTGGGTTTCTCCCAATAACATTTTATCTCTGTTGGAGATGGTTCTTCAGGAAAAAAATAAGAAATGGCAAAAAAAAAACGTAAGAGAATACCCCATTTTCAATAACTAATTTTTTTTTTCACTATTTTGTTTTCTTGTAAGCATAGGAATATTAGTATTGTTGAAAAATAAAACATTGTATAATTTTCTGTCATTCAGTGCAGTCGATAGTATTAACGTTGGGCGCCAAATATTACCGGAAGGTAATATAATTACGATATTCGTAATTAAGTCCAAAAATGCTGTTCACTTTTTGGCGTACAACGTGAGACTAGGACTCGAGGTGAGTCCACGAATCCACCCCCTTTCATCCGTGCGAGATGACAGCCCCAAGGCGCGGTACGAGGGCGTACCCGAACATTAACGTCGCCGATGAGCAACAAGACCTGCTGAGAGAGGCCCAAACCTCTCAGTGGCGCCCAGAATCCCAAAATTGGGAACATCAAGACAAGACCATCCAGAATCTCCGTCTTCAACTGAAGGCATTAGAGACGCTCCAGCGTCGAACGTCGACTCTAAGATCGCCACCTCCTGTACCACCCCGAACGAGTCCTTCAGCGTTACCAGGTCCGAGGTCACTTCCTCCACCGGTAGCCCCCAGACTACCCAAGTTCGCCGGACGTGCAGAAGAGGATCCAGAAATCTTCCTGAGTCGTCTACAACGCTATTTCGACGCATATGCTGTGGATACATACGATCAGGAGGAGATCGCTGCCGAACAGCTGCAAGAAGAGGCGAAGAAGTGGTACCGGGTATACACAAACATGGGGTACACATTTCATGACTTCAGTAGGAGGTTCCGCGAGCAATACTGCTCCCCGGACGCTCGGGCTAAACTCGCGGAAACGCAACTTCTGCACGACGAACTGCGTCAAGAGAAACTGGCAAAGGAACGACTCCTGCGAGAGAAGGAAGCCGTCACGACGGAAAAATACGCCACGGAAAGCGCTCTGGCCGACGCGAGATTGGAATCCGAACTGAAGGACGAAAATTGCTAATGCTGAGATGCGAATTGGACGAGCTCGTTGGGCAGGTGCAACTATTGGAGCAGGCAAAGTTTAGGCTGGAAATGACTCTGGAGTCGCAGCGCAAAGAGTCCAGGAGGGAAACGCAGCAGCGAGACGAAGAACTGGAGGAAGTTCGATGCAACGCCCAGGAAAAAGTCAAAGCTCTCGATGTTCAATTGGAAAATGAGCATGAAGAACGGACGCTGCTCTTGCGGGAGAAGCACGAGTTGGAGAGACGGTTGGCGGCGTTTGCAGAATCCAATCGAAACAAACGGGCCGGTGACGAAGCTTTGGTCCAGAGGCTCAAGCGAGACCTGAAAAGGACTAAAGTGTTGCTCCGGGACGCACAGGCTCAGCTCGAAAGACAGAAGGCCGACAATCCTAGCAAGATGCTTATTCGACAGTTGAGGAACCAGATCGAAGACCTGGAATGCTCTCGAGCCGTCGCTACCAAAGCGAAACAGAGTATCGACATCGAACTCGCAGAAACACAAGCTTCGCTCGAAGAGGCTCACAAAGCGCGACGCGAGGTTGAGGACAAGGCAAACGGCTTGAGCCGGGAGCGCTCAAACTTGCAAGCCCAGCTGGAAGGAAACGAAGAAGAACTGGCGGAAGTTCTCAAGAAGTATAAGGCTGTCATTCAGCAGATGTCCTCAGATCAACTGATCTTGCAGGAACAAGCATCGCTGGTGTCCGAACTGGAAGGGGAACGAAATTCGTTGAAGGGCCAGTTGGTCGAGCTCACCACGAAGCTGGAAAGCGCCGATAGCTTGGGAGACGCTTCCTCGAATCTGCTGGCCAAGCGAATGGAACTGAAAACCAAAGAATTGGAATCGAAGCTGGAACTTGAGCAGACGACCAGGTCCAGATTGGAGGTCCAGATCGCCCGCCTGAAGGAGGCCGTCGACAAGCTGCAGAACGACCTTGCCGGTTCGAAAGGGAAGGAACAGCAGGCGCAAGAACAGACGAAGAAATTGCAGAGAAGGTCATCGAATTACGAAGATGAGCATAAAATTTCTTGGTCAAAGACCCGTCGGCGACCGTCGTCTCGAAAAAGGGGGCGAATATTACCCACTCGATCCCGACAGACGACTGTCGCCGCACGACGTCGTTTTTTGTTTAAGGCGTCAAGGAGATGAAAAACATAAAAAAAAACATAGATGAAAGATGAATCAACGTGAGTGTCATTACCTAATTTAGTTTAATAATATTAAATAAATCTCATTGCTTTAGGAGTACGAGCTATAAATAATATCATCGAGCATCAACAGAACATGTGGGTGCAGGAAACGAACTCTGCAAAGGCGCGGAAGACCTACATAAAAAGACTGCAAAAAATGGCACAGTCCATCGGTCACATGAGAGTGGAGGTTAGTATAAATCTTGTTAACCCAGTAAAAATGTATTTTTACCCAGCAAAAGGTCGGTCAAGTTTGGTTTTTTGATATGTTTTATCATAAATACCCCTAATGTTAATGTCGAGTTTTTGACCTCGTGACTGTTCCGGAAGGTGTTGAAAATGGGGTTTGAACTTAACAAAAACACGTTTTTGAGTAGGTACGCTTGTAGTAATTAACTTCAAGTTTGATTGATTTTATTTTCACATTTACATAACGATCGTCAATTGACTAATAATAAAAACATCTTTTACCCCGGGCACTTGATCATTGCGCTATTAATGCAGGGCGTTAGATAATACAGCCGCCGCTACATCACCCCCTTCCCAGTGAGAGCGCGGAAGAATATTAAAAAAATTCGGGCTGCGCTTGGAACGTCACGCGCTTCGCCTTTCGAAAAGCGGGCTTGGAAGTGTCATTCGAGATGACTTCATCGGCAGCAACAAAACCTGGCTTGAGGCGATCAATTGAGATGGTCTGAGTACGTCCACGGACATCTACTTCAAACGTTTTTTCATTTCGGGTAATGACACTGAATGGGCCTTGGTAGGTAGGCTGAAGGGGTTTCCGTATTGCGTCGTGACGAATGAAAACGTTCGAGAGATTTCCAGACGAAAACAGGCGATTGAGTATGCAATCGTGGAAGCTTTGGTCGAATTTTTGAAAAATGTTCTTGTAATCTTAGAACAAATTCAGATGTTGATTCGGGTGGAGTTGATAAAAAAAGTTCGGTTGGTAATCGAAGGCTAGTACCGTAAACGAGCTCTGCAGCTGAGGTACCAAGATCTTCTTTCAATACAGTGCGAATACCAAGCAGAACGAGAGGTAATGATTTGACCCAATTTGTTTTTGTCTTCTATTGCACTCAATGGCAAATCGAGATGTTAAAGTAGAAGAACTAAAATATAGTGGACTGTATATATATAATTCGAAAATAAAGCTACGAATTGAACTTTCGACTGCACTCAATGGCAGAAAATTATGCAATGTTTATTTACAAACAAAACAACACTAATATTCCTTTGGTTACAAAGAAATAAAAAATAGTGTAAAAAAGAAAGTCAAATAGTAAACTTGATAAATAAAAAAGTCGTAAACATACCCCCAGCCTTGAAAGATTAGTGCTTTCAAAGGCTTTACAAATAGGGAAAAATATTAAAAACATTATTAAACAAATGCTTAAAATAAAAAATATATATAAAACTGATATTCCGCTTCGTTGGGATCTTCAGATAAAGACGAAATGGGATGAGAATTGAGGGTAGCCTCAAATTGCATGAGCAAAGTGCACATGACCTCATAAGTGAGGATATGATTTCCCAAGATGCAATAACACGTCTTATACGTGTAAAAAGTTTGAAAAATTAAGGAACAAAATAAGTCGGTAGCTAAAATAGCTAGACTTTAAATTGTTACCTTGGGAAGCTGGAGTAAAAAGGGCGGTCCATAATACCACCATAAAATTAAAGATTCTATCTAGCACACGAAAAGCTATTTCCTTTTGAAACCATTTCGACAGGGTTGAATCTAGTAGGAACATGTCTTATACGTGACATATTCAATAATATACACGCGACAGATGAATCTGTCCAAAGAAAACGACGAGAAAATTTAATATTGAGAGCCTAGAGGGCCTGCTCGTATAATTTTGATGGAAACACTGCGTCGGATAACTTCATCTTAGGTATTGTGTTAGGCCTTAAGGAAGTTACCCTTGACTGTGCACAAAAGTCTGACATGAATATTTTTATCCTTGTAGAGGAAGAATTAATACAAATAATAAATACAAGCACCGCATCCACTGATGGATGCATAAAATAAGACGAAGGATCAATTTAAAATGAGACCTTCTGGTTTGGATGCCTTTGGGAACGAGATATTTTTTCCAGGTAGAGCTTCTGCAATATGCATTTGGCAACTAGAGTGCAAGAACTCAAAATTGCGAGAGAATCAAAAAATTCGCAAAACCTCTGAAAGAATGAAGCGCTTTGTAATTGACAGATCGAACGCTTTATTAATAGCGTACATGAGATGGTCAAATTGGATAACACATACTAGACCAAGAGTGCTAGTGTGGTAGTAAGTGCCAAGCTCGAAAACGCCTGGGTGCCAATCGCTCTTTGGAATGTCCGACAGAATTTGTGGACGATGATTCGCAATCTATCCAATTAAATAACTTGAAGCAACCAGCTTCCAAAATATTTGACAATTGTAAATATATTTGACGAGCTTGTGTCAAATCATACGAACCAGTCAGGAAGTCATCCATGTAGAAATCCTGCTTTATAATGCCAGAAATTTAGGCAGAAAATTTTCGCATTCAATGCCTAATTGAAATAACGAACGAATGGCCAAAAATGAGGCTGAAGCAATACCGTAGGTCACAATATTTTTTAAATTATAAACGCACAGAGACACAGATGGAACCGTGCGCATCAAGATTCGTTGCAGTGACCTTTTTTGGTTAGGCTCGACTAGAACCTGCCTGCACGTCCTATAAATATCGGACAATATCGAATAGATATACTGCCGAAAACGAACAGCAATTATAAATAAATCCTCCTGTTTGGCAGGACCCATAATTTGAACAATATTGAACATATGACCACTGTAAGTGGACATTGAACCATTTAAAAAGACACCTCGAAGTTTAGTTAACACCTCATGATGAGGAAACAATTTGAAGAATCCGAGGAATCTGGCATATCAAATGATACGTGACCTAGATCTTCGTAATCCTTCATTAAACTTCAAAAGGTTACTGGGTTGTCCGTCAAAGATCTTTCTAAAGAAAAGAATCTTTGAACGCAACCTCTCGAAAATAACCAAGGACCTCAGGAGGTCTGGTCTGCTTAAAATGCGCTTCGCAAGAATATTCTTCTTTCGAAAACGCTCGCTTCGTCGGACAGCTTTCAAGTTCCCAGAACCTCACAAGCTGGTCGGGAACTTCGCCTGGACGATTGAAACGGCAACGAAATATAATGGTAGAAGGGGCCTTTATACGACCCGCCATTACACAAACAAAAAAAATCTTCTGCAATCGTAGATGACCGGAACCCAATATTATTTGTTCCGGTTGATTAACAAGAAGATCAGACAAGTGTATATTACTTGGAGTTATGTATTGATCAACTTGGCAACTGGGAATGTTGCCAGTGATCTTATCGAGATTCAAAAAAGAGAAATTGGACGGTGAACCAAAATCCATAAGATTATTGATTGATGCTGAACTTCCGGCAGGGTCAAAAATCTGCGCGGAGTCGTTGGCTAGCAAAATCTGTACCTCAATGGTCTGCGAGGGCTCAACTTGTCCTTTCGATGACACGGACCATTCAGGATGAGTCGACCGTGGTATGTCACTCATTAGATCCATTTTTCCGGCAGTGTCGGAATTCTGCACGGGAATGATAGGTGGTAAAATCTGGATATCATTATGACAAATTACCGATATCTCATGTTGGGGTTCAACTTCTGGCTCAGGCGACACGGATCGCTTCGATTGAGTCGACCGTGATACGCCACCAGTAGAAACTGTCCTTACGGCAGAGTCAAAATTCTGCGCAGGGACGATAGGCAGAAAAATCTGCTTTTCACTACAACAAATCGTTTGTTTGGATTCAGATAGTGATTTTGACGACACGGATCGCTCAGAATGAGTCGACCGTGATACGCCATCAGTAGAAACTGTCCTTACGGCAGGGTCAAAATTCTGCACGGGGACTAAAGGAAGCAACATCTGCTTCTTGTTACAAAATAATGCTTGTGACTTAGACGACACGAATCGCTCCGAATAAGTCGACCGTGGTACGCCACCTATAGAAACTGTCCTTCCGGCAGGGTCAAAATTCTGCACGGGGACTAAAGGAAGCAACATCTGCTTCTTGTTACAAGATAATTCTGAATCCGTTTGTTCGGATTCAGTTTGTGGCTTTGACGACACGAATCGCTCCGAATGAGTCGACCGTGGTACGCCACCTATAGAAACTGTCTTTCCGGCAGAGTCAAAATTCTGTACGGGGGGGACTAAAGGAAGAAACATCTGCTTCTTGTTATAAGCTTGTGGCTTTGACGACACGTATCGCTCCGAATGAGTCGACTGTGGTAAGCCACCTATAGAAAGTGCCATTCCGGCAGAGTCAAAATTCTGCGCAGAACTGGACAGCATGGATCGCTCCGAGTGAGTCGATCGTGATAAGCTAGTCATAAAATGTGCATTTTTTGCAGATTCATAACTCTTCATGGAGACGATGAGATAAGCAGAAATCGTGCCATCGGATGCTTGCTCTATTATGAAATCTGAACCCGCCTTGCATTCTGATTGTTCGCAAGTAGACTTTATCTTGCCTATCAAAATTTCGGCATCGGTCATGATATCAAAAAAATCATTCTCGAACTGAGCAAGTTGAATCTCGTGATCATCGTCATCATCAATAGCAGTGATGTTTGCATGAACCTCCTTGTATTCGGTTAAAAGTGACTCTGAGGAATCTAAATGCCTTTGCAAATTTATGACAATCTTTGCAGAGTCCATAGTTTGCTGGAGATTTCCACACGAATCTTGCACACTATCAACATACGTTGCAAAATGCGTCAACGTCGCCTTAAGAGCAGCACGCGCTCTCTTAAACTCATTCATAATAAAAAAGAAATAACTGACCTCTGCTGAACAAATTGACGAATACCTTCGCAGGCGAATACGGCACAGCAGAAACCAGCTCGACCAACAAATCACCGATATAATATCCGGCTCGTTTGGACCAAATGTTTTTGTCTTCTATTGCACTCAATGGCAAATCGAGATGTTAAAGTAGAAGAACTAAAATATAGTGGACTGTATATATATAATTCGAAAATAAAAGTACGAAATGAACTTTCGACTGCACTCAATGGCAGAAAATTATGCAATGTTTATTTACAAACAAAACAACACTAATATTCCTTTGGTTACAAAGAAATAAAAAATAGTGTAAAAAAGAAAGTCAAATAGTAAACTTGATAAATAAAAAGTCGTAAACACAATTAGTATGACCATGGCATTTGAGAGCAGATTTCAGCACACGGTGGTAACGTTCGACCATCCCATTCGATTGTGGATGGTACGCAGTGGTTTTGAGATGCTGAATGCCTGCTAGTCGAGATAAACTCTGGAAGAGGTTGGATTCGAATTGCTTACCTCGATCAGTCGTGATTCGACATGGTACTCCAAATCTAGCTATCCAGCAGTGCAAAAGATGAATTGCGACGGTTTCGGCGGAAATGTCTGGAATGGGCGAACAGTGGCGATTTAACGTGTCTAGAAATTTTGTTCTTTTGACACTCAATGCACTGTCGGCACCAGGTTTTGCAATCTTTATTTATGGAAGGCCAAACGAATCGAGATGTAATCAATTTAGTAGTTACTCGTGCACCAGGATGTGAAAGTCCATGTAGACTGTCAAAAATTTTCTTGCGAAATGCATTAGGTATAATTGGTCTGGCTTTACCGGTTGCGACATCACACAAAATGTCGCGGTTGACTTCAGGAAAGTGAATCTTGACGAAGTGTAAGCTTTGGTTGGAATTCACCAAATCTTGAAGTTCGACATCTGTTTCTTGGACTGCAGCAAGGTCAGAAAAATTAACAGGGTTCGTGCTAATGGACTCGAGACGCGAGAGTGTATCAGCCGGTATATTCTCTTTGCCACTGACGTGTTGAATGTCTGTAGTGAATTGTCCAATGAGATCAAGGTGCCGGAATTGACGTGGTGAACACTTGTCCAAATTTTGTTGGAAAGCGAACATCAGCGGCTTATGGTCCGTATAAAGTGTGAATTTTCGACCTTCGAGGTAATGACGGAATTTCTTGATGGCGGTGTAGGCAGCTAATAATTCTCGGTCGTACGCGCTGTACTTTTGTGGCGTGGGAGATAATTGTCGAGAAAAGAAGCCTATCGGTTGCCATGCGTCATCGATGTATTGTTGGAGCACCGCTCCTATGGCAAAGTCCGATGCGTCGACCATAACTGATCTAACTGCAGTTGGTGAAGGATGGGCCAACAAAGCGACACTGATGATGGATTGTTTGACAGTTTCGAAAGCTGTAAGTGTTGTGGAAGTCCAATCGATGATGCGGTTATCTTTTGACTTTGGGCCAGTCAAAAGATTGTTCAGTGGTGCTTGCGTAGATGCTGCATTGGGAATGAATCTCCTGTAGAAATTTATCATTCCAAGGAAACGACGCAACTGCTTGACGGTAGTCGGGACGTTAGCGTCGCGGATAGCTTCCACACGATCTTGAGAGGGGTGACATCCTGTCGCATTGACAGTGTGGCCAAGAAACAGGACCTCGGGCTGACCCAGGCAATATTTTGAGGGGTTGATAATCACACCAAATTCTTTCAGCCTATTAAACAAGATTTTTAAATGAGATGAATGTTCTTCAGGCGAGGAGGATGCGATTAAAATGTCGTCGATATATGAATAGCAAAAATCAAGTCCGCGGAGGACATGGTCGATAGATAAATCGTTGAAAAGTCTGTGCAGCGATTCGAAAACCAAAACTCATGTATACGAATTCGTACAAGCCGAAAGGTGTTGTTATTGCTGTGCTCTGGATTAATGGGAATTTGGTTAAATGCTCGAAGTAGATATATTGTTGAGAACACTGACTTTCCGTATAAATTTTGAGCAAAATCTTCAATATGCGGTATCGGATAATTATCATGCACAGTTCGTAGTAAAGAGCCTTTAATGCCCATTATAGTGCCATATTATTTGTTTCGATGTAACCAGTCACAGCCATCTTTACTTACAAGCCGTGAAGGTAGAGATTTGGCAACGTCTCGTTTAGATCTCATCTATGCCATGTTCCACAGCACAGAGCCATCTGTTCTTATGAGTTCACGTGTATATTATTACGTTTATTAGATAGAATTTGCGTGAGTTTGTATAAAAAACAGTGATAAAAGTTGGTGCTGAAGAAGTATTTACAAAGTTAAAATCAAACCCGGAAAGTACCTGTGGCAGAACAGGTTATATTTTCGTTTAAAGATAACCTCAAAGTATCAACACGTTCTTTGTAATAATCAGTTGTTCGCTGTTTATAAGTTTGATTATCAGAACTAAGGTAAAAACAATCTACATTTACTTGCTTTGTTCAATTTTTACAACTGTGTGATATTTTAGATGCCACGGTTGTGCTGTGTCCCATTGTGTAAATCGAACTACAGGAGTACACTCAGAGGAAGAACTACAAACTACCTTTTCATTTCCAAAAGAAAATGAATTATGTAAAAAGTGGTTACGCGCAATTAATAGAGAAAATTTCGTCGTCACAAAGAATTCAGTGATTTGTTGTAAACATTTTGATGAAGGTGAAATACAACGGTTTGAAACATATAAAGACAAGGAAGGAGTTATCCGCCAATTTCCATTGAAAAGGCCAAAATTGAATGAAGGCGCAATTCCTCATATTTTTAAAGGCCAACCAAAATACTTAACAACTTCTTTGCCAGTCACCCGAACAAACCCAGATGAACGACGACGCAGCATTGCAAAACGAGAAAGTGACACTACAGCATTTTTGAAAAGTGACATATTTTCAAATTTTGAAGAGCTTGTGAATGGTTTCAATGTGAAGGTGTCTTTAAGAAACTGGAGTTATAAGGTTACTAGTGACTATATTGATTTGTTCCTTTTGAATATTGACAGCTCTAATATTGAAGATGATGGTGAAAACGTAAAAGTGGTGTCATTATTATTAATAAATCGTGTATAGTTACAGTTTATCTTAAAAACATTGAATTAGCATCAAATGAACTTAAGTGGGTGTTACCTGAAAGCCGTAAGTTGACTCGTTGGTCACAGTTACAAAATTTATTAGCAAGATATAGTTTCTGCAATAATTTATGTATCAATGCTGAATATTATATCAGTAAGGCGCACACTAACCTTGAACTAGCCATTAAAAATATTAATAGTGATGAAAGTGATTTTCGCACAACATTGGAATTGTTACTTGACCAATTATCCTTAATTGGCAAAATTAAAAAAAACTACAATATGTCCACTATGTTGTTTTCACTAGTGACATTCTGTCAATCTTCGTCTACTTACCAAAGGATGAGAGACTTTCTTATTTTGCCTACTAAAAGGCATTTACAACAAATTAGTGCTGATCTGAATGTCAATCAAGATAATGATGTTAATAAAAACAATAACTATTTACTACATCAAGCTTCCACGTTAAAGGAACGCGAAAAAATTGTATGCCTTTTAGTAGATGAAATATATGTAAAAAAAGGCTTTAATTATAAGTCAAAAAATGTTACAGGATTTGCCGAGAACGATACATCCAATTTTGTAAAAACTATTCAAACTTTCATGATATCCTCAGCGTTCGGTAACTTCAAGGAAGTTGTGCGTTTAGTTCCTGTAAATAAAATGATTGGGTCAGAACTTCATAAAGCTGTTACTGAAACCATTAAAATTGTTGAAAATCATAATTTTAAAGTTCTTTGCGTCATAACCGACAATAATAGGGTAAACCAAAAAATGTTTTCTCTTCTTTCAAATGACACCTTTTATATAACTAATCCATCACAGTTGAATGAAAGAATTTTTCTTACCTACGACTTTGTCCATATATTTAAAAATATTTATTATAACTGGATGAATTTAAAAAATTTTCAGCACACTTTTATTTTTCCCAGTTTTGACAATTTTACCGTAAAATGTAAAGCTTCTTTTGAGGATCTACGAAAATTTTATCAACAGGAATTAAACAAGCAACAAAGAGGGCATTTAAATTGAACGATAAAACTTTATATCCCAATAATTTGGAGAGGCAAAACGTATCTTTGGCAGAAAATATTTTTCACGATTCAACTATAGCTGCACTAAATGCTTCGGAAACATACAAAGCCACATCTCATTTTCTCAGTATTTTTCGAAATTGGTGGAATATAGTTAATGTCAAAAATACATTTAAAGGAAAGGTAAAGAGACAAGATTTTTGTTCACCAATTTACACAAAGGATGATGCCCAACTAATATTTTTGAATAAATTTCTAGTGTGGCTTGATGTTTGGCAACATGATGCAGATAGTGTATGCCTGACAAAGGATACGTTTAATGCTTTAAAGCGAAGTACCATGGTACTTATTGACATTGTACAATATGCATTTACAAATTTTGAAATAACTTACATACTTCCTGGTAAATTTCAAACAGACAATTTAGAAAAGCGATTTGGAAGGTATCGAAATCTCTCTGGGTGTAATTACAATGTATCCTACTGCCAAATTTCAGAATCCGAAAAAAAAAAATGTTTGCAAAATATATTTAAATTATGCAACGAGAAACATAATTTGAAGTATTTAAAATCTATTTTTTCCGAATCAAGCGAAAAATTAACTGAAGATACAGATATAACTGACTTATTATTTATTTTAGAAAGCTATTTTCTGCTTGAATATAGTCTTGATGAATCTGTAAAACATACATATGTGGTTATGCTGCTCATTCAATTAAAAAAAAAATTAAGTGTGTAAATTGTAAAAATTTGGCAGTGAAGAGTAAAAGTGCTTTGTTTGGTGATGCATATTGTGATTACCTGCAGAGAGGTGGGCTTTGTGCAGCAACTGATGAAGTAGGCTATGTATATTTTCACTTATGTGCAATATTTGATTTTATAACGAAAAATATAGAAATTGAAAAACAGTTCTTGGGCAAAAAGAATCATCAAAAAGTATTAACCTCATTAGCAATTGAAAGTATAAAATCTGATAACTTATATATTGATTTTAGTGTTGTATGTGAATGTGGAACACCTTCTGAGAAAATATACGCCCTTGTGGCATTAATTATGAGCAACATAGTGTTAAATAATTATAGTAAAAATAAAAATAGTGCTTGTCACCATGAAAAATCTGGTAAAAAGAGAAAACTTACCACTTTCAATAATTAACAAAAAATTTTTAAAAACTTAATTTAATGAAATTGTCCGCACATGAGATAATCTTATTATAAATTTACCTTGAATATTGTTCCTTGGTTTTTCTCATGGCACTTTTTTGTTACACTTTAAAAAATATTTTAAACAAACATTTAAAATGTAAAAATTTAAATTTTTTTAACATTTTGTGTATAATGACTAAGCAATGTTTTTGTGTCTAAATGTACTTTTTTTAAATGGTTGTTTAAAATATTTTTTGAAATGTAACAAAAAAGTGCCATAAGAGAAACAAAGGCACAATATTCAAGGTAAATTTATAATATTATTAAAAACGTTGAAATATTAATATTAAGATATTTCCTGAAAAACTTTGAACCTTATTTTTGTCTCTCCAATTCATAAACTGAGAATAAAATTTTACAGACTTGTATTGTTTTTGCATTCCATTGCTTATAAATTTGTATCTTAATGAATATTTTGTATCTGAATATCTTAAAGTACCTACGAGTAGTAAATGTGTATTTATATAATGTGTTTTTTATATACGTTTCCCTTTCATTCGTTCTTGCTTTATTACAGCGCACCTATGTACCTAACTAAATTTAAAAAAATTCACTATCAAAAAAATAATATCTTTATACAATTTTTGCGTTACGGTATTATTATTTTTTTAAAAAAAAAAACGTGTACAGTTTTAATAAATTTTTTTTAATATGTTCTAAAAAGCGACAATACTAATAAATAGTGGTAAAACAAATAAGATGTGGAAAACACTAATGAAAAATAAATGCAAGTAAAAAGTAAGTTTGTACATAGACCCACTTGAAGGCGACTAGGCGGTGTTGCCAATTTCAACTTCACGGCTTGTAAGTAAAGATGGCTGTGAACCAGTGAATCAGCCAGGAGCGCACGAGACGTGAGATAACAGCAAAAACAGTTCATTTTCGGTTTAAGCAATCAAAGTGGTGAACTTCAAAAAATCGTAGCTCATAAACTATTGGTCCTAGAGTAGCGGTCTCGGTTCGATTCTGAATGCCCATATCGTTAGGTATTTAAATGAATTAAAAATATTTTTTTCCAAATAGCCGTTTGCGCAGCGTACTCAAAAACGTGTTTTTCTTAAGTTTAAACCCCATTTTCAACACCTTCCGGAAAGGTCACGAGGTCAAAAACTGGACATTAACATTAGGGGCATTTATAATAAAACATATCAAAAAACCAAACCTGACCGACCTTTTGCAGGGTAACCCCTCTTTTGGCGACATTTTGCTTGGACTATGTCGTGAGTTTTAATTAATTAAAATCTTGTAGGCAGACGAAGTACTACAACAGGACCAACGACAACAACAAGAACTGCACCAACAACAACTACTACAGCAACAGCAACATCAGCAACAACCAGAATCACTGCAGCAGCAACAGCAAGAACATCAGCAACAACATCAACAACGACGACGACGACCACAACAACAATAACAACCACTGCACTACAACACTACACAACACTACACTACACACTATACAACACTAACAGCAATAACATCAACAACAACGACGATAGCCTTGAACAACTAGATGTTATTCTAAAGTAAAATAGAAGTTTTGATTCAGTAAATGAAATTTACAAAAATATTATTTAATCACATTCACCCCACTAAAGCAAATCATGTATGCATTTTTAACACAACAAATTTTTATCGAACCATTTTCGTCAAAATTAGAACTAAGTCTTTGTAAAAATTTGAGCATCAATTTTTTGTCCAAGCCGATTTCATTAAAATTTGGACCATCAGTTGGTCACACCTTGGCAGTAAGTGCACAAATGTGGGAACAAAGTTGGCAAAATAAGAATTCTGATGACATATCTGAATTAATTATAATGACAAATTACGTAATTTGTAATGATACCAATATTACATTAAGATTTGATCAAGCAGCTACTGAAGAAGACATATTATTACCTTCAAGATATTGCCATCTCTATTCATGGCGGTCTCAGAAATACAAGCAAATGATAAGAGTTGGTTTAGAAGAGAATGGTTGGCTTTGGTCGAAGCCTTTTCAGATAGATAAAGAAGGTACAGAAATATGCCACATTACTGCAGAGAACAATTTAACTGTTCTCATTACTGTCAAGAATGTATCAATGACGCAGAAACAAATCACATTTTCTGGACAGTTAATAATGTGTAATATGTTACTTGAACATTTTGAACTTAAAGTTATAAATGCAGGAGCTGAAGATAAAGATAAAGAATTTAAAAAAAGCATTAGTCACATAATTAATGGCAAAAGCACTCCACCGTCAATTTTCATGGATAGCAATAAGAAATATTTCTTAAGATTAAGATTTTTCGGTCTAGAATCTGCATGGTCTGGTGACATTCCCTTAACTGAAAATACAAAATGTGCTCAGCCATGGCTAGTAAAAATACCATTACAAGAACGTGGTCAATTTTTAAGTATTTGGTGTCGGATTGTAGTTCAGCAATTTTCGAAAAGTACCAAAATATTGGCGATGCTGTGGCCACTATTTATGGTCAGATCAAACTTACCGGTTAATGCAAAAAGTACATATAGAAACTCCTACATTAAACGTTCATCTTGAATCTACGGTGCGCGGTCGAGGAGAATTTCAGCAACTTTATTGTCCAGGAACTATTGACCATTCACATCAACTTACATTTCAACTTGATAACGGAACTCCCACTTCAAATCCTTACGTGCCATTAAATTATAGTCTCGTCGATCAAAAGGAATTTTTCAAGAAATCTGATAAAGAAGATATTAACACTATATTATGCACCATAAATTCTTACGAAGTACATAAGTGGCCATATTTTGGCGATGAAATGGATACAATAGATTGGATAGCGGATGAACAACCTTTAACTCATGTACAAGTAAGATATCAAAATGCTTGTGAATATTCTAGTGCCTTGTTAGTAGAGCTCTTGCCATGGTGTTTATTAATTAATACATTAGGATGTCCTCTAGCTGTTATAGTGAATGAAAGGGAACTTTGTCGCGTTGTCATCATGGTATTGTTACACCACCAAAACTAGAGGAAACTTTTCATATTGGAGTCGGCATTGGAGGTACATGGAACATGTCATCACCATTACAGCTGGCTAAATCAGACTGGAGTCAAACATTTTATATGCCAAAAATCACAGGTAATATACCAATAGAAGGAAATGTTAAAACAGCTGTAAAATGTGGCCCATATATTTGTATGGTTTCAATTAACAGCAGCATTGAAAACGAAATAAGAATGCTGAAAGTGAGTTCAACTCATGTTTTAATGAATTACATGAGTATGCAACTTCAAGTTATATGTTTTGCCATTCTTGATGGTGAAGACACCTATAATATTCCTCAAAATGTAGAAAAATATGCCTTTGCAATAGCTCCACATTTAGATAAAAGTAAAGCTGGAATTTCCTTAATACAATGGTATGCAATTGGTAATGATACTATTTCAAACGGTACAGATTACGTTTTATACCTCTCGTTATCGTTGAATCCTAAACTAGGTTGGTCTTGTCCCGTACGAGTTGATAAAAGTTTAATTCGTAAAAGTATTGTTGTACATTCAGATGAACTGAGTATTCCAATAGTTATCACATCACAAGAACATAAAGGCCAGATTTTCTTATCTCTTCATCATGATTTACATCCTCAACTTTTGATTGAAAATCGCTGTGGTGCCATGCTATTTTGTGCCGAATTTTCAGAAAATGATACAAATGTTACAGTTACAGAATGTACCCATTTGAAATGGATGTGTAGTGTTGAAGATGAACACAGTACATATTACACAATGCCGACAGTGGCAGAAAGATTTCCTGATATATTACAGACGAAGGTTCCACCAAGCCTTGTTATTGCTGTTGATCCAGAAGGTGATCCCCAAGGCTTCCAGTGGTCTACACCAATTAGCTTCAATCAAAACAGTGATCAGTATGTTCGAATACCATTTTTTGGAGACGTGAAAATTATTTTAATACATTCCATTCACACTACATTTATCATTATTGAATCTATAATGCATGCTGAAATAAGTGCAAAGGATATAAGAGTTCGTTTGGCAATGCGGGAAAATGAACCATCTGATGATGAAATGCGAGATCATCGCATTAACTTTGACCTTGGTAAAACTGAAAGCTCTACAACTCTTGCAAGTACATATTTTAGTGCAGCAGATATTCGTGTAAGCCCTTCAAGTTCTAGTGTAGCCACATCACAACACACTTCTTATGGATTCAAAACTCTTCCTACTCTCATAGAACAATCCCATTCTAATGTTTTAATGGTACCGTCAATGTTACAAAAGCGTTGGTCTGAACTGGGTCTCAATAAATCTATTCACAGCAACTTCTCATTTGAAGGTATGAAACCATGGACATCATTGGAAATTATTACTTTTATAAAAAGTATTGCAATCATTTTCACATCAGATTTAGAGGAAGGTGGAATAGAAAGGACTGAAGTTGCGAAGTTTACCTGTGACAATATTTTGTTTACTGCCACTCAAACAGAAGTAACAGAAATTTGTGTAAGGGTGTCTGAAATACAATTTGACAATCAGGTTTATCACCAAGGTTGTTATGATTTTCCGGTAGTTATGATTAGTCAAGAACCAAAATCAAATCACAATAACATGTCGTTAAATACTCCTATGTGCCAGTGGATAAAAGTTGGTCAAAATGACCCATTTTTATTATTGGACATTAATTTTGAGACTTGGAGAGATTTAGTGTGTCAACGAACTGTTACAGAAATGCGGGATGTTAAAATCCGAATAAAACCGTTATCAACATTTATTGAAGATACGTTTATTATGGAATTAATAGAGTACTTTGGACTTTTCACCCTCACAAAGTTGGTTTTATGGTCTAAGACGAAGGAAAAACTTGGATATAGTTTAAATTCAGTATTAGTAGGAGTTCCAGAAACACTTATTTGGGAATCAACTGTGTTAGCAAATCCGCTAACAATACGCGACCTCACTATTGAAAACCTTTCTTTGCTATTATCGGTGCATTCTTCTATAAAGTTGTATCTGGCGCTAGACCAATCGCCCTTACAGTTTGGAAGATTTGAACGTCAACATATTTTAACCACACCTTATAGATTGGGGCATGCTTTAACAATGCATTATCTTTCTGGAGCAATTTTTGGAGCTGGATGGGTTGTTGGATCTCTTGAATTATTAGGCAGCCCTGGTGGCTTGGCAAGAGCAATGGGCACAGGCCTTCGTGATTTTGTAAGCCTCCCCTATAGAGGATTGGTTCAAGGTCCATGGGCTTTCTTAAAAGGGATAACACATGGTTCAGCTTCTCTGATGAAGCACGTTACTGCTGGAACTTTACAATCTGTTACGAAATTGGCATCAAGAGTAGCAAGAAACGCTCGGACACGTCGATTTTTGTTTTTAAAACTGCATCTTTTTTGATATTTATAATTTTAAGATCGTCTTTTGTTTTCGCACTATGACGTAATCAATAATTTTTTTAAATTGCACCCTATATTTTTGTTCACGAATTTGGATGCAGCGCATTTTTCTGAGTACAGAAATGTCAAATTCGTATGACCTTGGAGAGGAAAGTTTTTGAAATAATCAGTCCTGAAGTTTCTAAAATTTATGATAAAAATATTAGAGTAGACCACTAATAATATCATCAAGGAAGCGCTGGAAATCGAGAAAAACATTCAATTGCGTGTTTATTTTTCCGGTTTATTGAAGTAGACTTTAGATTTCAGAAAACCCCATAGATAAAAATCTAATGGGGTTAAATCTGAAGACCTAGCTGGCCATTCGATAAAACTTCTCCTTCCGATCCATCTATTTGGGAAAATATTATGAAGGTAATCTCGTACTGTTCTCGAATAGTGTGGGGGGCGCTCCATCCTGTTGGAACCATATTGAATTTGCCGGTATATTTGGGTTGTCATTATTCAGGTAGAGTGCACTTACACTGGGTATTATGTCATTTTGTAGTAAGTCTAAATATTTTTCAGAATTAAGTGTTCCCCCAATAAAAAGGGACCCACAATTGAGGTACCCACAATTCCGGTTCAAACGTTTACTTTCTGAGGAAATTGTGTACAACTTTCCATTCTCCAATGTGGGTTTTCTGGTGCCCAATATCGAAAATTTTGCCTGTATACCGAACCATTCAAACAAAATGTTGCCTCGTCGGAAAAAACCATCTTACGTAAAAATTCCGGGTTGGCATTGCATCTATCCATCATTATTTCGCAAAATTCTGCGGTCGAGATCGTCTTCAATAAATTCCTCAACAAAATGTACTTTGTATGAGTGCCATTTGTTCTCGTGTAAATATTTTAGAACAGAAGATTTACTTAGGGACTGTTCTGCAGCTACTTGTCGACTTGATTTGTTAGGATTTTCTTGTAAATCGAGCAAAACATTCAATTGTGTGCTTTCTGGAAATGTAACATGGTTGGTTTTGTAATTATCTCTTACGTGGCCAAAGTCTCTAAACTTTTTCTCCATCTTACTAACTACTGATTGTGTAATAGGCTTCTCCGGGTACTTATCATTGAACAATTCGCAAACTTCAGCTTCTGTTCGAGTATTATCGTCATATCCTACCATCATCAACATTTCTATTCGTTGTTTCTCAGTTAAACGCGCCATTCTTCAAGCTTTGAAACTGTACTTGACAAGTAGGGAGTGTAAGATGCAAATAAGGGATACCCTAACTTGCATCTTACACTCCCTACTCCCAGATGACATTCCTGAGATTAACACTGCTCACCAGAGAATGCTCCATGGCAACCTGAGAGCTATTGTTGCTATTCCTGACTACTTTGAAGATGATGTCCGTGAGGAGGAACTTGCGGCTATTGTCTCCTGCCTCCAAAGCAAAAAGGCGCCTGGCCTAGACAACATCAGAGGTTGTTTCATCAAAATGATACACCCGGTGATAGGCCCTCTCCTAACCCGCCTAATGTCTTCTTGTCTGCGAATCCGCTATTTTCCAACTATCTGGAAGCATGGTAATTTAAAAGTGTTGCTGAAAGATCCAAGTGCTGATCCGGCACTAACAAAAAGCTATAGGCCAATCACACTTCTTCCGGAATATGGCAAGATTTTAGAGAAGGTTATTCGCTGTCGCCTGCTGGATGCTGTCACCCCCTTCCATGCGCTGAATCAGTATGGCTTTGTTGCGGGGAAATCAACCACTGATGCCCTGCTTGCTTACCAGCGTCTGATCTCTGTTGTTGGTCCCAAGTACATTTTGTCTATCTTCATTGATATTTCTGGAGCCTTCAATGACCTTTGGTGGCCTGGGCTTATCCAAGCCCTGAGGAACAAGGGAGTATCGGGAGCCCTCATTGCTACCATCGTCAGCTACCTGGATGGGCGGAAAGTGGAACTCTCTGCGAACAACATCACCGTTGAAAAGGTTTGCACGAAAGGTTGCCCCCAAGGTTCGGTGCTTGGTCCGACACTTTGGAACTGCATTGTAGATGTCCTGTTGGAGGAACAGCTTCCTGAGGGCTGTGATGTCATTGCGTATGCGGACGACCTTACCTTTGTGGTGACGTCCTCCACCAGGGCTGACTTGCGCCTGCGCTCCCAGCAGTGCCTTGATATCCTACAGCAATGGGCCGCTTCACAGAAGCTTGTGATATCGTCCACTAAGTCCACCTTCATGGTTAACCGTTCGCCTCCACGCATTCACCACCGGGACCTCATGTTCTATATAGGCAATACAAGATTGAGCCAGTCCACAAGCGTAAGGTACTTAGGTGTTGTACTAAACCGGCGACTTACATTTGAAAAGCATGCAGACCATGTGCGGAAGAAGGTGCGTGCTCTGATAAATGCTCTCCGATGTAAATGTAGGGCATCCTGGGATTTGGACGTTACTGACTCCCTCCATAGTATCTATAAGTTTGTTATTGTCCCTATTGTGTCCCATGGTGCAGAATTGTGGCAGCACAGGCTCTGCATGGTTAATATGAAGAGGAAATTTGATTCCATTTATGGTATGTGTTGCCGTGCTGTTTGCAAAGGGTACAGCTCCCTCTCTAATGACGCCGCGGGCATCCTGGCTGGCATCCCTCCCCTGGACCTTGAAATACAGAAAAGGACTTGCCTCAAGGGATTACGCAAATTTGGCTCCGCCCCATTTGAGGCTGATATCCTTTTTTTGGCTGATTTCCCCAGTCTCACCCATGCCAAGGAGTACCTGGCACTCCGCATCTTTGACTGCTGGCAGGATCGATGGGATTGCTCCACTAAAGGTCGGATTACCTACTGCTTCTCGCCTCGGATTCCGGAGATGCCTCGCTCTCTCTCTTTCTATGCTACCCAGTTTTTGTCAGGCCATGGTAACTTTGCTGTTCATCTCCATCGGATTGCAAAACGTGACCACCCGAACTGCTCGGTGTGCCCTGATGATGTTGACGACCCTGTTCACCGCCTTCTTGCCTGTCCACTTTTTAATGAAGCTCGGACTGCCTTGCAGGCCCAGTTACTAGTCTGGCCCCCGCCTCTAGAATCTGCGCTTTTTTGGGATCCTGCGTGGATCTTTCCTTTTACGGTGGCAATAGAATGACCCACTTGCCACCTGCTCCTATGCCTTCCCTAGGCTTTGACGCCATGGTGCTGTTACCTTTCCTGCACTTTACTGGTTCCCTAATGCGCCCTCGTCCTAGGCAATTCTGCCCCTATTGTTTTAAACAGTTTTTCCTTAATTCTAACATATTTAACATATTTTCGCTATTGTACTGTAATTAATTTTTTATTTCTGTAATATTGCGTTCAATTTGACGCTGGTCTGTGGAATATATGCGCTGTTGGGCGCCTTTTGTTGTTGTTGTTGTTGTTGTTGTTGTTGTACTTGACAAGTGTCAACAATCAAAAAAACAAAATAAACACACAATTGAATGATTTGCTCGATTTCCAGCGCTTCCTTGATGATATTATTAGTGGTCTACTCTAACAATTTTATCATAAAGTTTTGAAACTTTAGGACTGATTATTTCGAAAACTTTCCTCTTCAAGGTCATACGAATTTGACATTTCTGTACTCAGAAAAATGCGCTGCATCCAAATTCGTGAACAAAAATATAGAGTACAATTTAAAAAAATTATTGATGACGTCATAGTGCGAAAACAAAAGACGATCGTAAAATTACAAAAATCAAAAAGGATGCAGTTTTAAAAACAAAAATCGACGTGTCCGAGCGTTTTTCCAAAAATCAAACCCATGAATTTTAAATGAATTTATTCCAACCCACGCGTCCTCACTGTATATAAAATTGGATGTATGTATGTATGTATGTGTGTATGTGTGTAGCTTATAGACTCGGAAACCGCTGAACCGATTTTGATGAAATTTTCAGGAATACTCTAACATAACCTGGAGAGTGTTCCTGTGAAGTTTGATGCCGATCGGGAGGAGGGGGAGGAAGTGTCAGAAAATCACCAAATTTTGTACACAAGTGTATCTTAGTAGGGGGGACTTAATTTAATGCCGATCGGGGGGGGGGTCAAACAAAAATCGCACGAGGGGATCACTAAAACTTATTTTCGCATAGAAACAAGTGTCCTACAGCCAACAAATTATGTGCACAAGTGCATCTTAGTAGGGGGGACTCAATTAAATGCCGATCGGGGGGCGGTCCAAACAAAAATCGCACGGGGTGATCACTGAAACTTATTTTCGCATAGAAACAAGTGTCCTAAAATCACCAAATTTTGTACCCAAGTGCACCTTAGTGTGCGGGGGGGGGATCACCGAAACATATTTTCGCATAAAAAGACGTGTCCTACAGCTACGAAATTTTGTACACAAGTGCATCTTAGTAAGGGGGACTTAATTTAACGCCGATCGGGGGGGGGGACAAAAATCGCACGGGGGATAACTGAAACTTATTTTTGCATAGAAACAAGTGTCCTAAAGCCACCAAATTTTGTACACAACGGCATCTTAGTAGTAGGGGTGGGGCTATCACCCAAACAGATTTTCGCATAGATAGAAGTGTCCTAGAGCCACCAAATTTTGTACACCGAGCGAAGCCGGGTATTTCAGCTAGTAATTTATAATTTTGTACCGTTTATGGTGATTTGGTGAGAATAACTCGTGTATTTGAAGCGGAAAGTGATAATAATCAAAAATGAGTTCCGAAAGCGATGACGATGATCTGCCTTTTGAGGTATTAGAAGCGGCACGAAGCGCAATTTCTAGTCTTATCCCGGAAAAGTCCTCTAGACAATTTATGAATCTGCTTACAACGATTTCATGAAGTGGTGTGGTTCTAAGAAATTGAAAAACGTGTCTGAAAGTGTGATACTAGCTTATTTGGAATATAAAGCTAAGAAATTGCGACCACGAACCCTATGGTCAATTTATTCGATGTTGAAGAAAACATTGAACGTCAAACAAAATGTAGATATAGCAAAATTTTCAAAATTAATACCATATTTGAAAAATAAAAATGTAGCCTATCGACCGAAAAAATCAAAAGTCTTGACCAAAACAGAAATTGAAAAATTCATAGAAGAGGCCCCAGACCAAAGCTTTTTATTACTGAAGGTACGTTCTACATTAATTTAAATTTTTGGCATTTATATAATAAAATATTGTTTCAGACTATTTTAATAATGGGAATATATGGTGCATGTAGAAGAATCGAGCTGTTGAATTTAACAATTAATGATATTGAAGATAAGGGTTCAATTGTTATTGTAAAAATTGAAGATTCGAAAAGACACAGTCAAAGAACATTTGTCATTTCAAATCTATCTCATATTGAATTATATCGAAAATATCATGGCTTACGTCCAGCGTACAGTACTAATCCAAGGTTTTTTATTAAATACGCCAATGGGAAATGTGCAAACCAAGTTATTGGTATAAATAAAATCAGAAACACCCCAAAGGAAATAGCCACATACTTAAAATTACCGGAGACGGAGTGCTACACAGGCCATTGTTTCCGACGATCTTCCGCAACTTTGCTTGCAGATTCTGGAGCTGATTTTGTCAGTGTGAAGAGACATGGAGGCTGGCGCTTGTCAACAGTTGCGGAGGGATATATTGAAGAATCAATTGAAAGGAAAATTAAAGTTTCAAAAAACATCTTAGCTGTTCCGGAATCTGAAACTTCTTCCACAACAGGGACTGGCGGTTTTTATCAAGCTTAGAGTCTTGCAGTAAATCAGCCAACGTCTTCTATGGAAATGGGTCTTCAAGACCAAACTATTTCATTAAACCAGCTGGCGTCATCAAGCGGTATCACTTTCATTAATTGTACTATTACAACTTTGCAGTTAAATATTGCTCAATAAATAATAAAGATTCCCCCAAATTGTGACTTATTCTTTAATCAAAAATTGCTGAACGAAAAAGCCTTTTTTGTTCTAGATTGTAAAAGACTTTTACATGCAGTAAACAAAAAACAGTCACTTTGACAAGGGATTTATGTCATGTAAATGTCAACATTTGTTATCAGCTTTCGAAAAACATAATTTTATCGATGTGTAGTATCGCTACCATAAACAACATTTACAAGCGAATTTTGAATAACGGAACATGGGAAAACTGATAACTACTCGTCAATTGCTGCATCACTCCCCTTCAAAGAGCAGTCATGCGAGAAGCATATTCCACTGACCAAAATAATTTCATTTATATTTAATTATTCCATAACGGACGGTTTGGAAACATATTTAATTTGCTGTACCTGGCATTTTATAGTTCTAAATCTGTTTCACAAAAAAAAAGAACTTGGTACAAGAATTTTTGATTCGCGGAACCTTTATTGTATAAAGAACACAATGCAGCGTGTCCCAAAAGTCACGCACCAACTTGTAGATACGCCTTCAAGAATATATAACTATAATCAAGTTTTAAAAAAATTAGCTTCTTTATTTTTTGAGTTGTGGGGCTTCAATGGAGGTACAGGGTTAGTAATAAATTCGGTTTTTGGAAATATGTATACTTTGCGTGTCTAGAGTCCCCCCCCCGTGTTATCTTTTGTACTAAAAGGAATCAAACGTTGAAACAAAAAGATAACAAAACCACTATAAATATATTAACTTCTGACAAAACATTTTTTTAAACAAGATGTTTCTTACCAAAGTAATGGCACCATCGTCGCTTTTTTTAAGTAGCAACCCATATTTTCCGTCATGATATTGATAGTCAAAATGAGACTGTAACAATATTGGTCCATTACAACAAAAAAATTGAGAAAAAATTTATTGAAGAAAATAAAATAATAATTCAATAATTCTTAAACCATTGAGTTTCGAAAAAATACAAAAACAAGTTTACCTTCAAATTCAATTTCACTTTTTTGATATAAAGTTTTGGATATACAGGATGTTTGTTCTAAAAGAAGGGACGTTATGATCAGTTCATTAAATGGCAATCTATATTTTTCGTAACGATTTTGATAGGTTTTGTAACTGTTAAAATCATTGCGTAATAATTTTTGCCTTTCACATAACATTTTTTTTCTCTATATTGAGAATAAAATTATTGCAAGTGGTTAAAATTTTTATACCGTCGCTCGTTTTAACAGTTAAAAAAATTATCAAAATCTAACATCAAATCAAATCAAAAAATATATTAGACGATGGCGTCATTACCTACTGCGACAAGACACAGCCTGTGTAAAAAAATGTTATATTAAAAGTTAGTGTTTTATAGTGGCTCTCTTATATTTTCATTCCAACGTTTTATTCCTTTTAGTTTAAAAGATAACGGGGGGAGGGGAGTTTATTCACCCACGGTATACAAACTAAAACATAATCGGAATTTTGGAAATGTACGACGGTACACTATAGGCCTTTTGTACCACTTCATGTATACCGCGTGTCTCAATAAGGCTGGACACCGGCTGTATATCAGAAACCGTTAGCTCTAAAATTTTGAAGAAAAACCTTTGTAACAAAAGCGCACTAAAGAAGTAAAATAAAAGTCAAAAACTCAATTTTCTTCTTAAATTCAAATGGAATGGTAGGTATACAATAACATTTTATTTATCTACGAAAAATTCTCTACTATTTTTATTAAGTAGCATTTTTCTCAATTCTCAAAATTAATGGAAGAAATGAAAACAACATATTTCAACTTTCATAGTAATTTTCAACATTTATTACATCTTCCATTGGTGAAATATTCTCATCATTAATTACAATATAACACAAAAGATCCAGATTCGTATAAATAAAATATTTCTTTAAAAAAAGTTATAAATGTGCGGCTTTAGGCATCCTTTTAGAAATTTTAATGCAAACAATATAGTGACATGAAAACAGTAGCTTTCCATTTAAATTGTTTGAAAAAGTTAAGAAAATTGATAATTGTTGAAAAACTCGCCATCTGTCCGCTTTTCTTCGTAATGCAATGGTCTTCTACCGATGGATATCAATTAAGCCATGCATTATCTTTCAAATGAGACTAAATTTAGCAAAATTATTAAAGTATTACCTAATTTGTCATACTTTATTGAGTTACGAAAATTTGTATCCCCCCACCCCTCAATTAAAGAGATAGAGAAACTTTTACTAACAAAAGTAGTAGAAAATCATTCGTATATAAATAAAATGTTGTTGGATACCTATCATTCCATTTGAATTTAAGAAGAAAATTGAGTTTTTGACTTTTATTTTTCTACTACGCCCTCTTTCTGTGAAAATTCGAAACTAAAAATATTTTTAATGAACTTCTTGGGTCCACTTTTCCCATAGAAGTTTTTTTCTCAAAATTTTAGAGGCAACGGTTTCCGATATACAGCTGGTGTCCAGCCTTATTGTGAAACCCGTTATATCAAAAACAGGTGGTGCTTCCAAGCGGTTCTCATTTTAGGACAAATATGTTTTTTAACATTTTTCGACAATTCCAATCTGTACTAGTACATCCCCAAAAAACGTACCTTCAAACTTCTGGGCGACTTTTGTTGCAGCGGGTTTTAAATTAACTAGGAATAATTCTACGTCCTTATCTTTATACTTTGTATACTATTTTCACCTTTGTAATACTTCGCTATATTGTCTACCGATTGAGTTGCAAGGACCATGTTCTTGCCAATAATGATAACACTGGTATCAAGCAATTGCCAATCACGGCCATGCTGCTGTTTTATAATTTGCGCTATTCACTGAATTTCTAATTTCTATATCAAAGCGGATTGTATTAAGGTTTTAATTATATAATTTATTGCTTAACGAGCAACCCAACCCCTAATTAGTGCGTTAAATTAAAGTATGATCGTACAGACGAATGGGAAAATTTTAAAGCGATGTATCACATTAGTTATTTTCGTTACAAGTTCCGAAAGTTACACTTATCGTGCGAAGAGTGGGTTTTGTGAAACGAGGCGGACCGAAGGAAAGATGAGTAAGCAAAATTCACACGAGTTTTGATATATGTAACACTTTTGAACGAGTTGTGAATTCTACTTTTCAGATGATCGAACAAAATAGTACATATGTCATCCAGATTTAAAAAGGTTTGTCACCCCGTTGTGGAAGCATATACCGTGTAGATTTACAAAGGCCCGTGAACACCATGATGTTTCCATTTAACATCAGGCCATCATGTACACGTTTTTTTTCGAATATCCATATTTAACGCAGCAGTTGTATCTCAAAGCAAATTTTAGTTTGGTTGTCAATTATTGAAAATTTCATTTAGTTCTCAAAACTTGACAATAAAAGTTAAAGGTTGAATCGTTAAAATATTTAAAAGAAAGGTATTCGAGCTTTGGCATTTAATCAATTTGCACTTCATTTCCTAATGAAAACGAGCGTAAAGGTAAAATGCGGCAACTTTTTAATTTCAAGTCATAAAATTACAAGCCAGACGGTTGAGTTTTTTATAATCGACTCATTGCCGTGGGGAGTTTTTTATGTTCTTTTATTATATCTTGTGTTAAACAATCATCAATCAAATTTAATTGTTGTGTTCAATACAGTAGACTCCCGATTATCCGAAACCGGATCATCCGAAATCCGGGTTATCCAAAACAAAAAACGAAATTAATTTCTCAGAGTTATCCGAAATAAAACCGCTTGAACCTCGCGATTATCCGAAACGAAGTATATGTATCGGTTCTAGGAAATCGCTCTTAATAGTATATTACATACCGAAGCGAAAAGTATTCCATTCCTGTCGAGAAAACTCGAGACACAGAAATTGTAGTTTCGTCGGGGTTTATATATAGGGTTTTCCAATAAGAGGTGTTATTTTGAATAGCCCGTTATTTCGGTAGATGTCACTTTTGGAGCTGTAATTTTTTGACATTTGACAAGTAGAAACTACGCCATTAATAAAAATGGAACGATACACGCTTCAACAACGCATTGAAATTATTAAAATTCACTATAAAAATGGTGAAAATTTGGCAGAGACGGTTCGTAAAACTCGAACATTTTTGGGTCGTCGTGAAGCACCTTGTCGGACCGCAATACAGAAATTGGTGGAAAAATTCGAGCTGTTGGGACAAGTTAGTGATGTGAAGAATAAAACCCGTGCACGTCGCTCAAGAACAGCCGAGAATATTGCTGCTGTAGCCGAAAGTGTTGAAGAAAACCCAGGTTTGTCCATTCCTCGTCGTTCTTTGGAATTAGACATTCCAAAAACGTCATTACACCGTATTTTGCATAAAGATTTGGGTCTTAAGGCTTATAAAGTTCAGTTAACACAAGAACTCAAGCCGGCCGATCATCAACAACGTCGTATCTTTGCCGATTGGGTCCTTGAAATGCATGAAAATGATCCGGAATTCCATCGAAAAATCATCTTGAGTGATGAGGCCCATTTCCACCTGGATGGCTTCGTCAACAAGCAAAATTGTCGCATCTGGGGCTCAGAAAACCCAAGAGTTATTGTTGAAAAGCCTCTCTATCCTCAACGTGTGACTGTTTGGTGCGGTTTATGGTCCGGCGGGGTCATTGGACCCAAAAATGTTCGAGTTTTACGAACCGTCTCTGCCAAATTTTCACCATTTTTATAGTGAATTTTAATAATTTCAATGCGTTGTTGAAGCGTGTATCGTTCCATTTTTATTAATGGCTTAGTTTCTACTTGTCAAATGTCAAAAAATTACAGCTCCAAAAGTGACATCTACCGAAATAACGGGCTATTCAAAATAACACCTCTTATTGGAAAACCCTATACTATTTTATTCGGAAATAAACATTTAATAAAACAAGCAACATTAAAATAATAAAAAATAATTGATAAATAATTGATTGGGTTCACCGTCCATGCACGTGAGAAAAGTTGGTTGCATACTTTAGATAAGTTAATTTAACATTTATAGTTTAAATCGATAGTAACGCCCCCACAGGTTGGAAATGGTTTTATTTCTGACCGAGTACGTCTCATTACTGACTCCTTTTTTAATATTTCTGACGGGTTGAAGTGTATTTATGGAATCGCTCACTTTCCAACCTTTAAGGGGTTAGAATAGTTTTATGTTACTAACTGATTGTAAATAAAAACAATTACCTATTCACTTGAAATTTTTGTATACATTTTAAAAGCCTTACCAGACTAAATAAAGATATGCACTATGAAAGCAGATTTTATTACTTGTTGTAAATTATTTGCACCATCTTATATAAAAGCAAACCAGTAAAACTTGTGTATTTTAACAAGTCGACAATCGGTGAAATTTTTTTGTAACATCTTAAAATTAACTTTTCTGAGAATACCCCATACAATAGTTTATAACTTAAATAATAATAATATATAATTTATATTTATATAATATTTATATAATATATAATTTAAATACAATACAATAATTATAAATTATTTATATGTAATTTTCCTGTTCTTTTTACAAAGATCGTTTTAATGATACAATGTAATATTATTTTTTGAATTAAAAATACCAAAATTCAAATTTGCCGCAAAACAATATTTGTCAAAAATGCTCCACTCTAATTTGTTCTTTTTATTTTTTATCTGGAATTAAAAAATGAACTATACCAATGTATAGTTCACAACTTGTAGAACTTTTACAAAATTCAATCAGCAATTTTATCATTTATCACACACGCAGAATTATAAAATCCTTATAATTTCAGTACCATTTTTAAAAATGGTCTTTGAGACTGATCATTTTATTGGTCGACATTAATATTGCATTGAATTAACATCTTCATCTCGGCACACTAAACCACTTGTAATATTTCCCATTTCCTCACAATTAAACATTCACTAATTATGTTAGTTACTAAAAATTCACTTTACAATAAAAATACAGAAAATGCGTACCGTAATATGTATTTTCTTACTGCAAGCCGAGTTTGGTGTAATGTCTTTCAACTAAATTTGTAAGAAATTCTAAACTAATTTATCTATTGTCAGTAAACGGTCCTTCGCCGAAAAAATGTCGGTGATAAAGCCATTTACAACATTCCGTACAATTGTTTCCGCCAGCTGGATCTAGCGCTCCTCTCGAACAATACCTGCAGTGAGATCACCACAAAATAAGAATCCCCGTGCTAAAATCAAAACGGTGGTTTGTTTGATTTAATATTGTTCGTGCTAACAGTAAGCAGAATCGTGCTAAATACAAGACTTTTATCAGTTCTTAATACAGGGTCTTTCACAACTCGCGTCCTAGGTAAAATGAGGAAACGCGAGACGGCATTAAGATGTGTGTAAAGAAAATAAAATCTAACTTGAAAGGTACCTATTAGAGAAAAAACAACTTAAAGTTAACCAATCAGAGACAGGCGCCCTCAAGGTGTCTGTCGTAATTTTACGTTACTAGGTTATATGATAAAAGCAAATCTTTAAAATTATGTGGGTGCCTGGGTTTTTTGAAAATTGTCGCTGTCAAATTAAATTTGATAAAGTGAAGTCAAAACGTTTTAATGTGTTCATGATTATAATTTTTGGAGAATAAGGTCGTAACGCCACGGAAGCAGCGAGGGTCTTTTCCGAACGTTTTCCGGACAGAAATCACCCTAATCACAAGGTAACACTGCGAGCGATTGCAAGGACGCACGAGACAGGTCAAGTTCTACCAAATTGAAAAGAGTCTGGTGATCCTCCCATGACTGCGCGTACGGTTGAGAATGAAGAAGCCATTCTAAATGCTTGACGTAATGTTAATGTGGTTCCCGTGGTGAGGAAGACGTATGGGGGAGGAAGTTAGTAGTCACACAGGTTACCTCCTCTTAACAAAAAAAAAAAAAAAAAATGCTGTTGCAGAAGATAGTGCCAGAAGCTTTGCCGAAGTTGCTCGCCCATTGTGTATTTCTAGTAGTTCGGTATACCGAGTTTTGAAAAATACCCGACAACATCCGTATCATTACATTCGTGTACAACATTTACAGCCACATGATTACCTTGCTAGAAGGGAGTTCTGCATGTAGTTGCTAAACCAAGAAATGTTGGAACCAAATTTTGTTTCGCGAATTTTATTTTCGGATGAATCGACTTTTGGCAGGCAAGGGTATTATAACGCTCATAATTGGCATATGTTATCTACAGAGAGCCCGTTAACACGGAGCAGGAGCTCCGAGATCGAATCCAAAACTCATTTGCTACAATTACCCCACAAATGATCATGGACTCGAAATTAAGCCTCTTAAGAAGGGCACGTTTATGCTTAGGGACATTTTGAGCATTTGCTCTAATTTGTTTCTTTCCATAGTTCCTTTTGACGAAGTTTTTTGACTGTTTTTATAATTTTGATTTGCAATAAAATCGTTTCTTTTCTGAACCGCCAATTGTTGTTTTAATTTTAAAGAATTCAAAGATAAAACCTTGCTAACCTACAATTATTGACAGTGACAACTCTGATCTGTCAGACCAAACAGGCGGACTAGTAATATTTTTGAAACCTAGCAACCAGTTTTATTTTTAGTAACACTTGATGCTGCCCTTCCGGGATTGGTGGATTTAAAATCCTATTGACTCTGTTATGCAAGCAGGAGTAATTTATTTTTTGCATTTTCTGACAACCTATTGTCGTCGGCACATGTCAGTTTTCTCTAGGGCGTGAGTTGTGAAAGACCCTGTATAAGAAGTAGGTTTTTAAAAAATTCTTAGGTGGCATTTTTTCAGTGTAGGTAAAACGAAATTAATGATAATTAATAAATCTAAAACAGCCAAATCTCGAATAGAAATTAACAGAAAATCCATTAAGGGGTTAGGTCTAGTCAGACGCGTGAAAAAATGGGTATTTTAAATTATTTTGTTTTGATAGTAATTAAACTTATTTAATAAAACTAATAATACAGTGTTACTATACTATGTTTTAACTTTAATTGACCAAAATGTCAAAAAAGAATATCACTTATAGACGAAGTTATCGCCATCTCTGTTGACCTCGTTTCACAAATAGTGATTTGCGGTGACCATCAGGATATTTCACTGGTTCACCTAAAATCAATCAAACAAAAAAAAATCATTAGTTTAATAGTTAATCTAGTCCTTAAACGAAGCTTTTTTTTTTGAAAATGAACAAAATGGCGGCTTCTGAAAGTTCTCTCGCGAATTTTCAAGAGAAAAAGTACTAATTTATTGTTAAAAAAAATAAAAGTTTAAAAAAAAAAAATCCTTCGTTTAAGGACAAGTTTTTTATGTTTTCAATAAGCTGTGTAAATTGCATTCAAATTCGTCGAGTGGTTTTTGAATTACAGTGGTCACCGACTTTCAAAACATAGTTTCGAGAAAAACGCGTTCAAAGTTTTCTGCCCTCCTAAGAAAGACCCCCGTATCTACAGAAATTTTTTTTTTTTAAATTTTAGTACTTATCGATTCTGCTCGATTTATATGACATATTTACTTAATAAAAAGACCGTAAATGCAATGCTTTCTTGCATTTACAGTCTTTTTATTAAGTAAATATGTCATATAAATCGAGCAGAATCGAATAAGTACTAAAATTTCAATGTTTTTTTTTTTTGTAGATACGGGGGTTTTTCTTAGGAGGGCAGTTTTAGTCTAGGTGCGGTATAACCTATCCGTATAATTTTGAAGTCAGTGGATGAAGAAAAGCTTATTTTATGTATTTTGATCCGCTGAATCCGAATATCGCATTAGTTTTTCCGAAAATCCGGACATTCAATTGTTTAAAGGTAATTGTTTAAACAATTGTTAAAAAACAATTTTTTTGGGGATCAATTGTTTTTTTTTAATATTTTGGACAATTTTAAAATGAAAGTTATTCTTATAAAATTTAGCTTAAGTTAATAGTTTTGGAATTATAAATTTTTGAAATTTTAGAGTTTTTCAATTTTCAAAAATTTTTAACTCAAAAACTATTAACTTAAGCTAAATTTTATAAGAATAACTTTCGTTTTAAAATTACTCAAAATATTTAAAAACAATAATTCATTCCCAAAAAAATATTTTTTAAACAATTATTTAAACAATTGCCTTCAAACAATTGAATGTCTGAATGTTCGGAAAAGCGAATGTGACATTCGGATTCAGCGGATCGAAATAAATAAACTAAGCTTTTCTTCACCCACCAACCTCAAAATTATATGAAACGGTAATACTACCTCGTACACTATTTTCCATTCGATTTATGTACAGAAATATTAATTATTCAATTACTTACACTGAGTCGTCAATTCCTGGGCCATATAGAAATTCTTCTGCCGATTTGAAAGCTTCCAGGATATCGATTTGCTGTTGTCTATGCAGCATTCTGCCTTCCCGAGTGTTCTCATTGGCGCGTTTGTCTGCCACCTTTACACGTTCTGAATCAATTTTTTCAGTGTACCGATGAGCATTGGGTCCACAATTTATTCCAAGTGTATTCATGATAAGTAATAATGTATGTGTACCTTCATTAAATACACAAGCAGCAACATATGCAGCTATTTCAACTATAGTAGAACTACTATTCAATTTTTTTGGACTTCTTTTCCACACTAGTTGATTGAAGCTTTCGTTATTGTTTTGATTGAAGCCACCGACACATCTTGATAGTATATTATCATTATTATTGGCTTGATGGCACTCAAAACGTTAGGAGGTAAGGAGGGAAAATCTTGATTATAAGAAGCGAGCTCACCATTTGCTTCAGTACGCTGGTACGAGCACTAAGAATCATCGCCCTTTGGACACATTCTGTGATTTGGTTCTTGGTCGGTTGAGCTGTAGTGATAAAATGTTGTCCATATTGCAGTTTTCATATTTTCGACCGAATCGCAATGCCGACGTATTGCTAAGCCATAGTACACAGTTAATTTGTCAACCATCTTTTCTGTAAGTTTACCTCTACCTCCAAGATCGCATTGTTTGAGTTTCAATGCGCGTAATCGAGTTCCCATTCGCTTCTGAACGTGTCCAATGCACTCCATTTTATGGATGGTTGTATTATCGTAAGGTGAAGCTTTTAAAATTCCTGAATAAGTTTTGGAGTCACCATCTCCAATATAATTGGTATATATAACTCCATATTTTGTTTCTGACTGCTTAAACATTTCGGCAATTGCATCTACCTCCATCTTCCCAGATGATCCCTCGTGATTAGCAGCACACTCATTTTGTATGCACTAGTGAAATCTCAACCGAGGATGACATTGTTGAGAATGGGTACCAAAAATACAATCAAACTGAACCTGAAATTGCTAAATCTGATGTGATGAACCAGCCCTTTTACCATAAAAGATTTCGCGTACGGAAGCTAGAAAGTGCTTGGAAAATTGCAGTTTTTTATAGCCGAAGCAACTCTAAATAGTGCGAAATAATTTTTCATTTTTTAACACATTTGGAAAATTTAATTGACGAAACAGACTATTACAGACTATTTCTGTTAATCAGTAAGCATACATTTATATATGTCACGCGCATTTTACTAATTTAAGTTAACAAATAACATTTTAAAAAAGTCTTTACATAATAATCCGCTTTTAACGAAATCCTCTTATAACGAGCTAATTTCAAACTCCCGTGCGTCCTCACTATAAGCGGATTTCACTGTAACTAAATTATTTTAAAATATAATTATTTCTAAGCAATACTGTAGGTAATAAAATTTGTGAAAATTACATTATAATGAATGCATAACAATAGATTTCAAAGAATCCACTATGCACTTTCAAGGGTCAGAGAGCCCGTCAATAAATGTAGTATATATCCAAAATTATTCTTTGGATTGACTTGAAATGTTCAGGTAATATTTTTGAAACATCATACTTTAAGAAAATGCAACAAAAAAAAAATCGGTTTTTTGAAAATTCTGACTAGACCTAACCCCTTATTAAACGAGTAAGTGAATGATACATCTTGGCACAAACCTCAGCAATCAATGGAATCACTAGCATGAAATAAAGATCCGTATCGAAAAAACCAGATGGGTTTTCAATCAAATTAGTAATGTATTTAAAAGCCACAACTTCACATTAAACACGAAGATCAGATTTTGAAATCGTTATATTGTTTCCGTCTTATTCTATGGACTCTCAATGAAGCAACAAGTAAAAAATTGGAAGCATTCGAAATGTGACGACATCGTAGGATACTGAGGGTGTCTTTAAGGGCGTGTAGTACCCTCAGAACGTTGATATGTTTAAATCTAAAATTTGGCTTTTTAGCAATAAATGAAAGAAAGAGATGCATGGAATATGTTATAAGAATCTATTTCGCTTAATAGTAGATAAAAAAAAAAATTATTACTAATAGTTTAGAAGTTAGATTTATATATTTTCTCACATAAGTTACCCTTTTATTCTTAAAAAAATATACAGTAGAACCTCTTCATAACTGACACTCATGGGGAACCTAAAACTGTCCGTTGTGGAGAGGTGTTCGTTGTTTAGAGGGTGTATAAAAAAAATGTTTTAGGTATGATGGTATACAGCATAATACGGATACAAAAAAAATAAAATTTTATTTAAATGTGTTACTTACTACGTACTTAATTTGCAAGTAATTTTTACTACATCTAAATTATTAACTATGCGTACATTTAAAATAGTATTCAGAAATGGTTGTTTGTTTTTTATTAACAATAGCATTTTTAAAATGACACTTTCAACATGTGAAATTACTTCGGACATTTTTTGTGTCCCACCTACATCGTTGCTTAACATAAAAAAGTTTTGTAAGTTTTTCAGTTTTTCATAAGCGTCATTTATATTTTTGACACTGGAACACACAACTAGTTCGTCGTCAGAATCGCATTCACTTTTAGCACTATCATCTTCACTGTTCTGTTCCTTATACTCCTGTACGCATTGACTTATGTTTAAATCAGGATTTTCTGTAATCACTTCACTGTCAATATTTGTATAATCTTCAAGCTTTATGTTACAGGCATTTTCTAGAAGCTTTTAGAGCGGTAGGTCATCTTCATCAAATTCAATAACTTCTTCGTGTTTCTGTCCAAAATCAGCTTTTAGAAAACATTTGTTTATTACTTCTGGTTTAATTTTTTTCCATTCTGTAACGACCCATATCAATGCGTTTAGAATAGTAATAGATTTTTCCAAATTTCGTGTATCTTCTGAATTTTCTATTGACGTCAAAAGTTTTTTTACTAGAAATTTTCTGTAAATTACCTTAAAGTTTCGAATAACTCCCTGATCCAGTGGTTGGCAAACGGCTGTCATGTTTGGAGGAAAAAATACTAATTTCACATTGTTTAATTGCATATTCGGATGAGATGTGGTGTTATCAAGGAAAAGAAGCGCTTTGCGCTGTTGTCTTTACATTTTGCGGTCAAATTTTTCTAACCATTCGCACATTATCTCTCTGGTCATCCAAGTTTTTTTATTAAAATGCCAATCTATTGGTAATTTGTTAACATGAGCTCCTTTGAAACAGTGTGGATTTTTCGATTTGCCTATTACAAGAGGTTCTTCTTTCTCTCCCGCAATACTGCTACAAAATAAAACAGTAAGTCGTTCTTTGGAAGATTTTCCTCCAATGCATTTGTCATTTTTCAAAATGAGTGTTTTTTTTTTGGCAAAGCTCTGAAGAAAAGACCAGTTTCGTCTGCATTAAAAATATTTCCAGGTGAATAGTCGCTAACAATGGAGATCAGCTTTTCTTTCCAATCTGACACGTTTTCCATGTCAACTTGTGCCGCTTCAACAGAAATAGTTTTTAAATTGATATTTCAACGTTGACGAAATCTTTGCAGCCATCCATTTGAAGCTTTAAATGCTTCTAACTTTAATTCTTTTTTGCACTCCCTGCTTCCAAACAAGCGAAATGCGCATGCAACTGATACACGAAAACATCCACTTTGAAACACTCGTGCGTGAAAACGTGCTAAAAATCACTCGCTAATCAGACCGTTTGCAAGCAAATTATTGTTTCATTTATATTCTTTAATGTGTACAATGCAATTTACACCACTTTTCAATTCAATACATTGGGGAATACTGCAGAAATTATAAATTGAAAGTTGTAAATTTTGAATGACATTTAACAGCTGACAGTTGTTTCCGGTTCAATTTATTTATTTATTTTATTTTGGGGCAAAAATTCGTTCAAAAAATAGCATACACACCTTGTGCGTAAATAATATAAGGGAATTCGTGCCCATTTGCACTTCACTCGTGTGCTACGCGCTCTCGTGTTTGCAAATCGGGCACTCATTACCAAAACATTTGTTTCCGCACATGATACGTAAATAACTATTGCCACTTCTAGAGCCTTTTCTTGAAGAAGTGGTCTCGAAACAGGAATATTCTTACTTCGTACTTTAGACAACCAGTTGAAAACAATTTGATCTACAGCAGCATTCTCTGTTTTGGGAAATTTTCGTTTACGGCGAAAATTACCATTTTCAGCGAAACTTTTTCTAATGGATTCCTTTTTCTTTAAAATTTCAGCTATTTGCTTTTTCCCTACTGCAAACTTTTCTGCTAATTGTCGTACACTAAATTTAAACTTTTCGGCACTCTCAATAATTTCAATTTTTTTTTTGACACTTAAAAATTTCCTTATTGGACAAGGTGGAGGCATTTTGCTGGACCAAAGTTATGAACTAAACTAGTGTTTCTTTACAAACTAATTTTATGTGCGACAAAATGTATTTCATCCCTACCAATAATGTCTCGGGTCCCACGCATTCTTTAACGAAAAATCATTGTAAGGTCGCCCATTGTACCGTCGGTACTCTGAATTGCAAGTTTTGTTCATCTGTGCCATAAAACCCTAGTCACATCTAGACAGATATGGTCTTTTCCCTAAATGTGGTAACATAGCTGTGAATTCCAGTAAAAATGTTTTATTATTTGTCCGTTGTAGAGAGCTAAAATTCCGAGTAACATTATAGGTAAGGTATAAAAATTACTGTCCGCATCCGTTGTAGCGGGTGTCCGTTGTTCAGAGGTTTCTTTACTACATAATTCCTATAATACATTTTCGTGCATTAAAAACTGTCCGTTGTACAGGGGTGTCCGCTATTGAGGGGTGTCCGTTGAGAGAGATTTTACTGTATTTAGTTTTCACCATTCTATTAGGAAACATGTTCTCTAGGAATTGGCCCAATATTAATGCGTTTTGTAATGCGTATTTTGTAATCCCGTTCGTAGTCAGATACGCATCTCTTTCTTTCATTTATTGCTAAAAAGTTAAATTTTAGATTTAAAGATATCAAGGTTCTGAGGGTACTACTCGCCCTTAACAGACCGAGGTACGAACGCAACCATTCTTCAATGAATGATCGCCAACAAGGAAAGAAAACTCCAATATCTGGGTCATATTATGAGGAACAAAAGCAGGTTTTAATTATTACAAAATATACTACAGGGTAAAAATGTTTGAGAAGAGAGGTATGGCAATGAGAAGAATTTCTTGGTTCAAAAATCTTCGGACCTAGTTTTCAATGACTATCAGGCAAATATTTAGAGCCTCAATTAAGAAGGTGATGATATCCAATATGCTTTCGAAAATTCCGCATCGATAAGAACTGAGAAAAAAGGATGTCACCTTAATTATGATAAACTGGAGGTTTGATATTTTATAACGCGATATTTTAAAATTATTAAAGTTCATAGTTGGAGTTCAAGAATTCACCTCCGGTAAATTTTAATATAATAAATTGCTCCTCAAGTTCATTCTAACGCGATATTAATTGGCAAACTTTCGGATTAGACTCTATTATAGTTTACGACTTATTCAGTAATCAGATTTAATCGCGAACGTAATAAAGACACACCAAAAGAGCGTCAAGGAACTTTACTAATTTAGATTCGGGCAAATCATCTGCTTTTATCCAACTTTCAGTTACATTTGTAATCCAATTGGGTTCTTACTTGCTGCCTACCTATATACGTGACTAAACTGTTACTAAATCGAATTATAGCTCGAACAAGTGTGCGACAAATTTCTCAGAAAAAGCACCCTCTGCGCTTTCAAATGCAACATTTCACACGGGGAAGAAAAATTGTCTCTCCACCTTCCACGTGTCATCAAAATGACTTAATTATTTGCGGTATTTACGAGCGGCAATTAAAAAGCATTTGTCGTATTTTTCAGATTCCGTTTCAGTAACGCGTAATTAATTTAGTAGATAATGACTTTCTGAAAGCCAATCGCCGGAACAAACACAATCTAATTCTGTTTACGTTGAAACCTGACACGTATGATTATTAAAAGCATGCTTCCGCCAAAAGCAACTTTATTAATGACACTTAATACTTAACGTTTCACGGGCAATTCAGCACTAAATAGACAAGATTAGGAACAATAATGGCTCATCAATTTATCTGTTTCGCTCTATTCAGCAGAGAGAGCAATTTATTCACGAGAAATGGTGTTACACAATAGTTTATAACATGTAGATAATTTAGAACTTGTGTTCCTGTTCATTAAAATTACTGCCGGGGGCGAAACCGTGCCCAAAGGATTTTTTGAGCATTCAAAGCTGCACTTTGTCGGAGGTCGGTAAGAAAAGTTTGTAAAATATGTGTCTGGTAGGAACATAATTAGTTATCGACTTTTATACAAACCGTTTTCGTTGCACAGGAAAAAACGGATAATTGTCGCTAATTAATTAAATTAGCAGTTGGTGCTGATTTTGCAACAGGCAACATTTTCGTTATTTATCGTTATGTCTAATAATAGTTGGCGGTAATTGGAATTTATATTTTTTCCGATGATCGTTGATTTACGGACCGGTTTAGTGAATAGGAAATCGTGCATTAATGACCCTCATTAATGAATGATTTTTCATTAATGCACGATTCCGGTAACTAGGCAACCAAAAATATATAAGGTATTTCTAATATTTCAATGTAAACACGAAGCTTGATGTCAAAAAAGGGATCTTCTCCGATTAGCTCCTGATGATTTTTAATCAACTGTTACATACTATTTAGTGTTGAAAGCGGATAAGTCACTGATATGACGCCTTGCAACAATAAAATTGTGATTGCATTTACTGGTTCTTAACCTCACTTTTTTATATTAATAATCCAAAAAAGTTGTTGCAAAAACAATAGGACCGGTTTGCAGGTAAGTAAACATTTTCCTTCGTAAATATGAGGTAGACATTGCTTTCATTTACTTGTAGGTGCAATATGAACTATTACGAGAAACTTTTATTAGAAGATCGGAACAAAATATTTGATACATTTTATAAAAAAATTTAACAAAAAAACAGAACAAGTTATATATTTACAAGGTCAAATTAATGTAACTTCCATTAAAGAAGATGTAATGTCCAAAATAAGGGGAATATAGCTGAAAACAACATAAAAATACAACACATTTAATTAGTAACTAATTATTTGCATTGTGCTTAGTAATATTATTTATGTTTAAGTTCGTAATAGTGCAGCTAGTAAAATTGATCGTAGGTGCAGATTGATCATCAGTTCGATGATATTCTGAATTTAAATTTAAATTTACATCATTAGATATTAAATTGTGTGCATCTGAATTGGTTGAGGATTGGGGAGTTTGCATGAAGTTATTTGAAAGGATTTTTTCAGCTATATTAACCTTATTTTGGATTGAATTTTCTATGTATCCTTCTGCCACAGCAGTGGATTTCCAACCACCATGTCGTTTAACGGCTGCAAAGTCTGCACCAGCATCGGAAAGTATTGAAGCAGAAGAACGTCGAAAGCAATGCCCAGTGTAGAGATGCGGTTGTTCTAGTTTTAAAAAGACTGCTATTTGCGATGGTAATTTGGAAAATGTATTAACTCCAACAGGCTGTGTTGAACACTTATTATTTTTGAAAAAAAACAAAAAATCGTTTGTGTGGTGTATGTGATGGTCTCAATGAGATGTAGGCTCTAATCAATTTTCAAAAGCGTATTTTCTTCATTATCCACTATCGTGAATATTCGATTAGTTTTTGTTTTTGATGCCCTAATTGTGATTAAAAATTTTGAATTTAAATCTTGTACATCGTTAATTTCTAATTTTAATAATTCATTCTTTCTTAGTGCACCAGCCACTCCAAAAATTAGAGCAACCTTGGGAATACAAATATAATTATGTTTAATAGTTTTAACTTGTAGATTTACCTACCTTGATCATTAAAAAGAGGCTGTTAGGTGCATCGGAAATAAATTTTTGTAATTGTTCTTTTTCAATTACCCGTGACTTTTTCGGCACATAACCTTCTTTTTGCCGTTTGATATACAGGATTAGTTTAGTATATTTGCCAATGTCGATGTTTTCTTTGACGTTTAATGTGGCTTTCAGCATTGAAAATTTTGGCCATAAGCTGCCTATTAAGCCTCTTTCTACTATACTGCAGAAATATGCCAACAGAACCGTTTCTGAATAGTGCACTGCCCGCTTTTCTTTACACCATGAAACAAATTCATCATAGGTTTTTTCGTAAATTGTTCTGCTTTTTGCGGGAAGCAAACTCAGACTTGCAGTCTTCGCCGTCTCTACTATTTCGGGGGGAGTCAATTCCATATTGTTAAATATTTATATTTCAAATTAACGTCCAAATAAAAAGTCACACTGTTGCAGCAATAAAAGTCTTGACTTTTACTGTTAAGTGAAAACAAACCTTTATTCTAACAAGTATCAACGTAAAGAGTTTGCCTTCACAAATAAAATGCAACATTCAATCCTCAATTAGGAAATTCAAAGCAACTATCTTCGTGGATGCGGAAGGAGTTTTGTAACTACGGCGCCGCTTGTTTCTGAAACGGTCAGATTTTTTATTTCATTTAGTTGGTTTAGTTAGTGAGTTGATCTGTTGAGAACTTTCAAGTTCTATGTGATAGGCATTAAATGTTTATATCTTTTGAATTGTTAATTTTATTTTTTTCAGTTGACATTCAGAATTGGCATTTGAATATTAATTTAAAATTGCAATTTATGACAAAATGAAAATAAAATATACCAATAAGCACTACAAATTGAATTAATTACTTACTTTATGTTTGGTAATACTATTTATATAAAAGTTAACAACAATAAAATAAGTAAACTTTATAAAAAGTTCAGTTGGAATGTCACAGCTTTGACATTTGTAAGTCGTGGCACCGTTGATTTGATTAATTTGATTTGTTAATTTAAACTGCGTGGCATGCTTGATTTCAATATCTATTGAAATTTTTTACACGGAAAAAATTACATTCTCTTCAATTTCATAACTTTCGATCACCGGAAAAATAGTGTAACCAACTTTTGCGTTAATCGGCGATTAATAATCTCGACAACAATTAACGTGCTCGCTACGCTCACACGTTAAACTGTCTCGATTATTAATCGCTCTCATTAACGCACTTGTTGGTTAAATAACTATTGTAGCTATACATTATTGTTTGTGTCTAAACTAATGACAAATGAATATTAATGGACTGGAAACAAAAATTTCTTGCTTTTGTGTGCATTTCATTTCATATACAGGTAACCCCCGCTCAACGCGCCCCCGGCGAACGCGAATTCGTTATGCCGCGAATTATTATTTTTTTTAAATTTGTGTAAAAGACTGATCTCTTTTAACGGTTGGCAGTTCTAAAATCGACAGGTTTTTATTAGACGGCCTTTCGACAGTTTAATTTCTATTGCAGTATTTTTCGTCCAGAGATTTAGTGCGTTTCGTTTATGACTTCAAGTTTTAAGTAGTTTACAATTTGCTTAAGCAGGTATTACATTATGCGAGTTCTCGTACGAGATTACAATTCGAACGCTCTTACGAGTAACTCGTGGCTAGAATCTCGTAAAGCGTATAGGTTTTAATTTACACTGCATGAGAGAAATCTGAACTGTCAAAAATATTCAAATATTCAGTCAGGTATTTTTAAAACGGTTCTGTTTTATGACAATGGTCGCTGCATTTAAGGAAATCATAATTTTTTTGGTGGCAAATGTTTATTATTCGACATCTGTAGGATAGTGACATTATTGTGGTGGCTAAATCGTTAAATAATTCCTAATTCCCAATAACTCTTTTTTATTATTTACTATTCAAATCAAAACTGTTTAATAATTTTGGACTTGCTGATAATAAGCTCAATTGGTTAGTGGTAAAATATTTATGAACAAGAATCTTATCCTGTAATTTTTTTCTCATTAAAAAAATTAAAAAATTTAAAAAAAAAATTAAAAATCTTAACACCGTGTTAACTCTAATAACCCTTAGAAAAAATTAAGAAACATTATTAACATACACGTTCGAATATAATTTATTATTGCCAGTAAATAATCTTTAGAAAATGTTGATGTTGATAAAATATTTAAAACATTTAATTCTATACTGGTTAGTGTAATCAAATGTCCAGCGAAGCCAGGGAATGACAAAAAATGATCAATTATTAATTCTCGTTTAACATAAACACCAACAACGCAAGAACAGCTGCGAAATAAGTCAAAAATCGCATCGGAACTCGTACAGAAAATAGACGCAATTCTAATAGCAAAAATCTCGTAAGAGTTCTCGAAACCAATAGCACGCACGAGAAATCTTGTAGTGTAAATAATTTCATATCGATATGGACAGAACTCGTACGACTTCTCATACGAGAACTCGCATAATGTAATACCTGCTTTACCTGCAGATCTTTAAGTAAAGCTTCGCAATAACTTTAGAATATACAGGCACGCACTGCTCCTTCTGACAATAAACACATTTTAAACACAAAATCCATCCCCTAAAAAATACTGTGGGAGTATAAATCTTCGTCAGTGTATGTAATCTTAGCTGCAATGTCAAACGCACGCAAATTAAATTTACTACATATTTTTTATCCCTTCGTGATTTTTAAAATGCCAAAAGGACAACGTGAAAATTCGAGTAAGAATATTCGCAAAAAAGAAACTAAAAATTCCCGAGTCTACAGTACGAACAATTGTCCAACAAAAGACAAAATTAAAAAGGCTAGCGAAAGTGTCACTACAATTACATCAACGAAAATTTCACGACCCAGAAGTTTCTTAACCCTGGAACTGTGCACTGGGGTCTCAGAAACCTAGCTCACCTATTTTTTTGCCAGAACTAGCAAAAGCTTCAGATGTAATTTATTACCGCTCCATGTAAATTTAGTTGTTTCGTTGCGGAACACTAGGTTAAAGTGTACCTAATTCCGACATCATATAAATTTTAATGATTTGGTGGTAAAAATGACAATACAGTATGTTAAAATGAAAATTTAAAGTTTTTTCATTGGGCCTAAATAAAAATTATTCGTATATTTTTAATTACTTGATTCTCACAGCAAAGCAAAAAGTATTCTAAATTTGCTTACCTTATAAGAAAACTATTGCATTTAAACACAATATACCATTCACAAGACATGGCTAAGTTCTAAGTTATACCAAACCTACACCATTAAATGTAAAACAGGAAACAATTTTGAAATGAAAAATATAATGTTGCCTTGGGTTAAAAGATGTCTCAACAATTTTTTTAATATTGCAGTGTTCTTATTTTAAACAAATAACTAGAAACATGTCTGAATTTGGGAACACCTACCTTATGTCTTTCTGTATTCAAAAATTAAATATTTTACATTACCAAATAAAATATGACTATTAATCGATTTTTAACCCGTTCATTAGAGTAAAATAACTATGCCACTGGTCAGTGAGTCGGCGCAATAGCTTTCGAGGTCATAGAAACATACCAATAAAGGACAACAGAGTGTCGCCTCTATATTAATGGATTCTCTTTGATAATAATCTTCGGTTTTCTCAAGTGTGCACGAATTAGACCTATAAAAGCGCGCGGAACCAGACAAAATATTACAAACACGCTAGACTGAAATAAATATAGAGATTGGCGTGGGAGCAATTTAACGATAACATAATAACAAATGATGCAAAATCCAACATTTTCTTTGTAGCTAGTCAGTTAAAATAATTATTCACTGTTGCAATTTAGAGTGAACACACTACACTGTATATAAATCAGTTTTAGTTAAATATCTAGAATCTGAACATTGCAAACTATTATTCCATCAAAATGAATTCTTGAAAGTTCTTAGATTTTTTCTAACGAGTCTAAATGCTGGTTATTGGAACAAGCCGTACTTTATGATAGCATTGGTTTGCCAGAAGAACCCTTGTCCACCTTTTCACTTCCATCCTTCGACATGCCAATACCTTTGGGTTTCTTCTCTCAAAATGATTTGATCGATTGAAGAAAAAAATAACTTTAAATAAAAGTCACTCACGCAAGAAAATAGAACAAGTAGGCTCAAATCTCCATAAATTCGAGTCTCGTTGTCATCGATATGAATGTATCTAGCAATAGATAACTTATGATATATTATCGATAGGACAAAATAAACAAAGCTACACACTGCTAGAATGAGAATCAACATAACGGCCTAAAAGTAAACATATTGCATTATTGCAATTAACTTCCATTTTATTTACTACTAGGAGACACGTCTTAAGTTCCTTAACCCTTAAGGAGGCGCGTACCTTTTCATAACGTAAGTAGGCGCGCCGTTGTATTTTATACAACACGTAGTTTTTGTACATTTTTCTTACTTTATAATATACAAAAATTAAGATTTTTGTTTTTTTTCTCGTGAATAACCACGTCTTTCTGAAATGTCCATTGTGACGCCATAAAGGGGAAAATTAATAAAATACTTTATAATTAATGAAAATTTTACAACTCCATTTGGTGGTGGGGATGACAATGGAAGAATAGAAAGGTGACTTGAACAAATAACTGCCAACAGGTTAGAACAGAAATCAGAAGAGTAAAAGTGTTGTACTTCATACGACCGCGTGCCTTCTTAAGGGTTAATTGATGCCACTATTCCAATAATACTCTACGCTGGAAGTATCAATCTACCGATAAAATGAAAAAGCCCAAATGAAATATCTATTGTTCGCTGCTCTTTGTAGGTAAGCTGTATTATCACTAATTCCATTATCCCAAATATTGCATGACAAACTACAAACCACTAGTTCAAAATAAAATCTTCAATTAATTGTTCAATATATTTAAGATAAATGCACATACCATTCTAACGCTGAAGCAGATCACGCTTATAAATTTTATTGTGGTAAAATTCTCAGCTTCATTAGAATTTTCCATCTTTGGAACTTTCTATGTACATTTTCTCCAAATGGATACAATTTAAATTTGACAGCAAAATGAAACATCTAGCGTCACTGATGTCAAAACCATTACTTCAGAAATAAATAAAGTGTCGATAAGTTTACGTTGACCACATCAGGACTTCCTTTCCGACATCCTCATTTTTCAAACTTTCTTTTTCCATTGACTGTTGTTCGTCTTCTATTCAAGTTTTACCAGTTACCCCGTCATCCTTCCATCCTTTTGATAGTGGTTCCTTTTAATTATATTTTTGAGGTATTATCTTCTCTTCCACCCTTCCATATTATTTTAGTCTCTTCCTGTTCCTTCTTTTGTCTATACCATTTGAGTGTCTTCCTTATATTCCTCCTTGTGGACGTTTTGGTCTAATCATTTTTGTGGACTTCCATGAACATTTCATTTCAGTTTCTTCTGAATGGTTCTTCTTTAATGCCACAACCTATACAATTTTGACAGGATCAGAGAAAGCAGAAAAAGAAATAGGAGAGTATCAAAGCGGTTTTAGGAGAGAAAGGAGTACGTTCGATAGAATTTTTGCATTACGGAAAATACAAGCCAAAAGCTATGAATATGGAAAGCCAACGATGGTTCTATTTATGGACTTCAAACAAGCATACAATAAAGTGAAAAGGAAGGAGCTCTATAAGACATTCGAATAAATGAAAATCACTAAAAAGTTAATAAGAATGGTTAAAATGACATTAAAAAGAACGGAAAGTGCAGTTAGGCAAGGTGATCAGTTCTTTTAGCATTGTATTGGAACAGACAATAAGGGAAGCGGAGATCAATAGAAGCGTACTTACATACCATAAAAGGCATCAATGCTTGGCATTTGCGGATGATGTAGCAATTGTAACGAGAAGTAAAGAGGGGCTAAAAAATGTATTCAAAAGGTTAGAGAAAAAGGCAAGAAAAATGGGACTGTGTATTAATGAGGAAGAGACTAAATACATGGAGTGGATGGAAGAGGAGTTTAAGAAGAATAACTACTTCAAACTGGAAGCTGTTGGAGGCAAGGAATATAAGTTTGAAGAAGTGGACAAGTTCACATATTTAGGTACTGTCTTTACCAGAAAATCAGGTGTAACAACAGAAATGCAATCCAGGCTAATGGCGGGAAATCGTTAATAGAATATTGAGGAGCAAGATTATTTCTAGAAGAGCTAAGCTAAGGAAGTACATAACTGCAATAAGGTCTATAGTTACATATGGGTGCGAAACGTGGGTACTAGGTAAATCTGAACAAACAAGGCTAGCGGTATGGGAAAGAAAAGTACTTCGGAAGATATATGGAGGTAAAAGAGTTCATGATAGAGGGGAAAGAAGAAGCAACTAGGAGTTACGAGAACTGTACAAGATGCCAAATCTGGTTTGAGTGGTAAAAGGACAAAGGTTGAGATGGTTGGGGCATGTGATGAGGATGCAGAATAGTAGGGTTTCAAAGAAGATATTGGAAAGTAAAGTAGGCGGAAAATGAGAAGAGGAAGAGCCAAGTCGAGATGGAAGGACGAAGTAGTTAAGGACATAGGAGACAGTAAAATCAGTAACTGGAAGGAAAGATGGAGGCAAATGGTTAACCAAGCCATGGGCCTACTAGGCCAATAGTGCTAAATTATATATGTATATATTTATTGAGAGATAATGGTATCTAATATGTCAAATCTTACTTGTTGTCTCACATTGTTTAGTTTTGAAAAAGCTGTTTTTATAGAGGTTTAAAATAATACACCACTACAATGAACGATCATTTTCTCAAAATTGCAAAAATATCAAACTGATAGTAAGTATGGATGATATAATTAGAGTGAGCCGCACTATAGGGAAACACGTTCAACCTTTGTGGATAGTACGTACAACATTGCAAAAAGTATATTCGCTTATACTTCATAGTAACCATTCGTTCGTCATTGGCAAAATAATGAGTCATATAATAATATAAGTCAAATTAATTACAAATCAAGCCCATTTTTCTTTAAATTGAATTACCGTTTCAATTTCAAGAACATATTGATGATTTTAGTACACTTTGTTAGTATTTGAAGTAATATCAATTATTATCATGCAAAATATGTAATAGATTTACAAGTTTGATCATTATCCTTTCCACGTATTTGGAGAGTAATTTGTAATTATAGTGGAACAGTTGATTCATTTAGTCACAGACAGATTTAACTGTAATAATTGACCTAACTACGATGCTGCAATTTTAAAATAATTATTTTGGTATGAATTCTGGAAAATATATGTTCAAATATTCTAGTTTCAAATGGTGAAAAATGTTAATGTTCAATTTGACGTTAGACTTCAGTTCTTGTTTGAACTCAACCTAGTATAACATGTATTTGGAGAGCAGCATGAATATTAAAATATTAATTTTATTTATTTATTTTAAACTTTTATTAAAATATTTGTAGTTAATTTAAAGCTTAGTACAATTACATTTATTAATTACGCTTTCAATAAAAGATTTTTGAATGTACAGTATGTCTGTCCCCACATGGATTAAAAAAGAGAAACAATATTTATATATTTTCCACTTTACACAAAAATGTGATTCTTTATAAAAGTATTTGCTTCTTTCAAAAACAATAATTTCCTTAACTACACTACTCAAAAATCGACTTGTTGCATCAATGAGTAGGTTAATTTTGAAACTATAAAGACAAACAAAACAAACAAAATGAACAGAAATGGCAAGGAACAGGAAAGTGTGGAAAAAATTTGTGAACAAAGAAAGAATAACGGAAACAGAGTAGAAGAATACCTCGACACCATAATGGTACATACAAGAGGAGGATTATGTATTGTATGTAAGACAACCTCACAAAGTAAAATCGTTTTATTGGCACAAGAATTGAAATGTAAAATGCGATCTTACAAAATAAAATAACAACTTTATTGAGACATGTTTATGTCTTCATAAATCCGTTACATAACCTTATTTAAAAGTTCGATAGAACGATATTAAAAAATTATATTAAAATAGACAAGGAGAAGATGGTGCTACAAAATTGGTTGCAGATTATGTAGCTTAGGGTGCAAAAGCGTCTTTGTAATATAGATCTGCACGGTTAAGAATAAGCAGATGCAATTTCCAACAAATTTTACAAGAAAACAAAATTAAAAGCCGTAAGTCGATATGAATAATATGATGATGCAATGCGTTTGGAGTTTTATCTGTTGCTGGTAGGAAAGCAGACAAAAAATCAAAACTTTTATAAAGAATATAATAAAATTTTCGAATAAATCTAAATTTACAGAAAATGAAAACGGTGGGTGATCAATATTTATATTTAATTTTACTACTTCAAAAATAATTGTTATATTCTACGACGTTTGTTATTTTAGATGTAATTGCTCTATGAATACAAACGTAAAAATAAAACATTATAATTTATGGATTATTCAAATCAATTATCTGCGAATTACTTACGTATCTGTATAATTTTAATTCAAACACGAATATTTAAACGTTATTTTTAAACATTGGGCATAAAAACGTAACTATTTCCACTTAACTATGCGACATTAAATCGCAACTTGAATATTTTAGTTACAAAAAACCTTTCTGAATTAACAAGTAGGTACTTATAATAGAGACTTCAACTAAAACGTAAATACCTCGCATTTAACTTGGTTAAAAATACAAACTCCAACTTTAATATAAATTGAAAAGGGAATTTAAAGTTCTAAGTTTATATCTAGAAAGTTAAACGCCCCATAAATGCCAAAACACTACTACTACTAGTAAGGTCCCTTCAGCACCCAACACTTTTTTAAAGATTCTGCCCTGTTTTTAATGGTATATTTAAAAACCAAATATTTCAAAGATTTTTCCCTATTTTTAAAGGTATCATTTTCAAAGATTTTGCCGTTTTTATAGGTATATTTTATTTGTAGGATTTTGCCCTGTTTTTAACGTAATTTTTAAAAAGTAACATTTTCAAAGACTTCCCGGTTTTTAAGGTATATTAAAAAAAGTTAAAATTTCAAGGCATTTCGACCTGTTTTTAAGTTTTTACTATATGGGCCTGTTCAGCATAAAACTTTTTTTCAAGGTATTTTAACCTGCTTTTCAAACTGGTTTTAAAAAATTATAAGTAATATTCTTTAATATTGAAGACAAAGTAAACTAAAAGAAAATCTTGCTGAAACCATACATTACGGATCGCAATGCGGCGACGACACAGTTCAGGCAAGAAATAATCTTCTAGAACTTAAAGAAGCTATTCGCCATGAAATCAACGGCATCCCTAAAGAAATGTCAGAAAATTCAGTGCCAAGCTTCGAGAAACGTCTTTAACGTTGTTTACAAGCAGATGCAATTTTCTAGCATTGGTGTGTTCAAATTACATACCTTATGCAATATAATTGTATGCGAATTTTTCAATTCAAAACTTTGTTACAGCTCGTACAAATCGAAAAATTTTAGATAAAGGAATAAATTTTGTAAGTTTTTCCGTCTTTTGTAAACCACCTCTCCAAGTATCCTTTATAGAATTCAGTATTATTTGTAATTTTTGAAACAATTGTTTTTATATCAACGTCTAAATCTTTAAATTTTTCAGATTTATTTTGCGCATCATATTTATATTCAGATGTATCTGCTGAATCTGCTGTGCCTACATAATTATGATGCTGAAGTATCAGTTGCATCACTTGAAAATTCAATCAATCCTAAATAATTTGTTTCTTCTATTAATATCTGTAGCTCTGCGCTTGTTGGTATTTCCAAAAACGCTTCTATTTGAATTCAGTGGACTGTATATATAATTTTTGTGGAGCAAACGTCTTGAACGTTTGATGGTAAATTTTACTCTCTCTTTTTTTATATAAATAACAACAGTTGCTAACTATGAACAAAATATAACAACTTGATAAAGGACGTAAAAAAACATGACAAAAATGGAAGACATGATTAAAGTAATAAACATGTACTAAACATGCCCCCGGCCTTGAAATAACAGATTTCAAAAGGAAACAGTAGATATATAATATAGGATTAACTAAACATTAAAGAAAAAACAAACACTTTCACTTCACTTCCCAGATATAGGCAGAGGACACAGTTTGGTAAAAGAGCGCTTGATGACGCCTTGCTGGGTCCTAACGGATGCCACTCTGGATATGCCGTCCTTTCCTGGGTGAAGTTCGCACACGCGTCCTAGCTTCCATTGGAGAGGGGGTAAATTATCCTCTTTTAATAACACCAGAGCCCCAAGCTCGAGGTGAGATTGTTGTGAGCGCCACTTGATGCGCTGCTGGAGTTCAGAGAGATATTCCTTGCTCCAGCGCTTCCATAAACACTGGTGCATATGTTGCACCAGTTGAAAAGAAGTAAGACGGGATGAATTTATGTGATCCAAATAAGGATCAGGTAGAGAGGCCAAAGGCCTACCAATAAGAAAATGCCCTGCTGTCAGTGGTTGAAGATCATTAGGGTCATCAGACATTGGAGATAATGGACGCGAATTTAAAGTTGACTCAACTTGAGTAAATAACGTGTACATATCCTCATATGTTAAAATAGCTTTACCGATCACGCGCCTAAGATGATGTTTGGATGATTTAATTCCAGCTTCCCACAGACCTCCAAAGTGAGGACTATGTGAAGGTATAAAATGCCAATTGATGCCGTCATTAGCCACGGATTCGGGAATAATGGTTGCTTGAGTTTTTAAAAAACTACTGAGTTCTCGGAGCTCGTTATGAGCTCCGACAAAATTTGTGCCATTATCAGAGTAAACATGTAGTGGTTTACCTCTTCGAGCAATAAAACGCCTAAAAGACATTAAAAAAAGTTCAGTAGAAAGACCAGTAACTAATTCAAGGTGAACGGCCTTTGTGGAAAAACAGATAAAAAGGCAAAGATAAGCCTTAAAGGTTTTATAGCCGCGACCCTTGCGGTCTTTCAATAAAAAAGGTCCAGCGTAATCGACGCCAACTACGTGAAAAGGTGGTGAAGCCGTTACCCGTGACTCGGGTAAGTCACCCATGATGGGTTTAGTTATGTGAGGAGAAAACCTCATACAAATGGTACAGTTATGCACGATATGTTTGGATAGACCTCTACCAGTCGTTATCCAATATTGCTCCCTCACGGAGGATAGCAATAGCTGAGGGCCAGCATGAAGCAATCGAACATGCTCATGTTTCATAATCAAGTTTGCAAGCATATGCTTACCAGAAAGCAGAACAGGGTGCCTTTCATTAAAAGGTAATTGCGAGTGACGCAAGCGACCGCCTACTCGAATTATTCCACCGTTATCTATAAATGGGTTTAAACTAATAATAGAGGAAGACATCCTCAAAGGCTTACTCAGAAGGAGCAGCTTAAGCTCTTCTCTAAAGCATTCGCTTTGAGATAGCTTGATCAAGGCATTTAAAGAATGACGTAATTCGTTAGTGGAGAGAGGGCCAAGGCAACGGAGTTGCTTGGGTAAGAGTGCCTTAGCAATTAGAGTGCAAGGACTTAATAATCCAAGTGGGTCGAAAATTCGTGAAATGTCAGAAAGAATGTCACGTTTAGTGACATTTGTCATTGAAGATGGAAGTATTGAATAGGTGAGATGATCGGTTTGAAAAGACCAGTTCAAACCTAGAGTGTGAGCGTGTTCAGGAGTGTCGAACTCAAGAACACCAGGATGTAGATCCTCCTTGGGAATCTCGGATAAAACTCGTGGATCATTTGAGATCCACTTCCGTAGTCTGAAGCAGCCTGCTTTTAAAACATTCGAAACTTGCGAACAGATTAGTCGAGCTTGTAACAAATCGTCCGCACCGGTCAGGAGATCATCAACATAGAAATCCTGCTTTATGATTTTAGAAATTTTAGGCAACGAATTTTCACATTCAATACCTAATTGAAACAATGAACGAATGGCCAAAAATGAGGCCGAAGCAGTACCGTAAGTCACGGTATTTAAATTATAAACACGAAGGGGTTCAGATGGAGCCGTGCGCCACAAAATTCGTTGTAGTGACCTTTGATTAGGCTCGACTAGAACCTGCCTGTACATTTTCTCAATGTCGGAGGATATCCCGTAGACATACCGCCGAAAACGAACAAGAATTGAAAATAGATCCTGCTGTATGGTAGGACCTATCATTTGAATGCTATTAATTGAATGTCCACTTGAGGTGGGCATAGAACCATCGAAAACTACTCGAAGTTTAGTAGTGAGGCTTTCTTCTTTTAGAACTCCATGATGTGGGAGAAAATAAGAAGAATCCGAAGAATCTGGAACAACGCATGACATGTGACCTAGATCTTCGTATTCCCTCATGAATTTAGAATAAGCTTTAAACAAAACTGGGTTGGCCGTTAAACGCCTTTCCAAAGAAAAGAATCTTTTAAGCGCAACCTCTCGAGAATAGCCCAAGACCTCAGGAGATTCCTTGAGCGGTATTGAAACCATGAAACGGCCATCGACGTCGCGGCGGCTAGTTTCTTTAAAATGCGCCTCGCAGGAATGTTCATCCTTTGAGAGCGCTCGCTCCGTTGGATAATTTTCAAGTTCCCAGAACCTAATGAGCTGGTCGGGAACTTCGCTTGTGCGATTAAAATTGCAATTAACTGCCTGAGTAGAGGAAGCACCTATGGGGCCTGCTACTACCCAACCGAAAACGGTTTTTTGTAAAATAGGACAATCGCGACCTAAGCGAACTTGTCCTACAGAAAGTATCTGGAAAAAGACTTGAGAGCCTATAAGTAAATCTATCTGACCTGATTGAGCAAAGGAAGGGTCAGATAAGCTAATGTTTTGTGGAAAACGTAATTGTTTGTCCACGCGGAAGCTAGGAATGTTGCCAGTAATCTCGTCAAGCACCAAGCATGAGAGTTTTAAATAAAAATTGGATTGGTGGGCTCGCAATTCCACGTCACACCTCGCATTTATAGTAGTATTGACCTGGTTCAGGCCCGAAACAGAAATATTTGTCCTCCTAGTAGGGAGCGACAGTTTCTTGCATAAATCAGACCGAATAAAATTAGATTGCGACCCGGAGTCCAACAAAATTCTAATTGAATGTAATTGGCCGGCAGAATCAAATATCTGCGCGGTCGCCGTAGGAAGTAAGTTTTGCGTCTCATTTGAAGAGAACGCAGAAGTGGTTTGAACAGGTTCCCTCAGTTGGGGCACGTGTTGTTCTTTATCTGTCTGAACGGCTGGTGGAGAATAGGAAAGTTCCTGATGCAAATAACTGTGATGTGATTTGTTACATGTTCGACACCGTGAGTTAGATTTGCAACGTGGGATTAAATGTCCCTTATGAAGGCAATTAAAACATACCCGCAACTCCCTTACTCTGTCCCATTTTGCCTTTGTAGATAATTTTAGAAATTCTCCACATTGGTTTAGAAAATGATTACCGCTGCAACTAGGGCAAACGGCGCTACTGACTGCAAATGACTTTGAGCTTTCCCTGGGTTTGGCTGAAGCCACAGGTGATGGGCGATCTAATGATTCTAATAAATTCGCCTTATGTTTTATAAATATTTTGAATTGCTCCAAAGTAGGCAAATCAGAGCCCAAAGTATTTTTCGACGTCTCCCATTCACGTAAAGTGGTAGAGTCGAGTTTTTTCGACATTATATGAATAATGAGCAGCTCCAAGAGCTGTTCACTATTTGCTAATGACTTTAATGTTGTCACGTGTTTGAATAAAGCATCATTAATGTGACGCAATTTTATCGGAGATTCTTTTGTTAAGGCTTCAAGGTCCAAAATGGCCTTGAAGTGATTATAAATTAACATTCTGGGATTGTTATAGCGTTCACAAACGGTTTCCCAAGCAATATTGTAATTGCTTGCGGAAAATTCAAGCGACTTGATCAGTTCGGAAGCCTCACCGACAAGACTTGCTTTCAAGTAGTGCAATTTTTGCACGTCAGTTATCTGATTGTTGCTATGAATTAAACTAACGTACACTTCCCGAAATTCCAGCCAATCATTCAAATCGCCTTTGAACTTTGGTAAGTTGATGGTTGGCAACCTAATGAAAGGATTACCACATGAATGATTTGAAGAACAGTTGCATTCTGAAGGTGCGTTTAATTTATCTTTTGAAACTAAAAACTCCATTTCTGGCTTAAGCAAGAGCTCGGCCTTGGCAACTACATGATAAAACTCGTTAGAGAATTCGTCGAAATGAACCTCGTTCTCTTCGTCGTTGCTGCTGACACAAATTTTGTTATGAACTTCATCAAATTCAGATAAGATAACTTGAACCGCCTGCAATCGTTTTTCCAGGGCGATTCTGTCAACCCGGGCAAGTTCAATACCGCTGTCAATTGATAAAACTAAAGAATCTACGAATGCTTGAAATCTTGTTAACTTCCGTTTAATTATTCCACGAACGCGTTTCAAATCGTCCATGTTGACGATAATGACGGGCAGAAATTAAATAAAATGAAACGAGTTTAACAAGAAACAAAAAACGAATAATTGTCAGATCGACAGTTGACAAATATGAGGATATGCTACAGATAAAAACCTTATCCTCTGATCGTCTCTCTGTATGCACCTGGAGTCAGCGTTCCAAACAACTTTCCAATGCGCACGACAGTGCGGCTTCACTGACTACCAAAATGTAGCTCCAAAATAACTCGATCTATCCGGTTCGATTGGACCAAATGTAGCTCTGCGCTTGTTGGTATTTCCAAAAACGCTTCTATTTGAATTCAGTGGACTGTATATATAATTTTTGTGGAGCAAAATGAAACACGTCTTGAATGTTTGATGGTAAATTTTACTCTCTCTATTTTTATATAAATAACAACAGTTGCTAACTATGAACAAAATATAACAACTTGATAAAGGACGTAAAAAAACATGACAAAAATGGAAGACATGATTAAAGTAATAAACATGTACTAAACAATATCTCTTCATAGCATAATCTCACTTACTTAGTCAAAATCATTAATCCCATTATTTGATACACCTATAATTTGGATTGTTTTTAATTTTAGATTTAACAAAACCTGATAAATGTTTCTATCCAATTCTGTTAGTTTCAAGCGTATACTGATCAAGTTCTTTCACATTGATATTACTTTCTCTTATTTCATTGTAAGTACAACTTTTTGTTGATTCATCGATAACAGGCATTTCATCAATACGTCATAAATTGTTTACAACATTTTTCAGTCCATTCTTTAGTGATGAATTCGAAAACAAAATTAGGAATGTGAAGCTTTGTAAATGCTAAAAGTCATATCAGAATATATATCTAATATGCTGTGGATTATTAATTTGTACACTGTCTCATCACAATTTGGTAGATCTAAATCGGCTTTTACTCCATATTTAAATGTTTCTTGATCATCATTTTTTATAAAAACAGGGCAAAGTCTTTAAAAATGTTACTTTTTAAAAACTACCTTAAAAACAGGGCAAAATCCTTGAAATATTTATACCGTTAAAAACAGGGCAGAATCCTTAAAAAAGTTTTGTGTGCTGAAGGAGCATAACTACTAGTCCGGATATAAAGAGACGAACCGTGACGTTCACACCTTTCATAAATCCTCACTATTTTCCATTTCACTCTTGATAAACGTAATGCTCCGGTGAAGAAAAGTGCTTAGGTCAACAGAAGGTTAATCTTTTGCTGGAAGGCAGTATCGCAATGGCCCTTTTCAGGGTCTCAAATTGAATTTAATTCTTAAGGGCACGCCGAGAAATTTGGTACAGGTCTAAAGCGGAGAGATGGCGCAGCAATACTAAATTTGCCATGTTACAATTAAATTTTATCCAGGTTTATAACACTTCAAAATCGACTATTTCGAGTTAGATGGCGTACTGCCACGAGCAAATTTATCATATTTACGTCACGATTCTTCGAACTTCTTGATAAATAATAAAATGTATATTATGGTCTGGCGATAAAAGCGAGTCATTATCTCGGCATTTCGTTGATTCGTGATTATTTCTGAACAATCAGCGAAATGTGGCAATTTATCAAAACGCTGTACTTCTCTTAAATCTATGTTTGTTTGGTACGTTTATTTTTGCTTATGCTCTTATGCTCAATTTGAAGTATTACACCAAAGTAATAACTCCGGTAGCACATTTTGAATTAACATTTACAAGAGAGAACACCCCTTACGAATAGGGTTTAAGGGCGATTTTCAGTGGTAGCAGTTAGCTTATGATATTCTAATCTCATTCACCGAATTTGAAGTATTAAACTGAAGTAATAACTCCTGTAGCACATTTTTAATCAAAATTTACAAGAGAGAACAACCCTTATGAAGAGGGTTTAAGGGTGGTTTTCGGTGGTAGCAGTATACCAGGGCTACAATGTTCTTGTACACCAAATTTGATGAATTAAACTTTATTGTTTACCTTGGTAGTATTAATTTCATATTAACAGTCTGCAAATTATTTTGTCCCGACAAAATTTTACCGAACTGAGCGATATCACTGTTGTCAAATCAAGTGATACACTCAATTAGCTCGTGTGGAACTTGTAAAGATATTATTTATTTTCACGCGACAGGATATGCGATAACATTAAAAATTAAACACCAAAATAGCAAGGTCAAGGTCAATGATTTGAGCAAATTTTGGTAAGCGGGAAATGTTTGGTTTTAATGGTTCTTAATTGTATTTAGCGGCTAACATAAAAATGAATCACTTTGCAGTTTGGTTTTTAATCTTTACAAATGATTATTTTTTAATGATTTCATTCACCAATCGTTTAGCAGTATTTGGGCATACGTGTTTAATTCTGTCCAATCACAACATTATTATAGTGAGAATTTTCTACTGTAGAAAATTCCCGCGAGCATAATTTCTAGTATTTTGTTTACATATGTAACTTGACAGCACATTTTCTAGTTTTGACATCTGTCGCCAGTTTGATTTTAGTTTATAATGAATTAAACTGTATTTTTATGCTGTATTTTTTATTTAAACGTTAAAAAATAATCTTCCGAATACCACTCGAGAGTGCGAATTAATTAGAAAATAATTCTCCAGTTATTTTTTCAAACTTGTTGCCATTTGGGAATAGCCACTCGAGCCCTACGGGCTCTCGTGTCTATTCCCTGGCAACAAGTTTTCGAAAATCTGTCGAATTATTTTCAATTTATTCTCACTCTCTTGTGATATTACTTATGAAAATATTTCTGCTGACTAAATTGTTTTTGTTTATTCGTTGCCATGACTTTTTCGAACTGCGCGCTGTGCCGCGGCAGTAGCAGGCAACGCCACATTCACTCCCTCCCCAGTGACTTGCTCTGGAAGAGAAGGGAACGAGACTTTTCGTTGGCGCTTGGTTGTATTGGCATACGTCCGCAGTGGTCTATCCATGTCTGTAGCAAGGTTAGGATGCGAAACGCAGCGTTGGATGTCTTCCTCTGTCAGATTGGATTGTTCTGTATCGGTCTTGATTAAAAATGCTGGTTTTAGTGTGTCTACAGAGACGGTTTTGTCTTCACCCTTTACTTTGATGACGAAGACCCTGTCGTTGATGCGCTTGACCACCTCATGCGGTCCAGTGTATGGATGTTCTAAGGGAGTTTTAACGGAATCAACTCTCTTAAATACGTGCGAACAGTTGTACAGATCTTTCAGTATGAAGAGGCGAGATTTCGTGTGGTGGGCCGTCGGAGTTGGTCTAATCGTGCGCATGTATTCCCTGAATTTCTCGACAAAGATTTGTGGGTCTGCTGGCATGTTTGCTTCGACAAAAAATTCGCCTGGTATACGAAGAGGAGACCCGAAGAGCATCTCAGCAGGAGAGGCCTTTAAATCTTCTTTGTAGGTTGTGCGAAGGCCAAGCAAAACGGTCGGCAGAAGCTCAGGCCAAGGAATTTGAGAATTGCACATAAGGGCGGCCTTGAGAGTGCGGTGCCATCGCTCTACCATGCCATTTGCCTTTGGATGATATGGTGTTGTTCTGATGCGATTAGTTCCAATCAGTCGTGCCAGAGCGGTAAAAAGGGTTGATTCAAATTGTTTACCTTGATCCGTGGTAATGGTGATTGGTGTGCCAAATTGGCATACCCACTGTGCGTAGAATGCTGAGGCGACTGTGTCTGCTAGCATGTTTGTCAGTGGTATTGCAACTGGCCATCTAGTAAAACGGTCAATGATTGTTAGGCAGTATCTCCATTCGCCCACCCGAGGCAGCTCGATTAAATCAAGATGAATGTGGTCGAATCTGTTGCTCGGTACGTCAATATGGTTGGGTATGAGACGGTTATGCCGTTGTACTTTAGATCGTTGGCAGGGTACACATTGCCTAGCCCAGAGAAGAGCGTCCTTCTTGATGCCGGGCCAGATGAACTTCTCCTTCAGTTGACGCGCAGTGGTCCGTCCGCTGGGATGAGATAATCCATGAATAATGTTGAAGGCTTGTTGCCTCCGGCTACGTGGGATGTAGGGTCTCACGACACCGGTCGAGATGTCACATTGAATTTCGTGACCGTCAACTTTGAGTCGTTGCAGTTGCAGCGAGCTGTTTTTCCGAACTTGAATCAACTCATCGTCATCTTGCTGATTCACCTTGATAGTCTCTGAGTCGAGAGAGGTGGGCATGTTGATTGTGTTGATGCGAGAGAGAGCATCAGCCACTACGTTGTCGGGCCCTTGGGTGTAGACAATCTCTGTGGTAAATTGAGATATTAAGTCCAATTGGCGAAGCTGTCGTGGTGAAGCTTTTTCTGCGCGTTGTGAGAAAGCATAAACGAGTGGTTTATGATCTGTTTGGATGACGAAGTGTCGACCTTCTAGGATGTGTTTGAAAAATTTTACTGCAGCAAAAATGGCTAGAAGCTCACGATCATACGTGCTGTAACGCGTTTCTGCTGGGCTCAGCTTGCGGGAGAAAAAACCAAGTGGTTTCCAAGTTTCATCTTCCAGTTGTTCTAGAGCAGCACCTATGGCAGAATCAGAGGCATCAGTTTTCAGAGAAAGAGAGGCAGATTGAGAAAGAAAGGTTGTTTGAATGGCTTGCAGGACACCTTGCTTGCATGCTTCCAAAGCATTTTCAGCAGTTGGTGTCCAGGGAACCTTCCTTTTATCATTTTTTTTTGCATCCTTCAAAAACTCAGTTAATGGAGCTTGAATTTGTGAAGCTTTAGGGATGGACCTTCTATAATAATTAACCATGCCTAAGAAGCGACGTAGATCGGTGATTGTGTCTGGTTTCGGGTACGTTACGATCGCTTGGACTCTATCTTTTGGAGGTTCATAACCACGGCCGTTGATGGTAAAGCCTAGATAAATCACCTCATCCTTGCCAAATTGACACTTTTTAGGATTGATAGTGAGTTTATAATTTCGTAGGATGTTGAAGATTGTTGTGAGGTGCTGAATATGCTCTTTGTGTGATTTGGAGTATACGATCAGATCATCAATGTAACATCCAACGAAGTCCAGTCCCCTCAGTATGTTATCCATATGACGCTGGAAAGTCTGCGTGGCGTTGCGTAGACCAGGTGGCATACCTAAGAACTCGAAGAGTCCGAAAGGTGTTGTTACAGCAGTTTTCTTAATGTCCTCTTCAGTGACAGGTATTTGATGGTAGGCCCGTACTAAGTCGATGGTGGAGAAGACTGTGCATCCGTGGGGACGCTGGAGGATGTCATCACCATGAGGTACGGGATAGCGATCTGGGATAGTTTGGGAATTAAGCTTCCTATAATCTCCAGTAGTGCGCCAACCACCAAGTTTTTTGGGTACCATGTGAATCGGACTGGCCCATTGGCTGCTGGAAGGACGAATAACACCGTGATCAAGAAGCATTTCAAAGTCTTCCTTGGCCACATTGAGTTTTTCTCCCGTTAGTCGACGAGGTCGCTCAACAACGGGTGGTCCTGTGGTCACGATGTGATGAGATACGGGGTTGTTGGTGTCAGTTGCGAGAGGATTGTTTGGTCTTGTGATTTCCACGAAGCGGTTGAGTAGCTCCACATATGATTCTCCATGCTCTTGTTGGACACAGATAGTGGATACTCCGTGGATGATGGCCTCAGACAGCTGGCCCTTGGAAGTTAAAGTTGTAAGTGGATCGATGAGGCATCCACCCTTGAGATCCAGTAGCAATGCATGATGAACCAGGAAATCTGCACCGATAATGGCCGACTTGACGTCCGCGATAATGAAGGACCATCTAAAAGCACGCCGTAGATTCAGGTTTAGTGTGATTTGCTGTTGGCCATACGTGTGGATGACCGTCCCATTGGCAGCATAAAGCAGTAGCTCATCTTGTTTGAGTTCCCTGCGAATGGCAGTTTTCGGCACCAGAGATATCACCGACCCTGAATCGATGAGAAACTTCATGTTTGTAGCATAGTCATGCAGGTGTAGGCGATATTCTTTTGAAAGGTGTGGGCTGGTGCTGTCGCCAACCGTCTGAGTAGACGACAGCAGTTTTAGTTTTTTTTGGGGCGATGTGCCCGATGATTTGAATGAGCATGGCTCATCGCAACGTTTTGCATAATTACCAAATCTACGGTGGTAGTAGCAAGCTCCTGAAGGTGAAGGAGAAGTTGGGCGCGAGCTTGAACGCTCACTGCTTCGTCCACGTGAATTGCTTCTTTGCTGTTTAGTAACGATGGAAATAAGTTCATTTATTGATCGACTGAGAACTGTTACTTCCTTCGTTAAACCTGCGATGGCAGTTTCTGTCGATCCACGGTTTGGTGAAGCTTGGCGGGTGGTGTGTACTTCTGCAGCCATCACAAATGGAGTTGAATTGTTTTCAAGCAGCTCATCTGCCACTCTGGCTAGTTCCTCTAGAGAGTTAGATTGCAAAAGTTTTAGACAGCGTTGAACGTTTGGTGGAAGAAGTGCCAACCATCTGACACGCAGCACATCGTCGGATGCCCTATTGCACGCTAGGGTTGTCATTTGGCGTAGCAGCTGCGTAGGCTTCTTATCTCCTAGTTGGAGTTCTGTGAGAGCCATGTGTAATTGCCTGTCTGCTGATTCAGTGAACCGATTCAAAATTTGCGTCTTAAGAAACGAGTACCTGTCGCTTTTTGGCGGGTTCATCAAGACATCTGATACCTCCTGCATGGTCTCTGCGTCCAAGGCACTGACTAAATGCTGATACTTGCCGTTTTCGGACTTAATTTGATTACATTGAAACTGTGATTCCAACTGGATGAACCACATGTTTGGACAATGCTTCCAGAATGGTGGTATCTTGCAGTTTCCCACCGCTTCAATTTGGTTCATTTGAGATTTGGTTGGCTCATCAAACGTAATTATGCAGTCATCACCTGAATTCAATGATCCATTTGAAGTCATATTTTAAAAATTGCACGTTTACGTTCTATCACGTCGGGGTCACCAATTTGGTTTTAATGGTTCTTAATTGTATTTAGCGGCTAACATAAAAATGAATCACTTTGCAGTTTGGTTTTTAATCTTTACAAATGAAAATATTTCTGCTGACTAAATTGTTTTTGTTTATTCGTTGCCATGACTTTTTCGAAATGCGCGATGTGCCGCGGCAGTAGCAGGCAACGCCACAAATGTAAATTCTGGAACGCCATCTAGTTGATAATGGCCACACTTTTGACAACCTTGGGCATCTACCTTTCCTAACGTCAAACGTTAAACGTTTAGTTTTTCCGGTTAAACTGCGTTGTTATAAGATATAAGATCTTTAAAGGCTCGAACATAGTTTTAGAAATCATCTAACCTGGGTCAAAACGAAGTTTCAGGAAAAAATACGTGATTTTTTTAAAAAATTTCAAATGCATGTTTCATAATAAATCGACATTATTGCTCAACTAAAACTAGTTTATGACCGACTTACAACCTACTTCTATCTACATTCTATCTAAATTTTGCTGTAATTTTAACAATTAATTGCGATAGACTGGAAACATTGGAACCAGTTTTATTGTTCATTTCGCGCCACGCCTAAAAAGGCCCCTCTTAAGAAGAATAGCAATGTACGTTTGTAATGTCGCCGTCGTTGTCCTCGTTTCTGATAAAAAATACACGCTCAGGAGAAACAACCGCCGTAAAGTTAGTATTATTGACTCGCTTCTTTTTGCACCGTCTACTCTGAAACGTTTACGAAAGCGTAGTTAGGACATGCAAAAAATAAAAATAAAAGTTGAAATTTCAAAATTTTTATTGAAATTTAGCTTCTTAAAAAACTTAAATGTGCGATAGAATTTTAAATTTTGAAACAAGAAGTTCAAATAAACATATCGAAAAATGCTTACTAAGGATGTTTGGGGGCTGATTCAGGTTGAGTGAATTAAACACATTGAACACTTGTCTTGAATTAACTATGTATATTTAATAAGCGGACTGTATAATACTTATGTGTTGCCATTACGGCGTTCAAGATAAGAGTCTGTCACGACGAGTACAACCACTCGCACGTAGGTGGCCATTGCCAACTTAACAAAAATGTAATTTAAAAGAGCGGCGCCAACATGCCCCCGCACGTTGAAAGCACAAGCTTTCAACAAAACATTTATAAATATAAGCAAACATTAAAGAAAAGTAGGTATAAAGAACAATTTGAAATAAATACATGGAAGTGAAAGAAAAGAAAACACTAAAACGCAAACGAAGTTCCTGTCGAGCCACTTTCACAAGATTGACCGTTGCACACACTAGTCCAAAAACCTAATTCCTTCACTGCAATGGAAGGGGGCACAATTTGGAGAACGCACGTTTTAGGAGACCTGAAGAAGTTCGGACAGTAGCAACTCGGCTTATACCATCCTTTCCAGGGTGAAGATTAACGATTTTTCCTAGCTTCCAGGAGAGAGGTGGTTGATTGTCAGCCTTTAGTACGACCATATCGCCTTCTTGCAATGAGCCTTTGCTAGAATGCCACTTAGCGCGAGTTTGAAGTTCTGCGAGGTACTCGTGATGCCAACGGCGCCAAAAATGTTGACTCAATTGCTGGATTCTCTGGAACTGATTCAAGCGAGCCATGGGAATCGCAGAGACGTCAGGATCAGGTATTGATACCAGAGGCCTCCCAATCAGAAAGTGTCCAGGGGTAAGGGGTTCAAGGTCGTTAGGATCGGAAGATAAGGGACACAAAGGACGTGAATTTAAAACTGATTCTATCTGTACAAGGAGAGTATACATTTCTTCAAAAGTAAGTAGAGCATTTCCCGCTACCCTCCGCAAATGATGCTTTACAGATTTTACACTTGATTCCCAAATTCCTCCAAAGTGAGGTGAACCCGGTGGGACAAAATGAAAGTTAACTTCATGATTAGAAGCTAACTCACTTATTGATTCAGAGTTTTTCCCCAAAAATGAGGACAACTCTCGTAGTTCTGACTTAGCACCTACAAAATTTAAACCATTGTCAGAGTAAATATCATGTGGTTTACCTCTGCGAGCACAGAATCTTCGCAGAGCCAAAATAAAGGAGTCCGTTGATAGTTCGGTCACCAGCTCAATATGTATAGCCTTTGTCGAAAAGCATACGAAAACTGCTACATAAGCCTTTGTACCTTTACAGCCGCGCCCCTTTTTATTCTTTATTAACATGGGGCCAGCATAATCAACGCCTGTGACAAAGAATGGAGGAGATGGTTTTATTCTGGCTTGTGGTAAATTACCCATAATCGGAAATACAGGTTTTGGGGATGCACGAAAACACTTTATGCAGTTGTGCACAGTACGACGAGCTAAATCTCTACCGCCTAGAGGCCAAAAATTACTACGAATTGTTGCCAACAACAGTTGAGGACCCGCGTGAAGCAATCTTTGATGTTCACGCAAAAAAAGCAATTTGGTGAAACGATGTTTGGCAGACAAAACCAAAGGGTGTTTCTTATTATAATTAAAGCTGGAGTTTACCAGGCGACCTCCGACTCTAAGAAACCCTTTTGAATCTAGAAAGGGATTGAGATTCAGTATTATGGCGCTGCGGAGGTATTTGTGATCTCTTAGTAAAGTAATTTCAGAGCAGAACGATTCTCTCTGTGAAATTTTTATTAACGTAGCTTGAGCGTTCTGAATCTCAAGAAGCGAAAGTGGCCCAAGACACCTGTCATTTGGAGCCTTACAAGAATTTACCTTGAATCGAATACAGTAAGCAACTATGCGTTCCAATCTACTTAAATCTGAAAACTTCGCGAAAGAAAATTGGGGAATGTCAATATTTATCATTGATGTAGATTTACCCTTCAAATCAGGTAGGTTTGATGAATCTGAAACCTGTTTCGGCCAAGAATTTTCAGCTAATGATAGCCAAGAAGGCCCATACCACCATAAAGATAACTCTACGAGTTGACTGAGAGGAACACCTCTTGAAAGTAAATCTGCGGGATTGCTCTTGGTAGGTACGTGTCTCCATTTTGAGAAAGAAGTTGTGTCTTGAATCTCAGACACTCTATTGCATACAAATGTTTTAAGAAGGTTTGGCGTGGTTTTCAGCCAACCAAGAACAACTGTCGAATCTGACCATAGAAAACACTTGTCGAACTTAATTTGAATTGATCTCATGACAACTGAAGTGAGACGAGAAAGAATTAGTGCCGCGCACAATTCAAGACGAGGTATTGTCAATGCGTTAAGGGGTGCTACCTTTGTCTTAGCAGAAAGTAACCGGGTCAGAATTTGACCGGAAGAATTAATGGAGCGAATATATAGGCAACCACCATATGCCAAAGTACTGGCATCAGCAAATCCATGTAGCCAACATATTGAGGGTCTTTGCATAGTACATGCCTCGGAATGTTCAACTCGGGTAAATGTTCCATCTCAGAGCAGAAGGACGACCATCTAGTTCTAAGTCTTTGGGACAATGGTTCGTCCCAAGACACTTTTTCCAGCCACAGTTGCTGGAGAAGCATTTTTGCTATAATTGTATACGGACTGAGAAGTCCGAGAGGGTCAAAAATTTGAGAGTTCTCTGACAGTATTGACCGCTTTGACACAATACTAGAAGAAGAAGATAAACTTGTGTACAAAAAATTATCTTTCTTGAAAGCCCAAACGAGTCCTAAAGTTTTGGTATGTTCGTCTGCACCGAAGGCTAGTAGATTTGGATGTATATCAGATGGATCTAAATTTGAAAGGACTGATGGCTCGTTGGAAATCCATTTTCTTAGTTTGAAACAACCACTATCAAGAATCTGTGAAATGTTTTCGCAGATATGTCTAGCATTTTCAACTGTGTCTGTTCCAGTAAGTAGATCATCGACGTAGAAGTCTTCCAGGATTATTTTTAAAATTTCAGGATGAGAAGCCTGACAGTCATTGCCAATTTGAGTAAGGCATCGTATAGCGAGAAACGGAGCGGAAGCAGTACCATAGGTGACCGTTGATAGATCATTTTTATGTTTGGAGGACTTCAGAAGGTTTTTTGCGCCAAAGAATGCGCTGAAGGGGTCGTTGATTGGGCTCTATCAGCACCTGACGGTACATTTTCGCTATGTCTGCGGAAATGGCAATTGAATTTTTTCGAAACCTCAGTAAAAGGGAAAATAAATCTGATTGAATGGTTGGACCTACCATTTGAATATCGTTTAGAGAAAAGCCACTTGTAGTAGTCGCTGACCCGTCGAACACCACGCGAAGAGAAGTAGTTAGCAAAGATTCTTTCAACACACCGTGATGTGGGAGAAAAAATGAATTTCCGACAGGCTGTTGACCAGCTGGCGACATGTGTCCTAACTGTTGGTATTCCTGCATGAACCTATGATATCGATCACTCAACACCGAGTTTGATTGTAATTTTCGTTCTAGATTGAGAAAACGTTTTTTAGCATTTTCAAAAGAGTCACCAAGTTTGCTAACTGGTTCCTTAAAGGGTATAGAAACGATAAATCTTCCGTCATTGTTGCGACGGTGAGTTTGCAGAAAATGAGTTTCGCATTTATTTTCTTCTTCAGACAGTACCTTTGTCTCAGGAATATCCTCTATTTCCCAAAATTTACACAATTGTTCTGAAATTTGTACAGTTTGAGAAAAACCACAAGAAATTGACGAAAAATTACTATGTTGTTGGGTGTTACCGATGACAACCCAACCTAATCTAGTGTTTTGCAACATGGGTTTTCCTGCTCCCAACGATCGTTGACCAACGCATATCGTTTCCCAAAAATAATTAGCTCCAAGCAAAATATCGATTTTACCAGGAACGTTGAAATCTTTATCAGCAAGTTTAATATTGTGTGGTATATCCCACTCACGTTTATCCACTTTGAAACCTGGGATAATGCCCGTGATATGAGGGATGACTAAGCAGTCAGCTTCTAAATGAAACTGCGAACAGTTAGAATGTAGTTTGATTCTACATCTTGAGCTAATTTTTGTAGCATTATTGCTGATTCCAAGGATCTGCAAATCGATAGGAGAACGACTTAATTTGAGACGCTTACATAAGTTTTCAGTTATAAAACTAGACATGCTCCCAGAATCCAACAAAACCCTAGCAGAGTGCAACTTGCCATTTATATCTTGAACCTGAACAGTTGCAGTAGATAGCAAAACTGTACTTTGACTAGAGGCGAAAGCAGAAAGAGTGACATTTGCTTCTGTTGAAGCAGTTGCTGCTTCCGTAGAAGGTTTATCAAAATGCAAGAGAGTATGGTGCTTCGATTTGCACTGCTTACATGTATACTTCGATTTACATTTATTTATGAAGTGGCCCTTAGCCAGACAATTTAAGCAAACCTTTAGTTCTTTGGCCTTCTCAAGGCGCTGTTTTGCGTCAAGTTGTTTAAACTTCTCGCATGCATTTAAATAATGAGACGAGAGAGAACAAAGAGGACATATGACAGGTGTAGAAACCAATGATTTTGACGTATGACGTTCAATATTGGTTTTTTGATTTCTTTGTTCAATAGTTTCAAGCATTGACGCCTTTTTCTCAAGAAATGCCATTAAATCTTCGAGACTAGACAAATTATCAGAATTATTCAAATTCTCAAATTCACGAACTGTGATAGGATCTAACCTTGAATTTATCAAATACACTAGAAAAGATTCTCTCTGATCCTCCACATTTACTAACGAGTCTAGTGAACGAAGATTTTTCTTCACGTTATCAATTAATTGGCGAAGTCTTGAAAAGGACTCTTTAGATATACTTTCTATGTTAAACAATGCCTTGATATGATGATATATTAATACCTTTGAATTGTTGAATCTATCATTGATGCTATCCCAGGCAATTTGATAATTCCCTGAGCTAATAGTTAAATTTTTAATGGCGTCAGCAGCTTTGTCTGTGCATGAAGCGCGAAGATAATGTAATTTATGGACTTCTGTGAGACCATCATTTTCGTGAATAAGGCTGGTAAATAGATCTCTGAAATTTAACCAATCTTCAGAGTTACCATTGAAAGTAGGCAGCTTTATGGTCGGAAGCTTCACAAAACTTGAAGGTGACCTACTATTTGCAGATCGCTGTGACAAATTAGTAATACTAGGTGGAGATTGCGACTCTGGTAAAATAACAGGAGGATTGCATTTATTTAAAATATGTGTTGCTAAAGAAATTGCCTTATAAAACCGCCGTTCGAAATCATCGATATGCTCACGTTCGGCATCTACGTCAGTGCTATCATTTTCTATTTTACTTTGTATATCATCAAATGATTCTAATAATCCGCGTATCACAGGAAGCCTTTCTGTTAGTTCAGTGACGTCATTTCGGGCAAAGATCCTGTGCTCTCAAAAACCACGTTAATTTCACGCAAATAATTTTCAAAACGTGTGAGACGGCCTTTAACAGCTCCTCTCTTTTTAACGTTGTGTTCGTTGTCCATATTTTAAAAATATAACTCGAAATAAGAACACACAAAACACCTGTAACTTACTCAAATAGATTTGGAGACGCCACTGTCTCCGCGTTTCCAAGTTACTTTCTACGAAATACACGAAATTGTACACACCTCTGTACAAAGAACAATGAATCAATTCAATATAAATGTTTAAATAGCAAATCTGTAAAACGACACCTGCGGAATGCTCGCGTAGAAAATTGTGCTATGTCAGCACGACAACATAAATGCAAGCAAATAGAATCAATTTTGAATTCAGGTATGAACGATGGAAATGAAAGGACGTATAAATACCTTGCAGTTTATGATTGAGAGACCTACCAGACCGATACACAACATCCAAGATCGCCTGGGTCGGTCGCTGTCGACATGAAAAGATGGCGGGCGAAGAATCCCTCCTCGTGGCGATGAATCCACGAAATCTTCAATGATTTCACTCAATCGGGCTCGTAGGACCAATGTTTGGGGGGTGATTCAGGTTGAGTGAATTAAACACATTGAGCACTTGTCTTGAATTAACTATGTATATTTAATAAGCGGACTGTATAATACTTATGTGTTGCCATTACGGCGTTCAAGATAAGAGTCTGTCACGACGAGTACAACCACTCGCACGTAGGTGGCCATTGCCAACTTAACAAAAATGTAATTTAAAAGAGCGGCGCCAACAAAGGAAGTTACGCCCCTGTCAAGGAATTCTTGTAAAATCGGTATTTATTTTGGTAAGCAACACAGGTTACACGGGCATTCAGATAAAACAAAACCAGATGCTCTGATTCATACGCGGGGCATCTATATTCGTGCCCATCGCGGTTATCCATCGCGATCTTAAAATCTCCACCTTCAAAGAATTCATGGAGGCCGAGGCACGCAGATTCTTTAACCGAGCTTCCGTTCATCTGAACCCACTTATTCGCGCATCGGTGAACTACGACCCCACCGTCCCAAATCGGTACAAGCGCCCGAGAGTAATTCTCACCATCTCTTAACCCCCGCGGTTGCCATTTAATCCTACACTCCTGAAAACCCCCACCAAAGCCATTCCAACAGGTCAAGGTAAAACAGACTAACTAGTCGGACCTTCTGTTCACAGATCGACTACATTGTAGCAGAGGATGTGGTGTTTCCCCAGGACATCTCCGGAGGGATTTAGTCAGTAAAAATCTGACACTGCCTTAGGACCCCGAAAAGAGCGTCTTCTTTAAGATTCTCCTATGGAAAAAAAAATGTTGCACGGGCAATTTTTTTTTGAGTTTCTACAAGAAAATTCGTCAAAAATGTAACCCTACATGTCAGAAATCACCTCTACTTCCAACTTGATGGGTGCGCAGTAGCTACACTTTTTTGGTCTTGTCCTAAATTGGTTAAATGCCAATTATGGAGAATGCTGGATCGGGAGAGGTCGTTCTGTGGTCTGGCCGCCTCGCTCCCCAATTATTTTTTTTATTTGAGGCTATATTAAAAACTTCCCGTATGCTACACCTGTTAATACTCGCGAGAAGATTAATACAGAAGATTCTAAATGCGGCACGGAACATTTGTTTAACGTAAGACGTTCACTGATACGTAGAAGCCAATTTTACTTTAAATTTGTTAAAATTGGTACTCCTTAAAGTTATAATTTTATTTTCAATAAAGTATTTGTTACTGCTTAATTAAAGTTTATTTTCTTTCTTAAATTTAATAAGCATAATTCAAATTTTTAGTCTGTCAGTTAAAAAATAACATTAAAAACTTATAAATAACAATTGTTCGTGTTGCGTACCAAACTAAAAACCGATTTTACAAAGCTCCTTTAAAGGAGCGTAATTTCATTAGGAATCATTTTTCGATATACAGTCGAACTCCTCTATAGTGATGTTCGAAAAGCCATGGAAAAACACATCATTATAAAGAAACTTAACTTTACATAAATTAAACGCCGCAAGCCGTATCTCTGTTATTTATGGCTCGATTTAAATGAAACAAAAACTGGAATGAATCGTTTTATAAACACTACATGTGCACCATAATTTAAATTTTTCAAGGTCAAATTCAATTTTATTTTTTCAAATCAATAGGTATATTTTTCTATTTTTATTCTGAAGAAGATTTTTTTACTGAATCCAACAGTGTGTCACATATTAAAATTCATTTAACAGTAACTTCAAAAATTAGTAAATAAAATATTTGGAAATTTCTCCTTCCAAAAAAATCAGGTATGCCATTGAGAACAATATTTAATACACGTTGTCATTTAACTTTTTTGTATTTGCTCGTTTTTTCTTTGGAAAACGAAACTAGGTAGTAACGCGGGAATGAATGTTAATAGACCTATCCAAATTGAAAGAGATGGACAGCATGCGCAGGGACACTGGACATAGTGGGCTAGCGACGTCACGCGTGGGAGAGAGACGTTCAATTTTGGATAGGTCAGACCTTAGAACAGAGAGTGGGAGGAAGGAGCATCATGCAAGGTTGCAGTGGAACGGTATGGTTGATGCAAATGGCGGATCCTTGTCAGTGGCGTACCGAATAGGATTTCCATCGCATATTTTACGCCTGCAAGCAAAACTTTTTTCGTCGTCAATCATTCTAAACCGTAGTACATTAATGCAAAAAAAAATAACAGTGGCGGCAAAAAATTTTGCTTATGGATGTAAATACAAAAATGCGAATACATGGTTTGAAACTGTAAAGTCAACAAGGATAAAATTAATAGTCTCATAGAAAAAAAAATGCTGTTACAAAGCTTATAGTCCATTTTAAATTTATTGAAAAAAACAAAGGTTTTTCAATGATTATTTTTTAGTGATTTCATTCACCAATCGTTTAGCAGTATTTGGGCACACGTGTTTAATTCTGTCCAATCACAACATTATTATAGTGAGAATTTTCTACTGTAGAAAATTCCCGCGAGTATAATTTCTAGTATTTTGTTTATGTTATTTGACAGCACATTTTCTCATTTTGACATCAGTCGCCAGTTTGATTTTAGTTTATAATGAATTAAACTGTATTTTTATGCTGTATTTTTTATTTAAACGTTAAAAAATAATCTTCCGAATACCACTCGAGAGTGCAAATTAATTAGAAAATAATTCTCCAGTTATTTTTTCAAACTTGTTGCCATTTGGGAATAGCCACTCGAGCCCTACGGGCTCTCGTGTCTACTCCCTGGCAACAAGTTTTCGAAAATCTGTCGAATTATTTTTAATTTATTCCCACTCTCTTGTGATATTACTTATGATAATAATACTAATACTACTAATAAGTCGTAAAAAATAAATACATGCAAGGAACTACTCGATTCAGTTTCAGAATACATATTGTACTTTTAAGGTGGGTTTGGTAGGTCTAGAAGTGAGGTTAGAATTATTGAATTTTCAATCCAAGTTAATTTAAATATTACAACTTTAAGAAACATTTACTCAGTGTTACACTGTAGCCTACTTAATACCGAATGAGGAGACATACTTGAGAAATTTTGGTAATGAGCAAAATCGCTTGAAAATATTTTAATATAACATAATAAATTATGAAAAGTATATGTCATCATACCTTCATGCCAGTGGTTTGCGATTTCTACCTTTTGAAGCTTATCTGCACTGTACATTTTAAATTAACTTGGATTGAAAATTCAATAATTCTAACCTAACTTCTAGACCTACCAAACCCACCTTAACAAAAATTGAAAATTACTACTGCGGGACTGCTCTAGCACACAAGTGAAATTTTTGGATAATATTCCTTTTGAATTTAAGCTCCTCATCTATTGACCCTTAAAAAGTACAATTTTATTAGAAAAAGTTCTAATGCTTTCTTGGTACGACAAGTTTCGACATAAGAAATGTATCCGAGTTTCTATAGGGTAAAATGGTTAAATACGCCCCACATTTTGAAAAAAAATCGAAACGTTAATAACAAAAATGTATTTCAATATTTTATTGCATAAATATAACAAGACATAAGTACTCTTTTAGTAAAAAAATAAATCTTTGAAAAACTAAATTTAAAAATTATTTTTATTATTTTAAGGCAAGTTGGGGCGTATTCCCCAGTAATCAGGTGAAATACGCCCCGATACAAAGAATTAGATTAATTGCTTCTACACTTATTGCACATATCGTCATAGCTTGTACAAGTTTCGTGGAGCCATTTGTCGCATTTTATGCATTGAATCCAATCTGCACGTCACTTGGTCGAATAATAATATTCGCCACATTGAACGCAACAGTCTTCTGTTTCATCAGAATGATCATCAGAGCTAGGTGAACTCATTTCTGGTCTACTTTCGGAACTAAAGGAGCTGCAATTTCCTTGCATTTTCTTTCCATTGTCGCTTACTCTCTTTTTTTTGTTATTAGTGTGACCAAGTGATGGAGATATAGCAGCTTTGAGTGAACCTTTAGCTTTAAGAGCAGCTTTAGCAGAACCTATTTTCTTTTTCTCATAAATAAGGCGTCTCTTTGTTCGATTCATTGAAGATGTCAAATCTAACGCATGCTGTTTTCGTTTTGGGGCGTCCATAGGGATAAGAGGAAGTGGATTACTTTTTAGAAGAAATTTTGAAGGGGTAGTTTCTTCATTATCTTCTTCATCATCACGATCATCTGAACTTGATAAATTTCGTTGTTTTTTCCGATTTCCAGAAGAAGAATACGGGTGGCGGAGTTGCTAAGATTCGTTGGTTTGTGGAAGTGTATGCTACGGGTGAGTTTCTAACAGTTTCTGGATGTGTTTCATTTACTGCAGCTGTTGCTGCGTCAGAAATGGAAAAAAAATAATTTGGAATAGCTTGCGGATTGTAGGGAAAAATTCCGCAAGCCCTAAAACCAGATATTGCATTGGCTACAGTTGCTGCTCTACCCCATGAATTGCCGATCAATGTTGAAATCACTGTTCTTGACAGTTTTCTATTTTTATGTTGTATCATCCAATTTTTAGCGTCCTGGAAAAAGTATGTTTTGAGGGGAGAAAAGAATGCTCTGTCAAGTGGCTGTAGTGATTGTGTGGTGTGGCTCGGCAAACATAACAACACCACGTCGTTTTCTGAAGCTACATCTAATAATTCAATTGTATTACAATGCGATGTATGTCCATCCAGAATCAATAAAGCTTTTCCTTCGCCCTTTTTTTGGTAAAAAATAGTTTTTGAACCATTTCAGAAACAATTCACTATTAATTTACGAGGACTTCGGGTTCATAAACACATCGGAACCAGGCGGAAGTCCGATTGAGAACTCTTCTTTTCTGTTTTTCCCCTTGAATATCAAAACAGGTGGCATAAAGTAACCTTCTGCGCTGCAACAGGCAATCAAAGAAATATTTTCGCCTCTTTCGTTGCTAGTTATTGAATACACATCTTTGGCACCCTTTGTTGCCACTACCTTGCCCGGTTTATTATTGACTTGAATTCCTGTCTCGTCCACGTTGAATATTTTTTCAGGTTTATTAAGCAAATCATTGGTAGTCAGAATTTCCAATAACAATTGAAAATATTTTTGGACATCATTTCTGTTCATACCTTTGGCCCTGGCTACAGACAGACCTTCTGACTTACGTATTGAAAGCTCTTTATTCCGGCGTAGAAAAGCCCGAAACCAATCGTCACCAGCTGATCGTTTTTCTTTTGAAAATCTGTGAGTGATTCCAAGTTTCTCGGCAAATTCGAAAGCCATTTTTTTCACTCCAGCAGCATCGGGGCAAAACCCACCTTTTCGAGTTTTTTTATGTGTTCTACAAGTCTTTTCTCATGCTGATACCCCAATTCTGGACAACGTCCCAAGTGCACTTTTGCGTTTCCAGTCGTTAAGTGCCTTCTGATGGTACGTGAGGCTATTCCATAGACTCTGCTAGCTTCATTGGTACCCATTCGATGGGAAGTTATCATCTCCATCGCCTCTTCCAGTGCTTCTTGGGTCCAGTTTGCTCTTGTTGTTTTCCTCACGTATTTTCTTCCCATTTTGTTTGCTAAAATGTACAAAAACTATATTGAGAAAGTAATTTGTAGGTGGGGCGTTTTCTCCCTATTTTTGGTGGGGCGTATTTCACAAATGCTGGTGAAATACGCTCCAGCTGTCCACCGAACTTAAGGAATGCATCAACAATGAGGTGCACACAGCATTTGATAGGTTATGTTCCGTTGATTAACACTTGGGCTAAATTATTTGAGAAAGTACTACTTGGTAGGATTCAGCAAGCAATCTTGGATGCAGGAGATTTCTCTGATTGTCAATATGGCTTTAGGAAAGGGCGGTCCACCTTAGATGCTATTAAGGTGGTGCAGCGAATCTCGGAGGAGGCTAGGATGGGAACGTGGCGTACCAAGCGACATTGCGCCATAGTTACGCTTGACATTCGGAACGCGTTCAACTCTCTGTGCTGGGGAGAGGTGTTGCAGGCGGCAGCAGTGTGGAAGCTGCCGCTGTATCTGAGAAGATTACTTGCGAGTTACCTGTCGGAAAGAAAGCTGATGATGGAGGTTGGTGATGATAAACGAAACTGGTGGCTCTCATGTGGTGTGCCACAAGGGTCGGTACTTGAACCGACTTTGTGGAATTTGGTCTACGACGGTTTACTGCGTCAGAGGATGCCTCCAGGAGTGAGCATGGTGGCCTTCGCTGATGACCTTGTTGTGGTAGGGGTGGAAAAATGCATGGTGCGACTGGGGTAAAACCTCAATGAAGCGCTTGAGACTATAGCGGAATGGTTGCAGCGGCATAGGCTGGAAGTAGCGCCGGAGAAGTCTGAATGTATGGTGCTTTCTGGCAGGAGGGTGCATGCCCCTCTTAACATCAGGATCGGGGATGTCCAGATTGCCAGTGTGGCTCGAACGAAATACTTGGGCGTAATGTTAGACTCGTCCCTCCGCATGATGCCGCACATATTGGATGCGTCGGCACGTGCGGCTAAGATGTCCAGCTCGCTGGTCAAGCTGATGGCCCGCATAGGCGGTCCTAAAGGAAGGAAACGGAAGTTGCTGGCCAGCGTCGTCAACTCTATAGCGCTATACGCAGCACCGTGTTGGGCAGAGGCGCTCAAGTGGACAAAAGCCAGGGAGGCGCTGATAAAAGCTCAAAGGCCAACTAACTTGGGAATCATCCGCGGGTACAGAACGGTATCAAACATGGCGGCCGGAGTGCTAGCGGGAGTTATTCCTCTGGATCTGTTGGCAGAGGAAAGGGCTAGAGTGTACGACAAAGGGAGAGGGAAGGACCCGGTCATGAGAAGACGTATCAGGGCGGAGGAGCGAGAGGTGACGATTCAGAGCTGGCAGACAAGATGGGATCAAGCAGAAACAGGCAGATGGACGAAGAAACTGATACCAGAATTAAAACCGTGGTTGGCGAGGGAGCATGGAGATCTGAGCTACCGACTCACCCAGATTCTCACGGGGCATGGATGTTTCGGGAAATATCTGCATGGGATAAAGAGGAGAAATTTGCCTGAATGTCAACACTATGGTGAGGCAGAGGATGATGTGGAACACACGTTGATGCGGTGTGAGAGTTGGAGGGAGGAGAGAGAAGCTGTGAAGACCAAATTTCAATGCGCTGTAGATGAAGGAATGGTAACTGAAATGATGAAGAGTCAGGAAAGTTGGGATGCCGGCCTGCAATATGTAGAGGCGATCATGAAAGGGAAGGAAAAGTTAGAGCTGGAGAAAGAGAAGGAGGATTGAATTATAATAAATTGAGGAGGATGCACTTGGCATCGAGAGCAGCACAGCCCGAAGTAATGCGGTGCAGTTCCGGGCTGTGTGGAGCTATGAAGGGGTGCGTTTAGTGGGTAGCGACCCATTCAGGGGAACCCCACAGTACCGGGCAAATTTCAACTTAAGCCTGGTCTTCCACTAAGGAATTTCAACACCTCTATAAAAAAACAAAAAGGTTATGTTCCGTACTTATTTACAATAGAGTCAGGTTTTGCAAAAACATTTACGTATAACTGAAATTAATATGTGATTTAGCTTACCTAGAAATTTTACAGACTTCCCGAACTATATGTTCACTTTAAAACTTTTTTCCGGTACAGAAAACGAACTGAATTTGAGCTCAACACGTGTACAGCGTCAAATGTGTGGTGTGTACTTTTAACTTTTGCCAGTACTGCTCCCATCACTTGTGCAGAAGTTGTACTTTGATACAGTGGGGCGTTTTTCCCGATGGGGCGTATTTCACCACTTTACCCTATAACAAAAACAGATACTCTTAATTAATAGAAATCTATGATTGAGTAAATCATAAGTCTCACAATTTACATCTAAAAACACTTTTAAAGTACAGCCGAACTTCTCTATAGTGAACTCCTCTATAATGATTTTTTCTCTATAATGATGTTTTTGTCAGGAACGTGCATTCTTGCACGTTTTGCATATAAAAATACCTCCGTATTATGATGTTAAGCCTCTATATAGTGATTATTCTTTGAGAAATATTTACCAACATTCTCGGGGAACGAAATTTTCGGCAATAAAAAATACAATGGATGTATTGAACAACTGTTTTTTTTCTCAAATTCCGACGAACTACCTGAAAAATTCTTAGAACAATTTATTGCAAATCCCTTATTTATGGAAATTTCTACTCTCACCAAATGCATTGGCTACATTTGCATTTATACTTTTGCACTTTAGTTTTGCTTCAGTTTTTGTACCACACGCATTTTAGAACGTGAAATGGCGAAACGAAAGTGTTTGAGTATCCAAGACAAATTAAAGGTGTTGGAAGACGTTGATAATGGTGTAAAGCAAAAAGACGTTGCCGCAAAATTTGGTATTGCTGCAAATAGCGTATCCGTAATTGTGAAAAATCGTGAAAAACTTAGAAAAGAAGTTAATTCGGGACGAAAAAAAAATGAGGCTGTGTACATATGAAGATTTAGATGAAGCGATGTTCAAGTGGCTACAGGTGATTCGCGCCCAAAATGTTTCAGTGTCCGGGCCATTAGTAAAAGAAAAAGCATTGGTTTACGCAGAAGCCTTCGGATACTCAAATTTTCAAGCAAGTAACGGATGGTTAGACTAGTTTAAACAGAGTAATTAGCGGCGAAAGTGCTATAATTAGTGACCATACCTGTAACCAATGGTTAAAGTCGGTTTAAAAAAAAAATTTGAACACATATCATCCTAAAGACGTCTTTAATGCTGACGAAACTGGGTTATTTTGTAAGTGTACGCCAAATAGAACTTTAACGTTTAAAAACGATAAGTGATTTGGAGGTAAAAACAGCAAGGAGCGAATAACTGTCATGATTGGTGCCAATATGACTGGAAGTGAAAAAATGAAGCTTCTTGTAATAGGTCGCAGTAGAAATCCACATTGTTTTAAGGGCGTCAAATCGTTAGAAGTGGATTATGACCAATAAAAAGACGTGGATGACAAGTCAGATTTTTGAAAAGTGGTTGCTAAAGTTTGACAATCAAATGGGCAGAGAAAAATGAAAAGTTGCGTTAATTATAGATAACTGCCCAGCCCATTCTGCGCTTATAAAATCAAAATGTAAAAACGTCGAATTGATTTTCTTACCACCAAATCTAACGTCAAAATTGCAACCGATGGATCAAGGAATCATAAAAAATTTTAAATTCCATTATCGGAAAAGGATATTAAAGAAAATTATGACCGCCATTGAAGAAAATCAACCTTCACATAATATCATAAATCTTCGGACGTCCATATCTGAAATAGCGAAAGTATGGCAATTTGAAGTGACGGAGATTACAATAAAAAATTGTTTTGGCAAGGCAGGGTTTATTAATTTAAATTTGACTAATTGGGAGGAAGAAGATAACCTTCAATTGTCAGAATTGAAGAAATCTTGGGAACAGCTAAAAGCGTTGGACATTATTTGTGATGAAGTGGAATTTCAGGATTTTTTAAACATTGATAAAGATGTGTTAATTACTGAATATCCTGATGACATCGAGATTTTGGAAAGTGTCAGAAAAGACAACGAATTGTCTAATTTGGAAGAAGAGGATGAAGAAGATTCTATCGAAAATCCTTCCAAAGCCGAGATGGTCATGGCATTTGAGACTATTCGCCGAGGTTTGCAATGCCAAGAAAATGTTCCAGAAAGAATATTCAACGCATTAAACAAGTGTGAAACGTTCTACGAAAATAAAATAATTTTTAAGAGTACTGTGCAATCAACTTTAGATGGATTTTTTTCTTCAATAAGTACATGTTGTGTAATTTAACACTTGAGTGAGTTTCACGGATGGTTAGTCAAATCTAGTAATCTATACAATGGGGTATTGGGAATGGGGCCCATATCACTATTTAATAATTTTTTCCTATTCTTATATATAATCAAACTTTCCCTACTATTTAAATTCCTATAATCTGATTCTGCCCTAACCAATTTTAAATTGTCTATACCTATTGTATGGTTGCATTCTAGTACATGCAGGGCAACACTAGTGTTAACACTAGTGTTAAATTCACGGATGCGTAAATAATAGTATATAAGGCTTAGTTTGTAAAATTAGATTTAGTAGATGTACTGAAGATGGTGGCATAGCCACCGAAACGCGTCTGTGAGTAATTTTATATTATTTTATATAAATTTTTTTTTGTGATTAAAGGTTCTTGTTTTTATTTTCATTATCGACATCACAGGTTCCACTATATATATAGATATAGTTTGTGTCATTGTGACGCCCGTTTTAAGTATTAAGTGTCATTGTGGCGCCCAAATTTACGTTATGACACCCGGTTTTGGGTGCCACAACGTTTCTCAATGGAAGTGAGCGAGAAAGACTGGTAATGTGTTTTAGAGTGGGGACACAAAAATTCAACCGGGCGCCTGAAGACTTGGTTTTTAACAGTTAAATACAAATTAGTTCCTCGTATCTCTCACTAGAGCGCGCCATCCTTAATACACTGTACATAATGAGGGTGGCTTCAGGCACCCGTCATATATTTTATAATCTACGCTTGTTGTGGCGGCCATTTAAAACAATAACGTGGCAACTCTGTAAAGACGTTGCTTTATCATATTTTGTGATTTCGCGCGTTTTTAATCGGTATTTGCATTGAACAGCATTTTTGTGCGCCAAGAATAGCATCGAGAAGTAAGCGGATTTTACAATTAGCACAACTTGGTAGGTACCCTTTTTTCTCATATCGGTTATCGGTAGGTAATTAAAAATACCGAGTTAGGTACCTATTGCTAATGTTCTGTCTTTAACGTAATCATTCAAGATACAGCAAAGTCTCCAAGTAATTATTCTTTGTAAGACAGATAGATAAGTATGGCACAGTATGTAACTAAAAGCTACTTTTATTTAAACAAGAACGAGTTGTTCTCGTTACCTAAATGTCATCATTCATTTAATCATTTTTGAACTGTATTTTGATGTCATGCAATAAGTATCGCTATTTTTGTAAAGAGGCCGTTTTTATTTTACATGAAAAATCCACAAGAAACTAGATGAAAATCATTTTGAAACACGCTGTATTATCAAATCACAGCCTACTTTGAAACTGTCGCAAAATCGTTCAATATAATATCGACAGATTTGTCTACACCTGGTTAAATCGTTACTACGAAAGCGTAGTTACGACGTACAAAAAATAAAAATAAAAGTTGAAATTTCAACTTATTGTTATCATCGTTTTTGAAGTCATTATGCCGTCGGTATTTATGCTACTGCAAGATTTACAGATTCTATATTGTAGAAATCGAGTAGGCAGTGGTCTGAACTATTTTAGCAGTGCACGGGAGTTTTATGTTATGAACTTGTTTAGAAAAATTACTTACCTACAATTACCCACAATAATAAAAACATTTAAAATCACAATCTATTCTGATTCTATAATAAAAAATCAGACTATACCTGTGCTCGGGGAATTCGCTTTGTGTTGTCAAACACCAACGGCTTTGCGCTGTGACTTCCAAAGCACGTCCCAGGTGAAAGTTCAAGAGAATAATTGAAATTTCAACTTTTATTTTTATTTTTTGTACATCCTAATTACGTTTTCGTACGTTGCAATGCATAACGGAGTTTGAAATAATTCATTATCATTATTTTTTAGCTGTTCATACTGCTATTGATAATGATAGTAGAGAAGAGGACTCGAGAGGGGGACTTTTCACCCGACTATAATAATTACTCGGACAACATGAGTTCTTCATAATCCAGTTCAGTCAGTTCCTTCATTATGACCCGCTTTATAGAAAGAACTACATATGTAGAGAATAGAGACTATACCTATAAACTCGGCATGAGGTTATGCAAATATAGTCTCTATTCCCGAAATAGAATAGGGTTATGCAGATATAACCTCATGCCGAGTTTATACAGGGATAGTCACCACTCTATATTAAATTTAATTTAGAAACCGGACCTTAGTTAGATATTTCAAATATTCTACTTTTCTATATTTTCCTTTTGTCACGGTTTGTAGGTCAAAAATTTGTTCGATTCAGCAACATTAAAACAAATACAGGAAAAACTTATTCCAAGGACACATAATCTTGGAATAGAACAAGATTTATTATGGAAGGTAAATTTTTATTTTTTCATCAATTTTCTATTATTTACAAAGTGAAATAATTTGGAAAATATTCAATATGTTTTGTAGCCAGAAAGCACAGTTTGCGATCAGGTCATGTTTATTACTGTTAAGAATGAGATTGCGGTCAATCCCCAAAGTTCATTAACAAAATTGTCTGATCCAATAATTAGTTTAAACATATCTTTAGATAATCAAAAAATTGAGAATACTATTGGTCATCAAAACTCAACAAAAAAATCCCCACTTTTGCAGAAACATTTTCTTTTTGTACATTCTGCGACAGTGAAATTGACTCAAAATATTTTGCACAACATTTAGATAGGAATCATAAAGAGGAAAAAGAAGTTGTTGCACTATCAAAATTGAAGAAAAACGACACGGAAAGAAAAAAGCTTTTAACTTTGGATTACAATAACGAAAATTTAACAGCAGGAATTCGAGGATATATAATTCCAAAACGTTGCATACAAGGCCGAGGTCGATGAAGACAATTGTATCGTTTGCTCACATTGCAAATCATTCATTAAAAAAAAAAATTATGCCGTCATGAAAAACGTTGTTTTGTAAACGCCAAAACTGAATGTGAAAGACCACATGCTGTAATTGATTCATTTATTTATTAAACTTGTCAAAAAAGTATGTAAAATTTTTAGATAGTACGAAATTAAAGAAAGAAGTCTTATCAAAAATGAGAGGAGATAACATGGCTAAAGAGACAATGAAAGATATTTTAATAATAAGTTGGGGAGATGATCTATTTAAAAAAACACCAAGTAACCGCAGTAAATATTATCTGACTGCAAAAATTAGATGATGTGCAAATTTTGTGATGAATATGAGAATAATACATTCCAAATACAAGGATATGCTATCCTACCTAAAACCAGTAGCTTTCGATGATGTAATCTAAGCCACAAAAAAAAATATGGCACGTTACAATGTAGAAAGTAGGACTTTCAAATTAGGATCAATGGCTTTATAATTTGGCGCTTACTTAAAACACATTACCGATTTGAATATGAAAATTATATTAAGAAAAAAGATTATAATTCCCGTAGATGACGTTGAAGGTTGCTTGCGACATTCAAAAAGATTCAAAAGTTTAATAGAGACTCAATAGACTATTGAACTTGGAAGCCTTGTGATGAAAGACATTAACAACCGAGCAGTAAACAAGCCCAAACTATTACCTTTAACAGAAGATATCATGAAATTAAAACAACTGCTTGATAAGTTGGCCGCGGAAGCTTACGGAAAATTGAAAATTAAAAAAACAATGGCAGATTATAGGGCGTTGGTAGAGATCACTGTCGTTTCCAGTATTCTCCATAACAGAAAACGTGTAGACGATATTCAGTATCTCAAATTAGAATTTTACGAAGAACAACGTAAAAACGATGTTATGAGTACTAATCAAGACGAATTTTTAAAATCACTTACTGATACCGAAAAAGTATTAACTCGGCATTATAAGAAAATCAACATGCGATAAGGGTATCCGCATATACCTATTTGGCAACAGTGTAGGGTGCTATATTAACATTTTTTAAAATATATATACGGGTGCCATATTGTGTTTTATTGGCATGGGCGTCACAATTACTTTTTACTGGAATTTTATATATGGGTGTCATAATGCCATTTAATTGGTAGGGCGCCATATCGTATTGCAAATGTGTATATATATATATATATTTTTTTTTTTTTCTTTTTCTCTATAGTGATGTTTTTTCAGGGCTTTTCGAACATCACTATAGAGAAGTTCGACTGTAACTACATCGAACATCTTCTGTGTTATGAGAATCGTGATGAAATGCCTGGAGATCATTTAGAAGAGCTGGAAGAGGTGTACACAACTTTAAAGCCTCAATGAGCTGTATTAATGACATTATTAAACGTGCTTTCTCTTCTGCCCACATTCCTTGTATCCTTGAACCTAATGAATACCATTAGGGATGAGGGATGATGGCAAACGTCCAGATGGTATTACAGTTATTCCATGGAAAGTAGGTAAATCCTTAGTTTGGGATTTTACTTGTACGGATACACTTGCCCCTTCTCATTTAACTGATTCTTCATTTTCTGCAAGATCTGCTGCCCACTTGGCAGAAAATCTTAAGTCAATTTCTGATGATTATTTTTTTGTCGCCTTCGCTGTGGAAACTTTGGGTCCTTGGAGTGCTGATGCCCTTTCTCTCCTTGAAGATTTGGGGAGGCGTATTGTGCAAACAACGGGAATTCCTCAAGCCAAAACATATTTGATGCAACGAATAAGTTTGGCTATACAGAGAGGCAATGTTGCTAGTGTTCTTGGCACAGCCCCGCTTTCTCCTTCCCTTAATGAGTTATTTTATTTATTCTAGTTATTACTTATGTTATGTTATTTTACTTTGTTTGTTACATACATGTTACTTTTTACTATATATTACAATACTATGTTATGTTTAAATAGTAATATCTCCTGTAATAATTTATTGAAGAATTGATGTTACCTGAATGAATATACCGTACTAATATACATATACTTTACATTTATAGATATGTAGATATTACATTTTTATAACTTAAAAGGTATCGAAAAATTTCAATAAACATGAGAATTTTACTGGAGAATTATTTTCTAATTAATTCGCACCCACGATGGTATCCGGAAGATTATTTTTTAATGTTTAAATAATAAATACAGCATAAAAATACATTATCAATTAAAATAAAACTGTTAACAGTGTCAAAACTAGAAAATGTGTTGTCAAGTAACAAAAACAAAATATGTACTAGAAATTACTCTCGCGAGAATGATTTAAGTAGATTATTCTCACTATAATAATATTGCGATTGGACAGAATTAAACACGTGTGACCAAGTACGGCTAAACGATTGGTGAATGAAATTATTAAGAAATAATCAACAGTAATATCTCAAGTGCATCAAAATAACCGATTAAATTTTGACGTTTTTGTCAAAATGTTTTGCCTACAAATATGTCGAGCAAATTTGTCGGGTAATAAAGTCTCGAGTGCGAAGCACGGGGAATTTTGGGTGGAAAATTTACGAGAAATATTTCTTTATGGCAAAACGTTGCGACGGAAAACGTAAAAATTTAATCACGCTGTTTTTATGCACGGGGGGTATTCGGCATGATTATTTCCTGTTTATTAATCTGAATAAATAGATTTTAGAACAAATTATTTATTTGCTTGTCGAGGAAGCTTCGATAATGATTGCAAAAAAAATGTAAAGGCGATTTAACGTCAAAATTTTATCGGGTAAATTTTGACATATTTGACACGTCAAAATTTAACCGGGTAAATTTTGACACGTGAAGAAAAATTCGAGTTTATGGTCTACGCACCGATTTCGCCAATTTTTTTTATACATATAACACACCGTAACAACACTCATTCCGCAAAAAATTTAGTGCGGAAACGCATACTTTCCACAAAAAAAATATTTATATTGAGCCATGTAGTGAGGTTATTTTGATTGACAACTAACCTTACTTGCGCGTGGTATTTACCCACAGCAACGAATATTTATTTTTTGACTTGTTACACTGTAAAACTGAGGTATCGATATAATTCATTTTTCATTAAAAATAAATAAAAGCAAAACAACATTTTTTTAATTCATAATTATTTAGCAAATTCATTATTAAAACTCTCAATGTTTTTTGGTCGTACTGACGCCGATTTCGAATTCGGAATACAAACAAACAGTTTATATTTTTACAAGCATTTATTTCAATTTCACTTGAATAGTTGTGAGATGAAACTTTAAAAATTAATTTTCCCGCACTTCGACTAGTCCGATGATTAAAAATTTTGTACACGTAAGTAGTTTATATGACAATACGATATTTTCATATTTTCAACCGCAATTTTTTACAAATAGTGATCACTTTTAATCTCTATTATATTAATACAATAGTGGTTTGTAGGTAGAGAACCCCCTAACGGTGTGGGACCATTGTTCGGTCCTTCGGTCAGGGAAGATTACTAGAATTCGCCGGTTTAAGTAGGAAGACACCATAAAACAAAGACATTAGCAAAACTTTTATATACTATTGTATTAAATGAATTTAATGTAGATAATAAAGATTAAAATTGTCCAAGACTAAAAAAAGCCAATAAAATAATTTATGGTAAAACATGTTTTCTTCAAAACACGCTTTTATTTTTTATTTTTTTATCGACTAAAATAACTATCTTAGAAGAACTCCCTCAAACAATTACATTGTGGTTAATAGATATAAATTTAAAAATATGTCAATATGCATTGAACGACGAACGAATTTTTAAACTACCTGAAACCTTCCAGTATAAATGCATTTCTTACGAAAGAACACATTTCCAGTTCGACGTTTCTCGTAAAGGAATTCCGTTTAGAGTTACCTGCTTTAAACTACCTTCCAATGTAAATCTTGGGAAACCAATGCAATCCACCATACTTGTCGAGTCCAATTTATTCTTAATCATGCTGTACTTACAGATGCTCGATCGTGCAGGGCGGTTCCGCACGGAATCCCTCGACCAGCGCCAGGACGTGATACGGCGTCCAGCAGATCACAAAGGCGCCGAAGATGAACGAAATAAAAACAATATTATTCGGCGACAAAATTTTTCTAGCCAGCCACCACTTGCCGTAAATATCTCAATTTTTAACGTCCGTGCAAAGTTGATGGTTTTTTCTTAGGAATTTTCCTGGCCCGTGCACCTTCAAACCAGGCTAACGTTAATTTATTAATTTCCTTATAAGGCTTTGTCCTTTAAAATTTTTTGAATTTGAGTTTTTCCGCACTTATATTTCCCGGACAGTTTTCTTTGGGATAAACCGCTTTCTGCATATTCAATAACTTTTATACGCGTCTCTAAATTTAAAGCAATTGGCGCACTTTTGCCAGACATTATCAATCGTTTACACAACACGATCTTTATCGTTTGACTAAAAAACTGTTGACTAAATAAAATACGAAGAAAACTTAAAGTTGTAGGCAGATTAGGACAAGTAACGGTATCGGCAGCCCTCGTTTTCAAATCGGGATAATTTTAGCAACCTAACTAACTGTTGCACAGAATCGATCCTGACTAGCCGAATAACGGTACTAAATAACAAAAGTCAAGTCCCGTTAAAATTTTGCAGCCCGACAAAGTCATTCCCTATTAAACCATAAAAAAAAAACGGTCGCCAATATCCAAAAAGGAGCTGTCTCGGTCGGGTTAGACGGTGGTCGCTTTAGGGAAAAATAAATACATGGAATTTTCATTAATTCAAAACTGTTTTTAAAAAAACTGGTCATATTTGGAGGCGGTCGCCTAAAAGAGGTGGTCGTCTCGAGATATTTCACTGTAGTTCGTTAGCAGATCACTACATTTTCGTTGGCTTTGCTGTTGAAATCTTTGGTCCTTGGAGTATGAGCGCTCTATCGTTGTTGGATGCTTTGGGAAGACTTATTATTGACGTCACAGGTATTCCTCAGGCGAAAACATACTTAAAACAACGAATTAGTATTGCCATTCAGAGGGGTAACGCAGCCAGCGTTCTGGGAACTGTGCCTATTTCTTCTTCTCTGGACGAATTATTTAATTTAACGTAATTTTTAGTTTGTATTTTGTAGTTTAATTTTTATGTTATAATTTTATAATGTTTTAAATAGTAATAAGAATTAATTTCTATGTAATGTATTTCGCATATGATTTGATATTAACAATAATTATTTACAAAAATATATTTTCAACTAAAATATGAAATAAGTGCTGCTTACAATTACAATTTCTCCGTATCACAAAAAATATGAGTAAGAGAGCAGCTGCTAAAAAGAGCAGATTAAGTCGTAATGATTACATTTGCTGGTTGCTTTACAAATAACTGGCCTGACTTGTTAAAATTGAATCATGTTTTATACAAAATTAAAATTACAATAAATATGAATTAAAAACATATATCAGGTATTCAATGATATGCATTATAATAACAAATTAAAATAAAGTATCTACAGAAAATATTTTATGATGCATTATAAGCAAAATTAATTATGATGAATTTGAAATTAACAAAATCAACGAGTGAGTTATTTTAATTGTTCCAACCCGGTAACAAGAGACTGACTGACTGACTGATGATGATGACGTTCATTGAGCAATTTTTTTTCCAGATACACGAAAGAAGCATGAAATTGGCACCCGGCCCGTTACCTCCGAATATAATCCAACGTTGCCTCCCTCCGAGTCCTATAACTTCAACTGCAACTTGGAGCGTTATCACTGATAATAACTTTCCCAAAAACGGCCTAAACTGCAGTCCAACTTTACCGAGCCCACGGGCTTTCAAACCTCTTACAAGTATGCTCTCAATTAGTTATATTGAGAAAAGTGCAAGATGAATTATTTTGCTACCAGTAAGTTTTATTTCGTTGTTGCTTATGTACAATATTTTTATACTTGTACGAATGTTTACAGATTCCTAAGAAATCAAAATTCATCATAAAATATTTTCGGCAGATACTTTATTTTAATTTGTTATTATAATGCATATCATTGAATACCTGATATATGTTTTTAATTCATATTTATTGTAATTTTAATTTTGTATAAAACATGATTCAATTTTAACAAGTCATTTGTAAAACAACCAGCAATTGTAATCATTACGACTTAATCTGCTCTTTTTAGCAGCTGCTCTCTTACTCACGTGCTACACTTGTTTAGGTTTGATGGCTGCTGCCACCACCGATCAATTCATTACTGGTGGTGTCGGACGGGTTGGATTTCTCAGGAATCTGTAAACATTCGTACAAGTATAAAAATATTGTACATAAGCAACAACGAAATAAAACTTACTGGTAGCAATATTTTTGTTTTTTCATTTTTCTCAATTTATTATTTTTATAGTGTTTTCGCATAGCACGCTCCATTTTTAGATAATCCATCGAAAAACGGTTATTTTGTATCCCCCACAGTTTCGCCAATCCTGGACGATTGATGATTTTAAATATTCCCGCATCAGCATCTTTCCATATTATAAATGTGCTATATTTTTCTGTTGGGTGGTTTAACAGTTCCTTCAAGAAGTTCAACAGCGAAATTTTGTCTGCAATCACAACACAAAACTACAATAGAAAAAGAAAACTTTCGAGAACTAATTGAGAGCATACTTGTAAGAGGTTTGAAAGTCCGTGGGCTCGGTAAAGTTGGACTGCAGTTTAGGCCGTTTTCGGGAAATTTATTTTCAGTGATAACGCTCCAAGTTGCAGTTGAAGTTACAGGACTCGAAGGGAGGCAACGTTGGATTGTATTCGGAGGTAACGGGCCGGGTGCCAATTTCATGCTTCTTTCGTGTGTCTGAAAAAAAATAATTGCTCAATAAACGTCATCATCATCAGTCAGTCAGTCAGTCTCTTGTTACCGGGTTGGAACAATTAAAATAAATGCGTGTCACAAACTAGTTTTTAATGTGAAATGTAGCTTTCTTGCGCCATTTTTATCTGACATTTTTCAAAGATTATTTTATCATTCGATTGTAACCTGCGATTAAAGTCGCATTCGAGACCAATTCAATCTTTTAGTTGAAAATGCAGAAATAAAAATCGCCCATAATCAAATTATTTAAGTGAACCACTAAAAAAATGAATTACATGTTAAGATATTGTTGCAGAATAATGAATTGATTAATTTTAAAATCAGTATAAAAACAATCTTTTACTTTATTTCTACAATTTTCACAACCCAAAATCTCCAAATTAAGTTAGATTCGTTCATGCAGAAAAATGAATAAAAACTCACCGTTCCGCTGAATCAAACAACAAAACACACAAAGAAAACAATTAATATTTAAAATTAAACTTTAAAACACAGCACGTACGGGACACTACCAACACATACAGACAACACGTATAAAATGAATTCTTTATCGACAAACAATTCCAACCATCTCTACAAAAAAAAACTGGAACCGAACTGTTATCAGAATTAAAATTCGAAATAATCTAAATTTATAAAATCACATCCCGATTTGACTCAAAAATCATTAAGGTCAAAGTGGGCAATTTAGGTTGTATTGAAAACATTTATAATTTAAGCTTGTCCAAGCTATTTGCATGTGTTGATAGCTTTGGCAAAACCATGAAGTTATTTTTATTTTCCTAATCTTGACAGCACACAAATTCTGAAAGTTAGTTTCCGCATAATTAATAAATGTCGTCGACTCACATCTGGCGAACTAAATATTCAATAACATTTAAGAATTACCTATTTAACGTGCACATAATGTATTAACGAAGGTTAATGTTCGTAAATACAATCGAAGCCACAGTTGTAGCCATTAGGTGCAAGTCGAATATGATCTTTTATTCTCGATTTTAGGTAATTTAATTGATTAAAATTACAACTTTTAAAAAAGTATTTCCTTTTTCGCAGAAAACCAGGTTTAAATAATACTTGCCATCTGTTATATAAAACATTATACGTAAACATGTATTATGTTTATATATATTAGAACCTTTTTCACCTCAAAATGTATTTCCAAATTTGATAATTAATACAGAGCAGGTTCATTGCTTTTAATTAAAATAAACGTTTTTAATGTGAGTCTAATTCACCACAAGTCACGACAGTAATTTTTTGAAAACATGATATAAATTCTCCAAAATGCTTATCAAGGGTCCACAATAGAGGGGGAAATTCCAAGTTCAGGAAAACAAGTAGTGTCCAATGTCCGTAATAGAGGGGTGTCCACATTAGAGGGGTGTCCACTATGAGGGGTTTTACTGTAGTATTAAAAACTTGTAAGTAATTTTTTTACAATTGCATATTCTTTAAAAAACGTCTTATAAGTGCATTATTCCAAATTGCCCTAGTAAATATAGCAGTAACGTAAATAATAATAACAATAAACATTTGTTTAGACTTCCTAAGGGACCAGAGCGCTGCAAATTGTGGCTACAATCACTTAATTCCGCTTTTAATCTTACAGATACCACCAAAAGCTTAAGCTTTTATGTTTGTGAAGAACATTTTACCGATAGCATGTTCACAAGCATGTTCTAGTCAGTTGATTAATACAAAAACAAAATATTCACTCATTATTAGGAATCAATAAAATTTCTCAACTAACTCCTCGAGAAAAAATTCTTTATCATTGTAATAGATACCATAAAAATCAAATTTCCAAATTAAAATACCCTTCTCAAAAAATGAAATTGCAGCTGAATGAACTAAATAAATCGCCCCATACAGCTGTAATTAAAACTTTGGCACAAAAACTTGATCCCACCACGTTAAATTTTTTAATTTCACAGTTACGTAGTGTTTTAAATTTTGTAGATAATGATTATAATACACAAACTATTGCATACATATATGCGGGTATTTATTGAAACAATTTCATAACCGAGGTTTGCCCGTATACGATTTGTAGATGTTGATAGAACTCATTATTCATTTTTATTTTATTTTGAGATTATGAAAGGGGTCCGTTTTAAAAAGGTTTCTTTCATTCTTCATATACAGACACTATATTCATTAACAAATTTAAATTTGCATTTATTATCACGAACTATGTCAAGTTTTTCTGCTTTTCAAGAAATATTATGCTAATAATAAAATGCTCTTTATGAATAAACTGAACAGACTGCGAAAAAACAATACAAAAGCCTTTGGTAGTGATTCAGATATAATTAATAAGTGGACAAACAAAACTTTTTTTAAATCATCGCTTTTCCAGGTACTGGACGCAGAATAACATCTTCCAAAAACATTAAAAAATCAGATGTGCTAATAGAAATTCCCTACAAGATACACTAACCAATTCTTTTTAAATCCCTTAATTCAAAAATTAACAATTCCAAACTTGCTGTCCATATATTTAGTCTTAGAACGGCACCAAAAGGATCCCATTCAAAATGGGAACACTCAACGCCACCTTTACTTTGCAAGCCGTGAACTAAGAAATTTGACAACAGTGTCGGCAGGCGGACATTTTGCATTCTTCAGTTCAGCATTTCATCATTGAGTTGCAATAATTATTGTTATAAAGTACAGTTAACGTTAGATAGTTGTGGTATTTCCAAACCTGTGTGTATTTATCAGAATATTTAACTCAATAATTTGATATTCGACAATATAGAAAGAAACTATTTAAAAGCATTACAATGTAAGCACATTTAACTTTGTACTTTGTTCCATGCTTTTCACATGAAAACTTTTTAGATGACTAGAAAATGCTGTGTCCCAAGCTGCAAATCGAATTACGAAAGTGTATCCGTAAAGGGGTAACCTTCAGTTACTACGTTTTCATTTCCAAAAGAAATGGCTTTGAGTTATCCCTAGGAAAAATTGGCAGCCTACAAAGTATTCATCTGTTTGTATAAAACATTTTAACGAAAATGATGTTATATTAGATCAGAAGTAAGAAGTAAGAAGGAAAGCGTTGCAATCAAAAGAAGCTGGAAAAATTGAAGAATTTGTAAAATCTGATATTATAAATGACTTTACAAATTTTCTCGACAATTTTCAAACAAAAGTAAATGGTATAAACAGTGAAACAAAGTGGAACTTTAAAATTAAGAGCAACTTTGGTGTTTGGCTGTATTTATTAAATATTGAGTGTTCTAATCGTTCTTCTGAAAGTGAAACTGAGTGAAGTGCCGTGGAAATTTTATGTAGTGTTCTTGTGAAAAGTGATTTAACATTAAAACTCTTTATTGGAAAAGAAGAAATTTCTGCTCACGATTTGAACTGGATTCTCCCTTGTGATTTAAAATTATCTCGATGGTCGCAACTTGAAAATAAATTAGTTAGGTATGCCAACGTAAGTCAACACAATTTAAGGGCTCGATCTTTTGAATTTTTCTTGCAAAAGTCGTATGAAAATTTAGTTACGTGTAACGAAAAAGCTGAAGAAATGGAGACTATCAATATAAAAAACAATTGGAACTTTTAATTGATCAGTTAAACATGAGATTGTTGAAAAGACGAAAATATTCCCCAGCAACTATTTTGTTTGCATTTATGGCTTATTCATATTCATCGTCATGTTACATGATCTTACAAGATCATTTGCTGCTGCCTAGTAAACGATATTTACAACAAATATCTTCTACATTTAATGTAAAACCAGAAAAAAATCGAGGAATCAAGCTGCATATATGTTTGTGGCTATGGATCACGATCTGTTTGCAAAAAACTGGAATGTACCGCCTGTGTTTTTTTATTTGAGGAAAGGCGCGGTAGTAATGTTTGCAACGAATATTTTGACTTTTTACAGCGAGGTGGCTTAAGTGTACCAAATTACCAATTATGTTAAGTGTGTTTTCACTAGTAATACCACTAAAGGTTAAATTATTTCCGGAAATTTTTTCGAAGGTATGAATATTTTGAATATTTTTGCGGTTCAAAAGAAAGGCTTCTGATTGGTTGAACAGGCTGGTGCAAAATTTTCTTTCATATTTATGCTTTGTTAGAATATATTGCAGCTGATAGCGTGTGGGAAACAAAATTTTTGCAATCTTCCCGTCAAAAAGGCATTTTAATTCAACTGACACAATTAAGCTTAAATTCCAATAACTTTTTTCAACAATTATTTTATTATATTGTCTTTGTGGCAACGATGTTTCCAGATTGTTTAAAACATTGTATTCTGTTTTTGCAAATATTCTGTTGAATAACTACACAAAATATTCAAAACAAACAAATGGCACTAATTTAGAGAAAAAGAGAAAATTAGCTACGCTTACAAAAAAGAAAAATGAACGTTAAAAATATGTTATTTGTAAATAATGTTTTTTAATATTTAATAAATACTACATAAAATAAACTTTCCTGCCCTTACTACCCTAGTAACCACAAATATTTTTAAAATATTTTTAAAAACATATTTTATACATATTTTTCGTGAGAGGTTTTTGAATATTTTATTAATATTTTTTCCAAATATTGAGAAAATATTCAAATGAAATATTTTATTTATATTTTTTCCAAATATTGAGAAAATATTCAAATGAAATATTTTATTTATATTTTTTCAAATATTGAGGAAATATTCAAATAAAATATTTACCTAGTATTTTAGAATATAAAAAATAAACTTACCTCTAGTTGTTTAAAACAGAAAAACTTGTTTCTTATGTACACAGCACATAATTTGAATATCGAATTCACACTTTTGACAACTTTTGAAACATGCTCAAAGTTTATCAAATGAATAAAAAATATTTATAATTGAAGTGCTCCAGCTAAACAAACTTTTATTTATAATGTCAATTTATTTGAACAAAAATTTGTATCTTTAATATATTGAACTCATACCTAGATATAAAATACGTCCGATAATAATACATTTAAATAATGAGGATTCTTCTACAGATTACAATTAATCGGATAAAGAAAGTAACTCTAAATTTTGCGTTGAGTGAATGTTTGTAAAATAAATATTAATTTAAAATATAACTACATACATAGTTTATAAACTAATATACAAGGTGTAAACGAAATAAGTACATTAATTTTAACTGGTAATAGAACTCTTCAAGACCAACAACTTTTCGTAATAACTTTGTTTTGAAAACGTTTTTGTTTTTGAGTTAAAATTATTTTAAAATCTTACACAATTCTCTTACACGCCACTGGAAGCAAAGTTACCTAATCAACAAGATTACCTTATGAAACGGTTACCATTAGTTGCGACTATTATTGTCGATTTTAAACAATAAACCAATAAACACCAAAAAAAAGTTTTATTTCAAATTTAATTTTAAACATTGACGCGAGAATTGCGCTAACGAAAATAAAGGAAAACGATAATAAAAATTGTTCAAAGTGTCCACCGTTGTTTTGTACACATGCTTGAAGACGCCGACGAAGTGATTCTTCTACCCTTTGTAACATGGCTCTGTTGTTACGAATCATTGCAGCACCAAGTTCCACCCGTTCTTGCAACATTTCGATGGTATCAATTGATATAGAGTATACTAAATCCTTCATGTACCCCCACAAAAAGAAGTCGCAAGGGTTCAAGTCCGGCGTTCGGGTAGGCCAGGGTACAGGACTGCTTCGTCCTATTCAACGAGCACTTTTCGAACATGATAAGGATACAATTGCTGTTCTTTTAGTATTTTCCAAATTGTAGCATGCGATACTTCATGTGGCAGTGCTAGCCTTCCTGTGCTGAGCCCAGGTCGAACCTCGAGACTGTTCTGAACAGCCTCCTCAATGTTTGCAACTTGAGCTGGACGCTGCCGACCACGATCGTAAGCTGCAGGCTGAAAAGATCCGTGATCTCGAAGATGCTGCACCACATTTACAAATATGCGAACATTCGGAAGACGACGGTCCGGAAATCGGTCCATGTAAATTCTTCGAGCTAAGGCTGCATTCCCTTGGCTCTCACCATAGGTTAACACAATATCAGTAAATTCGTTATTGGTAAATCTAGACATTTTTTCAGATTTCACTTGACAGAAGTGACAAATTAATTTTCATAAGTAATATCACAAGAGAGTGAGAATAAATTGAAAATAATTCGACAGATTTTCGAAAACTTGTTGCCAGGGAGTAGACACGAGAGCCCGTAGGGCTCGAGTAGCTATTCCCAAATGGCAACAAGTTTGAAAAAATAACTGCAGAATTATTTTCTAATTAATTCGCACTCTCGAGTGGTATTCGGAAGATTATTTTTTAACGTTTAAATAAAAAATACAGCATAAAAATACAGTTAATTCATTATAAACTAAAATAAAACTGGCGACAGATGTCAAAACTAGAAAATATGCTGTCAAGTAACATAAACCAAATACTAGAAATTATTCTCGCGGGAATAATGTACAGTAGAAAATTCTCACTATAATAATGTTGTGATTGGACAGAATTAAACACGTGTGCCCAAATACTGCTAAACGATTGGTGAATGAAATCATTAAAAAATAATCAATAATAAAAAGTAATTATTTTTCTTTGTTGGAGCATTTCATAGAAGGCTCGTCAATTTGTGGCGGGGGAAAATGATTTAAAAATATGCGATTTCGAAAAAATGGTACATAAAAAAAGGGCCCATCTCGACGAGTTCTACTACTGGTAAAAATTAATGTACTCATTTCGTTTACACCTTGTATATAACTACGTAAGTAAAAGAAATATAAATACATTTTTATTTTATTCAATACTTTTACTAAATTATAAAATAACGAAAATAATTGAAAATAATTGTATTAATTAAATTGTAATTTCTTGCCTAATTAGGATGTTTTTCGCTGGAACGGAATCCAACATAAACGCCATTTTCTTCTGGAAAGGATCGTCTAATCTCGACAATTGAACATGATGGAATCGCAACTCGGTTCCCTTGTCCAATTGCAGTCCACGCATTTATCCACGATGTAAAACTTTTATACGCCAAATACCTCCACAACTTATTTGCAGGTTCATCTACACTTAGTAATCTTCTTTTAGTTTTTTTTTTAGATTTTAAAATTAATTTATGACGTGATATATTTAAAACATCTTTGTCAATAACCAATTTTTCAAACCAATTATTTTGTGTAATGCATGTATTATTACCAATTAAATGTTTTATATTATCATATTCTTGACAACATATAGACTCTTCATCTGTTGGCATAGCTACACATTTTCCACATTTACACCAATTACAAATTCCACTTCGATTTTCGTAATTTATGTTTACACTACTAGGTTCAAAAAAAGCATCAACTTCGTCGTCATCTGTGTATTCAGGTTCAAATAAATAAGGAGTTGTCATAATTAAAAATTAAATTTATAAGTGCAACCAACCAATTTAACAGTAAATACTGACTGATACTAGAATACTATTGCGACCTAAACATTCAAAACATTCAAAATTCCACGATAGCCAGGCGTCTTGAAAATAATTGTTTTATGAGGTCTGCCTGGGCGGTAGAAATAACCTTTAGAAGCGCCGTGTCATCGAATTTAATATATTTTAAAAAAAACTAGGCACTATATTAAAATTTTGGTTGCACTATCGTCTTCAGTACAAAAAAAACAGTCTAAATATTCGTAACAAAATTTCGAAAACATTGTTTAAAGGTAGATAAATGATCGTGTGAAGCGGGCAATTTTTCCATGTATAAGTCTGATGACACATTATGCGGTTTGCGGTTTGCGGTAGCAAGTGACCTTCATGCCGCTTTTCTGAAACACATTGATTCAAATGTGAGGTGTCACATCTGCCGCTATGTAAACATCTGCCGCTTCTTTGACCGCGTCCTGTTGCGGTCAGGCGGCAGGCCGCGAGGAGTCTGATACATTATTTCTTATGGAGCATGACACACTAGCCGCGCGGTAGGCAATAAATTACTGCATTTGTGTACATGTATAACTTTATAAACATAAACTGTTCAAAGATATGATTTCGTAAACATTATCTTGTTCTTTTTTTTGCTTCTAATATACCTACTATTTAATTTCTTATTTTTAATTTAAATGAAACAGAGATGTAAGGGAGATTTCATATACATATTTATAATTATTATATAGATCATTAATCAAATTTCCAGTTTTGCTGTGATGCGCTAAAATATTATTCTTAACAGAATTCGTGTTTAAACTCGAATATTTCTTGGAAGGTTGTGATATTAAGTATCAATTAAAGGAATATGGGTTTAAAAATTAATGAATAGCTCAGATTTAAATCCAATTGCTTTATTTAAATGTTAACTTAAATAACATGAAATGGAATAAATCCAGTCATCTGTTTTTTAAAATCGCGCTGACCAGACATGTGTAACATAATACCTGCCTAAAGGTTGTTTTTAAAGTAAGCGTTAAAAATTATAAACAGATTTCTTTGAGTGTTTACTACAACTTTTCATAAATGTGAGATTTATTTTTGTAGCATTCTAACATCAATAATGTTTAACCCTTTAACTACGGATATCTCCAATAGACGATATAATGTAAGTTTTGTCAGCTGTAGTCAATAATGAAGGTATTCTACGTAAAAGTATATGGGTTGAAAAAACCGTTAGTCTTTCTTGTACGCTAATGGCATCTCTAAATGCAGTATGTTGTTTCTGTAGATCCTGCCTCATGAGAGTAACTAATTCGTCAAATGAGCCAATACTCATTCTGTAGTAGTTAAAAAATTTATCGGGGTATTCCCTCAATCGGTGGTAAAGGCATTGAAATTGGCCTCCCGTTTTCCGTAAACTATTATTTAAGGGATGGACCCAATACCTTCTTTTTTTTGACGTCGTTTTCTCAAAGCATAAATGATGCACACTGTCTCTTCGAACGTAAGCATATTGATAACTGAGACATCTTTCACATGCATCGAATAAACTTCAGGGAGGGGCATAACCGCGCGGTTAGAACCGCGTGTGTGAACGCTGCAGCGCGGTTTTTGACAGCGTGTTTACAATCAAAACGAAACCGCGTGTGTGACATCGATTTGCGGTTATAAACATTATAATCTTTGTTTATAAACGCAACCGCAAACCGCAAAGTATGACACCCCACTAAGATAGGGCGTTACGCACAGCTCGACCCAGTGACGTCATTAAATAACCTGAGTAGAAACAAAATACATATACCATTTTTCTTAGAATTAAACGTACTTTTAAATTAAAGAACTTATTTTTTGTGTATTATGCCCCTTTAACCACTTTCGCTTCCCTGAGTAATTGATTTGTATGACGTGAAAGAGCAATTACTACCAATGAGATTATTTTCGTGTTAAATGGTATGGTTAATGGAGAATTTTTTCGTTACACATTATTGAGTTTTTAGCGATGCAATTTTCAATGCGAGCAAACACTTCAATTCGATTCCTTCGTAAAGATTGTCTTATCGATGAAATTATTTTCACTACTTCATTTCATCGCAGCTTATGATTTATCAACGTTACATAAAGATTGAGAACTTCGTTAGGACAAGTCGAAAACGTTCAGACCAGTTCTTTTTTTTTTTTTTTGGTGCTCGATTCTTCTCCTTGATTGTATTTAAGAACAACTTGAAGAAATATTGTACTGCAAAAATTAGTAAGTACAAATATTTTTTTATCACATTTTCTTTTAATGACGTTTTTTCAAACGTTTTCTATTTTCCTGCACAGTTTTTCAAACCACCACCGCCTAACCACCTAACAAATTAATTTGATATTTTTCTTATCTCTGTTGTTTTTAAATTGTCCAAAATTAATTTTGTGGATTTTTTCCTCATACTTTTCTGCTATATTGACTTTTCAATTTCCTGTCAATCTTATCTTAGCAAACCACGTCGACAAATATTTGCACTGAATTTAATTTTGTTATCTTATATGTTTTCGATTTATTATCAATACTTAAAATTAGACTTATCTGCTTGCTTTACACTTGAAAGCTTGTCCTGCAAAATGTATCATTTATGTTGCAATAATTAAGAATTTCTCACTAAATCCTTTTGCAAACCTTATAAACAGTAACACGGCAGCATATAACCACCCTGTATCAATTTATCTGTTTTTAAAGATTATATCTTTCAATTACATAGATTTTAATATTTATAAATCCCTATTATACCTAATAATAATTCATCTTTTGTAATTGTGTATTTTTGCTTTTAGCGCAATAATAACATTTTATTCGACAAAACTTATCTAACCCAACGGTTCTTCTACTATACTTCAACATTCTGAAGATAAACAGAATTTTAGAATTTGCGATTTTGGTGAGCAGAAGTTTTGTAACGATTTCCTTAAGGTTTTATGATAGTTTGAGAATTATTTAAGTGAACATTTTTAATTTGCGATTTCAAAGGTTACCGTTCAATTTTATATTCGAATTAACTTTAATCATTTAACCATAATATTTTATTACTGCACGTGTTCAGTGCACTAGATAACAATTATATTTTCAATGATTACAATTAAACTTATTATTAAAGATTACAAAAAAATATTATGTATAGTCCAACTCATTAAAATGAGCACCGTTTGATGCTAAAAATCCTTTCAAGTCTTGTCGGTCAACTGTCACAAATAAAAGGAATATAAAAGGATATAAAAGGAATAGCTTCTACTTATCTGAATGTCGTATCATGTCTGGACTTGTCATCCGATCATTCTCCACTGATCGCTACCCTAAATGTGCAAGTGTTACGAAAAGAAAAGTCGCCCACACTTCATAATAAAAAGACAAACTGGTATTTATTTAGAAAAATATTATTGCAAGAAACCAATGACTTTATACCACTTAAAACTCACATTATTCAAAAAGCAGCGTGGAAAGCAACACCTGATAATGAAGTAGGAGAAAAACCAATAAATTGCTCAAGAAATATAAAAATAAAAATTGGCGAAAAAAGAAAGTTGAGAAAGCAGTGGCAGCATACACGCTCTCCAGATGACAAAGCTAAGTTAAATAAAGCTATAAAAGAACTAAAGAAGATGCTAGAGGAAGAAAAGAACGAATCCATACAAAGATACTTACAAGGGTTAACAGCAACCGAAGCCACAGAATACTCGCTGTGGAAGGTGACGAGAAAAGTCAAGCAACCCCAACAGTTTATACCACCAATTAGACTAGCAGACGGCAGTTTTGCTAGAACCAACAAAGAAAAAGCAGCCGCCTTTGCAAGACACCTACAATCAGTATTTCAACCATTCCCTGGTGCGACTTCAGAAGAAAAAGATCTGAAAATGCAACAATACTTGGAATCACCTGATCAAATGGAGCTACCGATTAAGAAGTTCTCCACAAAAGAGGTTCAAAATATTATTGATAATGATCTCAATGCTAAAAAAGCTCCAGGTTGGGACCTGATAACCGGTCGAATAGTAAAGGAACTCCCAGCGGAGGTTATAAGAATAATAACTATGCTGTTTAACGCAGTTTTAAGAATGGGTTACTTTCCTGTGCAATGGAAAGTGGCGCAAATAATTTTGCTCTCAAAACCTGGGAAGGATCCAGAGCAGGTGGCATCATATCGCCCAATAAGTCTACTACCCGTATTATCAAAAGTTCTTGAAAAACTATTACTGAAGAGACTAAAACCATATTTTCAACAAGGGCAACTAATCCCAGATCATCAATTTGGGTTCAGGGAGCAGCACTCGACGATTGAGCAGGTACACAGGGTTGTACGTAAAATTAACGAAGACATGGAAAACCAAAAATACTGCACCGCTGTATTCCTTGATGTAACGCAGGCCTTTGATAAGGTGTGGCACCTAGGCTTGCTATATAAGATTAAAAAAAAACTCCCACACAACTTATTCCGCATTTTGAAATCCTACATAGACGAAAGGCAGTTCTTAGTTAGGTACCAAGACGAATGTACAGATCTAGAAACAATCCGTTCCGGTATACCCCAGGGCAGTGTACTCGGACCCATTTTGTACATATTATATACGTCAGACTTTCCAACATCAAGTGATACCACGACTGCTACATTTGCAGACGATACAACCGTAATGGCGTCTCACAGAGACCCACAAATAGCTACAAGAATTCTCCAAAATCATTTAAACAAAATACATGACTGGTTTAAGCAATGGCGGATAAAAGTAAATGAATTAAAATCAGTGCAAGTCACATTTACTATGAGAAAGGAAACATGTCCACCAGTAACACTTAATAATAGTTTTATACCACAAGAGAACTCTGCTAAATATCTCGGAATGCACCTCGACCGTAAACTAACATGGAAAACGCATATTTGGATGAAGAGAAAACAACTTGCTCACAAACTTAGCAAATTATATTGGCTAATAGGAAGTAGATCACAGCTTAGTTTAGAAAATAAAATGTTGATATACAAAGCAGTACTGAAGCCAATTTGGTCTTACGGAGTTCAACTTTGGGGCACAGCGTCCCTCTCAAACATTGAAATCCTAGAGAGGTTTCAGTCTAAAGTGTTACGAATGATAGTTAATGCACCGTGGTTCGTGACAAACAATATAATTAGAAGTGACCTGCGCATCCCAACTGTGAAAGAAGAAGTCAAAAAACATAGTGTTAGATACAGTTGTCGATTAAAAGTGCATCCTAACCGATTAGCTAAGAGACTACTAACATAACAAACAGACACACGTAGACATAAGAGGTTTAAGCCATTAGATCTAGCAACTAGGTTTGACTAATTAATTAAGTTCCTAGAATAGTATAATCCCAGTAGCAAACATAAGTCGGATGAAGATGGTAAGGTAAAAAGCATGAGCCACAGGGTGATTGCTTACATGTTTATTTATTTTTTTATTTTTATTATTATTATTATTATTATTATTATTATTAAAACATTTACTTATTGTCCATATGGACAGATTGTAAATATGCTGGGAGAAAAAAAAAAAAAACTGTCACAAATTAATTTTTTTCTTCTGTTAACTTGGAAACAAATATGTTTTTCTAAACAATTTGGTGAGATTTTAAGTTCTTTGATCTACTTGGATATTCCGTTCAACGGCTATAACAAGCAAAAGCTTGAAACCCCAGAGATCTTTTTTGTAACCGAGTTTCCGATATTTACAAATTTATCTTCACTGGAAGTAGTGTTTTGCAAATTTAGAATTTTTTTATCATCCTTTTTTTGTAAATTTCTTTGCAAACACTTTGATGACAAATAGTAAATAGTAAATTTTTTGTTGTAATTTTTCTTAAAACGAAGTGACATTTTTATGATTGAAATTTTAAAAGTTTCATGGAACGTACCTAATTTTTTACTACTTTAACAACTTAATTAAAGAAAATCGGTAAACAAGCATCTGTTTTCCTCCTTCTATTTATTTTCAGTTACTGCATGCGATACTATAGTAATCAATTTTTAAGAAAATGAAGACTGCACAAACACCATCTACTTCAATCCAAATGCAGTCGTACAAAGTCCAAAGAGGTGTCATCGACTATGGAAGAGATTACGAAGTAAGGATGACAGCACTAATGGCTTTAAAGTTAATCTCTTCTGAAGTGAAAGACGCAGGTATAGCTTTCAATGTCGATGGGTGGTCGGACTTTGACGATATGGTGATATACAAGAAGATGAAGGGCAGCGATACTGCCAACATATCGTTGGTCCAACTGAAACATCAGACGAAACCTAAATACATCCAGTCAGAAAATTTCCTCAAAGAAAAAGGAAATTTCTCATTAGGTAAATACTCTAAATGGTTCGATGAAATTCTGAAAGATGACTTTAATGTGTAAAAAACAATGTTTAATGTTTAACATCAATTGTAACAGTGTAGAATTAGTATTATATACCAATAGGGCTGCAGATATTTCGGGAAAGACACCTAGTCCGTGTAAATTTTTATAACTGTATAAGCAAATCCACTATTTGAACACTGACGTTGAAAATTCTAGAATTTACACTTTTCTTAGTGATCACAAGGAAACGAAAAATTACCCAAAGGAACTTTCGAAAAGATTATTTAAATCGGTTAACAAATTAATTTTAGATGAAATTGAAAAGATTGTTCCCAATATCAGCAGCAATGTTGTTGGGGGAAAGGAGAACTGGGTGGGTTTTATGTCTTGACCAAAACCAGAATCATTCAGGAATTGATCATATTGTTGCTCGATTTGCACATATCAAATTTTTTATAGCAACCAACGATGTAACAATTAAGGTTAAAGACGAAAACTTTAATCAAATCATCGAAAATTTATTATTATTTTATTATTGCATTCTGATAATTCTGTGATTGAATATTTGCGAAATTGTGTAAAACAATCTTTTGACAAATATTTTCAATTTGACGATAACGGTTTAGAATAATTTGGTCAATTGATACAGACGCAATTTCACGAATTGTGTAATCGTTTTGCTGTTTTAAAATTAATTTCCGAAAATAAAGTAATAAGTGGAAATATCAATTTCAGTGATATATACAAGGCCTTATGGCAATCAGGATATGTCCCTCTATGTTGTATTGTTGATAGCGAAGAAGAGTATTTATAATATAAAGAATTTGGGACACATATACCTCATTTAAAAACTAATCATAAATGTATAAAATATTAAGCAAATCTCAAAGCTTGCCAAAAACATCATTTCTTGATAACTTTATTGTCCAGTCGAATTAGATCAAAACTCGTGAGAAATTGAAAAAAATATTATCTGAAATTTTTTTGCACTTGATGACGGAATGATATGTAGAATGATAATATAAAAAAACTAACTCGAAAGAGTGCCGCTAAGTTGGCAAATTGCAAAGACGTATTAAAATTACGTCTCTCTCACTTTTCTTACTGTCTATAAAAATCTAGACGATCTGTCGGAAAATTAGTTATTGTATGTTGTGGACAGTTAAATTACCTACAATTTAGAATACCTAAAGTAATATTTAACCAATTTTTTAACTGTAAAATAAATGTCGAACCCGGAAAAATTAATTTTCGAAAATTGCGCATTATTATTGCAAGAATAGATGGATGTTGATGAAACTTGTGGAAAAGACGGTCAATCCAATAATCAATATGTGTGTCTGATTCGATAGACCGTCAAATTGTTGACCAAAGAATTTGTTAAGTTAATTTTAAACATGACTCAAGCAAGTGTACTGTGTGATGGATTCAAATTATGGAAATAGTCCAAATATTTATTTGGATCAATTCTCAAAACCCATCGATCGAGAGAAACACGTAACGTAACTATGTTTATCACGATTGACTTCCCCATGCCCGCTCCCGCACTTATTATGTTTAAGGTATTTGGAAATTCAGTTTTTATATCATTTGGACGCGATGTTCTAAAGAGGAATGATCATTTGATCGTAGAGGATTAATATCACCACACGATTTCAACCACTGAATTTGTTGTTGTTGCTCCAGAGATAATGTTGGCAACAGTGTGCTACATATTGCTCAAAATAAGACCGTGGAACTGCTTCTTTCAAGAGGTGTAGATCTTAATGCTGAAAATAACACCGGTGCCACTGCATTGAATTATGCAATTCAAAGTGGCGAAATTGAAACAGGAGCATTATTACGTTCGAGAGGTGCCGTTGCAAATTAAAACTAGTGAATATTAACAGTAATTTCAAAAATTCGTCACAAATTTGTTAATATTATTCAAATCAATTTACTGTAATGACCCAAACTAGCCGCCAAAATTTGAACTTTCTGCACGTACCGAAATAAACCGTGAAATTTAAAAATTAGCCATGAACTCGTGTCGTCAAGAAATTACGGAGGACCCGACGTTGTGTTTAACGCAAGTGCGGCAAGTGGTTCTAGATGCAACGGTGAGACTTTTAACAACAACAGAATAGTGGAGGATGCCTTTTAGTTTCAACTCTATGACTGATAATCGTACGACACATAATAAAAACAGTCAATAACATAGAGTGAACATGCAACAATAATTCGAGAATAGTGAAACCTCCACCCAAACTATTTTCTCGGGCATGTTATCAAATTATACTAAAAAACAAACTAAAAATTAACACCAACGCCGACATGCACAACACAAAGAAATCGTCCATTTAAAAAAACATAAACAGGTTATGGTTGAGATATAAAAAAGGCATATTAATAATTTACGTTGAACTGTCGACTGATCTGGAAAACATAATGAAGATTACACCGAAGACCTGAATGAATTTAGATTGTCAAGGGCAGTACGAATGATGAACATGACTTCATCATTATCCTAACTCGAGGTATGAAATAACAAGAACCATTTGTTCTGATTGATTAACGGGGCTACTGACTGTTACAGTTCTAGACACACGATTCAGCACTATAGTGCGTGCGGAAGGTGGCCAGTAGCACTGCCCTGCGGTCTGAAGGGAGGAGAAAACAGACACAAATATACACAAATATACACTTTGCCGGGAATAAATGAAAGGTCCGGTTTCTTTATCGCGCTACTGCGCTACCAGATTGCCAGTTGACCACGGGTACTCGAAAACAGATATACACAAATATACACAAATACATAAATTATAGACACCCAATGCACAAGGGATTTCCCTTACAATTCGTCGATACTCATTCCAACAGAAATAAAAAATAACTGCTACTCCCCCACTGGTGCCCCGTGGTGGTAACAAATGCCCCAATTGAAGATAGGTGATAGTTTGAACCAAATTAATGGACGATTTCTCTCATTTACAATTGCGATACAATGATTTAAACAATAAACATGAATGCTACTAATTCGCATGCCATTACTTATACAATCACCACTTAATACAACGTCTTCTCTCGTATGAGATTTGACGCCCCCAAACACCCTTTAAATTACTGCGCCACTGGAATGCGATCCAAAGCAAGCAGCAAAATCGCGCGCCACGGGGTGCGATTTTGACCCTTAGTTACGCGAGGACGCCACGCCAGGCGATTGTGGCTCTTAATATCTATTATCCGCATTCCTTTGGTTAAACACCGGAAAACTATGACGAAACAACGATCAAGGTAGCGTCAAAACCCATTACATGCATTTCTAGGAACACAAATTTAATTAACGTGCAACCTCTACAAGCGTCTTCAGCTCCCGCTACAACCAATAACCCCAGGCGCTTGAGAGGAATAGAAAGGAATTCAACATACAATACCCGGGTCGAGGGAATCTCCAAGAATTACATCACTAATAAATTCTCGAACAAAATTTAAAAAAAATCACGACTGTTTTACTGGAGGTTACGGACCGCGTCCCTTCTGTTTCAAGGCCCGCTAGCCTCTCGCGTTCGCGTCGCTTTCCGTTAAAACCGGTTCCGATTTTTCTTCGATGTTGCTAAGGGATAATTTTTCACTTATATTATTTATTAAAGGTTGGTGTGTGTTGAATTGCCTACTGGGCTGGATTTACTTTAAATTCGGCTACTACATTACTATGTGTCTTTTCAATATACAGCTTAATTATTACCATACAATACGCAGCTTAATTTAAATTAGAATTCCAATTTTTCGTTAAAATTGTTAAGTGGGCTTTATTTTAAACGTTTACATTATTAAAATTATTAGAACAGGTTTCAAATGCAACCTAACACACACATTTTATTTTAAAAATAGCACAAAACAGGAATGTCGGCGAAATATGTATGTTGGGCTGCAACTGAAACTCGTCGTAATGTACTATGTTTAAATTTCTATTTAAAAAATATTTTATATTGTTTTTATGTTATTTATAAGTTTTACTATACAAATTTCAAGTAATATTTATTTGATTGATCTTTCTATTCGATTACATTATCTGAAATATACATACAAATTTGAGATTTCTTTTTCTATTAGTGATAGTTTTTCCAATCTGGATCGTCATGTTGACCATTTTCTACTAACATGTACTAAAAATGTCATAAATTTTCTGAAAAATGGTCACCAAATCTTGAAATAATAAATAATTTTGTCAGTGGACTTCCTGATATTCGATTTGTAAAAATAACTTTGCGGTCCTGGAAATATTTACATACTGCAGCACTAGACGCTCCGATTGCGAGAAGGTCAGTAATGATTGTCGAACCAAGAAGCTGTAAATAAAACGATATTTGATATTCGTTGTGTAAAACTGCAATTTCCTTAAAATCTAAGCAAATCGGGCTTCCAGTAAAAAAAATTTAGCATGCATTGGAAAACAATAAGATTCTCACGTGATAAATGTCATTTAAGTGTCAATATAAGAGTTTCATTCAAATTTTCAACTATTTTTTGATTCGAATTGCCTCTTGCAGAACTCAATGGAATTTATTTTCTGCACCCCCACACAACGCCAGAATTAATACTAATTGGCTAGAAGTTAAATTTGCTGAAAAATGGTTAGAAACATATGGACCAATTCGGTGGTCGGCACGTTCGCCAAACCTTACGCCTCTCGATTTTTGGCTTTGGGCCTATGTTCAAGACCGAGTTTATCTAACCAATGCAGGAAACGTAAAAATTTTGAGACAGAGGATTATCAATGTTTGTCGCGAAATTCCTCCTAATTTTATATTGAATGCAACCTATAAAGTAACTAGAAGGTGCCAGTTGTGCATTCAGCAAGATGGTGGTTAATTTCAACAATATTTAGGACATTTTTTCGTTTTGCTTGAACTGGTGTTGTTATTTGAATAAAATACTTCAGTCAATTCATTATTATTCATGATCACTGTGTTATTTCACATAAAAATTATAAATTTGACTGAAACTCGTATATTGACACTTAAATGACATTTACCATGAGATGATCTTATTGTTTTGTAAGCCATTCTAAATTTTTTAATTAGAACCCCGACTTATTTTGATAAAAAAATTTTTTTTCTTCTTAATATTACTTCTAGGTCAAAAATCTTCTACCACAATAAATAAAAAAAATGTATACATTGCCATTTGACAAAAAAAAGTTGACTGTCGCTTTGAATTGAAGTTAATGTGGGAAAATCCAAATTAATACCTTCTTGTAGAACTTATTCGACTAATTATTCATATATTTTTTTCTCAATTCGGGAGTTAGAGCGTGGGACGTTTTTTAGGAATCACCCTGTATATAGCTTGTTCAGTACAGAAAGTGTCGTGAGGAGTCCTCTCCTGCGCCCCTCCAACTTGTCCCCATTATGAAATTTACAAATTTGATAACCCTAGCTACAACATGAATTAAGTGATTTGATGCTTCTAATATTGACGAAATTTTAAAATCAAACAATTGACAGTTAGAACAACGAAGATGATGATCAAAGAGATGACAGAAGAAGTAGAATACCTTACTTATTTACAACCCAGAACATGAAATATTCAATAATTATAATTTAAAAAGGTATTCATTTTATTGAATACTTCACTAGGTGGGTAGATGCTAAAGGTTAAAAGTGATTCAATCTGCTGAGGATTGAAATGTTCGATTGCATCATTTCCATTTCTTTAGAATATGAACTAATAAGGATTCAGGCAATATACTCTTTATAAGTATAGATTCTGTATGTAATCAACATTAACAATCAACACAGCTACAATGTGAAATGATACGCTAACTTGACCGACTTTTGAAAATAAGTTAACACGGCATCGCTCAAGTAAGGATAAGATGGTATATTACGTCACAGTGTATTGGGGTTTTTCAAAATACTAAAACTTTGTTAATAATTCAGAGCTGTGGTTAATGAGAAATATTGGCGGGGGTTTTAGTAGAGTAAGAGTGCTATCGTATCCTGGCGCATTTAGGTGCGATGTCTTACAATTAGTCAGGCTTCGATTTTTTGACATTTGTCTGAAATGAATATTTTCCTAAAATTAACATCAAAATAATCAATAATAATAATAATAATCAAACTAACATTAAATAAAGTCCGTGCATATGTTTTATTTACATGTATGTATTAAATTCTTAAAAAAGATAATATAAAAAAATTACAAATGTAAGATTTTGATGATTTTCGTTTTGTGTTTGTTTGAATTTTTTAATTCATTGTTATTGCGTTTTAGGCAGTGAAAAATTTTCATTCCCTACCAACATTTTGTTTTATTGAAAACGCTTCAAAGTTCAAATTAAATAAATTGTCCATTTGTCTAACAAAATTAATAAAATCTTCCAAAAGTTCTGTTATCTTTGGTTTCGTGTGCTTTCAAATGACAAAATAAATGAGAAGAAGCTAAATTTTTGATTTCCAATTCCTTGCATACGGTACAATTGTAAAATGACAACATTTTTTTGTACAAATAACCACAAACGTAAAACAAAGCATTTTCGGCGAGGAAATCAATTTCTCTGAAATCAGTGAAATTGAAACTGAGTTGATTTGATTTGAAATTGACAGCGGCTGCTGTTCATTAACAAATTTTTCTAAAATATTTTCATTTATTACAGTTAACATCAGATCAAAATTATCGGCAGAGTTTGCACTTTCTTGCTGAACTAAGTAATTTAATGGAAATAATTTTTTAAAAGTGTTCTGAAATATTTGTGGAGTTGGATTTGTACTGTTATGCTCCCTGAACCCCAAACAGTTCCAAACCAATTTTCAAGAACATCTTGATTTAGTCTTCTGGTACACAGGAAGGAACGGCCTTCATTTTTTAATTCGACCCACAGAAATTTTAAAGCCCTCAAAACATTTAATTTTGTTTGTAATTAATTTACCAGCACTATAAAAATTTTAATAGATTTCATCAAATCTGCCATTTCATCTAAAAATTTCATTTGGTATTCAGTCCCCATAAATGATTCAATTATATTTTTTAGCATTTTTATGTTTTGACGAATTTAGTAAATCAAATAATTTATCAAATTTCTCCAGAAATTCTGCTGTTTCGTTGAAAATTTGTCGCCTATTATTTTTCACGCATTTTTTGAAAACTGTTTGGGTTTATATTATGGATGTTTGTTAACTTTGGAGCTAAATTTAGAGGTTTTCGTTAATTTCGTTCGTTGTTTATGACGGTGCTTTTTTAAAAAGAGTCATAAACTTGAATTTCAATTTTATTTGGATTATACAATTTACAAAATTATAACTTATTGCTTGAGAAGCTTCTAACTGACTAACTATCTAATCTTATTCTACGTTCCGGCTTATCTTGAAGCCGAGGTGTCTTTTTACGTCGGACTGCTTATGTTGCATTTTCCGTCTAACACCGTGGGATTGCGATGATGTAATTCGTTTGTCAGAATTATAAAAAGTTGCAATGTCTTTCCAAGATGCTTTTTTATCATTAAAAAATATGTCATATTTTAACGAATGGTTTCTTACTGATTTTATTAAATGTGGAACATCAAAACAATAAAAAACTTTTTTCGTCCACAAAAAAATACGGGGTTTCAACTGATACTTCTAAACTTGTAGATAATTCTCTAAAATTACCTCCTTTATCAGTTACAACTGTTAAATGTACCTAAATTAATTAATCACCTGATTATTAAGTTGTTTACTTATTATTATAAATCTGTTTACTTATTATTGTGTTTATTTGCGGTTCATCTTTATATTTTTTTCATCCTGTTTATTTGTTATTGTGTTTATTAGTGGTTTATATGCACTTGTTTTTCATCCTGTTTACAGATTTGTTAATTTTTTTTCTATTACTATTAACAATTTAATACATAAATGTAAATAAAATACAGTGAAACCCCGTTTTTACGTTTTTGAAAGGACCAACAAAAAAAAAAACGTAAATGGAGGGAAAACGTAAATTAAGGGCAATGAAAAGTTTTCTTTAAAAAATCGTACAAATTAGTTTGGTGTCAATTTATTTCTTGTGTTTATAGGTTTCTTGCAACACTATAATTTCTTCGTACTTTGAAATTCTTTTGTGCATGCGTTTTTTTGCCATGGAACGACATTGTATGGCATTTGTTTTAATTGACTCCCGATTTTTTATTACTGTGGCCAAAGTGGTATATCAAAATTACGCGCGAGCGAAACGCGTGAGCTTTCACTTTTTCGAAAATCAATACCGAATGAAATAAAAAATTGTCCGCCTAATCACGATCAGGAAACTTTGCCAAGTGCAGACATGTCTAAAAACATATTCATTTCAATGCTTTCCATAGATCTAATCGAATGTGCTAAAATGAATGGAATATTTAATTTTATTAAATTTAATAACTGCATTTTAAATATTTTCAACGTAAATTGCGGGAAAAATAAACGTAAAACCGGATATTATCTGCATTAAAATGAAACGGGACTGCAAAAATTAGACGTAAATAACGGGAAAACGTGAAATGCGGGGACGTAAAAACAGGGTTCCACTGTATGTACAGATTTCGTGGAATTGTTATTTTGATCATTTAGAATTTTTGTAATTTGTAAATAAACATTCGCGGCGTTGTTTGAAAATAACCCGTAAGTATTTTACAAATTGAGATCTTGAATTATTTGAGAGGTATATTGTAACGTTGATCTTCCTTGGGGATATTTCTTTTCTACTGTTCCCTCAAATACTGACTGTCTTAAGAATTCCATCATGTCTCAGTATACAGGGTGCGGCCTAAAAAACGCCGCAAACCGCATCTTCGTTATTTATGGCTCGATTTAAATGAAACAAAAACTGTGGAATAAATCGTTTTATAAGCATTACATAATTTAATTGTTTTCAAACTCAGATGATAATCAATTTTATTTTTTCAAATTAATAGGTATATTTTTCTATTTTTATTCTGAATCCGAATCCAACAGTGTACAGCTTGGCAAACATAGCTTGGCGGATGAGTCATGGATGTGCCGTAGACCGAAAGACCGCCCCTTAGCGGAGCTCAGTTCTTTCTTGGTGGTTGACGGGTGCGTATCTTGTACAATCGGGTGAAAATCAGAGCTTCATTTTCAATCAGTTCTTTTCAGAGCTATATATTTTCCTGTGTATTTTTTATCGGTAAGTTAGATGGTAGTTTAAACATTGTACGATTGCAACAACAATTGGTTATTTCTAGTGTAAAAAAATGCCGTTTGTGAGTAAGGTGAAGAACAAAGTCCTAACCGGACAAAGTCGAGAAATAATTGCCAATATATTGGAATTTATGAGGCAAGAAGCAGAAGCGAAAACTCCATTGATTCCGCTTTCAAATATTCAAGAAAGAGTAACGAAGGCAACCGGTGTCAGTGACAGAACGGTTTCCAGAATTGCGAAAGAAAAGAAAAGAATAGTAATTGAAGACAATTCGAGCTTTTCTACGCCAAATAAAAAAAGAAGGAAGCTGAATTCAAAGATAACTTTGGACGATTGTGACCTTCAAATTCTTCGAAGAATGATCATTAATTTTCATGTGACGGAAAAAAAATCACCCACGGTACGTGAAATTTATAAAAAAATTCAAGAAGATGTTGGATACCAACAACAACAACAACAACAAAAGACGCCCAACAGCGCATATAATACTCAGACCAGCGTCAAATTGAACGCAATATTACAGAATTAATATTAATTAGTTACTATAGCGAAAATATAATATTAAAAATTATGTAAAAAACTGTCGAAAACAATAGGGGCAAAATTGCCTAGAACGAGGACGCATTAGGGAACCAGTAAAGTGCAGGAAAGGTAACAGCACCATGGCGTCAAAAACATATAGGGAAGGCATAGGAGCAGGTGGCAAGTGGGTCATTCTATTGCCACCGTGAAAGGAATGATCCACGCAGGATCCCAAAAAAGCGTAGACTCTAGAGGCGGAGGCCAGACTTGCAACTGGGCCTGCAAGGCAGTCCGCGCTTCATTAAAAAGTGGACAGGCAAGAAGGCGGTGAACAGGGTCGTCAACATCATCAGGGCACACCGAGCAGTTCGGGTGGTCACGGTTTCCAATCCGATGGAGATGAACGGCAAAGTTACCATGGCCTGACAAAAACTGGGTAGCATAAAAAGAGAGAAAGCGAGGCATCTCCGGAATCCGGGGCGAGAAGCAGTAGGTAATCCGACCTTTAGTGGAGTAATCCCATCGATCCTGCCAGCGGTCAAAGATGCGGAGTGCCAGGTACTCCTTGGCATGGGTGAGACTGGGAAAATCAGCCAAAAGGAGGATATCACCCTCAAATGGGGCGGAGCCAAATTTGCGTAATCCCTTGAGGCAAGTCCTCTTCTGTATCTCAAGGTCCAGGGGAGGGATGCCAGCCAGAATGCCCGCGGCGTCATTAGAGAGGGAGCTGGACACTTTGCAAACAGCACGGCAGCACATTCCATAAATAGAATCAAATTTTCTTTTCATTTTAACCATGCAGAGCCTGTGCTGCCACAATTCAGCACCATGGGACACAATAGGAACAATAACAGACTTATAGATACTATGGAGGGAGGCAGTAACGTCCATATCCCAGGACGCCCTACATTTACATCGGAGAGCATTTATCAGAGCACGCACCTTCTTCTGCACATGGTCTGCATGCTTTTCAAAAGTAAGTCGCCGGTCTAGTACAACACCTAAGTACCTTACGTTTGTGGATTGGCTCAATCTAGTATTACCAATATACAACATGAGGTCCCGGTGGTGAATGCGTGGGGGCGAACGGTTTACCATGAAGGTGGACTTAGTGGACGATATAACAAGCTTCTGTGAAGCGGCCCATTGCTGAAGGATATCAAGGCACTGCTGGGAGCGCAGACGCAAGTCAGCCCTGGTGGTGGACGTCACCACAATGGTAAGGTCGTCCGCATACGCAATTACATCACAGCCCTCAGGAAGCTGTTCCTCCAACAGGACATCTACAATGCAGTTCCAAAGTGTCGGACCAAGCACCGAACCTTGGGGGCAACCTTTCGTACAAACCTTTCCAACAGTGATGTTGTTCGCAGAGAATTCCACCCTCCGCCCATCCAGGTAACTGACGATGGTAGCAATGACAGCTCCCGTTACTCCTTTGTTCCTCAGGGCTTGGATAAGCCCAGGCCACCAAAGGTCATTGAAGGCTCCAGAAATATCAATGAAGATAGACAAAATGTACTTGGGACCAACAACAGAGATCAGACGCTGGTAAGCAAGCAGGGCATCAGTGGTTGATTTCCCCGCAACAAAGCCATACTGATTCAGGGGGTGACAGCATCCAGCAGGCGACAGCGAATAATCAAGGAAGTCGGGAAAGTTTACGTCACGAAATTCATAAAATAGGATTTCGTTGGCGTAAATTCAAGAATAACAGAAAAATCTTAATGGAACGCCATGACATCACCCATTTGCGATATGAATTTCTCAGAAAATGCGTGCGGCTCGCAAAGAACAACGACCAATTGTCTATATGGACGAAACGTACTTACATTCATTCGTCCCATACCCACACGAAAGCCACTTCAACAAAAAATTTGTAAATTTGTATTTGTAAAATAAAAAATAAAATAAAATCTGCCAAGTTTGTGAGCTTTTTATTTTTTATTTCCAATATTTTTTTTTGAAAACGTTAATCTTATTTTTTGTCATATTTAAACACTTTGCCGTTTTTTTCAAAGCATTTTTATAACAATTTTTGTAAATGTTTATAAATGTCAATCATAACTATAATTTATAACGAAAAATATCTCTCCATAAATTCTAATATCTCACGACGCATTTCGATTTAAAAAATTGAACAGAATTCCTACACAGACTGTACTTCAAGCGTTACGCTCGCCAATACTAGCCATATCCTTATCTTACAGGCACTCTCTCGCTTCCTTTTCCGCGCAGGGTCATCTGCCAAGCTATTCCTGTCAAGCTGTATCACATAGTAGAATTCATTTAAGGCGATTTCACCTATTTAAATCTGGAGCCTCCGAATGTGGTATTTTCTAAACGTAGTTGTGTTATTATGTGCAACAGAGGAAAACCACAACTTATCTGTTGTTTATTTGTTTGTATTTTTTTCTGCGATAGATAAGTTTCACAGGAAACCACATAAAAAAATACATTGGTAAAAACAGGAATAGGTTCCATACTTAAAAGCTTCGCGTACTGTCTCTGACAGCAGTTGGTTTGCAGCAGTGTAACGTAACATGCAAGTAGAAATTGCAATAAATACTCACAGATCAAATTAATTTAGAATTTAACAATTCTTATTATTAATTTTCTAATAAGGAAATTTTATTGTAGACGAAAATAAACATAAAATTAATGTACTTTGCTCAATCTAATCAATCTGATTAATGTAAGAATTGCATTTTAGTTTTTAAAATGTTTTCCTGTTCGCAGTTGATTTATTTAATAAAATTAAATTTTCAGAATGGCGTCAAGAACGAATAACGATGAAGTGATCGAATTAGCTGAAGAATTATACACAAATCATCCAATCAACACAGAACCACAACAACCAGGTAGCTCAGCGAAATGTTATGCGGTCGAAGGTCAATGGCAAGAATTAATGATGACAAAAATGGACAAAAAGCACGAATTATTGATCTCAACAGTGGAGACATTGATACATCAATTTCATAATCACCTGGAAGAAAAGAACCACGACAAAAAAGCAATTGAAGTTCAAATCAAAGAACTAACAAACAAAATTGATTCATTAAAGATATTGCTGGAGAAGCAATTAAAAGAGAAGGAAAACGAAAGAAAAGAAGCAGCCGCTGAATTAGAGACACTCAAAAAAGGAATGCAAACTTTAAAATCTGAAAATCTGAAGGAACTTAACAAATTGATAACAGAGAAAGAGGAAGCAAATAAGAAATTACAAAAATTACAAGAAGAAGCAGCCGCTGAAATAGATGCACTCAAAAAAGGAATGCAAAGTTCAAAATCTGAAAATCTGCAGGAACTTAACAAATTGATGACAGAGAAAGAGGAAGCAAATAAGAAATTACAAAAATTACAAGAAGAAGCAGCCGCTGAAATAGATGCACTCAAAAAAGGAATGCAAAGTTCAAAATCTGAAAATCTGAAGTTAACAACCGAATTGGCAAGTTGTAAAGATGCAAGAACTGAACTTGACAAAATGATGACAGAGAAAGACGAAGCAAATAAGAAATTACAAAAATTACAAGAAGCAGCCGCTGAAATAGATACACTCAAAAAAGGAATGCAAAGTTCAAAATCTGAAAATCAGAAGTTAACAACCGAATTGGAAAGTTGTAAGAAGGAAACCGAACAACGCATAAAACAACTTCAGGCTGAAAATTCCGATTTACAGAAACAAATAGAAGAATTAGATCCAAACAAAAAAGAAATACAACGTTTAAAAAACCTTCTTGTGAGTGATGCTTCTCATCTAAAATTGAGTGAAGTGGACCTGCGATCGAACCTAAGTGGCAATTCAACCTCTCTCGTCATAAATAACAGAGAGATTAATTACTTGGCACCTGGCACCTTCGACAACCTCTCTTCACTCACCGAAGTGGATTTAAGTAACAGCGGTCTGACCTTCCTCGAAAAAGGGGTTTTCAACAACTTGATCAATCTGATTAATTTGGACCTGTCTGAAAACTATCTTACTTGTTTGGAGGAAAACGTCTTCGCGGGCTTGAAGAAATTGAAGAATATCCATTTGTACAAGAACAACATCAGCAAGTTTCCTCCCCAATTGTTTAGAGGGTTGGAGAGTTTGGTGCTAATCAATTTGAGTTATAATAAAATATCCGTGTTTGATGAAGACTTGTTGGTGGGGTTGAAACGACTCACTGTGTTTATTGCGTCGTACAACAACCTCACAAGCATTCCCGAAATACAATACAAATTTAAATATAATACAAGATTATTGCATAAATAAAAATAATAAACCAATTACATCAAGTTATATTGTCAAATCCTTGATTCTTAACATCTTCAATGCGTTCTTATCCATTTCGTTCAGCGGGTTATTAGTCACATGCAGCAACTTCAAATTGTGCAAACTATCAAAAGTAGTTTTTTTCAAACGTACGATTTTATTAATTTGAAGCCAGACTTGTTCCAACTTAACACAATCCCTGAACAACGTTTCGGGAATGCTTGTGAGGTTGTTGTACGACGCAATAAACACAGTGAGTCGTTTCAACCCCACCAACAAGTCTTCATCAAACACGGATATTTTATTATAACTCAAATTGATTAGCACCAAACTCTCCAACCCTCTAAACAATTGGGGAGGAAACTTGCTGATGTTGTTCTTGTACAAATGGATATTCTTCAATTTCTTCAAGCATTCCCGAAACGTTGTTCAGGGATTGTGTTAAGTTGGAACAAGTCTGGCTTCAAATTAATAAAATCGTACGTTTGAAAAAAACTACTTTTGATAGTTTGCACAATTTGAAGTTGCTGCATGTGACTAATAACCCGCTGAACGAAATGGATAAGAACGCATTGAAGATGTTAAGAATCAAGGATTTGACAATATAACTTGATGTAATTGGTTTATTATTTTTATTTATGCAATAATCTTGTATTATATTTAAATTTGTATTGTATTTCGGGAATGCTTGTGAGGTTGTTGTACGACGCAATAAACACAGTGAGTCGTTTCAACCCCACCAACAAGTCTTCATCAAACACGGATATTTTATTATAACTCAAATTGATTAGCACCAAACTCTCCAACCCTCTAAACAATTGGGGAGGAAACTTGCTGATGTTGTTCTTGTACAAATGGATATTCTTCAATTTCTTCAAGCCCGCGAAGACGTTTTCCTCCAAACAAGTAAGATAGTTTTCAGACAGGTCCAAATTAATCAGATTGATCAAGTTGTTGAAAACCCCTTTTTCGAGGAAGGTCAGACCGCTGTTACTTAAATCCACTTCGGTGAGTGAAGAGAGGTTGTCGAAGGTGCCAGGTGCCAAGTAATTAATCTCTCTGTTATTTATGACGAGAGAGGTTGAATTGCCACTTAGGTTCGATCGCAGGTCCACTTCACTCAATTTTAGATGAGAAGCATCACTCACAAGAAGGTTTTTTAAACGTTGTATTTCTTTTTTGTTTGGATCTAATTCTTCTATTTGTTTCTGTAAATCGGAATTTTCAGCCTGAAGTTGTTTTATGCGTTGTTCGGTTTCCTTCTTACAACTTTCCAATTCGGTTGTTAACTTCTGATTTTCAGATTTTGAACTTTGCATTCCTTTTTTGAGTGTATCTATTTCAGCGGCTGCTTCTTGTAATTTTTGTAATTTCTTATTTGCTTCGTCTTTCTCTGTCATCATTTTGTCAAGTTCAGTTCTTGCATCTTTACAACTTGCCAATTCGGTTGTTAACTTCAGATTTTCAGATTTTGAACTTTGCATTCCTTTTTTGAGTGCATCTATTTCAGCGGCTGCTTCTTCTTGTAATTTTTGTAATTTCTTATTTGCTTCCTCTTTCTCTGTCATCAATTTGTTAAGTTCCTGCAGATTTTCAGATTTTGAACTTTGCATTCCTTTTTTGAGTGCATCTATTTCAGCGGCTGCTTCTTCTTGTAATTTTTGTAATTTCTTATTTGCTTCCTCTTTCTCTGTTATCAATTTGTTAAGTTCCTTCAGATTTTCAGATTTTAAAGTTTGCATTCCTTTTTTGAGTGTCTCTAATTCAGCGGCTGCTTCTTTTCTTTCGTTTTCCTTCTCTTTTAATTGCTTCTCCAGCAATATCTTTAATGAATCAATTTTGTTTGTTAGTTCTTTGATTTGAACTTCAATTGCTTTTTTGTCGTGGTTCTTTTCTTCCAGGTGATTATGAAATTGATGTATCAATGTCTCCACTGTTGAGATCAATAATTCGTGCTTTTTGTCCATTTTTGTCATCATTAATTCTTGCCATTGACCTTCGACCGCATAACATTTCGCTGAGCTACCTGGTTGTTGTGGTTCTGTGTTGATTGGATGATTTGTGTATAATTCTTCAGCTAATTCGATCACTTCATCGTTATTCGTTCTTGACGCCATTCTGAAAATTTAATTTTATTAAATAAATCAACTGCGAACAGGAAAACATTTTAAAAACTAAAATGCAATTCTTACATTAATCAGATTGATTAGATTGAGCAAAGTACATTAATTTTATGTTTATTTTCGTCTACAATAAAATTTCCTTATTAGAAAATTAATAATAAGAATTGTTAAATTCTAAATTAATTTGATCTGTGAGTATTTATTGCAATTTCTACTTGCATGTTACGTTACACTGCTGCAAACCAACTGCTGTCAGAGACAGTACGCGAAGCTTTTAAGTATGGAACCTATTCCTGTTTTTACCAATGTATTTTTTTATGTGGTTTCCTGTGAAACTTATCTATCGCAGAAAAAAATACAAACAAATAAACAACAGATAAGTTGTGGTTTTCCTCTGTTGCACATAATAACACAACTACGTTTAGAAAATACCACATTCGGAGGCTCCAGATTTAAATAGGTGAAATCGCCTTAAATGAATTCTACTATGTGATACAGCTTGACAGGAATAGCTTGGCAGATGACCCTGCGCGGAAAAGGAAGCGAGAGAGTGCCTGTAAGATAAGGATATGGCTAGTATTGGCGAGCGTAACGCTTGAAGTACAGTCTGTGTAGGAATTCTGTTCAATTTTTTAAATCGAAATGCGTCGTGAGATATTAGAATTTATGGAGAGATATTTTTCGTTATAAATTATAGTTATGATTGACATTTATAAACATTTACAAAAATTGTTATAAAAATGCTTTGAAAAAAACGGCAAAGTGTTTAAATATGACAAAAAATAAGATTAACGTTTTCAAAAAAAAATATTGGAAATAAAAAATAAAAAGCTCACAAACTTGGCAGATTTTATTTTATTTTTTATTTTACAAATACAAATTTACAAATTTTTTGTTGAAGTGGCTTTCGTGTGGGTATGGGACGAATGAATGTAAGTACGTTTCGTCCATATAGACAATTGGTCGTTGTTCTTTGCGAGCCGCACGCATTTTCTGAGAAATTCATATCGCAAATGGGTGATGTCATGGCGTTCCATTAAGATTTTTCTGTTATTCTTGAATTTACGCCAACGAAATCCTATTTTATGAATTTCGTGACGTAAACTTTCCCGACTTCCTTGATTATTCGCTGTCGCCTGCTGGATGCTGTCACCCCCTGAATCAGTATGGCTTTGTTGCGGGGAAATCAACCACTGATGCCCTGCTTGCTTACCAGCGTCTGATCTCTGTTGTTGGTCCCAAGTACATTTTGTCTATCTTCATTGATATTTCTGGAGCCTTCAATGACCTTTGGTGGCCTGGGCTTATCCAAGCCCTGAGGAACAAAGGAGTAACGGGAGCTGTCATTGCTACCATCGTCAGTTACCTGGATGGGCGGAGGGTGGAATTCTCTGCGAACAACATCACTGTTGGAAAGGTTTGTACGAAAGGTTGCCCCCAAGGTTCGGTGCTTGGTCCGACACTTTGGAACTGCATTGTAGATGTCCTGTTGGAGGAACAGCTTCCTGAGGGCTGTGATGTAATTGCGTATGCGGACGACCTTACCATTGTGGTGACGTCCACCACCAGGGCTGACTTGCGTCTGCGCTCCCAGCAGTGCCTTGATATCCTTCAGCAATGGGCCGCTTCACAGAAGCTTGTTATATCGTCCACTAAGTCCACCTTCATGGTAAACCGTTCGCCCCCACGCATTCACCACCGGGACCTCATGTTGTATATTGGTAATACTAGATTGAGCCAATCCACAAACGTAAGGTACTTAGGTGTTGTACTAGACCGGCGACTTACTTTTGAAAAGCATGCAGACCATGTGCAGAAGAAGGTGCGTGCTCTGATAAATGCTCTCCGATGTAAATGTAGGGCGTCCTGGGATATGGACGTTACTGCCTCCCTCCATAGTATCTATAAGTCTGTTATTGTTCCTATTGTGTCCCATGGTGCTGAATTGTGGCAGCACAGGCTCTGCATGGTTAAAATGAAAAGAAAATTTGATTCTATTTATGGAATGTGCTGCCGTGCTGTTTGCAAAGTGTCCAGCTCCCTCTCTAATGACGCCGCGGGCATTCTGGCTGGCATCCCTCCCCTGGACCTTGAGATACAGAAGAGGACTTGCCTCAAGGGATTACGCAAATTTGGCTCCGCCCCATTTGAGGGTGATATCCTCCTTTTGGCTGATTTTCCCAGTCTCACCCATGCCAAGGAGTACCTGGCACTCCGCATCTTTGACCGCTGGCAGGATCGATGGGATTACTCCACTAAAGGTCGGATTACCTACTGCTTCTCGCCCCGGATTCCGGAGATGCCTCGCTTTCTCTCTTTTTATGCTACCCAGTTTTTGTCAGGCCATGGTAACTTTGCCGTTCATCTCCATCGGATTGGAAACCGTGACCACCCGAACTGCTCGGTGTGCCCTGATGATGTTGACGACCCTGTTCACCGCCTTCTTGCCTGTCCACTTTTTAATGAAGCGCGGACTGCCTTGCAGGCCCAGTTGCAAGTCTGGCCTCCGCCTCTAGAGTCTACGCTTTTTTGGGATCCTGCGTGGATCATTCCTTTCACGGTGGCAATAGAATGACCCACTTGCCACCTGCTCCTATGCCTTCCCTATATGTTTTTGACGCCATGGTGCTGTTACCTTTCCTGCACTTTACTGGTTCCCTAATGCGTCCTCGTTCTAGGCAATTTTGCCCCTATTGTTTTCGACAGTTTTTTACATAATTTTTAATATTATATTTTCGCTATAGTAACTAATTAATATTAATTCTGTAATATTGCGTTCAATTTGACGCTGGTCTGAGTATTATATGCGCTGTTGGGCGTCTTTTGTTGTTGTTGTTGTTGTTGGTATCCAACATCTTCTTGAATTTTTTTATAAATTTCACGTACCGTGGGTGATTTTTTTTCCGTCACATGAAAATTAATGATCATTCTTCGAAGAATTTGAAGGTCACAATCGTCCAAAGTTATCTTTGAATTCAGCTTCCTTCTTTTTTTATTTGGCGTAGAAAAGCTCGAATTGTCTTCAATTACTATTCTTTTCTTTTCTTTCGCAATTCTGGAAACCGTTCTGTCACTGACACCGGTTGCCTTCGTTACTCTTTCTTGAATATTTGAAAGCGGAATCAATGGAGTTTTCGCTTCTGCTTCTTGCCTCATAAATTCCAATATATTGGCAATTATTTCTCGACTTTGTCCGGTTAGGACTTTGTTCTTCACCTTACTCACAAACGGCATTTTTTTACACTAGAAATAACCAATTGTTGTTGCAATCGTACAATGTTTAAACTACCATCTAACTTACCGATAAAAAATACACAGGAAAATATATAGCTCTGAAAAGAACTGATTGAAAATGAAGCTCTGATTTTCACCCGATTGTACAAGATACGCACCCGTCAACCACCAAGAAAGAACTGAGCTCCGCTAAGGGGCGGTCTTTCGGTCTACGGCACATCCATGACTCATCCGCCAAGCTATGTTTGCCAAGCTGTACACTGTTGGATTCGGATTCAGAATAAAAATAGAAAAATATACCTATTAATTTGAAAAAATAAAATTGATTATCATCTGAGTTTGAAAACAATTAAATTATGTAATGCTTATAAAACGATTTATTCCACAGTTTTTGTTTC